>CM075064.1:48029292-49292792 GCA_037428765.1 Rubia yunnanensis
TCAAGTTTACAAACTACAAGATGGTAGTATTTGGTGGAACCACTGTATGAGTCTACAAAGTCTTGCAGTGGTCTCATTCCAGTCCAGCTAACAGTGAAGAAATTTTCTAAACCACTTCCATGTATTATTCTTGTTTGGCACTCAGCAAATTGATTTATCTTTTGAATTCTTTTCCAGGTTTGATTATCAGGAATGGACCATAAGAAATTAGCCCATAGTGTTTCTCCTTTATGTAGTTTCCACAGCTGTTTTAGGGAGAAAGTCCTAATTATGTCTTTTATGCTTCTATTCCAATACCATTATGATTTACTGGATAACTCATATTTGTGATGCTCCTCCACACCTTTTTAGAACCAGTTTCATGCTCACCCCACAAGAAATTGGAGATTTTCTTGTTAAGTTTCTTTATTACTTATTGTGTTTGAGTCATGACTGCCCACAGATGTTGTGGGATAGCAAAGAGGACATATTTCATAAGTGTCAGCCTTCCAACAGTACTAAGCCATATGGTTTTCCATGATTTCAGTTTTTATCATATTTTTCCATTAGGGGCAGAATATGTATGTCTTTTGTTAGACCAGTGTAAATTGGGCACCCTAAACATGTAAATGGAAAAATACCTTTGGACATTCCTAGAGTATTACTGATCATTCTTAGATGTGTTAAAGAGGCATGTTTGCTAATGAAAAAATTACTTTTTTCATAGTTTATATTTTGGCCACTGCATTCCTCGAACACAGGTAAGAAAGCCTTAATTCTTTTAATGGATGTCCTATTGGCCTGTAAGAAGATGATTGTGTCATCTGCATAGTATAGATGTGAGACTGTGCTACTGTATGCAGGCGTTTTAAAAAGATTCATGTTCTTATTTTGGAAACAAAAAGCCAAGCTTCTAGAGAAAGATTTAGAAAAAATATTGAACAAAAGAGGGGATAAAGGGTCTCCCTGTTTGTTTTTTTTTAATTTTAACACCATCCTAGGATGGGAGGGACTATATTTGGCTCCCCAGACCATTAAGATCAATCAATAAGGTCTAAATGTAGTTGTACATCGTAATTGCTTCCAAAAGCGGTGTTCTAAACCAAACTGTCTTAGACCAAACTAAAAGTGTAAACTGAGATGAAATTCTTGGTCGATCATCCGTGTTTGATTCCCCTTGAATCTTGGAAAAATCTTGCAGGTAATAATAGAGAACCACGCACTGGATAGGTTATTTAGAATCAATTTGATAAATTGTTCGAGAAACCCAAATTTCTTCACAATTTGACTCAGAGCAAGTTTAATGTGAAATGATATAACTTATAAGAGCAAGTCCAACTGTTTCCCTAAAATTATCTCTAGGATAGGGAATGAAAATTAATGTTCCCCATTTTTTTACTTAACTCCAATAGCTTCCCTATTTTGCATGATCTTGCATTTATTACACTATAGTTACTTTTTCATTTAAACCTAAGAGTTAATTTTTAATTTCTTAAAAATATATTTATATAAATATTAAGTTAGTTTTTAAAATAAACAATATAACAAATTTCAAACTAAAATTTTGATGTTAATTCGAACTAGTTTTCTTTTTGTATTCTTTTTATATATTCACCCGTTTTGAAATAAAAGGTAACATCAAATATATTCAAAAAATTATACACTATACACTAGGGGTGTCAAATTGGCGAAAAAGTCAAATATGGGTTGGGTAAAATGAGTAATTAAAAATAAAGGTATGACCACCCATTTCGACCCATTTTATGAGGGTTCAAAAAATGGGACGGGTCAAAATGGATCGGGTTGAAAACGTAAAAGTAATTTAACTCACGGGTCAAAAATGGGTAAACCCGCGAGTTTCAACCCATATATGAATTTATATGAGTTTATGTACCAACTCATATGGGTAAAACTCGCGGGTTTCAACCCATATGGGTAAATCCACAGTCAACCCACAAACCTAACCCGCTCAACCCATATTTTCCAACTGCTCATTTAACTCATTACCCATTTAACTCATCACCCATTTTATCCATACCCACCCAAATTTAACAATAGACAACCCACTTGACCCATGGGTTACTGGTCTATTTTTGCACCTCTACTGTAAGCCAAAGAGATTAATTTCAATCTTCTAAATAAATCATTATTGACAAAATCTTACAAAAAATATAAATAAGAATCCCGCATAAGTTTGAGATTACAGTAGTTTTATCCATAAAAAAATTGTTGGAAGTCACAGGTATTTTTTAGTAGAAATGGAAGAATGTGAAAAATCTGAGAATTAAATTTTTAATAAAAAAATGAAGATTTTGTTATGATTGATGCATTTAATTGGAATTGTATTAAATTTTCATTTCCTATATTTTTTTCTCTTTCTACAAATATATGAAAACAAATTTTCTCTCTAATCAAAATCCCTATTCTGAAGAATGAGATAGAGAACTTGTTGGACTTGCTCTAAGCATATAAGAGACAAAACAAATCGCACCGTCTACAAATCCATATATGCTTGTAAACAATTAATTAATAATTGATTTTAGAGAATTAATATATTATATTTCCTAATGAATAGGGAGTTTCTATTTTTGTCTGTATGGTTTGTTTCTCTCAGCTGATTGCAGTGTTGAAAGAAAGATGTGCAAACACTAAAAGTTTGATAAGTGTTGACTTTACTACTTAATGTTGTATTAATTGTCCCTCAAATGTCAAACCTCACCACTTATAATTGCTCATTATGATGCTTAACTCTTTGTTTGCAAAATTAGTGGGGGTTCAAATATTGGATTCCTAATTGCTTGGTTGTCACCTGATTAAGGTAAAGTATAGTTATTTTGGTATGATGCAAATTGTGTTGATTATTACTCCAGTTATGTTTTGCATAAATTTGGGGAAATGGTGAGTGATATGTGAGCAAATGATGATGGACTTTTTTTTTTCTTTTATGTACTACTTATTGACCCCATCTGCAACCTACATTTTGTTCGCAGAAATTCCAGCTTTGATTGATGAGCATCTTTTTTTTTTTTAATTAGAAACCATCCATAGATGGGGGAAATTCTATTAGGCCTTCCCAAGCCAAGAAAATAGACAGAAAAAAGAAGCCGAAGCAATAGTAGGATATACATGAATGCTCACTGGCTAATAGAGCAACGCTTGTTGCCCCCAAAAGAATGAAAAGAAAGATACATGTAAACATCAAGTCGGAGGCCTCTTCATCAATGATGGAAAGGGTCGAAACTTATTAGTGAGTCCGAAAGGAAACACAGGGCAGTCGAAACCCTCTCCACATGAATGAAGAGGTAGCCTCCATATACTAGCCTGAAGTTGAAAACTAAGCTAGCTGCTTGCAAAAGAAGAGAAGTAGCCAATATTATCCACCCATATGTACATGTGTGATGAAACCCTCTGTGTCCGAATCCAGCCACAATAACAGCAAGTAGTCCAGTTTCCATGAAGCCTGATATCATCCTTTGATCTGCAATGAAAAACAAGAAAAGATTTTTTCTGAGTAGCATCCGAACTAGTAGGCAATCCTCAGAGAGGGAGTATTCATTTGGTCTAGTCTAACTAATCCCTGGGCTCGGTTAGGCAGCAGAGAGAAATGTGGAAAAGCCAGGTTACATTTTTGTGACAAGCATGTTTTTGCCAAAAAATGAGCTACCTGGTTGGCTTCCCTGAAAATGTGCATAATGTGTATATCTCCCAAAGAAAGATGGATCTCATCTACTAAATCAAACAGTTGCCAAGGGGATTTTAATGGATCAGTAGCATATAACACAGCATTAAGGCAGTCTGATTCCATGCAAACGGTGGACAAAGAGTTGCAAAATTGAATAGCAAATGAAATAGCTTTTAATTCAGCTTCTAGGGCAGATTTTGCATTAGTAAATGAGGTATATGCTTCCTGAAAACACCCTCTACAGTCTCTAATGATCATGCTGAGGCCATATTTATTTGTCTTATAACACCAAGCTGCATCCACATTGACTTTAAAACCAATTGTTGGCCTGACCCATGCAATTTTCCAGATTTTTGGCTTTGGGGGTCTCTTAATGAGAGGAAGGTAAGAGTGGTTTGCAATACTGAGATCAAATGGAGAGACTATGTATACTGGTTTAGCAGAGAATGAGTAGAAGATTTGATCTCTAATCTGCTGAAGCACTATGGAAGATGAGGGCTTAACTGAATCAAAAATAAATCTATTCCTCATCTTCCATAGATTCCAGAATGTATAAATTGCTGCTGTTCTAACAATGATGGTGTGTAATTTAGATAGGGTGGGGAGGGATAAGTAAGCAGATAATCTATCCCACACAGAATGAAAAAACCTGTCTCTGATTCCCATAAACTGATGTATAGGTTTCCAGACTTTCAGGGAAAACTCACAGGAGTTGAAAAAATGATCAAGATCATCCACATGTAAGTTACACATACAACATTTAGAGGCCAAACTGATTCTTAGATGTTGAAGAGTATTATCAAAAGGAAGAAGAGAGTTTGTCACTTTCCACATGAACACAGATATTTTTTTCTCAATTCTAGAGTTCCAGAAATGACTTGGGGATGCATACTGACCTGAGTTGTTACACAGTAACAAATAAGTGGCTTTGAATGAGAAATTACCATCAGCTCCTGGCTTCCAAATTAGTCTATCAGGTCTATGTGGCCAGGTTCTTGAATCCTGCAAAAGAAGAGTAATGTGAGGTGGCAGAAATGGTTGAATTAAAGGAATAAGGCTAGATTTATTGTCTATAAACTCAGCAACAGAACAATTATCATCAATTCCTATGTTATTTTGATCACATAAATCAGATAGCATCCCAATCCCCAACCAATTTGCATTCCAGAAATTGCATTCCCCATTTACAATTATTACCCTTGAATTAGGTTCTGCCCAAGGATGCACTGAGCAGATTCTTTTCCAATTAGGGGAGGTTCTATAAGATGGAGGAAGGTTAGCCAACAAGTGAGACCATAGAGTATCTGCCATCTGGAATTTCCACCACAACTTGACTGAGCAAGTTTTAACAATAGTTCTGATACTTCTAAAACCCAGGCCATTTTGATCAGTTGATGCACAGAGAGCAGTCCATTTTCTCCATGCTCTTTTTGGTTTGTGATCATTCTCACCCCAAAAAAATCTGCTCAATTTTTTTTCCATGGTGGAAATAATCAGGTTTGTGGGCTTAATTACTTGCCAGATGTGTTGGGGAATTGAATAAATACAGGATTCAATTAGTATCAGTTTTCCACCTGTAGTTAACCACCTATTTTTCCAATTGCTAATCCTATTATCAATCTGCTCAAAAAGGGGTTGAAAGTAGATCTTCTTTAAAGCACCAGAAAAGATTGGAACACCTAGGTACATGAATGGAAAAGTACCAATTTTCATTCCCATAATTCTCTTAATGTGATTCACCCTTTGAGCAGTAGCATACTTACCAATGAAAATGTCACTCTTATTATAATTAATTGATTGTCCAGTGACTTCTTCAAAGGTAGATAAGAATGCTTTTAATCTTACCAAAGTTAAGTTATTTGCTTTAAAGAAAATGACAGTGTCATCAGCATATGATAAGTGTGAGATATTAGGAGGATTACCTGGCAGGTCATAGGGTGAAAGCTTACCTGTTTGGAATATGTAATCCATACTCCTGGAAAATGACTCAGAGAAAATATTAAATAGAAAAGGGGATAGGGGATCCCCTTGCTTAATACCCCTAGAAGATTGAAAAAAACCACAGGGCTTACCATTAATAAGAACAGAGAACCATGCTTGAGACAGGTTCTTCATAATTGAAAAAATGAATTTTGGATGAAAACCAAATTTAGCAAGAACTTTATATAGGAAAGACCATCTAACCCTATCAAAAGCCTTTTTAAGATCCAATTTCATTATGCAATTAGGTTCCCTTTTCTTCCTATTGAGCAGCCTTACCATTTCCTGTAAATAGATGACATTATCTGAAATGTCCCTGCCATGTAGGAATGCTGTTTGATTAGGGGAGATTAATTTAGGCATAATAGCTTTAAGTCTCTCCATAAGCACCTTAGAGCAAATCTTATTAATCACATTAGAGAGACTTATAGGCCTGTAATCATCAAAGGTGATTGGTGTTTTCTTCTTTGGAATAATAGTAATCCATGTGCTTCCTATACCTCTAGGCATAATGGATGAAGATAAAAAATCCTGAACAGCACTAAGAAGGTCTATAGCAATAATGTTCCAAGACTTGATATAGAATTTTGCAGTGTAACCATCCGGACCAGGACTGCTAGATTTATTCAAGCTGAAAACAATCTTTTTAAGCTCTTCCAAAGAGACTGGCATCAGTAAATTTTCATTATCAGCCTCAGTAACTAAACATGGGATCTGATTAAGAAAATGAAACTGAAAAGGAGAGCTGAAAGTGGCAGATTCCTCACTCAGGAGTTCCTGATAGTAATTAATAGCCTCCATTTCAATATCATTAGAGTTGTCTAGCCACAGTCCATTTTTACTCCTGATTTTTGTAATTTTCAGTCTATTATTTCTCTCCTTTACAGAATTATGGTAGAAACTAGTGTTGTTATCTCCCTCTTGCAACCATTTAACTTTAGCCTTGTGTTTCCAATAATTTTTCTGTTCAGACAATGCCAAAACTAACCTAGCTCTAGCCTCTTTCAACTTAACCTGATCTGGCAAGGAATCTGAAATATCAGTTAGTGATTCTTGAGTCTGTAATGCAAGTTCAGCTTGGATCACATTATCATGAATATTACCAAATTTTTCTTTATTCCAGATTTTAAGAATCTTTTTAAGTCTGACTAACTTAAGATAAAAAGCTAACATTCCAGTATTATTTACAGGAATTTCCCAGTTTTGTTTGATGATTTCATTAAGCTCTTTCCTCTTATACCATGTATCAAGAAATCTAAAAGGCTTTGGACAAGAAGGAGAGTCACTACCTACAGTTAATAGCAGAGGACTGTGATCTGAGGTAGCTCTATTTATAATCTGAATAGAAGACTGAGGAAAACATGAAGACCAAGATTGAGTGCACAAACCTCTATCCAGTCTTTTAATTGTGGGAGATCTTAGTCTGTTGTTTGACCAGGTAAACAGATTACCAGAAGTGTTAATATCTTCCAAAGCCAGACCATTTATGAAGCCATTGAAATCCCTTATACTACCTAAATTTGGAGAGGATGGACCTTTATACTCATTAATAGATAAGATGGCATTAAAATCACCTATAAATAGGGATTCAGAGTGACTGTAAGAGCTCAGGTCTGCCCAGAGGGAAAGTCTTCCACTTCTAGTCCTAAGACCATAAATGAAGAAGGCATCCATTGGATAATTAAGCTTTGTACTGCTCAAGTTTACTGCTAGAAATTGCAGATTATCAGTATTAACCCTTAAAGTTAAACTTGATGACCAGAACAACCAGATTTGACCACTATTAGCTGAGAAACAATAATCAAATTTCAGTCTCTGTCTATATGACTCACATTGAGTGTTATCGTGTTTAGGCTCTATTAGGCAGATAAGGTCAAAATTATGTCTTTGAGAAAGATTACAAAGCCTTAGTATGGATGTATCCATGCCCCTAATGTTCCAGACCAACATTTTAAGCTTAGTGGATGTACTATTCATTGGGATACATTAGAGGAGCTTTTTGATCTGGTCATTATGATATTTTTTTGTGAGAAAAAGGAATCATTACCTTTTTTTGATTGTTTCCTTTCAGGGCTATCAGATCCTTTCTTACCTTGGAGAGTGGTGGAGGGACTAACCTTATGGATCAGATCATCATTTCTTCCTGGAGAGGCTGAGAGGGAAACTTCTTCCAGTGTGTCCGTTTGCAAAGGATCTTCAATAATGGGTAGGTCTTCAGCCAATGCCTCATCAGCCAAGAGGGAGAACCTATTTTGCTTATGTTTCTGTTGAGAAAATATGAAGTTTTTTGCAGCAATAATGGAATTAAAAGGAGAGAAAGATCTACCTCGCTTACCATGCAAATCATCTTTAGCAAAGGCTTTCCTAAGGTTAGTAGAGTCAGATTGAGATATCTTGTTTAACTGCCTAATTGGACTATAAACAGAGGAGGGAGCAGAAGGGGAAGTACCCCCATAAAAGGAAAGATCTTCTCCAGAGACTGCATGAGCATTCTGGTTAGTACATGAATTAAGATCATTACCTTTTTCTGTCATATCCTGAGAGGGAACCAGTATTGCCTTACTAAGCTGTGGGTTCTCATTGTCTTGTTCTATTATCACTACTTGGCTCTCTTCATGACATGACAGCTCATTAGTACAGGTAATAGAATCAATCTTAGCAATATGAACTGGCATATCATTTGTCACAACATCAGGAATCGGTGAAATCTGTGGAGCCATTAGGGGAACAGAACCATTTGTCACAACATCAGGAATCAGTGAAATCTGTGGAGCCAATAGGGGAACAGAACCACAAGGATTAGTCTTATTAGTGTCCTGCTCAACATTAGAAAGTTTCTTAGGAACATATATCATTTTCTGAGCTTGAGAATTTTTCTGTTTTTCCATAATAGAAACTCCAGAGCTCCCTGCTTTAAGAGACTCTACCTGAGATAGATTAATCTGTTGAGCATCAGATGTTTTCGATATATTAAGCTCTGGTTTTTTTGTCCAAGTTCTCTTAAGTTCAGGATGTAAATATACACAATAACTGTCCTCATGACCTATACATTTGCAGTGGAAACAGTAGGGTGGGATATCCTCATATTCTAGGGGTAATTTGCGCACATTAAATTCATTACCTTCCTCTTCAATACCCACTCTAATATGTGTTGGTAATTTATTTTTTAGGTCAACTTCCACACACATTTTGACACAGGAAGGCCTAGACAGCGCTTCAGTAGCAGCATCAACTTTAATAAATTTCCCAATTTGATTCCCAATAACTTCAAGCATCGAAGAATTATAAAAACAAACAGGAACTTGGGGAATTGATACCCATACCGGAACAATCGACGATTCTGCCTCCGGTGAAAAGTCAGGAGTCCATTTGAGGACCTTCATTTGAGCGTTATTAAAGGACCATTGTCCTTTGAGCCAGAATCGTTGATAATCTTCCTTTTCATGGAATCGGATGAGGATGTGGCGGTAGTCAATCGAGCCTATCTGGAACTTGCCTTTAAAACCTACAGAATTAAAAGCATTATTTAGTTGGATCATCGTCGGCTTTCCTCGGGCAAACTTACCGATCAAAGAATTGCTGTAGTGGGAGGCAAGAGTCTCAGCATCCTTGCGCGTGACAAGGCATGCAATCTCCCCTTTGAATTGGACTTTGGGTGAAATCTCCGGGTTCGAGGGGAGGGAATCACGTAGGGGCGGAGGGCGATTAGCGAGGGCCTGGAGGAAGGATTTCCCTCCCCCATAGCCACCGCTACCAGACGGCGGAGCCGCCATAGCAGCGGAAGAATCGCACATAGAGCGAGAATATAGCCGTTAGCAGAAGGAAAACCAAAGAGAGGAAGAAGACCAAGAACGGAGCAGGGTGAAACGACGATAGGAAAGTTCGTTTTGGAGAAATCGCACTAATTCGCACACACACGTTTTACCACCAAAAAAATGATTGATTGACGAGCATCAGATTATAGACTTTGATGAATAATTTGGAGAATTTTTGAGTTAGGTATAATTTATATTATTGAGATATTGTCTTACCTATGGTTTATATTTATTTTCATATTATTGAGTTATACATATTTATAGGATTGAAACAAAAGAAATATATGCACTCTCTCATTTATTTTATCTTGATCATCCATTTACTAAATATAGCTTGTATGATGAATAATGGGCTTGCTTAAATTGACAGGGATTGGTGAGATGAATTCAAAGAAGAGGTAGCAAAATTGAGTCGAACCCACCAAGTTGTGAAGTCAAGTTTGTGGTAGTGAAATGGACATTTTAGTTGTAAGATAATTAAGTACCACCCGAAGAATTTATGTTATCATTCAGAAATTTATGTTATTATTCAAGAATGTTAAACTAATTATTTTTTATGATTTATTTTTTAAGAAAATGGGGTAAAATTACAAATAGGGAAAAATTACAAATGGGTCAAAAAGGTGATTTAGGTCAAAATCCAACCTGGCCAATTTTAACCCATCAATTTATACTTGCTTTTGAAGAAATTTAATTTAGGATAATTGTATTAAAATAATTATTCTTTATAATTGTTTTTCAAGAAAATTGGGTAAAATTATAAATGAGTCAAAATGGGTCGATTTGGGTCAAAATCTGACCCGTTTTGATCAGAAAATTTTTAACTTGTTTTTGGATAAATTTTATGTAGGAAAAATTGTATTAAATTAATTATTCTTTATAACACAAATTTAAGAAAATGGGGCATTGTAAATGGGTTGATTCGAGTCAAAATCTGACCCGACCCATTCGCAATTTTAAACTTGTTTCTAAAGAAATTTAATTTAGGATAAATTGTACTGAACTAATTATTTTTTATAAAAAATATTTCAAGAAAATGGGAAAAATTGCAAATGAGTCAAAATGGGTCGATTTGGGTCAAAATACCCGTTTTGACCCAGCAATTTTTAACTTGTTTTTGAAGAAAATTAATGTAGGATAAATTGTATTAAAATATTTTTGAAAAAATATTTTTTAACGAAAATAAAGAAAAATTGCAAATTGGTCAAAATGGGTCAATTTGAATCAAAATCCGACCCGACAACCCATATCAACTCGGCTCACTTGACCCAAATGGGTCACTGACCCTCGGGTTGGGAAATTTGAACCTACCTACTGTCAAATGTCAAACTTCACCATATATTATTGCTCATTATGATGCTTGATTCTTTGTTTGCAAAAGTAGTGTGGTTCAGGTACTGGTTTCCCAAATGCTTGTTTGTCACTTGATTAAGATAAAGTAAAGTTATTTTGGTATAATGCAAATTGTGTTGATTATTACTCCAGTTAAGCTTTGCAGAAATTAGGGGAAATGGTGAGTGATTTGTGAGTAAATGAGGATGGGCTTTTGTATTTCTTTTCTGCCACCTGCATTTTGTTCAAAGAAATTCAGCTTCAACTAACGAGCATCAGACTCTAGACATTATGAATAGTTTGGAGAATGTTTGAGTTAGGTATGATTTATATCATTGAGATTTTGTTTAACGTATGATTTATATTTGTTTGGATATTAACGTATTATTTCAAGTGTCACAGAAGTTCATTCATTCAGGTTGCTAACATAAACGGTTGCTCTGTGCTCTGTGCGATAAACGGTGCGAAATAGCTAAAACGCCGAGTTTTCTTGTCGTTTTACTCTTCTTTTGTTTCCCTTCTCATTTCACCGATAACGGTCACTGACCGATTCATCACCGCCGCTATGGCGGCTCCAATGCCTGAACGTGGAGGGGGAATATCCTTCCTCCAGGCTCTCGCAAATCGGCCTCCACCACTTCGTGACTCCCTTCCTTCGAACCCAGAGATCGTCCCCAAGACACAATACAAAGGGGAGATAGCCTGTTTGGTAAACCGAACAGATGCTAACATACTCGCCTCACACTACCAAAATGCTCTCGTGGGTAAATTTGCCCGAGGCAAACCTTCCATGGCGCAGCTCAACGAATCTTTCGGTTCGGTTGGTTTCAAGGGCAAATTCCAAATTGGCTCAATTGACTTCCGACATGTGCTCATCCGTTTCCAAGAGAAGGAGGATTACCAGAGGTTCTGGCTGAAGGGGCAGTGGAGTTTTAATCGTGCTCAGATGAAGGTGTTCAAATGGACGCCAGATTTCTCCCCTGAAGCGGAATCATCTATTGTTCCGGTATGGGTATCTATCCCTCATGTTCCTGTCTATTTTTACAACACAGCTATGCTGACAATCATAGGAAACCAAATTGGGAATTTCATAAAAGTTGACGCTGCAACTGCGGCTCTGTCAAGGCCATCATGTGTCAAAATGTGTGTGGAAATAGACCTTAAGAAAAAACTGCCTTTATTCATCAGAGTTGGAATAGAGGAAGATGGAAATGAATACAATGTTGTCAAACTCCCGTTAGAATTTGAGGACATTCCTCCTTATTGCAATCACTGTAAAACTATAGGGCATGATGACATAGCTTGTATCTATTTGCATCCAGAACTTAGGAGATCTAAGTCCCAGTGGATTGAAAAGTGGTCCAAAAACGGTATAAACCAAGTAGTTCAAGATGAACTCCAACACATTGACCATGAGACTCATCATAAAGCTAACTTAGATATGCATCAACAAGGTGTTATCAGAGTTAGCAATTCTGGTATATCAGTGCTGGAAAAACAAAAAAGCTTTCAGGCTCAAAAATTTAAATATGTCCCTAAGCAACAAGGAACTAAAGTGGTGCCTATCACAGCTACTGAACATGGAACTAATAAATTTAGTTCACCTAAGAAGGTCCCTCTTGAGACTGATTTACTTACTCCTATAGTTCCCTGTGAAGATCCCCAGGAAGTAGGAACTGAAGCCGAGGCTCCTACTACCAATGTTATTCAGGAACAAGTTACAGTAACAGACCCTGCACTCAATACTTTTGCTAATCAAATTGAATATACAGCCCCCCATCTTTCACAATCACCTGACTCTGAGAAAGTTCTGACTAGTTCTGCTACACCCCAAGAGATATCTTCTGAGCCTAAGGATTTAAGACAATTAACTAACCTTTCTCTATCTGCCCCTCCTAACACTAGGATTAAGTTTGCCAAAGATGATTTACCTAACAAACGAGGAAGGTCATTCTCACCTTTCAATTCGATCATTGCTGCAAAAAATTTCATCTTCTCTCAGCAGAAACACAAGGAGAACATATTCCTTATCCTTGCAGATGAAGAAATATCAAATGAGGAGGCAAACAATGTAGATAATGCAATTATTTTAGAATCTCATGCTTCTCTCGAGACTTTATCAAACTCATTTTCTGATCATGGGGAAGCTGCTGACCAGGTAAGTAGGTTGTGCTCTATAAACTCCAATCCTGATACGCTTAATGAGGATAAATCAATAAGAAAATCTGTCAAAATGAAAAATGATTCATTCTTCTCACAGAAAAACACCATCATGACTAGATCAAAAAGCTCTAGTAATGTTTCCCTATGAATAGTACAACTCTTAAGATAAAATTACTGGTATGGAACATTAGAGGAATGGACACATCAATGACAAGACTTCATAATTTGATCAAAAGGCATAACTTTGACCTTATCTGTTTGATTGAGCCTAAGCATGATAATTTGCAATGTGATTCATATAGAAAACTGCTGAAATATGATAACTGCATCCCTGCTAATAATGGTCAGATTTGGATTTTTTGGAACTCTAGTTTAAGCATTTCAGTGAAAGTGGATAATTTACAGTTCCTTGCAGTCAATATGAATTGCATTAATCTTCAAAAGTCTATGGATGTATATTTTATATATGGACTAGAATGAGAACTGGAAGGAAATCTCTTTGGACTAATCTTAAATCACACATTCACACTGAATCCCTTTTCATAGGTGACTTTAATGCAATTACATCTATAAATGAGTATAAGGGTCCTTCTACTCCCAAAGTGGGAAGCATGAGGGATTTCAACGATTTTATAAATGCAACTGTATTAGAGGAAATTAATACTGTTGGGAATTTGTTTACTTGGACCAATAATAAACTTAGGACTCCTACAGTTAAAAGATTAGATAGAGGTTTATGCACTTCCTCTTGGTCCCTAGCTTTTCCTGATTCATCAGTTCAGATTTTAAATAGATTGACATCGGATCATAATCCCATGCTATTAACTGTTGGTACTGACATTCCATCTAATCTCAGGCCTTTTAGATTCTTAAATACATGGTATAAAAGAACTGATTTTATTGAGGTCATCAAACAAAGTTGGGTAATACCCACACATAAATCTGGAATGCTCTCATTTACCTTAAGCTTGTTAGACTGAAGAAGGAACTAAAAATTTGGAATAAAGAAAAATTTGGTAACATACAAAATAATGTTCTCCAAGCTGAAATGGCTTTGCAAGCCCAGGAGCTGATCACTGATCAGTCTGATTCTGAGACTGAAATGGTTAAACTTAGGGAGGCTAGAGCTAGGGTGATTAAGGCACTGGCTGAACAAAAAAATTACTGGAAGCACAAGGCAAAGATTAAGTGGTTAAAGGAAGGGGACAATAATACCAGTTTCTTTCATAAATCAGTGATGGATAGGAACAATAGATTGAGGATTAATAAAATCAAGAGTGTAAATGGGCAATGGCTAGACAGTACACAGGAAATAGAGGAGGAAGCTATCAATTTCTACCAGGAACTTCTGAGTGAAGATGCACCCCCTGAAAGCTCTCCTTTCCTCTCCCACTTTCTGAACCACATCCCTAATCTTATTACTCAGGAGGAGAATGAGGAATTAATGAAACCAGTCTCATTGGATGAACTGAAAATGATTGTTTTTAGTCTTAATAAACTGAGTAGCCCGGGTCCAGATGGTTTTACAGCTACTTTCTACATTAAATCATGGAATATTATTGCAGATGATCTATTGCTTGCAGTCCAGGATTTTCTCTCTGTTAATAATATGCCGAGGGGTATTAGCAGTACATGGATTACAATAATTCCCAAAAAAAGGACCCCGGCCTCCTTTGACGATTACAGACCAATAAGCCTTTCTAATGTGATTAATAAGATATGTTCTAAATTGATAATGGAAAGACTGAAGCCTATTATGCCTAGGATTATTTCCCCTAATCAAACAGCTTTTCTAAAGGGTAGGGATTTATCTGATAATGTAATCTATTTACAGGAAGTTTTCAGGTTTCTAAACCGAAAAAGAAGAGATCCAAACTGTATTGTAAAATTAGATCTCAAAAAATCTTTTGATAGAGTTAGATGGTCTTTTTTATATAAGATCCTGGCTAAGTTTGGTTTTCATGCTAGGTTTATTTTCCCCATTATGAAAAACTTGTCACAAGCCTGGTTTTCTATTCTCATTAATGGCAAACCAGTTGGATTTTTCCAAGCCACTAGAGGAATTAAACAGGGTGATCCCTTATCTCCTTTTTTGTTTAACATTTTCTCTGAGGCTTTTTCTAGGAGCTTGGCTTTTATTTTCAATAATGGTAAGTTATCATATGTTGATCTCCCAGGTAATCCTCCCAGAATCTCTCACCTTTCATATGCTGATGACACTGTTATTTTCTTCAAAGCTACTAACCTTACTTTGATTAGATTAAAAGCATTCCTATCTACCTTTGAAGATGTCACTGGCCAAAAAATCAACTATAATAAAAGTGACATTTTTATTGGTAAGCATGCTTCAATTCAAAAGGTTAATCACATTAAAAAGACCTTGAAAATGAAAATTGGTGCTCTCCCATTCTCATATTTGGGGATCCCTATTTTTACTGGGAGAGCAAAGAAGATCTATTTCCAAAATCTTTTTGAGCAAATTGACAGTAAGCTTGGTAATTGGAAAAATAAATGGATTTCCATGGGGGGTAAGATTATCCTGATCAAATCCTGCATCTACTCCCTACCACAACACATATAGTCAGTCATAAAGCCTAGCAAATTGATCATTAAACACATACAGAAAAAACTGAGTAAATTCTTCTGGGGGGGAAATGAAATGAACCTGAAAAGATCTTGGAGGAAATGGACTGACCTCTGCTTACCAACTGAACAGAATGGATTGGGATTCAGATCAATATCCACAATAGTTAAAACCTGTTCAGTTAAACTATGGTGGAAATACCTAAAAGCAGAGGCATTGTGGACTCATCTAGTTGCTGCAATTCCACACTCATACAGGTCCTCTCCTAATTGGAAAAGAATATGTTCTGTTAATTCTTGGGCAGAGGCAAATTCAAGAGTCATTATAGGAAAGGGAGATTGTAACTTCTGGACCTCCAATTGGTTAGATAAAGGTCCCCTAGTGGATCATTGTGATCACAACCTGGTTGATATTGACCTAGACTGTACAGTCTCTTCATTCATCTCTAACAAATCTAACTATATTATCAAAATGAGTCCTCTCCTCAGTCCTAATATTATTTCTCTTATGCAGGAAGCTAAGCTATTTCCACATAGGGAAGATAGACTGATATGGAAACCGGGCATTAGTGGTGATTTCTCCTTCAAATCGACATATTCCATGCTCAGCAACAATCCAGGTTCATATGTATCTGTTAAACATTTTTGGAACCATAGAATTGAAAAGAAGGTCTCAGTTTTCATGTGGAAGATGACAAATTCCTTTTTACCTTTTGACAATATCCTTAGAAAATTGAGATTCTCTCTATCTTCTAAATGTTGTATGTGCAATGTTCAGGAAGACTCTTTAGATCACTTCTTTAATCATTGTGACTTTGCTGTGAATGTTTGGACAATTGTTCACCAGTTTATGGGAATTAGTGATAGAAATTTTACATCCGTATGGGAGAGACTGTCTTACTATATTACTATCCCTACTCTAAGCTCTCTTCAATCCACAATGATCAAAACGGCAACTGTAATCACTTGTTGGAACTTGTGGAAGATAAGAAATAAATTCATTTTCAAGTCTATAAGACCTTCTCTGGCTCTGGTTCTTGCGCAGATTAGGGATCAGATTTTTTACTCTTTCTGTTGCAGTCCGGTCTTATTACATCTGAATTTGACTCCAGTATTGCTCAACACTCTTTCCTGCCACTGATCCAAAGGCCTCCAAAGCCAAAAATTTTGAAAATTTCATGGCAGAGGCCTTCCTATGGGTTTAAAATTAATGTTGATGCTTCTTGGTGCTGCAATACTAACATGTGTGGGATTGGTATGATAACTAGAGATTGTAGGGGTGGTTTCAATAGGGCTTTCATAGAATATGATAATGTTACATCCCCTCTAGAGGCAAAAATAAAGGCAATCAAGTTTGCTATTCAGAAAGCTAATCTTTGCTCCTCACCTGTGTTGATAGAATCTGATTGCCTGAATGCTGTTAATTTTGTAAAAAATCCTTGTAGGGCACATTGGAAAGTGTTCTCTCTATCTGATGAGACTCATCAATCTTTGGGTGCTATACAGTTAGTTCACACTTATAGAGAGGCAAATCTTGTGGCACACTCACTTGCAAAAGAATGCCTGCTGCATAGATCTAATTCTATTTTGCAGGGCTTCCCAGAACTCTCGAACACGATCCAAGGGCTAATCAGACTTAATCAGATGGGTACTCCGTCCTTACGAATTATTTAGCTCGGATGCTACTGATCTCTTTTCTTTCTGTACAGGTACATTTAATTGACTGTGGAACACTACTGTTCAGCTTGCACCATTGAAGGCTTAAACTGATCCTCATCTTGGTGAGATAAAATGGAAAAAGCAAATGGAAATCTGTGGATGACTATGTACAAACTCGGATTCACTACTCTCACGGCAGTATTGACGATTTTGATCATCAATGCTGATTCTTGGGACATCCCTAGCTGCCGCATCTGATGCTATGAAGTTAGGAAATGATATGCTTCTAAACTATGGGAAGTTTTTGAACTGCCTTGTGTCTCTTTAATTAGATTCACTAACAAGTTTGATTACTTAGTCTATAGTTTTTAGCTTGTAATCCTCTTTCTACATCCTAAACTCTAGATAGGTTTTGAAGGTAACAAGTGTTGCCTTAGGAGCAGATTGCCCGTTGTATAGTACTACTTAGTCGCATTTCATCTTTTTCATTTCATGTACATTTTCTCTCTTTTCTGGCCAGGGAACGCCAATTGAAATTCCCCCATCTATGATGGTTTAACCTTAAAAAAAACGAGGATTGAAATAAAAGAAATATATGCACTAACTCATTTCATTTATCTTTATCATCCATTTACTAAATATAGCTTATATGATGAATAACGGCCTTTCTTTTTTTTTTTTAATTTAAAGCACCACCATAGGTGGAGAGGGATATATATTAAGGATCCCTAATCCTCATAGGAAGGCCTAGAGATGGCCAAGTTTGTACAGCGAAATTCTCCCTAAGAGAGTCGTAGGGTGGGATCTAAGCACCCGTAGCAAAGCAAAGATGCCATCAACTTATCCCTAACTAGTCCGAGATATAATGTCAAGGAAGCATTTGTCAACCAACATATTAGTGAATCGAGTAATCGAAACACAAGGCTGTCGATTGGCATGTATACCTTAACATTAACGCTGTATTTCCAGAAACCAACATGTTAGTGAATAACGGCCTTTCTTAATTTGACAGGGGATTGGTGAGAAGAATTCAAAGGAGAGAGTAGAAAAATTGAGTTGAGCCCACCAAATTGTGAAGTCAAGTTATTAATTTTTGTGCTATGAGAGGAGGAGAATTTGTGGAGTGAAATGGACATTTTAGTAGTAAGATTATTAAGTACCCCGGAGGAGAATTTATATTATTATTCATAAATTTATGTTATTATTAAAAAATGTTAAAATAATTATTTTTTATAATTACTTTTCAAGAAAATTGGGCAAAATTATAAAAGAGGAAAAATGAGTTGATGTGGGTCAAAATATGACTCGATCCGTTTTGACCCTGCAAATTTTAAACTTGTTTTTGAAGAAATTTAATGTAGGATAAATTGTATTAAACTAATTATTCTTTATAAAAAATTCAAGAATACGAAAAATTGCAAATGAGTCAAAATGGGTGGACTTGGGTCGAATCTGACCCAACGCATTTTGATCGGCAATTTTTAACTTGTTTTTGAAGAAATTTAATGTAGAGTAAATTGTATTAACCTGACCCATTTTGACCCGGCCCACTTGACCCAAATGGGTCACTAACCCAACCCAACCCAACCCAATTAGGCTGGATCAAAATGGGTTTGGTCTGGTCGGGTCCGGCAATTTAGTTAGACTTACACAAAAAAGGGTTTAGTAAACCATTATTGGTTTTCTTGTCTAAATCCCGAGTTTTGTAGATTTAATTAAAGCTAATGGAGACTTTGTATTCTCGGGCACCTAGATCTTCCTTTGTGATCTTACTAGTAGGTTGCTCGAGAACATTTCAGCATCATTTTATATAAGGTCATTTGCAAGAATGGTAGAAGATATTTTAAGGACATTCGCAAGGATGGTAGTAGATAAGAAGGTCATGGACTTAAAGTGTGGTGGTAGATGGAATTAATTCAAAAAATGCGGAATTCAAGTTCAAATAGGTCAAGAATAGAATACGGCATCAATCGGCCGAATCAGCTGACCGGCCGACCGACAAGCGCGAAGCCCAGAATGAAGCCTAGCACGAGCCAACCATGCCTAGCACGGCCCGTGCTAAAGGTGGCTAGCACAGCCCATACCGGCAACACGGGTCGTGTCACAGCACCTCAAAATGGTTACCCATGTAGCCCATGCCCCCTGTCTCCAAATTCACTCCAAAGTGGCTCAGTATGGATGCAGACCGTACCATTTCACAGGATCCATGTCGTTTCAAATCCCAAATGCAAAAACTAGCCCATGGGGTGTGAAGGATAACACGGCCCATGCCGTTTTAATGAGCAAGAAGTGCCTCCAGTAGATGGCCCACTCCAAACAACACGGGGCACGTGACCAGAAGTTTGAAACGAGCTTCTAGCCGACGGTCCATGTCAGCTAACATAGACCACGCTAGCACAAAAAAATGGCCCACGCGAGAACAAGCAGATCACGTTAGCATGAAGCAAATGGGTCAATCCAGACTGAGCGGCCCACCCCAGCACGAAGGCAACTCGCCTGGCACGAATCGTGTTGTTCCCCACTGGCCCTGTTAATTGCATCTGCTAGGATTTCTAGACCTATTTTGGGCCTATTTCAAGGCCTAATTTCCTACTACTATATATTTGGACACATGTCTAGTAGGGTTTTAATTTATGCTCAATTTTAGACTTCAAGAGTATGGTAGAGAGAGAAAGGAGCTCTTCATTCTCTCTAGAATCTTTTTTTTTCTTCTCTTTATTTTTTCTTGCCCACAGCATTAAATCCAATGAAATACTTGGGTTCAATGTTTAGAGAGTAATTAATTTTCTTGTGGTAGTATTTGTATTCAAGAATTGATATTGGATTTTATAGATTTATAGATTCTCCTATCTTTATGTCCTATCAATATTTGTGATTTATTTATGCTTTCCACTCTTGTGAAATTTATGTTATGCCATTATTATGATGCATCCATGCATGTATGGTAGTTTAATATCGTGTTAGGCTTCATTGCTTTCTTGGGAGTGTTAGATTATGGAGTAGGTTCAAGAATACCGGGGAGATTAGTGATTCATGTAATATCAAGAGAATATCTTTCTATTTGTTACCATAATTCTAATTGGCTAGTTGTGTGAGAAATCACATGTCGGTGGGTCAATTTGGAAAATCCTAACAAGGGAAAACCATGGCTTACCCCGATAGATTAGCATGATTGTTTGTAGCAACTAGAGTTGTGCTGACTCTAGAGTCATCACAAGGTATCATTTTCTTTGCCTCTCTAGGCCTAGGGATTGATATCCATAGTGAAGTGTCCGGGATGTAATGCCATCACTTTCATTTCTAATGGTGCAACCTACGCGAGGTATTGCCCTTTTAGGAAGGATTCGTTCCTCTAAGCGGGGGCACATTAGCATTAGGAGTGAGACAACGGGGATGGTCTCCGGCGTCAGTGGACGTGCATCCCTAATTAAGGAGATAATGAGATATGCATGTACTGGTGGTAAGGAACTTTGTGTGACTGACGAAGGGAAATATATGGCTATCTCCACACTATGTGACGTAGGCATAAGATAGGTTTATATGTTTGTATGTGAATGAATTGAGGAAAAGAATCATTTGTCAATCATGTTACACAAATACCCTCAAGTGCTTCTTTATATAGTTTAATTTCATGTGATCTCATATGTTGTAGTTGTTAGTTGAAATATCATGGAAAACTAGTTTTGCCATATTTAATTGTTCCTAACATACAGACGGATTGACGACCGGTACATGGTTGTGTGTAGTTCACTTTTGGAAATCTAGCATTTATGTGGACAGCCCCGTTCTTGCCACTATGTACCCTATAGGTAGCTTAGCAGTAAGTTTGGGAGCAGAATATAAATCTTATATTTGACCTTATCAAATGCCTTTGCTTGGTTTAGCTGCTCATCATTTTTAACAACTCCGAGTGGATGCGGGACAAATTTTGGTACCGTTGCCGGAGATGCTAGTCCAAAGGTTTAATTGTTAACTTTCATAGATTGTTAGGTGAGTAGTTTATGTTGTTTTTATTTATTTTTTTTGTTGGTTTTTGCTATTGAGCCTTTGTGATAGTGATCTGTGTACTTCTAATCATTTTGCTAGTGTTTCTTTTAATTGGATGAACACTCGTGCCACAAGCTTAAGGACTTTACACTATCTAACGGAGTACGGAGGTAGTCAGAGAAGAAGGAATAGGAGAACTTGAGTGGTGGTTCCACAAGAGCCAGCTTTAATAGTAGAAGAGTCAATAGTAATAGTGGAGGACAACTGCTCTTTGCGGATGTTGATGGCTCCAAATTTTGAGAATTAACCCACATGCATCATTTTTCTCCCGTTGCCATCCAATGTCAATTGCGAGCTAAAAAGTGGGATGATTCAATGCTTCCCAACTTTCCGTGTGATGGTCGGGGAGGATCCCAACTTGAACCTTTTGGAATTTTATCTTGTGTGCACAAATATATGAAGCCATGTGGAGTCTCAAAGATGACTACAACTTGCGCGCATTTCCTTCTCACTTTGAGAAACAACAAATGACTGGTTGTATTACCTTGCACTGGGCTGCATCACATCATGGATGGACATGAAAAGGCACTTCATTGAAAAGAACTTCCCAGCTTTAAAGTCCACGGGGTTGAAGAAGCAATTGTCCAACATATCTCATAATGCAAATCAATCCTTGTACGAGTATTGGGAAAGATTCAAAAAATTGTTGGCCATATGTCCTTATCTCACGTTTAAGGAATACGACTTTGTATACTATTTCTTCAAAGGGTTCTGTGATGATGACATGTGGATGGTTAAAACAGCTTGCAATGGTTGCATTCCCAACAAGATTCCGAAGGATGGGATGGTCTTATTCGAGGAAATAGCTAATGGAACGAGGAAATTTGCCACAAGATCAAGAGTGAAGATTGATGTGCTTCATTATGTGTGTATTAACTGTTGCATTTGGCATAGTTTTTAGCTTGTTTTGTTTTACAGATTGCTAGTATTAGTTGAGATTACGTGACTAGGGGTTTAGACGGCCATATTTGGTTTCTTGTCTAAATCCTACATTTTGTAACCCTCATCACAAGGCTACATGTGTCATTACCTTGTGTGAGCTGTGAATTGGGCCAAAAAGACAGATTTGTGAAAAATTGAGATTTCAAGCTAAACAAAATGCATTTGTGGCTCATAAATTAAGAAAATCCTTTATTCCTTAGGTTGCTTGATGTAAATAGTACTTCAAAACCTCCCATGTGCATCAATTAATTAGTAGTTTTATCCCCTAGATTTTTTAATTTAAAAAATGTCATCCTTATCTCATTTGTACCTCCCCTATAAATCACCTTCTTTGCTGAAAATAGAGATTCATAGTACATTCCCTCACCCATGTGAATCATTTAGCACATTCAAGTCCCTAAAAAAAACACTCACACTCCTTCTTGGTGCAAATAAAAAAATTAAGGATTTTTCTCTAAAACAAAGTAGCATTTTTGCTTGTTCTTGTATGGATCTTTCAACTCTTAGCTTCAAATTCTAGGTAATCCTTTGAAATTCATGCTTGCTTGTTGTATTTAGTATTATGGTGATGTGATGTAAAGTTTGAATCTTGAAAGTGGGTGTTTTTTTGGGGAAATATTTCAGTTATGTGAATGATCTTGCGTTGAACTAAGTGTGGGGGGAACTATATGCTCTTGTGCTTTGATGATATGCTATTCATTGGTTGTGGTGATTTAGGAGGTATGGCCCTTAATTGCATGATCTTTTTAATGGGATGATATGATTTTCCATGAGTTTGTTGTTTAGGGAGAATTATTCTTGATTGAACAACCTTTGTATTGAGAAAGCGGGATTTGAAATGTATAGGCTATTTAGGAAGAGTGTTCATCTTGAATGTTATTCGGTGCATGTCTGTGTGTATTTTTTCCTTAACACATTCTTCTTGTTGTGATAGGATGCCTTAAAAAAGGAATAGGTCAGAGAAAGGAACAACTTCCCGGGGTGAAAAAGGGAGGAAGTTGGCCAAGGTTGGGAGAGAAGATCCAACAACTTCCCAAAATATTTGGGAGTGTGGCTCGTAGGTGGAATTTCCTAAATAGCCCAAAGAGAAACATTCTAGAGATGGAGTTTTCTTGCAAATAAATATTGGGACCTCTAGATCTACTCGAACCGGTCAAATATCTACTCAGCCGAATAGGCCTAGAGGGTTTCTTGGACAAGCATTCCAAGACTTACATTAGATGGACATTGGATTTCTTGGCAACATTGGAGCAAACAACGGACATGGAAGGAAGGATAATCATCTATTTCTATCTGGATGATAAGGAGTACACTATGCCGCATTGGGAAATTGCCTAAGCATTCAGGTGGAAGTATGGGAAAGATGTTCTAAGGACACACCGGCAAGGCCTTCCATTTTCGTAGGAAGATTTTTGGAGAATTCAAACAGGCACTATGAGGAAGCATCTATGCAAGATTATCACAATCATCCACCCAACATTGAGATATGTTGAGTGACTCTTGTCCATGGGGATATTTTTCCATGGAGAGATTTCACAATACCCCAGTTCGGACGTCCATGTCTTTTGGGCCAGAACTCCGGAGGGGAATATCTGCCCCAATATGGTAGGCACTTTTGTGCAAGAATGTTTAGCCACGGGAGACAAGAAAGGTGGAAAGATATCAATGAGAGGTATGGTCTGACTCTTAGCCTAGCACTTGGGCAATCCAGTTCCTACTCTGTTTGCATTAGCGAACTTAGGTTGTCTGGGGATGCAACCTACCATACACAAGTTATCATGTGCATCAATGATCGCTACCACCAACTCGGATGACCGGATCATATGGTTATACAACGGCGCTACAATTTGCAACTTCATGATTCTTCCACAACCGGAGCGCAACGCTATCAACTATGACACTTTATTGGAGGACTTGTTTCTAGCACCCAATCTTTGGTTTGAGAAAGACTTCTACAGGGTCTTATCAAGCCTGGACATAAACATTAACGATGAGAATGGTGAGACTCCATCTAGAGCACCACCTAGTTGCACTCACCTAGCCGCTGACTTCCTTGACCAATTGTGCCTTTTTGGGGAACAACTTGCGAGCTCTACTCTAATTGTGCAAGAGGTCGGTCACACAGTAGAAGGGATTAGTTTAAAATTGGAGGAGTTTGGGACTAGTTTGGACTCTGTGGAAGCCACCATGTGAGCTTGGGGGTCTAGATTGGACTCTGTAGAGCGAGAAGCAAAGAAGGATTTCACTATTGTGGAAGAGAGAGTGGATGTCCAAGAGAAGGCTATCAAGAAATTGATCGAGAGATTCCACATCTCAAGGCTTGATAGTTTTTGGGATGTTATTCCTATCGAGAGACAAGAAATGCGACATGAAGAAATGAGGAGGAGACGCGAGACAAGGCACTTGAGGAAGGACCCTCGGGGTCACACGAGTAAGTTCCACTACTTCTCTCTTTCTCGCCTATGATTCATATTGTTTCATTGCATTGGGGACAATGCAAAGATCAAGTGCTGGGGAAGGAGTTTTGAAAAACTTAGGAGTTTTTCATCTCAAGATTCCTATGTGTTTTTTTTTTTTGTGTTTATTCAATTTGGGGTCGTTTTGGATGCATTTTGGTGGTGTGTTTTGATTTTTAGGGTACTATCTCATTGTAGTTTGTTTTTGGGAATGTGGTTTTGAAAAGTTTGGTGGTGTAATTTTTATTTTCTTGTCTTCATGTAGTATGAAGCTTTTCTTTGGGGCATTTTGTGCTACACCAAAAAAAATCAAAAATTTTAAAAATGAAAAGATATATATTCCTGGCTATGTTGGAAACCCGAAAGGGCAACTTAGAAAATAATGGAAAACCCCGATAGCACAAAGGCAACTCGCCTGTCACGAATCATGTTGTTCCCCACAGGTCATGTTAATTGCATATTCTAGGGTTTCTAGACATATTTTGGGCCTATTTCAAGGCCCAATTACCTACTACTATATATATATGGACCTATGTCTACTAGGGTTTAAATTTATGCTTATTTTTAGACTTCAAGAGTAGGGTAGAGAGAGAGAGAAAGGAGCTATTCCATCTCTCTAGATTATTCTCTTTTCTTCTATTTATTTTTCCTTGCCCAAATGCATTGAATCCAATGAAATACCCTGGTTAAATGATTAAAGGAGTAGTTAATTTGCTTGTGGTAGTATTTGTATCCATGAATTGATTTTGGATTTTTGAGATTTATAGATTCTTCTATCTTTACGTCCTATGAATATTTTTGCTTGATTTATACTTTCCACTCCTATGAGATTTATGCTATGCTATTATTATGATTCATCCATACATGTCTGGTAGTGTAATATCGTGCTAGGCTTCATTGTTATCTTAAGAGTGTTAGATTAAGGAGTAGGTTCAAGAACACCAGGGAGATGAGTGTATTCATGTTACCTTGAGAGAATATCTTTCTATTTGTTAAACCAAAATTTAATTGGCTAGTTGTGTGAGAAATCACATGTCGGGCGGTAGACGAGGGAAAAACCTTGGCTTACCCCAATAGATGAGCACTATTTTTATAGAAATAAGAGTTGTGCCGACTCTAAAGTCATCACAAGCTATAATTTCCATTTCAAACTATAGGCCTAGGAATTGATATCCATAGTGAAGTGTATGGGATGTAATACCATCACTTTCATAACTAACAGTTGCGACCTACGTGGGGTATTTCCCTTTTAGGCGGGCTTTGTTTCTCTAAGTGGGGGCACGTTAGCATTGGGAGTGAGATGACGGGGATGGTTTGTGGCGTCAATGGACTAGAGTGCACCTAATTACGGAGATGGTGAGATATGCATGTATTGGTGGTAAGTACCTTTGTGTGACAGTCGAAGGGAAATATCTAGCTATCTCCACTCTATGTGACGTAGGCATGAGTTAGGTTTATATGCTTGTATGTAAATGAATAGAGGATAAGAGTCATTTATCATCATATTATGCAAATTCCCCCAAGTTCTAGTCTATATAGTTTAATCTTGTGTGATCTCATATACTTGTAGTTGTTAGTAGAAAAACCCCTGAAAACCTATTTTGTAATATTTAGCTATTCCTAACATACAGACGGATTGACGACCTGTATATGGCTGTGTGTAGTTGACTTTTGGACATCTAGCATCTCTGTGGACAAACTTATTCTTGCCATTATGTACCCTATAGGTAGCTTCGTAGTATGTTTGGGAGGAGAATATAAATTTTATATTTGACCTTATCGAATACCTTTGTTCAGGTTAGCTACTCATCATTTTAACCATCCTGAGTGGAGATGGGTCATGATGGAAGGGCTTTTGGCCTACTCGAGCTCCCGGTTGATGCTAAAGGACAATTTGATATACGTCGCACCTTATTACGAGAGGTGAGTTAACTCTACTTACGGCCTTACTCTTGTTTGGATTCTATTAATGATTGTTGTGGTATTCTTCAATCCGGCTTGTTGATCGTGGCTCACCAAAGTATACCATCAAAAGAGATCCCAGAACTGGTTCTGGGGAAACAACTCTGATGTTCAAGTCAGTTATCTCCTTTTGGAATCAAGTTACTTTAGTCTAGTTGTACTATACTGGATTTGTACCCTCATTCTTCCTTTTATAGTACATTACGAACGTGGCTCTATTTTATCTGGAATGGCCATCGTGTGTCTGAGCTAGTAGTTGATCAAAGTCCCCGCTAGTTTCCGGTTCATGGGTTGACTCCACTTACTCTTCTTTTGTCTGGCCCAGTTGGCTTCGCTAGTTTTCTTCAGGCCCGCTTGTAGTTTTGGGCTTACTAATTATTTAGGCTACGTATGCACCATAAGCCCCCCCCCCCAAACCATGAAGACTAAGCAGCACAGAGTATTTCGTCGAAGTGATTGAATGCGAACTGAAGTTGTATCTCAACGGCCTAGTCGGCATTTGTTTATTCCTTCACAGAAATTGAAAAATGTTGAAAGATTTGTGGTTGATACAATTCCTTCTTCACCAACTCTTCAACTTTCAAATTTTTTATTTTGAATTCTTATCTTTATTTTTGAGGATGGTAGCGAAGATTACGCTTGGAAGAGGCGGGATTCTATTTTCCTTTTCCGTTACTTGTTTTCGAATTATCCTACCATTTGTTATTACTGTATCTTTTAAATGGGGAATTTCAATTGAGTGACATCATTTAGTGTGCCGCCAATTCATCTTCTGCCGCCTCCTTGATATATGTAAAAGGTAACCCACTTTTGTGTCAGAACTTCATCATTGTGTTTTTTGAACGGTCTGTACTCCTTGACTCTGTTGTTTCTCTTTCTTGTATTTAAATAGTGAAACTCTCGCTTTTTATTTTTCAATTTTATCACCTCCGTTTGCCAAAATCTCAATTCTTTTCGGCTAAATCTAGGTTTTCTGTGCGTCACCCTTCCTCATCTTTTTGAAGAGTAAGGTTTGTGTTCACTTTCCAATCTATTTAATGTATGCTCTGAATTTGATAACATATATCCTTACCTCGATTGTCTGGTAATTTACAGGTTGTTCTATTTCGTATATTATCCTGGTCATCTTCTCCAGCATGCCTTCTATTAAGCATTGTTCCAACAAGCTTTTATTTGTAGTTGTCTCCCTATTAAATCTGTTATTTCTAAATCTAGGCTCCTCACTTATCCTCGTGACTTCCCCTAACCTTATCTAGTCCACCGTAGAATATGCTCATTCCAATGGGTATTTTGGTCATGTCACAGGCTTTTCTACCATACGCAATATGTTGACTGGAACATATTTAGAAGAACTAAAAAGATACTTCCTGTTCTTATCCCCCTTTAAACTTCACACTCCCACAAACTGTGAATGTGTTCGCACTCCACCGTCTAGCTATATATCATGCTACTTAGCCTAATTGAACTTTGAACTTTATTTTTCCTCTATCTCAACATGTGGTTGATATTCTCTGTCCGTATAAGGTCGTATTGTCCCAATTTCACCCCAATGGCATTGCCATCATAATGGGGTTTCTTTAGGTTTGTAAGGAAGCAAACGTTCCTTTCACTCTTGAGTTGTTTTGCAACTTTATCATCTTTAAAAAGTGAAAAACCCAGTAGATTAATTTACCTTTTATCCCTTGATTGTTGAGGTTGAGCTTATGAGAGGTTTCCCTAGTAATGTTTGTCTCTGCTATACCAAATAATTTTTCATAAAATTAAAACAAAACCTCAAAGTTGTTGTGCCCTCCTGGAACTACAAGGTTCCCAAGTTTAAGCTTCCTAGTCTAAATGTTTGTTATACTAAAAAGACGGAGATTGTGTTCAAGCTTCGTGCTCATACACAGCATCTCAGCCATGCTAACTCTGAAGCTGAAGGTGTTTAGATTATTTTAATTTTAATGTGTTTGATCTGCAATTTTTTATTTTGATGAACTTTTATTATTTTTGTTTATTCTATATATGTTTGTTTGATCTATGATGTTAGTTTTATTTCAGATATAGACCTAGCTAAAGGTGAGATTGACAGATCGCTCTTTGATGACGGTGATCAGAAGGTGCCTAAAGTTACTGTTCAGCCTGATGATACTGCTGGGAGTAACACCCTCTAACAAGATGTTAACAAGACAGGCATTGGTGACAAGGGTAATAAGACAATTGAGAAAGGGGGACAAGTAGTCTGATGAGACGTCAAATACGTGTATTTTCCAAAGTATTTTACATCTCTGTTATCATATTTTTGTTGTAAGATTGCTAGATTTAGGTAGGTTTATATGATAAGGGGTTTAGATAGTCATTTTTGGTTTTTATATCTAAATTCTTCATTTTGTAACCTATGTTTAGTCTAATGGACTTTTGGTCCTTATGAGCATCTAGATTCTATTTTTGAAAGCTTAATTTGTAGATTTCTTAATAACACTTACGAGTGTTTTGGTGAAGGCCATTCTAAAGGATGGTAGAAGATGGAAGGCCACTCACAAAGTGGTAGAAGATAAAGTGAAGAAAGGAGAGCAAAGCAAAGGGTGAAGAATGATCTATGTTTTGAAGCAGTGTTCTTGGAATTTTTCAAGAAGAATCAGCCTCCACAGGTGGTACCATTGGATTCCACTTCTCGAGTACTATAAAATTGACTACAAGAACTCCCAAAACGGATCAACAGTTCACCTGGAGGAAGCAAAAATTTTTACATCGTGACTCATAAAATGTTAACCTGAGAGCTCAAAATTTCCTGATCTGGTCGTGACTCGTGACGGAGGCATCGCAACTTGGGATAATTGCCCTGAAACTTTCTTTTTACTCCCTTTTTTCTTGTACTATAAATAGCTTTTCATCTCCTTCTTCCCCAACTCTCTAAGCCCAACTTGGGGGCTCCAAAACCCTAGTTTTTCACCATTTTCTTCCATTTCTTCTTCTTTCTTTGTAGATCTTTGCTCTATGTTATGGGTTTTGATTATCTAGCTCATTTTTGTACTTGGGAACAATTGATTGAAACTTCCACACCTATGTAGTAAGAACCTCCATTTTACTCTTTCTTGAAGCATTTGTTACTTAGCATTCATGTGTTAAAATGTGATGTTTTACTTCAATTATGCTATAGGTTATTTGAGTATATGAAGTGTTTGTATGATTGAAGTGTTAGGGTATTAGGAAAGCTGCAAATTTTTTAGCTCTTTGACATGAGAATCCAAGAACATGGAATTAGAATTTCTTGTGCATAATGTGTTGTTATTCTTGCTAGATAAATATGTTAATGTGGATTGTTCTCATGTTTATCCTATAGATGCAATGCAAGGTTGAATCTTGAATGTGGTTTGTTCTAGGTTTAGCCTAATGAATGCTATGTTTGGTTAAATGGCTATGTCTTTGGTAGAAGGCTTGTTGTTATCAAATCTGTGGTCCTTCGTGTATAATGTCGCTGATGAAATATCTTTATGGTGTGGTTTGCCTAGAGTGATTATCAATGAGGTTTGCAAATGGTTGTTGTTTGTCTTTGCAAGTGACTATTAATAAGGAATGAATGTTGATCTTCAAATGGGATTTTTTAGCATTCCTCATTGGTAACAAAAGTGATAGAATGAGTGAATGGTTCAATGATCTACATTAGGGGTGAAAGTGGATATTAATTGCCTCCAAGGATTTGTCTTTTGTAGTTTTTACCCCTTTTTCTTAGTTTGTTTGATGATTCGCATAGATACTTAACTTTGCTAGTTATCTTGTCTTTTAATTTCATAACTTTGGACCACAACCAACAAAAACCCCCTTTTTCACTTGCTTTTATATATCTATATATATCTACTTCTAGCCTAATATAAACCTTATATGTTTAAACGCTTAAGAAAATCCCTCTTCTTCGTGGACGACCCTGATTTGCCACTATCTACTTAATTGTATTTAGTAAGTATAAAGGGCTTATAAATTATAACTTTGAGAGGTACGGAAAAAACCTCCCATGGTCATCACCCCATCGTTGTGGTGAAGGTGAAAAAGAATTAGAGGGATAGGGGTGGTGGGTCTGTCGGACACACACTTCGTCCCTTTAAAAAGGGGCGTGGGAACCCTTCTAGTTTGCAAACTCTAGTGTGAACTGAGAATTCTTTGGTGGAGGGGATGATATATGATATCCGTTCCAACCTCTCTTTACTCGATACACTGGATGCGATAACTGTGCAGCTGAAATTTAGTGACCTTTTTTATATCTTGATCTTCTTGTTCGTAAAATGTTGATTAATATTTTTCCCATGTTTTAGTGTCTTATAAGGTTGGCGAAAGCCTTCAACTCCTGAGTGTGCAGCTTTCCAAATTTTCTCCTGTTGATGAGACACTATTGGAGAAGTATGAATCACTGGAAGTTAAATGTACAATGCTAGAGAGTTCGCTTAAAGCTGCTGAGGAAAGGGTGGAGGTTGCTGAGGGAAAGGCGAGCACTGCTGAGGAATGTGCCAGGCTTGAGGAGACAGAGGCGACTCGGCTTCGTGCTGAGTTAAAGGAGATGCGTATTAATGGACTTACATATCCTTAATACCCTAAAATTATAGTCGATCAACTCTGCAAGACTAAGTTGTTCTATAAATTATTTGAGGGTGTATCCAACGATGCTCGCACCATTGGTTACTGTGAAGCTGTAAAGAATCAACGCGAGTGGAACCCCCCTTACTCACTAAAGATTTTTCCTTCTATGAAGAAGTGTGTTGATACCCTGGATAAGAAATAGGCAAAGTTGAACAAAGATTTTTTTGAAAATATTACTGATGGGGGACATCCCTATGTTTTTCTCTCACATCTTGCCAGCCTTCCTAGTCTTCCCTCTGCGGCTGAGCTAAAGGAGTGCGGGGTGGATTACATGGACGATCTTCCATTAAACTTAGCACTGAGATTCTAACTCTTAATCTTGATGCTAGTGTAGCCAGTGACTTTAATGTGAGCATTGAAACTCGTGCTCAGTAGCCAAGCGAGGAAAATCCCACTCAGCAACCAAGCCAGGAAGCGGTTGCTATCATTTTTCAGCCTCCGCCAACCTCCGAAGTTAGTTGATATCTAGTGTGTTGGATTTTTTAGATTATTAATTGTAAACTTAAGACAATATTTTGATGTATGTTTGTACTATTTATGCAACTTCCGTTATGAATGTTGATTTCTACTTCCCATTTTACGTTTTCTCATTGCCTTTACTTGTGTGCAGGGTTTTAATATTTTGGTTGATCATAAATACTTGAAAAGACTTGACTTCATGAGATGTAGTGATTCTTTTTCTGAACCTACTAGCTTGATTCATGCCACTCGATCTTTCATTAAAGAGTGTGAGGAGGTTTTTTAGTCTGATCTCTATTCGCGCATGGAATCACTTTCCTTATGCATTGGGTGGAAATTTTACATTCTGTCTACTTCTCCCTCTTTGTCTACAAGTTGTCCTTGCAGCAAGTTCATTCCCGATGGGTATAATGTTGAATCACTTGGAAAGGACATCATTTGTGATTTAGTTAATCTGGAACCCATTGGCAAGTATATACGTTCGCTTAATCTCCCTATTTGTGTCGAAGAGTGGTCATTATGTATAGGAATTAGTTTGAAATATATGCTTCATGGTATTGATAATCTTGAATAGAAGTGGAATACAACCATAAAGGACACCCGGGATGATTACGCGATTAGCATAGGATTATAAGCTAGCAGAACGGTCTTATTCATCATCAACGATTGAACAAGGTGAAGATAATCTAGCAACAAGTAGAGGATAGGGATTATGGTGTGGAAAAAACTCGTGAGGTTCATCAGAAGATGTTGGTCATTAATAAGCAGTGTGCCCGTATTGATGATTTGTTGGAAATGTTGAAGAAAAGGTATGATGAGTGTGATCACTTTTCATCTTCTGCTCTTGGTTGGCAAAGTAAGTTTGATGAGCAGTTTGCCATAAACACACAAATGCAAAGTGAAAATGAGGAACTTTGTGCTGAATGTAACCGTCCAGACTTGTCTGTTCATCAATTGGAGCAAGCTTGTATTGAGTACAAAGACAGGCTTCAAGCTCTCCCTTCGTCATCTCGCAGACCTACTAACTGTGGGGATCTAACTGTGGGAGTTGGTGGGCAGAGGATTAACTTGTCTAAGGCTATCCGCTCACATATCTGCTGCCTAGAAAATGAAGTACAAAATTTAAAGATTGAAATAATGCGGCATGAAGAAACTATTAACGTTATGAGTATGCAGCTGGACCGCGAGGATTTTGGCCCTATAAATGACTTCAAAGCGTATTATTCAAGGTATCTTGGTCATATGAAGTGAAGGGATCTGACACATCATCCTGCTGCTTATTTACACATTAAATGGCGATATGACCATATAATTAGCGAGGATCATGAAGCTGAGAAAAACCAGCGTAGGGCTGAGCGTCTTCCTCGTGAGAATGAGCGCAGTCACCATCGTGGTGGTTCATCTTCATCCACATCATCACGAGCCTCTAGACGTGGATAGTATGCAGTGATTTTATTTTCTTGAATGATGATGTTATTTTTGTTGCTGCTTTTGAATTAAGTGGTTGGTCCTTTCTATCTTTATACTTTTGGATGCTCTTCCACTTTGCGACTTTCTTTTACTCATAGGTTCTGTCTTGTAGGTTTCTATTCTTGTGGTTTTGAATATTGAAAATACGTTTATTGTGAGGCTGCAAGATCTATAGCTTGCTTTAGCCGCTGTTTTGTGTGCATATTTTCCATGTAGAAAGATCTATTGCCTGCTTTATTGAGAATATGTATTGTGCAAAGCTATAAGATCTATAGCTTGGTTTTGTCGCTGTGATAGAGGCAAGTTTACCTAATAGCAATATCCATAGCTTGTGTTTTATTGAGAGTGCAAAGTTGTGAGATCTATTGCTCGTACTTGTTTTTTTGTGGGCATATATTTCCTTTAGTCGAGTTCATAACTTGCTTTATTGTACGTTTTCCAAAAAAATGAGTTGAGTGGAATTCATAATTGATACTTATACCACTAACTCCATGTATTAGGAATTTGTAAATTAGGGAAGTGAATGTAAAGTATAGATGTTTGAAAAGGAAATACTGTACTTCGAAAGATTCATACTGTGATAATACCACCTTCAACACAAACATAGGGAGAGAGAACCACCAATGATTATATCGTAGTTTCTATACATGAAAGCTAGATTTCCTGCCACTTTGCTGATTGTACACAATCAGAAATGGGGTATTTATCTCATTGGAAATCTCAGAAAAGGTCCAATGAGATAAATACCCCATTTATCAAAAGGCTAAGCTCCGTATATTCCTGTTAACGCCGACTGTAGCTTGTGTGATATTGGAGAATTCATCTGGCAGTTTTTCATTTGAGGACGAAGTTGTATGCATCGTTGAACATGATCAACGAGTAATATTCAGCTCGAATGATTTTTTTGCAATCGTTTGCGATCTCTGGTGTGAACCTCCCAATCCTTTGTGTACTTCTTTTAAGATATCGCTTGCTTGCAATGGGACCACACACTTTATCCATAGAGATAAATAACCTTTCTTGTACAAGGTTCCATTTTCATAGAAATGATTATGGTATCGTATTTCTAGCTTCCTGGCTTGCACCTTATCAGTCGGTAGCTTCCCCTTGTCAAAGTATTCAACCAATGGTGTCATCCAATTTGCTCCATGTTCTTGAACTGCTTCCACAATTGTCTTCGTTGTGCTTTTGACGGGAATGACTTCCACTTTCACATCTTTGTGTTTGGCTAATGACTCAAAACCAACTGTTGCTAGCTTTATTAAGGCATCTGCCTTTGTATTTTCACTTCTTGGGACGTGTTGGATGTTAAAGTACTCAAGGTTAGCGATGAGTTAACGAACCCTGGTTAAGTATTTCATCAATTGCTCTTCTCGTACTTCGTAATCTCGATGTACTTGTTGGACCACTATTTGTGAATCGCTAAATGCCCGAATGCTCTTCACCTTCATGTTAACCATGAGATCTAGGCCACATATTAACACTTCATACTCAGCTTCGTTATTGGTGAGTGAGAAATTAATGCAAAGCAAATATCTGTATTCCCCTCTGTTTGGGTTAATCAACGGTAGTCCTGCTCCACATCCTTCCTTGCTAGATGCCCCGTCTACGAACAACTTCAATGTGACGTCCTCCCATTTAGCCTTTCCTTTGTCCTCCTCAAAAAAGCTGTTGTGTTTTTGCCTGCTGCTCACGCTTGTCATTTTGATGATGAAATATGCTAAAGCTTGTGCTTTGATTAAGGTTTGCGATTGAAAATGAATTTCAAATTGTCCCAATTCAAGAGCATGCTTAGTTTTTCTCCCAGATAACTTGGGCTTGTTCAAGATGTTTTTGATTGGATAGTTAGTATAAACAACTATCGTATAACTCTGGAAATATGTTTGCAATCCTTTTGCCGAATATATCAAGGCTAAGGTCAACTTTTCAATTGGAAGATATGTCCTCTTGCCCTGTTACAATATTCTGCTGGTGTAGAACACTGGTATTTGTTTCTAGCCTTCTTGCCTTGCCAGGACTGAGCTTACCTCGTTTACTGAAACTGTTAAATACATGTATAACGTTTATCCCTTAATTAGTAATTTTAACGTTGGGAGTGACTGAAGTTGATCCTTCAGTAACTCGTATGCGGATTGGCAATCTTCATTCCAGCTAAACTTCCTAGCCTTTTTCAGGATTTTGAAAAGCGGGAAGTACCTCTATGCTGCTTTCAAGATGAACCTACTGAGTGTAGCGAGTGATCCCATTAAGATTTGGACTTCCTTTACTGTTTGTGGTTAGGGAAGTTGAATGATCACTTGTATCTTTTCAGGATTAGCCTCGATCCCCTTTGAGGAAACCTTGTATCCCAGAAATTTACCTGCCCCAACCTCGATTGTGCATTTCTTAGGATTTAGCTTCATTCCAATTGCACTCAATGTATCTAGGGTTTCTTTTAAGTCATCCGGGAAGTCGCATGTTTGCCTACTCTTGATGACCATATCATCCACACATGCCTCTATATTGCATCCAATCTGGCTACAGAACACACTATCAACAACTCTTTGGTATGTTGCCCCTGCATTTTTCAATCCGAATGGCATCTTCTCATAGCAGAATATCCCAAAACCTGTTATAAAAGCTATTTTTTTGTATCCAAGGGATTCATCAATTTTAATGATACCCTTTGTAGGCATCCAAGAATGCGAGGACATTGTACCCCGAGATTGTTTCTACTATTTTATCGATCTTTGGTAACGTGACAATCCTTTGGGCACGCTTTATTTGGATTAGTGAAATATATACGCATTCTTCATTCCGAGTCTGCATTTTTTACCATCACTGGATTTGCCAGCCATGTTGGGTATATCACCTCCCTTATTATCCCAACCTGCAATAGTGCCTTCACTTCATCCTCAATTGCCTTTTGTCTATCATTGACAACACTTCTTTGTTCTGTTTGACCGGCTTGATCAAATCAGTGATGTTCAAAGAATAAGTTGTTATGCTGGGGTCAACTCCTCCCATGTTCTGTACACTCCATGCGAACATATCCTTATGATCTCTTAGAATTTTTATTACTCTCTGTTTCTCTTGCTCTGAAAGATACTTCTTTATCTTGACACACTTGGACTCATCATTGTCATCTAAAATGACATCTTCAGTTTCTTCTCCAATTTTTACTGGATGATCCACCTGATTGAGTGAGCCATTGTTGGTGATAGTAATAACTATCTTTGGTTGTTCCATGGTTCGTCCCACTTTCATAGCAATGACCATGCATTGCATGGCGGTCTGCTGGTTTCCCCTCACTATTGCGAATCCTATTGGGGTGGGGAACTTCATTACTAAACGGTAAGAAGACCATATTGCTTTCGCTCCGTTCATCCATGGCCTACCAATAATAGCATTGAATGAACTTAGAGCATTCATGACTACAAAGTCACAAATTATAGTGCAATTCTTCTCATTTCCCCCAATTTTTACAGGCAGCTAAATATTGCCAAGCAGTGTTTCTGCTCTTCCTATGAACCTCACGAGTGCAGATGTGGATTTTTTCAAGTCAGTCCTATTGAATCCAAGTTTTTCGAAGAAATCCACGAAGAGGATTTCTACCGCACTTCCATCATTCATGAATACTCTATGAACAATTTCGTTCCCAATTTTAGCAATAATAACCATAGGATCATTGTGTGGCGAGGCATTAGGAACAGCGTCTTCTTCGCTAAATGTGATTTTTTCATCAATACACAATCCTTTATCGAAGGGCTCCTGTAGAGGTGAATACCTGGCCTTGTATTTCTAGGAATTATTTGATAAAGATTATGTTGATCCATGTATAGAGAAGACAATATTTTCTGGAGCTTCGTTAGGCACATCTTCTTCATAGTCTACCGTAGCCATCATCTTTTTATTTTTGCTCTGAGTGTTCGTTGTGGCCTGTGCTTTGGCCATGGAGGTTCATGCCTTTCTCGCTTCATTGTATCAACTACCGCCTTCTTCCTTGCTATATTGTCCAAGATAACCATTTCTCATATTTTTTTATGTCTGCCTCCAAAAATCTCTGCAATACTCGATATCTAACTGTAATCCTTATGGAAGGAACAATAGTATTCTCTTGATCGCTTCTCCGGGGGCGCTGCCATTGGCTTTGGTTGGCGGAATAGATCTTTATTCGCCTGCTAGATCTCTCTTCACAATTTCGTTAGCATTGTCTCTTAGGACAAAACGGTTGTGCTCCTGTTTCACTTCCTTTGAAAGCAAAGTTTCCTTTCCCTTTCTTTGCCATATTTCTTCCAAGTCCTCTATTACTCTCTTCTTGCCTCGTTGCTCTATTTTGCGGTTATTGGCTTCCTCGGTTCGCACATACTGTTCTATCATTTTTTGTAGGTCTCTTAGGTTCTCTGGCATGTTCATTGTTAATTCCTTATAGAAATCTCCTGATTGCATGCCTCCCGTGAACGCATCTAAAGACGATTGGAATAATAGATCCCGCACCTGCAAACTTTTTGTAACGGACCTATTGTGATACTCGCTTTGTTGAGCTATGTTGTTGAGATCTGCAATTGTCTTGGTGAACTTCTGCTTCTGGTATAAATGATCCAAAAACAAATCTGGTAGCATTGCCCAAGATGTGATGATTCCGCTTCGAAAATCTTCATACCATGCGATCAGTGTTCCCGATAAAAATATGGGGAACGCATTACATACCAATTCAATTTCAGCATCATAGAACCTCATGCTATTACAATAGGAATGAAATTATTCCTTTGGGTCGGTTGTCCCATGTAGATTTTGACATGCAATGGTAATATGAAGGCTTTTGGCATCTTGAAGTTGCAAAGATGTGGTGAGTGTGGCGACTTATCCACATCATTTTATGTAACTATGTCTCTTAATTTGTCCCCATATTGAAGTCTGCCATTGTTTTGAACAACCTTTTGACTTATGTTTTGGGACTTTGGTTTAAGAGTGGCTAGGAGTTGATTATACAACTGCTCTTTGTTTGCTTCCATAACGATGTGAATGCTCTTTTCTCTTTTTCCTTGCTCATGTTAGGAGACTCTGCTTCTTCTACCTCTTCTGTGCCATCCCTGGAGTGTTCTTACTCTCTGCTGGGAATGTGTTCATGATCTTGGTTAGAATGTACGTTCTTATTTCTCCCTGATGTTTGCTCTTGAGTGTGGTAGTTTTAACTCCTTTCACTTTTGGTAAACACACCATTATCAACTCCGATGGGAATGAACGAGTAGAAAAATGTTTCGTTCCCACAAACGGTGCCAAATGTTGTGGTATTCTCCAAACCGACTAGTTGATCGTGGCTCACCAAAGTATACCTGCAAAAGAGATCCTGGAAGTGGTTCCAGGGAAACAGCTTTGACGTTCAATTCAGTAATCTCCTTTCTGGAATCAAGTTACTTTAGTCAAGTTGCACTTACCTGGATTCGTATCCCCCTTCTTCCTTTTACAGTACATTACGAACGTGGCTCCATTTTATCCGGAATGGTCATCGTGTGTCTGATCGTGGGACCGAGAAATGCGGTTCATGGCTGGCAGTTGATCAAATTCCCCGCTGCTTTTGATTGGTGGCTTAACTCCACTTACTCAATGTTTATCTGGCCCAGCTCGTTCTGCAAGTTCGCTTCAGGCCCGCTTGTGTTTTTGGGCTCACTACTTATTTGGGATAGAATGCACCAAATATTATGGGATTATAATGAATTAATGACAATTTTATTTTTGTAGCAAACATTGGATGATGGCCATCATCGTTCTTCCATCAAACACGGTGTTCTAGTTCAAACCACTACATCAAATAGCCTCGGAAAAAATTATATTCTCAATTTCAAAGGTGATAGTGGATCCCGTAATTAGCAACCACACAGGATTCCAATGGAAGTCCCTAAAGGTTAGAATTTACTTCATAATTGTATTTTTAAATAAGTATTGCTATAAGTACATAACAATATGTTTGTGAGCAATTTATCCGTACAAATAGCGTAAAAAAAGCGGCCTCATGGGAAAGCGGTTACTGTTGCATGCACTTTATGAAGGTTTTGGTCTTGCATGTGAAAGAGAATCAATTTGATCTACAAAAGGTATCTCTTATTCTCACCTATTGTTTCAGTCAATAATATCACGACTTTTCTCAACTTTTTTTTATTAATTATGAGATTACAACATGTTGTAGTATTTTCCCGAGGACAAATCACTGTACCACTTCAAGCTTTTGGAGGATGTACGTGAGATTTGGACGTTCATTATGATGGTAAAGAATTTAAAGCATTTACTTAATCCATCTACCATATGAGGAACTAGGATTAGGTTTTTTTTTTTGCAAGCATCATCCTCTAAATTGTCCAATGATACTTTCCAATGTATTTTTTGACACCTTCATAAAGATCTCTAACTAGCTATGAAGTATGAATGGCATCGTTCATTTTGTGAGAATTTCGATAACATAATTTTTGTATTGAAGGTGTAGTTTTTATCCTTCTTGTTTTTATACATTATGCATGGCATAATTACATGCAATCTAAAGGGCGTTCGACACCGGGTCTACATATAGTAAATTTCTATTCCTTTCTTTTACATAAGAGCCGACGTCGCACCTATATAACTTACCATTTGGTTGACCAGATAAACAATAATCGACATCACAAAATGTTCGCAATGGATATCGATGGTACCCCGAACGGAGTGATGTCACTTAATCAAAATGACGTCAGGACTGGAACCACGATGCAATCTGCGACTTTGCAAGCTCCTCGTGGAGCACGGGAATTTAACCCTAGTGGCACCATTACGCGCGACCTTGGTCCATTAAAATGACATCGTGTTGATTAAAATGCCACATCATATTTTAACTAATGTCGACAACAACAATGTAGGACGAGCCGACGTTGCACCTTCTTTAGCACATTGACTATGAGTTCGTTCCACCCGACGTCGCAGACTAGTCGGCAAGGGGTTCGTCAAAATGATATTTACTCCGGTTATTTTTGCATGAAAACTGAGGTAAAAATTATTATTTACCACGATTCAAAATCACGTTTATAAATCATAATCTACGATATCGGTAACATAAACATGCGACATCGACTATCCTCATGAAGGGCATCGTACCTTTTATTAGCAACATTATCCGGCACGACGTTGTAGGATTTTAGGGAAACTGGCCGCCTATAACTATGGACTGACCTCGCAACATCGTTGGTAGTGGTGTCGGATCATGACTATTTATCTCGGTTATTTACAAACAAAACCGAACTTTTTACCTAGATTTCAAAGAGATGTAAAAAAACATACTTTTTATCACGCCTACATTCATCTTGGTTTTATTTGGGCTAAAATCGAGGTAAAAAATCCTGCTGAACCGAGGTAAAAGGTGTTGTTTCTTGTAGTGAATTGAGGTAAGAAGAAACTAACAGGAAATGTATTTTTCTTTCAATAGGCACACACGTGACACACAATTGAATTTTTATTTTGTTGAAACATTGAAAACATTTTTACTTGGTCACATTTTTTTTGTCCATATTAATAGCATAGGATTAAAATTGAGTTAAAGTTAAGTTTTGAGTATTATTATAAAAATTCCTTGTGCATTGTGCTGGGGCATCACAAAATATGCACTCACTTGACTCATTCTATTTTTATCTTTTTATAGAAATATTGCAATGATTTTATATTTGTCAAATGTTATGAAATTTTGTACAATGATGTTTATTAATGTTGACAATTAATTTGTAATGTTTACTAATAGAATACAAATGTAATATCTTTCAAATTCTCTTACGTAAATAAATTCAAAATTTTCAAGATCTAAATTTGTTGTATCCTAATAATTAAAGTCATCCTTAAAATCCGAAAAATCTTCGAGTTTCTTAATTTATAGTTATAAATATTATCAACAACTAATTATATACTGAAGTTTCCTCCATTTATAGCAGAAGCAATTTGATGATATCCAAGGAAGAGAGAAGTTTATTATTATTATAATATGAAGGGGGAAGTTTGTTGTGTCGGCAATGAGTTGTCATAGCCCAGGAAGTAGTTAGAGCAAGTGCAATTGTGATTTCTTGAGTTTAAAAAATCGCTCTAAAAATTTAAAATACCATAGGTTTGTAGGGATGTTTCTTAACAAGAAACTGTCCCATAGTTACGGTAGAAATAGGTCAGGAAATTGGTTGTGTGCAGCATGCATATGGGTATGGGGCCGCTGGATGTAATCCCTTTTTTTTTCCCCAAATGGAACACGTGGCAGTCATATATTGGCCCACATGTTCCACTCAATGCTGCTATTTTTTGTCCCCAAATGGGACACGTGGCAATCATGTATTAGCCCACGTGTCTCACTCAGTGTTGTTCATTTTCTTGTAAAATAGAGAGACACGTGGCACCTTCTGATAGGGTCACGTGTCCCAACCTTTCTTTTTTTAAAAAAATCTGGAAATTTTATTTAAAAATTTATAAATTAATTTATAAGTCCGTAATTTTTTAAATAAATCTGAGAAAAAATTTTATTCACAAAATATTGAATAATTTTTGGGGAAAAATGAAATTAAATTTTAAAATGGAAAATTATTATTAAATTTCACATTTAACATATTTTGGTGAATTAATTTATTTAAATTAAATATAAAAAAAATTAGTAAGTAGGATAGAGAAAATTAATGGGGTCCATGAATAGTAAAGAGTGATTTCTTAAATGGTTTCTTAAATTTAGGTGAAAGAGGAAGAATGAGAGAAATAATATATTTAATTAATAAAAAATCGATCGCAATTTCTACCACTGCATTTGATCTAAGGAATATCATAAAATTGTCTTGGTTTCTCTATTATATGTTTAATTTTCCACAATGGTACTTCAAATTGGAATCATGGTATCACACTATCTCTGGTTTTGGGTACAAAGTGACGATTGAGACACATTTAATTTCATTCTTTGTTATAAGATTATATTTTAAAAATAATTTAAAGCCTTACTCTATTTCAATAATGTTTATCAGTTATAGTAGATTACTATTTTAGAGGACTCCTGAGAACTAGCTTATCCTTACACGTAGCTTATCCTTAAGTTATGGATAGTTCATTGTATTTTTCACTTATACACTTAATTTTAAAATTATATAATAAATTTTAAAATGTATTTTATATATTTTAATTTTCACATTAAAGTAAACATTATTACTTATTTTAACTTATAAATTATAATGTTTAATTTTTTAAAACTAATTACAACTTTTAAAGTAAAAGGTCAAGGGGGATATCCATAAGTGTATGGATAGACCACCTTTCCTGAGACTTCCTCATTATTTTCATCAATTTTTGGGACTAATGTAGAAAATAAGGATGTAATATTGTGATTGTATTCATGATCTGGCTTACAATATATAGTATTAGAAAATACCTGTACAGAAAAGGAAAATGATTCTATTCTAAATACAAGTAATTTTCACTTAATTTTATTTTTCCTCAATACTCCTCTTCAAGTTGAAACATGTAGATCAAGAATGTCCACCTAGTCAAGCAGTAGTTGAAACTGAGTACGTCCAAGAGCTTTCGTGAACAAATTTGCAGGTTGATCAGAAGTGAGGTTATTATGAGTAACAATAGTACCAGACTTTACAAGGTCATGGACGAAATGACAATCAACCTTAATGTGCTTCGTACGTTCATGGAAATCAGATTAAAGGAAATGACAATCAACCTTAACTCCCCGGCCCAAAATGGAAGGGGACATTTATTACAATGATAAACTTAACAATGATTATTGTTGACATTGGAAGTGGAAAAGTTTAAATGATAAATGCTGATTGCACAATCCAAAAACGTATCTTCTAATGAAATATATGAAACTAAGGGTGTAGAGGTGCAGGCGTCCTCCAGTCTGATTTGTCACACTTGTACCTTACCTAGTGCTTTTACCTAAAAAGATTCCAAAAAGAGTGGGGGTGAGCTTTCGCCCATGGGGGTTCCAAGCTCACAACCATTTTTTGTGATACAATCGGGATGCTATGCATGCATGCAGTTTTAAGAAAATAATTTTATCCACTTGAAATAGTACGAGGGAAAGCATGCCATAAGTCACAATTAATATCACATACAAATCATTTCTGACGAAACAATATCAGGCAGTATATGATAGTAACATCACATAGAAAAGGATACAGGTCAAGTGGGAGGTTATCGAGGCGTTCTACTCATAGCCTTAGAATGGAATTCCCTGATAATCACTCCATACTATACCGAACACGCCAACGTCCATCAGGCCAACAGGTAGACAAACGTCACTGGTCACAGGAAGGTATATCTTGAGATAACTGACGGAACATGAAGAAGCCTAACCAAGCGATCAGGCCCTATACCGACCTCACAGGGTTTTGGATATTCAGTAGGGTTTTGGGATCCCATGGTAGGAAGTTTAGGTACATGCAATACAGTAATACAGTTTAGGCTATGGGCGATAAAGTACACCCAGAGTAATAGGTAAACAGTCAAGAGCAAGTCAGGTTATGGGCGATAAAGTACACCCAGAGTAACAGGTAAACATTTAAACACAATTCAGGCTACGAGTGGTAAGGTACACCCATATTTAACAAGTACATGATCAAGATCAAGATATGCATATGCAATGCAATGCAAAAAATTGGCTCGAGCAATTTATATGAAATTACAAATTTCGGTAATATAATTTAAAAAGTGCATTAAAACATTTGACTTTAAAATATTGGGAATAAGATTTAAAACGATTGTAAAATAGCTTTTGGGTTTCAAAGTGTTTTCTTGAAAAGCTTTAGAAAATGTTTGGTTCAAAAACTGTTTTGATAATTTTTTGGAAAGGTAGAAACCCTCACCTTTCTTGCAACTTAAGGACTATGATTTTTGGTGAAACCTGCGAATGTGATATATCACAAACAATTTAAAATATATTTCAAATTCTACTAAAAACAAGGAAACCATAAAATTGATCTGAAATTGAAGGATTCACTGCTTACTAGTACTCATGAGAACAATCATAAATCATCACATATTATTCCAAAAATTATGAAACTAAAACCATCAAGAACAAGACTTAATTAGCTTTCAATAAACAGTTCACACATCAAATTCCATATACAATTGATCCTCAAACAATTCACTTTAACACGGACTGGAACTGGAAAGATTACTGATGGCCAGTACTAACGAAAACTATCGTATTTAATCACAATTTATTTAGATAATTCTAAAATTAAACCCTTAAGGGCGAGACACAATTATCTATCGTTAGACAGTTCACAAAACTAAATACATACATGATTGATCATCCAACAGTTCACTTTATCATGCAGTGGAATCAGACTGATTACTGGTTGACTACTCCATACTAAATCAATCATAACTTCTTACTCGGACATTTTAAAATCCAATCCATATATCATTAGAAACTAGATTTCAAGACCTTTCATTCATTATATCATGCACAAATTTTAATTACCAATTTCTTGTTCAATTCTCTAATAAAACGTGACTGCGGAACTATGCTAGCACTGCAATCGGCATATTAATGATTGACCACTCAGTACTAAATTGAACATAACTTTCTACTTGAACATTTTAAAAATCCAAATCATATATCATTAGAAACTAGATTTCAAGATCTTTTATTAGGTATTTGATAAATAAATTTTAATTACTTAGTTCCCTTTCAAATCCCTGGTACAATGTGACTGCAGAACTAAACACATAAAATCGGACTAATTACTGGTTAACCACTCAGTACTAAATCGACCATAACTTTCTACTAGAATATCTTATAAATACAAATCATATATCATTAAAAAATATATTTCAAGATCTTCCATTTGGTATATCAGAAAAAAAATAATTACTTATTTTCTCTTAAAATACCTAGTACAAAGTGACTGCAGAACTAATCACGTATTGCAATTGGGACAGATTGCTAGATAACCACTCAATACTAAATCGATCATAACTTTCTACTCTAATATCATAAAATAACAAGTCATATATCATTAGAAACTACATTTTAAGATCTTTCATTCGGTATATCAAACAAAAATTCTAATTACTTATTTCCTGTTCAAGTTCCTGGTACAAAGTGACTTCTGACCTAATTACGTACTGCAATCGGACAGATTACTGGAACCAATCAATACTAAATCAACTATAAATTTCTACTCGGATATCATGAAAATATGATCATATATCATTAGAAACTAAATTTCAATATCTTTCATTCAGTATATCACACATAAATTGTAATTTCCTATTATCATTCAAATCTCTAGTACAACATGACTGCAGAACTAAATCCAAACTGAAAAATATATATACTCTTGCACACACATCACTCATAATTTCATATGGAGTTTCCTATGTTAGTAACCTAATCATGACTTGTTAAAGAAGAATATACTTACAATTCATCTATGGATCAAGGATCAACGCAAAAGCTTCCACAATTGCCTTGCCTCTTTCTCGTTCTAGAGCAGCAACAACTCGCTCTAGTGTTTCCTTCCAATGCTCCTACATTCTTCACTTGATCACAGCTGTATTTTGTTTGTGTGGTTGTTTATGGTGAAGAAGATAAAAGGAACAGATGAAAAAAAATGAAGTGGTGGCTAGGGTTCTTTACATGTAGAGAGGTTTTCTCGTACAGAATAAATTAGGTTTAGGTCTCTTGATCCTCATATACCTAGGTAGAATCCAGTAGTACTATAACTTTTTTTCTCACCAAAATTCTTTATTTATAATTTCACCTTCACTATTATTTCCATTTAATCCTCACTATATGTATCATTTTAAATTCACCCAACAAGATATAAAGTTTTCATAAAAGGTTCCTTGTTTAAAATGAAGCAAAATTCTCGGGTCTCACATCCACTCCTCCTTAAGGAAATTTCGTCACAAAATTATTCCTATTTAAGTGCTAAACCAATATGGATATTTATTTTTCCTTCTTTTCATTGAAATCTCAGTAAGCTTTCATACTTATTGACTTAATAATCTATTTCTAAACCGAAGGATTTTATAGGTATAAAAATAAGTTCAGTTTGGAACCCAAAAGATTTTCCTTCATAATTGGTTAATCAAAACATATAATGTGTTGTATCAACACTCATCAAAATACAAAAAAATTTAGAAGCTGTTTCTAATTTAATTCAAAACCTAAAGTTTGAAAGTATGTTCATATTTTAGAACTTATGCTCTAAAATTTTAAAAACATCATGACTACTTTTCTCATTTGTTTCTTGACCGATTTAACTATCTTTTGATGATAAAAATATAATTTGAAGTCAAAAATTCCAAACAAGGAACTCATAAAATATATGTTGTCTGAAAACAAGCATATGTAATTTTGAAATCAAGATTTGCATAATAACAATTGCAGCATCTTTGCAGTGAAATTTTTTTAATATGGTTTCTCAACCAAATAAAAAAAATCATTTGATTAAAATATAGCTTAAATTTCCAGGATTTCAAATATGGAACCATTAGCTAAAAAGGAGTTACGGAGAGTGAGATATAATAGTGTATAAAATATGTTGTAGTACTCAAAACACGGCAAGTTAGAATTCAATTATCAATTTCATTTCTTACTTTATTTTTAAGGTTTAGGGATGTATACTATAGATTACTTTACAAGGATTTTAACGGTATAAGATTTAACACATTCAAAGTTACGGTTCATAGGATATTGATTTGCAAAGTAAGGTTCAAACTACTGCATTCAGTAAACCGGACAGGTATAATGCAGAACTTCAAAGTCCTTTTTCTCACTCGTTTCTTACTGTATTGGTCCATCGTTAGTTTTGAATTGTAGTTCCAAATATTAGGTTTTCAAATATATAGAGCTTATTCTCAATGGATTAATGGATTCAAAGACGCAGTCTTTTAAAATTCACCGCTTCTTTTAAACTAAAACTTTTTAGATTCAAGGTGTTCTAAGACCTTTCGCACAATATTTAGACATCTTTCTATCACATTCTTAACAATAGTTTTAAGTAAGAGGTCATATATAACCACCTCTTCTAATGAGGTTTAAGAAGTACTTTACATTACAAATATGTGCTTCGTTGATGGGATAAATTTTACTTACAACATGTTTAGGAAAGTAGTTTACTAGAAAGTTTCAAAAAAAACAAGCAACTTATGGTCAAATACAAATGTCAAGTGAAAGTATTTTTATCTTTACTTAGTTTCGGTTATCACCTTCACAAGGATCCTCGACACTTTTATTATTTGTTTCAAAGTAATGATGTTATTAGATGGCTCAACGACATATCTATGTTCATCTACCGCTCCAAACTGTCGGTGAATGAAGTTCTTAATATTTTTCTCCATTGCATTCGGCTCATCATTCACTATCTCCAACTATTCGATAAGTAGTCTAACAGTATCAATAGGGTCTTTACTGCTCAATATCAAAGGTAAGAAATTTTTTCTACAAGCCTCGAACCTACTCCTTTGGGGTATTGCATTCTTACTTTTGTGTGTTTATTTTAAAATAAATTCACAACATAATCGGGTTACAGTTAGCTTGATATCTATATCTTATCATGGGTAATAAGCCACCTTAGTCCCTGGGTTTAGCTTTAAAAGGAGATAGCAAGATGAACACGAACACGATCGTCATTGGGGCTATGTTTATTAAACAGAACCTATATAAACAGTAGTCGGGATTTCTAGGATTTATCCTAAGTATTTTATGGAAGTGTTTCATGTTCCCTAGGGTCCAGAATCTACGCTCTAATACCATTTATAACATCCCGACCCAAAAATGCAAGGGACATTTATTACAATGATAAACTCTTAACCATTATTATTTTCTACAACAAAAGCGGAAGCGGAAAAGTTAAAAAAGTTAAAACAATAAATGCTAATTGCATAATCCAAAAATGTATCTTCTAATGAAATAAATGAAACTAAGGGTGTAGGGCCGCATGCATCCTCCACTCTGATTCGTCACGCTCATACCTTACCTAGCACTTTAACCTAAAAATATTCTTAAAAGAGTAGGGGTGAGCTTTCACCTGTGAAGATTCCAAGTTCGGAACCATTTTTTGTGATACAATCAGGATGCTATGCATGCATGTATTTTTAAGAAAATAAATTTATCCACTTGAAATAATAAGAGGGAAAGTATGCCATGCATGATCAGTCACAAGTAATATCACATACAAATCATTTCCCACGAAACAATATCAGACAGTATATCACCTAGCACGATAGTAACATCACATAGAAAAGGATACAAGTCATGTGGGAGGTTATTAGGGCATTCTACTCATAGACTTAGAAAGGGATCCCCTAACAATCACTTCATGCTATGCCGAACACTTCAACAGCCACCAAGCTAACAGGTAGACCAATGTCATTGGCCACGGGAGGGTATATCTCGAGATAACCGACAGAACCTAAAGAAGCCTAACCAAGCGATTAGGCCATATGCCGACCTCGCAAGGTTTCGGATATTCAGTAGGGTTTTGGGATCCTAGGGCAGGCAGTTTAGGTACAGGCAATACAATAATACAGTTTAGGCTATGGGCAATAAAGTACACCCAGAGTAACATGTAAACAGTCAAGTGTAAGTCAGGCTATAGGCGATAAAGTACATCCATAGTAACAGGTAAACATTTAATCACAATTCAGACTATGGGCGATAAGGTACTCCCATAGTTAACAAGTACACTATCAAGATCAATATATGCATATGCAATACAGAAAACCGGCTAGATAAATTTATTTGAAATAACAAATTTTTCTAATATAATTTAAAAAGTACTTTAAATCATTTGAGTTTGAAAAATCAGGAATAAGATTTCAAATGATTGTAAAATAGTTTTTGGTTTTCAAAGTGTTTTCTTGAAAACGTTTAGAAAATGTTCAGTTCAAAAACTATTTTGATAGTTTTTGGGAAAGGTAAGAACCCTCACCTTCCTTGCAACTTAAGGACTATGATTCTTGGTGAAACCTATGAATGTGATATATCACAAACTAATTAAAATCATTTTCAAATTCTACATAACACAAGGAAACTATTAAACTGATTTGAAATTGAATGATTCACTGCTGACTAGTACTCACGAGAACACTCATAATTCATCACATATTATTCCAAAAATTATGAAACCAAAACCCTCAAGAACAATACTCAATTAGCTTTCAGTAGACAGTTCACACATTGAATTCCATACACGATTTATCCTCAAACAATTCACTTTAATACGGACTAGAACAGGAAAGATTACTGATGACCAGTACTAGCAAAAACTATCTTATTTAATCACAATTTATTTAGATAATTTTAAAATTAAGGACGAACTCGATTATCTTTCATTAGACAGTTCACACATCTAAATCCATACGCTCTTGATCATCCAACAGTTCACTTTATCACGCACTGGAATCAGACTGATTATTGGTTGACCACTCCATACTAAATCAATCATAACTTCTTACTCGGACATTTTAAAAATCCAAATCGTATATCCTTAGTAAATAGATTTCAAGAAATTTCATTCTGTATATCATATAAAAATTTCAATTACTTATTTCCTATTCAATTCTCTAATATAACCTGAATGCAGAACTAAACACGCACTGCTATCTGCAGATACTGATTGACCACTCAGTACTAAATAGACCATAACTTTCTACTTGAACATCTTAAAAGTCCAAATCATATATCATTAGAAACTAGATTTAAAAATATTTATTTGGTACATGATACATAAAGTTTATCTACTTATTTCTCTTTCAAATCCCTAGTACAACGTGTTAGCAGAACTAAACAGTACTGTAATCGGACAGATTAATGGTTAACCACTCAGTACTAAATCGACCATAACTTTCTACTAGAATATCTTATAAATACAAATCATATATCATTAAAAACTATATTTAAAGATCTTTAATTTGGTACATTATAAATAAATTTCAATTACTTATTTTCCATTCAATTTCCTTGTACGAAGTGACTGCAAAACTAATCACGTACCCCAATTCAGACAGATTGCTGGTTGACCACTCAGTACTAAATCGACCATAACTTTCTACTCGAATATCATAAAATAACAAATCATATATCATTATAAACTATATTTTCAGATATTTCATTCCGTGTATAATACATAAATTTGATTTACTTATTTCCCATTCAAATCCCTTGTACAAAGTGACCTCAGACCTAATCACATAGTGCCATCGGACGAATTACTGGCTAATCACGTACTACAATCGGAAAAATTACCAAATCAACCATAACCTTCTACCCGGATATCATAAAAATACGAATCATATATTATTAGAAACCAGATTTCACTATCTTTCATTTGGTACATTACGCATAAGTTGTAATTTCCTATTACCCGTTCAAATATCTAGTACAACATGACTGCAGAACTAAATCCGAAATGAAAAATATATATACTCTTGCACACACATCACTTATAATTTCAGATGGAGTTTCCTACGTTAGTAACCTAATTGTGAATTGTTAAAGAAGAATAAACTTACAATTCATCTATGGATCAAGGATCAATGCAAAAGCATCTACAATCACCTTGCCTCATTCTCGTTCTAGGGCAGAAGCAACTCACTCTCCTACGTTCTTCACAACAGCCGTATTTTATTTGTGTGGTTGTTTATGGTGAAGTAGATAAAAGGAACGGATGAAAAAAATGATGAAGTTGTGGCTAGGGTTCTTTACGTGTAGAGAGGTTTCCTCGTGAAGAATAAATTAGGTTTAGGTCTCTTGATCCTCATATACCAAGGTAGAATGCTAGTAAGACTATAACTCTTTTTCTCACCAAAGAATTCTTTATTTATAATTTCACCTTCACTATTATTGCAATTTCATCCTCAAAATGTGTATCATTTTAAATTCACCCAATATGAAATAATTTTTTCATAAAAGGTTCCTTATTTAAAATGAAGCAAAATTCTCGGGTCTCACATTCGTGGCATTGGCTCTGTTTCTCATCTCCGTGAACTATTCTGGATAGCCTGTAAGCTTGAAATAGGTAGCTTTGTCGTGGCCCTTACCATTACGATGCGTACAAATGAGATTTTTGCGTTCAGTTGTAATGAGAGCTTAAGGCAAAGATCCTAAAGGTGGTGGGTGACGAGAAGCATATGTCATGGAATCATTTGAAGGCTCACGAGACCAAATGACGGCTTTGTGATTCTCCTCCTGAGACGCAAGGGCATGCAAGCGCATAATAAATGGCACTGGTCTTGAGTCATAACATTGGATCATAAGGTATGACACCCTTCATCCAAACTGAGGAGAAATTGATAAATCATCTCTTTGTCATGATCATGGAAGGCAACATCACCATGATTACATGTGCTCAATGATTTGCATGCTTCACAGGTACAAACCCGAGGAGGCTGAAGAGAGTTGTAGTCATCATAAAACTTCTTGAGTTTGCCAGTAGATGGTAATAGTCTGACCATTTTCACAACAGTTGATGATATCATCGCACATCTGCAGAATTTTTGGACCGATACCAAGAGAAAAGTGTCCAACAAGATTATCCCACAACTCCTTAGCACTAGAAAAATAATTCGAGTAAATCGTAAAGATGGATCAATTGTCCGCAAGAGCTATCAAACAAGGGTAGCCTTCATTTCGGGTCAATGTCCAAAATCAGGATCATCAGCCGGAAGTTTAGTAATGGTTCCTTCAATGAAACTAATCATTTTCTTAGCAAGAAGAGCATTACAGATCGCAATGGTCTATTCATGGTAATTTTCTCCACCTTTCAAAATGATGGGGCAGACGACCTAACTGTGACCATTAGAAGGATGGATGTAGTAAGGACAATCCGTAAATTATCTAACAGGTACAAATTTCCCAGTTCCAGATTATAATTGTAACTGTTTGAATAAAGATGCAATAACATCGGTGATATTGAGATTTTGTAGCTAATTGGCCTCAGCTTTGGCGGCGATGCAAGCAGCTTATGCGGCAGCGTGGACGGAGTCGAAATCAGAAGTTGAAATCAGAAGTCAAAATTAGTACAAATTTGTATCAGATCAGATTGGCGGCAGGATTTGATGCGGCGGTGCGTGAAAATTGGCGGTGGAGGGGCGTGGTGGATCGACGGCAGCGCATGAGGTGGATCGGTTGGAAGCAATAGACTTTGAATGGCAGCCGTAACTCAAAGAAAGTGGTGGCAATTGGTTTTCGTCAGTAGACAACAAGCAATAGAGAGAACAACCATGTGTGGGCAACATGTGTCATCGGTTAATGGCGGCAGCTCGCGTAAAAGGCACCAAAAAATTTAGGGTTTAGATTTCATGATTTTAGGCTCTGATACCATATAGAAAATAAGAATGTAATGTTGTGATTGTGTTCATGATTTGGGTTACAATATATACCGTTACAAAAGACCTATACAGAAAAGAAAAATGATTCTATTCTAAATACAAGTAATATTGACATAATATTACTTTTCCTTAATAACTAATCCATATTAATAGGAAATATATTTTCCATTTAATAGGAATGCACAAGACACGTTAGTACTTCATTTTGCTTGAACATTTAAAACAAATTAACTCTTTCAAATGTTTTGAAATTATTATTGACGAACATTTTTTAGAGCATATTAAAAGCATAAGATTAAAATTGAGTAACAGTTAAGTTTTGGGTGTTATAATTGAAATCGTTTGCATATTGGACTGGGGCGTCACAAAATAAGCACAAACATAACACATACTAGTTTTTATATTTGTAAAAAAAAAATCTACTATTTTATATTTGTCAAAAGATGTGCAATGGTTGGTACCACTTAATCTTTCATTCATCCATTTTAGGGATTATAATCCCCTTAGGGAGAATCATCTTGATACAAATCTTCATCCACTTTAAGGATATTTTGTCCTTTAGGTATAAGTGTTTAAGAAGTAGTGTTCATCCACTTTAGGGAGTTTTTCATCCCTTAGAGAGAACTTGCCACGGATAAACGAATGGCTATCCTATGATGGGATTTCAGCTGGTGGAGGTTATCTTTTGATGAGACATCACTTTAAGGGAGAGTTGTTATCCCCTAAATGGATTTCATCTGACGGGGATTATATTCTAATGATACATCTCTTCAATGGAGAGTGGTTATTCTATGATGGAATAACTACAAAAAAACTAAACCTACCACTTCGCCATATTTACCTTGGTTTTTTGGCTTAGCTCAAAAAATTGAGGTTAAAATTTCTTTTACCTCAATTTTTTAAGTCCAAGAAATCGAGGTAAAAATTATTACCGACGTAATTACGACATCCGCAATATGGGTATGACCTAGCAGTAATAGTCAGTGATAAGAAGATTGACTTCACACCATCAGTCGATATGACCAACTTTTATCTAATGAAAAGAGCAACGTCGATTTTTCCACTAAGCAAAGTCACACATGCCCCTCGGCCCAAACCAATGCCTAAAATCCTTTCAAACAAATTAATTTATGTGATGTTGCATCTAAACCAGTGTTATGTCGGTTAATGAAAAATCATACTGTGTGAATGGAGCGTGAGGTCACACATATCTATCATACCCAATAAATTAAGGATACTTAACCAATACAGTCAAAACTTGGAATGTACCCTCTAAAGGTTTCATTCCAAGTTCACCACAGCCAGTCTAAAATTTATCAAGTTACATATGTAAGACTAAAGCTAGGTACGTACGTATATATATCCAAAACACATAATGCTACGTACCATGTAACATCCCAACAAAATGAAAATGAAACAAAAGACATAGAATCTTAATAAAATCCAAAAAAAAATCTTTATCTTCTACGACAAACAAACATATGATCCATGAAAATCAATGGGGTGGTGACACGGGTGGGATAACATCGTCTTCCAACGAACTGCTTCCATTTTTTTGAGAATTAGTCTTCGACTCTTAGGTGGAAGACTCGCTAGCGCTGGTGGTTGCCCCTCCTTCAACATCTGTGGTATCCAGCCCATCCTTGTTAACCCTAGGCCCCTCATCTCCCGCATGTTCATTGATCGCATCGGCAATCATATACTTCAGCACCCCCTATTCTTCCGTAAGATTACGCAGGGTGTGTTACATGCGCAGCGCCAAAGCCTTGGTCTCGGCCATGTCCTTTAGGAGGATGCCCAGGGACTTTTGTTTAAATCATTTGGGATAAGAAATTAGTAACATTAAATTAAAGTGTTAAATTTTTAATTAATTATAATTTGGAATAAACCAAAAACCTCAAAATTTTGTTACCCGTTAGGGGGCAGGAATAATGGCAGGGTGAACGTCCATAGCTGTGGAAGCCAATGGAGTCGCCTTGGGCTCGAGTGTGGGCAGCACATCCATATCCCCTTTAGGGAAATTGCGATCAATCCAAGTCCCCGCCTTCCAAACCCAATGCTTCAACCCAAAGTAGTTTGCATCGTAGTACTTAGGCTGGATCTTCACTTCGATTTGATGTGAGCTTCTTCTGCTCTAGAATGGTGGTGATGACGTTGTCGTACGGGAGTGTCTGACACTTCGTGGAAAGGGCTACTTGATGCATCTCCGGAATTATGGTGTACCCGGGGTTGATTACCTTCTTCTCCGCAAAGTGGTAGTGCATGACGGTCCCGTTGATCGTGCACTCTGTAGGATGTCCAACCGGGATAAGGACTTGTACAATTATATTGAATATAATTCTCTCCTGAAGGTTGAGAACTCCAAGCTTATCTGCTTTATTGGGATGAGTCTGTTTCCCACTTTAATTTTGAAGTACTTCTCCACCATTCAGTTGGGGTTAAGCGCCCCAGATGGGTCATTCTCGTCGACCCGTGGAGGCCAATTATCCTGGAAGTACAGCTGCAGAGGCTCAACTTCCGGGTATCTTGTCTTGTCTATGGTCTTCAATTCCCTTTTGAAATCAACGTAGAACTCTTTGACCTCTATATTGTACGTCGGTTTATCCAAGCATATCAAACCCTCCATTCCTAACGATTTGAAAGGTTCAACGAAAAAATTGAGGTGTAGTCGTTCCATATCCTCAGGCTTCATCACCCTGGCCTCTTTTATCCTTCGACCCTAGAACTTTTTGAAATGCTCCTCTGCCTTATCCTTGAAGAAGCGTATTTTTCCCATGTTGGCGATGGAGAGGTGGCCATTATCTTTGCCTTCTTCTTACGTGATAGACCTGTCCCCATGTTGTCTTGCCTTTTCCTCCTGGCTGTCTATTTCATTCGGTCCATCTGAGAATTAAAGAGACGTAGAACAGTAAGTGCAACGGTCAAGAACTCAATGATGTCATTGTGTTTTAGCCGAGTTTGGATTCATGTCACAAACACTTCTTCTAGACCGATGTGACATTGCAAAGTTGCAAATTCATGTGTTTGAATGTGCGACATCGCAGTTCAATCAAGTAAGCTAAAACAGTATGCGACTAGAACACGAATGGTCCTAAAACACCTATAATCTCAACAAAAACTTCACAAAGTAAGCAGCTAACATTCCACGATTTAATAACCAAGCAATGGGAAACAAAAAAAGTATATGAAACCCGAAAAACCATCAAACTTCATCCAAAAATCCTTACCTTGTTAGGGTTTGTTGCTCTTCCCCTTTGGAGAAATCCGCCAATGCACTACATCTAAAGAAATCGAATGTAGGTTTTGGTACTACAGTGATATGTTAGCAATGTTTTCCGTTGGGATTTGAATATTTTCCGACCGCTGTTTTTAGGTGGGAGGTTTTGGTGTGATTTCTTCGGTTAGGAAGGTGAAGGGGTAGGGCGGTCGGGTATTTATATACCTGGAGTGAAACATTTCTATTTGGTGTGACTTTGCAGGCTGTGTTGCATAGGAATTAATAAGACAAGAACTGTAGTGCAAAGTCGCGGATCGTAGGTTTGGGCCCAACATAAGGGTCAAACAATTTTTGGATTGGGCTTGGACTACATGTAATTGAATTGATATACAGCGATATCACGATAGTAATTACCCAATCAAAAAATTGAACTACAGGTAATTGAATCGATATAACCAAGGCTAGCCCGATATCGCACATAATAAACTCTAGGTAATATTAGAGTAGTGGCCTAATCAAAAAATAACTACGACCTTAATCAGTGGTGGAAAAAAAGCACAAAATCCCGGTGTCGCTTCAATGTCTTCATCACCTAGTCCAAACCGACGTTAGACCAGTGTCACATTAATGGATTGCAGGCCGAATAGCCCAAATTGTATAGTCTATGTTTCTCATGAAATATAAAATTAATAAAATTGTGGCCATCAAATTTCGACCACCATGTTTGAATTTGGCCATGGACCCATCACGGAACGAGCCAAAATTATTCACGGACAGGGCATTATGAAACTCTGGGGAAATTATACTAATGCCTAAACTTTCGTGCTTGTCACTGTGTGTTAAGAGACATTCAACAGAATAAAACGACAAATGTTTCATATGGAGATTATGCGTACTATCTTACAGGAACGCGGACCCAGGTAATCTTCTGGGTTTTTTTATAGTATTCCATTAATACTGTAATGATAAGCGTTATGTGAACGAAAATTTCTGCCACAAATATAGAATCACGTGAAATTTCATATTCTAGATTTTTTTTTGAAATATAATAGTAATAAAATTCCACCATTCAATTTTTACAATGCACCAATATGTGGTCTAGAGTAAATTGTAGATGATTACTTAAAAGTATACGATTGTCGGTCGTGTGAACTTGTGGAAGTCTACGTGGAAATATAAGACAAGTTTCTTTATTACTATCAGCTATTATAAGTTCGACTCTATATGGATGACACTGATTCTTTTCGGGACAATCAGAATCGAGTTTGGGACCACACATTGTCTTTTTTAAAATTTTTGCACTTAGGTCCCTCTAAGAAACTGGAAGATTTTGAAGTGCAAAATTGGATATACTCTTATGTAATTCACATTGGCACGACCACCATGTTCGAATTTGGCCATGAACCCGTCACCGGAACATGCCCAAATTATTCACAAACAGTGCATTACAGAAATCTTAGGAAATTACACTATGGCCCAAACTTCCTTGCTTGTCACTACAGATAATAGACATTGTTCCAAACAAAACAAAAAATGTTTCATATGGAAACTATGTGTATTGTCTTATAGGCATGCGAACCTGGGTAATCTTCCAAGTTTTTATAGTATTCCATTAATACTGTAACGATAGGCGTTATGGGAACAAACATTGTCGCCACATGTATAGAATCACATGAAATTTCATATTCTAGGTTTATTTGGAAATATAATAGTAATTAAATTATGTCCTTCAATTTTTACAAAGCGCCAGTACATGGTCTAGAGTAAATTGTAGATGATTACTTAAAAGTATACAATTGTTGGTCGTATGATCTTGTGGAAGTCTATGGGGAAATATAAGACCAGTTTCTTTATTACTACCAGTTATTATAAGTTTGACTATATATAAATGACATTGTTTCTTTTTGGGACAATCGGAATCAAGTTTGGGACCACACATTGTCTTTTTTTATTTTAACACTTAGGTCCCTCTAAGAAGCAAGGAGACGTAGAAATGTAAAATTGAATATATCAGTATTTTATTCAAATTTTAACGATACTGTTGTTCCAATTTGGACATAAACGGGTCGACAGAAGGGCCCGGAATCTGGTTTGGGGACCAAACAAATCGTTCTAAATTTGTGGGGTACTAAACGAGGGTTGTTTTGAAATCGAGGACCAAAACATGATATAAGATGCTATGTTGGGGGACCAAAAAAATAAGTTAGCCTATTTGTAATATACTAGTATGTCATAATTTTGTTGGTTTAAATGAACATGTTGATTAATGATTCCCACAATAACTGAACAACAATTGAGTGTTGTATGATGTTCAGTCATTACCCAATTTATCACATTATTTATAACATGTAACAGCTATCGAAGATCGATTGTTTGTCATTGAATATTTGTCATTATAATATTTTATGAGGAATGAGAGCTGGCCGACTAAACCGCGACATCGCATTAACTAGCTCCAAAATGACATATAAGCGACATTGCATAGTCTGACGTCACTTTTTTTGCGACGTCGGACAAACAAAATGATGTCATTTTGCCAGCGATCCACGTCACCAGGGACACGATGTGGGTTCCTCACTATGTGCGATATCACTTTTCAATGACTCCGACATCGCTCGTATTATGAACGACACCATCTGGTGCAAAGTCGATGCACTTTCTCTGCTATCAACTGCTATATTCCTTTCATTTATGTCGCATGCTTCATGATGTCGATGTCGTATCCAACAATGTTGCAGTCGGGGTATCATAACTGGGAGGGTTCGCCGTACCTCTCAAAGTTAAATTTATAAGCCTTAAATGCTTCTTATCTACAACTAAGTAGATAATGGCAAGTCGGGGTCGTCCACGAAGAAGAAGTATCTTTCTAAGGGTTTAAACATATAAGGTTGATATTAGGCTAGAAGTAAATATATATATATAGATATATAAAAGAAAGTAAATGAGGGGGGGTGGTTGGTTGGTGGGTTTTCCTAAGTTATAAATTTAAAAGACAAGATAACTAGCGAAGTCAAGTAATTATGCTAATCATCAAACAAACTAAGAAAAGGGGGTAAAAACTACAAAAGATAAAGCCTTGTGAGAAATTGATATCCACTTCCAAATCTAATGTAGATCATTGAACCATTCACTCATTTCAAACCTAATGTAGATCATTCAAGGAAAATTGCCACATCTAGAGCACAAAAGTGTACAAAAGTGAATCTTAAAAGTTCCAAAATAACCATATAAAAAGGCACATCAATAACATCGACCTTTTACCATGGTGCGACGTTGGTCTCAATTCATGCCGATATCAGTCCCAAAGCGAGGTATAAGGTACTATTTACCTCAGTTTTGAACCGAGGTAAAAATTATGCTTTTTACGTCACCCACATTTACCTTGGCTTTTCAAAGGTTGAAAACTGAGGTAAAAAACACTGAAAAACCAAGGTAATAGGTGCTGTCTCTTGTAGTGAATTACACCCGATATAGATTATCTTCTATCATATATCTTTTCAATAGAGAGTGTCTATCATCTGATGGGATTTTAGGAGATGGAGATTATATTTTGATGAGATATCTCATCAATGGATAGTGACGAGATATCCTTTGATTGAATTTCAGCTGAGAGAGATTATCTTCTGATGAGACATCTCTTTAATGGAGAGTGCCTATCCTCTGCTAGGATTTCAGTGGTTCGAGACATCATATGGAATCTGAACATAAATTCCTAAAAAACATATGTGGCCTTATTGTTCCCCTTGGGTTAAATACTCACGGGGCATCAGATTACAAATTAAATTAAGGGATAAGTGACATTAGAACCCTATCTACTTGAGTAAGTGCCAATATAACCCTATGATAATTTTTAGTGCAAATATAACCCTAACTAGTTAATGAAAGTGCCAATATAACCCTTAGAAATCCCATTTTCGGCATTGACATCAATTTTCCAGCGTTGACTCTATGTAAATTGACCAAAATACCCTTTGGGCTAACTCTGAAATTGGGTGGCAATTTTACCCTCATAGTTAGCCGGACGCCATAGTTCGTTGAAATTAGGTAGGGTTATATCAGCACAATATGCAATCTTATTGGGTTATATCAGCACAATATGCAATCTTATTGGGTTATATCAGCACATTCCTAATGTTTGTAGGGTTATATCAGTACATTTCTAATGTTTGTTGGGTTATATCATCACATCCTTAAAACTTATAGGGTTATATTGGCACTTTCACTAACTATATAGGGTTATATTGGCACTTTCAAATATTGAAAGGTTATATTGACACTTATGTCAATTAGGTAGAGTTATAAAAATATTTTTTTCTTAAATTAAAGAACTATAGTTCCTTTTTTGGTGGAATACTACCTAGTTATAAAAAGTAAAAAGTGTTTCCAGCCTATAGTTTTTTTTTTGTTGGGGAGGCTACACCCTGGCTGTGGAACACTGTTGGTGCCCGTGAGCTTTAGCTTATTGGCATTGGGAGATGAAGTTTGGCATTTTTTGGAGATCAACGATTGAAGGCTCTTCAGCTTTAGCTGAACCAATTATCCTTTCCTAGTTATTGGATGCACATTAAACGGGTAGGCTCGAGATCAGGAACGATAAATGTAGAGAAATTGCATTGGTACTATCTTAAAGTAAAAGTCATGCTTCTTTAATGTACTAAACTAATTAATAATATTATATATATTGTTCTACATAGTACCTGACTGACTCTAGCCATCTTCAATGGTAGCGTTCTTGTGGTGGAATAGTCTACTCTCATACTTTAGCATCCATGGACCACATTGGCTCGCTCATTTCGTTCATCTCTTTCCCTACTATCATCGTACAACGTCAAGCCCTTGCTTGATCGCCTCTTACCTGAGTGACGCCCTTCTATGCTGACAACTTTAACAACACATGGTAGTGCAGCCAAATGGATTTGGCCTGATTCATTCAAGGCCAACCAAGTATGATACTGAAGGGCGATAGAGCATACAAAACTGTGTAGTCCCACATCAAGACTTTTACTATTTCTTTACCCTTGATTAACACCGGTAGATTCATTGTCCGGTCGGAAAATCGTTCCTTGCTGTGAACCCGGATAGAGGAGATGTAGAGTCAAGCGATTTGCAAGTGAATATTTAATTGGAAATTTTGTGTGAATTTATCTTGGACCGAAAATCCTTCCATGTTGGAACAAGCTGAAATCAGCATAATTCACGCTAAGGAATTATAGAAATTAAAGCCGAAATATTGGAGTATTTTATAACTTATGGAATTCGTATATTTAGCTATGTATATTAGGCGTGTGAAGCATAATTGCTTTATGGAAAATCCCTACTTATATGGAGATGATATATTTGAATATATGAGATAGATTGATAGAAGGTAAATCCCTTAATTTATGGGATTTGGATATGCTTCAAGAAGCAGAATTGGAATAGGAATATTGTGGAGATAATCAAGGAGTATTCCAATCTGTTCGTGGATATAAATTGGGACCAACGCGACTGCATAACTCACGGATTTAACAGAGCAAAAATCTGGCTACAGATTTTTGAGACTTTCATTGCAAAGAGTCAGACTACTGTGTTCCAACATACCTGACCTGCCACACAAAGTTCAGAATCATAAACCTTAATTCCTCGGGAGGAGGAGATCCAGCGTCGACGGAGTTCGAGATCAGAGGGAGTCTAATCAAGGCGGATCGGTAGCTAGGGGAGCTAGCAGAATTCACACAATATAGTTAGTAAAGATAAGTATTTTGTAACCTTTACTCTGTACTGTATCTTTCTAATTAGTGAATTCATTCTGAACTGGGCCAGGCCCCACAGATGTAGGTGGATTACACCGAATTGCGTAACCAATTCGTGTGTCCTTTACATTTTATGTTATTATGCACTTGGTTAAGTTAGTCATGTTGGAACACACTAGTACTAGAAAAAGTGGTAAAACTAAATTTCAATTGGTATCAGAGCTTGGTCACTTATTATTCCCTTGGTTGTTTCAAGGAAAGTGAGATCCAGTTTTACCATGACGACAAGAGAAGGAGCTTCAGTCTCTCGACCACTCCTGCTAGAACGCAACAGCTACAACTATTGGAAGGCACGCATGAGGGTCTTCATTAATTCGCTTGATGAACCGGCATGGTTTTATGTTGAGAATGAATGGAATCATCCTACGGAAGATGTTGATACAAGTTCTAAGGCGATAGAAGAAGAGTCAAATCAAAGGAAACAAAAGCCTAAAGACAAAGCTAGATGGACTCCAGATGACCTCAAAGATTCTCTGGCGAATTCGAAGGCACTTAATGCAATCTTCACTGCAGTTGATAAAAATCAGTTCAAGCTTATATCTATCTACATGTCACCAAGCAAAGAAAGCATGGATATTCTACAGACTGTCCACGAAGGAACCAGTCGTGTTCGTGAATCGAAACTACAGATGCTGGCTACCAAGTTCAAAGAACTCAAAATGGAGGAAGACGACACTATTGCTACATTCAATGGAAAACTCAGGGACATCTCCAACATGACTTATCAACTTGGAAAGGTGTACAAAGAAACTAAGCTAATGAAAAAGACCTTGAGATCTCTTCCCAAAAGGTTTGCAATGAAAGTAGCAGCAATAGAGGAAGCAAGGGACGTAGCCACCATGAGCCTAGATGAACTAATGGGCTCGTTACAGACATATGAGATGACATTCCAGCAAGCTACAAAATGAGTCTCAAAGGAATTGGCGTTCAAAGTATCTCCAGCTAAGGACAATCACGAGTCTGACAGCGATGATGAGATTGAAAAACTTGCACTTATCACAAAAAATTTCTTAAGAATGCTAAATAAGGTGGTCAACAAGAAATCTCAGGAAAGGTTTGGCGGAAATATACAAAGACAACAAGACTCGAGTAATAATCGTAGAATGAGATTTGAACAAGGGAATCCGCAGTTCGGGAGAAATCAGAACAACGAACCAAAACAGGCTGGATGAATTCAATGCAGAGAATGTGAAGGATATGGTCATATTCAGGCTAAATGTGCTAACACTCGCAAGAAGTAAGGAAAATCATATGTCACCTCCTGGAGTGAAGATGAAGATAATGAAAAGGACGAAGAGGAACTTACCAGTAACTACGTAGCTTTTGGAGCAAAGGTTCATGATACATCAGAGGATCAATGTTCCAACACACTGAACAAAGGTAAAGCTGTATGTTCCAACATAGATCTGAATGATGCACACAGTAACGAAAATGATGATTTGTCTGTGAGTGATGAAGAAATCTACAGCACCTATGAAAAAATGTATGCTATGTGGGTTCAAGTAGCAGACATGAACAAAGAGCTGAACGAAGAAAAAAGGAAGTTAATGGAAAGTGAAAGAGAATTACAATTCAGGATTGTAGAACTTAAAAAAAGTAATGAAGAACTGAGTGGTAACTGATGGCAGCAGTCAAGAGGGCCGAGATGTCTGGAGCAACTATCTTTAAATTAAATTCCAGAAAGGTAAAGCTTGATGATATTCTGGATATGGGAAGAAGCTTTGGTGATCGACACGGGATTGGATACGGGAAAGAAACCAAGACTAAATCGCATGAAAAACCAATAACCCTCAAGGCTAGGATATAAGAAGTGAAACTGAAGTATGGGATGCCTCATCAAAGAAAGCCACTCATTTGCAGATACTGTACGTATCAAGGACATGCTGAAAAATAGTGCAGAAGAGTGATCAGAGATCAAATGACAAGACGACAACTTCTGCCATGTTCCAACATGGGCAATATTCATACAGAAAAATCGATCAGAAAAGTATGGATTGTTAAATGATCTAACTCATGTCCGGTTGCACACACTTCTCTCATACCATTTCCAGAGATTCGTGGTGCTTCGATAGCGGCTGTTCTCACCACATGACTGGCACTCCAGAATATCTCACGAACATTACTCCATATGATGGCGGATATGTAACCTTTGGTGATGGAAAGAAAAGCAGAGTAATTGGAAAAGGCAAATTAAGAATTGAAGGGTTTCTAGTATTCACAAGTGTATTTCTTGTTGAAGATCTAAAGGAAAACTTGTTAAGTATAAGCCATCTCTGTGACGTTAACATGGTGGTGGAATTTCAGAAGGACAAATGTATAGTAAAGCATGGAGAAAACATGGTTCTTTCAGGAATAAAATCCACAGACAGTTGCTATCTACTGGAACAAGGAGTACGGTGCATGATTTCGAAGCAATATGAAGGAGTTCTGTGGCACCGGAAGCTCGGCCATATCAATTACAAAACATTGGTGAAAATCACAAATGTGAAAGCTGTACGAGGAATGCCTACTTTAACCAGCAAGGAAGGAATTGTATGTGGACCATGTCAACAAGGTAAACAAATTTGATCTCCTCACTCTTCAGTTCAGTATATTACTACATCTAGAAATCTGGAATTATTGCATATGAATTTGATGGGTCCAGTCAATACACCTAGTATAGGTGGGAAGAAATATATCTTTGTATGTGTTGATGATTTCTCCAGATTTACATGGGTAGCCTTTTTGAAAGAAAAATATGATACGTTAGAAGTATTTAGAAGCCATGTAGTGAAGTTACAAACTGAAAAAAGGGAGTCCAGTAGGGAAGATAATTCGAATTCGAAGTGATCATGGTAGAGAATTTGAGAATGTACAATTCAGTGACTTCTGTGATGAACTTGGAATCCAGCGTGAATTTTTGGCTCCCATCACTCCTCAGCAGAATGGTATTGTAGAACGTAAGAACAGAACCTTGCAGGAGATGGCTCGAGTTATGTTGGCCAAAACAGATATTCACAAGAGAGGGTGGGCAGAATCAGTCAATACAACATGTTATACAATCAATAGAGTGTATCTTCGACCATTCACCAGTAAGACATCCTACGAGATTTGGAAGGGTAGAAAACCAAATGTTTCATATTTTCATGTGTTCGGGAGCACATGCTATATTCTCAGAGATAGAGAATACTTGGCAAAATTTGATAATCGTAGTGATACAGGATTTTTTCTCGGGTATTCCATCACCGTGCCTATAGAGTTTTTAATCACCGAACCAACACTCTCATGGAATCCATAAATGTTATTGTGGATGATTCAGAGAAGGAACGACAACCAGACGGTGTAGGACGAACCTAGTAACACTCAAGTTCCAACACAGTCTCGAAACTTAGACAAGGCAGATCCATCAGTCGAATCTGACCTTCACTAATGTGCTGGAACAATTGAGCAAAATAATCCTAACTCTGCCGAAGCTGACCATGTTGGAACACTGTCCCTCGCTACTAAACCCCCTGTTCCAACACAGGACCAATCGGAATCCACCATGAGAAGTACTCGATCCATTCCTCGAGTGGATTATCGTAGGCTAGCTGGATTGCACTGTTTTGTCTCTCTTATTGAACCCAAGAACTACAAAGAAGCCTTACTCGGTGAGTATTGGATTGCTGCAATGCAAGATGAACTAGGTTAGTTTACACGGAATGATGTTTGGTACCTTACTCCTCGCCCTAAAGGCATTAATGTCATTGGTACGAAGTGGATCTTCAAGAATAAATCAGATGTGGATGGCTTAATTACTCGAAACAAAGCCAGACTTGTTGTTCAAGATTATACACAAGTGGAAGGTATCGACTTCGACGAAACATTCGTGCCCGTTACCAGGTTAGAATCTATTCGGATTTTACTAGCTATTGCCTGCTCTATGAACTTTACTTTGTATCAGATGGATGTCAAAAGTGCTTTTCTAAATGGAGTGCTGAATGAAGAAGTATATGTGGAAAAACCTAAAGGATTTGAAGATCCTCATTATCTGCATCATGTATATCGCCTTAAGAAGGCTTTATATGGTCTAAAGCAAGCACCCAGGGCATGGTATGAACGACTTACTACCTTTCTTCTTTAGAAAGGTTATCGTCAAGGGGGAGTAGATCGCACGTTGTTCGTGCTTGACAAGGCTTCAAAGTTTTTAATTGCTCAAATTTATGTGGATGATATAGTATTTGGCTCTACTTCACCATCTATGGTACAGGATTTTGTTACCATTATGCAAGCTGAATTCGAAATGAGCATGGTTGGCGAGCTCACTTACTTTCTGGGATTGCAAGTCAAGCAAGGAAGGAACGGTTTATTCATAAATCAAAGTAAGTATGCCTTGAATCTAGTTAAGAAGTTCGGTCTGAGTAGTGCTCGAGCAGTTCGAACTCCAATGGGTGTTTCTGATAAATTGGTGAAGGATGAAAAAGGAGTTGCGGTCGATCAGAAATTATACAAAGGCATGATTGGAATCTTACTATATTTAAACACAAGCAGACCATATATATGTTTCAGTGTTGGGATATGTGCGAGGTTTCAAGTTGATCCTAAGGAATCTCATCTCACTGCAGTTAAAAGAGTTATTCGATATGTAAGTGGGACTTCTGAGTTTGGTGTTTGGTATTCTAAGAGTCAAGATTCTAAGTTGTTTGGGTATAGTGATTCTGATTGGGCTGGTAATGCTGATGATCGAAAAAGTACCACAGGTGAATGTTTCTTTATTGGAACAAATTTGGTGTCGCGGTATAGCAAGAAACAGAACTCGATCTCTCTATCTACTGCAGAAGCGGAGAATATATTGTCCAAATTTATTCATTAGATACGAAGGACCATAGATTTGATAACAGAAAGCCTTCAACCAAAGACATACCCGTTTAACCAAACATAGCATTCATTAGGCTAAACCTAGAACAAACTGCATTAAAGGTTCAGCCTTTCATTGCATCTATAGGATAAGCATGAGAACAAACCACATTAACATACTCATCTAGCAAGGATTACCGCACATTATACTCAAGAAGTTCTAAGTTCATGCTTGTAGATTTTCATGCAAAGGAGCTAAGGAATTCGTCACTTTCCTAACACCCTAACACTTCAATCATAAAAACACTTCCTATTCTCAATCAACATATGGCATAAATGAAGTAAAACATAGCATTAAGAACACATGAATGCTAAATAACAAAGGCTTCAAGAATGAGTAAAACAATATATTCACTACTTCAACTACTTGTTGTGAAGATAAATCTTCCATCCTTCTTAGATAGTATTTTGCAAGAGTGAATTCGACATCTCTTGTCAAACCTCACCAATGATTCCCGTAGGACTAAGAGTATCACATTGATGACATTTAGCACGAAGAATCAACAAGCTTGACAACACTTATAAATGCTACACCGTATCTAAGCATTTAATCAATTCATGCATTTACACAAGATTAGTCAAGAACGATCGACATTCATATACTTCTATTATTTGCTACCTAAAACAAACATGACAACGAGTTCGACATCATCACATTCATCTAGCAATTATCAACACACTAACATCATTTAAGAAGCTCTAACTCATGCTCTTGGATTCCACATTAAAAGTGGGGAGAATTATCTACTTTCTCCCAACCCTAACAAGTAATCATACAAGCAATTCATATACTCAAGCTTCCAACGACATCAATGCAATTAACAATTCACATTCAAAGCTCAATAAATGCACAATAGCAAAAGCACTAAATAGATAGATATGGTTCTTACTACATAGATATGGAAGCTTCAATCCATTGCTCCCAAGTACAAAAATAAGCTAGATAATCAAAACCCATAACCTAGAACAAAGATCTACAAAGAAAGAAGAACAAATGGAAGAAAAATGGTGAAAAACTAGGGTTTTGGAGCCCCCAAGTCGGGCTTAGAGCAAATGGGGAAGAAAATGGGCTATTTATAGCCCAAGTTGGTTAAAAAGATGGCCAAAACATAGCAGGCGTCGCCCGGGCGGGATTGGGCTCGCCCGGGCGGCGGAGGTCTCAGCCCAAAATTCAGATCCATCCGCCCGGGCGATGCCATTTCCGCCCGGCGAGCTACAATTCGGGGCTTCTTATTTTGCTTTCCACGGGTGAATCGTTGATCCATTTTGGGAGTTCTTGTAGTTGATTTTATAGTGCTCGAGAAGATAAATCCAATGACACCACTCTTGTAGGCTGATTCTTCTCGGATAATTTTAAGAACTTTGTCTAAACTTTCGGGTGACAATTCATCCGCTTCTTTGCCTTCCTTCTTCAAACCTTCTATCTTCTACCACATTTTGGCATGTGGCCTTCACAAAACCACTCCAAAGGGCTCACGAGACATCTACAAATTAAGCACAAAATGGAATCTAGATGCTCGTAAGGACCAAAAATCCATTAGACTAAATATAGGTTACAAAATGAAGGATTTAGATATAAAAACCAAAAATGGTCATCTAAACCCCTTATCATGTAAACCTACGTAAATCTAGCAATCTTACAACAAAAATATGACAAAAGTGATGTTAAATGCTTTGGAAAATACATGCATTTGACGTCTCATCAGGTCATCTCTCGAGTTTATGGCCCCTAGGTCGATAAAATCCTAGAGGGCAATAGTGAGGTACTAATGTTCTAGATGGGTCTTGAATGGGTATTCACCCAAGTCCTATAGTGTAATGCTACTCCCGATTTTAATTTACTGAGTGCTTGCGGGTTTATTAATCTCGAAAGTAAGGGCTAGTAAGTGGCATTGGTTAGCGCACCTCTAGCTGAACCAGAGGGAGGTAAGAGATGTTGAAAGGATTGACCCGTTGAAGTGACATTTTCGTAGTACTTCCTAATGAATCGTGGATCAAATTGAGTCGCTAAACATGTGAAGAACATGTCCCCAAGTCTCCCGATCACTGTTCTTACTCTCCTTAGTATTTGTGCATGATAGTTAACTTTATACCATTTCCATACTTATAATTCTTACATCATTTCCATACTACATGAACTGTCTTTTAAACTTCTTTTTTCTATGTAATCCGCCCCAACTTTCCTCTATGGCTCTATCTACTCTTCAGTAGTTAGTAGTAATAAGGTAGCAACACTATAAATTGTATCTTTAATAAGTACACCATTTTTTATGATGCGAGTGTGCCTTTTTACGACCCTAATCCTTTTCTTTTTACCAAATGTCTTTCTTAAAAAGAGGAGAATTGATGTATTCTTAAAACATCCAACGGTTGAGGAACTTTGCAATAATCTCCTTTAATTGGCATCATTAATATCTGTTGTGTCCTCGATTCCCATGGTAAACGTAGAATTTTGATGATATCATTATCCCTAGATTATTCTGCGTAGGTGTTAGCGGAGGAAAATGATGTATTTTGATAATTAGGATACTTTCTTAGAGCAAGTGCAGTGGTGATTTTTTAACATTAAAAAATCGCTCTAGAAATCGAAAACACCCAAAGTGGTGGTTTCTAGGGTGCATGGTTTACATGTAAGAAACCGGTCAAGAAATCAGAGGTGAGCCACTTTTCACCTTTTTTTGCTGCGTCTTGTAGACGCTGGGGCCGCTCAAATGCAGACCCTTTTTATTTTCCCTAAAGTGGACATGTGGCACCATTCTACTTGCCCACGTGTCCCACTAACACCCCTTTATTATTTCCTTTTGAAATTTTCCGTTTCAAATTTTATAAATATATGCACTTCTCTTTAAAAATTAGTAGAAAATTATTTTCAATATTTGCAAATAAAATTTTAATCTGCAAAATATTTATTTTAAAATCTGAAAATTTATTAAAAAATCTGCAAAATATTTTTAGAAAATCTAGAATATTTTTTTTCACAAAATATTTAACAACTATTTTTAACAAAAAAATGAAATTTAATTTTATAAATTATAATGTATTATCAAATTTCACATTTAATTAATTTTAGCTAGAAAAATTTATTTAAATTAAATATTAATGATAAAATTAGTAAGTATAATAGAAAAAATTAAGTGGAGTCAATGAATAGTGAAGAATGGTTTCTTACCATCATGAAGAAAAAAATGAGTAATTTTTTAAGTGATTTTCTAGGATAAAGTGGAAAAAAAATTAAAAATATATTTAATTCATAAGAAACCAATCGTTCTTCCCATTTCACTTGATCTTAGATCGGTTCATTGGAGTATATTACTCAAACCGGGCCTTTGGCAGATCTGGACCTTTCTTTTGCTTGTCCAATCTATCCTTTCAATCATTTTTACCGTTGTCTTTCTTCTACGGTAGATAGCACAAATTATGGAATAATGGTAGTGGCCTGGAAGTCAAAAAGACGACTCACAAGATTAACAAATTATACTCCCTTCGTTCCACCTTAACCTAACATGCATAGAATATTTCTTTGCGATCTTTTTAAAAAAATATAATTATTAATATGTTTAACTAAGTAAAATAATAATAAATAAATAAATAATATTTAAAAACTATTTATTATAAAGAATTCAACAATATTACATATTATAATATTATTATTTATACGTGATCAAAATTTAACAGTTAATTTTTTAAATAGTAAAATTGCACCTTAATCTGAAAAAGATGGAGTATGTGAATTTAGTTGATTAATTCATTTAAACTTTGTAACGGCTTACATTGTTTTATAATATCAGTAGTTGTATACAAACACTTCAGCACGTGAAATATGAGTACTCATGTACGAATGTCAAAGCTACTTCTATAGATGAAAATATACCAAGTTATTCAAAGGATATGTTCAGTATCTTCTAAGTGATATGGTTGATCCTATCATTAGGGAAAGAATGGAGCTAAATGTGGCGTCGAATAATTTGATTGATCAGCTCCATGATGAAGAGTTGAAGAATAAATTGAAAATGTATTGGATTAATCATTCAAGAATTTTGAAATAGTAAAGACATCATTATGCTATCTTTTCCATTGGATTTTTCAATGGGGTAGTGTGATCATTGTAATTTATTTTATTTTAGAATAAAGTCAATTAACTTGGCTATTTGGTGTTAGAAGAATTAATTTCGGCCACGCCTGATAGAATAATTTTCCGTAATCAATTGTATTATTGATATCTGAATATATAAAGAGTTCAATAGAGGTGTAATAAGGAAAGAACTCTAATCATAATAAATCTTAATCTAATCAGGAGTCTGATTTATTCTAACGCCCCCCCTCAACCGAAGTGTCGGATGCTCGCTGGCGCATAGCTTGGATCTGAAGAACTCGAACAGCGGATGGGAGAGCCCCTTGGTGAAAATGCCAGAAATCTAAAGAGAAGTTAGAACATGAGCAACGCGCAGCTTTTCAGATGTCACCAACTCACGAATAGAATGGTAATCGATGTCGATGTGCTTCGCCCGCTTGTGCGCCATTGGATTCTGAGCCAAGAAGATAGCACTACTATTGTCGCATAACAACAGTGCAGAACCAGAAAGCGGAACCCGAAGATCATGAAGCAAATGAGTGAGCCATACCACTTCTGAGGCAGTGTTGGCGAGAGCACGGTATTCAGACTCAGTGCTAGAGCGAGAAACAATGGGCTGTTTCTTGGCACTCCAAGAAACCAGATTCCCACCAAGAAAAACTGCATAACCATAAATGGACCGACGAGTCTCCAGACAGCGAGCCCAATCAGCATCAGAGTACCTTAACACATCAAGAGTACTAGCAGAACAAAACTTGAGACCAAAATGAAGAGTGCCACGAACATACCGCAAAATTTGAGTCACAGCAGCAAAATGGTCATCTCTGGGATCCTGAAGATACTGACTCACCGTGTTGACCGAGAATGCCAAATCTGGGCGAGAGATGGTGAGATACTGAAGAGAACTAACAAGAGAATGATAAAGTGTAGGATCCAGGAATGGAGGAATGGTAGTGTTGTGAAGCTGAGAACCAGTGACAAATGGAGTAGAAACAGGTGCTACGTCAGACATACCGGCCCGATTTAAAATATCACGAGCATACTTTGCTTGGCAAAGCAGTAACATTGAGGAGGTAGCGAAACTTCAAGACCAAGAAAGTAATGAAGAGCACCAAGATCCTTGATCGCAAACTCTCTGTGTGTCCGATCAATGAACTGGTGAAGAAGCGTCGAGTCATTGCCTGTAAGAATGATATCGTCCACATACACAAGTAGGTACAGTAACGACAACCCTCTCGAAAGGACAAAAAAGAAGTATCAGCTTAGCTGCACCGAAAACCAAGCTGTGTCAGATAACTGTTGAAACGCTGAACCAAGCCCGGGGAGCCTACTTAAGACCATAAATGGCCTTTCGCAAGCGACAAACGTAGTCTGGATGGACATAATCCTGATAACCAACAGGCTGCTTCATGTAGACTGGAACATCAAGAACACCATTAAGGAAAGCGTTCTTGACATCCAACTGATGAAGTGGCCAGGAACACATGGTGGATATGGCGAGAACCGTCCTAACAGTGGAGGCTTTGACCACAGGAATGAAAGTGTGGTCAAAATCAAAACCCAAAATCTGCGAGAAACCCTGCGCCACAAGTCTAGCTTTGTGACACTCAATAGTGCCATCTGGTCGATACTTGAGCCCATAGACCCATTTGGAGAGCCAACAATGTTGACATTCGAAGGTCAAGGCACCAAATCCCAAGTGTGGTGACCACAAAAAGCTGGCATCCATGAAACCCAGGCTGGATCCTGAAGGGCAGAGCGATAATCAGTGGGCTCTGTCTGAGAGAGGAGTGCAGCAGTGAGACCATGAGCAATAATATCCAAATAATCCCAGCGCTGAATGGTACCCGTAGAAGATGAGTGGTCATCCGATGGGTACGAAGCTGGGGCGGCAAAGCTAGAGGAGTCGAACCACCTGACGACGCCGAGGAAGATCGAGCTGCGCTGACCGAAGAGTGGCCGTCGGAAGTCGCCAGAGAAAGAATGGTCAATACTGGCTGAGACGTGGTGGCCGGTGGCTGAGACGGTGGCTCAGGAGTGATGGCCAACGGCTGAGATGTGGTGGCCGTTGGCCGAGGAGCTGGATCCGGGTCGGCCATCCAGATAGAAGATGGTGGTAAATGAGGGGCGACTGGAACAGGCACAGGCGTGGTGGCCCCAATCGATGAAGTAACAGCTCCATCAAAAAATGATGAAATCTCAAGATCTGAAATAGAGCGACTGTCCGCAGAAGATGAGGCATAAGGAAATAAGGTTTCATCAAAGCGAATGTGGCGAGAAACATAGATACGCCTAGAAGTGTGTTGAGACACTGAAAGCCCTTTTAACGAGGGCTGTAGCCAATAAAAACACATGGAATGGATCGTGGTGCAAACTTATCAGTGGCAGTGGCACGCAGACATGGAAAAGCACGACAACCAAATGGGTGAATGAGGGTATAGTCAGACACATGACGAAAAACAACCTCAAAACGTGATTTTCCAACAATAACTGAACTGGACAGACGGTTAATAATGTAAACCACAGAGGAGAAAGCTTCCACCCAATAACAATGTGGCACGAAAGAGTGAAAAAGCATGGCAAGACCAGTCTCTGTGATGTGACGATGCTTCCGCTCAGCTCGGCCATTCTGGGCAGGTGTATAGGGCGATGACATCTGATGATGAATTTCCACATGATATGAAGTGAGCCTGAAGTCGATGATTAGTAAACTATGTGCCACCATCGGTCTGAAAAATTTTAACCCTAGTAGAAAACTGGGTCTCAACGAATTTCTGAAACTGAATAAATGTGTCATAGAAGTCCGACTTATACCGCATCGGGAAAAACCATGTGAATCGCGAAAAATCATCGATGAAAATGGCATAATAAGAAAAACCACCTGCCGATAAGACAGGGACTGGTCCTCACAAATCACAATGCACCTTATCAACAACCCAGTAGCGCGCCTGTCACTAGTGGAAAAAGGTAAAAGGCTACTCTTGGTCATCTGACAAGGAGAGCAACTAACAGATGCCAGCATATCGGAAGTGACAGTAATATAGCCACGTCGACTTAACAACTGAACAGTATCATGAGACACATGACGGAGGCGAGAGTGCCACTACTCAAAAGAAGCCTGGAGCTTTCCAGAGCGTAATTCACCTAAAAAGCTGGAATCACCAGTCTCAAGAAAATAAAGACCGAAAATATGACTGCCTTTACCAATTATCTTCCTTGTATGCTTGTGCTCAATGGAAAATGCGTTGGCATCAAATATAACATGGACAGGTAAATCACGAGTAAGCTTACTAATGGATAATAAACTTCTAGTAATTCTTGGGACCACAAGGACATCATCATTAACAGAGAAACCAGATAAAATGACATTGGCTGATGTGAGAATTAGATAATGATTCACCATTTCCAACAAGAATAGAATCAGAACCACGATAACGTTGTACCTGATCAAGATGACTGGTGCGAGCAGTGATATGAGATGTAGCACCTGAATCAACAATCCATTGATCCGACGAAGAATGACGGTTGAGACCATTCAAACTGGCCTGAAACAACACCTTGTCCGCAATCCAATTAGTGGAGCAATCTTCCCGATATAGGGCACAAATAAACCATAGCAAAAGACCAAAATTGCACAGAAATTGTCTGGGTGCTGACGAGAATTTGAGCAACTCGTGAGAAAGCGCCTCAACTCGCGAGAATTTGAGCAATTCGCGAGAAACAGGTTCAACGTGCGAGAAATAGATTCAACTCGCGAGAAACAGGTTTAACTCGCGAGAAGCAGGTTTAACTCGCGAGAAGCAGGTTTAACTCGCGAGAAATTGAAGGCACGAGAACTCCCTTGTTGTGCGAGTCAAATCACGCGTGATTTGCACGCGCTTCTGGAAGACGGCGCGTGGATCTGAAGTGGGAGTGTGGCCGAGCTGGAAGACGTCGACTTGTTGGGCGCCGACTCCGATGACCTGTTGGACGAGTGATGATGATGACTCCGATGATGACGACTCCGATTATGACGACTCCGATGACGCGCGTGGCCGAGCTGGAAGACGTCGACTTGTTGGACGCCGACTTCGATGAACCTGTTGGAGGAGCGATGACGACCCTGTTGAAGGACTCCGATGACAACGCTGCTGGTACACCGGTGGGCAGAAAAGAGCCGCCGGAGAATGCCAGAATTTGATCGGAACTTCGCTGGGATCAGGGCCGGAAAAGAGAGAAGGAGGGAGGCGCTGAACAATAAATTAAAATTTAGGGCTTAAGATCAGAACTTGCTTTGATACCATGATAGAATGATTTGTCGTAATTAATTGTATTATTGATATCTGAATATATAGAGAGTACAATATAGGTGTAATAAGGAAAGAACTCTAATCATAATAAATCATAATCTAATCAGGAGTCTGATTTATTCTAACGCCTTTATTTTAGGGTTTAGAATATTCATTTTTTTATTTGATTAAAATTAAATTTGGTAAGTTTAGATATTTCATATTCATTCAAAAATTCAACCAATCTTTGAATTTATTTATTTGGATGAATTTGGTCATCATTTAGATTAAATTAGGCATTTTAGCTTAATATGGTTTTAGTTTCTCTTAAAGCTTACATAAGTCATTCCAGTTTATGAAGGAAATTACCAAATCATGTCTTCTTTCTAATTTCTACTGGCCGAACTCCTACCTATAATAAATAGGGGAGGCCTTGGACGAATTTTATCATCAATTTATACATCATATATTCATAATTTGAGTTTATATCTGTCGTTTGTCATTAAATTGTTAGGTTTGTCCATTTAAGATTAGTACTTAGAACCATTAGGATTCTTTGTGTTAATTTTAGTGACAGGAATTCTTGAAGTTTGTAAATTTGTGTTCTTGACTAGACTTTGTATGTGTTTTCTTTATTTCAAAAGAGTGTTTCGATCAACTTTCGTTAAGAGTGTTTCTCAAAATTTCGCAATCCAGAGTTTTCGTAAGGAGATTCATATCAATTTCCTTTGTACAGTTCAAATTACTTAGGAGACTTTTTATGGTATCCAAAAAAAATATATTTGACTATTAATATTTTCAATTACATGTACATAAAAAGTTATATTCAAAATTTTCTTAATACGATAAATCAAGCAAAATCACATAAGATTAGTACTTAGAACCATTAGGATTCTTCGTGTTAATTTTGGTGCAAGGAATTCTAGAAATTAGTAAATTTATGTTCTTGACTAGACTTTGTATGTGTTTTCTTGATTTCAAAAAGATTTTTCGATCGATCTTCATAAAAAGTGTTTCTCAAAATTTTACAATCCAAATTTTTCGCAAGGAGATTAATATCAATTCCCTATGTACAGTTCAAATTACTTAGGAGACTTCTCATGGTATTCAAAAAACATATTTCACTATTAATATCTTCAAATACGTGTAAATATAGCACATAAAAAGTTAAATTCAAAAATTTCTTAATACCATAAATCCAGTAAAATCACATACCATAACACACACACACATATATATATATATATATATATCTCCCTCTCTCCTGATACAATCCGAAACTCAAGGTATAGTGCGCTGATAAAGAGGTAGAGCACCCAGAGCTTCACGTTCTGCTCCCTCCCTTTTTACCTGCACATATTATGAACGAAAGCATCTTTAGCACAAAATACACTTCCTTTCTGCTATGAAAGAAAAAGAGGAGGAGATATGTTATCAGCAATATCCAGAAGCCTGGTCTGGTGAGAGAGAGGAGAGATGTACTCACAAGAGCTAGCATTTCCTGGAGATATCCTCTAAATGGTGTCTGTTGCGCCTGCAACCAAAAACCGCAATCGATCAGTTACTGGTCTCGGCAGTTAATATACACGTCAAAGCAACCAAAGAAAGAAAATACACTTTGATTAGTACACCCTGAACCATTCAACTGTTCAAGTAGCAGTAATAGGATACTCAAAAGATGACTTTGTACATAAGGTGGTGCACTTGTTTTCCAGAGTGAGCAGATTCCAACAGAAAGGGTGGCCGAAAGCAACTCTAAGAGCAACATTTCAATTATAATCAAAAGGTAAAAGGGAAAAGGTCGAAATATCTATTTTAGATACGCAATCCGGAATGTCATTTAAGTTTCGATTGCCTACCCGACTCAATTTTCCCATTCATTTTCGCAACTCATTACGCTCGTGACTAGGGGAAAGTATGGAAAAGTCCTAGGCTATTTTGTTGCGCATTACCATTAAACCTCAAGATTAGATTTGTCATCACCCAAAATTCAGAGGCCAGGACCAAATTTTTTCTACTATAATTTGCTTATCAGAGTTATTCCCAAACCCATGGAAAGATTCAAGTCAAATGTAACAAGTACCGGAAGACAGCATAAACTGTGCAAACTATAAAACAGAATCTAATCTAATTGACCTGAGCTTTCTCATTTGCACTTCAATTGCCAAGAACACAACATTTTCCATATGAAACAGAGTAAACTATAGATAACCGTGAATTCGGGAAGTATATATGAATATATGATGAAAAGTAAACTGTAGATACCCAAGAGCATAACATTTTCCATATGAAACAGAGTAACAAAACAGCTTGCTTACTCAGAATGTTAATATCAATGGATGAGATTATGATATATTAAACTGAACCTGGAGGTCTTCAGGGAGATACTTGTGCTTCAAAGAGAGGTCCAAGGCGCGTTTGAGACGTTGGTTTCTGGCGTCAACTACCTCTTTCGGGAGACGGTTCAAAGCTTCCTTCACGTCCAAATCGTACATCGGATCGTACAAATCGTCGTATCTGAGCCCTGATACATTCGACAAACTAAGTATTAGAACATAGCACAAATCGAAAACCAAAACACCGAGGAAAAGAGGGAGAAAATAGGGCACCGTAATTGCGGAGACGGCGGTCCAGAGATTTCTTATGCAGAGCGGCCAACGGATTCCTCTTTGGGTCTACTAACCACCGGACGAAAAATGATGCCATTTTCTTTGCTCCTCAAAATTGTATGTGAGATGACAAGATGTTCTGTTCTACAGTATATGGTTGTTTATTGGATGAGAAAAAAAGAGAAGCTACCAGAAACGGGATAAGACTGCAGCAGTAACGGTCATATTCGGCTGCAAAAGCTTGGTGGCTACAATTTCCCCGTAATGTAAAAGAAAATAAATAAATAAAGAGATAGTAGATTTCTTGATAGACGGTATGTCCATAAGCTTATGGAGATGGAGGATTTTTTTTTGCAAATACTGGAAAAAAGACACGTGAAACACAATCAAATTTCACACGATGAAATTCAATTACAAAATACAGTTTCATACAAAAACACACACTACTCTCTGTTTCTTCTCCAAAAATCTCTGAACATAAATCCAATCTTCCTCAGCTTTCTGATCTTCTCGCTGGCGTGTGTCCAATCTCCTCATCCACGACAATGTCCTCCGACAACAATTGGCTCAATTTCTCGTTGGCTCAATTTTGTTGGCTCAATTCCGACGCAACCAGATCTTTTGCTAAAACCTATTGAAGCAGAAGAAATTTCAAGTGCTTTGATCGTACAAACAACTTATGTCGAATCAATTACTTCTGCAGGATAAAACATGATTGTAAATGACAAGATTCAACTTCAAGCAAATGAAATTCAGTTGCAAGAAGCTGAAATGCTATTGAATTTCAATAAAGGTATGATTTTCTGTCATTAGACTGAAATTATAGTGTTTAATTGCAATCGAAATGAATATAGCTATTTTTGAAACTTCTGCACACTGAAATTCGAGTCGGCATCTGCAGGAGAAAACACGATTGTAAACAGTAGGATTCAACTTCAAGCAGATGAATTTCAGTTGCAAGAAGCAGAAATACTCTCAATTCCAATGAAGGTATGATTTTCTAACATAAGACTGAAATTCTAGTGTTGAAATCGAAATGAATATAGCTATTTTTGAAACTTCTGCACACAGAAATTCGATTGCTATGAACATGTAGAAACATTACCAATATAAACTACATGTTGCACATAAATTTTGTATACTTTATGCATTTGTTAACTTAAATCATGTATATGTTACAAATAAACATGCATTAGATTAAAATGAACAAAACACAGAAAATGCATTTGTCAATTCCAACTTTTGACAAACTTGTTCACTGTTCAGATTATAACATGTACAAAATGCACTACACTTTGTATATGTTACACTACAAATAGTATTTATTATGCTTATCAGAACATAGCTTCTATAATTTTCTAATTTTAAATAGCTTCTTAAAGAATATGCACAATTTACTTTACAACACGCATATATTAAATTAGAAAATATATTTTTTATTATTATAGGTACAGATTTTCCAAATTTAAATGAAATTGATGTCACTTAAAATCTTACCGGCGTAAAAGCAAAATTATTTGGAAGCACTTCATGCTCTGTACAAGAAGCATGCAAATGCTATTGGTTTAAGCTACAGGAAATACTACCAACATTGAAACAGCATAAGCCAAATTTGTGAAAAGTATTACAAGTGCTCTACTGGAGGCCAACCAAAAAGATTAAAAAGCAACACTACCAGCCTTGTTCCTTGCATGGATAGTGAAAATCATTCTGAAAAGAAGAAGAGAGGAAAAGAAAGGGCATGATTACAAAAACATGATGCCTAGCTAAAATTAGAGTGAAGCTAGAGCAGGATTATTACATCATGGCACACCACAACACCATACACAATCATGAGCCAACAAGACCAGCCTAGCAGTATCTCAGTAGGAGTAAACGGAGGACTATAGAAGATAAAGGAAAGATCATCACAACTGTAAAGTCAAGAGATTTGCCTTGGATATTTAATTGGCAGTTTTTGTGAACATATTTGGAAACGAAAAAACTTTCCATGTTGGAACATGCGAAAACAACATATTTACGCCAAAGATTTTTATGGAAAAAGAAGACAGAATATTATGGTATTGGTGAGTTATGGAAATCTGTAATTCTGTTATATATTAGGCGTATGGAAACATAGTTGATTTATGGAAAATACCTACATATATGGAGATGAGATTTGCAAATATATGGGATGCATGGTGATACGGAAAATTCCTTTATTTATGGGATTTGGATATGCTTCAAGAAGCAGATTTAGAATAGGAATATTGTGGAGATAATCAGGGAGTATTCTGATCTGCTCATGGATATAAAAGGGGACAAACACGGCTGCATTGTTCACGATTTTAATAGAGAAAAATCTGCACACAGATTTTTATAATTTCGAGAGAATTGTGAAGAGCCAAATTTCTATGTTCCAACATACTTGATCTGCTGTTCAAAGTTCAGACTCATATGCCTTAATTCCTCGGGAGGAGGAGATCCAGTGTAGACGAGTTTCGAGGTCAGAGGGAGTCTGATCAAGGCAGATCAGTAGCAAGGGGAGCTTACAGAATTCACACGTTATAGTTAGTAAAGATAAGTATTCTGTATGATGTACTTTGTACTGTATCTTTCTCATTAGTGGATTCATTCTGAACTGGACTAGGCCCCGTATATGTAGGTGGATTTCACCGAACTGCGTAACCAAGTCATGTGTCGTTAATGCTTTAATTTATTGCATACTTGGTAAGATAAGTCATGTTGGAACATACTAATAAGGATTAGAAAAATTCGGTAAAAACAAATTTCAATTGGTATCAGAGCTTGTTCACTTATTATTCCCTTGGTTGTGTCAAGGAAAGTGTGATCCGGTTTTACCATGGCAACTAAAGAAGGAGCTTCGGTGTCTCGACCACCTCTGCTAGAAGGCAACAACTACAACTATTGGAAGGCACGCATGAGAGTTTTCATCAACTCACTGGATGAACTTGCGTGGTTCTATGTTGAGAATGAGTGGAATCACCCTACGGAAGATACAAGCTCTAAGGCGACAGAAGGAGAGTCAAGTCAAAAGGAGCAGAAACTCAAAGAAAAAGCTAGTTGGACTCCTGATGACCTCAAGGCATCTCTGGTAAATTCAAAGGCACTGAATTCCATCTTCACTGCGGTTGATGAAAACCAGTTCAAACTCATCTCTACATGTCATCAAGCCAAGAAAGCATGGGATATTCTACAAACTGTTCATGAAGGAACTAGTCGAGTTCGTGAGTCTAAACTACAAATGTTGGCTACAAAGTTTGAGGAACTCAAGATGGAGGAGGATGACACTATTGCTACATTCAACAGAAAACTCAGGGACATCTCCAACATGGCATATCAACTTGGAAAGGTTTACAAAGGGACGAAGTTGGTGAAAAAGACCTTGAGATCACTTCCTAAGAGATTTGTAATGAAAGTTGCGACAATAGAAGAAGCAAGAGATGTAGCCACCATGAGCCTAGATGAACTAATGGGATCATTACAGACATATGAGATGACGTTCCAACAAGCTACAAAATGATTCCCTAAGAAGTTGGCATTCAAAACATCTTCATCAAAGGACAATCATGAGTCTGACAGTGATGATGAATTTGAAAAACTTGCACTTATCACGAAGAACTTCTCAAGGATGTTGAAGAAGGTAGTACAAGATCCTCAAGCCCTTCAATCCTAAGGGAAAATGAAGGAATCATAGTACGAGCTTTCTTCATGTATTCATCAACAATTTTATGAACCCACGCATATGTGGCTGGGTCTACCATAACTTCATGTGTCATCTTGACATGAACATGATCCTCATTTCCTGTGGTTGTGCCTTCTTCGTGTGGTTCTGATTGGGATTGTGGTCGCACAATCATATTGGCATTTACCCTTTCATGGTTCTGCACCAACACGAGTGTAATGACCTCCATGTCTCATTTGAAAACGAGACATGCCTATGCAGAGGATGACAGAGAAGAACAAATACCAGTCCAACAAAAAATTAGAAACTGTCTAAAAAGGAAATATGAACTATAAATTGCATTAGACTAACTAACACCTGCATTAGTTTTAAAACAACATGCACTAGTTGTTAAAAATTGTATTAAAAAAAGACAAGAAATACTTACATTGATGGTAGCTTTGTCAATGTCTTCATTGCTCATCACGCCACTAGGAATTCGATATGAAATAAATCCTGGCTCCTAAGCAATGCCATCACATGCAACAGTCAGTGTATGAAGCCCCTCATGGCCAATATTCTCATTGCGAGTTCCCTCATATTTCTGCTGGCTGCTTCTTTTTATCTTTCACCTATCTCATCCTTTGTCAAAGGAAAACTAGCCTCTACCATAACCCCTGTATCATAACCCATTTTTTTTTCAAGAAAATGAGCCATGTTGAGCAAAGATTTGTTCGACTAATGCATGCACAAGGGAAGTCTAGTAGGGTCAGGCTGACCTCTAAAAGGAAACCTATAAATATAAGCCAACAACAATATAAAAACACAACTGCCAACACAAAACACATCTCTTTTACCCGAATTAGATTTGAAGCTCCTAACACCCTCACAAAGACGATCAAGCACTAAGCCACACCGATCAAGACTCTTAATGGTCCCAATATTCTCTAAAGCACTAACTAGCTTAAAATCAACCAAGTTTTTGATAGTTGGGGCCAAGAAAGTACTCATGACATACGTGACAAAAAATCTCTTAAAGCGCTCACTACCATCACCTAGTTTACCCTGCTCCGCAAAAAGATTAGCATGAGAAATATTGCTATACTTATCTTCCCCTAACTCATCCCTCCATCTAGTCCTAATATCCATATCTCTTGACAAACCCCTCGCATTATTCCTAACTAAACCAATAGGACAACCTAGAATTCTAGGAAGTAGAATATATCAAACAAGTCATCGGGGATAATGATGTACCTTGAACTGGATATTTCTTGAACACAACCAACATGATCAAACCTAGAACAAAAAAAATAAGAAGTTAGCCTAGAACAATTTGACGTCAATATAAAATAATATAAAATTAGCCCACATAATCAAAGCTGTCAACTAGTCTAGGCACAACTCCAAAAGGAATGGATGAGATGTCAAATGCAAGTAATGAACCAAAATTTCCCCCTGAGCTCATCTCATTACATTAACATCCAGCACAAACACAATCATTTCCAATCTCCAACACATTTGCTCTCAACACAACTTCACCCATCCTATCCATTAACACCATTAAAAACACTCAAGAGTCCAATATAATTTCTTCAATCAAATATCAACAATATTTCTAGGATGGAGCATCTCTGGGTTCAATTAATTTGAGGTAGATCATTTTGGAATCTCCTAAATTGTACATGTGATTTTTCACATTGACAAACCATTGAATATATTCATTAAGTTACAATGATTTTGTTAGCATGCCTTGTTTGTAAGGATTGTGGATAAAAGCATAGATTATTACTGATGGTGGAAAATAATTTTCTTATGAACACAGTTTGAATGTGCGATATCGCATTGTGTTCATCACCCCAGAAGACATAAAACCAACATATATGCAAAGTCGCATTTCCAGAATTGACATCCTCATCTTGAATGTCCGACTTTGCACTTTCATCGGTTCAATCGACATGTCCTTCTCAACCATGCGACATCGCAGTAGGCCAGATGGTACTTTTCCCATTTTAAAATTATTGACACATGCACTTGACAATATTATGTGTGCATCGTTCTGGGACTATTGAATTCTGACATAAATTCTATTTCATGGTGATTTTTTTAATAGCACAAAGAGGGTTACAATTGACTTTGAGCTTGGGTGTCGTACGATGTAAGCAATAGATGTTAAGTACAATTAATCGTTCATTTTCACATCAACCATATGATTTGAATATATTCTCTCATTTATTATTAATTTATACTCAATGGGTTTCTTTATTTCATCAGAAATTAAATAATATAATATTGTACGATTCTCCAAGATTCAAACTGTGATATAGCCTAAACTAGTACTGATACAACATGTATGCAACGTCACCCTCCAAGAAAAACACGTACCGACACTAAACTGACATTACTTATGACTTGTGTGTTTTTTTTACGAGGTCGCATATTCAAAACGATGTCATATTGGCTAGTCATCCACGTCAGCAAGCAGTTGATGAGAGTGCGCTGGATCATGCGACCTTGCATACAATCATGAGCGACATCGCTATAACTATAAGCACCATCGATCGCATCGATGTCATGGTTGTTTCAGTCGCATCGCTTGCTTCCATTTGTTATCAACTTTGCTTTTTAAAGATACCAACATCTATTTGAACAATGTTACAGCTGGATGGTACTATAGTCGACCTTCTTCCTTGGTGCAAGGTCGGTCTCAGAAGATACCGATGTCGGTCCAAACCCAAGGTAAAAAAGTAACTTTACCTCGTTTTCGAGCCAAGGTAAAAGATATATTTGTTACTACACCCACATTTACTTGGTTTTTCTGGGGGTAAAAACCGAGGTAAATAGGGCTGAAAAACTAAGGTAATAGGTGATGTTTGTTGTAGTGTAGAGAGTGGTCTCTATTGACCTCACATGATAAAGCACTCTTATCGATTTTGCCAATCTTGTGACAAATGTCAAATAATGGGAAATATTTCCCAAGGAAATTAAATGCCACAAACAAGCATCTTGTATTGTGAGATTTTTTATGTATGGGTGATTGATTTCATGGGACCCTTCCTAAACTCCTTTTTGTGTGTTTATATTTTGCTTTCCGTCAATTATGTGTCCAAATGGGTCGAGGAAAAGGCCACAAGGACCAAAGATTCAAAGGTGGTGGTGGAGTTCTTGATAGCCAATATCTTTTCCTAGTTTGGAATTCCCCGAGCCGTGATTAGTGACCGGGGAACCCACTTTTGCAATCGCACAATTGAGGCATTGATGAAGAAGTATGAGGTAACTCATAAAACCTCCACGGCCTATCTCCCACAATCAAATGGCCAAGCCGAGATCTCCAATTGAAAGATCAAATCTATCCTTGAGAAAATGGTTAACCCGAATAGGAAGGATTTGAGCATTTTGCTAGATGATGCTTTGTGGACATATAAGACGGTCTATAAGACACTGATTGTAATGTCTCCATATTAGGTGATTTTTGGAAAACTGTGCCACTTACCGGTTGAGCTTGAACACAAAGCATAATGGGCCGTAAAAAACTTTAATATGAATTTTGATGAAGCTACCGAAAGTTGCAATTGCAAGAGCTTGAGGAGATTCGAAATGATTCCTATGAAAACTCCGTAATTTAAAAGGAAAAAACCAAGGCTAAGCATGATAGCTTAATCAATATAAAGGACTTTGACGTTGGTCAAAAGTCCTTCTATTCCAATCACACCTTTGTTTATTTCCGGGCAAATTAAGGTCAAAATGGATTGGGCCTTTTGTTGTGGTGAATGCTTTCCCACATAGAGCGGTTGAAATAATGAGTGAGGAGACTTCAAAAGTCATAATATTGAATGGCCACCGTTTGAAGCCCTACTATGAAAACTTCCAATCGGAATTAGTCTAGAAAACACTTCTTGACGACCCAGTTAGTGAGGAGTGGCTTCAGTGTGAATAAGTCGTGCCGACGACGTTAAATAAACTTAGTTTTGTTCATCCAGAGTATTCCTTCAATGCAAGTGTTGCTTCTTTCTAATTTTAGTGTCAATTTGAATTCGTTATTCTATGCTGAATTTTTTTATAATCTTTTTGAAATTTGGTTTTTGGAGCATTATTATGCCGTGTTTGCATTGGTTGTGTTTTTGTAGGAAAATAATGCTCTTGAGAATTTTTTTGGCCAAAAATGGCAATTTTTTAAACAAGAGAGGTAGTTGGACAGAAGGACCAGTGCGGCCCGTGGCCATTGGAGCTGAAAAAATGATGTTGGGAAAAGCACCGGTGCAGGCCACACCGACGTAGTCCAGCCCGTGGCATGTAAGTGATTTTGTTTTTGCATTGGGCCAGTACGGGTGGTGCAGGCCGCACCAATGTAGTGCGGCCCACGATGGTCACTTCTAGCCACCCCTTTCTCTTTTCCCAACTCGTTTTCTTTAGCCATTCTATCCCTCTTCCCCAAGTTTAAACCGCTGCCCCCACACATCCTACCCCTCCAAATCGCTGGAAAACTGTCGCCCTACCCCTCTCCTCTAACCTAAACACTCAACCCTCCGCCTCCTTTCATTCCTCCTCATCCCAACACTCAATTCCTTCTCTTTTAACCCAAAACTTGACTTACAAACTCAAGAACCCTATAAATTGGGGATTCTTGAATTTCCGGTCAAATCAATCCATCTTTGCTTGCACTTCACATATTGGTGTTGTCTACACTCATTCCATCTCTCCCACGGCAACACTTCTCACTTCATTGTTGAATTTAAAGTGTGTTCAATAGTGGGTGTTCTTTAATTTCAAATTTTGCTATAATTTTGAGATTGTGTGCTACCAATTGTGCTATGGTATTGAATTTTTGGGTGTTTGTTGAGTGTTTGTGAGCTAGTAGCACATTGGGGATGGAATTTTGGTTAGATTGAATTTGTGACACTTTCTGAAATTTTGTAAAACTTTTTCATAAGTAGTGACACATGTTGTGACATTTTTGGATGCTTGGGGATAACATGGCATACTGTATTTTGGAATGATTATAAATTATGTTGGTGTTGCTGGTATAGTCCTGGCTCCTAAGAGGAAGATTACCCGTGGTGCTAGTTCTTTCGGTGCTAGCTTCTCACGCCTCGGCCGTTAACTACATGGGATTGACCAAGATTATGGGAGATTATGCTATTAGATGAGAAAACCTGAGTGGAAGGACCCTACAGTCCACCCGTTTTGCCCACCTGGAGAGATTAGAGAAGTTGGGTTTATTAGAGGCAGTGACCATACTATTTAGGAAGGTGGGACTTGAAGGTTTTTTTGCACAGATACCACTGTACTTACCTCTGAGTAACCCTGGAGTTTCTTTCCACACTGACAAGGGTTGAGCGCGAGGATGACCCTTATATCACTTCCCACATGGATAATCAGGGACGCGAGATGAGTTATGCAGATTTAGCCCGCATTTTTGGATGGGAGTTGGGCACTGGAATTGAAGATTGCAAGGAAGCCCCTGACTATTTTGAGAATACTTTCTGGGCAATTATCATTGGGAGGGGAGGACCAGCAAGGGCAAGAGTTTGATCTTCATCCACCCTGCCATGCATTTTACTCACAGACTCCTTACCATGCCAATTCTATGCCATGGTGACCATACTATTTAGAAAGGTGGGACTTGAAGGTTTTTTACACAGATACCACTGTACTTGCCTCTGTGTAACCCTGGAGTTTCTTGCCACACTGACGAGGGTTGAGCGCGATGATGACCCTTATATCATTTCCCACATGGATGATCAGGGATGCGAGACGAGTTACGCAGATTTAGCCGATATTTTTGGATGGGAGAAGCCCCTGACTATTCTGAGAATACTTTCTGGGAAATTATCACTGAGAGGGGAGGACCGGCAAGGACAAGAGTTCGATCTTCATCCACCCTGTCATGCATTTTAATCACATACTCCTTACCATGCTAATTCTATGCCATGGTGAGTGGATGAAGGTTCCCAGTTTTGATGTGAAATGTCTTTGGACATGAATTTAGAGGGGGTAGGCTACCCAGATTGGATAGATATGTGGGTGAAGCGTTGCATTACTATTTCCCATTCCAACGATGGGAAGATTAGCATAGGAGGGATAATATCCTTTATTAGTGCCATATTGAATGTCCTTACACTGGACGGAATGACAGCAGTCCCACATCTTTCGGGCGCCTATGTCTACGACCTCAAGGAGCTCGCTGGGACACATATGCTGATTTCAGCTTCACGCCCTTACATTTGGATGTATAGTGGGGGAGAAAATGATGTTAATTTCATAGAGTTACCACAGGATTGCATAGCTATCACTGAGTCCACCCCGGTCCATGCATTCTAGATTGACCTAGACAAACTATACACCAAGGGTTTCTGGGCGGTATTTGGTTCCCTCCAACGTGGACTCCGACGGCCTCCACCGCCCCCACACACGGACCAACCCAAGGCACACGAGGAGCAATCGGTTGATGAGAACCAGCCTGACCTCGTGTAGCAGATCTCCTACCTCTAGCAGTAGAACACCATGATAGTTGACCAGTTTGCTCAGTTTCAGCAGGAGGTCGGTCATCAAATTCAGTAGTTCCATCATCGGTACATAACCGAGTGAGAGATAGCTGATGAGAGACTTGATAGATTAAAGAAGGCAATTGACACTATTATTTCCATAATGCATACCTCGCAGATAATAGACCTGGCTGTTGATCCAGAGGTTCAACGTGCTCGCAGGCAGCAGGAAAGGGCCTAGAGGCAGGCTCGGCGTTAGGATGGAGCAGGACCTTCGTGGTCCTAGTGTGAGTACTTTACTATTTTTTCCCATTATGCCACATTTATGCCTTGATCTTTTATATGAATTGGGGAAAATGCTAGATTTTAAGTGTGGGGTGGGGAAATTAGTTGAGCTCATTACTAGCTTGTGTTTTTCATTAATATTGCTCGTTTTCTATTGCAATTGTTAGGAGGTTAAAAATATCTCACTAACTTGCGGGCAACTTAGGAAAAAATGAGGACCCGAATAGATTGAAAACTCAAAAGGGCAATCTAGGCAAAAATGAGAGGCTTAAATTGTGAGGAAAAAGGTTTGGTGTGAGGTAAAAAGAATGAGAAGTTAGGATGAAAACTTGAAAGGGCTCCTATGCAAAATGAGAGAAATTAAAATTTGAAGTCTCATTTTACCACTTTGGAATCCTTTAGGTAGATGCAACATCTTTTAACTTATCTTTGGATGATGAACACCTCACTTGGATACACCATTGTTGTTGGAAATTTTGTTGGGTAGAATCTTTTAGGCATAAATGTGGGGATGGTTAGTCTCTCATGTTTAGGGTTAAAAGAATTCTCAGGGGATTTTGAATGTGTTGTGGGATAGAAATATTTAGGAACCACCTTAGGCCTTTATTTTCTTCACTCGAGGATGAGTAAAGGTTTAAGTGCATGGTATTTTGATGTGCTCAATTTATATCCCGTTTTAACCACATTCGAAATCTAATCTTGTAATAGATTAGGGATGTAATTGTGAAGAAATTGACATTTTATCAATTACAGGGTTAGGATGAATTCACATGTTTTATATCCTAATTCTTGAATTTATGAAGTGTTTTAGATCAATGAAAGTGTTCGGGTTTTGAAGAGTTCAAATTTTGGAAGAAGAATTGAAGAATAAGAAGATTTGGGAAGAGAAGGGCAATTTAATTGAAAAATTGGTATAAGTTGGCAAAAGGCCGGTGCGGGCCACACCGATGTAGTGCGGGCTGCACCGGTAGTAGCAGCTCACGAATGGCCTAGTAGAAGACCCAGCGTGGGTCGCACCAATGTCACGTGGGCCGCACCGGACGTGTTTTGACCAGCCTTATCTTTTCTTCTCTTTTGTTTTTCTCTATTTCTCTCTCCCTCTCCCTCATTACTCCATCCGAATTCCACACTCAAGAAACCTTAGTTTTGCATTTATTTCTCACTTTTAACTCTATGTTTACCATGGATTATTGTTGTTTTGTTATGGGTTTAGCTAATCTAGGCTAAATATACTATTTTGAGCAATTGGTAAGCATTTTTAGTATGTATTTGTGAGATTCATTTTATCCTCTTTTTTGCTTTAATTATGAAGTATATTTAGTGCTTTCTTTTGTGATTAATGCATGATTTAGACTAGAGTGACAACTAGTTGAAGATTTTGGGTTAGTTAGTTGCTAGGTTTTTGGTCAAACCCAGAAAACTTTGACTTTTAGTCAATGTTATTATTGTTGGTCATTGTTAGGTTGTAATTAGGAGTGACAACTAATTATGATTGTTGGTTGAATCTAATTGCTTAGATTTAAGAATAATTTGAATGGGTTTGACTAATTATCAAAAGTGGTTCACTAATAACGATTAGCATGAAGGTTGATCCTCGTAGTCGTTATTAGTAAATATACTTGTGCTATCTATGTGATTCTCCCTTGTAGGATATAATGGTAGTTGTGTTGGGTGTCAACGTGTATTGCTATTCTCGGGGAAGTCTATGACACCGATCGTCTTTAGTGACCCGAGGGTAAGGGTTATTGTGTGGAGCCGATCACCCACTCTAACTACAATCGAGGAGAGAAGAGAAATGTTTTCACTTGAACGGTGTTGACAAGTTCTCCATAGTATGTGTTTAATGCATAAAAATAGGATAGTTAGTCGATGATCAAAGGAAGACTAGAAATGGAAACCAATTGCGCCCAAGACTCGTTATCATATTAATTACATCTTTCGTGCTAGTGTGATCGTAGTTGAATTAGTTTCTCTAATTGTTGGTTAATATAATTGTTAAAGTAGTCCTAGTGTTTTCCAAAACCAAACCCCCCCAAAAACTTTTACCGCACACGTAAAGTGACATCTTTGTGTGCTCTTCAATTACATTTAACACTTGATAAAACCTCCCTTTTCCCCGTGGACGACCCTGTCTTACCACTAGCTACTATTTAGTAGTTAGTCGTAACTTGGGAATATAAATACTATCTTTGAGAGGCATGGAAACGACCTCCCATACATCAATCAAAATGAAAGTATAAACTATAAATTAAAATTTTAGATACCAAAACATTACTAACTAGTTTCAACATGTATAAAAAGTTAAAATTTTAACATGCAAACACATTGGTGTATATCTAGGCCAATAACTAAAAGGTTGTTGGCCTCTAGGCCCAACCCAACTTCACTACGTAAAAAGACAAAGACATTAAGCTTGGTATGCAGATCGACCATGAACCACTATATGCGGAACTTTTTAGTTGTGGGATAGATCGTGAGCTGAAAAACATGGAGCAAGGAACAAACACTTAACCATGAACCAAAAATGTGGTGATCGTGGTACGACATACGATCTTGACTCCTAATAATATGGAACCATGACTACAATAGCTTATAAATACAATAAGACTAGAACAAGCTAAGGTGAACGTTACTAAATTGAGAAATTCCAGTTTTCATAGAGAAAGACTGACTTGATCATCGGTGTTTTTCTCCCAGAATTACTTCTAGGACTTGTTTTGCAGGAAAGAGGATTTCTAAGGTGAATAGCGATTGATCTGCCTGATTGGAATACCACATCATCTGGCGCCATCTGTGGGGAATAAAAAAAAAATTTGGTTTGAGAGTCCTTCAAGTACAAAATGGTGTTCACCAAAAGTGAGAAGAGTCATAATTAACCACCAGACACAAGAACACAAACCTGGACGCAACAGAAGCATGTATCCTATCCATGACAAGGAATACGTCCCTAGTAGATAAAGGGAGCGTAATGAAGAAGAAGCAGAGGATGAAGAAGAGGAAGCAGAATCTCCCGACATAAACTAAGAAAAAGAAAGGAGAGTGTTCCGCAGCATTCTTGGAAGCAAACATGGAGAGCTTGTATGACCATTTTTTAACAATGCTCAAGCCAAACCCTCCGACAATGGACAAAAGAATAAGTCAAGGGCATGAGAACCTTAAGTATGAAAAGGAGTTAAGGGACATAGTCGAAGACGATGATGCAGAAAAATTACCCTTAGCACCACATCTGCGAGATTTCAAAATGCCAAAGGACTTTAAGCTTTCGTTACATGTTAAAATCTACGATGGGACCACATACCCAAAAGAGTTCCTACACTCATATCGAAAAAGCATGAGATTTTGCTATACAAACATTGAATTGGTATGCAAGGTTTTCCTCATTTTCTTATTGGGGGCATCGATTACGTGGTATGAGAATTCTTAAATGGAATTTTTAAATATTGGGTGTAACTGATGGATTTGATTTCAAGTCGCTTATATCATAAGCAAACGTTCACAAAAATGATCGCAGACTTGAACAATATAGCTCAGCGAAATGACAAAAGTTGTGCGGAGTACCATAATAAATTTGTCACTGAGAGTTTGCATGTTCATGACTTGTCATTCCAATCTTCTTTGGGGCACTCACAGGAGCCATGCGATCAGGAAATTCTACAAGGAATTAACGAAAAACAAGCCTGAAAACCCAAGAGAGCTACAAAAGAAAATTGAGCAAAATGTTCGAATAGAAGAAGCGAACAATCTCAAGATAGATCAAGAACAAAGCAAAAAGCAAACAATGGTGAACTCGCAAAAAGGGTTCATAAAGAAAGGTAAAGGAAACATCCCTTTCAAGGGAAGAGAGCTAGGGATGCAGGGTGTATTATTCCAAGAAACTCCTCTGACAAAATCAAGAAAATAAATATGGTAAGCAAACAGAAATCTATTTCGCGATCCGATAACGATGATGAAACCTCCAGACAAGAGGTCCAGAGAATATTATTACACTTTCCATAAAGACCATGGCCATGGCATAGAGTATTGTAGAGAATTGAGGAGACATATTGAGGAAAATATGAAAAATGGCTATTTCAGCCAATACAAGAAAGGAGGAATCTAGTATGGCGAAGCCAACAAAAGAAGCAACTCAAAGGCAAGAAATCAAGGTCTGGCAAACACACCTGCCAATAATAAAAAAATAACAGTGGCAGTGGAGTACAACGATGATATAGTGTGGCCGAAGTTCCAGAGAAAGTGACCATGTCCATCCATGGATCAACTGAATCGTTATCGAATAATGCTTAGAAGGCTAAAGCCAGATATTCTTTGCCACAAGAGCCTGTTGATAAGAGGATTTGTTCGAACAAAGAAATCACATTTAGCGAAGAGGATGATATTTCTAATGCTTTTCCTCATAACGACTCGATGGTTATCATTGCTAAAATTGGGAATGAAACAATACACAGAGTATTTGTGGATGATGAAAGTGCAGTTGAGATACTATCCGTTGATTGCTTTAATATGCTAAGATTCAAGCGATCTGACCTAAAGAAGTCCACATAATCTCTTGTAGGATTCATATGGCGGGAAAAAATACCTTTGGGTAATATACATCAGCATGTTACTATTGGTGATAGAAATTGTACCATCATGTGTGATTTTGTGGTCATGGATACACCAAGTCCATTTGATACCATAATCGAAAACCCTGGATGAACGTAGCAAAAGAGATATGGTCCCCGTACCACTTAGTAATGAAGTTCCCAACCCCAGCTGGAATCGCGAAAATAAGAGGAAACCAACAAACAGCAAGGCACTGTATGGTTATTACAATAAAATCAGGGGAAAATATGGGAAAAAATAAGATTGTCAGCACTGTCTCATACGGTGGAATCATCAATAAACCTGGGAGAAGAAACGGAGCTAGTCAATCTGGATGATGAATATGAGGCTAAATGTGTTAGGATCGGGAAACACCTTCCACATATTGTAAAGGAAATGGTCATACAAATCCTGTGAAGCCACCGAGATAAATTTTCCTGGAGCATACAGAACATAGGAGGAGTCGACCCAAGAATCGCTACCCATTCCTTGAACATTAGTGACTAGGTTAAACTAGTCAAACAAAAAGGATAAAACGTAGAAGCATATGTTGACGACATGGTCATCAAAAGCAAGAAGGTGAACGACATCGCTGCAGATTTAAAGGACACTTTGGATACACTGAGTACCAACATGATGAATATTATCCCTAAAAAATGCATAATTGGAGTAGGCGCAGGAAAGTTTATGGAATACAAGGTATCCTACAAAGGTATCGAGGCCAACGCAGAGAAAATCTGGGCTATAGTGGATCTTCCCCTGCCACGAACAGTCAAAGAAGTGTAAATATTGATGGGATTATTAGCAGAACTCAGTAAGTTTGTTTCAAAGGAAGCGGAGAAAAATTTTCCACTCTTTGATGTTCTGAAGAAAGAAAAAAAGTTTACATGGAGCGAAGAATGTCAAAAGGTGTACGAGTGCCTGAAGGAGCACCTTCAAATGTTGCTAACATTGAAATCACCAGTTTTCGAGAAAACCATATATCTATACTTAGCGGTTTCATAGAACGCAGTAAGTTCAGTTTTGGTGCGTCAGGAGGGGAAAAAGTGCCAATATACTACATTAGCGGGATCTTACAAAGTGCAGAGAGGAAATACCGTCGAGAAGCTAGCCCTGGTTTTGGCACACTCTTTGAGGATATTGCAAACATATTTCCATAGACATCGGATCGTTGTCTACACTAATTTCCCAATCAAGAATATCTTGAGCAAGCCTGAAGCATCTGATAGAATGACAAAATGGGCTCTTGAATTGGGGTAATATAAGATCCAATTTCAGCCAAGAACTGCGATTAAGGCTCAAGCCTTAGCAGATTTCACTGCGGAGATAACAAGTGACGATGCACAAGACACGAACACGTGCCAAATTCCGGGACCGACAAAGGAAAATCAAAGTGGATAGATGTTGCATGGAAATTGTTCATGGTTGGAGCATCTAGTAAAGAAGAATGTGGTGTAGGATTACTATTTGTCAACCCGGAAGGAGGGGAACACATATATTCACTTTGCTTTGATTTCCCATTACCAAAAATGAATCATAATATGAGGCATTAATATGTTGCCTAGATCTTACCATCAGGATGAAAGTTAAAAGTGTTCGGGGATTTAGCAATTCACAGATCATAGTTCAGCAAGTGTGGAGTGACTACGAAGTGCGAGAGGAACATTTGGTAAAGTATTTAAAGAGGGTCCGTCATCTCATTGCCCAACTCGAATACTTTGACGTCCAGCATGTACCAAGCAGTGAAAACACAAAAGCAAACGTGCTAAGCAAGCTGGCAACCACTGGGTTTGATTCTTTGATTGAGCATAAAGATGTGATAGTGGAGATCATTCCATTCAGAAGCACAATAATAACAACTGTGTCAACAATCCAAAAAGAAGGGGTAAACTAGATGACACCGTTGATAGAGTACTTCGTAAAGGGAATATTACCAACAGATAAGATACAAGCCTGGAAGTTGGAATTGCAATCTCACAACTACGTCTATAAAGGGGGAATCTTATACAAGAAAGGTTTGTTATCTCCCTGGATAAAATGTGTAGGATCATTGCAGGCAGGATAAATTCTAAGGGAAGTACATAGAGGTTTTTGTGGAAAGCACCAAGGAACTAGAACATTGGCGAAAAAAATCATTCGAGAGGGATACTATTGGCCAACCATGATTAATAATGCGCATAAATTCATGCTCAAGTGCAAAAGCTGCAAGATTAATGCTTCATTATCATATAACTGCAGGCCGCTTAAAGAGGAATAAATGGGGTTTGTCTATTCGATAAATAAGAAATTAACCTGGTAGGACCCTTCCCAAAGGGCACTGGCAATGCCAAATTTCTAATAATGGTAATTGATTACATCACGAAGTGGGTATAAGCGAAGCCATTAGGATAAGTCACAGCTAAAATAACAAGAAAATTTGTTTAGTAGAATATATTTTGTACTTTGGGGTGCCACACACTATCGTCACAGACAATGACACACAATTAACAAGTGGTACCTTTACGGAATTGTGTTCAAAGCTAGGGATTCTTCAAAAGTTTACATCTGTAGCTCACCCCAAGCTAATGACCAGGTAGAGGTAACAAATAGGACCATAGTCCAGGGTATTCAAAAGCAACTGGAGGGAAAGCGAACTTGGTGGGTGGACGAGATACCTAATACCCTATGGTCATATAGAATGACCGTTTGATAACCGACATGGGAGACACCATGCAGTCTAGTCTATGGCCACGAGGCAGTAATACCAGTGGGAATCGGTAATTTAAGTCTTTGAGTAGATTATTACAAGGAGAACAATAATCCTGACATGATAAGGCTGGATTTAGACAATCTGGAAGAAAAAAAGAGAAGTGGCAATGATCACATAGGCTAAGTACAAAGAAAGAATACCTAGAGCTTACAATCCAAAATTTAAAGAGACGCGGTTTCAGATTAGCAATCATGTGTTGAGAAAAAATTAGGCAAGCCTAGCTGAAGAAAGAGGAAAGCTATGCCCAAAGTGGGACAGACCCTACACGGTTACAAAGGCACACTATTCCAACTGCTACGAGCTATAATGTTTGGACAGTAGTAGTGTTCCTAATATTTGGTACTTCATCAACTTAAGAAAGTTCTATGTCTAGATCTAAGGAAAAAGATAGGAAATATCTAGTTGTATGGAAACCATGAGATAATCATTGGTTACATTCTTCCCTTTGTTTCCAAGGCGATATTATTGCAGTCGTACAGTATAAATATCAAAAACCCTCTTTCTGGGCCAAGGTCACTTTTTTAGTTCTTCACTTGCACAATGTAGATGTTAACAAATCTATAGTACATTACAATCGAAGCACTAACTCTTACAATCGCTAGAAACCAAATGCAATCAGGCATATCATAGCAAACATCGAGGTTGCCTAAAGTCAACGAACAAGAGAAAACATTCTATCTTATAACACAATTACCTGATTTTGCAAGCTATAGATCTTGCAACTTCAAAAATCTTACTTTCGCAAGCTATAGATCTTGCACAAGGGCAGATGTGCCAATAAAAATGACACCAGCAAGCGATAGATCTTGCAGTTTGCAAAAATCGAAGCTCTTAAATTTTCAAGCAATGGATCTTGCAGCTTCGCTATATTTACTATGCAAGCTATAGAGGAAAATGCGCCTACAAAAATAAAATCAAAGTGACATGAGCAAGAAATAAATTTTCTATCTTCACTATATTCATTTTGAAAGCTATAGATCTTGCAAAAAGGCAGATATGCCTACATAAAACAAAATAAAAGTGATACAAGAAAGCTCTATATCTTGCAACTTTGTAAACTTAGTCATACAACCCATACAACTTGCAAAAAATGCATAATATCCTGCATAAGTGATAGATAAATACAGCTTATTATTTTGCATATCAAGTGATAGCGGACAAGCAAGTCTCCAAAATTATAATAGGATTATTTAGAACATTACATAAAAGGAAATGCGGTATAAAAAAGGAGAACCATCTATTGCTAGATGCTCGTGATGATCCAGAAGATAACGAACCACCACAACAACGAGTATGCTCAGTCTCGCGGTGGGAGTACTCAACCCTACGCCGGGTTTCCTCGGACACACGTTTCTCACTTACTATATGATTGTATTGCCATTTCATGTGCAAATAAGCAGGATGACGCGTTATACCCCTTTGCTCCATATGACCAAGATATCTAACATAGTACACCTTAAAGTCAGTTATAAGGCCAAACTCCTCGCGATCCAGCTTCACACTCATAACATCAACAGTTTCTTGATACTTCTTATTTCTTCCTCTAGACACCGAATGTGCGATTGAACAGCCTTGGACAAGTTAATCCTATGCCTTCCAAGTTCCATAGTAAGATCTCCATGACCAGTAGAACTACGAGATGACGATGGAAGGGCTTGAAGCTTATCTTTGTAATCAACAAAAGCTTGATCAAGTTGGTGCATAGATGAATCAAGATGATTGCACTCAGCACAGAGCTGATCATTTTCATTTCGCAGCTAAATATTCATATCAAACTTCTCGTCAAACTTACTTTGCCAACCGATTACAGAAGAAGAAAAGTGATCACAGTTATCCTATTTTTTCTTCAACCGATCCAACAAGTCATCGATGCAAATACATTGCTTATTAATGATCAAGGTCTTCTGATAAGCTTTGCGAGTCTTACTTGCAGCAAAATTCTTGGCTTCCTCCTACCGTCAAATCATCTTAACCATACTTAACTGTTGACGGTGAATAAGGTTGCTATGCTCAGCACAAAACTCTCTTAATTCACGCACAAAATCATGGGTGTCTTTTACAGTTTTCTCCCATCTCGCTTCAAGGTCATTAATACCCAGTAACATACACTTCAGATGAATACCTAAAAATAATGCTAATTCTTGGACACGTGCAGGAAGATTAAGCGAACGCATACACCAACAGATTCAAGAGATCAAAACAAAGAACTATATCCTTGTCCAACGATTCTATATTGTAACCCTTGGGAATAAACTTGCTACAGGGGCATGTTGTGGAAGAATTTGGAGTTGATGAGGACGCGAGAGCTTCCCATCCAATATGTAAAGGAATAGATTCAACATGAAAAAGGCAATCAGAAGAGATAAGTTGACAATATTCCTTGGATAAACACTTAGTAGCTTCAATCAATTTAATAGGGCAACATAAATGAGGAGAAAAAAACACAGGGCATCGAGGAAAACAAACATAATATCCCAGATACTCAACAATTTTCAAAAAATTACGATCAAGCATAATTTCAAATCCCTGTGTAAATTCTAGATTTATCTAGTTGGCAATTTGTGGAAATTATGCAAATATGGAATTTTTGTGTTGAAACATCAAAGAAGGAATGATTAATATTTATGGAAGTTTGCGAAGAAATCAGAGAAGGAAATATTTTGTCCATGGAGTTTGAATTCATAATATATCAATTCATGTGGGACTAGATTGGATTTATAAAAATTGGAATTGATTTGATAAATATCCTTTGTGGAAGAATTTGGACGGAATATATTAATTCTTTTCTTTAAGGGATTAGATTTGATAATTTCTATCTCCAAGGGATTTGATTTTAATCTAAATATTATGTGGAGAAGGAATTATATGTGCACATGACTTCATGCGTATCAGAATTGGAGATGGAATAAACTTCATGTGTGCAAAGACTTTCCATGTTGGAACATATGGAAAGCTGAAGCCTAAAAGGTTTTTACCATTGGTTGAATATTGCGTGGATATTTAATTATGGAAGAAAGGAGTACTACTAGTTGTTGTCTTTTGTGAGTGTTGATCGGGATTTGCATAGTTGTGGCTTCGTAGTGGATGGATCAAAGTTGCATGTTGGGCCGAGTTCAAGAACACGGAGGAGAGAACATTCATTGAGAAGCGAGCATTGCCATCGCCGGGAAGGACCTTCGAAGTCCTAGTTGTGAGTATTTTTTTCTCTCCCTTATTTCTTTATCTTGTCATTTTCACATCGAGGACAATGTGTGTTTCAAGTGTGGGGAGGTAAAGAGGAATATATATCTCATTGTATTGTATTGTACAGTGCATATGCTCCACTTTGATGTGTAAAAATGAAAAAAAAAAAAGAAAAAGAATTCACGCTAAGTTGAAAATCCGAGAGGGAAACTTAGGAAAAAGTGGGAGGCCCAATAGGTCAAAAACCCGAAAGGGCGACCTATACAAAAATGAGAGGCCAAATGGTGTGGAAAAAGGTGAGGGTGAGCATTGAAAAAGAAAATTGTGTGAAGCTAGGATGAAAACCCAAGAGGGCTCCGAGGCAATATGAGAGAAAATGAGAGAAATTGAAATTTTTTATGCTTCCCTTTATTTGTCTATTGGTGGCTTTTTCGGTAGAGTAAGTTAGCTTGGCATTATATGTATACCTCACTTTTGTTATGGTTTTTTGGTTGTTTAGACTATCTTAGGCTTTGGGATGTGAGAGTGTGAGAGATTATTATGTCTTGGGGGTTAGGGTAGCCTAGGAATATGATGTTGGATGTTTTGGGAAAACTTTTACATGCTATTTTATGCTTTGATCTTTGCTTGTTCTTATTTACTCGAGGGCGAGTAAGGTTTAAGTGTGGGGAGATTTGATGAGAGGTCAAATGCATGTATTTTCCAAAGAATTTAACATCACTTTTGTCATATTTTTGTTGTAAGATTGCTAGATTTATGTAGGTTTACATGATAAGGGGTTTAGATGACCATTTTTGGTTTTTATATCTAAATCATTCATTTTGTAACCTATGTTTAGTCTAATAGATTTTTGGTCCTTACGAACATCTAGGTTCCATTTTGTGAGCTTCATTTGTAGATGTCTCATAAGCTCTTAGGAGTGTTTTAGTGAATTCCATTCAAATGATGGAAGAAGATGGAAGGCCACTCACAAATTGGTACAAGATAAAGTGAAGAAAGGAGAGCAAAGCAAAGGGTGAAGAATGATCTATGTTTTGAAGCAGAGTTCTTAGAATTTTCCGAGAAGAATCAGCCTCCAACGGTGGTACCATAGGATTTGTCTTCTCGAGTACTATAAAATCGACTACAAGAACTCCCAAAACGGATCAACGGTTCACCCGTGGGAAGCAAAACAAGAAGCCCCGGCGAGGATATTTCTGAATTTTTGGGCTGAAACCTCTGCCGCCCGGGCGACGTCATTTCCACCCGGGTGGGAGTCTGCTGCACTTTTTGGTTTTTCTTGACCAAATTAGACTATAAATAGCCCCCCTTCTTCCCCATTTTCCCAAGCCCGACTTGGGGGACTCCAAAACCCTAGTTTTTCATCATTTTCTTCCATTTCTTCTTCTTTCTTTGTAGATTTTTGTTCTATGTTATGGGTTTTGATTATCTAGCTTAGTTTTGTACTTGGGAGCAATTGATTGAAGCTTCCACACCTATGTAGTAAGATCCTCTATTTCACTCTTTCTTGAAGCATTTGTTATTTAGCATTCATGTGTTTAAATGTGATGTTTTACTTCATTTATGCTATGGGTTGTTTGAGTATATGAAGTGTTTGTATGATTGAAGTGTTCGGGTGTTAGGAAAGTTGCAAATTTCTTAGCTCTTTGACATGAGAATCCAAGAACATGGAATTGGAATTTCTTGTGCATAATGTGTTGTGGTTCTTGCTAGATAAATATGTTAATGTGGATTGTTCTCATGTTTATCCTATAGATGCAATGCAAGGTTGAATCTTGAATATGGTTTGTTCTAGGTTTAGCCTAATGAATGCTATGTTTGGTTAAATGGCTATGTCTTTGGTAGAAGGCTTGTTGTTATAAATCTATAGTCCTTCGTGTATAATGTCGTCGATGAAATACCTTTATGGTGTGGTTTTGCCTAGAGTGATTATCAATGAGGTTTGCAAATGGTCGTTGTTTGTCTTTGCAAATTACTATTAAGAAAGAATGAATGTTGATCTTCGAATGGGAAGCTTTAGCATTCCCCATAGGTAAAGAATGTGATAGAATGAGTGAATGGTTCAATGGTCTACATTAGGCTTGGAAGTGGATATTAATTTCTCCCAAGGCTTTATCTTTTGTAGTTTTTACCCCTTTTTCTTAGCTTGTTTTATGATTAGCATAGTTTCTTAACTTTTCTAGTTAGTTTGTCTTTTAATTTCATAACTTAGGACCACAACCAACCAAATCCCCCCCCTTTACTTGCTTTTATATATCTATATATATCTACTGCTAGCCTAATATGAACCTTATATGTCTAAACGCTTAAGAAAATCCCTCTTCTTCGTGGATGACCCTGATTTATCACTATCTACTTAATTTTATTTAGTAAGTATAAATGGCTTATGAATTATAACTTTGAGAGGTACGGAAACGACCTCCCAGTACAATCGTTAGACATTAGGAAACACTAAATCAAATCACAATACCATTCCAAAAAAGAACTTACCACAGCCATTGTCTCAGGTAGTGACACCTTGGAAAGGGTAGCCGGAATAGTTCCTTCCACCATCAAATCGTGGCTTCAAGACAAAAGTTTAGGAAGAGAATGGCTAACACTCCCCTTCTTCTTAACAGGCTCCAAGGTAGTTCTAGAGCCATTGGTTTGATCCTTGTGCCTTCTTCTCATTGGAGCTGCGACCACCCCCTCCCTTACCTTCTTTAATTATAGCCCCAGAAGTTTTCGGATGAGCAGTAGCTTCGATAGTCACTTCCTGAGGGATAACAACCTCAATGTTGTCATTAGTTTCGTTCACCAGAGTCTCTAAATCATCATTCTCATCATCATAAATGAAGTTTCTATCAGCAGAGTGCTTGTTCAGATCTATAATTGTAATTCAGCACACAAAGAAAGTTAGGCGAACATGCAAACATAGAAGGCCAATGAGAACAGCAACAGAGAAAAAAAAGTTGGACACAGTGGAAGCAACCAAATTAATTACAAGTGAAACACCTTTGCTCAAAGAGGTAGCAGGTTGAAGGCCAACGAAATGTTGGCTAAGCGACAGTACAACTTTGGACTCGGCATTAAGACGAACCCATACCTTAGGAAGTTTTGATTTAGTAACATCATAGTTCCAATTCGAAAAAGCTAGTCTACTGTCATTACCAAGTTTTATATAGAAAAAACTTTCATGGCACATTTCACAATTATTTGGAAACCCACTAACGAACTTAACAGTTGGGATCACGGGGTAAAGGGTAAACTCATCAGAATAATTTTTTCAACTTTTCGAAGATGATAAAGGTTACGAAACAAGTCAATGGAGAAAGGCACCTCAGCTGCTTCGCATATATGATAGAAGACAACAAAAATTGAAACAACTTTTGGATGCAGTTGACATAAAGCGACCTGATAATGTGAAAGCAAGTCTAGGATGTGCTGAGGCAAAGGGAAAGTAAGTCCAAACTTCAGATAGTGTAAGTAACAGGAGATGTAACCAAAAAGAGGGGTGCGAACGTAGTAAGACAAGAAAGGGGAATTATGCTTTAACTCTTCAACATAAGAATTGGAGAGAATTCTACTAATGGTAGAAGAGTCGGCGAGGTGGTCGGAATCCTACCCGAATCGACACTGTTTTTGGGGACATTCGGTGGAGAAGTTTCAATAATGTTAGAAGTAGACATTGAAGCGGTAAATATCCCTAAGATTTAGACGAAGGTGTTGTCAATTAAAACAAAAAAAAATCAAGAAATGAAGATTCTGACCGAACTCCAAAAGAAGAACACAAACAGCACGCCAGAGAAATTTAAAAAAACCCCTGAATCAGGAGGAAAATAGAAAATTACTACGGAAATAAAATGCAAAACTATAGAAATTGCTTCGGATAAGTAAAAAAGAGGAAGAAAAAGAGAACTTATGAGATTAATTTGGAGTACGACAGAGGATCAAAGCAATAAAGAAGAAAGGAGGAAGATGAAGAATTCAATACAGGTAGAGGTTTTAATTAAAAAAATCAAAAGCCAAAAGACAAAAGGTGAATAGTAAGTAATAATGACAGCACCTGACAAAAAAGTGAAATACCTTTTTAGGAATTTGAGAAGGAAGCGGTGTACGAGTACGCTAAATAGTGACAAACTTCAAATCACACAAATCAAGGCAATTATCAAAGAAAGAAAGAAAGAAAGAGGAAATCTCAGAATGGGTAGCGAATACAAAGGTGAGAATCTCGGAAACAGGATTGCAACAGCTAGATGTCTACACAATACTTGCATGTTCAAATTTTGAATTCAAACTTCAAAGATTACATGATTCAATGGGGTAGTGAAACACAACAAAGAAGCATACAACACTTCGCGAGAACAGTTCCTGTCGCAGCAAAAATGAACATATTATTACGCATCAAATGAGGATGAAATAAAAGTTTACGTGCAGCTCCTGAACATGGTCATAGCTTCGTGTAGTATTGGCTTCGTGGCTGGGGAGCTTATGGTGTATATCTAGCCAAACAACTAAAAGGATAGTGGCCTGTAGGCTTAGCCCAACTTCACTTTGTAATAAGAAGAAGTCATTCAGCCTGGTATGCAGATTGACCAGGAACCAGTATACGCGGAACTTTGTAGTTGTGGGATAGATTGTGAGCTGAGAAACACAGAGCAAGGAATAAACACTTAGCCATGAACCAAAAATGTGGTGATCATGGCACGACCCATGATCTCAACTACTAATAACATGGAACCACGACTACAATGGCCTATAAATACAAGAAAACCAGAACAAGCTAAGGTAAGCGTTACTACTCTGAAAAATTCCAGTTCTCGTAGAGAAAGACTGACTTGATCGTCAAGGCTTTTCTCCTGGAATTACTTTGGGACTTGTTTTGCATGAAAGAGGATTCCCAATGTGAGTAGCGATTGATCTGCCTGATCGGATTACTACATCACACATGATTTACACTAAAAGATCAAAATATAACTTTAAAACACATGGTTTTAGTGGGGAAAACGGATTCTGAAAAAAATCACAAGGTTTGGTTAAAACATCAAGTATTAAAAATGAAGCATCAAGTTTCGTAGTAAAAACCCGCACATTAAGGGAAATGGGGGAAAAAATTGATCTGTGAATTTCTCCGACCCGGATTCTGGACCCGCGAGATTCTTATAACCCGGCATCATCAATTCCCAAATCATTTATGTCCCCCCTCCAAGGTGGTATTTGCATCCAGATCCCTCCTTCCTTTCCCAAATTTTATTTAATTATATTTTGAACATCATCTCCAATTAAACTTCATTGTATTGCACATTAATCATTTTTCTCGCTATGAGACGGTCTTATACTAGATTTTGTCAAATAAAATTATAGCTCAATACACAACATCACGAGCCACCTGAACATAGTACAAATCCATGACTCTATTAACCTTGAAAGTTAAACTTGATTTTGGGTTGCACCTCGAATGTTTTCTCACTAGCCCAAAATCTAAGTTTTAGAATTTTGTATCTTATTAATTAGTTTCTAAACATTTCTAGAATATGTAGGTATTTAAAAAAAAATCTAGAGAGTTAGTTAATTGGAACCATTAAATTAGAGTCGAGTTGACAAAATCTTAACCAGTGATTGGATGGGCAGCTGAGCTAAAGCCCGTGTTTTGATGGTTAAGGGTTTGATGCCTATCAACGACAGTCTACATGGCTGAGACATGTATAATTTTGTATGGCAGATGACTAGACGTATTGGGGAACAGTATCTTATTCTACAAGTTATCTGGTTATTTTGAACTCCAGAGCTTTATCTTATGGTTAGAGGCAACGACGATCGATTGAACCCTAATATGAACATTGTGGTATTGAGTCATAGTGAAACAAGAACTTTAGGAGCGCAACAGCCATGATCCAATGTTGACACCAGAACTATGGCGGTAGCACAACAACCATGATCCAGTGTTGCTACCGGAATGGAGTTGTGGCTAGCACACAACAGCTGGGATTCGGTGTTTCCATCGGAACGATGATAGTAGCAACAACGGTGAATGCATCAATACAGCCGAACGTCCTTCCTCATCCAATAGAAGGGATGGTATCTCAAAAAACCTAATGAACAGAGCCAACATGGGACTGTAACTAAATCCAGGTGTACAACCGAACTAAAAGTTGGAAGATAAGTTGAAGGCTTCAGACAACTCTAGTGCAGATCCAGATCAAGTGGTCTTCAAGGAAGCTCGAATATCTAAATTTGATGTATTTCAAATGCATAGAAATATAATGCAACCACATCACTTCTCAGGACCAATAATGTCACAGATAACACCTTGGTGGTGAATGTCCCAATGATCCCTCACGGAATAAAAAAACTAACATCATGCAATAGTGGTCTATTGCCTCCATAAAATTAGGATTTCCTTCTGTGAAGATTGAAGATAAGATTGAAGATTAATGTTTGAAGATAAGATTGAAGATAAGATTGAAGATTAATGTTTGAAGATTAATACCATAAATTGAAGATTTAGATTAATGTTTATCTCTTGTATAGTAGGTCCTTACTTGTATCTATTTATAGCATTGTAAATTCTAATGAAAATTATCCAGGGAATTCCCTCTTTTATGGTATCAAAGCCATTTTTCCTCCCCTCTCTCCCTTCCTCTTGCCGCCGCACAAGCCTTTGCAAACCCTAGGCTTGCCGCAAGTCTTCTCCTTCTCTTCATCTCTTGCAATTTTTTGCTTCAGTCATGGCTACAGACAAATTATCCTTGAATACTATGATTCACCTTCTCACCACCAAGCTTTCTGCTGCCACCTATCTTCAATGGAAAAGACAGGTACAACATGTTCTTCGTCCGCAAGGTTTGTACGGACATCTTGATGGATCCTCCGTTTGTCCTCCGCTTTCGGCGCCATCGCCGACATCCTCCTCCACTGCCATTCCTGATGATTCTTCAACCAAGGCGCAAGAAGATGCGGACGCTGCTGCCAAGGCTTCCCATGATGCTTGGGTCTCCGAGGATCAACACATTTGCAGTTTTCTCTATTCCTCTCTGTCGTCGGAATCGATGAATGAAGTCTCCCACTGTGAAACTGCCAAGGAAATGTGGGATGCTTTCGCCACAGCCTATCAACACCGCAGCAGGACCTCGGTGTTCAGTCTTCGCCAACAAGCCGGACTTCTCTGCAAAACGGGTACCGTATATGAGTTACACCTTAGTATTATATCGATTTTTGAGCAATTATCTGTTATGGACAGTCCCGCTGCCAATGATGAAAAGCTTTTATGGTTTTTTACGGCTTTAGGCCATGAATATAAGGATTTTAGTGGGTCTTTGGTTAATCGTGATCCAATTCCAGAATATGTTGAAGTTGTGAATTTAGCTAAGGGACATGAGTCATTTTTCAAAACTTTGGATAGTATGAAGGGGCTTTCTGTTCAGGGACAGACCAGTACTGGTCCTGTTGCGTTCCTGGCTTCGTCGCAGCAACAGGATGGTAGCGCGTGTGATCACACGCCGGGAGGTGGAGTGCGTGGTGGCGGCGCGTGGCTCCCACGCACGGCTAATCCGGGGCGGTTTGGCGGCCGCCGCTCTGGTCGTGGTTCCTGGAGGTATTCTGGTCAAGGTTTTGGGTCCAGATCTCCTGCTGGTCTATCCAATATACAATGTTACACTTGTGGTGGTTTAGGTCACATTTCGGCGCAATGTCCGTCATCGACTCCTCGTCCAACGGTTCAGGCACATGTTGCTCAGCAATATCAGCCATATGCTCCCTCCTATGCTACTCAGCAAGTTCAGCCAACTCTTCCTATTGAGCCGTCTTTCGTTGCTTCAGACTAGTATATTGATTCGGGCGCCACAAATCATCTGAGCTCCTCCGCCTCGAATCTTTCGAGCATCACTCCATACCATGGTAATACTCTAGTTTCTGTTGGCAATGGAGCTTCTTTATCTATTACTGCTGTTGGTGATGCTCAAATTTCTTCAAAATTGCATTTATCTGATGTGTTGCTTGTGCCTGCTATTACTAAAAATCTTTTGTCGATAAGTAAGATTACTAGAGATTTGGGGGTTCTTGTTATATTTGATGACAAGTCTTTTACTATTCAGCACAAAATAACCAAGGCAATTCTAGGGCGCGGACACAGTGAAGATGGGTTGTATGTGCTGGATCGTGGTGAAGAAGCCCTTCTTTCGTTTGTTAGGCAGAATAATAACCGAGCATCTTATGAAACTTGGCATACTCAGTTAGGACATGTGTCGTCTAGTATTGTTTCTTTACTGCATAAGAATGGTTTTTTGACTCTTACATCAGTTTTACCAAAACCCAGTATTTGTGAGCCCTGTCTTATGGCTAAAGGACAAAAGTTATCTTTTTCTGATAATCCCAAACGTGCTGATTGTGTGCTTGATCTATTCACTGTGATTTATGGGGACCATCTCCCGTACTATCTGGGAATGGGTTTTCTTACTATGCCGTCTTTGTGGATAACCATTCTCGATTTTCGTGGTTACCCCCCTTCGTCGGAAATAAGATTTCGTTAACATTTTTTACCAATTTGAGGCGCTGGTTGAGAATCAGTTTTCTTCCAGGATTAAGGTGTTTCAGAGTGATGGTGGTTCTGAATTTTTGAACTCTTATTTGCAGTCTCATTTTGGTATCCGTGGCATTCATCATCAGGTTTCTTGTCCCTATACACCTGAACAGAATGGTCGTGCAGAGAGGAAGCATCGTCATATTACTGAGATGGGGCTTTCTATGCTTTTTCACTCCCACATGCCTCTATCCTATTGGGACGATGCCTTTGCTGCTGCAATATATACTATCAATCGTCTTCCAACTCCTGTGCTGAATGATATATCCCCCTTTGAGGTGTTGTTCGGTCGTTCTCCGATATACTCGAATTTTCATCCCTTTGTATGTCGAGTTTTCCCTTATGTTCGCCCGACTGCTGCCCACAAACTTGCTCCCCATAGTCTTCCTTGTGTCTTTCTCGGATATAGTGCCCATTATAAGGGATTTCGATGTCTCGATACGGATACTGGCTGCATCTATATGACCAGGCATGCTCATTTTGATGAGACCTGTTTTCCTTTTTCCACTTCAGCCTCTAAAGCCTTGTTCACGTCTCTGGATGTTGCCACATTCATTGACCCTGATCTGCCTTCTGCCATCGATGATGCTGTTCCACCTGTTGACTCTCTGGCTTGCTCTATGTGTTCTTATTCAGTTTCTCCATCAGTCACAGTGCCGTTACCTGTTTCTACAGTATCCACCGAGGATTCTCCCACTGCCAGTTCCAGTGTATCTTCGGGTTCTTCCACCTCATCGTCTGATCGGTTACTGTCCTCCTCAGATAGTATTCCCTCTCCATCACCTCCTGCTATTTCCATCCATCCTATGACTACCCGCACCCGAGATGGCACACGGGTTGTTCGTAATCTGGGTCCAGAGTTTGAGGTCTATGGTCTTGTTGCTCAGTTGCTAGCTCAGAAAGAACCGCGTACTTTTCACACTGCTTCTCAAGATTCGAAATGGGTCTCCTCTATGGACGAGGAGATGACTGCCCTTCATCAGCAGCACACGTGGGATTTAGTTCCGTGTCCTCCCGGTGTCAACATTGTTGGCTCCAAATAGGTGTATCGACTGAAGTATCATCAGGATGGTTCCCTGGATCGCTATAAGGCTCGCTTAGTAGCTCAGGGCTTCTCTCAGATTCCGGGTTTTAACTTTGATCACACATTCAGTCCTGTGATCAAAGCTAGCACTGTACGCACTGTGCTTACCATTGCCACTATGAGGAGATGGCCGTTATATCAGCTGGATGTTAAGAATGCCTTTCTCAATGGCATTTTGGATGCTCCCGTCTATATGGCTCAACCTTCTGGCTATCAGGATTCTGCTCATCCTGATTATGTCTGTCATCTGCGGAAGGCGATTTATGGTCTCAAACAGGCACTCCGTGCCTGGTTTGAGCGATTCAGTGCTTTTGTTCGGAGTCTTGGTTTTGTCGGCAGCCTATCAAACCCATCACTGTTTGTATTCTCTCGTGGCCCCGTGGTTCTTTACCTGTTGGTCTACGTTGATGACATCATCCTGACTGGGAATGCTGTTCCTGCCAGTCGACAGTTTATTGCTCGTGCTGATCGTGAGTTCTCGGTTAAGGATCTTGGGGCTCTCAGCTGCTTTCTTGGCCTTGAAGTTACTTCTACTTCCACTGGTGTATTCTTGGGACAGGCCAAGTATGCTCAGGATATTCTTCACAGGGCAGGGATGGCTGATGCCACTCCAGTTTCCACTCCTTTTTTGCCGTTATCTCAGCTCCATAGTAGTACCAGTGCTCCATTTCACAATCCGAAGCTGTTCCGTTCACTGGTTGGTGCTCTTCAGTATCTTACCATTACCAGGCCTGACTTGTCTTTTGCAGTCAATTCAGTGAGTCAATTTCTTCAGGACCCTCGGGATGATCATTTTTCAGCTGTTACTCGGATTCTGTGCTATGTTCGTGGAACGCTTCATTGCGGTCTGAATTTTTTGGGGGATGGCATCTCTGAGATTGTTGCTTATTCTGATGCAGACTGGGCCCGTTGTTTAGAGACTCGTCGCTCTACTTATGGCTATGCTGTATTTCTTGGTGGTAATCTTATTTCATGGAGTGCCAAGAAGCAGCCTACTGTCTCCCGATCCAGTTCTGAATCTGAGTATCGAGCTTTGGCCAACACGGCGTCGGAGGTTGTCTGGCTTCTCTATCTTCTTCGGGATCTTCAGTTTCCACTTCAGGGTCCGCCTCAACTTCTTTGTGACAATAACAGTGCCATTTTCCTTGTTGAGAATCCTATCGCTCACAAGCGGGCTAAACATATTGACATTGACTATCACTTTGTGCGGGAACTGGTGGCTAGTCATAAGCTTTGTGTTAGTCATGTCCCGTCCTCTCTACAGGTGGCTGACATTTTCACGAAAGGACTGAATCGGGCTCTATTTGAATTCTTTAGATCCAAGTTTTGCGTTTCGGTCAACCCGACGCTTCGCTTGAGGGGGGTGTGAAGATTGAAGATAAGATTGAAGATTAATGTTTGAAGATAAGATTGAAGATTAATGTTTGAAGATTAATACCATAAATTCAAGATTTAGATTAATGTTTATCTCTTGTATAGTAGGTCCTTACTTGTATCTATTTATAGCATTGTAAATTCTAATGAAAATTATCCAGGGAATTCCCTCTTTTACCTTCTTTAATCAATAATCCATCAGCCAATGAGATATTGGAAATCCTACCCAGCCACTACAATATTCCAGAGCTCTTGGTTTGGCGGGTTTTCACTGAAAAATGGAATTAGCCATGAAGATCTCGATACCCCAAGCCATGAATCTGTTGATAATGGGATTCTAAAGACTATTAGGACAAGGTAGTGGATCAATGGTACCTCAAAATATTAATCCCACAATATTAGCAGTAGTGTTCGAATTTCAGCCTTACATACAACTAGAGGAGTCAATTGGGCAGGATCGGGAAAGTTTGGGATAGGAAATTAATAAATGGGTAATTAACAAGATATGGTATCATATACCCATTAGTTTTGGGATTGGGTGGGATGAGAATGATTATGTTAATTGAAAATATAGAACCCAGTGGATCCCAAATTATATTATTACAACGGAACCCAGTGGGTCACTTAGAGGCGATTAGTTACTATTTGTATGTGCGATTTCTGGTGTGAAATTGTGTGCGATTCAACGTCCTTCTTCTTCTCCGTCCTAACCCTATTTCTTCCTTCCCTTTCTAATCAACCCCTGTACCCTTGGTCTTGCCAAAATTTCTTTGCCGATAACGGCTAATTTAGCCGTTAACGGCTCGCGATGTCGGGTTCTATTCCGGTCGTTCTAGATATCAACCAGGGTACACAACCTACTCCTCCTCCTACCACCTTCGCTGCTATCCTAAAAAATAAAGCCCCGCCACTATCAAAGCTATTACCGAGTAACCCTGAGCTTATTCCCAAATCACAACACCTCGGTGAGGCGGCTTGTTTGTATTCAGAAGAGCAAATAGCAAAACTATCGTCGCACTATGCGAATGCCCTAGTCGGCAAATTCACCAAGGGCAGATGCTCAATGGAGCAACTGGAACAATTTTTCAAAACTGTGGGCTTCACAGGTAAGTACCAATTTTGGTTCCCTTAAATACAAGCATGTGCTCATTAGGTTTGAATTGCTAAATGATTATCAACGAGCATGGATGAAAGGAATTTGGAATTTCAATGGGATACTTCTTAAAATGCTAAAATGGACTCCTGACTTTTCAACTCATATAGAATCACATATAGTTCCAGTTTGGTGTACAATTAGGGAAGTTCCTTTGTATTACTATAACTCAGCTGCAATTGAATCTATTGGTAATAGCATAGGCAGTTTTATTAAAACGGATCTTGCTACTGATATGCTTACAAGACCTTCAGCCATTAAATTATGCATAGAAATTGATCTTCAAAAACCTATCTGTAACTACATCAGACTTGGCTCGGTAACTAATAATAGAAAATACCAAGTTGAATATGATGATATTCCCCTTTACTGTGATCATTGTGCCAAATTAGGGCACTCCAAAACTCAGTGCAGAGCCTTTCCCCCAAATGCTAATGTTAATACTGTTGAGCACCCTACAAATCAGACTCAGACTCAGCCTCATTGGCAGGCTACTGGGAAAAAATTCGATATACCTCCATTGATCTCCTCTGTTGATCAGATAGACTTAGCAGTTTCTGTGATTACTAAGGAACTCAACCCAGAACCCATACCTACATCTCCTCTTAACCTGGAAACTAACACTGACCTAGAGATCTCTGAAATAAATGAAAAAGATACAAGTAACCTGGAAAGTCTTTCTAGTCCTACTACTCAGGTTCCATTACATAACTCTATCTCTAAGCTGCTTGAAGGAACTGCCAAAATTTTTACTCCAGTAGCCTATGCCTATGATGATATTCAGGTAGGGACCTCCCACTCCAGTCGGAATAGAAAGAATGGGGTATCCCCTTCTCTTCTAGACAGAATGGGGAACAGGTTCTCTGTTTTGCAGGTGGACTTAGATGACACTGCCCAAGATCAGGATGATACTTTAAATCCTCAACCTAGTTCGAGCTCAACACCTTTACAGGGGCAGAACCTTCTGTCAGGTAAGGCAAAAGGTAAAAAGTCAAATTACTTCAGTCAAATCAACAGAATGATGCTTAGATCATTAACTAAAAGTCATAAGTCTAGTGAACAATGATAGGTTCTCTTTCAATAAATTTCTTGGTTTGGAATATCAGAGGTATGGAAACATCAATGCTGAGATTAATAAACCTAGTCAGGATTAAAAAGATTCAATTCTTATGCATCATTGAGCCAATGCATGATAACTCTAAATTTAAATCCTATATGGATATACTTAAATTTGCTGATGGCCTGGCCCTGTATAATGGAAAAATATGGCTTATGTGGTCTAATTCTTTTTCAGTAACCCTTCTCTCATCTCATGAGCAGTATCTGCATGTGCATATATCTCACGGAACTATAATTTTACATATGGATGTTGTTTTCATATATGCTCTTAGGAATAGGGAAGGTTAAAGACATTATGGAGAGACTTAGCAGCAATTAATCAGGGAGATACTATTTTCATAGGAGATTTTAATACTATTACCTCCCTCTCGGAATATAGAGGCCCTAGCTCTCCCGCCCTGGGAAGTATTAGAGATTTTAATACTTGGATAAGCACCTCGGGAATTCAGGAAATTAGCACTGTTGGCAACTTATTTACTTAGTGTAACTCTAGACTTAGGAACCCTACCTCAAAAAGGCTAAATAGAGGACTAAGTACCATCTCGTGGAACTACAAATTTCCCTCTTCTTCTATCCAAATTTTGAATAGACAAACTTCGGACCACTCCCTTCTGCTTTTAAATATTTCTAACCTATCTACTCTTAACCCAAGACCATTCATATTTCTTAATGTTTGGTTTAATCGTCCTGATTTCACCACTCTAATTCAGAAAAGCTGGGATAAACAAATGGTAGTTACTGGTTTGCTAGGATTCTACCTCAAATTGATTAGGTTAAAGAAGGAGATAAAAATTTGGAATAGGGAATGTTTTGGTAATATTGACTCCAATTTAATCAATGCTGAAGAATCTCTAAGAGTTCAGGAATCGGTCTTTGATTTAAATCCTGCTGACTCTGAACTCATTAAATTAAATCAGAAAAAAGAATTATTACTGAGAGCTCAGAAAGAGAAAGAAAAATTTTGGAAACAAAAGGCAAGGTTGAAATGGCATAAATTGGGAGATAACAATACACAATTTTTCCATAAAGTCGTACAGGAGAAAAATTGTAGGTTATAGATCTCAAAAATCAAAAATAGAGATGGTCAATGGCTAAATTCTCAATTAGACATCCAGAAAGTGGCCATATCATACTACTCGGATCTGTTATCTGAACTTAACCAGGGACCTAATTATACTTACTATGCGCATTTTCTAAGTCAAATCCCCACAACTATTACTGCTCAAGATAATATAGAATTAGCAAAGCCAGCCTCTGAATCTGAGGTTGAGGCAGTAATAAAGGGGTTAAGCAACAATAGTAGTCCGGGCCCTGATGGATTTACTAGTAAGTTCTATTCTAAGTGTTGGTTCATAATAAAAAAGGATTTAGTGGATGCGGTGAATGATTTCATTAGGGGCTCATCCTTACCTAAAGGAATATCTAGCACTTGGATTACGTTAATACCTAAAAAACCAACTCCTTGTTCATTTGATAATTTTAGGCCTATTAGCCTTTCTAATACTATTAATAAAATCTGCTCTAAAGTATTAATGGAAAGACTAAGACCCTACATGGATAAATTGATCTCCCAAAATCAATCGGCTTTTATGAAAAATAGAGATATTTCTGATAATATTCTCTACCTTCAGGAAACGGTGAGATTTTTGGATAAAAAGGCCAGAATTCCAAACTGTATTCTAAAACTGGACTTACAAAAGGCTTTTGACATAGTTAACTGGGACTTCCTAAAATGTGTGCTTAGGAAGTTTGGTTTTGATGGTCTTTTTTTAAGTGCTGTAATGTCTAACCTTTTACAAGCCTACTTTTCTGTTCTCATTAATGGAAATCCGGTGGGATTCTTCAAAGCCACTAGAGGAATTAAACAAGGTGATCCCCTCTCTCCTTTCCTCTTTAACATTTTTTCAGAAGCTTTTTCTAGAAGTTTATCATTCATTTTCCATAATGGTAAACTTTCATGCTATCAGATGCCATCTTCAATTTCACCAATCTCTCATCTTATGTATGTTGATGATACTATCATCTTGATGCAACTCTAAACCCAATTTAATCAAAATGAAGGCTTTTTTGGACATTTTTGAATTCACTTCGGGCCAAAAGTTCAATTTCCATAAATCTGATTTCTACATTAGCAAAAGAGCATCAAATATAAAATTAAATCAGATGAGGTCGATTCTGAAAATGAAACAGGGATCTTTTCCTTTTCAGTACCTAGGTTGCCCTATCTTTAAGGGTCGAACCTTGAATAGATATTATCAACCTCTGATGGAAAAGCTAGATAAGAAGTTGAAAACTGGAAAAATAAGTGGTTAAGTACAGGGGGCAAATTAGTCTTGATTAATAGTTGCTTGTACTCTCTGCCACAACATTTATGGGCTGTGACAAATCCCCCAAAATATATTATTAAATCATTCGAGAAAAAGCTGGCCAGATTCTTTTGGGGTGAAACTGATGGGAAAAGGAATAAGATATGGAAAAAATGGTCAGATTTAGCCAAACCAACATCTCAGAACAGCTTAGGGTTTAGGTCTATCAAAGGTATAGTTGATGCATGTTCCCTTAAGTTGTTGTGGAAAAGCCAGTTAGGTATAACCCTATGGTCTAAATTACTTTGATCTTTGCCAGACTCTTATAAAAATTCAGTCACGTGGAAAAGAATTTGCTCTGTCAATTCCATAGCTGAAGAAAATTCTCTTATTATCCATGGAAAAGGTGCCTGTAATGCTTGGACTGCTAATTGGTGTCCTAATGGACCCCTGATCAATAAGATTCCAAGTATTATCCTGGAAGCATTACAGTTGTACTCTGTATCTGATTTCATCAGGAATAAACCAGAGATTCTATCTCAGATATCACCCTACCTGGAAAATGATACTTTGTTATTTTTGCAGGATGAAATGGTGGTGGAAGATAGAAATGATAGGATCATATGGAAACCGGACACCTCAGGTGCATTTTCATTCAAAACTGCATACCATACCATCACAAGCTATACAGGTAACTTCCCGGTTTCAAAAAATCTATGGAATGTATTGCTGCAAAAAAAGATATCGATTTTTACATGGAAATTGCTGCATTCCTTCCTCCCCTTCGATGATGTACTGATAACCTGTGGATATAGTTTGGCTTCCAAATGCCCTGTGTGCTGTCACTCTGATTCAATAGAGCAATTTTTCATATCTTGTACACTGGCAAAATTGATATGGAGTAAAATGGCTTCTCTGATTGATTTCAACCTCCCTGATTATCAATCCATCTCTCAGAGATTCTATTCTTTTTGGAACTGTTCGGACTTAACTAAAAGCTACCAACTGATGTGTAAAATACTTCCTTCTCTCATCTGTAGGAGTCTTTGGAAGGCTCGAAATAGGCATATTTATTATCAGGTCCCCTTTTCTGCTGCGCTTATATGTAGGGAGATACTTGACCTCATCAAATTATCATTATACTCCTGTCCTACTAAGATGAGTTCTACTACTGCATTTCCACAAACACTTAGACATCTATTACCCCTTCTTAGGCCACCTCCTAAGCCAATCTTTAAGTCTGTCTGGTGGGAAAAACCTGGAACTAATTCTATCAAAATTAACACGGATGCATCATGGTTCTCCCATACAGCTGCAGCTGGGATTATAGTAAGGGATAGCTCTGGATTGCCTCTTTTCATTAATTCAATCACTATCGAGGTCGTATCTCCTCTTCATGCCGAACTATTAGCCATACTTGCTGCTTGTCAATCTTTTCAACATAGAGATATTCCCTTAATCATTGAATCAGATTCTCTTTTAGCCATTAATATGATTGAAAATCCATACTCTGCTAATTGGAAGTTTTTCAATTTGGCCTATAAGGTTAAGAGTTTATTATGTGGAGCAGTGCTCAATCACATTTATAGAGAATGCAACTCAGTGGCTAACGCAATTGCGAAACATCATTCTTCACATAATCAACCACTAAACTTGTATAATTTGCCTGTCAATATCAAAGGTCTCATTAACTTAGATAGGGAGGAATTTCCTCATGTTCGAATTCAGAAACATGGCCATGATAGGACTTGATACTGCTGATGGTGATTTCAATTACATACAGATCAACTTGCTACGCATGATGATGAACTGGAGCTGCTGTTCATCCTACGGTCGCCAATCTGATTTTGCAGCTCTTTTTCACATTAAGGGACTCCTACAGATGCTGCTAAAAGCCTACTCTGGTGCAACTCATGTCCTCCAATCCTACTTTTGGGTGTTGGAACTCTTCAAGCTTAGCTATTGACTTACTGTCTTTGAAGTTGCCTGGCCAAGGGAGAGAATTAACACGAGGGGTGGAGATTCACTCTTTTGGGTCGCAACTTCATTACAGATTACGTTACCCTTGTATAGCTGTTCATATATCCTTCAATATAGATAGTTTTAGGACTTTTGGAGGCAACTGTGTTGCCTCAAAGCTTAAGGAACTAGCAGCACTTGATGTACCAACGGTTGATTTTGTTACAAGGCCTGGGGAACCTTAATACATATTTCCCTCACCTTCGGGTGTTTTCAATTTAAAAAAATTACAACAGAACCATTAGATACCCAACAAATTTATGATAAATACACACCATTACCTATCTAAAATGAAATTTCAGAAGGTTGGACAAATGTAAGAGTACACCATATAATAAGAAAATGAATCAAACCCATATATATCAACCCGAAGTTGCTCATCCTATTATTGTTACTGCCTTGTTAAAAACAAAGTACTCTAGAAACTAAATTGTATCTATAAATGAAATACTATACATATTCTTCATATGGAAAAACGATAGCACATTGCTGCAACCAAATGTTTCCATACTAAAACAATGATAGTCGATTCTGACGCAACCAAACTCGGATGCATTTCTTCACTATTCTTCTGATTTAGCAAGATCAAAATCTGCTATCAGCTTCATTCAAATGAGCATAGAAGTAAGGCCAGATCCAAGTTAGATGTTCAAGACTAATGAAAATGTATGTATTCGTCTCACTGTGTACGGAATAAGCCATGATTTTACTCTATTTTATATTATTTAAACTCTTTGCATCACAAGAAAGCATAAGAGAATACATACTTCCACAATTAGATAGGGAAAAACCAAATGAACACTTTCAGTGAAGTGAGATACTCAAGGGACTCTATCCAAATTACACCAATTATAGCTCATTAGGATTAGTACCTGTAATATGAAGTAGAAGTAAAAGATCATATTAATTTCTAAGTCGAGTAAGCAAGCTTCTAAAATCAGTATCATCACCCCCTTCAGAATCAGAATCTTCGTAATCTACAGCAATAAAAAATCTTAGGGCAATTGTTGGCAATAACAATAGTAAATGAGAAAAGAAAGTAACTACCTTTAGCATATAACCAATCATTCCGCAAATACGTGCCTCCACATTACTTGGAAAACTAGTACTTCAAAATTTGTTAATAAGTCTTCCACCACAACTATATGAGGATTATGAAGCAACTGTGGTTATGGGAATACTCAATACATCATTCGCCATCAATGATAACTCAGGCCACTTGATGCTATTTCACTTCAGATAATCAAGAATATCTAGCTTTTTATTTCTTGGAAGACTTGCTTCATCCAAATTAACTTTCAATTGAGACTTCTTCTCTTCCATCCTATATTCATTCTCATGTACTACAAATACCTACATTGAACAATAAAATATTAGTACAATGAATTATAAAATTGTTACAAGAATCCAAGCCACTATAAAAGAATCACTTACCAAATAAATATCATCTGATTGTTGATTATCATCCCCCATAATCATATCTTGAGAGGCCAACATAGAAGCACTATCAGTATAATTCATATACTCTTCAAACAAAGAGAACAAAGTCTCCTTAACTTTCTCAAACAAGTTCTCGTGGTTTCTTTTTTAGGAAAGTCGAAACATTCCTCACATAGTTAAGTTTGAATCAGGTATTCAAAACAATAGCCAAAGAAAAGATAAGGCTATAACATTCTCAATACTTCCGAAACTTTTCATACATAAAAGTCGTCATATGATGCATGATAGGATCAGTGCTTTTCAAGTGCTTCAAACTTAATCCTTCAATATTGAACACGGAAGAAAAATACATGTTTGCAGTCGGATAAAGTGAACCGGGGAACAAAGTAGTTATCTCATTAAAAGGTTGTAAGATCTTAGCAATCTCTTCCACCTTTACTCATTCTTCTGCAATAAGAAAATGAACATACTGGTTATCCACAAATTGCAATTTATGATATGCATCATAGAATAAAATAGCACTGTCAAGCATCAAGTACATGAATTTTCACCTAGTGGGCAGATCTTGTCTCACGTGTTTAGTAATATTCAACCCTACAACTTGAAAAAAATTAGTAAATTTAAGCTTTCTTGATCCAGAGCTTCTCACAAACTTAGCACTCTCTCTAACTTTTTACACGGACTTGTTAATAGCTTTCAAACCATGCTTTATAATTAAATTAAAAATGTGTGCGCCACATCTCACGTGAAGAAAATCTCCTCCACCCAATAGAGCATCATGGAAAAACAAGTGATCTTGTAATACCTTTACCATACCATCTTGACAAGAAGCATTGTCTAAAGTAATAGTAAAGACTTTTCTATCAATTCTCCATTCTTGTAAGAAATTGACAAGTAAATGATCCAAAATTTGACCATTATATGGTGGAGGCACATGTTTAAATATTTATATTCACTTCTGCAACACCCAGTTTGAATATGTATAATGAGCAGTTAAACAGAAATACCCATCCATGGTTGAAGAACTCCATAAATCAGATGTCAAACATATCTTACCCTTTACAACCTCTAATTCCCTTTCAATTTCTCTTTTTGTATTTCAGATATTCTCAATACATCACTTTTTAGAGTGTTGTTTGAAATGGTTTTCACCATTGGGTTCAAGAACTTATGAACTCTCCTATTTCCTTCACGTTCAATGTACTCATAAGGATAATTGTACCTCAAAACAACAAAGATAACTTCCTTACAATAGGCAGAATGTTTAATTGAGTGAACCTTTAACATGAAAAGTTAAAATATAACGTTTAAGCCCTGACGTATCTGACCGACCATCCCCCAAAACCACTTCCCCATATTGTTTACACTTACTTGTCTGCCTGCCTTTATTATTAATTATCTTTTCAAATGAACTTCAAGCTTTTTATCGCAGCTTGCATGTACTCCTATTTAAATTTATTGTGTTGTCTTCTTGAATTGAAACATCGTTGTTTGATTTCATATTCACCTATGTAAAATGTAAGAATATCACATTAATTGTACTCCAAATTTCACAAGGATATCAACTGTAACCATGAAAGGACAAGACTAAATTATTTTTTTAGTCCGCCTACATAGTATCTTTTACCATATTTTGGTCTTTGTTTGCAAATCAACCCTCAGACAGTACCAAACAAATTCAGAATGATTTGTTTGGTCCCCAAAGATGATTTTCAGGGAAAGTCAATGGTAAAATTGGTCAAAATATATAAAATGACCATTATACCCCTGAGTTTTAAAAAAGAAAAAAGGAAAGGTCTTCGTCTTCTTCGCTCGTCTTCTTTGCTTGTCTTCTCCGCCACCGTATATAAATGCCCATCGTCGCCCCAAACCAGGGCCACCTGGTGGTGGTGAACGATGCCTTCTACCTTTATCTGGCCAAACCCTGCTTGCTGAAGAAGGAAAAATAGAAGAAAACCCCAATCGAAGCGTGCCAAATTAGATTGATCCAAGTTTCATCCTTCTGGGTTTCTTCACAATCGGAAAGGGTTTATGATGGTTTGTATAAAATTGAATACCGGTCAAGGGTACGCAATTCTCAAGGGCTCAAAGGCGGGGAAGATCTGGAGAACACAATTATTAAGCTCAAACCTTCTTCTTTCGCCTTTGGAACCAGATCTGAAGTAAGGCAAGTCGAGTGTACCACCAACGAGGTAGAGTGTCTCAAGGGTTGACGTCGGCGAGGAGATTTGAGCTTCGAGATGCCGGCGGAGCTTCGAGACCCATGGCAGAGCTTCGAGCTTTGAGACGCAGTCATATTTTCAAGGGCATCATAAAAGACCAGTGCTAGCGGAGCTTCCGGCATTTTCAACAAACATTTATTTTATTTGCAATTAAGCCCCTAAACAATATAGAATATTTTTGTATTGACCCCAAAATTTAATTGAAAATATTTTTTAATAAGTAAAATTCCAAAAATACCCCTAACTATATCGAAAAACATTTTCGATTTCCCTGAAAACAACCTTTGGGGACCAAACAAATATTATTCTAATTTTTTTTGGTACTGTCTGAGAGTTATTTGCAAATGGGGACCAAAACATGGTATAAGATACTTTGTAGGGAATTAAAAAAATAATTTAGTCAAAAAACAATTAACTGCAAACCAACCAAAATGACCACAAAAGAAGGATATTTAAGCATGAGTTGTTTATGAACAATCCAAGTTCTTCATCTATCTCATTCTATTTGAAAATTTTCAAATTGTATAAACTGTGATGGTGCTACTGAGGGAATTCAGAGGGAATTCATCTTCGCTACGTGAGCCTTAGACTTAGAATAAATCCCTCTTTTCCATAGCATCATAGAAGAAAAAACCATCAAATGTACCAAAAGTTTACAGGAATGAGAACTAACATATTACATTAAAATCCCTTTTTCAGAAACATGTTTTGGAGGCTCAAATATGTTTTTTAGAAGCATACAGAGAAACCTAGCACGCCCTGGTTGTAAATCAACGGTTGCATATGTAATGCCATCAAAGATTTGCCTAACCAAGTTACGCGTCGGATAATCTTGAATGTCGTTGCTCAGAAAACAAAGAAATATCACCACAATCTCATTGTAATCTTCAACACAGCACCGGTAAAAGAATCTGAAACATCACCATCACGACAACAATAATAACAAGAATAATCTGGCGGTAAATTGTAACAAGCAACCTTGCAGCGCAAAATCCCAGAAGTTGAAGTGGAATCAACTCTAGCTCCAGCATCGAAAATGATATTAAATAAGTTGACAGAAAAGTATTTTATTTAAAACGTTGGATTCCCACTAAAGTCACATCTAAAAAATTAGCAAAAATGACTTTGTCCAAGTGATCACCAAATCATAACTTCATTTGGTAGCGAAATAAAATAAAATAGCATAACTAAATATCCAACAAAAAATTTACTCTCAAAATAAAATTCTCTATGAAAAGAACAAGCAGATGGATCTTGCATATGGATCTTTCAGCTGACATCAAATGGTAAAACAACCAATCCATAATACACTAATAAATTATAACCATCATTGGTCGTTACTCTTCAACTTGGAAATCACAGCACACGGATAAATCTACAGCAGACACCTCTGAGCTTGGTAAGTGGAGCCAAATATGTGACGTTAATAGGAGAACTGAAGCTAAATATAATCAAAGTACACAGATAAATATATAGTAGAAGAATTGAAGCTATATTGAACTACAATTCAAGCTATAGTTGTACGTTACCTGTTCGCATCAAGATATGGAACTTAAATTTCTTCGCTTCAAAACTAGGTTACTCTTTGCATCAAAATCTGAAGTTGTTTGAAGTTTCTGAAAAGAAATTTTACACCTGTTGACATCCAGATTGTAGAAAAAATAGGCGCATGTTTGATCATTTTTTAATGAACTTCAATGCCTGTTCATGAAATCCTACGCCTCGGAATCAAGATTGAATCTCTAATCGGCAACCATCGAAACCCCTCTCATCTGAATTCTAAAGAAACCCAGAGAAAGATTTGGATTATGGTTGGGCGTGAACTTAGGATGGGAATCAATTGGGAAGTAATTGGGTACCCAAATTTACCCAGCATTAAACGAGTTAATGGAAATATCATGTTCCCAATCCCATTTTCCTTATGACCCGATCTAATAATACCTATTTCAAACCGATCCCAAACTAATAAACAAGAAAATTTTCCACCCCATTAACTTAATTTTAGTGGGTCCAAATAATTAATGGGATATATTTACTCCTCTACATAGAACCCATACACGCTGCTTATCTACCATTGGTGAACATCAGCATCCGACTTAGTACCCGGAAATGCCAAGTATCCAGTGCTATCTTTTTAGCATGTGAATTGAATGCAACTCCCCACTAATCTAGCACAACAACATGGAGATGCAACCACCAATGACATAAGAAGGGGGGGTTCTTATAATTGGCCAATGCAGCAACCGCATGTGCCTCATGGTTGGTTGATGCCACAATATCCAGCACCATCTTACTTCGGTATGTGATATGGTGTATTTTGTGTAGCATAACTAGTGATTGTTAGCATACTTTAAAATAATTCTGGACAGATATGTTTTGTGAATTTTTCATTCGGTGCGAAAAAGTTCATAAATCTAAGGATTTACGAAAGACTGAAGATTTAAAGTACTGAATATGAAGATCGAAGGACATGTCGTCCACCCCAAAAGGAACACACAAGGAAGAAGAAGAGAATAACTGGTGACCATGAAGGATCGTCAGAATTCCACGTCCGAGCCCTAGGTAGGGTATTGAATTAAACCCTGAGGGCGGGTCACCGAAAAACCAATGGTGCAGCATACATGTCGTAGATGCGACCGACGAGAATCTTAGTTCCGATATGATTTTATTTCTTTTCCTATTTTAACTCTAATTAGGTTTTAATTAGGTTATTTTTGTATATTCCTTTTAAAATTTATGTATTCAAGTATTTAAACTTATAATGGCCATAGAATATGAAGACATTCAGATTCAGGCATTCTTGCATTACAATTCAGATATATTTTATATTGGTTTTTTTTATGAAGAACAAAATTTTCAGTTTCATCTGATGATTAAAGTCGTTGCAAATTTTATTGTGAGATTCTAGACTCTTGTTCTATTCATATTTATTGTATTGGTTATCTTGTTGTTGAATTCATTAGATTGTGTTGATTTTAGAGTCTGGTCATCTAGGTTAATGAATATTGTTCATATTGCTACAATTTATGTGATTCAAACACTAGATCTAATGAAGTAGAAATTCATAATTATATGAGTGTAAGATTATGACTTGTGTCTATTGTGAAAGAGAATTTATTGCATTCTACTATTAACGTATGTTTATGGTTATTATTGCATGTATCCTATACATTCTTGGGCTTAATAATTGGTCTTGAATGAACTTGAGATATCTCAAATCAACCTGTTATACTAAAATGTGAATATTGTTAGATGAACTGCTTTTGTAATATTTATTTAATCCTTAAGTTATCATTCTTGTTTTGGCTAGTTGTTCATAGAAAATTATTTTGAAACCCCCATTTGATTACTTGGTTGGTGAAATATTCTTGCTTGCGTTGAAATTGAGAAAACTATTCCCTTGGGTCTGACTCTTGCTTGCCTACTATGTTGTTATTTCAAATGTTAAATGAAATATTAATTTACTTTAATTTGGATTTAATGATTGTGAAAATAGAACTGTCAAATTTGGCGTCGTTGTCAGAGAGTTATTTTATTATATTTCTTTATTTGTTTTTGTGAATAACCAATTGTTTTGTGTGAACAAATTTTTTGGTTCACACACATAATACTAATATATTTCAGCTATTTGTGATTCATAAATTGAGCTATGATTGTTTTGATATTGAGATAGTTGACGTGTACTTGGGAGTCATTACAAAACCCGAAGCATGCAAGTCAAAGATGAAACATCTTCTTGTTGCTCCTTATTCACTCCTAACTACTAGAAAGTAGATAGTGGTAAGATCGGGTGTCATCCAAAGAGATTTAAGGGTTTAAAAGATAGGTTTAAAAGAGTAAGTGTTGTTCACGTAGATTTAAGGTTCTAAAAGATAATTTGTCGTCCACGGAGATCGGGTGTCGCCATTACTTCTTTCGAAATACCCTGTAAGCTTTGGCTCACCAGTAGTTTCTTCGAAGGTTTACAACATTCCATCTTCTTGATACTCAATTTCATGCCATGTCTTCCATCACATAGTTTCTTCCTAGTTGGGTTCTAGTTTTACATCCTTCTCTTGTTGACTCTTTTCCTTTCTTCTCATCACAAATTCCCCATGCACAAATAGGGTCTTTCTCACCCTTTGGTACTTTTTGATGTTTTCCTTCACCTTGGCTTTGTATTTTCCATTTTTCTAATCCATTAAGTAAAAGTTTGTTCATATCTCCTCTTCATTCCTCCTCGTGTTCGGCTTTGCCATCCAAATGCTAGGAAGTCCAATTTCTCTGGGGATTAGAATCTTTTTTACATACACTAAAATGAATGGTGTTTCCCCCGTTGTCATCTTATCAGTTGTCTGATATAACCATAGCATACTAGATAGTTTATTCAACCATTTTCCTTCATCCGTCACTAACCAGACCCTTATGCCATTGATGATCTTTGTGTTGGTGAGTTTGACCTGGACATTGGCCTGGGGGTGATAGAATGAAGTGAGTTTATGTTAAATGTTGATATCTTCATACCACTTCTTGATGAGATTATGTGTGAACTTCTTGCCATTGTTTGTAATGATTGTCTTGGGAAGGCCATATGTAGAGCAAAAATCAGTGCAACTTGTTCCCTTCATGTTGGTCAACGTGTGCGCTTCAATCCACTTGGTAAAGTAGTCAATGGCTACGAGCACATATTTTCCCTTGCCACCCTCTTCGAGGAATGGTCCCACCATATCAATCCCCCACTTCTCCAAGAGCACCCACAGTAGTGTAGCCCAATTTTGGGCTACTTATCCCACCATCTTCTTTCAAATCCCCATTTTTCAGCTTTTACATACAGTCATTCAGTTTGTCAAGTCATAAAGCCCCATACATATCATTGTTTTTTGTCCACGTTATTTTATATACACTACTCATTATTTATATTTTTATTGTTGGTATTTAAAAATATATAAATATCAATTAAAATATATTTTGTAAGATTAAAATATTTAATTATGATTCTAATTCATTGGTAATATTTTTACAAACACAAGATTTTTGTTCTTTCCATTTGTCAAGTGGTCATGCATGCCAAATGGAAGAAGCTAAATGGAGGGTTTGTGGTGTATGAGGTCTAGCTTAAAGTGGTCTTCTAGTAACCCAAACTCTGAAAAGCAAATTGAAAAGCCCCCACTGTAGGTGAAACTCAGCTTTTCATAATGAAAAGCATGCCCAAAAGCTCCCACTGTGGGTGCTCTAATTTCCATGATCCATTGATCTCCATGATCCATTGATCGCCATTATCCTCTCTTGGGGAATGTGCACGAGTGGGGCATTTTAATGACATGGCAGAAATTTATGGATTTGTTTGAAAGCATCGTCAAACATCTTTGGTCAATAGTAATCTTCCTAGAGCAACTTTTTGCCGAGCGATCTTTCTCCGTAGTGGATGCCAAAGACTCCCTAATGAACTTCTATGATAAGATACTCCGTCTCATCAGGTGTTTCACATCGCAAAAGGGGCATTAAGTACCCTCTTTTGTATGCAGTATCATTTGTATCATGTATCTTGCCACTTTCACCTTGATCTTTCTTCCTTCAGCCTTGTCTTCAGGCAGTGTACCATCTTTCAGGTACTTCCTGATGGGTGTCATCCAATTTCTATATCATTAATAGCCATGACACTTTATTCCTCATAGCTATGACACACCATCTTCTCCATTGGTAACTTCTTATGAGACTCCAAGCTTAAATCAATCAATGCTAACTTATTTAAGGCATCAACCTTCTGGTTATGCTTCCTTGATAATTGAGTTAAAGTGTATCTTTTGAATTTCCTTACAATTGGATGCACCAAATCCAAGTATCTTTAAAGGATCCTTTCCCTAGCCCCATACCCCCCTTTACTTATTGAACCACTATCTATTTATTGCTGAAGATTTCTAAGTGTTCCACCTCCAGGTCTTTGGCCAGCCAAAGACCTGTGATCAAATATTACTCTGCCTCATTATTATTGGTTCCTAAATCAAAATGTAAAGCATAGGGAAAATCTTGGCCATCTCGGTTGGTAAGGAGTACTCCTGTTCCACTTCCTCCAACATAGGACAAACCATCAATATACAATTTCCATCTTCGGCTGGCATCTTCAAAGTGTTCAACCGGGAAATCCTTTGCAGTCTTGGATATAAAATAAGGTAGGGCTTGGCCCTTGATAGATGTTCTCAGACTAAATTAAATATCATGTTTACCTAATTTAACAGCCCATTTCATCATTCTACCAGAAGATTTAGGCATAAGGAGTACCAGGCGGATCAGGTGGTTTCTTAGCAGTACAATCGTATAGGCTTGGAAGTAAGACTGTAGTCTACAAGCTGCATGGACTAGGGCCAAAACGAGTCATTCCAAAGTTGTGTGCACGTCTATGATCCCTATAAATATACGTTGATAAAATAAATTGAGTGTTGTTGTTGATGCTTCTTTTTTATCAAAAATGTACTGATCGCCTAAGGTGAGACTGATATGTATATATACACCACCTCTCATATCTCTGGTGTCATCAATGTCGGTAGAGTGTGAAGGTGTCATATTAGCTGCTGGAAAGCTTCTTTACATTCCTCTGACTTCTTCTCCTTCTTCAATATTTGAAACAAGGACAAAGGCTTCTTTGCTCCCTTTGAAAAGAATCTTCTCAAGGCCCCCGATAACCCTTGAGTCATTGTACGTCTTTAGATGTCTTCAGAGACTGTATCTTCAGAATAGCATCAATCTTTTATGGGTTTACGTTGATTCCCTTGTTGGAAACCGTGAAACTCATGAACTTCCTAGTTCCCACTCTGATGACACATTTTAATGGGTTGAGCTTTAAGTTAGCGCTTTAGAGTTGATCAAAAGTTTCCTTCATGTTGGACATGAAGTCTTCATAACACTTTTTTTTTCACAACCATACCATCTATATAGATCATAACATTGATGCTTACCTGGTTCTTGAATATATTATGAACCAGTCGTTGGTAAGTACATCATGCATTCTTCATTCCAAAGGGAATCTTTTTGTAATAGAATATACTCACAATTGTGATTAATGGGGCCTCCTCCTTATATCCTTCCAGCACCAGGATTTGGTGATATCTTTTGTGTGCATTGAAGAATGTTAGCACCTCATATCAAGTAATAGCTTCAACCAGTGGATCAATTGATAGTAGGGGATAGATATAATTTGGACAATACTTGTTCTAATCAGTGAAGTTAATGAACATTCTCCATCCACCATTGTGTTTTTTCAGCATCATTGCATTCACCAACCGCTCGGGATAAAGAATTTCCTCAAACACATCAGCCTTTAGCAGCTTTGATACTTAGTACTTGATTTTATCCACCGTTTGTGGGGCAAAAGATCTTCTCTTCTACTTGATCGGCTTAAACATTGAGATTCTGCACTGCTAAATACATAGGGACCTCTATCAAGTCAGATACATGCCAAGAAAGATATCTGAGTAATTATTTAGCAAATTTAGAGTTGTTAAGCATCAGGATCTTTTCAACTTTAGCAACTGCGGTGGGAAGTGTTTCCACATGGATCGCACTAACTCCATTCATCTTGTGAAGCTCCTTTCATGTCGTCATCATGAAACTCTAAGTCATTGCCTGGTCACCTCTAACCAAAGAAATCTCATTTTTCATTGTTAATTTCATCACCGAGTGGTAACGATGACCAGCCAGCTTTAGCCTAGTTCATCCACGGTCAACCGAGCTTGACGTTGAAAGGTGAAAGAGTATCAATGACAACAAACTTACAAAAAAATATCATACTTATTTTATCATCACTGATTATAACTCGAAAAGTAATTCTAACAGTCGGTAATTATGCTCTTCCAGTGAACCCTAGTTAAGGGGGTGTAGACTTCTGCAATATTCTCATGCTCATCCTCAGCTAATCAAAGCAAATAGTAAACGTGACGTCCACTCCATTTCTAATTTGAATCTCTTTCCAAAGACTCTGCTTACAGAATTTTGATAAGCACTCTTAACAAAGGTTGATCGTAGCACCCTCTTGAAATCAAGACGACACAGACGAATTCTAGTAAAAAACAACTTTATGATCTTCACTAATATAAGAGACTGATTCACACGAATAATCCAAGCACTAATTGTACCAAATTAACACAAATAATCCAACGGTTCTAAGCACTAATTTATAATGGAAACAAACCTAACAGCTTAACGCTTACAAAGAGTATAAACTCAAATTCTGAATATATGATGTATGATATGTAATTAAAAAAAATGTTGAAAAACATCCCCTATTTATAGTACATAAGTTCAGCCATTACAAAACATAAAGAAGATAAGATTTGATAATTCCTATAAAAAAACTAGAATGAATTATGGCATCATTAAAAAGCTAAAACCATATCAAACAAAAATTCCTAATTCAATCTAAATGATGACCAAATTCATCCAAGTAAATAATCCAAATATTGGCTGAATTCTTAAATGAATTATCTAAACCTAAAAAATCTAATCCAATCATAACTAAATCTTCAAAAATTACATTAATTTTGAAATTGGATCTAAATGTGAGAACTACCTCGCTAAAAAAAACTCAGTGGGAAAAATAGGCTAGTGTTAAGCTCCTAAAAATCATGGAACAAAATAAAATAAAACTAAATTAAGAAAACTGTAATAAATGATATTCTTATAATCGTATAAATTTCCCTCATCAGTGAACACTCTCTTAACCAAGGCACTCCCAATGCTTAAAATTACCATGGGATCAGAATTGGGGGGGAGGGGGTGGTTGGGCACTGAATCAGCATCTAAAAAGGTGATCGTCTCATTTGATTAGAGACGTTTACTCTTGGACTTATGTCTTATCTATTGTTGGCGGTGCATCATTTATCACAGTCACCACTCTGTTATTCTTCGGTGCTTATGTCTGATCTGTCGGTGGTGGTGCATCATTTTGGCGAGGATGCCGATAGTTTTTTCTTTCCTGTTTGTTCGGCCTATGCCTTCTATCTCTCTATTGCTGGTTGTTCTGACCTTATCCATGAATTTGATTATGAACTTTCCTTCTCGGTTGATCACCCCTCTTTGGTTGTGAGGAATTGATTTATTCTTGCAGCATTCCACGGGTTATTTACTTCTCAATTTCCAAATTCAATTGAAAGCATTCTCCCATGTCAGGACCCCTCACTACTGGAACGACCCCCCATAGGCACCAGTAGAAACTCATCATAGGTACTGGTTTTTTTCCTACTGGGATACTGGTGCATAAGTGACCCAGTGAAAAAGGTTGAGGTAATAGCATCGGTAAGAAATACCGGTGCTAAAGATTAAAATTGGTAAGTTACATACCGGGGATAAAGAATTTAATTACCGGTGCAGAAATATACTAGTATAGTTTTCGAGCACCGATAGTAAGAATAAGTACCAGTGCTAAAGTAGAGAACTAGTATGTTATAGATCGGTGCTCAAAAATTATACCGGTCCACAAATCAACATGCTGGGTAAAGTTTTTGAGCACCGGTAGTTAGTATATGTACCGGTGATCATATTATAGCACCGGTAAGGAAAGTTTTTCGGTGCATAAAAGTATGATTTATAGAACCGGTACTTTTAACAATAGCACCGGTAGCAGAGATGTTTTAGGCACTGGTATCCCTAGCTGGTTTTAATTGAAAGCACCAGTTCTGAATTAGCAAACAGTGCTGATTTTAGAAAAAAATTGCATGGGTAGTTTTTAAAATTGTTGTGTCATCTCTGATCAACCACAGGAAAAAAATATAAATAATCCTTCCAATAAGTTGGAAAAATTACTAGGAAACTAATGATGTAAATAACAATGAACAAATTATACAGCAAAAGAATTAATGAAATCAATGCCAATATACCATCATGCCATTTACAAATTCCCATCACCCATCCACAAACATTAGTCAACAAATTTGCTTGGATCATTCCTGGCCACCGTTGCATAAATATTAACCCATGACACACACCATTTGGCCACCACCACTTGAAGTTTGTAGAAATTGTACGAGCCTTGCTTCTCCAGAAAAATCTGCATTTCAATCAGATCAAAAGTTAGTTTGTATGACGGGGTTACTGCGATATAATCCATACACATATTATGTTATTTGTGTTGAAGTTTTGATACTTACGTCAATAGCATTGTTGGAAGTTTTCTCGAGTGTGAGCTCCTCAAGGAATTGAATGACACAGTAGCCACATTCCCAGCTACTTCCTTGTCGTCGGTGCTAAGATAGAATGAAAGAATCGATAATGAAATTAGTGTACGTAAAGAAAAAAACGTACGAAGTATGTTTAACTATTTATACTTACTACTTACCTTGATGTTTGCTATCTTCGAGCTGATATCTGGTGAGGGTTCATTCTTCCTCTTCAACCTCTCATATTGACACACAACCCTGTGACATATTTGAGTTACTACCTTTGAAAATACTATTATTGGAAAAAGTAGGGTTAATGGTGCTAAAATTATTATTTGGAAATAACTTGTGTCTCGATGTAATCCTCAGGCTGAATACCATTGGTGGGTGTGTCCAATGTGTAGACATGGTTTATTCGGGGACAAATGAGGGTGAGGAACCAATGTGAACTGCGTGAATAATTTTAAAATTAATCTATCTTTTGAATTTTACAAAATAGACATCAATCAAATTTAAAATGTAAAATTTCTGACCTCCTGAGGTATGGCACAAAATACATAGCGGCGTCTGAGTTAATCTTCGAGTCCCAGATGAGGCGAACCTGGGAAGTTATGTCTTCCTCCTGAAGCAAGTTGTCGGTTCTTCCTATATTGGAGACACAGAACAGGATTCTGCCATTGTTCATAGCCTCTATTTTAATCCACAGGTTCCTGTCAGAGCATAAGTTATTAGTTGTCACGAATATGTTGAAGAACAAGATACATGAGTTTAATATTTTGGAATTTGCCCCATCCACAAATCCATTTGTGCATTTGAGATCCATGTCATCCCATGACAATTCCCGAGCTTGTCTCCAAAATCCAATAGTTGCTGGATGCAAAGACCAGATTTGCACGGCTTGGTAAATGTGGATACAAGAAACTAGTTTTAAAATATAACCTTCCTGTTAGCATTCATTTCTGTTGCCTTCTCGTAGCAATGGTTTATAAACTCCCTTTTAATTGGATGCTTCTTTAAGGCACGCATGTTTTCAATATGCGTGTAGTTGTTTAAAAACATATGTTAAGTGATAAGTAAATTTCCAAATATGTGTGGATGATTTTGTCCCGAGCTATGATAGAATTACAAATCTCAGGGGTGAGATCTCTGTCTTGTGCATTTTCCCCGGCTTGCAACTCGTGGTAGAATCCTTAAACTGTGCTGACAAAGTAGTCGGATTTTAATTTGAAAAAACACACTAGAATATGTTATTAATTAAAAATATATTAGTAATAGTTAATATGGTATACCTCATCATCGGTTACCTCAAGGAAGTCCCAATTTTTTTCCACAGATTCTTTGACAGGCTCGTCCTTCTGTTTTTCAGCAGGGGTGTCTAAATCCTGGTCAATAAAAGACTTCGACCATTAAATGGCATGTCTGAGAGCCTCTCCCACATCGAAGAATGTGTGGTTGGCAGAGGGAAATCCTTTGTTGGCATGGAAGACTGGATCAATCACCTGGACACGAGCGATTCCACTTACTGATGCACGGTTGTGGCACTTTCTTTGGAGAAATCCCTTCGCCACTAGGGCCCTTGACCCATCCAATTACTTCACGAACAAACTCACCCTCTCCCCATCCTTACATTAATTGTGGAACTTTGTTAATAATGAAATATATGAAATGTAATATGTAATACACCAAGTAATGAAAGAAAGAATGACGAATGCTATCCCATTTTTTACCTCCTCATCATCCTCTTCATCGCTGGGAGGACCATCTGATTTTGTATGGGTCACGCTCACTTCGGCCAATGCCTTTTCTATGAAAGACTTGGGATCATCCAGGCCAGGTGGTATTTGGACCCCTCCCGCTGATGTGATCCCCTTGACGAGCTTAGAGAGGTATGACACCATTGCCTTCACCACCGGTTGGTCATTTGCTTTCTTTTGTTGGACTGCTGGAGCGAAAGACATGCTTCTACCGTATTTTATTTTGCATTTGCTTGACAAGCGGGGTATAACAACCTCTTTACGGGGGCTTGATGGACTACCCCTATACCTCCCTGGGTGATCCGGCTTGCCAGTCGCCACTATCAGTATGTCCTGCCCCAGTTTGAGAACCAATATGCCCTTAGCGGCTTTCTCATTCATTTTGATCCGTTGCCAGGCATAAAGTATGAACAATGAATTTAATTTGAAAAAATTTCAAGATCATTCAAAGTGGAATTACTAAACATTGTAATGATCAATTAATGTGGAAAAACTTACAATGTTCTCTACAATGGCTATGTTGGTCGGATTAGTGTATTTGTTTTTGTATGCCAGCTTGATGGACTCAAGCTAGACTAGGGACATGTCCACACTGAATTACTTGGTCTCGAGCTTAGTCTCGATCGCCTCCTCTGTCAAGCACTGAGCATCCAGTTTCACTCGCGTCTCTTCCTTCTTTTCTCGATTATTTTTTCCCGGGTGACCCGGTGTCCGCTTCTTCCAGTCCGATGTGTGTAAACCTTTTCCTTTGAGTTCTCATTGTTAGTATGACTTATTTTCTGTCCATAGGAATTAAATGGAAGTTTAAATAATGAAATTTAGAAGTAAATTGAAATAACATAGATGTTGATTTTGACTGAATGTTGATATAAAGTTTACCTTAAACTCAGGTGTTGTTCTCATCTTCACAAGTTGTACCACTCCTCTTCATCCATCCATTTGTACTTTTCCCAAGGTTCGTATGGTAACTTTTCCTTGGTTATTTCCACTTGATGAATGAATTTCTTTGCCACTTTTGATTTCCAATTATGGTGGGAATTGTTGGCTTCAACGTACACATACCTTTTCAACTTTTCAAGTTGTGATTTAGTCAACTTTTACTCAAACCTGAAGCTCACCTGTATTTTGGAAATTTAGCTTGTCCCCTCTTTCTCTTCCTCCCACTTGTAGCCATTTTGTTACCTTTGGGAGGCATCTAATGCAGGGCAATGAAATTGAATGTTAGAGATTCAATGTTATGAAGCAAGAATCATAAACCAATATTCAAAAAAGAGTAACCATAGTTGGCGATATCCAATTACAATCACAACTCAACGGAATGAATCAAACTTTCCCAATCACAATTGAAAATTAGAATATAAGTGTTGAATGGGGAATCACAAAGCACAATTACAACTCATCAACCACTACTCAACCATTCAAACCTCGCAATCACTTTTCACAACTCAAGTACCACAACTCAACTAATCGAACATAGTAAATACAAATATAACTATCGAACTGGGAATTCTGAAGCACAATCACAACTAAACAACCACAACTAAAATGTTCAAACATATAAATCACATTAGATTGTTTGGGTACACAACGACATTGTCAAAAATCCAAAATACACATCCATATAACATTTAACATAACAATACATACAAAAGGACTTAACTTCATGATGACGGTAACTGGCCTTGATTTACCAGCGGAGGTTGCGGACCGACAAGGCGGCGGAAGTGCGGAGGAACAGCTGGCGGAGGTGCGGAGGAATAGGGGGGAAGTAGCGGCTGTAGTGGGGAGTGATGATAGGTGTGGTCAACAAGTGGTAGAGATTTGAGTCTGATGTGGTGGGAATTTATGGCCGGTGGTGGTAGATATTTACGGTCAGGAATTTATGGCCGGTGGTGGTGGGGTTTTGGCCGGGTTTCCTGACGAGCGGTGGTAGTGGGGCTTAAAAACATAGTGGAGAGGGAGATGGTGTTGGACGAGTGGAGCTAAGTTCGGAGATGGTAGAAGAGTGGGGATGAAAGAGTTGGAGTGGAAGTGTCTGCCTTTTATATGTTATTTGATAGCACCGGTACCAAACCAATACCGGTGCCTATAATCAGTAAACGCAGCTGCATGCAGCGGCTATGTATTTATTTTTTATAATTCACATTTGGGCAGGGATCAAGTTGAGTAGAAATATTCTATGTCTTGAGCACCGGTACATAAAACCAGTAATATAGCTTACAAAAAGCTGCTGCTGCCAGATTGTTTTATTCTTTGAAATGGACAGAGACCAATATGTACACAATTTGGGTAGAAGTATTCTAAGTATTGAGCACCAGTTGAGTATACCGGTGCTCATACCCACATAACGCAGCTGTGCACAGCTACTTTTCAATTATTTTAATTCTTACAGTTGGACAGTGGGGAAATGACATGTACTTTTTCTAGGTGTTGAGCACCGGTATATCAAACGGGTGCCTAAATATCCGTGTACCAGTGCTCAAAAAATTTCAATTTCTCCACCTATGCAGTTTGAAATTTTCAAATTATTTTCAATTCCCGCAAAAAATTAAGCACCGGTAAGAAATATGACATACCGGTTCAAACAATTCCTACAAACTTTGATTTATTAGGTTTTCTACCCCCAACCTTTTTAGTATTTAGTTTTTTAAAAAGAATTGACTGAATACATGTTTAATTGACATTTCAAAGCCATGAGTGTGATGGTGTACATGTAAATTTATCATTCCAGCGACAACGGATTATATGCTATAGTAAAATTACAATTACGCCCTAAGATATTTTGAAATGTTTATGACCATGTAGTCCTCGTAGATGAGTATCAATTAGGTTTATTGAGTATCAATTAGGTTTATGACATACCTGGGAATAGGAACAGAAGATTGATTTTAACCGGTTGTAGTCTTGAAGGTGATTTTTAATTTGTTTGCCGAAAGGTCCTCCAACTAAACCCCCCAATTACGCTAACTTACCTGCGCAGTACACCCATGATATTTCATTTCATTGGATAAAAATGAATGATTAAAATAATTGTTACATTGCTGGCACATGACCAAAAGCGCTAGTGTATATTGTAGACTTAGTAGGAGGTGCTTAGCTAGTGTTAACTTTGAGAATTCGGGAACTTTTATGGAGACGTATTATGATCCTCTGAGTGACACTAAATTAGATTTTTTATTGTAGAATAGATCAGGAAGTGTAAATGTACGATAATGTTTAAGCGTATTTGAATTTGGAGTTACGAGTAAACTTTTTGCTTTTTGCATTTTAGTCCCTCTAAGAAAAATGGAATCGGCGATGAATAAACGAAATTCAATGTTTGGGAAATGTACTTTTTCAAATTGGAACTATCTGAGTGAACGGAAGGACGTATTTTGCGAGATGGGAATAGTCTTGGAAAATTATGAAATGCAAATGTTGTTTGAAGTGTTTCCACAACTCCAAAACATGTAAATCTTGGTATTCACAGTTTTATTTGGTTTTTAGTTATGTGACAAATTTTAGATTCTTTTTCACGTTAATAGACGATGGCATTGTATTACATTTCGTGATAAGATGGTGCTCAAATCTTCCATACCGGTGCCTTTGAGATAATGTACCAGTGCTAAAGACTGATAAGACAACTGCGTACAGTTGCGTTATTCCGTACGGACATTGTCCTCATCTTGTGCTTAACCGTAATTGGTTCGATACGGGAGGCAACAAAGTGATACCACGCGTTCATTTCCGGAGTTAGTGTTTTCTTAGGAATTTTTGTCCACCCAGGAAACACGAGAGCATCAACATTGGTTCCTTCAGTTGTGATGCACTGAACCAATCTCCTCAATACTTTGTCATTCATATCATTATCCTCATTAATCAGCGCTAACATCTCATCTTCATCATCTTCTACATTTGGCAATCCTTACAGTTCATTGATGACTTGGGGGTGAGGGAGACATATTTTCCATGGCATACAACTTTTTCCGTGCTTAATCCACACCTTAAATTTCGATAGAACTCGGCAACGATGGTCAAGTTCAACGCAGGAGGTGTAGCACAAAGCTTTTCCCAACCCAATTTCCGAATAGTGTCTTGAAAGGGTGGATTTGCTTCAATTCCACATTTCAGATAATGCTTCCTTGTTTTGTAACTCTGGGCCAGCGATCCTACCTCATCAAACACAAATATCTCCTCCACCACCTTGAGGTACGAGCCTTCTAAGGGTGAAGAATACCCTTCTTTCCTATGCCTCTTTGTTTTGGATTTGGGGGCCATCTTGTACATTGTCATAGAGACATTTTATCAAACACCTTGTTTGCATTGACAATTTACCACAATTTCAGCAATAATCTAACTATGGCTTTGTACACTTGTATATAAACAACAAGGATAGCATCACATTGATTATAAAACACGAGTAATTGCGAAACAAGGTGCACATATAACAATCCAAAATGATCATGCTTTCGGAATTTCCACAATCTTGATATGAAACTTTGATAAAATAAGGATTCATTCACAAAAGTAATAGATTTTCACTTCACTGCAGTGTTTTGAGTGAGAGAACAGTACCTTTTCGAATCTCTATCGCCTTTAAGGAAGGATATAGGGTTTTCTCTAAGACGATGTGAACACGGGGTTATGAATGTTAGGTAAAATAACGACCGGGAAGTTTGATTATACTAGATTTTGTTAGCACCGGTACTTGAACATACCGGTGCTATAATATAAATGTAACCCTACACATCTTCCTGGCCATGTATTTTTCTTATTCAGAATGGGACCAAAGAGTAACTCGGGATATTTCTGACTAAGTGTTGAGTGCCGGTACAGTACCAGTGCTTTAAAATCATAAAAATACCAATGCTCCATACCAAGGAAGCCTTATGCAGCTGCATGAACATCAATTTAATATGAAACAGAGAGCAACTCATATGTTTTCTTACTAAGTATTGAGCACGGGTAAAACAACCGGTGCTCAAAAAATGACCCAATACCAGTGCTTGTTATTAAAGCAGCCCTACACAGCTACTTAAACATCATTTTATTCATTATGTCTAACTATTGAGCATTGGAACATTATCCGGTGCTTAAAAATTGGTGCTCCAACTTTGTTTTCATGTACTCTGCCTAAAACCATAGCATGTTCCTAAGTCAATAGCACCAATACAGTTCATTTTTTCCAGTGTTATGAATAACCATACATTTTGCTTTTTGATAAACAGTAGTTGAGGAACCTACAATTTTCAAACATAGGCACATAATTCCACTAAAAATACACTCTAGGCCAAACAAAACGGTCCAGAAGGGTACAAAAGTGATCAAAATATAAATGGAACACCCTATCTCTTCCTCTTCAAGACAACATCACCACCCATAATATTTTCATTCTCGTCCACCCACAGTCTATCCCAATGTGATTGCCTAATTACATATGGTCCACCGATGTCCTCCAAACTAGGGAAAGTAGATGGAAACTCTGCAATATTGGATTTAACATTAATTCCAATTTCATCATGAAAAAGATACTTCTTACCGTGAAGTACAACATGCCGCTTCCCATTTCTTAGGTCTCTGATGTAAAACACCTAGCGAGCTTGAGCCGCTAAGATGAACTTGTCATTCTCATATCCCACACGATTCAAGTCAACTAGCATAAAACCCATGGGCATCTTGGTACGTACCCCGACACGATTTTCAAACCAAAGACAGTTGAACACTACCACTTTAAACTTGACATAATCCAACTCCAAAATCTCCTCGATAACCCCATAAAATGCCATCACGACAACAGTTGGTTTTTTGTCTCTCTTGCTCGACTGCCACATGGATTCAGATTCCAAAAAAACCTTGCTATTCTTACTTGTGCTTTTTCTATCCTTGGAAACAGTTGAAAAACTGTATCCAATTATATCATATCCCTGGTATCTCTTAACTGTGCAACTCGGTGTCCTTGCAAACACATGAAGTTTAAATGGAATCCTCTCCACATTAAAATGGTTATAAAACCAATTAACAAACGTTGCAGAATGCTCAAGTTGCAACTAGTTTGACGACCATTTAGGATAGAGTTCTTCCAAAATTGACATGTGTTCATCAACATAAATAATAGTCTCGCTACAATTACGCAAAACATAACGATGGACTTTCATCAACTCAACATTAGATGGTGTGTATAGCGTACCTTTCGAACGTGGGATACCATTCTTCCTGACACTGTGAACATGCTAGAGAACTCCAACTACCATTTTCCCAAGAAAATTTGAAGTTCAATACTCAATGATCTCCTCTGTGACATACCTCTGGACAATGCTAGCATCGGGTCGGCATCGATTATGTACATAACCCTTGAAGACCACCATGTGATGCTCAAACGGGTACATCCAATACATCTCTACGGGACCATATCGTCTAATTTCCCTGACAAAGTGGACTACAAGATGGACCATAATATCAAAGAATTCCGGGGGAAAATACTTCAACAAACAAAGCTCAAGTATCCCCTTGAGCTCCAACTCATCTAGCTTTTTCTAATAATATTCTTACTGCTAATGGAGTTGAAAAAGAAACATATGTGCATGATGCAGAATCTCACCTCTTTCTCTAGGACCCCACGGATAGCCACGGGCAAGATTTGTTGCGTCAACACGTGACAATCATGGGATTTCAGTGCATTGAGACGCAATTCGTCATTCACAAACCAACTTACATTGAAAGAGTAGCTAGATGGTACCTTGACTCCCCCAATGCACTCACAGACCAACCTCCTCTCACTGATAGAAAGATTCTAAGGGGCTGGTGGTAGGTACGTCTATTTACCTTTCACCTCATGAGCTAAATCAACTCTTATACCAAGCTCAATTAGATCATTCTGTGCATTCAAGTTGTCCTTCGTCTTACCTGGAATGTTTAGTAGAGTACCAATTAAACTCTCACACACATTCTTCTCTATATGCATCACATCCAAACAATGGTGAACCTCCAGAGTCTCCCAATATGGCAAATTGAAGAATATCGGTTTTTTCTTCCAAGGTCTGTCATTTAAGGCAAACGCTTTTGGTATCTTCTTTCCTAGAACAACATTGAGTTTTTTCACCTTCCTGTAGATGGCAAACCCACTCAATATTCTTGGTACTTTCCTTCTCTCCCTCCCCCTCAACAAAATGAATCTTGTCTTCTCGTAACTTGTGCTTCGCTGGGAGGAATTTCTTATGACCGAGATAGACAGTCTTCCGATCATTTTTCATCTGCGTAAAATCACTTGCTTCCTCACACACAGGACATGCCTTGTGACCCTTAACAACATTGCCCAAAAGATTTCCATATGTCAGAAAATTATGAATAGTGCAGAACAGCATCACCTTCAGAGTGAACTTTGTCCCCACGATGACCATTGAACACCTCGAAACCATCCGACCACAACAACTTCAAATCTTCAATGAGTAGGGATAGATAAATATTGATGTCATTTCTGGGTTACCGCGGACCGAAAATCATTAATGGCATCAAAACATATTTCCTCTGCATGCATAGATAAGGAGGTAGATTGTAAATACAAAGCATAACATGCCATGAGCTATGTTTCGATGACATATTACCAAAGGGATTCATACCATCATTACACAGAGCCATTCTCAAATTCCTGGGTTCTTCAGCAAACTTAGGATACCTGTTGTCAAAATTCTTCTATTGATCCTCATTCGTCGGGTGACTAATGATATCATCGTCAACACAACCCATATCCTTGTACCATGTCATGTTTTTTGCATCCACAGTGTTCTTGAAAAACCTCTTACACCCGGGGACAATAGAAAGGTACCACAGGCATTTCACAGGGACCCATTTACTTACCTTCACAATGACCTCTTTATCAACATCATCATATCTTGTTTGCTTATAACGAGATAACTTGCATATAGGCCAAGCCACCACTTTCTCAAACACATCCTTATACAAAACACAATCATTAGGGCATGCATGTATCTTTTTATACTCCATTCCCATTGGGCACAAAATTCTCTTTGCATCGTACAGGTTTTTCGGTAAACCATTTCCGGGGGGAAGCTTCTCACTCAAAAATTTCTAAACTTATCCATGCTAGTATCGGTCAACAAACCAACGCCTTTCAGGTTGAACAACTCCATCAAACAGACATTACAGTGTTTTTCTCCTTACAACCAGGATACAACAGTTTGTCCTTCTCATCAAGAAATTTTGACGGAACCTTAGGCCCCCCCTAAATTCATCCACCACTTCCTCACACATGTCATCCAATTTCAAATCTCCAAAATATTGTCCCTTGCTACCTACAACCACGTCCGACGGTGGTTTCTCCCCATGAAAAGTCCAAACCAAATAGTCTTTCGAGAACCCTCTCATTTACAAATGTAGTTGCAACAAATCTTGATCATCTGTACACGTAGGGTTCTTACAATCACAACATGGACATGGGATGCGCTTTTCACAACTAAAAGCATAGTTCAAGAAGTCCCGAACAAAAGAAATAAATTCATCACTCACCAAGCTAACATTGTGATAAACATGCTTACGCCTCTCAATGGCACGGTATATGTCTACAATGTAATCAATTTGCAACATTTAAACATCCAAAGCAATATACAATTACACCATAAACAATAAGCTCATTCACAACACACCCTATAAACATGTAACATGCATGATCACACAATATTACAATCCTACCACACCATATACTTCAACTCACATGCAATCAAAGCCATACATTACCTCAACAACATTTGCAATCAAAACATATTCATCAATAGTATCAAGGAACATTACAATGTTCAAACTCATAAGATATTTATAGGAACATATCATTCCACACATATTCCACCTTAAATGATGAATTTTTTTTTTTTAAATGAAGTACCTTCAAGGGAATTCATTGATGAGCATTCAATGTCTTCCCTAACCCCAAATTTCCATTAATGACATCCCCGTCCTTTCTTTTTTACCGGATCAAAATGGTTGTATGTGAGAATTTAATACATCAATAGCACCGGTAAAAACATACAATACCGGTGCTATACCGGTGCTATTGATGTAGCTAAAGCAATAGCACCAGTATTTATACTGATGCTAAAACTACATGAAAGACCGGTGCTCAAAATTTTCCCATTTGCCGCATTTTTCTAATCTTCACTCAAACGCACCGGTACTAGTAACCGATGCACTAATATTTCCTGCATTATAAATTTTAGCAACAGGACAAGCAGACCGATGCTGATTGTTATACCAGTGCTCAAATATTTCCTGTCATTTCTTCCCAAACAGCACCGGTACCAGAACATATACAGGTGCTATTGATACAAATTCCCGCATAAATTTTTAACAGCACTACTTTCCATCACCGGTATCACATATACCGGTGCTCAAAGTTAGCCAAAATCATCCAAAACCTACTTATAAGCACCGGACCTGAGCACCGGTATGTTGTTTACCGGTTCCATTACCTCTTAGGCACCGATTTTTCTTACACGTACATTTATACCAATGCAATAGGTATTTAATAGCATAGGTATATCAGCACCGACACATCTGCACCGGTGCCTGTGTACCCGATTTTCCAATAGTGCTTATACCTATTAAATTCACAGTTATTAGACGAAGTTCTTATCCTAAGATTTCCCTACATAGGCGCAGGGGTTGGGAGGATTAGTTAATAAGTCTTTCAGGATACCCGTCCTTGATTTCATGTGGGGTATTTATATTTTGTAGCAAAGCTTCGGTGGTATATGATATGTCTAATCCTTTCTTCTGCCTGTCTAACCTGTCCCTTTGGTTGATCTTAGGGCAAGTGCAATGGGTTTCTTAAAAATTAAAAAATCGCTCTAAAAATCGAAAACATCCACAGTAATGGTTTTTAAGCCAATTTCTTGTTAAGAAACCGGCCCATAGTTTCCAACTAGGGAACCGGTTAAGAAACCGATTCCGTCAGAATTTGTCAGCAGACGCACATGGCCACTTGATGCGGCCAATTTTTTTTGGGTGAGTGGGACACGTGTCACCCATACATTGGGCCACGTGTCCCACTCAAATGCTGGTTGTTTTTTTTGTAAATAGAGGGACACGTGGCACCCTCTGGTTGGGCCACATGTCCCTGTCTTTGTTTTTAATATTTTTTTTTAAAAAAAAAGCTGAATTTTTAAATTTTTAAAATGTTTTTAAATTAAAAATATTGAATGATTTTCGATTAAAATTTGGAATGATTTGGAATAAAAATTTAGAATAATTTTTGAGAAAATTATTGGAGAAAAATTATTGAAAAAATATGGAATAATTATTGAAAAAATGAAATTCAATTTTAAAAATTATAATGTATTATTAAATTTTACATTCATTTTATTTTGGGTGAGTGGAATTTATTTAAATTAAATATTAATAATAAAATTAATGAGTAGGATAGAGAAAATCAAGTGGGGTACATAAATAGTAAAAAGTGGTTTCTTACCATTGTGGAGAAAAAAATGTGTGGTTTCTTAGGTGGTTTTTTAAAGTGATGTGGAAGAGAGAGAATGAGAAAAATAATATATTTAATTGGTAAAAAACTGGTATCGATTTTTACCATTGCATGTGCTCTTAATCTTTTCTCTTTTTTGCTTTGTTGTTTCCAAAAATTTGGCAGAGCTCACCACCATAGCCTGAAATTGATGGAGAGTTGTTGGTGTTTCACCTAAAAGTTTCTCATACAACTTCTCATCGGTCATGCCATTCATGTATTCTGAGATGACCATCGTATCTGTGAAGTCCATAAAGTCCAGGATTTCATCCATGAAGCATTGATAAAAAGCATTTGTTGACTCGTTAGATCATTGCCAAAGGTTCAGCAGAGCTATCACAGTTTTGGAGAACCTCTTCGACTGGTAAATGCGCGTGAGCAGACTTCTACCAAAGGCAAAATAGTAAGAGAGTTGCTCTCTCGGTAAGCCATTGCAATTATTTTCCTCTGAGATAAGACCCGAATAACTTGAACATTGGATCTGGATGAATATTAGTGATTCCATTGCTAGCTGGTACATCATCAAGAACTGTCCCGGATCAGTTTCGTCATTGTAAGTGGAATCATCATCGGCCAGCTTCTGCACTGAATTCCACTTGGTCGCAGGTATTGAGGGTACAAATGACAAGAATGTTGATTGTCTACTTCTCCTGATCATACGCTCAACCTCTCGATCGATATTGCTAAGATTTCTATCTTTTAATGGCCTCTATATTCTGCCAAATGGTATCCACTGATGATTATGATGAATCAGAGCAAGGCTTCTAGGCGTCTGACTTCCCATTGGTGCTCTATAAGGAGACGAGACATGGCATCAAACCAAGATATGCATCTGGCGTCGAATAATGTGGAAGGGTCAACGTAATATTGTTGCCCGCTCCACATGTTGCTCGTAGACGGCCATTGAGGATATTGTTGGCACTTGAAAGTCCCATCGAGAGTCGTGCCGACTTGTCAGAATGTCATTGGCATCTGTGGTACCGTTGGATTAGGTGGGAATCACATGCTCGAAGATGCATGTTGTGGCACCCGCTGTGGAATTGTCATCTCCGGCTACATTGGTATCTGCAGGTGCATCTGCATATATTGTTGCATCGATATCTACGTTAGCAACGATGTTTGCTGCATGAAACTCTGAACTCCCCCATGCACAACGAGATTACTGAATCAAACCCTCCCTCGCGATAGAATGTAAAATTTATAAATAATTGTGGTTATATATATATATATATATATATATATATATATATATATATATATATATATATTGAGTACAAAGGGTTATCAAAACCTAAACAAATATGGAACAAAATATATACAAAACCAATCAAAAAGGGTATTACTTTTTTATTCTGATTCTAATTTATTTACATCTCTATCACCCCCTCCCCTCAAGCGAACCGTATGACTGGTTGCAAGGCAATGCTTGGAACGTAGAAACTCAAACTGAGGATGGGGCAGACCCTTCGTAAAGATGTCAGCAAGCTGCAAGTTCGTAGAAACATGAGCAACCCTTGAGCTTTCTAGAAGACACCATCTCATGCACAAAATGATAGTCAATACAAATGTGCTTGGCTCTCTTATGAGAAACTAGGTTATGAGCCATGAAGAGAGCAATGTTATTCTCACAAAGCAAAATGGGTGGGGTGCGCGCCGTCACACATAAGTCCCGAAGAAGATTCATCAACCAAGCTAACTCTACAGCAGTTTTTTTCATAGCACAGTACTCTGATTCTAAACTAGAACGAGAAACTGTAGGTTGCTTCCTAGCACTCCAGGAAACCAGGTTTCCACCAAGGAAAATGGAATAATCATATGTAGACCTACAAGTCTCTATACTACAAGCCCAATCAGCATCAAGGTAACCCAAAACTGGTAAAGTGGAGGAATTTGCGCAAAACTGAAGACCATAGTGGAGCCTACCACGAACATAGCGCAGAATTCGAGTGACAGCTTGGTAATGGTCATCAGTAGGAGCCTGCATATACTGACTAGCTGTATTTACAACATAGGACAAGTCGGGATGTGTGATCGACAAATACTGTAACGCACCAACCAAAGAACGATAAAGTATGGGGTTTCCGAATGGCTTACCAGAAAAGCTGGACAGTTGCAAAAAAAGCCACAAATAGAATGGCAACCGGCCCAAAATCTTGCATGTCGGCACGTAGTATGATGTCCTTGGCATATCTGGCCTGACTAAGGAATAACCCATCGGAAGTACGAACAACCTCCAATCCCAAAAAATATTATAGAGTGCCAAGATTGGTAATCTTAAATTCTTGATTAACCCGATCAATAAACTTCTGAATGAGATGACCATCATCCCATTAAGAATAATGTTATCAACATAAACCAATAAATAGAGCAAAGAGGCACCCTGTGAGAAAATAAATAAGGAGGTATCTGAAGAACAGCATACAAAGCCTAAGACAATAAAAAAATAACTGAAACGCTAAAACCAAGCACATGGAGCTTGTTTCAAACCATAAATGGCCTTGCGCAAACGATAAACATAATCAGGACGCATAGGGTCTTTGTATCCAGCAGGCTACTCCATGTAAACCGGAGAATCAAGAATGTCATTTAAAATGCATTCTTCACATCAAGTAGCCGTACTGGCCAATTGCGATGAACAACAATAGATAAAATAGTACGAACAGTAGAGGCTTTCACCATTGGACTAAAAGTATTATCATAATCAAAACCAGGCAATTGCGATAAACCCTGAGCAACTAACCTTTCTTTGTGCCTGTCAAGAGAGCCATCAAAATTATATTTCAACCGGTAAACCCATTTTGAACAAGCCACATTTGCATCGGAAGGATGGGGAATCGTCTCCCATGTTTGTTGAGTGCGTAACGCATTAATCTTTGAATTTATAGCAGCAACCCATTCAGTATCCTTGACAGTCGAGCGATGACTCTATGGCTCAGTCTTGGAAAATAAAGTACTCAGTAAACCAGAAGTATCATAATCAGAAAAATTTGTATAACGTAGAGAACCATTGCACATATGAGCAGTCATCGGATGCCAAGAGAAGGGACCCGCAATTGGAGAAGGTTCAGATCTCGGGAACAGCATGTGGACCGAGGCAGTAGGCATGAAACCTAAGGTGATCGGTAGCGGCCCAGCAGGCGGCGGCAAGGATGGCACTGGGGAAGCAAAGGTGGTCGGTGAAGTCGGGGAAAACGTCGGAGGTTGTTGGGGTGGCGCATGTCGTACACACATGGCCGGAGTGGCCGATGTGTGAGAAGACGGTGATGGCATCCTCGGTTGTGTTGGCGGTGCTTGTTGTTGCCAAACACGCTGCTGGTTACCATGTGGCAAACAAATGCAATTTTCTAAAGAACCCTGAGCTACCGGTACAAGTGAAAATTTTGAACTTTCTAAAATAATGGGTAGTTGTGCTGAAGAAGATGGCCCGAACACTTCTGATGGAACTGACGAAGGCTCCAAAAAATCATAAACATCTGGTGATGAAATATCTGTAACAGTACCAGTACGGGTAGCCTGAAAAAACTATTCATCAAACCAAGCATGGCGAGTGATTTACTCCTTCTTTGTGAGAGGATCAAGACATATATAACCCTTGTACTGAGAACTTTATCCCAAAAATATAAAAGACATACTCTGAGGTGCTAGTTTATGTGCAGCATAGGGCCTCAAATAAGGGAAAACTCGGCAACCAAATAGATGAAAATTGGAGTAGTCAGGTGTAGTGCCAAAAATAATAGAGAGTGGAAACCGACCAGATAAAACCGGAGTAAGCAGTCTGTTGATGATGTAGACCGCTATAGAGAAAGCATCATACCAGAATGAATGATGATGGCTAGAATGAAAGAGCATTGACAAACCTGTCTCAGTAATATGACAATGCTTCCTCTCTGCACGACCATTTTGCTCGAGAGTGTAAGGACAGGAAAGCTAATAATGAATGCCCTTAAACGCAAAATGAGTCTGCATGCGATGATTCACAAACTTGGTTCCATTATCACTCTGAAATACCTTGATGGTGGTAGAGAACTGATTCTCAATAAGAGTTTCAAATTGCATGTATGCCTCTACAAAATTATACTTTCATCGTAGAGGAAATAACCAAGTAAACCGAGAGAAATCATCAATAAAAATGACATAATAAAGGTACCTGGTGCGAGAGACAACATGTGAGGGTCCCCAGAAGTCACAATGAACTAAATCAAGTATGTGTGGTGCGCGTTTTAAATTATCAGTAAAAGAAATACACATGCCTTTAGCCATCTCACAAGAAGAAGACAAATGAGGCTTAGACGGCAAACTAGTAACTGACAAACTACCAGTCTTATTCAAAGAATAAGTTACATGAAAGGAACATGTCCTAAGCGATTGTGCCATAGATCAAATGAGGCTTTGGCTTTATTTTCATTAACAAAAGAAACTAAAGTAGCACCACCATAATCTAAAATGTAGAGACCTCTCTCACTGTGTCCTCGGCTCACGAGCTCCTTGATAGCCTTGTTTTAAATAGTGAAAACATTGTCATCAAAGCAAAAAATAACATTTGGATCCCTGGTCAATTTGGGAATAGACAATAAATTTTTGGTGATGTGAGGAACAAACAAGTCATCAGATGAAGTAAGAGAATCAGAAATCCAGGAATTTCCAATATGGGAAATATGCAAAAGAGGCACCATTGCCAAAATAAACACGACGATTACCTTTATAAGGAGCGATGTGATCCAAGTTGGATGCAGAAGCAGTTATGTGATTGGAAGCACCAGAGTCCATGTACCATCTGAAGTTGCATTATTTTGCTGATAGTACCTAGGTCGAGTTGTGTCCGCGGTATTTGCAATATCATCACGACCAACATGAGAAAGCTTGTAGAAAAATTCAGCAAGATGACCGGGATGATGACACCACTGGAAAATGTAGTGCCACCGCCACGGCCACCCTACGCAGATGGAGGGCCACCGACCGGTGATATATTTTGACCACCGCCACAGCCACGGCCGTGGCCTCTCCATCTTCCTCGTTCGTTACCGCGGCCTCCCCTGTCGCGGTTAGCCTGTCTAGCCGCTTGTTGACTAGCATAAAAAGCAGCACGTGCAGGTTAAGAAGTTGACGAACGAGCTTTGAGATGAAACTCCAAAGCCTCAGCATCAGCAACTATAGAGTATAAAAGTGGTAAAGGATCTCTCAACATGAAAAAATTGGAAAACTCAGAGAAGTTTTGGTTCAAACCACGACAAAAACTAACAGTAACATCCTCATCATGGAGAGAATGTTTGAGTACACGTAATTCATCAATAATGTCCTTAAAGAGAGAATAATAATCCTGATCAAAATGGTCATCTTGACAAATGTCGTACAGACAATCACAAAGAAAAAGGCGATGAGAACGAGAATTTTTCTGGTACTTTGTAGCTAAAGTTTCCCATACTTGAGCTGCAGTGACCATACCGTCAAATACTGACATTGCAACCGGTGACAGGGGTGAGAAAAGAGCAACCTAGATGAGTTGATCCTACTGGATCCAAGCATCACGAGCCTTGTCCTCCTCGAAAGCCTTGTCCTCCTTGAAAGCCTTGTCCTCCTCGAAAGCCTTGTCATTGGTTTCTTTGGAAGTCAAGCTCGCAGGGGGATCAGGGCACTTGACATATTCATCAACAAATCAATCAAATTGAAGGTACAAAATACAGAAGTAACCTAAGTACGCCAATGAGCATAGTTGGAACCATCAAGCTTGATGGTGATACATCTAACCAATGATGGAAGCGTAATTGACGTCATCAGGAAAGGCAGATACAAATCCCAACACAAAGGAGAAATCAAATCGCACCAAACACGTAACAAGCTTGTGAATGGCAGTGGACTACTGATTAAACTTTCGTGCGAGGATGAAGCAGCAGCAGCAGAACAGCAGGTGGTGGATTCAGTGGTGTGTGAAAGTTGGAGAAGCGGAGCGTGCAGCAGCCAGAGGTTAGTCCGATCGGCAATCATCGGCGAGTAGGGTGCAATGACGGAGATTGGCAAAGGAGGTGGCGGGTGGGCGCTGCCGGGGTCGAAAATCACGGGAAAGAAAATATGGAAACTTTTGGAAAAAAGCTAGAGAATTTTAGAGAAACCGGACTGATACCATGATAGAATGTAAAACTCACAAATAATTATGGTTGTGTGTATTGATATATATAGTGAGTACAAAGGGTATAAAAAACCTAAACAAATATGGAATAGGATATATACAAAAACCAATCAGAAAGTGTATTCCTTTCTTATCCTGATTCTAATTGATTTACAACTATATTACCTCGCCCAGTGATAAAGGCAACAGATAAGCTATTTAAGATATTTTTGTTTGGGTTGTGCGATGGATGAACGAGGTCTTCTATAGCACGGGTCAGCAATGGTTCTTTCGTGGCAACAGGATCATGTTCGGCCTTCAAGAGCCTCTCAAAGTATTCTATAGCATGGTTCATTGATGGTGATTTCGTGGAAAAAGGATTACATTCGGCCTCCAAGAACCTCTCAAAGATTTCTACCTTCTGCTGGAGAAAATTCCATCGGGCTGCCTCCTCTTCGGAATTAAGTGATGCCTCATTTTCATCCCTAGGGTCCCCAACCTTATGAGTGACTAGCATCGTCATTTCTCCTACTATATTTGTGCAAGTCGGTGGTGCTTTTGTGGCATTTGGTTCGTTCGTCGATGGGGAGAGGAGGTTGGAGACTCGAGATTAGTCGTCTCCACTAGCACGACTTGGCTCCGCTTAATACTGAGCTTTGTGCTGAGGTTTAGTTTCTCTGGGCATTGAAAAATGTATACGATTGTTGACAATTAGGTCCCATTGGATATACCACTTGATGCAAAATGGACACCGATCTAGTGGTGGAACCTTGCTCCTAAATCCCAAATCTGCAAGACAGAGTCGCGCAGTGTCGAGGTAAAGACTCTTTGATGCTAAAGTAAACAAAAAGGTTTTTGTTTTGAGTATTGAAAATATAATGAATAGAATATAAACATACCATCGTATTTATAGGGGTTGATCTCATAAGTTCTTCAAATCTTACTAAGTCAAGTATATACGTATTCCATATTGGAATACGTGTCTTACCATAATACACTTACCATATATTCATGAATATATAAATATACTTCAATTAGGAGATCTTCCGGTCATAATGGGCTCCAGCCAAGTATCGATATTATGACCTAGGCGCATTGGTTTCGGCCCAACCGTCATCACTGTTATTGTTTTTTTAATTAAAGGGGCACTAAGGCCATTTCACTAGAAGTTGAATGTTCCAAAATGAAAATAAATAAAATAGTGCAGTGTAAACTGGGACAATCCAATAAAAAATTTGCAATTTAGTTCCGACAAAGAGAGAGTAACCCATTTAAAATTGGTACATAATTACATTATTTTATCAATTCATTTTACTATTCAATCTGTACAATCAATTTCCTTCCTATCTTTATACTTGCCTAAACTCTAGTTAAATAAAAGACTAAATTATTTTTTTTGTCCCTAACATAGCATCTTATACCATGTTTTGGTCCTCGTTTGCAAAACAACCCTCGTTCAGTACCCCACAAATTCTAAACGATTTGTTCGGTACCCAAAAGTGGTTTTTAGTGAAAGTCAACGGTAAAATTGGTCAAAATATGTAAAATGACCATAATACCCACTAAGTTTTAAAAAAGGAAAGGCCCTCTTCTTCCCCGCTGAACCTTCTTCCCGCACCACCATCCTGCCGATCCCACCGATCAATAGCGTCGACCACCATTCTAGCTGATACATCACAGGCAAGCTCTTCGATTTCTCCCCTATGTTAGCCTTTTATTCCTTCTTCCTTTTCCTCGAGCTCTTTGATTTCTTCCCTATTTTCTTCTTCTCTGCAAAATATGATCCATCACAAGCGATGGAGCTCCAACCGACCACCATTCTAGTTGCACCAATGATGCTCAAAATACCACCGCCCAGTGCCACCCCTCGGCCAATCCATCACCGGCAAAGCCACAACAAATCCATCACTCGAGCTCCGTCATCGTTGTTACCATCCAGCTGGGGGAATCACCTGAGACAATCTCGAACCAGCTACACCGCTTTAATAGAGATCCTTCTCGCCGGGAAGAGTAGCGCAGCTGAAGTGGTGAACCCGCATATACAGATCTGAAAAGGTGGTGAGGGACGCTGGCGGTGGTGAGGTGGCAGACGCAGCTCTGTGGTGGTGAGAGACACCGGCGACGCCGAGATTGGTCAAGCGATAGTGCTCCTTCTTTAGGCAGCAGCAGAGCAGTGCCGACTCGATGTAGCGGCAGAGCGGTGCCGATTCAAGGTAGTGGCGGCATTTTGTTTTTACCTAAATGGGGAAAAAAATATTTGTAAATTTACTAAACTACCTCTACCCTTACCGAAAAATAAAGTCATGTGCCTTGCACGTGCAACGTTTTACCAAAAAATCGGTCTCAATATGATTTTGGGATCGAACAAATCGTTTAGAATTTTGAAGTACTAAACGAGCGTTATTTTACAAACAAAAACCAAAACATGGTATAAGATACTATGTTCAGAAGAAAAAAAAGATTAAATTATTTTTTGGTCCCCAACAAAGTATCTTTTACTATCTTTTGGTCCCCATTTGCAAAAAAACTCTTAGATGGTACCTAATAAATTCAAAATGATATATTTTTGTCCCCATAGGTGGTTTTTAGGGAAAGTCAACGGTAAAATTGGTCAAAATATGTAAAATGACCATTATACCCCTGAGTTTAAAAAAATAATAAAAATTGTCAAGAGGCAGGATGTTCGAGGACTCGAGGCAGGAGGTTCGAGGGATCGAGGCAGGAGGTTCGAGGGATCGAGACATGAGGTTCGAGAGATCGAGACATGAGGTTCGAGGGCTCGAGGCATGATGTTCGAGTGCTCGAGGAATGGGTTCGAGTGCTCGAGGAATGGGTTCGAGGCATAGAATTCGAGAGCTCAAGGCATAAGGCTCGAGAGGAGAGTGGAGAGGTTCGAGGACTCGAGGGCTCGAGGGGAGAGGTTCGAGGGCTCGGGATGAAGTTGACTGAAAATTTTAAAATTAATATTTTTAATTGAAAATATTTTTAATTAGTAAAATTACCATCATACCTCTGACCATACCGGAAACCATTTAGTCTTGCTGGAAAATCACCTCTGGAAATCAAAACATATCATTTTAAATTTATTGGGTACCGTCTAAGGATTGTTTTACAAATGGGATCAAAATATAATAAAAAATACTTTGTAAGTGAAAAAAATTTTAGTCACACTAAAATCAAGGTAAATGTTACGAACGACGTAGAAATAGAGGTAGAATAAGACTTGCTTATGATTACCTTTTCCAATGGTACAAGAAAAGTTTGGATATTTTGTGAGCCACTTATCATTTTATTGATTGGGTTAAGTGAGTAATTTTGTTTTGACTTTGCAGCTGAAAAAGTAATGTAGTAAGTAACTTTTGACGTCATGCATTTCTCTATCTCTCGTCCCACCCGCTACCGTGTCCAACCAGCTTTTGTGGCACAGTGGGTCGTGATGTCACGCCCTATCTCAGAACCTACGTTATTATTCGGATCAAAATTATTGGTCTATTTACTTTTAAAATTTAATTTAGATAAATTTTGACGTTAAATATAAATGAATATATGTATAATAAAAATATTATGTGGGATATTATTATATTTATCTTAACATCTATTTTCTAAATATCAGTTTTATATACAAAAATATTATACATATCTAGAGATATTAATGGTAAAACATGATAACTTAACACCGTGAAAAAATAAATAAGTCAATAATTATGGGACGAGGGAGTAGCATTTTATAAAGGTTATTATTACTCCTTACTCCCCCGTCCCAGTTATTTTTGCATTATTTTCTAGTTGGGATATTCCAACTGTTTTTGCACTCTTCACTTTATTTTCAATTTTAGTCAAGTTTTATTCATATTTTAATTGGGCTAACCAATTTGTAAGGTTGAAATAAAATGTAAAAGAAAAATAAAATACAAGTACCCCACTAGCACACGGGTTAAAAATTATTAAATAGTGAACCCTTCAAAATACTTCATTTTTCTCACTTTGCAAAAATAGCAGAGACGGAGGGAGTACGTCTCAATCGAATCTATACATTTACTATTTGACTGATCATATATTTGAACTATATGCACAATAACATTATCGTATGAAATATTGTTAGATTCGTTGTAGCATCGTTCGTAATTACATATATTTATACTCAAATATGTTTTCGAAAACCATAAAAATGATTCTGTGCAAATTTTACTGGGATGGAGGGAGTACGAAATTACGTAATGTATATTACTAGTTCACGTCCTAATACGTATACATGAACGTAAAATATTAATTTAAATTTTATAAAAAAAAACAACTACTTCTCCACTTTTCGGAGCCACCACTGAACCATCAATAGCGCCATCACCGAACCACTTACCTCCTTGTCACTCCCAAATTTCTGGAACCTTCCCTCCCCAGCCCTGGCCCATCGTCGGTAAACCCCTTCCCTCTCACCTCATGTTCGTCGTTGGTAAACTCTCTCCCTCATCTGCCTCATTGCCTCCCCTCGCTCCGTCTCCAGCCCTTCCCCTTCCCATCCTCACCCCTTCTGGTCATCGTCGCTGGTTCTCTTGTGAACCACGCCACCGCTGATTATCGCCGAGTCTCACCACTGGTGATTCTCGCCCGAGCCTCACTGTTAAGGAATGTAGATATTACTTGTAACTGTAATTATATTCTATTACATTTTTCTAGCTTGTATAAGTATTATGTACCACTATATAATGTACCCTGAGATCATGAATACAAACATACATTATTACCCTTATTTTCTTCATAGTATCAGAGCCTAAAATCTTGAAACCTTAAGAAAATTTCTCCGCCTATTTTCCAAGCCTCTGATCGCAACCCGACTTTCGCGAGTAGCCTACACGCGTCGTCATCCTCGTCGTTCGAAGCTCACCGATCGCTGCCAGATCGCCGACTGTTGCCACCTACTCACCAGCTGTCGTCGTCGCTAATCCGTCCGCTGCTCTTTCTATTTGCATGGGTCACTGCCTACTCGCACGCGCCATCGCATCGTACACCACGCGTTGCCGCTAGTTCACTGATTTTTCTCATCCCGAACCTGATTTGTCGATCCAATTTTCTTCCAAAAATTTGATCTGATCCTGCACTATGTCTGCTCCTGGAAATGATCCCATACAGGCATGTATCGCTATTGAATCTGAGGCTTCTAAGCTTCAGGACATGAATGGCTATGAGGTAATTGTGACTTTACTAAAATAGTTGCAGTTGCAATCTGGTTCTAAGATAACTGCACATGTTGGTCGTTTGTCGACTGACCCCCACTTCATTGGCTCTTTTGACGGACCTGGTTTGGTTATTGCACCTACCATCTTAAAGGGTCAAGAGAATTACCTTGAATGGTCTGATGATATTTTTCGTGCTATGCTTGCTAAGCATAAAATTGGGTTCATTGATGGTTCCATTACTAAACCTCGGGATGTCATCATGATGCTGCTGTGTGGCTTGTTGTTAAAGCTACTCTTATCTGCTAGATCTTGCAAACCTTGGATCCGGCATTGGGATCTTCTACGAGTTCTTTTTTCACAGTTAAGGAATTGTTGGATGACCTTAAGGGCCATTTTATTCTTGGTGATGGTATGAAAATTCTGCAGATGCGGGAAGATATTCAGAACTGTAGGCATAATGGTCAGACTATCACCGATTACTTTGGAAAACTGAAGAAGCTGTTTGGAGATTACAATTTCGTTCGGTCTCCTTTAGTTTGCACTGTGAAGCTATGAAACTACTGTGCACTTGTAATCTTGCTACACGCGTCTCCCTTGAGTAAGAGAATGATTTGATTTATTAATTCATCTCTGGTCTCGATAAAGGCTACCACACCTTGCGATCACATATCATGAGTCTTGATCCACTGCCATCAGTTAATAGTGTGTATGATCTTGTGATCCAGGAGGAGAATCACGAGATATCATCCAGTCTCGTGGGTCTTCTTCCGAGTCCTTGGCATATGCCGCTAGATGCTCACCACCTACAGGTTCTTCGACAGTTATTTCTACAGCTGATTGCAAGAATCTCGTCTGTACACATTGTCATCACAAGGGTCACGACAAAGCTTCCTATTTCCATATCACAGGCATTCCAGAATAGTTCAAGGAGTTGAGGGAGAAAGCCAATGCCGCCAAGAAGACGAAGCCAGTTTCCCGGCCAACCGCCACCGCTGACCTCGGGGTTCCTGCCGCTATAGCCTCTCCACTTTTGTTATCGTTTGCTGGTGATGACGTGTTACCGACAGGGCTTGCGGTGAAGGCTCCAACGGTTGAGTCCCTGCCCATGGTAACTTTGGCCCTGCTCTGTCTGATGACCAATGAAGCACGACCATGCATTTATTTAATCAGTTTGACCCTCTTTTTGACCATGGGTCAAGTAAATCTACTATGCCTTGGATTCTAGATTCGAGAGTCTCATATCATATGACTGGTGACAAGGGTTCTCTTACTTATATTACTAATGTTATTGATACTGTGAATGTTATACTTCCTGATGGATCTGTGTCGTCTACTACACAATATGGTTCTATCTTCTTTGGTGATATCACCCTTAATCGTGCGCTATACATACCTGCTTTGCGATGCAACTTATTATCTTGCTCTAGATTGTTATCTGCATTAAACTGTCTAGCTTTGTTTACTGGAAATTATTGCATTTTACAGAAAATCAGTATTAGGAATGTGATTGACGTGGGTGAATAGTAGGGGGGTTTACTAGCTTTGTCTGCTGGATACTCGTATTTGCGCTCCTATCCTGCAGCCTTTTCCAACGGTTGCTTCCGTGTCTTCTTCTGATTTATGGCATCAGCGTCTTGAACATTCTTTCTCTACGGTGTTGTCTTCTATTTCTTCTATTGATTTTAGCACAAATAAGGCTTATGTTCCTTGCTCTGTATGTTATAGGGAAAAACAGAATAGATATAGTTTTTCTTTGAGTTCTTCAAATGCTACTGCATTATTTGAATCAATACATTGTGATGTTTGGGGTCCTTATAGAACACCATCTTCTAGTGGTGCATTTGATTTTTTATCAATAATTGATGATTATTCTCGAGCAGTTTGGATTTATTTATTAGTAGCTAAGTCAGATGTAGCTTCTAGATTTATGGAGTTTTGTGCCTTAGTGAAGAACCAGTTTAGCTGATCTGTATTGTGCATCAAGGTTGATAACGGCACTAAATTTTTGCCTTTACAATCCTACTTTGCTGAATCTGGAATCATTTTTGAGAAATTTATGGTTGATACACCACATCAGATGATCGTGTTGAACGTAAGCGTTGTCACTTGCTAAATGTGGCATGTGCCTTGCGTTTTCAAGCTAACATTCCAGTTGATTTTTGGGGAGAATGTGTTCTTACTGCTGCTTACCTGATTAACCGGACACCGACGAAACATCTCAATGGTCCTACTCCCTTTGAGATACTCTATGGACGAGCTCCAAATTACACACCTTTGAAGGTTTTTGGATATTTGTGTTTTACTGCTTACATTCCCAGATACCATGACAAGTTTGCACCAAGAAGTCGGCGATGTTTGTTTCTTGGTAATTTTGTACTTTCTTCAATAGTCAGGATGCCAATTTTTTTGAAGACCAGTTCCCGTATACAAAAGCTTCGACATCAACCTCATCAACCGGCACCACCTCCACCGCCGCCAGAGCCATTTTTCCTCCCGCCGCCACCAGATCCCCGACCCACTTTACTTGTCCAGCCAGATGATGTGCAGCCCAGGATGTCACCGCTACACGCTCTTCACACGACATCGGTACCTGGAGTCCATTCGCCTCACGAGCTGCCAACGCCAGGCTCACCTTCTACTTTGCCGCTTGACTCGTTCTTGGCACCGGATAGTTCCGTCCGCCAGCTGCCTTTGCCCGCTCCACCACCTGCTTCTCTGGTTAATCCAGCGTCGCCTCCAGCCATCGAGCTGTCTCCTCTCTGACAGAGTGTTTGTAAATCGCCGACCTTTTACATACCTGGAAGCCTATGACTGTGATGATTATATCTATGCTCTTACTACTGAAGACCCCCCTACTGCTACAATCACTCATGCGCCATCACTATCCTCATGTATTCTCTATCCTCTTACTGATTATATATATTGTGATACATTTTCAAGTATGCATTCTAGATTTTTGGTTGCAGTAACTTCTAGTGCAGATCCCACTACCTATTCTGAGCTGTCAAAACATGCTTATTGGCGAGATGCTATGACTGAAGAGCTTACTGCACTTTAGTGCAATTAGACTTGGACAATGACTTCTCTACCTCTGGACAAGACTGCAATTGGTTGCAAATGGGTTTACCGTATGGAGTTCAAATCCAATGGTACCATTGAGCATCATAAGGCGTGCCTAGTGGTTCTCGGGAATCGCCAAGTTGAAGGGATCGACTATACTGAGATATTTGCTCCGATTACCAAGATGAGTTTAGTTCATCTATTCTTGTCTATTGCAGTTATTCATGGTTGGGAACTACATCAGATGGATGTGCATAATGCTTTCCTGCATAGTGATCTGCATGAAGAGGTTTTCATGCGACCTCTACTAGGCTATCCTGCGCCACCTGGACAGGTATGTCACTTTCAAAAATCTCTTTATGGTCTTCGTCAGGCTCCTCGAAATTGGTTTGAGAAACTCGCTCAGGCTTGGAGTGAATTTGGCTTTGTTCAGAGTAAAGCAGATCACTCTCTATTTGCTATTTCTCGTGGTTCGGCATCTTTGTATGTACTAGTTTATGTGGATGATTTAGTTATTGCTGGTAGTTCTTCGTCCCTTATCTCTAAATTCAAGAAATACTTGAGCTCTTGTTTTCACATGAAAGATCTTGGTTTGCTAAAGTATTTCTTGGGTATAGAGATTGCTAGAAGACTGGAGGGTATGGTTCTTTCACAACTGAAATATGGCCTAGACATTTTATTGGATATAGGTTTATCTGCATCTAAACCAACTGATTTTCTGATGGAGCAACAAAATAATCTGGCACGTGTTGAGGGTCCACTTTACCATGATCCTGAGCAGTACCGGAGTCTTGTTGGGCGCCCGATTTACCTTATTATCATGCATCATGAGCTTAGTTATTTTGTTCACACTCTTGCCCAGTTCATGAAGTCTCTTTATGTTCCTTGCTGGCAAGCTGCAGTTCGCGTGTTGCACAACTTGAAGAGCCATCCTGGTCAAGGTTTATTTCTCTCTTCCCGTAGTGCGTTACAGTTGACTACTTACAGTGATTCTGACTGAGCTGCTTTCCCTATTACCCGACGTTCTCTTTCCGGATACTTTGTTATGATTGGTGATTCTCTGGTTTCCTGGAAGACTAAGAAGCAACCTACAGTATCTCGGTCAAATATGGAGGGAGTACTTGTGAAAAGAGGAAGCATAGTGCATAAAGTGGATTGCTACTTTACGCCTTGTATAATTATATAATATAAATAGTAATTAATTAAGTAGTAATGTTATACTTTAACTTAAATAATTTTAAGACAACAAATTAATTTCATACGTAAAAAATAATAATATAGTCCGTGGGTAAGACCTGCGAGTTGCAACACATTTAATGAGTCATATGAGTTTATATATGAGCTTGTATGAGTAAATCCACGGATTTCAACCCATATAATGTCCCATGTGGGTTTTGTATACCAACACGTACATGTAAATCCACGGATTTCAACCCATATATTATCCCATATGGGTTTATATATATACCAACTCGTATGGGTTAACTCACATGTTTCAGCCCATATGGGTAAACCCGCGGTCAACCCACAAACCCAACCCGTTCGATCCATATTTTTCAATTTCTCATTTGACTTATCACTCATTTCACCCATTACCCATTTTACCTACACCCCATATGGATTTAGAAATACATAACCCGCTTGACCCTAATGTTGAATAATTAATGTTTAATTTTAAAATTTTAACTAATTTTGAAGAAAAATATTTATGTGTTGGTGGATATCATACATTATCTAATATTTTGGACTTTCATCGATTTTATGCTTTTTGAAAAAATATTGAATTCCATTTTTATAACCTCTGAAACGTCTATTTTCTATTTTTAAAAGATTTACGCTTGTGATTTTTTTTTAACACCATTATTATCCCAATTTTATATTAAATGAACTACATATGATGAAGTGCAAATTTTTAAATCAATCCATGGACATATATTTAAAATAAAATATATGAACAAAATAAAATATGTATATGTAAATGAATGATTTACGACAAATTGTTAATAGCTTTACATTTTTTCCAATCACGTACAACTTATTAATAAATAAAAGATAAGAACTACATATTTTATATTGAATATTTTTTTATATGAACTACATAAGACAATAATATGTGAAATATTTTTTATATATTTTTAGCTGATTTGATCATGGAAATAATCTATACTTATATCACAAAGTTTTGAGTTAGGCTGGCTAAACTTTAGGCATGGTCTATTATGCAGTTAATATAAATTTTAATTTAAGGTGGGGTGGGGTGGGGTGGGGGGGGGGGGGGGGATTTCCCCAAATTTTCTAATAAATTCAGGGACCTTCTGTGCAATCATCAAAATGTATAAATATTAAAAAATAGAATTTTTATTTTCCGTTTTCCTATCGGAATTCTCTCATCCGGTAAAAAATTTGTAACGCCACCAATCACCGTCGTTCCACCGCCCGATGCCACTGTTCCGCCACCCCACGCCACTGCTCTTCCACTGTGATTCTTCTTCTTCTGCCTTTCATTCTGCGGCGGTTATCGAGATTGAGATTAAGATTGAAGCTTCACCGAAGCTTACCTCCTCCGATCTTGATTGATCGATATTTTTGGCAGTGGAGGGCGTTCTGATTGACGGCGTTGTAATGAGAAGAACGGCGGCGAGGGAACGATGATCGATGAGGTTTATTCGAAAGGTGACGAGGCTATGAAGCTGGGGTTTTTAGATTCAAACTACAAGCGACGGTGAGGCAACGAGGCTAGGGTTTTCAGATTCTATCGGTGGCGACAAGCAAAGTAAAGGCGGCTGTGAGGCATCGGTAAGGTGATTGTGAGCGACAATGAGGCATCGGTAAGGCAACTGCGAGTGATGTAGAGTGATGGCGAGCCACGGCGAGTTTCAATTCGAGTTCAACATCGAAGACGACTCTGTTGCTGATGTTGCGATGAAGAAGAAGGCGTTTGAAGTGAGGTGCACATGTCGCGTCGGCAGAGGTTGACGGCGATGGTGACGGCAAATGGAGAATGGCAGCGGTGGAGCTAAGCTCTAGTGTCTGAGAGGTGAGGTTTAATATCATGGTTTACATTGCCGAGGTTTAATATGTTGTTGACTGAGCTTATATCATCAATGATTGTTTGGTCTAGCGGTTAATACTCTTGTTCTTGGGGCTGAAGGTCAGGGGTTCGAGTCTCATTCTGAATTTTATTTTGAAGAATTTATGTTCTTGCTGTATATGTTGAGATTTACTATTATTTGACTGAGTGCATGTTCAATAATAGTCTTTGGTGTAGTGGTTATTGCTTCAGGTTTTGAGGTTATAGGCTTGTGTTCAAATCCCACTAGGTTTTTTTTTTGAAGAATTTTTATTCTTGAGGTACTGTAGCTTTTTTATTGATGTTTTTAGTTTTTTTTCCTCTTATGTTGATGTTTTTCATTATTCGGGTGAGATTTAATTGATATAAATTGAGATTTTGAAATTTTTTTGGGTAATATGGATTGATATTTGTAGTTTTGTTTTTTAAAAAATTATGTTTTATGCTTGAGGTAATGTAGTTTTTTGTTGATGTTTTTAGTTTTTTTTCTTCCTCTTATGATGATGCTTTTCATTATTCGGGTGAGATTTAATTGATATGAGTTGTGGTTTTGTTATTTTTTTTGGATAATATGGATTGATATTTATAGTTTTTTTGAAAAAAAATCTCATGTTGATGTTTTTCATTTTCCGGCCGAGGTTTTGGTAATAGAAATTGATGTTTGTAGTGTGTTTTTTCTTATATTGATGTTTTCCATTTTCTGGATGGGTTCAGGCGTTATGAGTTGATGTTTATAGTTTTATTTTTTTAAAAAAATTGATGATATTTTATAGTGAATAATTTATACTCTTGATGTACCATAACTTTTTTTTGTTGATGTTTTTAGTTTATTTTTCTCTCATGTTGAATTTTTTCATTTTCTAGATGAGTTTTATGTGATAGGGGTTGATGTTTGTCATTTTTTTGATGATACGGTTGATTTTTTGTACTGTTTTTTCCCTTATGTTGACATTTTTCATTTTTTTGGGTGAAGTTTAGATGATAATAATTGATGTTTTTAGCCTTTTGGTAATATAAGTTGATGTGTGTAGTTTTTTTAAATGATAATTTAGCTTAGTTGATGTTTTTATGATTTTTAGTTAAATTACATTAAATTACATTAAAAAATTTCGACCAAAAACGCTCTCTTCTGAAAACGCGCTCTATTCTGAAAAACTGTCCTTGCTCGCTTCCCCGCCGATAACGGCTACCTTGCCGCCGATATCGGCAACGGCTAATTCTCCGTCCGCTTGGGCTTCGTCGGTCACCCAATCGGCGAAGCCGATAGAGATGGCGACTCTCTGTGCCAACCAAATCCCCCCCAAAACCTTCGCTTCTGTTCTCCAAAGTAAAGCTCCGCCCCTTCTGAAAACTTTACCCAACAATCCAGAGCTCATTCCTAAATCTCAACACCTAGGAGAACCTTCGTGTCTATACTCAGATGATCAGATAGCTACCCTCTCAGCCCATTATGCAAATGCTCTGGTTGGAAAGTTTACAAGGGGCAGACTCTCAATGGAACAATTGGAGCAAGCTTTCAAAACTGTGGGATTTGAAGGTAAGTATCAGCTTGGTTCTCTGGATTATAAACATGTTTTGATAAGATTTGAGCACATAAATGACTATCAGAGATGTTGGATGAAATGTATTTGGAATCTGAATGGTGTCCTTCTTAAAATGCTGAAATGGACCCCTGATTTTTCAACCCATAGAGAATCTCCTATAGTCCCTATCTGGTGTACTATCAAAGAGGTGCCATTGTATTACTATAATTCAGCTTCTATTGAGGCTATTGGAAACAGTATAGGAAGTTTCATTAAAAATGATCTAGCAACAGAAATGTTAACAAGACCCTCTGCAATTAAATTTTGTGTTGAAATAGATATCCAAAAACCTCTGAGTAGCTTTATAAGGTTAGGTTCAGTGACCAACAACAGGAAATACCAGATTGAATATGAGGACATACCTCTCTACTGTGCTCACTGTGCAAAATTAGGTCATTCCCTATCCCAGTGCAAGTCCAACTCCCTGGCTAACAATGAAAGATCTCAGGAGCCTATTTTTGAACAGAACTTACCTCAGCTCCAATGGCAGGCAACATGTAAAAAATTTGATAAAGCTCCCCTAATCCTAGATTCTGTGGAAGAACAACCTCCCCAAGATGATAATTTGGAGATAGTTTCCACTGAACAGCCCAGTAATATGACTAATCCAAACTTGATAGTCAATCAGGATGCTATTTTAAATGATACTAACAAGTCTGTTCATAATTTGGATAACTCAATATCAAGGCTGCTAAATGATACTGCTACCTCTAAACCCATATTCTCGAATTTTGCTAAAGATGATATGCAGATTGGCTCCTCTACTCTCCCTTTATACAGTCCTGGCTATAAAAACACATACTCCCAGCCAGGGAAGATGGCAAACAGGTTTTCGATTTTGCAGGTTCCTGAAAACACTAAGGAGAAGGATTTGGAGGCTGAGACTGAGGTTACTAGGCCTATAAATGAGATCATGACTGAGGAGATACACCCTAACACCCCTTCAGGTAACATCCAAGGTAAGGCCAAAGCAAAAAATAATAATTACCTAAGTCAGATTAACAAAATGATGCTCAGATCATCTACAAAAAGTAGTAAATCAGGTGAACAATGATAGGAAACCAAATTGTTAATTTCTTAGTATGGAATCTGAGGGGAATGGACTCTTCTCTGTTAAGGCTATCTAATTTATGCAAGGTTAAGAAAATTCAATTGCTATGTATTATTGAACCCATGCATAATAACTCACAATGTGGAGACTACATGAAAAAATTATCTTTCTCCCAGTATTTGACACTGTCGAATGGTAAAATATGGCTTATGTGGTCTAATAACTTATCTGTCTCTATAATATCCACTCATGAACAGTTCATGCATGTATCCATTGCTCATCAGTTTACAAATTTGATAATGGATGCAGTTTTTGTCTATGCTCTAAGGGATAGAGAAGGTAGGAAGATTTTATGGACAGAGCTTAGCTCTATCCCTAAGGGTGATACTATCTTTATGGGTGATTTCAATGCAATTACTTCATTAACTGAATACAGAGGTCCAAGTTCACCTGCTTTAGGCAGTATTAGGGATTTCAGCTCATGGATTAACTCTAATGGCATCCAGGAAATTAATACAGTAGGAAACCTATTTACATGGTGTAATTCTAGGCTTAGAAACCCTACCTCAAAAAGGCTAGACAGGGGTCTGTGCACTTTGTCTTGGATCTCTAAATATCCATCTTCATCGATCCAAATTCTAAATAGACAAACTTCGGACCATGCTCCTCTTTTTCTTCAGGTCTCTAACCTGACCTCTTCACACCCGAAGCCTTTTAGATTTATTGATGCTTGGTTTCAACGGGAAGAATTCATTTCAGTGATAAAAAATAGTTGGGACTCTCCTATTGGTGCAACTGGTATGCTAAGATTCTATCTCAAACTGATTAGACTTAAGAAAACTGTAAAAATATGGAACAGAGAGGTATTTGGTAACATTGATTTAAATGTTAAAAAAGCTGAGGAAGACTTAAGAGCACAAGAGGTGATTTATGACTTGAATCCCACATTATCTGAGCGTATCAAATTGAATGGAAAAAATGCTGTCTTGCTTAAGGTTTTAAAAGAAAAAGAAAAATACTGGAAACAGAAGGCTAGATTAAGATGGCATAAGCTTGGGGATAATAATACATCCTTTTTTCATAAGGTAGTGCAGGAGCGGAATAGTAAACTTCAGATAAGTAAAATAAAAAACAGAGCTGGACAATGGATAAATTCTCAAGCAGATATTCAAAATGAAGCTATACACTATTTCTCTGAGTTACTTAATGAATCTGATCTGACCACGGATGATACCTATTTCTCTCATTTTCTAAGCCAGATCCCGGTCCTTATAGGAGATAATGATAATCATGCTCTTGGTAAGCCTGTATCAGAACTGGAACTTGAATCTGTCATTAGGAGTTTAAATAAAACAAGTAGTCCTGGACCAGATGGATTTTCTCCAAAAATTTTTACAAAAAGCTGGTCTATAATAAAAACAGATTTAATGGATGCTGTCAATGAGTTCATTTCTGGTGCTGATATTCCTAAGGGTATCTCCAGCACCTGGATTACCCTCATACCAAAGAAACCAACTCCAAGTTCATTTGATGACTTTAGACCAAACTGCATTCATGAAGAATAGGGATATATCAGATAACATTCTGTATTTAAATGAAATGATCAGATTTTTGGACAAAAAATACAGAACCCCAAATTGCATGCTGAAACTGGACCTTAGAAAAGCTTTTGACAGAGTTAGATGGAAATTTTTAGAGCATATTTTGATGAAGTTTGGTTTTAATGGGAATTTTTTAAGGGCAATCATGAATAACCTGTCACAAGCACACTTTTCAGTTTTACTCAATGGAAATCCTGTAGGATTTTTTAAGGCAACAAGGGGAATCAAACAAGGTGATCCTCTATCTCCCTTTCTCTTTAATTTATTTTCTGAGGCTTTCTCTAGAAGCTTAACTTATATTTTTCACAATAGAAGTTTATCTTCATACCAAATTCCTGGTTCAATTACTGCTGTTTCTCACTTGATGTATGCGGATGATACGATAATATTTATGCAAGCATCTAAGGCTAACCTTATTAAAATCAAAGCTTTTCTGGAAGTTTTTGAGTATACCTCAGGCCAAAAGTTTAATTTTGAGAAATCGGACTTTTATCTCAGCAGCAAGGCTACTGTAACTAGGAATAACCAGGTTAAAGCAATTCTGAAAATGAAGAAAGGCTCTTTTCCATTTAAATATCTAGGATGTCCCATTTTTAAGGGTAGGGTTTTAAATAGATATTTTTTCCCATCTTAGCTAATGTTGATCTTAAGCTACAAAATTGGAAAAATAATTGGCTAAGTTCAGGGGGGGAAATGACCTTAATTCAATCAGTATTATACTCTATCCCTCAGCATATATGGATGGTAACTAAACCCCCTAAAGGGATCATTAAAGCTTTTGAGAAAAAAATGGCTCACTTCTTTTGGGGAGAATCAGAGGGGAAAAACAACAAGATTTGGAAAAAATGGTCTCAAATTACTAAACCAACAAAGATGGGAGGATTAGGTTTCAGATCTGTTCAAGCAATTGTAGACTCTTGTTCGGCTAAACTGTGGTGGAAAAGCCAATTAGGGGATTCACTGTGGGCTAAGCTATTATGGTCACTTCCTCCTTCCCATAAAAATTCTGCAACCTGGAAGAGAATATGTTACATTAATTCATTTGCAGAAAACAATTCGTATGTCATTTATGGAGTTGGAAAGTGTGATTTCCTATCTGCTAACTGGTGCCCTCAGGGACCATTGATGGGGCAGCTACCTGAAAGTGCACAGATTCTGTTAGCTGGTCTTTCAGTGGCTGATTTTATAGCCAACAAAGCAAATATTCTGTGTCAAATATCATCCTTTTTGGACAATGATACTGTACTTTTTTTACAGGGTGCAGAGCTGAATCTTGAGAGAGAGGACAGGATGATTTGGAAGCCTGAAGCTTCGGGTAATTTTACGTTTAAGTCTGCATATAGGGCACTCGTTCAACTATCAGGTAATTTCCCTGTAACTAAATATCTATGGAACTCCCTCTTGCTCAAAAAGATTTCAATTTTTGTATGGAAACTGCTACATGCCTTTCTTCCCTTTGACGAAATACTGATTACATGTGGTTTTAGTTTAGCTTCCAAGTGTCCAGCTTGCTGTGATTCAGACTCTATCCAACATTATTTTATCACCTGTCCATTAGCAAAGAAAGTTTGGTCTTCCTTGACTGCATCCATTCATTTCAATCTTAATGACCAACATTCGATACCCCATAGATTCTTTCTATTCTGGAACTGTCAAGATTTACCTCAGTTCTATCAAGTTTACTGCATGATACTTCCATCTCTGACCTGCTGGTGCTTATGGAAAGCTAGAAACAGCTTTCTATATGATCACAAGCCATTCTCTGTGGATAATATCTGTAGGGAGGTTGATGAACTGATCAGATTGACACTGAGTAATTGTAAGCCTAGTATATTATCAACACACTCTATCCCTCCAGACTTTAAGCATCTAATCCCGCTATTGAGACCTCCCCCGAAGCCAATTTTTAAGAAAGTATATTGGATTAAGCCTGAACCTGGTTGTACTAAAATAAATGTGGATGCCTCCTGGAGCTCTGGTAGTGCTTCGGTTGGTCTTATTGCCAGGAATAGCCTCGGTCAGCCTATTTGTATAAGCTCAATTTCAATTGCTAGTGTATCTCCTTTACACGCAGAAATTGAAGCCATATTGCATGCTTGCTACACCTTTAACCACCTTGATCATAACTTTATCATTGAATCTGATTCAAAATTGGCGGTACAGATGATCAGTAATCCTTATACTGCAAAATGGGAACTCTTTCAGCTGGTTTTTAAGGCTAAATCCTTGATTGGCTCAGCGATACTAAAACATGTCTATAGGGAGGGTAATGCAGTGGCTCATGCTATCTCTAAACATCACTTTCAGAACAACCAAAGTCTCAATCTTACTAATGTTTCCCCTGAGATCAGAGGGCTTATAATCTTGGATAGAGATAATGTTCCCCATCTCAGAAGCACTAAGCAGATATAAATCATGAATAGATACTGCCTTATGACTTGCTGTTTGCTTGTGCAGGACTTGTGCAGGACTGAATGAAGCTCTTCTGCATCTGCTCTGAGTTGCCATGTCTGGCTCGGATGTTCATCAATTTTCCAACTTTGAGAGGCAGATAACTGATCTATAACATGAAGTAGACAAATACAGAGACTCAGACTCCAAGAGATGCCGCATAACCTGGATGCCCGAGTGGCAGATCAGACTCCAGAAGATGGATTGCTTGCTGGGGCAGCAACATCTTTGATATCACACTGATGACATAAGTGGCCATATCCCAATCTTTGGCATTTGGAAACTTCATTAGTAGGATAGCTTTCAGCCTGATTGCCATTCCTCTTACCTTTGTGCTTATATGTTTCCATTCACCTTCATGTATAAGTTGCCTGGCCAAGGGAGAGAATTCACACGAGGGGTGGAGATTCTCTTCCTAGGATCGCGACTTCTACTTTCATTACTGCACTTTGTTTACTGTTTATAGGGGTCGATGCACTTCTTTGTATCACTTCTTCTGGTTTTTTTACCGAACCCATGTATAAACATACTTTGATTTCTTTTGATATAGGGCTTGGGGAACCCAATAAAGAACTCCCCCACCTTTGGGTGTTTTATTGAAAAAAAGATTTTTAGTTAATTTTTGTTAGTCGTAGTCGACGTTTTTTTCATCAATTTTTTCTTTATTTTTATTTGAATTATATATATATAGTTTCTATTTTTATTTGTTTTTTAAAATATATTTTTTGCTATTTTATTTTTTAAAAATATTTTTTTGCTATTTTATTTGTTTTTTAAAAAATATTTTTTGCTATTTATTTGTTTTTTTAATATATTTTTTGCTTCATTTTTTAGCTAATGTTTTATGATTCTTTGTTAATGTTCTGCTATTTTCTGCTGATGTTGCTGCAGTTTGTTATTGATTTTTTTGCATTTTAAACATTTTAAAAAATATTTTTTGAATTTTGTTTGAAGATTGCAGGTGGCGAAAAAATAATGGAAAAAAATTGTATGAAAAAGCCCCTGAAAAGTTATTAGAGATAGATCCATGTAAAATTAGGCCCCTTTAAAATTATTAGAGATAGTTCCATGGAGCTAGAATATTGTTAGAATTGTATAAAGACCCTTGCCTAAAGTTTAGGCAGCTTCACAGGAGACCATCACTACTTATATATATGTTATTTTTATAAATAATGATAGAAATTAATATTTATTTCCCTAATGTGAACCAAACAATAACAAAGGGAATGAGAGATGATTTGATTCACGTTTCATAACTGAACCAAGCAGATTTTAAAAAATAAATGTTATTCTTTTCCTTTCTTTTCATTTTCCTTTCTCTTTCCAAATTCTTTTCCTTTCCATGTTTGAACCAAACGGCCCCTTAGTGGAATAAATTTTATTTACATAATTCCAAATTACATGACACATCGTCTATGATTTCGTAAAGTTAAATGCGAGATCATTGGTTTTGCTGGGTTTAAATGGCGAGATCCATTGGTTTTGCGGGGTTCGACGGGTATTTCAGGTGTTGGCTTGTAGTGAAGGAGGCAGCGGCATTGATTTCAGGTGTTGGCTTGTGCTTGTAGCGACGATGGAGTATGGTGGCTGCAGCTGTGGGGGCTTGCAGTGGCGTTGGAGTTTGATGGTAGTGTGGGGTTTGAAGTGGAGTTCGGTGGTTCAGACGGCGGGGGTTGCAGATGAAGGGAAAAATAGACTTTTCCCCTCTAAGAAAATAAATCCAGCCTTTTCTCTCTTTGCAGAAATGGCTGGGATAGAGGGAGTACATTTAAAAAAATATTTTATAATAAAAAAAGAATCATTCTCGTGCAGTTATTAAACTTTTCATGTTTTAAACTCAATTTTTCCTAGTTCTTTAAAGAAGGCATATTTTATAAGCACAACTCTACCAAACACCCTAAACATTTTACTTATAAGTTAAAATACTACACAAAGTCTTACTTTAGGTAGCCTAAACTTTAGGCAGACCCTATTATGCAATTAGTGTAAATCTAAAATTTGGGGTGGGATTTTTAAAAAAAATATGTTGATAACTTTAGGGACATACTATGCAATTATCAAAATACTATATATATCACAAAAAAAGAGATTTTTCATTTTTCATTTCCTTCTCTACCTGGTCGGAAATATCTCGCTGATAAGAAACCACCACCGGCCGACGGTTTCAGACGGTTTTCTACTGGATTTACACTGGAAATCAGATCGACGGTTATTGCAATATGATTATTTGATTCAATGTGACGCCACTGTGCTTTAGCTCCGTCGACCCGCCACTGCATTGATTGAAGCTGCAACGACTGTGATCTACTTTTCTCGTTGAATTCTCTGCAACGCCGGCGAGACGACCACAACGTGACTTCATAGCCGCGAGATTGGTGATTTATTTGGCAATGGTGGTGATATACCGGCAAGATCAGTGATTTCTCTGGCAACGGCGGAGATCGGTTATTCCTTGCCTCTGCGATGACTTCACAACGACGGCTTCACGCGACGCTCTACGATGGTAGAGCTAGGGTTTCAGCATCGCGGTGGAGCTTGGGGATCATCGGTGGTTAAATTTCCATGGCATCGCATCTTCTTCCTATTTTTTCACCGGTGAGAAGAAGTAGAACACAACGACACCGGTGGAAGTAGCAAAAGATGACGACGACATGATGAAAATAGCAAAAGACAATGGTATACATGAGATGCACTCGTTAGAACGATGTTGACGACGCGCATGATTTCATGTACAGTCTGAGGCAGATGGAGGCGACGTCGGGTGGCGGACGGTTGAGCTTCTTTCTCATGAGAGGCGAGGTTTAATTTTGTGTTTAATTTCTGGGCGAACGACCTCAGAGCCCCTCCAACTATTGCAATTTGATCTATTTGGCCCCCCATTGTTTTTTGATCAGCTTCATCCCTAAACTAAAAAAACATCCACTAATCATACTTTCGTCCATTCTCTCCATCAATTTCTCATTTTGCTCCATTTTCTGAAGTTAACCTAACTTTTCAAGGGGTAAAAATGTCTTTCTAGAAATGTCCATATGACTTCCTAAAACTAGAACGATATTAATATTTTATGTTCATTCTTTTGGACAAAAAACCCAGAAAAACCTTTCCAAATTTGTGAACGACCTCAAATTCCAACCTTTCCAAATTCCTCTTCACCCACATACTAAAGATTCCTTTCGAAAAATTTTAACTGATGCTCAGTATCAAATGGCGCGGTAATCGTTGAAGTTCTATTGCCGACTTGTATTGTTGGTTGAATTTAAAAAATGGCGTAGATTGTTTGTTCAAGGGGTGCTAAGTTTGATCATCGGAAGGAGTACGGTAAGCTTCAATTACTCATAAATCTTTGAAAATGTATGATATCTGCGCATTTGTAACCAAAGTTTTGATTTGGCACTGTGTCGCCCAGGGCTAGGGTTTATGTTATTCAAATATGGGTCACTCTATTTTTTGGATTTGAATACTGTAAATCGAGGTCTCTCTACAACTGACATCATTGTGCGCTGATGATTTTGTCATATGTTTGTTGTCGAAAAAGTTTATTGTCGGTGATATGCTGAAACTTGGGTTTTTAATTTCTGAAACTTGGGTTTTGATGAATGGGCATTGTCTTGGCTTTTTTGGAACTTGGATTTTTTTTTGTTTATTTAGTCTCATTGAATGCATATATGACATGATAAATTTTTGTTTAATTTTGAATGTAATGATGACAATCAATGAGTTTGTCTGATACTTTTTCCATCGAGCAGAGATATGGACAGTTTGCAGGTGGTGAGGTAATCTTTTATGAGGGAGGAACTGTGGATTTCATTGACAATGTCAACAAGGACACGTTCTCACTGGAGGAGCTTAAGGAAATTTCAGCTAAGATTAGGGTGGAAGAGAGGTTGAAGTTCTGGACAGTTGAACCTAGTTTTCTTGTAAACCTAGGATGTTATCATATACATGGGGATGTAGAAATCAGGGGGATAGACACATGGGTGAAGTGCAACAAAATTATTGTTGTAATTTGTGTTGCTGAGACTGGTGAGAAATGAGTGGCTGGTAGTGGAGCAATTTGTGTGGAAGATGCGATGGGAGAGGGTATTATAGAGATATATGTTGCTGATAGTGGTGATAAAGGTTTAAGGGCTGATATTGGTGTAATTAGTGTGGAAGATGGGATGAGAGAAGGTACTATAAAGAAAGAGGTGGCTTGGAGTGGTGATAAAGGCTTAAGGGCTGGGAGTTGTGAGAAATAGAGTGATGATAGTGGTGAGAAAGAGGTGGTTGAGAGTGGTGAGAAAGGTTCAACAACTGAGACTTGTGTGAAAGGGGGTGCTGAAACTGAGGAAAATAATGTGGGAAATGATGCTGAAACTAATAGGGGGCAAGGAGTTGAAACTGGAGTAGGTTTTGAAGAGGAAGTAGTTGTAGTTTTGGAGGAAGGTTACGAAACAGCAAACAATAGCACAAATGTAGAACCATTTACTGATGGTGATGAATTTTGTGTTGATGATGACCTTGAGAAGAGCTCGTCGGATAGTGATAGCGAAGGTGAAACATAGGTTGATGAAGATGAGGAGACCAATGATTTGGAGGCTGATAATTCGACCGGTGTTGATGCAGCTGTACTTGGCTGGAATGCAAGGCAAGTAGGATTAGACAATGCTGTGGATTTGGGCATCAACGACGAAGAGTTTGATAACTGGTTGGACTCTCAATTGAGTTAATTAACACAATTGGTGGATTCCCAAGGCCGGGTTCCTGAAAATAATGGGGCTGGGAGTGGTGGTCAGGCAACATATGTTCCCACTTAGGCCGCACAAGAGCAATGTACGAGTCCTGAACCAACGAACCTACTCTACCCACAAAAGAGCCTACACTGGCCGCAAAAGACACAATTGAACCTGCAAAAAAAACAGTGTTAAAATTGGGAATGAGGCGACTAGAAAAGGATAGAAAAAAATGGAGAATTTTGATGATATATTGGATGAGGATCATGATGAAGATAGAGGAATGGAGCAGGATGGGAATAAGGTAGATAAAGGCAGAGATTGTGAGGCCATGATGGAGTGTGATTTGTTGATTTCAACCCATAAAGAGACATGTTTAGGCCCTGATTTCATATTGGGATGCAATTTTCCAGCTCCGATGAATTCAAGGAAGCTATTCGACATCCTGATGTCTGGAAGAAGAACATTAGTTTCCCAAAAATGAAAAGGACCGGGTTAGAGCTAAGTGCAAAGATCCATGTCCTTGGGTTTGCTTTACATCAAAGATCAATAAGTTTTGGACCAGTGACTTGTACATCAAAACATAAAACAATGTCCACGAGAATGGCTCTCATTGGTGGAAACAGAAATTTTTGAACTCAAAATGGATGGCCAAGAAAAATACTGAGAGGATTAGAACAAACATGTCAATTCCAATTAGATGCATCAGGAAGACCGTTGCTGAAGAATCTGAGGCCACAATTTCAAGAAATGTGCCTTATAGAACCAGGTGGAGGGCTGCAGAGTTGATAGAGGGGGATGTTGTAGAACTATACAAGAATATTTATGAGTACTGTGATGAGGTTAAAAGGAGGAATCCTTGGACAACGATGGAAGTTGAATTCACTCCCTTCAGGACTAAAAATGGCAATCTAAGGTTTTTGAGAATGTATTGGTTTTTGGGACCTTTGAAGGAGGGTTTCAAATTATGTAGGCCGATGATTGGATTGGATGTGTGTCATGTAAATGGGGCATATCCAGGGTAGATATTGGCAGCAATGGCAATTGATCCGAACAATGGTTGGTGTCCCCTTGCATAGGTAGTGGTTGAGAAGGAAGCCACCATCCAGTGGACCTAGTTTTTGGAGCTCCTTCGGAATGGTCTTGACATCCAAAATGATCATCATTTCACATTCATATCTGACCAGCAAAAGGTAACATTTTGGGAGTTAATACTTATTATGTGATTAGGATTCAGTATGATTTTGTGCTAATTATGTACTGATTTAATACTGATTTGGTAGTGATTATGAACTGATTTAGAGCTAATTTTGGACTGATTTTCTACTTATTCAGTTCTGATTTCTAAGTGATTGTGTACTAATTTAGAGATGATTTTGTGCTGATTTTGAGGTTGTTTTGTGATGGTTTTATGTTAGTAAATTTATCTTGATTTTGTGAAATTTGGTTATTTATCTTGCTTTTATATTGTAGGGTTTGGACAAAGCTTTGACTGAAGTCATTCCAGGTGCAACTCACCGCTACTGTGTGGCGCACCTGTACTGCAACTTCAAGAAAAAACACATAAGCAAGGTGTTGAAGGGGCTGTTATGTTCAATTGTTGGGAGTTCTACAGAGGAGCTATACAAAGAAAGAATGGCAGAGCTAGAGGCTTTCGACCCTGCAAAATACCAGTATGTGAAAGAAGCTCCCCATCCTATCCACTGGTGTAAGACCTTTTTCTCACACCATACTAAGTGTGATATGTTGACTAACAATATTTTTGAGGCTTTCAGTGGCTACATATTAGATTCTAGGGATAAGTCAATATTGACCTTGATGGACATAGTTAGGGAGTTTCTTATGCATAGGATACATAGAAGGACTTAGCATGCTAAAATGAAATAAACCCGCTGGGCCACTTTTTTGGAAACTGTTAGAAATTAGGATCAAGTATTCTTTTAAATGGACTGTTCTCTTTAATGGAACTGAGGGTTATAAGGTAAAGGGCCTGGCTGGTTATAAACATGTTGTTGATGGTAGAAAGAGATGTTGTAGTTGTGGTGTTTGGAAGCTTTCTAGATTGCCATGTACTTGTGCGATCTCGGCGCTGAAACATAGATTAGTTGAAGTTTATGACTTTGTGGATGAATGCTACTCTAAGGATATGTTTATGGCTATATATGAGAATGTCCTGTATCCTATCAGTGGCCAAGAGAGTTGGCCAGCTTCTACAAATGGCCTGATTCTAGACCCACAAGTCCCAGTTAAACAAGCTGGTAGGCCTAAAAAGGCAAGGAATAGGGATCTTGATGAACAAAGGAACCAGGGGAAGAAAATGATGAAATTGGTGACAATTCACTGTAGGCTATGCAAGGTTGAGGGTCACAATTCCAAAACATGTCCACAAAAAAAAGCTGATGCAGCCCAGATTTGTTTGGCCTATTTTTTTTTTAATTAGAAGCCATCCATAGATGGGGGAAATTCTATTAGGCCTTCCCAAGCCAAGAAAATAGACAGAAAAAAGAAGCCGAAGCAATAGTAGGATATACATGAATGCTCACTGGCTAATAGAGCAACGCTTGTTGCCCCCAAAAGAATGAAAAGAAAGATACATGTAAACATCAAGTCGGAGGCCTCTTCATCAATGATGGAAAGGGTCGAAACTTATTAGTGAGTCCGAAAGGAAACACAGGGCAGTCGAAACCCTCTCCACATGAATGAAGAGGTAGCCTCCATATACTAGCCTGAAGTTGAAAACTAAGCTAGCTGCTTGCAAAAGAAGAGAAGTAGCCAATATTATCCACCCATATGTACATGTGTGATGAAACCCTCTGTGTCCGAATCCAGCCACAATAACAGCAAGTAGTCCAGTTTCCATGAAGCCTGGTATCATCCTTTGATCTGCAATGAAAAACAAGAAAAGCTTTTTTCTGAGTAGCATCCGAACTAGTAGGCAATCCTCAGAGAGGGAGTATTCATTTGGTCTAGTCTAACTAATCCCTGGGCTCGGTTAGGCAGCAGAGAGAAATATGGAAAAGCCAGGTTACATTTTTGTGACAAGCATGTTTTTGCCAAAAAATGAGCTACCTGGTTGGCTTCCCTGAAAATGTGCATAATGTGTATATCCCTCAAAGAGAGATGGATCTCATCTACTAAATCAAGCAGTTGCTAAGGAGATTTTAATGGATCAGTAACATATAACACAGCATTAAGGCAGTCTGATTCCATGCAAACGGTGGACAAAGAGTTGCAAAATTGAATAGCAAATGAAATAGCTTTTAATTCAGCTTCTAGGGCAGATTTTGCATTAGTAAATGAGGTATATGCTTCCTGAAAACACCCTCTACAGTCTCTAATGATCATGCTGAGGCCACATTTATTTGTCTTACAACACCAAGCTGCATCCACATTGACTTTAAAACCAATTGTTGGCCTGACCCATGCAATTTTCCAGATTTTTGGCTTTGGGGGTCTCTTAATGAGAGGAAGGTAAGAGTGGTTTGCAATACTGAGATCAAATGGAGAGACTATGTATACTGGTTTAGCAGAGAATGAGTAGAAGATTTGATCTCTAATCTGCTGAAGCACTATGGAAGATGAGGGCTTAACTGAATCAAAAATAAATCTATTCCTCATCTTCCATAGATTCCAGAATGTATAAATTGCTGCTGTTCTAACAATGATGGTGTGTAATTTAGATAGGGTGGGGAGGGATAAGTAAGCAGATAATCTATCCCAGACAGAATGAAAAAACCTGTCTCTGATTCCCATAAACTGATGTATAGGTTTCCAGACTTTCAGGGAAAACTCACAGGAGTTGAAAAAATGATCAAGATCATCCACATGTAAGTTACACATACAGCATTTAGAGGCCAAACTGATTCTTAGATGTTGAAGAGTATTATCAAAAGGAAGAAGAGAGTTTGTCACTTTCCACATGAACACAGATATTTTTTTCTCAATTCTAGAGTTCCAGAAATGACTTGGGGATGCATACTGACCTGAGTTGTTACACAGTAACAAATAAGTGGCTTTGAATGAGAAATTACCATCAGCTCCTGGCTTCCAAATTAGTCTATCAGGTCTATGTGGCCAGGTTCTTGAATCCTGCAAAAGAAGAGTAATGTGAGGTGGCAGAAATGGTTGAATTAAAGGAATAAGGCTAGATTTATTGTCTATAAACTCAGCAACAGAACAATTATCATCAATTCCTATGTTATTTTGATCACATAAATCAGATAGCATCCCAATCCCCAACCAATTTGCATTCCAGAAATTGCATTCCCCATTTCCAATTATTACCCTTGAATTAGGTTCTGCCCAAGGATGCACTGAGCAGATTCTTTTCCAATTAGGGGAGGTTCTATAAGATGGAGGAAGGTTAGCCAACAAGTGAGACCATAGAGTATCTGCCATCTGGAATTTCCACCACAACTTGACTGAGCAAGTTTTAACAATAGTTCTGATACTTCTAAAACCCAGGCCATTTTGATCAGTTGATGCACAGAGAGCAGTCCATTTTCTCCATGCTCTTTTTGGTTTGTGATCATTCTCACCCCAAAAAAATCTGCTCAATTTTTTTTCCATGGTGGAAATAATCAGGTTTGTGGGCTTAATTACTTGCCAGATGTGTTGGGGAATTGAATAAATACAGGATTCAATTAGTATCAGTTTTCCACCTGTAGTTAACCACCTATTTTTCCAATTGCTAATCCTATTATCAATCTGCTCAAAAAGGGGTTGAAAGTAGATCTTCTTTAAAGCACCAGAAAAGATTGGAACACCTAGGTACATGAATGGAAAAGTACCAATTTTCATTCCCATAATTCTCTTAATGTGATTCACCCTTTGAGCAGTAGCATACTTACCAATGAAAATGTCACTCTTATTATAATTAATTGATTGTCCAGTGACTTCTTCAAAGGTAGATAAGAATGCTTTTAATCTTACCAAAGTTAAGTTATTTGCTTTAAAGAAAATGACAGTGTCATCAGCATATGATAAGTGTGAGATATTAGGAGGATTACCTGGCAGGTCATAGGGTGAAAGCTTACCTGTTTGGAATATGTAATCCATACTCCTGGAAAATGACTCAGAGAAAATATTAAATAGAAAAGGGGATAGGGGATCCCCTTGCTTAATACCCCTAGAAGATTGAAAAAAACCACAGGGCTTACCATTAATAAGAACAGAGAACCATGCTTGAGACAGGTTCTTCATAATTGAAAAAATGAATTTTGGATGAAAACCAAATTTAGCAAGAACTTTATATAGGAAAGACCATCTAACCCTATCAAAAGCCTTTTTAAGATCCAATTTCATTATGCAATTAGGTTCCCTTTTCTTCCTATTGAGCAGCCTTACCATTTCCTGTAAATAGATGACATTATCTGAAATGTCCCTGCCATGTAGGAATGCTGTTTGATTAGGGGAGATTAATTTAGGCATAATAGCTTTAAGTCTCTCCATAAGCACCTTAGAGCAAATCTTATTAATCACATTAGAGAGACTTATAGGCCTGTAATCATCAAAGGTGATTGGTGTTTTCTTCTTTGGAATAATAGTAATCCATGTGCTTCCTATACCTCTAGGCATAATGGATGAAGATAAAAAATCCTGAACAGCACTAAGAAGGTCTATAGCAATAATGTTCCAAGACTTGATATAGAATTTTGCAGTGTAACCATCCGGACCAGGACTGCTAGATTTATTCAAGCTGAAAACAATCTTTTTAAGCTCTTCCAAAGAGACTGGCATCAGTAAATTTTCATTATCAGCCTCAGTAACTAAACATGGGATCTGATTAAGAAAATGAAACTGAAAAGGAGAGCTGAAAGTGGCAGATTCCTCACTCAGGAGTTCCTGATAGTAATTAATAGCCTCCATTTCAATATCATTAGAGTTGTCTAGCCACAGTCCATTTTTACTCCTGATTTTTGTAATTTTCAGTCTATTATTTCTCTCCTTTACAGAATTATGGTAGAAACTAGTGTTGTTATCTCCCTCTTGCAACCATTTAACTTTAGCCTTGTGTTTCCAATAATTTTTCTGTTCAGACAATGCCAAAACTAACCTAGCTCTAGCCTCTTTCAACTTAACCTGATCTGGCAAGGAATCTAAAATATCAGTTAGTGATTCTTGAGTCTGTAATGCAAGTTCAGCTTGGATCACATTATCATGAATATTACCAAATTTTTCTTTATTCCAGATTTTAAGAATCTTTTTAAGTCTGACTAATTTAAGATAAAAAGCTAAAATTCCAGTATTATTTACAGGAATTTCCCAGTTTTGTTTGATGATTTCATTAAGCTCTTTCCTCTTATACCATGTATCAAGAAATCTAAAAGGCTTTGGACAAGAAGGAGAGTCACTACCTACAGTTAATAGCAGAGGACTGTGATCTGAGGTAGCTCTATTTAGAATCTGAATAGAAGACTGAGGAAAACATGAAGACCAAGATTGAGTGCACAAACCTCTATCCAGTCTTTTAATTGTGGGAGATCTTAGTCTGTTGTTTGACCAGGTAAACAGATTACCAGAAGTGTTAATATCTTCCAAAGCCAGACCGTTTATGAAGCCATTGAAATCCCTTATACTACCTAAATTTGGAGAGGATGGACCTTTATACTCATTAATAGATGAGATGGCATTAAAATCACCTATAAATAGGGATTCAGAGTGACTGTAAGAGCTCAGGTCTGCCCAGAGGGGAAGTCTTCCACTTCTAGTCCTAAGACCATAAATGAAGAAGGCATCCATTGGATAATTAAGCTTTGTACTACTCAAGTTTACTGCTAGAAATTGCAGATTATCAGTATTAACCCTTAAAGTTAAACTTGATGACCAGAACAACCAGATTTGACCACTATTAGCTGAGAAACAATAATCAAATTTCAGTCTCTGTCTATATGACTCACATTGAGTGTTATCATTTTTAGGCTCTATTAGGCAGATAAGGTCAAAATTATGTCTTTGAGAAAGATTACAAAGCCTTAGTATGGATGTATCCATGCCCCTAATGTTCCAGACCAACATTTTAAGCTTAGTGGATGTACTATTCATTGGGATACATTAGAGGAGCTTTTTGATCTGGTCATTATGATATTTTTTTGTGAGAAAAAGGAATCATTACCTTTTTTTGATTGTTTCCTTTCAGGGCTATCAGATCCTTTCTTACCTTGGAGAGTGGTGGAGGGACTAACCTTATGGATCAGATCATCATTTCTTCCTGGAGAGGCTGAGAGGGAAACTTCTTCCAGTGTGTCCGTTTGCAAAGGATCTTCAATAATGGGTAGGTCTTCAGCCAATGCCTCATCAGCCAAGAGGGAGAACCTATTTTGCTTATGTTTCTGTTGAGAAAAGATGAAGTTTTTTGCAGCAATAATGGAATTAAAAGGAGAGAAAGATCTACCTCGCTTACCATGCAAATCATCTTTAGCAAAGGCTTTCCTAAGGTTAGTAGGGTCAGATTGAGATATCTTGTTTAACTGCCTAATTGGACTATAAACAGAGGAGGGAGCAGAAGGGGAAGTACCCCCATAGAAGGAAAGATCTTCTCCAGAGACTGCATGAGCATTCTGGTTAGTACATGAATTAAGATCATTACCTTTTTCTGTCATATCCTGAGAGGGAACCAGTATTGCCTTACTAAGCTGTGGGTTCTCATTGTCTTGTTCTATTATCACTACTTGGCTCTCTTCATGACATGACAGCTCATTAGTACAGGTAATAGAATCAATCTTAGCAATATGAACTGGCATATCATTTGTCACAACATCAGGAATCAGTGAAATCTGTGGAGCCATTAGGGGAACAGAACCATTTGTCACAACATCAGGAATCAGTGAAATCTGTGGAGCCAATAGGGGAACAGAACCACAAGGATTAGTCTTATTAGTGTCCTGCTCAACATTAGAAAGTTTCTTAGGAACATATATCATTTTCTGAGCTTGAGAATTTTTCTGTTTTTCCATAATAGAAACTCCAGAGCTCCCTGCTTTAAGAGACTCTACCTGAGATAGATTAATCTGTTGAGCATCAGATGTTTTCGATATATTAAGCTCTGGTTTTTTTGTCCAAGTTCTCTTAAGTTCAGGATGTAAATATACACAATAACTGTCCTCATGACCTATACATTTGCAGTGGAAACAGTAGGGTGGGATATCCTCATATTCTAGTGGTAATTTGCGCACATTAAATTCATTACCTTCCTCTTCAATACCCACTCTAATATGTGTTGGTAATTTATTTTTTAGGTCAACTTCCACACACATTTTGACACAGGAAGGCCTAGACAGCGCTTCAGTAGCAGCATCAACTTTAATAAATTTCCCAATTTGATTCTCAATAACTTCAAGCATCGAAGAATTATAAAAATAAACAGGAACTTGGGGAATTGATACCCATACCGGAACAATCGACGATTCTGCCTCCGGTGAAAAGTCAGGAGTCCATTTGAGGACCTTCATTTGAGCGTTATTAAAGGACCATTGTCCTTTGAGCCAGAATCGTTGATAATCTTCCTTTTCATGGAATCGGATGAGGATGTGGCGGTAGTCAATCGAGCCTATCTGGAACTTGCCTTTAAAACCTACAGAATTAAAAGCATTATTTAGTTGGATCATCGTCGGCTTTCCTCGGGCAAACTTACCGATCAAAGAATTGCTGTAGTGGGAGGCAAGAGTCTCAGCATCCTTGCGCGTGACAAGGCATGCAATCTCCCCTTTGAATTGGACTTTGGGTGAAATCTCCGTGTTCGAGGGGAGGGAATCACGTAGGGGCGGAGGGCGATTAGCGAGGGCCTGGAGGAAGGATTTCCCTCCCCCATAGCCACTGCTACCAGACGGCGGAGCCGCCATAGCAGCGGAAGAATCGCACACAGAGCGAGAATATAGCCGTTAGCAGAAGGAAAACCAAAGAGAGAAAGAAGACCAGGAACGGAGCAGGGTGAAACGACGATAGGAAAGTTCGTTTTGGAGAAATCACACTAATTCGTACGCACACAGAATTTTGAAACCAAATTCAACTCATTGTGAAATGGATGATTTGGCCTATTGTTAAATAAATTTCCATAAAATTTCTCAATAATTAACTAACTAATTGGGAACTCTTTTTTTACAGACACCAAATGTTACAACACCCAAGCAACCCTAGCAAACAGCCATAGATCCATCACCAGTTACTAGGGTAATTGACCTACAAATATTTTTTTTCATTCCTTTCATTTTCAAAAATTAATTTTGAAGCTAATTGTGCAGATCTGTACAAGGAAGAGATGAGGGGTTAATAACAAAGAACAAGCACAGAAAGGGAAAAAAATTCAGGTTCAACTTCTCTTTTTGACAAAATCATATCTGACTGGCTTTTTTTTGGATGAAATCAGTACCTAACCTGCATTTCTTCCTCTATTCTGCTTTCCAGAAAATTGTTATTGCCATAGAAACTTCTGCTGCTGCTACTCCCAGTGAAAATCCACATCTACAGCCTCTCAGGAGATCACACAAAGACACCCTCTGACAGATGGAGATAAGGCAGCAATTAATGCAATATGCACTTATTTAGGGAAGCCCATACCATTCACTGTGGGCAATTGGAAAAGGAGTGGAGGTACGGCTGGAGGTTCAGGAAGGAGAGAGAGGCCACCAAAGAAAAGGGGAAGACAAGCTAAGACTAGTTTGGGATTGGGCATCATATTCTTTTGCTATTATCTTATCTTTTGTAATGTAAAAGATTCCCACTAATGGGAGTACTTGTGCCCACTTTTGTTGACTAATTTCTTATTGTGTGTGCTGGATAGGTAGTAAAAAAAGGGCAGGAAATGTGAACCCCCCTTTCTTTGGTCTTAATGAAATTAGTACATTTGTTAAATCGGTAAGATGTTGGTTGGTTTACAATGAATGTTCACTTGAATGAAGGTTTAAGACCTATTCTCTTATGCATATCAATCTTCAACTCTTTTTTCTTGACCCCATTACATGCATATTTCACACCTCTATTTTTATTCACCAATGCTCTGTTTTTATGCATCATTGAATTACAAACAACCAAGGAGGTTCCATTTCTAACCATCTTCATCAATGGAACTCAAAAGCAACACCACAAACATGATTCAATTTTGTTTCAAGACCTTTGAGCAGATCAAAACAAAACCATCCAAACAGATTACCATTTTCATTTATCTTCTTCGACCAACTCAAAATAAACATTAGGTCTACTTGCAATGAAATCCAAATCAAAGAGAAGAAATACCTACTACACTTGCACAATTGTACTAATTAGGCAGGAAATCAATGAGAAGCAATAGCTAAAACAATTGCACTAATTTAGACCAGAATCATCCAAACACTAAAGCCAAAATTCTAATTCTTACAATTCGCTTTATCCAGCATTACTGCTGCTTCTTTTGCATCTTCTTTCAAATTGTGAACTTATTCTTCCACACAATTGATTCTCTTCAACAATCCGGGAATAACCTCCACTTCTCTAGGACACATTTCAGGATCGATCCACTCCTACAAACCATAACCATCAGCCTTCAATTCAAAAAACAACAATTACGCGAAGAGATTAACTAGCCATACAAAAAACACAATTTCTTATTTAGAATTAACAAAAAATATAACAAATTTGTTAATTCACATAAGAAATTCGAATGCACTATTTTTTCTCACCTTCGGCAACCTACATCAAATAAATTGCCTTCCCGGATTTCGGTCGGTCCAAGACGTAAACATCTTCACCCGGAGTCCACAATTGCAGATCAAATTCTGTGATCGGTTATCATTGACGCGCTCACTTCTACGACTAACCCAACTATTTCCAATGCTACCAGATTTTCCGCTTAGAGCCATCGGAGGATCTAACCTAATTGGAACGAGATTGTTGAAGATTTTGTGCGAGAAAGAGATTAAATTCTACAAGGGGGCGAGAAAATATACAGACAAGGGTTTTGGTTGGAGGATCTTAAATGACGAGATAAATTAGGAAGTCAGATGGAAAAAAATTGAGAAATGCGTTTTTACCCCTTGAAAAGTTAGGTTGACTTCAGAAAATAGAGCAAAATGAGAAATTGATGGAGAGAATGGATGGAAGTATGATAAGTGGATGGTTTTTCTAATTCAGGGATGAAACTGATCGAAAAAAAAATTGGGGGGGGGGAAAGGGTCAAATGACAATAGTTGAAGGGGCTTTGAGGTTGTTCGCCCTTAATTTTTTTAAAGCTTTGCTGAAGTTTAATATTTACTTGACTGAGTTTTTTGTCAACGATGAATGTATTGTCTAGTGGTTAGTATTCTGGTTGTTGAACTGGAAATCAGGGGTTCGAGTCTCACTCTGACATTTTTATTTTGAAGACAATATGTTCTTGATGTACACGTTGAGGTTTAATATTATTTGACTAAGTGCATGTTCAATAATAGTCTTTGGTGCGGTGGTTATTGGTCTAGGATTTGAATTTATAGGCTTGGGGTCAAATCCCCAAGGTTCACATTTTTTGAGAATTTTTATTCTTGAGGTACTGTAACTTTTCGTTGATATTCTAAGCTCTTTTTTTTTCTCTTATGTTAATATTTTTCATTATTCGGGTGAGATTAAATTGATATGAGTTGATGTTCTGTAGTTTTTTTTTTGGGTGATATGGATTGATATTTATAGTTTTTTTTTAAAAAAATTCTCATATTGATGTTTTTCATTTTCTGACTGAGTTTTTGGTAATAGGAGTTGATGTTTTTAGTGTCTTTTTTCTGATGTTGATATTTTTCATTTTCTGGATGTAGTTCAGGTGTTAGGAGTTGATGTTTGTATTTTTTTTAAAAAAAATATAAATCGTTGATGTTTTATGATTTTCAGAGTGAATGATTTATACTCTTGAGGTACCGTAGCTTTTTTTGTTGATGTTTTAAGTTTTTTTTCTCATGTTGATATTTTTCATTTTCTAGATGAGTTCTAGGTGATAGAAGTTGATGTTTGTTGTTTGTTTTTGATGATATGGTAATTATTTTTAGTGTTTTTTTCTTATGTTGACGTTTTTTATTTTCTGGGTGAAGTTTAGATGATAATAATTGATGTTTTTAGATTTTTGGGTGATATAGATTGATATTTGTAGTTTTAAAAAAAATAAAAATCATTGATGTTTTATAATTTTCAGTGTGAATAATTTATACTCTTGAGGTACCGTAATTTTTTTGTTGATGTTTTTAGTTTTATTTTCTCATATTGATGTTTTCAATTTCTAGATGAGTTTTAGATGATAGAGGTTGATGTTAGCTTTTTTTGATGATATGGTTAATTGTTTTTAGTGTTTCTTTTCATTATGTTGACGTTTTTCATTTGTTGGGTGAGGTTTAGATGTTAATAATTGATGTTTTCCCAAGCACCCTATAATATATATTGTTTGCTTTCTGTTTGTCAACCGGAGCTATTTAGGTAATTTTATGAGTTCCTTTATTTTTCCAAGCACCCTATAATAGATATTGTTTTCTTTTTGTCTGTCAACCGGGGCTATTTAAGTAATTTTATGAGTTCCTTTCTTTGAAAAAACGACACCGTTTGCCTTCAAAATCCCTCTCTTCTTCCCTGTTCCGCTTCTTCATCGCCTTTTTCCTCACCTCCGCTCCCGTTCAATATCTCTACAAATTCCTCATCCCAGAGCCGCCGCCTCCGGCAAATTCATCGCCTAGATGGTCTCTATCCTCGACTCCCCATCAATCAAACTGCAGAAGCAGGCGACGCTGGAGCTCCGCCTCCTCACCAAGAACAAGCCAAGAATCGGATTAAGATGGCTAGGGTGGAACAAGGACAAGTCGAAGCGGCGACGACGACGAGAAGCATACAGTTGCAACTTGGACGGAGTAATCACAAATCCAAAAAGCAACTTTTCCTGTATGCAAGCGATGTATTTTCATCAATTTCCGGAATTTTTTGGTTAGTTTTCTCAGTTTCAGAATTATGATTGTGTGATATCTATTATATTTGGAGTGATTGTAGATAGTGAATTTGATTGTGAATGATTTTTTTGCACTTCATAAATTTAATTATAAATGATGGCGAATTTGTATAGGCTATAAGATCAAAGTTAAAAATTCAATTCTCAAACACGAAGAAACCTAAATTTGATTCGGAGTGGATAAGGCTTGTTTAATTGATTCTCAACAATTTGATTCAATCATCTTCTTATTGCAGTTTATTGTTGTGATACTGTATTTTTTTGTGTGGACCTTTACAAGGCTTATCCTCTTGATTTTATGCAACTTAGACAGTGAGGGTTTTGCTGAAAAGGGAAAGCAAAAGTCTATATAATCCAGCCATTTCTAATAGTAAGTCTTAGATTTAACTTTTTTTTAGCTCGTGAACTACTACTGCTTGAGGCATCGCAATCATCATGATATGATATTGAATTTGGTCCTCTAAGTTCTCATCACTATAGTTTTCCATAACTTCTTATCTTACTGCTTTCTTATGGTTGTTGAAACAGTTTTTGCTGCTGCATTTACGCATGTCATGGAACAACGTTACTTGCAAACTTCGAAGGTGATGCCAACTAGTATGATTGTTGAGGTAAGGTAACTAAAGAAAAATGGTTGATTCTAATTTTACACTAGCTAAATTAGGCTCCTTGGACAATTATAGAAGAGTGAAAGTTAGTGAGTACATTGGCTTATGCTAAACCGTTTTAATTCTTATGACCTCCTCAAGAAAATATTATCGGTGAAGGTTTGCCTGGTCGGGTTACAGGACTGAATTTTCTAATGGAAGGGTACCTGGAATTTTCATTTTGGAACTTTCCAGGAAACAACTCTTTTTAATTAAAAAATGATAAATGATCTGCTGAAATCTAATAATATGCATATGCAACTGCTTTACTACAATTTGGTGTTACACAAGTTTCTTTTTTGAAAGATTAATTTCGAGAGTTGCTGGATTGAGAAATCGACCTCATTTAGTATTTGTGACTGAGCATAGTAAGGTGAGTGTGATCATTGCTCCTGATTTCATCTACGGATGCTAACTTTGTTTGAATATTCTCAACTTTAAACTAGAATTGTAATGTGTGAAGGCAGAATACTTATTTGAGTTCTTTGAGATCTGCAGGAGCCTTAAATTCGGACGAGGACAAAGCTATGCTAAAATTGATCAAGTACCATATTTTAGACTCCATTCATTCTAGCATACTCCCGATTTAGTTTAGTTTAGCGTTTCTTATTTTTCTGAACCTTGAATTGCAGCCTCCCGAATCATTCCTAGCTTCCATGGAAGAGTATCTTAAGGATGCTCTGAAGCCTTTGGTGATTCCTAGGAAGGTGGTAATCATAGTAAGCTTCGTCTATCTAATAAACATTTCAATGGCTACATTTCTTTAATTTTTCTCCTTTGAGAAGCTAAAAACTTTAATTCTTTTTCAGAAATCCTTCCCCTTGTGTCATCAGAAAGATAATGACAAATTCAGAACTCCTAGATCAGGAGAATCTATCCTCGATATGACTCACGAGCCAGACGTTGTAGATGATACATTGGTATGTTCTTGTGAGAACTTGTGTTAACTTAACTTAATACATAAGACACTTTCTAGATTCCCCACTGAAACTGTACTTCATCTCTCAGAATCACGAAGATTTATCAACCCCCTCAACTGGTATGTATATCGACCCCCTCAACTCGAATGATTCGGACATGAATTGAACATCATTAACAGCTACTTAACGTCAACTTACATTTTACTAGAGCTACTTACTTAATGTAAACTTTTATTTCTTGTTTTCCTTTACTCCTGAAAGCTCTTTTGGCTTTCTTACTTGTACGAGCTTCCATAAGATGAAATTATGGGTTTTGGTCTGTGTATTGTTGTGTGTTTTGTCTATTTCTGACTCTCCGTGCCCGTTCTGCATATTTGTGTCCCACTTGACTTGTCCTTGCCTTTTATTTCCTATTTTTCACTTCTATTTCTGGCTCTTAAGAGTTGCAGCTTAAGAGTTTGATACTTGTTGTAAGTTAACTGCTTTTGTGGAGGTCTAAATATTAACCTTTTGGTATTATACATGTGTTGCTTACCTCCTATTTAGTTAATACTACCAGGAGCTTGGACATTTATATGAAAACTATTTGATTTCGTACACAAACCATGCACGAGAACTCTTAATGTTTGGTTGTTAATTTCTACCACCCCGATTACTTGAATTTTCTGTTTATTCTATATGTTGTGACTGTTGTGTTTCTTGTCATAATACTCTTACTTGCAATAGATTTATGTCAGGTGATGAAGAAAATTAATGCCCCAATTTGTGTGTATTTATCACACTGTGTGATGAGACTTTGTGATGGTATTTTTGAGTTGGAGGAATTACATTTAAATAGTGTCTTATGTATAATCAGAGTAGGTGTCCTTGAAGGATTTCTGTTTGTTTGTTTTATAGTTGAATGTTGTCTCTCTGACATCAGTATGCCTCATTTCCTGTTACTTTCTATCTTTTGGTTAGTGACTTGTGTTTGTAGACTGTAGGAATTTAGTACTTCTTTCCAGATGTTGGGGTTTCAAGTTAAGGCATATAGAATAAACAGAAAATTCAAGTAATCGGAGTGGTAGAAAAGACCATACATTAAGAGTTCTCGTGCATGGTTTGTGTACTAAATCAAATAGTTTTCTTATGAATGTCCAAGCTCATGAGAGGGTTCGAGTGATATTGGGTTTGAGTGGAGAGGGTTCGAGTGATACTGGGTTCGAGTGGAGAGGGTTCGAGTGATACTGGGTTCGAGTGATACTGGGTTCGAGTGGAGAGGGTTCGAGTGGAGAGGTTCCAGTGGTGAGGAATCGAGTGATACTATGTTCGAGTGGTACTAAGTCCGTGTGGAAAAAGTCTGAGTAGAGGAGGTTTGAGGGTTCGAGTGGAAAGGTCCGAGTGGAGAAGTTCGAGTGGTGAGAGTTCGAGTGGTGAGAGTCGAGTGGTGAGGGTACCATCCACCCCTCAAGAGGGGTATACCATCCATCACTGGAGAGAGTATTATCCACCCCACAAGAAGTTTGTCAACCACCCTTCGAGGGTACACCATCTACCTCTCGAGAGGGTAAACCATCCACCACTGGAGAGAGTACACCTTCCACCCCTTGAGGGTACACCATCAACGTCTCGAGAGAGGTGTACCAGTCCTCAAGAGTACACCACCCCTCGAGGCTACACCACCCCCTCGAGAGGTCACATATCCACCCCTCTAGAGTACACCAGCCCTCGAGGGTACACCACCCCCTCGAGAGAGTATACCACTGAGAGCGTCGAACCATCCACATTAGTTCTCGAACCATGACCCATTCAAGACATATACCCCTCGAACCATCCACGACACCACCAATCGAAAAATCACCTATCCCTCGAACACCAACCATATATTCCTGGAACCATCACCCCTAGAACCATCAGTTCTTAAACATACACCACGCCACCACTCGAACCATCCACCTCTTGAACATCAACTATTCGCTTCGCTGCCTTCCTACCACTCGAATATCCACCCTTTGAACATCAACCATCTGCCTTGAGGGGTGTTGATTCGAGGCATCTCCACTCGATTCATTAACCCTCGAGGCCCTGGAACCATCAACCATCCCCCTCGAGGCATCACCCCTCGACTCAAACCTCTTCACTCTAACCTCTACTCGAACCCTCATCATTCGAACCCTTTCCATTTGAATCCTCTACACGACCACTCACCACTCGACATTTTACCACTCGAACCCTCTCCACTCCAACCTCTTTACTTGAACCCAGTACCACTCGAACCCAGTATCACTCGGACCTCTCCATAAATTCATTCACCCTCGAGGTCCTGGAACCAACAACAATCCTGCTCGAGAGGTAGATGGTGTACCCTCGAAGGGTGGTTGACAAACTTCTTGAGGGGTAAATAATACTCTCTCCAGTGGTGGATGGTATACCCCTCTTGAGAGGTGGATAGTACTATCTTTAGTGGTGGATGGTACTCACACCACTCGATCCTCACCACTCAAACTTCTCCACTTGAACCCTCGAACCTCCTATACTCGAACTCTTTCCACATGAACCCAGTACCACTCAAACATAGTATCACTCGAACAACTCTACTCGAACCTCTCCACTCGATTCCTCATCACTCGAACCTCACCACGGGAACCTCGTCGCTCGAACCCCCTCTACTCGAACCCAGATCACTCGAATCTCTCCACTCGAACCCGGTATCACTCGAACCCAGTATCACTCGAACCTCTCCGCTCGAACAGTATCACTCAAACCTCTTTGCTCGAACCCAGTATCACTCGAACTCTCCCTTCGAACCTCTCTGCTCGAACCCAGTACCACTCGAACCTCTCCGCTCAAACCCATTACCACTCGAACCTCTCCGCTCAAACCTGGTACCCGCTCGAACCCAGTCGTACTCAAACCCAGTACCACTCGAACCCTCTCTACTGGAACCTAGTACCACTCGAACCCTCTCCACTCAAACCCAGTACCACTCGAATATCTCTTCACTCGAACCTAGTACCACTCGAACCCTTTTCACTCGAACCCCATACTACTCGAATCCAGTACTACTCGAACTCTCTCCACTCGAATGCAGTGCCCTATCTACTCGAAACTCTCCACTCAAACCCTCTCTACTCGAACTTAGGGTCACTCGAACCTCTCTACTTGAATCTCGACTCGATCTCTCTCCACTCGAACCCTCACCTCCCGAACTCTCTCCACTCAAACCTCACCACCCGAAACTCTTCACTCAAACCCAGTACCACTCGAACCCTCTCGACTTGAACCCAGTACCACTCGAACCCTCTCCACTCGCCAGTACCACTCGAACATCTCCACTCGAATCTCGACTCAAACTCTTTCCACTCGAACTCTCTCCACTCGAACCTCACCACCCAAACCCTCTTTACTAGAACCCAGTACCACTCGAACCCAGTACTACTCGAACCCTCTCCACTCGAACCTAGTACTACTCGAACCCTCTCCACTTGAACCCAGTACCACTCGAACCTCTCCACACGAACCTAGTACCACTCGAACCTCTCAACTTGAACCCAGTACCACCCGAACCTCTCCACACAAACCTAGTACCACTCAAACCTCTCCACTCGAACCCAGTACCACTCGAACCTCTCCACTCAAACCCGGTACCACCCGAACCCTATTAAATTCATAATGTCCTGATATAACCCCTACCTATTACAGCAGCGGCGGTGATGGTTCGATGGTTGTGGGTAAGGTTATAATTGTCCACCAAAATTCACCTTTTGGTATGATGGCATTATTGTCATTTTAAGGTGGGTCAACAGTTGGAAAAGCACTGTCAACGCCGGAAAGTTTACTAGAGGATTATATTGGCATTTTCATTAGTTAGGTAGTTTTTTTTTCTAACTTTCAAACAATTGAAGGTTATATCGGCACTTTCGCAAGTATATAAGATTATATTGGTACATAGACAATAATTCTCCAAAATAAACATATAGACAATGATTGTGACAAAAACTTGTCTGCATTTATGCCACCCAACCCATTGTTTAGTTCATATATATATACACAGTTCCTAGTTTTTCCACAAGTTCAACATTTCTTTTTTATATTTTAGTTGCTTCATGTACTTGCAATATATTATTTCTTGAAAGGTTATAAAAATAACATTTTTTAATCTTATTGATTATTTAATAAATTCAAACAAAATTTATTATTTGTTTTACAGTTTAGATATACTTATAATTTATTTATTTATTTTAATTCGAATGTGACATGTAACTATTATATATTAATTAAATTAAATATTTTTAATCAAGAACACCGCACAACGAGCAGTGAGACTCCCGCTAATTAGCTTTAAGTGATATAGCTGATGCTTGTAATTTTTTTTAAAAAATGATAATTTAGCTTTGTAGAGGTTTTTATGATTTTCAGTTAATTTTTTGTTAGTCATAGTCGACTTTATTTTCAAATTTTTATTAATTTTTATTTGATTTTATATATTTTTTCCATTTTATTTGATTTTTAAACTTTTTTTGCTGCGGTTTTTAGTTGATGTTTTATGATTTTTCGTTGATATTTTTGCTATTTTCTGTTGAGGTTTCTGCAGTCTTTTGCTGCAGTTTTTTATTAACTTTTTACATTTTAAAAATATTTTAAATATTTTTTCTGATTTTTTTGAGTTTTTTTTGTAGATTGCAGGTGGCGGAAAAATGATGGGAAAAAGTTGGATGAAAAAACCCCTGAAAAGTTATTAGCATAGGTCTCTGTAAAATAATTAGAGACAGTCCCATGTAAACTTATTAGAGATAGGTTCATAGAGCTAGAATATTGTTAGAATTGTAGAAAGACCTAGACCTGACAAAATATAACCGAACCCGAAAATCCGGTAATAAATAACCGAACCGAATCGAACCGACACCCAAATAATGAGACCCAATCAATAACCGGAAACCAAAATCACCCGATTGAACCGTACCCGAACTTAAATTGCCAGATCTGATGGGACCCAAACTCGAATAACACCTGAACCCGAATCGAACCTTAACTCCGAAAAGGACCCGCACTTGGACCGAACCTGAATCCGAACCCGAAAAGGACCCGTACCTGAAAGAAACCTGGTCATACCCGACTACTACTCGATTCGAAATGAACCGAATTGATGCTAACCCGAATTTGAAGACATCTGGATTAATGATAACTCAAACCGAACAAGACCTGAATATGATTGAATAGTGTGTTACAATTGTTATTGTATAAAATTTTAACTTGATCATATTTAGTTGAAAATAACATTACGATTATAAACAGTGTTGATATGTTATTTAATATTAAAATATTATATAATAAATTAAATTTAAAATGTGTATTAATAGCACAGTTAGATGAAATTATTTTAAGAGTATATTTAAAATTTATGTATTAAATAAAAGAACATTGTAAATTATTAATTTAAAATTATTTTATAAACTAAAATTAATATTGATTAGTTCTTTTATTTATTATTAGAAAATTTTCCATACAATATTAACTTTTCGCTATTATTATTTTCTTTCGGAAAATTTATTTTCATTAAATTTTGCAAAATATTTTAAATCAATATTTTCAATCATCCAATTCTTTGTAAGTGTGTTATCTTTAATCATCCACAGTCACTTAGTTGCGTCAGTTTCTGCATCTTCATTTCATTTATACCATTAACGTTTTAGGCATCCATCCTCTACGGTGTTGTCTTCTGTTTCTACTCTTGATTTTAGCAATATTTTTAAATCAATATTTTCAATCAATAGATACTAGTAATATTTTGATTAGCAATATTTTTAAATTAATATTTTCAATCATCCAATTCTTTGTAAGTTTGTTGTAAAATATTAGCCTTAATTAGCTCTTTAATTACAAAGATAATTTGAATCATGGTTGATTAATGATTCACTTAGTTGGTTTTTATCTTAGTTCTTGGATATATTTTAGTTTTACTTTTAAATTTTATTTTCATTAATAGATACTAGTAAATTGAAGAGTTTAAAATACAAATTAGAAAAAATGAAGATAAAATTTTGGGTTGCATTAAATGGGTCATAAACTTTATAGCTACAGTACGTTGTAGAATAAATTTTTAATATTGCAATCAAAACACTTCACCTTTTCATTATTTTAATTAAACCCGTCTTTCCATAGGCCTGTGGAAAGACGATCTTTCCCTATACTTTGCCTACATTTAAATTGAAGACAAAGAATTTTATTTAAAATTTTAAAGTTTAGTCATCTAAGGAACTATATGAGATCGTTAGAAATAGTTAAATATTGAATACATTAAATTTTGATTATTTTTATAATATTTCATTCAGATTATTTAAAAATTAATTATCTATTTGTTGAGATTTATTTTAAAATTCTATCATACTTATATGTATCTCATTGCAATAAATAAAAGTAAATATCAAATGACCTTATTAGTCTCACTAATTATAAAATGTCCTCATTTAACAGTTAGTCGGTCTAAAACAAGATTTTGTCATAAATAAATAAATAATATGTATACTTATTTCTATCAAAAGTACTCTATCAATGTGAAAATGTATAAAAAAATTCGAACATTATTTCAGATTATGTGTTTTTTTTTGGATTTTCTTCGGTTATATGATATATGTATATATATATATATATTACAATGAGATGTTTATGGTTTTGATTATTATATATTTTAACAAATTATGATTGATTATATGTAGTAAATAATTAAAATCAGTATCATATTATAATATTGGTATGTTATTTTTAGAGAACTTAAGTTTAGGTTAGTCAAAATGACTTAAATATCCCATTGACAGCCATCCAAACAATTTCTATTATATGATGCTTGAGATTATTAACTTAAAAGGTAATTAACGTTCAAATAAAATAAAACATCACAGATATTCAAAGTAAACTCGATTATAAGAAGATATATCATATAAGCAATTAACTAGAACTAGAAAATAAACATATTCATACAAGTTACACAAGAGCATTACTCATCATTATAAATATTAATAAAGCCTGTAGTTAAACAATTTCAATTTTTGGGTGTATAATATATCATATAGAATTAACTCAGTTAATGATATGAATCTCCTTGCGAAGACTCACGATTTGCGGAATTAATATCTTTGATCTAGTGAAGGGATCTGCAAACCCGCACTATCTCGCACGAAATTCAGGAGCCTAACTTCGACTTGCTCTCTAACTAGCCCTCAGGATCAGATTACAAGGTTTATTGATACTTAACTAGCCCTCGGGGTTAAGCAACAACGGAATAGCTCACAAGCAAAGAGTATGAACTCAAAAGGTTGTATATTTGATTGATGAAAGGTTGTAATTTTCGTCCATAAGGCCTCCCTTTTTATAGGGTTACAATCTTGCCTCAAACCCTAATCACAAATGGAATCTGAATTGACTTATGGCAGTTTTAAGAAGCTAAAACCATATCTAACTAAAATACCTAAAATAAATGGTAATCTAAGGTAATCAGGTTGAATTCTTCAAGAAGTAACCTTGAAGAATATTACCTTATCTAATCTTACCGAATATAGTTCTAATCAGAATAAAACTGAATATACTAAACCTTAATGGACTGTATTTTCGAAATTCAGCTCTTCAAAGCCCACATGGCCGAGCTATAAGTCCAATAAACCCAAAATGACATTAATTTACAGTGATCACACTACCTCATTAAAAACCCAGTGGGAAAAAAGAGTATAGTGTTCTTCATGATGTCTTCAGTTCGTCGACAATCTTGAATAATGAATCCAAGATGTCGATGGTGACTCCTTCAATTCTTCATCATAAAGGCGATCAATCAAAGCATTTAAAGCAGCATCCCTAAGCTTAGTCCTTGACCTAGTCATAGGTCCTGCCATGTCACTTAGAGGATCTCGAACATATCCTTTAAATGTTTGATCAAGTCGTGGAATGTTTTCATTTATGGTGGTAGTCGTCTTGACATCTCCATCAGTTAAGTCATAAGTGTAAAGTGTACATAAAATATATAACTATTAATAAGTACTTATAGAACTCAAATATGTATGTTAATCAAATTAGTTACGGTGGAATATAACTAAGTAAAATAGTAGGACACAATTTATAAAAATAAATGAGAATTAATATATATTAAAAATCCACTTCGAGGATTGATTATATAAGTCATCATAGTTATGAAAATAAATAACTAATTAGTATTAAGTCATGAAACTCGTAATTTATAATTAGTAAATAGGGATATTTAATTTCTATATAAAGTCGGTCAAGAGTCAAGGCTTTTTATATAAAGTTAAATAGTTCTAAAGAGATTTATTGGTAATATACTAATATTTCACCTGATTAAGAAAAAATGAGCATGTCTTTCTATGAATGTTTTCTTATCTTAATTTAATATGCTATATTTTTAAAATGTATTGCAATCATGAATATATATATATATATATATATATATATATATCAAGAAAGACGGTCTTTCCATAAGCTTATGGACAGTTCATGGTGATTTTTACTTTAAATGTTGTAAGTTATTTTTATAAATTTTAAATATTGTATTTTTAAAGTAAAACAAGTAATAATATGTATTTGAATGTAAATGTATAATGTAAAAAATAAGTAGTATGTCCATAAACTTATGGACAGACCGCCTGTCAGGAGAACTACTATATATATATATATATTATAACTTGCAAGTAAGGAGTTTTGTGAGTTATGAACTTATGATCGACAACATAAAATAGAGAAAAAAAATTAAATACAAACTATTCTATTTTGTTCTTACATACTATTATAATCTTTATGTGGTAACGTATACAGATCGATGTTTGCATAAATGTCATGTTCTTTACAAGAGAAATAATTTTTCACTTCAAAAAATCGAAAGTATACATTAAAAAATGACTAAATAATTTTATTTATATATATAATAGATTAGTTCAGCGAAAGTATTTTTACAAAATAAATATATTAAAATTTTATGTTCATTATAATGACAATTTGCTATATTTATTTGAATAAGATCCGGATTGAATATATTGGAATCCAACCAAACCCGGCTCGAAAGAGAATGTACCTGAAAAGTACCAATACCAAACAGACTCAAACCAAATCCGATCCAAACCTGATTAAAAAAATGTAAAACCGAATTGTACCTGTAACCGAAACAACCTGAACCAAATTTGATCCGAACTCGATTAAAAAAAATGATACCCGAATTGTATTGAAATTGAAACAACTATACCAAACCCGACCCGTTCAGATATTTTTCAAAACTACCGAAAGACACCGAACTTGAACACACCCGATCAAGACCCGATACCCGAAGATAAAACAATCTACCGAATTATACCCGAACCGATTGGGTCTCACCCGTATCCGACCAAAGAGACCTGTTTGCCAGGTCTAGAAAGACCCTTATCTAAAGTTTATGGTGCTGCACAGGAGACCATCCCTAAATACTAATGTCTAATTAACTTGCTTAAAATAATATGGCAAAGTTTTGGGAAAGACCGTTTTTCTATAGGCTTATGGAAAGAAAGAGTTTAATTAGAATAATGAAAAGGTAAAATGTCTTACTTGCAATAGAGTATTAAATATTTATTATGCATCGCGTAGTAGTTATAAAATTTATGATCCGATTAATGCAACCCAAAAATTTTATTTTCATTTATTCTAATTTTTAATTTAAACCTTGATCTTTTCATGACTTATGGAAATACCGTCTTTCAAGAGACGGGCTCTAATAATATTAATTTCAAAAGTAGAAAACATATTTAAAGTAAAAGTAGAAAGTATCTCCTAAAGTTGGTTAAAAATTATTAGGCGAAGAATCTGATAGCCATGACTCATGATTAAGCGTATCTCTTAAAAATTGTAAAATAATACTGAAGAACATTTTCAGCAGCAAAAAACTAATGAAACCTCCACAGTCATCACGGTTGCTAATTGCTGATTTTTCCTTTCTTGACTTCTTATATAACAGCTTCTAACAGATTGCAGCATCACGTGTTCAGCTAGCTAGCGAGCAGTATACAAACTCAGATACACGCATCAATCTTCTTCAATCTTCATCACTACACAAGAAAATTCCCAAACTTGTTTCCCTCTGCTCAGCAAATCTACTGTTTTCATAATGGAGAGTAGTGAAATATATAGAATCAGCAGCTTGCAGTTGAATAGTTCGAACGTATGGAGAAACAGTGGCACCGACATCTTCTCGAAATCTTCTCGTCGAGAAGACGATGACGATGAAGAAGCATTGAAGTGGGCTTCTATAGAGAGGCTCCCCACCTATGTTCGTCTGCGGACGGGCATTTTAACTGAAGGTGATCAAGGCATTTCCAGGGAAGTTGATGTCAGACATCTCGGCTATGCGGAGAGGAAAATTGTTCTAGAGAGGCAACTCAAATTCTCCGAAGACGACAACGAGAGGTTCTTGCTCAATGTTAAGCAGAGAACTGACAGGTACTGTAGTATGATTCGGTTTAGTTGTGGCTTTGAATTGTGCGTTGGAAATGTGCGCTGAGTTCTTGGTGTTGAATCTGCAGAGTTGGGATTCATCTTCCGACTGTTGAAGTTCGATTTGAGCATCTTAGTGTGGAAGCAGACGCTTATGTTGGCAGCAGAGCTCTGCCTTCGTTACTCAATTTCTGCACAAATTTGATTGAGGTAATAGATTGTTCTTCATCGCGCTTTCTTCAGTTCATTGTTTCCGTTCAGATTTTAATTACCATGCGCTTCTCTTGAAGGGTTTGTTGGGTTATGTTCATGTCCTTCCAAATCAGAAGAAGCCATTTCCTGTTCTTCACGATGTCAGCGGAATTATCAAGCCGGGGAGGTAATTTTCGTGAAAAGTGTCGAAATTATACCTGTATGGAATGTTCCAGTTCTGTTATATGTAATTTGATGTCTGGTTTTGCAGAATGACATTGCTTCTAGGCCCTCCGAGCTCCGGGAAAACAACCCTACTCCTATCCCTGGCTGGAAAACTTGATTCTGATCTAAAAGTGAGGGAACTAACTACCTTCTATACTTTACAATTTTGTTGATGCATCAAGTTTTATTTCTGAGCTTACAGGTTTCTGGAAACGTTACATACAACGGCCATGGTCTAGATGAGTTTGTTCCACAGAGGACTTCTGCTTACATTAGTCAGTATGATCTTCACCTTGGAGAATTAACTGTCAGAGAAACTCTGGCTTTCTCTGCTAGATGCCAAGGGGTTGGCGCTCGTCATGGTCAGTATCATCTTCCAGGCATCTTTTGGCTTGTATTTCTTAGTTATGTTTGCTTTATTAAAATTACTTGATTCTGGTTACAACCAGACATGCTTGAAGAACTGTCAAGGAGAGAAAAGGAGGCAAATATTAAGCCGGACCCTGACATTGACATTATAATGAAGGTTTGAGTATTATGTTACACTGGATACTGTTGGCATTTAGATGGTATTTGAACTGTGCTATAAATCAGTTCGGAAATGATACTCGTAATTCACTCGTAGGCCGCGGCAGTGGAAGGTCAGGCGGGCAATGTTAAAACTGACTACATCATGAAGGTAAGATGCCCAGCCTTGAAGATACTCAGATTATCTTCAGTATGTATTGCTTGCTATAGAAAATGCCTAGTTCCAACAAACTGCTTTTTGCCTTTTTAAAAAAAATTTCTAGATTCTTGGACTTGAAGCATGTGCTGATACCCTTGTTGGGAACGAAATGATACGAGGCATTTCCGGAGGACAGAAAAAGAGAGTCACAACAGGTAAATCCATTAAAAATTCAGAGCTGCTGTTTTAAATACTTCATATATTACTATCTATAGTTTAGAGCTAAGCTTGATTGCAAACATTGATATTTGAGTATAATCACATCTTAAACGTGTGAGTACAATCACATCTTAAACTTGTGAAGTTCTCATGTGCACTTAGACATCATTTGATACAGGAGAGATGATGGTTGGAGCGTCGAAAGTTTTTCTGATGGATGAGATATCCACTGGTCTTGACAGCTCAACAACCTATCAGATTGTGAACTCTCTTAAGCAATCCATTCACATACTGCAAGGAACTGCTGTGATATCACTTCTGCAACCTGCACCAGAGACTTACGATTTATTTGATGACATTATTCTTTTGTCTGATGGTCAAATTGTGTATCAAGGACCTCGAGAACATGTGCTGGAATTCTTTGAAACAATGGGTTTCAAATGTCCTGCAAGGAAGGGAGTTGCTGACTTCTTACAAGAAGTAGATTTGCTTCACACATCTTTGTCATTTTACCATTCTTTGGATTTACATCTTTGTTTATTGTTTCATTCAATGTTTATTTCTTATGAAAAACTCCAGGTGACATCAAGGAAAGATCAAGAGCAGTATTGGGCAGACCATGATGAGCCCTATACATTTGTTACTGTCAAGAAATTCGCTGAAGCTTTTCGATCATTTCATGTTGGAATGAAACTAGGTGATGACCTTGCTGTTCCATTTGACAAGTCCAAGAGTCATCCTGCAGCTTTAAGTACTGAGAAGTATGGCATCAGCAGGGTGGAACTTTTGAAAGCCTGCATGTCAAGAGAATTTCTGCTCATGAGAAGGAATTCTTTTGTCTATGTGTTTGCCATGATAAAAGTATGTAAGATTTTAATCTTTGAATTCATTATGCTTGAACGAAAATTTATGCACTTAGCTACTGTTCCTTAAACTCTTGTTTATAGTTGCATACACCTCATCTATTTGTTCTGATTCAAAATTTCAGATTATCTTGATGGCAATAGTAACAATGACTTTGTTTCTGAGAACAAAACTTCATAAAGACACAATTACTGATGGAGGCCTGCTCATGGGTGCTCTCTTTTTCACTTTAGTTATGATCATGTTCAATGGGTTGTCGGAGCTTTCCCTCACGATTTTGAAGCTTCCTGTATTTTACAAGCAACGTGATCTTCTATTCTTTCCGGCATGGGCTTATGCTCTGCCCACTTGGGTTCTTAAGATTCCAATTGCACTGACAGAAACCGCTATTTGGGTGGGTTTGACTTACTATGTCATTGGATTTGATCCAAACGTTGGCAGGTAGCATTCATACTGACACCAAGTCTGTCATTTGATTTGTCATGTCGAAAATGCTTTTTTCGTGTATAATGTATTTGCATGAATGCAGATTCTTCAGGCTGTATCTTCTGCTTGTATGCATTAGCCAGATGGCTTCAGGATTGTTTCGATTCATGGGATCATTAGGAAGGAACATGATCATTGCAAACACATTTGGATCGTTTGCACTGCTTATAGTTCTCATATTGGGTGGATTCATTTTGTCACATGGTAAAAAGGGGTTATCAAGAGAAGAGAATACATTTTGCATTTATATGTCTTATTATCTTGGTTCATGATTAAGATATTTTACTCATTAACTGTACCTCTGGTACCAGATAACATAAAGAAATGGTGGATATGGGGTTACTGGATCTCTCCTATGATGTACGGGCAGAATGCTATTGCCGTGAATGAATTTTTAGGAAAGAGCTGGAACAAAGTAAGCTCTCGTCACTCGTTTTTCCTGTAACATAGTGGTTTAACAGTTTTTCTTGGCAGCATTTCATTTCCCCTTGCTACTGCTTCAGGTTACATCTGGATCGACAGAGAGATTAGGAATATTAGTTCTGCGATCTCGTGGAATGTTTACAGAACCTAAGTGGTATTGGATTGGGGTTGGAGCCCTGGTTGGTTACATTTTTCTTTTTAATTTCTTTTACACTTTGGCTCTGACCTATCTTAAACGTAAGTATACGTTAAGACTGTCTTTGTTACTCCATATTTTTTCGCTGCTATAATGAATAATTAATCCAACCTAATGATATGTAAGCTTCATGCAGCAATAGAGAAAACTCAGCCAATTCTGTCTGACAAAAGTTTGTCTGAGAGAAATGCTAGCAAGACTGGCGAACTAGTTGAACTATCATCCAGGGGAAAGAACATCACCACAGGTTCGTGCTCCACTAGTAAGACTAGCATGATTGTACTTCTTTGTACTGTGTATGTTCCAAACTTTTCTCACCTATGTAATGCCATCTCAAAACATGCAGACCAAATAAAGGATGGATCGATGTCCCCTAGAGTTGGTAGTGGTAGTGAACCTGAAGCAGGGAGGAAAAAGGGAATGCTTCTGCCCTTTGAGCCTCTTTCACTGACTTTTGATGATATCAGATACTCAGTGGACATGCCCCAGGTCAGTTTCTAGAGATTGTGAAGGTTTTATAGGCTGACTGAATAAACTTCTTGTTTCTTCTTCTTTTTCCTTGATAGCTTTTTAAAGTTGCAACAGCAACAATAACATCTAAGCCTTAATTTCATTTAACGAAAATATGTGTTTGACAATACAATGTCTTTTAACTAATTAGGCGCATTAAGTAATGAGGATGATTCTTGATTTTTTATAGATGCCTATATACGTGGTACTTAAAACTCCATAGAATTTCAGATACATATATTGTCTGTTTATATTTCAGATTTATAGTTCTGTACTATACGAGAAAAACATTTTGCTAGTGTCTCTGGCTGCAGTGAGATATCATGAACATCAAAATAGCCTAATAGACCAAACCAAGCCAGTCTTACAATCCAGTTTAACTATGATGGATGCTGCAGAAAAAACTATAGCTCTATACCTCTGTACCTATGAATTTCTAAAATAATCATGAAACTTTTCTTTGGTCGCTACAACATTGTGAACTCAAGATGTCATGTTCTTGTGTAACTGTTAATGTATCTACTGAAATTTCTCCATGATTCAGTTATATCTGATTAGTTTGTATGATATATACTCTTTTGCAATTATAACCTTGTTGTGAGCATCTTAAGCCAATATCAGGCTTATAAATGTAGGGAATGTCCCCTTTCACATAATGTTACTGCCTTAGATGCTAGTACAATGTTTCAAGAGTAATGATTAATGTTCATTGATTCTGCCTTCATTGTGTCATAGCACTCCCTATAAAACCAGTATGTTTGTTACATATCTGAAAATTTTGAGAGTAATTCATTTGGTTCTTTCAGGAAATGAAAGTTGAAGGAGTTTCTAACAACCGACTTGAGCTTCTGAAAGGAGTAAGTGGTGCTTTTAGGCCAGGGGTTCTGACAGCTTTAATGGGTGTTAGTGGTGCTGGTAAAACAACTTTCATGGACGTCTTGGCTGGAAGAAAAACTGGAGGTTATATTGAAGGAATCGTCACAGTAGCTGGATACCCAAAGAAGAACGAAACTTTTACACGTGTAGCTGGGTACTGTGAACAAAATGATATTCATTCTCCTCATGTCACTGTCCATGAATCTTTGCTTTACTCGGCATCACTTAGGTCACCTAATGAAGTGGACATTGACACCAGAAAGGTAGTTCATTCAGATATTTTGAGTTGTTGATGGCCTAATCCATGGATTGACTCTTGAGTATCACAAATAAAGTATAAACTTTTCAGATGTTCGTGGAAGAGGTCATGGAGCTGGTTGAGCTCAACTCACTGAGACAAGCACTGGTTGGACTGCCCGGTGTAAATGGACTTTCAACTGAACAGCGCAAACGATTGACCATCGCTGTGGAGCTTGTTGCCAATCCATCAATAATTTTCATGGATGAACCAACCTCAGGGCTTGATGCCAGAGCAGCTGCAATAGTGATGAGAGCTGTCAGGAATACTGTAGACACTGGTCGAACTGTCGTCTGTACCATCCATCAGCCAAGCATTGACATATTTGAATCTTTTGATGAGGTGATTCATTGTCTATGTAGTTATTATCATTTTGGTTTGATCATAAAAATCAGAAACTAATCTCTTGAATTTTCTGCAGCTTGTGCTCCTTAAACGTGGAGGTGAAGAAATATATGTTGGTCCTTTAGGCCATCATTCCTCCGAGCTCATAAAGTACTTTGAGGTCAGGATCCAAAATGCATAAAAGTTATCTGAATTGATGAAGAGGCACATATTTACTCTTCTTCCTCTTTATGTGACAATCAGAGTATTGAAGGAGTCAGTAAAATTAGAGATGGCTACAATCCCGCAACTTGGATGCTGGAAGTGACTTCAGTAGCGCAAGAATCGGCTCTTGGTCTTAATTTCACAGAGTTTTACAAGAAATCGGAACTCTGCGGGTACAAGCTTCTTCTAGTTTGGTTCATAATTATATCCCGGATAATGATCTGATTGTTCAAAGAATGTCCGAGTGGATGCTCTATTTAATTACAAGTTGATGTCATAGTAGAATTGTACATTGTGAAATTGACTTCCACAAACTGTCTACCTTTTCCATAATTTTATGAGCTCTAACTGTGTACATTTGCCAAATGCAGGAGAAATAAGACCCTAGTCAAGGAACTGAGTACACCAGTACCAGGCTCAAAAGATTTGCACTTCACCGGTCATTATTCTCAGCCATTTTTCACTCAATTCAGGGCTTGTCTCTGGAAGCAACATTTATCATATTGGCGAAACCCCAAGTACACTGCAGTGCGGCTGATATTCACAACTTTCATTGCTTTGTTGTTTGGGACAATGTTCTGGAATCTTGGTACCAAAAGGTTAAACTGCTACATTGTATGTACTCATTTCTTTTTAGGAGATCTGTTCTAATCATAAACGAAATTCACAACCTCAGGAAAAAGCAGCAAGATCTCTTCAATGCCATGGGATCAATGTATGCCGCTGTTCTTTTCACTGGCGTGCAAAATGCAACCGCTGTTCAGCCAGTTGTTGCTGTTGAAAGGACAGTCTTCTACCGGGAAAGAGCAGCCGGAATGTATTCTCCTCTCTCGTATGCTTTTGCCCAGGTATGTCTGTAGATATTTGAACATTCCATTAACAATGAAATACAAGGATTTCCCCTAGTCCAAAACATTACACACTCAGTTCCAAGATTAGATTACACATTGTGAAAAACACTAGAAAGCGGATTCTAGTTTTGGGACAGAGGTAATATATATGTGATATATCATATATATGTTGTTGAACGTATATTGATAAAACATGTGGAAATTAAATAACGAAATTACACGAACAATTTAACATGAGTAACAACAATGAAATAGTATTAATTATTCACGTACAATTAATAAGCATGTATCAAGCAATCACATGTATCACATATTGATGGAGTCACGAGTACACTCGTTGTCCTTGAAACGAATGAGTCCCGTCGTGGACATCGTTCCCTAGGATAAAACCATCGAAGGTAATTTAATAAGTAAAAATTACCTCGGAGGTGATGGAGTCACGAGTACACTCGCCCGTCGTGGACATCGTTCCCTAGGATAAAACCATCGAAGGTAATTTAATAAGTTAAAATTGGACTATCACCGACAAAGACAGAGAAAGAAGATAAGACTCAAGTTTAGAAGTAGGGAGAAACTTGAGAATGATGCGAGGTTTCTGTCTGACATAGAGGCTCTATTTATAGATGTCTAAGAAACCCTATGGAAAGATACGTGGAAGATCTGATTCGCAATGAAAATATTCTCTAACCACCAAATATTTTACAAATATTTGAATAGATTCTGGAAAGATAAGAATATCATATTCCTTATCATGATCAACGCGTATCAAATCTCAGATATTCCACCCGTGATTCTTAGAATATTTGTTACGCGGTTTGGGCTTTCTAGAGACTTTCACACAATCCAAACGCATTTTAGACAGTCAAAAAATTACAAAAAATTACAGAAAATTTAGTACGTGCGAATGAGTTTTTGCCTAAGTTTCCATTCTCAGAGTGACTCTTTGAGCATCCATATCTCATTCACCCTTTATCCGTTTTGAGAGTTTAAACAATCGATTTTATAGTACTCGCAGAGGAGAATCCAAAAACGACGCCCACTAACTCTAGTTCAGTTCGAGCTCAACTCAAAACGAACCCCAAAAGTTGACGAAATTCAACTTGTTTTACAATCATTTTCCAACAATCCCCCACATGAATAGATATTGATGTGAAATCAGAACAATCACGCCAGACACAGAGCTTGACTTGGTGATGGATTCATTTCGACGGCATAGATGCTGCATAGGATAAGTAGGTGTCACCCTTTGAACTTTCCCTTGAGAGAGTACACTTAGCCCACTGGTTAGGAAGTAGACGCAATGTCCTTGAACTTCCCCGACCGCTTGTGTGAACGACAATGCACTTCCCACAGACATCTTTCCTAGCCTTTGTGCTTTCCTCGGTTGTGTCCATTAATAAGGCCATGACACACCCCCTAGTTCTGTAAGGTTTCTAAGGAATTGCGTCCCAACAATTTCCTTTCGAAGCGGCCACACTTCTAGCTTACATAGGTGATTCTTAGCGTAAGAGCAGTTTCATAAACTATGCGCTCTTTCAAGTATCATACACTCGATGCCGTGAATCATTAAAACGCAATTTAATGCTTAACCTCCACTCACTTCACTGTTTCTTCATCATAGGAAATAAGACAGGAGGTATGAACCCCACACAGTGATCGCAATGGGTCTTTGCAGTTTAGTTGTCCCTTTGAACCTAGCTCTTGGGATCTCCAGTCACATAGGTTGGGTGTCCACGTACGTAACCCATCATTTAATGGACTTTAGTCTCATTCCTCTCGATGATGTTTCAACTACCTCTCGATTCAACCCTTTAGTCAAGGGATCGGCTATGTTGTCCTTCAACCTTACATAGTCAATTGTGATCACTCCAGTTGAGAGAAGTTGTCTTATGGAACTATGTCTCTGTTGAATATGACGAGACTTCCCATTATAGAGCATATTCTGAGCATTTCCAATAGCAGATACACTATCACAATGTATACATATGGCTGGCACAGGCTTCGGCCATCTAGGAATGTCCTCTACGAATTGAAGGAGCCATTCGGCCTCCTCACTTGCCTTGTCTAAGGAAACAAACTCAGATTCCATCGTGGATCGAGTAATAACCGTTTGTTTAGAGGGCTTCCACGAGACTGCTCCCCCACCTAGTGTAAATACATACCCACTAGTGGATTTCAGATCCTTTATATCGTGTATCCAGTTTGCATCACTGTATCCTTCAACTACAGCTGGATAACTCGAATAATGTAGACCATAATCACGAGTATAACGTATATATCTCAATACTCTAGTTATTGCTTTCCAGTGAGTCATGCTGGGGTTACTCGTGTATTTACTCAACCTACTTACAGTGTAGGCAATGTCTGGTCTAGTACAACTCATCAAGTACATTAGACTCCCAATGACTCTCGAGTACTCCACCTGATTAATAGCCTCCAATTTGTTCTTTCGTAGATGCAAATTCGGATCTATTGGAGTCATCGCCACCTCTGAGTCATTCTTGTTGAATTTCTCAAGGATTTTATCTACATAATGAGACTGGGTTAAGGTGATACCATCAGAGTTTCGGATCTTTATCCCCAAGATCACATCCGCCAGTCCCATATCCTTCATGTCAAAATGAGAATTCAACATGTCCTTGGTAGATTTGATCATCTTTTCATTATTACCCACAATGAGCAAGTCATCTACATATAAACATGGGATTACATATCCATTTTCCGTGTTTTTCACGTAGACACACTTATCACACTCATTTATTTTGAAACCATTGGCAAGGACGACATGGTCAAACTTCTCATGCCATTGCTTTGGTGCTTGTTTGAGACCATACAATGATTTCACCAACTTGCAGACTTTTTCTCCTTGACCAGGAGCCGTAAACCCCTCAGGTTGCTCCATGTAGATTTCTTCTTCTAAATCTCCATTCAAGAAGGCAGTCTTCACATCCATTTGATGAACCTCAAGCTTACGCAACGCGGCGATAGCAAGTATCATTCTAATGGAGCTTATTCTCGTGACTGGAGAATAAGTATCAAAGTAGTCAAGACCTTCCTTTTGTCTATAACCTTTGATTACAAGTCTGACTTTATACTTGTCAATCGAGCCATCAGCTCTCATCTTCTTCTTGAAGATCCATTTGTAGCCCAGTGGTTTACACCTCGGAGGTAAGTCCACTAGCTCCAAAGTATGATTATGTAGAATCGAGTCGATTTCGCTTTTAATCGCTTCTTTCCACATAGGCCCCTCAGACGAATTCACAGCTTCTTTATAACTTTGTGGCTCACTTTCAAGTATAAACGTTAGATAATCATGACCAAATGATTTTTCGGTCCTAATCCGTTTACTTCGTCTAGGTTCATCCACTTCCTCCTCTTGATCCTCGAGATCGTCGAGAATTACTATGCCTTCGTCCAGTGACTCAACGGTCCTCTTCGACGATTCAGACCTTTCCTTGGCAGGGAACACATCCTCAAAGAAATTTGCATTTCTTGATTCCATGATTATGTTCTTGTGAAGGCACCCCCACATTCGCAAGTACGTAAAGGATGGCTTCGTGCCTTTCCACAACTCATGAGGAGTTGCTTTCTTATCCTTACGGGGTATCTTATTCAAAAGATAATTGGCCGTCAAAATAGCCTCCCCCCCACATGCTCTGTGGCAATCCAGAACTTATCAACATCGCATTCATCATCTCTTTAAGAGTGCGATTTTTACGTTTAGCCACACCATTAGATTGAGGCGAGTAGGGGGCAGTGACCTCGTGAATAATGCCATGTTCAGAATAATAGTCCCTAAATGGATCTACATATTCACCTCCACAGTCACTTCTAATCACCTTGATCTTCTTATCAAGTTGATTTTCAACTTCCGTTTTGTAGAGAACAGATTTCTCAATTGCCTCATCTTTGCTTTTCAGCAAGTACACATAACAATATTTCGTACAATCATCCACGAAAGTGATGAAATACTTGTTACCTCCTCTTGTTTGCACGAGCTTGAGATCACAGATATCGGTATGTATCAACTCAAGAGGTTTCGTGTTTCGTTTAACTTGTTTGAAAGACGTTCGAGTCATCTTAGCTTCAACACAAGTTTCACACATATGATTTGCATCAATTTCCATGTTAGGTATGTTCTCCATTTTAATTAATCTTCTTATCGAATCATAATTAACGTGTCCTAGTCTACCATGCCATAAATTGGAAGACTCAATCATGTAAGCAGAAGAAGAATCATTCATTTCATCTTTCTTAGGAGGTACAACCATGGTGTTCAATTTGAACATACCATCTAGCTCATAACCTTTGCCTACAAACATACCTTGCTTTGACAAGACTAACTTATCAGACTTAAACACTAGCTTAAAGCCATGCTTGATCAACACAGAACCGGACACAAGGTTCTTGCGAATGTCTGGCACATACAAAACATTCTTCAAAGTCAACTCCTTCCCAGACGTCATCTTTAGCACCACAGTGCCACGCCCTTTCACCATAGAAGTTGCAGAGTTGTCTATGTAGATGGTCTCTCCATCTTCAATTGCCTTGAAGTTTGAGAACACTTCCTTGACAGAGCAAATGTGCTTAGTAGCACCAATATCAATCCACCATTCCTTTGGATTGGAGTCCACTATGTTGACTTCAGAAATCACAGCACACAGATCGATGTTATTCACATCTAGTGCAAGATTTTCATTCTTGGCATTCTTTGGCTTCTTACATTCGGAGGACTTGTGGCCAACGAGGTTGCAATTGTAGCACTTGCCAGTGAACTTCGACTTCTTCGAAACTCCACCCTTAGCTCCCAACTTGGATCCCTTCTTTGACTTGGAGCTCCCACCAACCTCTACGAGATTGGCTCTTGCCACAGGCACAGATCCATTCATCCTCTTTTCAGAGATGCAGTTATCCTCCTCAACACGAAGCTTTTGGATCAGATCCCTCATGGTCATCACCTTTCGCTTGTGTTTCAGATAACCCTTGAAGTCCTTCCAACTTGGAGGCAGCTTCTCGATGATGCAATAGACTTGGAGAGTCTCGCACATTGTCATCTTCTCGGCTATCAGCTCATTGATCATCATTTGAAGCTCTTGAGCTTGACTGACCACAGACTTGGGATCAACCATCTTGTAGTCGAGGAACTTGCCGACGACCCACTTCTTGGATCCAACTTCCTCACCCCTGTACTCTTGGTACGGAGTTTCCCACAACACCTTAGAGGGCTCCTTCACCTGATACACATTCCAAATGACATCGTGAAGGCCATTCAAAATGACGTTACGGCAGACATACTCCTTAGAGTTCCACTCCATCGCAACATCTTGAACTTCCTTAGCATTTTTCTCATCCACAATGAGACGATCTTCGTGAACGTAACGTTCCAAACCCATAGTGGACAAGTAGAAGAGCATCTTCTGTTGCCACATCTTGAAATTCATACCATTATTGAACTTCTCGGGTTTCTCAGCATGAGTAACAGCCACAAAAGGCATCGCCCCAGGGGTAGTCTTCGCAGCATCATTGCTCGACATGGTTCTGGGATTCACCAATGTGTACATACAAAATTATTCATCATTAAATATAAGTACACATCAAATATCATAGTATAATATTTTAAACAATTATACATAACAAATTGCTCAATATGATTACCAAAATCCATTAGCATGCAATCAGATATTTTCGCAGACTTGCAAAAAACCATATGCATATTAGTAGCATGCATATCTTTCCAAACATACAATTTCCATAAAGCATGCAGTCACAGATATGGAATATATTAAACAGCATGCAAGCAATGTAGAACCTTACGCATGCGTATGTGAGGCATGCAAAAATATGGTAACGTAAGGCATGCAATATTGAGCATAATAGTAAGGCATGTAATATTTATGCAGACTAATCATATAATCATGTAAGCATGCATAAATTGTGTAATTTTTTTTCCGACTAAGTTTAATCAATATAACTCAACAAATTTCATTTGTTTCAAGATTGTTGAACGTATATTGATAAAACGTGTGGAAATTAAATAACGAAATTACACAAACAATTTAACATGAGTAACAACAATGAAATAGTATTAATTATTCACGTACAATTAATAAGCATGTTTCAAGCAATCACATATATCACATATTGATAGAGTCACGAGTACACTCGCTGTCCTTGAAATGTCACGAGTACACTCGCTGTCTTTGAAACGAATGAGTCCCGCTGTGGACATCGTTCCCTAGGATAAAATCATCGAAGGTAATTTAATAAGTAAAAATTACCTCGGGGGGAGTCACACAAAGCCCCCTAGGATAAAGCCATCGAAGGTAATTTAATAAGTAAAAGTTACCTCGGAGTCACACAAAGCCCGAAGGACTATCACTGACAAAGACAGAGAAAGAAGATAAGACTCAAGTTTAGAAGTAGGGAGGAACTTGAGAATGATGCGAGGTTTATGTCTGACATAGAGGCTCTATTTATAGATGTCTAAGAAACCTATGGAAAGATACGTGGAGATCTGATTCCCGTAATCAGAGAAAATATTCTCTAACCACCAAATATTTTACAAATATTTGAATAGATTCTGGAAAGATAAGAATATCATATTCCTTATCATGATTAACCGCGTATCAAATCTCAGATATTCCACACGTGATTCTTATAATATTTGTTACGCGGTTTGGGTTTTCTAGAGACTTCCACACGATCCAAACGCATTTTAGACAGTCAAACAATTATAGAAAACTTAGTACGTGCGAATGAATTTTCGGCTAAGTTTCCATTCTCAGAGTGACTCTTTGAGCATCCATATCTCATTCACCCTTTATCCGTTTTGAGAGTTTAAACATTCGATTTTATAGTACTCGCAGGGGAGAATCCAAAAATGACGCCCACTGACTCTAATTCAACTCAAAACGAAGCCCAAAAATTGACGAAATTCAACTTGTTTTACAATCATTTTCCAACATATGTATAGAATTATCATTTATAGATGCTTATGGATTTACATGCAGATTGTTATTGAGATCCCATACATACTTGTTCAAACAATAATATACGGGGTCTTAGTATACGCCATGATAGGCTTCGAATGGACAGCTGCAAAGTTCTTTTGGTATATATTCTTCATGTACTTCACCTTATTGTACTACACAACTTATGGAATGATGGCTGTGGCTGTTACCCCTAACCAACAAGTCGCTGCAATAGTGTCATCGGCGTTTTACATCATATGGAACCTTTTCTCAGGATTCATTATCCCAAAAAAGGTAAGGTCTTGATCTCGTGAGGTAGATTATTAGGATTCATGCATTGCCATTGCCATCCTTTTTCATGAATGCTTCTATATTGTGACAGAGAATTCCTGTGTGGTGGAGGTGGTATTATTACATTTGCCCTGTCGCTTGGACACTGTATGGTTTAGTCGCTTCGCAGTTCGGAGACATTAAAGAACCAATGATTGAAACGAACGAGACAGTTGAAGAGTTCATAAGGAGTTACTTTGGATTCAGACACGATTTTGTGGGATATGTGGCCATCATTATTGTTGGAATAGCCACACTATTCACCTTTATCTTTGCCTTCTCGATCAAAGCTTTTAACTTCCAAAAACGATAGGTTCTTGATTCTTGAAGACCGAAGGCGTTCTTTGTTTGCATCTTGTATATTTAGGCGTAGCAAGCAGATGCAGGTTTTTATATATATATGTGTGTGTGTATGTGTGTGTGTCTCATGTGTGTAAAATGCCACTTTGAGGTGACCTGGCAGATGTAATTTACAATTTCTTGTAGCAGTGTGAACTTCCCCAAAACCAGCACATTTCAAAACTTTCAATCCCACTTTCAATCCCCTCAATTTTGTTGGAAACCTTAACATCCCAAAGGCATCATAAGGTATTGGTGAGTGAACAAACTGAGCAGAGCTCTGAAATCTAATGGCAAAATATTGCAAAAGAAGGAAAACTGAGAAACAATTTTGGAGAGAATTTTTTGATCAATTGAAGGAGTAAAACTGAAGTACATTCTTTTTATTACCGACTAGCTTAACTACTGTGCCAATCAACTGACTCTGGCTAACTAGCTTCTAACTGTCCTAACTATGAAACTACTAACTAACTAGGACTTCATGAAGCTTGTTGCATCTGGATTCTTCTGGAAGGGAAGAACAAGAACTGAGCATGAACCAAGTGTGTGTTACTCTTCACCCCCTTTCAGATGAGACATTTTGTAGAAAACAAAAGTCTATCTTGGAAAGGAGAGGTGAGCAATGGCAGGAGAAAGTAGCTTTGTAATCGACCAGCTGTGAGTGGGAATAGAAATGTAAATGATCATGGCTGTATGCATCCCGAACATAGTGACCATCAATCTCTCTGTGTTTGGTCCTTTCAGAGAAGACAAGATTTTGAGTGATGTGCAGGGCAGCAATGTTGTCACACTTGAGAAGGATATGAAGCTCATATTTTGTTGGAGATCAGTCAATAAGAAAGTTAATAGAGATATAATTGATTTAGAATCGGAATAAAAAAAGAATATATTTTCTGATTGGTTTTATATACTACCTCTGTTTTATTGGATGTGACACACTAGCTTTAGGTGCTTAGATTTAGGTGAATGAAATGAGTGGATGAAATTGAATTTAGAAAGAAAAAAAAGTAAAATGAGTGGATGAAAATGGAGGAATCTTACCAAAGAAAGGAAAGTGTGCCAAATTCACAAAAACAACCAAAAAAAGAAAGTGTGCCACATCCAATGAAATAGAGGGAGTATATCTTGTTCCATATTTGTTTCTACTTTGTATACCATTTGTACTCACTATATATATGAATACACACAACCACAATTATTTGTGAGTTTTACGTTCTATCATGATATCAGTTATGTCTCTCTAAATATTCTCCAGCTTATCCCAAAATTACTCTTGAATTTTTTTTGTTTTTCTGATCACCGACCACGCCCACCGCTGATTGCCGTCGATCGTCACTACTTTCTTCCCCAGACGTCTCGCCGCTTCATGCGCTGTCTGTCGACTCCACACGTGCCGTCGTGCCGACACCACGTGCCGCCGATTCCGATCTGCGACGTTGGTTCATCGTCTGTTGCTATTGTTTTAAATCCCCGCGTGCAAGTTAGATCACCAGTCCACTGCCAATCACAATCTTGTTGTGTAGTTGGTGCGATTTGATTTTTCTTTCGTGTTTTGGATCTGTTCCTGATGGTGTATTTTCATCTTCATGCGTTGATCAACTGTGTTACCATTAAGCTTAGTGGTTCGAACTACTCACACTGGCGCACTTAGGTTACTTTTTTTTTTATGTTCTATGGCTTTAATTGGTTTTGTTAATGGATCTAAGTAGTGTCCAGATCCACCAACTGATTCTGCTTCTAAGGGATGTTCTGACAAAAATTCTGACGAAGCTGAATCCTCTGCCAAGACCACAACATCTGGACCAGTTTCTCCTATTTTCACCACTTCTCAGTCGTCGTCCAGATAGCCAGCTCATGGCAAAGAAGGCCGCGGAAACTAGCGTGGTAAGGGTGGCTGAGGCTACAGTAGTAAAAGAGGGCCATTCTCCAGCTCCAGGCGGCGGCGGCTCGGTTGGGCAGGGTGGCGGTGGCACTTATTAGTGCCAGTGGTGTCATCGTCCTGGTTATCTTACTGAGTACATCTACAAACTTTCTCATACATCTCGTGGTGACATTTCAAATCCCGCAGATACAACTCAGTCACAGCAACCCCAACAATATCATGATGTTTCTGATTGGTACATGGGCTCTGGAGCTACCAATCATATAACTTCTACATCATCAAATTTGGACAGCGTTGCTCCTTAGAATGGTAATCGCCGTGTTTATTTTGGCAATGTTGTTTGAATATTTCTCATTCTGGCAAGTCCTGGATTTCTGATTCTCTTATTTTATTTGACGTCTTAGTAGTTCCAAATATTACCAAGAATATATTATCTATTAACAAGTTAACAAGGGGTGTGAATGTTGTTGTTCGTTTTGATGATAATTATTTTACTATCCAGAACAAGGTTAACAAGGAGCTCGTGGGTCGAGGACACGGTGAGAGGGATCTCTACATTTTAGACTATGGTGATGCTTCTTTAGTTTCTTTTGTTAATGAAAATAAAGCCAAAGTCTTATTTGAGCTATGGCATAGTTAGGACATGTTCCTTTTTTTTGTTATTACCTCTTTGAGTAGAATTGATAGTTTATCTGCTACTAGTTTGCTGCCTACACCTCATTTATGTTCTTCCCGGGAAATGGCTAAAGACAAGCGTATTTCGTTTAATGATAATTTGAAACGCGCATCACACATACTTAGTTTAGTTTATTGTGATATTTCGGGACCCTCACATGTTGTCTCTCACACCGGGAACCAAAATTATGTCATTTTGTTGATAATTTTTCTCGGTTTACTTGGTTATATCCTCTATAATGAAAGTCTGATTTTGTAGAGGCTTATATTCATTTTCCATGCTCTTGTTGAGAACTTATTTTCTACCACCATTAAAGTATTTTAAAGTGACGGTGGAACCGAGTTTTTGAATCATCCTATGGGATCATATTTTGCGTCTTCATCATCAACTTTCATGTCCTTACACTTTAGAGCAAAATGGTCGTGCAGAGCGGAAACATCGTCATATCACCGAGACAGGATTGTCGATGCTCTTTCATTCTGGCCTTCATCACTCATTTTGGTATGATTCTTTCTCTACAACACCCTAAATCATCAACAAGTTGCCCACTCTGGTTTTATCTAGTTAGTCTCCGCTCTATGTTATTTTTGGTACCACTCCTGACTACTCCAATTTTCATTGATTTGGCTGTCGAGTTTTTCCATATTTACGCCCTTATGTTGAGCATAAGTTGGCACCTCAAAGTATGTCCTGTATATTTTTGGTTTACTGTTTGCTGTACAAAGGTTATCGCTATTTTGATCCTCTTACGAAGGAGTAATCACTCATCATGCTCGGTTTGATGAGACACTTTTTCCAACTACCAACACTAGTACTGCTATTGATCCGCCTTCAATTGATGGTTCTGCCTTTTTGGAAATTTTGTCCATGCCTTCATAGGTGTTTGAGTAATCTTCTTCAGCCGAACTGCCAATTATTTTGGATAATTTTGATTTACATTCTATACCGAGAGCTTGGGTTTTGTCTAAAAATTGTTTGTGGCCGCCGGATGCAGACCAGCAACCTAGCCAACAGCCACAAGCATCGTCTCACCTCCGCTGCACGCACTGAGCTCACTACCTACGTGTACCAACAATACCGCCAGTGTCTCCAGCAGCACCGCCGCTAGTAATGACGTCTCTAGCTTCCTCACTAGTGTGGCAGCCCATGGCTTCCGAGCCACCGGTCTTGGGTTCCGCATAATCTCTGGCACCGGTTCCCTCATCCCGCCTTCTAATGGCCACTCGCTCTCGTATTGGCTCCCTCAAGTACAACAATTTTTTCAACTATGATATTTCTGGTTTATTCAGTGCTTTATTTGCTAAGAACGATCTAAGGAGTAATCGCTTGACTGTTAAGGATCCTAAATGGGTTATTGCCATGGATTTTAAAATGGAGGTTGTTCGCACTCACCAGATGTGGGATTTGGTCTCTCGTCCTTCTCATGCAAGTGTGGCTGGTTCAAAATGGGTGTGCCATTTGAAGTACAAGGTCGATGGCTTGCTTGATATGCATAAAGAGAGATTCGTTGTGCAAGATTTTTTGCAACTCCCTGGTTTTAATTATGATCACACTTTCACTCATGTGGTGAAAAATTCTATTGTTTGTATTGTTTTATCCATGGATGTTCTTTGCAACTGACCCTTACGACAGCTAGATGTTAAGAATGCATTTTAAATAGTGTTCTTGACTCTCCAGTTTATATAGAGCAGCTTGCTAGATACAAAGACCCCATGCATCCAGATTATGTTTGTTGTCTATGCAAAGGCCATTTATGGTTTGAAGTAGGCTCCTCGTGCTTGATTTCAACATTGTAGCTCCTTTTTATTGGCATATTTCGTATGCAGCTCTTCCGATACATATTTATTTATGTTTTCTCAGGTGCCTCTTAACCCGCCTCCACTCGGGGTCGTTAAAATGATGAGTAGCTAACCTGAGCGAAGGCATCCAAAGAGAAGGAGATCAAATTTAAAATTTATATTCTGCTCTCAAACTTACTACTAAGCTACCTATAGGGTAGATAGTGGCAAGAACGGGTTTATCCACAGAGAGGCTAGATGTTCAAAAGTCAACTAAACATAGTCACGTTCGAGTTGTCAATCCGGCAGTATGTTAGTAATAGCTAAATATTGCAAAACATGTTTTTGGAGGGTTTTCAACTAATAACTACAAGCATGCAAAATCACAAGAGCATAACGTTATAAATTCTAACACTTGGGGAATACTTACGTAACATAATTGGTGAAATGTTCCGATCCTCGATTCCATCCCATACAAGACATCAAACCTATTCTAGTGTTTATAAAAATTGGCGTGGTTGATGGTCAACACTTCCCCATACCTGTCACGTAGGGTGCTCTTGCAGTCTTCCACTCGCACTGCTTCCGTATTTAGGGGAGTGCAACAACGGCATTGCCACTGTGCAGATTTGTTTCTCCCATGTATGATTATGTCACAAGCACTACACCATGAATGCCCTATTCATAGGCCTACAGAGGCAAAGGAAAATAGGCACCTTATCAATGGCTTTTGGGTTGCAAATGAGCTAACCCTAGTTTGCTACCAATTACTATCTCTACTCATAACCCTATGTACCAACTCGCTAGCTAAACTAGTGTGATGTCATCATAACAATAAAACTTGGAAAAGATCTATGTGCACACACCCACATAGATCTGGACCCGCTACCCATATCACATATAGGGTTTCACCCCCCGGGGGTATCAATATATGCGCCAACATGAATATAGACTACAGGGTGTGCCAATATTAGTGTATCACTCATGCAACTAATAAGAATATGAAGAACAAGCCAACATAATATCATAAACACATAGAAATAAGTAGATTTAAGGAATCTCACAAAACATGTACCAAAACATGAATACAAATATAATCCTCAAGAAAATTAACTACTTCCTAAGCATTGAACCCAAGTATTTCATTGGATTCAATGCCTTTGGCAAAGGAAAAATAAAGAAAAGAAAAGAAAAGATTCTAGAGAGAAGGAAGAGCTCCTTTCTCTATCTACGCTACTCTTGAAGTCTAAAAAATGAGCATAAACTTAAATCCTTGTAGGCATCAGTCCATATATATAGTAGTAGGGAATTGAACCTTGAAATAGGACCAAAATAAGTCTAAAAACCCTAGAAGCCGCAACGGATGCAGCCCGTGGAAAACAACACGATCCGTGCTAGCCGAGTTGCCTTCGTGCTGGTGCGGCACTGTCTGGCACAGCGCGTGAGGCTTTGTTCTGATGTAGTGCTACGAGGTGAGGCTTATCACTCAACCTAAACGTAACCACATGCCCACATGCACGCTAAAATGGTGCGGCGGTCCCGTGCCGCTAAACGCGTGCCTACGAACCGGTCTCCATTGACTGCTCCGGACACGCCTCTAGAAAATCCAGTGCAGACTGCCTAATTGCTCATGGCCCGTGATGTCCCCCTCTGCTCTCGGGATTCACTATGCACAGTGCCCGAGCCGTCTGTGCCCAACACCCATGCGCACAACGCTCGTGCCCCCGCCAGGCCAGCACCCTAAGTGTTGAGTCGCGGCCCGAGAAAACATGCCCCAAGCTCTTTATCCCCAGAAGTATTCTCTTTTTGCTTGTAATAGCTTAGCTAGTAGTGTAGCTTAGTTTCTTTACTAATGTCTACGCCTATGTGCCATTTTCCCCTTTGACCTTCTTTTGCCTATGTACCTGGCTATCGTGATAACGTTTGCACAACATATATGTGGAATACTAAGCTACCCACATCCGGTTACCATTTTGCAATATATTGAAAATGAGCATTCGTACCCCAGTTGTCAGGCTTTGTATTGCATTGTTGGCTTGTGTGTGAAGCCATGCTCATAATCTAAACTTGTGTGTGTATTTCCGCTACATACTCGACCACGTCTCTCTAAAGGCTTGGTGTGCTGCGAGCAACCAAGCTGAGTGTGACGCACGTGGGAAATTAAGTGGTAGTTATGACACTCTAGCATGGCTAGGCTGCATGGTTAGCTCCCTCATAGGACGACCCGTGACAGTTGGTATCAGAGCTCAAGCAGTCCTTGAGTGCATAGTGAAAGGTCGTCACTATGTCTAAGAAGACGGATTGGTTGGAGAACATTGAGAAGGTTATCTTTGGTGAGGCACAAGGGTCCGAGAGCCTAGCTGACCGAGTGAATTAGCCGGAAGTAGAGACTTTGAAGTAGCCAATGCGGAGGTTGCACACCAGGATGAGGAGATCGCAGAGCTGAGGAAAGCTTTGGCATCTCGCGAGTTGGACGTTGCTGAGTTGAGGGGCATCATTAAGAGCTTGGTGGAGACTGTGCGTTCTCATGCAAGATGTGGCCAACCTATCCAAAGGTGGGGCCAATGGCAGTGGTGTCTGTACTGTGCATAAACGGAGTCCCTAAACCTAAGAATTACGGTGGGGGCATGTGACGCGAGAGAGCTTGATAACTTCTTGTATGAGTTGGATCCATAATTTAAGGCAACCAAAATGGATTCGGAAGCTGAGAAAGTTATTGTTGCCACGATGTACCTGGAGGGCTCTGCTATGGTGTGGTGGCGATCCCAATACAGGGAGAAAAAGGAAGGATGCCTAGCCATCAACACATGGGATGGATTAAAGCTCAAGGTGAGGCAACAATTCATGCCCACCAACGTGAAGAAACATGCATTGTTGAGACTAAGAATCTTGGTGCAGACCGACAGTGTTTTGAAGTACGTGTCGGCTTTCCAGGTTTATATGCTCGACTTGTCTGACCATCCGAAGGAATACAAACTCCATGACTTCAGCCAGAGATTGAAGTCGTGGGCTAGACTTGAGCTAAGGAGAGCTCGTTGCACTGACTATAACTCAGCAGTGGCATTCGTTGAAAGTCTGGAAGACTGTAATGGTGGAGGATTGCAAAGAGTTGATAGGGAGGTGAACAGTTCTACTGTTGCCAAGGTGGGTAATAGTGTGGGTGAAAGTTCTCCCAAGGTGGGGGGTACCTTTAGACCAAGTCCAAGCAGCGGAGGTAGCTACAGGCCGGTGTCGGGAGGAATGGGGGATGCCTCAGTATGAGTGTGGCTAGTTCAGTTAGGTCTAAACCAAGGTGGGATGGACAAACTGGGAAGGCGTGACTGTGTGTTAAACGTGCAAAGGGAATCATGCCCTTTTTGATTGTCCAACAGGGCAGAGGATCACTGCTATATTTCTCGAGGACTCAAGACAAATCAGAGAGGCACTAAGCAAGGTAGTTCAGGAGCAGTCTGCTGAGGATTTTGGGCTCGAAGAAGAAGAACCTTGCTCCATTGGGGCATTGAATCTGCTGTGTAATTCCATGGTGGGATCAAGAGAACCAAGGCAGTTTAATCCGTTAATGGAGCCTGAGATCGACCATGTGGTTGCTGCAAAGCGTTCAAAGAGAGCCACAAATTGGTCAAGCAAAGCGGGGAAGGCCGCACCGAAGCTTGACAAACCTGAGATCATTCGTGCAAAGCTAGTGTGACAGAAGAATGGAGCATTGATGCATATGGACTTGCGCATGAATGGAAAACCCATCCGAGCGATGGTCGATACGGGAGCTAGCCATGTATATGTCTCCAAAAAAAAGGAATCAAGATTGGGGCTCACGTTGGAGAAAGATGTGGGCAGAATGAAGGCCATTAATAGTATAGCTCAACAGATACTAGGTGTGGCAAGGCGATGCTCGATCTAGGTTGGCACTATGAAATCCATAATGTATTTCCATGTCGTTAAAATGGATGACTTCGGTTTAGTCCTCGGCATGGATTTTCTAAGAGATGCACGGATTGGCGTATACACATATGGCAACTGCATTTAAGTCTTAGGCACCAATCCATGCATGGTTAAAGTGAATGCAAAGAGATCACCCGGGGATAAACTCCCAGCTTTGCAGCTCGTCATGTGCATAAGACAAGATGAGGACCGTGGTTCAGCGGATCCCGGTAGGGAAAACATAAATGAAGGGTCAGAAGTATCTACACCAGTAATGGGTTTCCTCGATGGATCAGAGGAGCTTTGTGAAGCAAGTCTAAAGACTGAGCATGTTTTGGGTCACTCCCCTACAGCAAGGGACGAAGATTTGTTGAACAAAGAGGATAGGAAGTGTTCGTCGGTTTCCAAGAAGATCTGGATTCCAACGATATATCTGTCGGCTAGCGCGTGCCATCAAACTTCCCATTTCGAGTCATTCAAGCAAGCTAAACCTTATAAAAATTGATAGGGAAAGATGAGTCACCATTCACATCAGCAACCCCTTGTTGTTCCACAAGGCAGGAAGCAGAAACGTGAACATATGATGATGCGTACCGGACAACATCCAGAGTTGGACATTCCTTCAGTAGTTGATTAGGGAGTGGGTGCTATAAAATCAAGCCAGCTCAAACCAGAACTGAAGAGAAGCCGAGGACCATGGATAAACCAGAGTACACCAATGTCAGCAATTGAATCAACCCCTTTCTTTAAGGCATAAGTGTACGAGAAAAATGCGGATAGCGAAGCACCTTAGAGAATTGATGGCTTCAGGGACGTTTGCCAAATTGAGTGGGGGAGAATGTTACGGGGTGGGGCTTATCACCCAACCTCAATGCAACCCCATACCCACATGCACACCAAAACAATATTGCGGTCTTGTGCCTCTCAATGCATGCCTGTGAACCGGTCTCCCTCGAATGCACCGCACATGCCTATGGGTCATCTAGTGCCGACCTATGACATGCAGTATATTGAAAATGAGCATTCGTTCCCCAGTTTTCGGGATTTGTATTGCATTGTTGGCTTGTGTGTGTGAAACCATGCTCCTAATCTAAACTTATGTGTGTATTTCCGCTGCATACTTGACCACGTCCCTCTAAAGGCTTGGTGTGCTACGAGCAACCAAGGTGAGTGCAACGTAAGTAGGAAATTGGGCGGTGGTTATGACACTCTAGCAGAGCTAGGATTCATGGTTAGCTCCCTCAGAGGGCGACCCGTGACATGCATTCTGCTCGGTGTGGCATTGGCTATTGGCTCATGCTGGCGCGGGCCGTGTTACTTAGCATAGACTGCCGCCTGGAGACTCATTTTGAACTTCTGATCGCACGACTCATGTCATTTTGCATGGACATCGACTAGAGGTACTCTTTTCTCAATAAAATAGTGTGGGTCGTGTCATTCTTCACACCATGTGGTTTGTTTTCACATTTAGGACTTGCTACAATACGGACCATGTGAAACGGCACGGTCTGTGCCCATACTTAACCGTTTGGAGTGACCTTTTAGACAACCCATGTTGAGGAGCTGTGACACAGCCCGTGTTGGCTAGTATGGGCCGTGCTAGCCACCCCTGGCACGGGTCATTCTAGGAATGGGTGGCTTATGCTGGGCTTCGTGACGGTTGGTCGACCGGCTGGCTGATTCGGCTGGTTGATGCCGTCTTCCATTCTTGAACTTTCTGAACTTCAATTCCACCATTCCGGGCTCAATTCCATCCACTACCACGCTTTGAAGTTTGCGGCCCTACCATTCTTACGAATGACTTTCAAATATGTTCTACCATTTTTGCAAATGACCTTCTACTAGATGAATATTCACGAGCAACCTACTAGTAAGATCATACATTAAGATCTAGGTGTCCGTGAATACAAAGTTTCCATTAGCTTCAAATAAGTCTACAAAATTCCGGATTTAGACTAGAAAACCAATAATGGTTGTCTAAACCCTTGGTCATGTAAACCTGACTAAAACTAGCAATCAACTAAGTAAAACACAGTAACAATTGTGTCGAATACATTGGTTAACACATGCAATACGGTGCACATCAACCCCCCCACACTTAAACCTTTACTCATCATCGAATAAACAAAAATGAGAAAAAATTCAAGAGGAATGTAGCATGCAAAGATAAGTTATCCAATTCATTCAACTTATTCACAAGCTACCCTAGTTTCCCCAAAGATTATAAGAATCTCACAACTCTCACTCTCCTCGAAGATGCTAAAGTAACCTAACCACCCAAAATCCATCAAAGAATAAAAAGGAAAATTAAAAAGGGCTAAACTAGCTTACTCCGCCGAAGAAATGGCCAAGGGCAATCCAAGAGATGTTGATGAAGAAACTACCAAATATGGCCAAAAGATGTTCGAATTTTAATTTCCAATTTCTCTTTGATCTACCTCATTACGCATGAGTTAATCGATGCCTTTGTCATACTTTTTAGTTATTTTTATTTGGTGGATTGCTAGTATTAGTTGAGTTTACGTGACAAGGGCTTTAAACAGCTATGTTTGATTTTCTTGTCTAAATCTCGCATTTTGTAGTATTAATTGGTACTAATGGACATCTTGTATCCACGAGCTCCTTGATTTTCCTTATCATTATCTTTAGTAGGTCGCCCGTGGTTACTTTTTGTTTACATTCTATGTGAAAGTCGTTCGTAAGAGCGGTAGAAGATATTGAAGGCCGTTTTCAAAGACGGTAGAAGATATTGAAGGCCGTTTTCAAAGAAAGTAGAAGAGATCAAAGGCCATTCATCTATATAATTGTAGAAGATAAAGGTCACAAGTATCAAATTGTGGTAGTAGAAGGATGAAGCCAAAGATAAGCGGCATTGGAGTTCAAAATGACTAAGGGAGAAACGGTGAATCGTGGTCCGATGAGTTGCGCCAAAGTTTGAGAATGATCCAAGAAGAATCAGCCTTCAAGGCTGGTTCAATTGGATTTTTCTTCTTGAGAACTATAAAATCGACTACTAAAACTCTCAAATCGGACTAACGGTCCACCCATGGTGAAGGAAACAAGTTTAGCCGGCTGAGGCACAAATAGGTCGGCGCGGGCCGTGCATGGTTTGGTACCTTCGGCCCGTGCCAAAGGAGATGCCCCACGCCAAGAAGACCAGCACGAGGCAATGGCGTGACCCTTTCCAGAAACCATGGGCCACCAACACCAACCGAAGAACCCCTCCACGCGACTAAGTATGGGCGCGAGACATCTCATTTCAAGTGTCCTGCGTCGTTCCAAGTTCAATATGCCGAGACCAGCTTGCGGGATGAGGGAATTAACGCATCCTGCTCCTAAGGTTCTAATCAAAGCATCCATACTACCCACGGCCCACTCCAAAGGCCACAGGCGACGACGCGATCCGCAGGAGACGACGCGACCCGCGCTAAGATGATGATCTACGCCATGCAGAAGAACTCAAGCGTCGTGTGACATGAAGATCCACACCACACTCTATATCTCGCACCCCGCGCCACCAAGGACACGCCACGAGCCGCATTATCCGTGATGGCCGGCACCAAGCGACAATTTCTCACTGTTTTGGTCATAACTCTCTCAATTTGCATCCGATTTCACTCTACCATATATAAAAATCTTCATCTTTCCAAGCTCCAGAAGGTTCATGGATTTGAGCAGTTTATTCGAGAAAACTTCAGCGGCTATAGGGAAAGGGTGACTAGGATTTTGATCTAACTTTGGCCTATTTTAGGCATATCTTTAGGCCCAATCTCCTACTACTATATATAGGAGCCTTAATGTTATACTAAACCCTAGATAGTCCTTATGTAGATTTTTCCTCTCTCTACTTTAGACGAAAGGAAGAGGAGAGTACTTCTTCTCCTTCATTTTTTTTTCTTTCATCTTATTTTCTTAGATCCATGATATCAAATCTAATATTTTCCATGGATCTATCCTTTGTAGAGTAGATTGGGGATAAATTGTAGTGACATGGTTTAATCTTTATGTTTTTTAAGATTATCTAGTTCATCATAATTTTGAGTTCATAATATTATTGTGATTTGCTTTTGAATTTGAATGCATGAATATTACACCACATATATAGCATGAACTTTGGACTGTATTCATGTTAGGCATAAATATCGATGGTTTCAATGGGTGGAGGAGAAGGCTTCTGTGTGAGTGTGTGCACGGGAGATTTGAGGTCACTCTGATCCACTTACCATCACACTAGTCTTAGCTAAATTCGTAAAGTTGTTTGAGAGATTCCTGGTGGAGATAGCTAAATAGTAGCAAGCTAGGGTTACAAGAAACCCTAGTGTTATAGATAAGGTGCCTCCCTTGGGCCTAATTGATAGGACCTGAGGGGAGTAGTTGCATTCGTGGTGGAAGCCCGTGGCGTAATTGTATGGGGAGAATCATACCTACAATAGAGGTCGGACCTTGTTGTACTCCCCTAATTACGATGGTGGTGTCGATGGAGGGTTGCGAGAGCACCTCCATGATAGGCATGAGGAAGTGTATGCCATCGGCCACACCACATGTTATGGACACTCTATTAGGTTTGTTTAGATCTCTATATGAAAGAATAGAGGATAGAAGCATTAGATTGACCAAGTTACTCAATGATTTCCTAAGTATTAGCTTAATATTGTAGTTACATGTTTTACTTTGATGTTTATTAGTTGCTAGTTTGGAAAACCAACCCCCCCTCTTTTAGCTATTCCTTTCACTCGTACGCATTGATGACCCGTATGAGGTTGTTTTTTGAGTTGATGCATTAGACTTAGCATCTCCGTGGACAAACTCGGGGCTTACTGCTATGTTACCGCCAACTACCCTATAGGTAACGTAGCTGTAGGAACGGGTGCAGAACTATAAATTCTATCTTCTGACCGCACTGCCTCCAACCGAGTTTAGACTTCTAAGCTATTGATTTTAATGACCCTAGGGGGAGGCAGGTCACTCTCATTTTGCCTATGAGCTCTTTCAGGTTTTCATCCTAGCATTCACACATGCTGAGCTCACTTCTCACTTTTTTCCACACGGCCTCTCCTTTTTGGCTATGTTTTACAACTTAGCCGGGCCTAGCCTCTCATTTTTGCCTAGATCTTTCAACCTATCCGGGTTTTTCCCATTGTTGCCCAAGTTGCCCTTTTGAGTTTCTGACTTGTCCATGTATATATTATTATTATTATTATTATTTTAAAGTTTTTCAAAAAAAAAACTACGTTGCGAAAAATGCCCCAAAAATGGGCTTCATACTACATGAAGATAAGAAAACAAAAATTACACCACCAAAAGTTTCCAAACCACATCCCCCTAAAACAACTGCAAAGACTACCAAACAAATCACATTACCAAGTGTATCCAAATCAACCCGAAAATGAATCAACACTAAAAACACAAAAGAATCTTGAGATGAAAAACACCTACTGTTTCACTACCCCCCCCACACACTTGAACATTGCATTGTCCCCAATACAGTGAAACAATATGAATCATACGTGAGAAAGAGAGAAGTAGTGTAACTCACTCATTTGACCCCAAAGGGTCTTTCCTCAAGTGCCTTGTCTCGCGTCTCCTCCTCATTTTCTTCATGTCGCATTTCTTGTCTCTCGATGGGAAAAATGTCCCAAAAACCATCAAGCCTTGAGATTTGGAATCTCTCAATCAATTGCTCGATAGCCTCCTCTTTTACATCCACTCTCTCATTCACAATATCGAACTTCTCCTTCTCTTCCCGCTCTACAGAGTCCAATCTAGACCCCAAAACTCGCATAGTGGCTTCCATAGAGTCCAACCTAGTCCCAAACTCCTCCAATTTTAAACTAATCCCTTATACCGCATGACCGACCTCTTACACAATTTGAGTAGAACTCACAAGTTTTTCCCAAAAAATACGCAATTGGTCAAGGAAGTTTGCGGATATGTGAGTGCAACTAGGTTGTGCTCTAGATGGAGTTTCACCATCCTCCTCGTCAATGGCTATGTTTGGGCTTGATAAGATCCTGTAAAATTCTTTCTCAAACTACGGATCGGGTGTTAGAAACAATTCCTCCAATAATGTCTCATGGTTGATAGTGGTGCGCTCCAGTTGTGGAAGAATCATGAAGCTGCAAATTGTAGTGCTTTCATATAACCAAATGAACCAGTCATCCGAGGGGGTGGTAGTGATCATCGAATCACGTGCTAGCTTGTCTATGGTATATTGCGTCCCCAAACGAACTAAGTTTGCCAATGCGAACAGAGTGGGAATCAGATGGACCAAGTGTTGGGCTAAGAGTTCGACCATGTCTCCCATTGATAACTTGCCACATTTCTTATCTCCCGCAGTTAAAAATTCTTGCACAAAAGAACCCATCATGTTAGGGTAGAAATTTCCTTCCTTAGTCACTACCCAAAGGACATAGATATCCGAACCGGGGCACTATGAAATCTCTCAGTGGCATGATATCCCATGGGCAAGAGTCGTTGCACGTATCGCAATGTTGGGCGGACAATTGTGGTAATCTTGCATAAATTCTTCCTCTTCGTGGCCGATAGACTTCTCCAAAAATTTCTCAATGAGAACGGAAGGCCTTACTAGTGTGTCCTCAAAATATCTTTCCTATACTTCCACTCGAATTCTTAGGCAATTTCTCGATGCAACATAGTGTACTCCATATCATCTAGATGGAAGTGGATGACTCTCCTTCCTTCAGTGTCCGTTGCCTACTCCAATGTTGCCAAGAACTCCAATGTTCATCTAATATAAGTCTAGTAATACTTGTCCAAGAAACTCTCTAGGCCTATTCGGCTGAGTAGATAAGTGACCAGTTCGAGTAGATCTAGAGCTCCCAATGTTTTTTTTTTGCAAGCAAACTTCGTCTCTAGAATGTTTCTCTTCGGGATATTTAGGTACCTCCACCTACGGGCCACACTCCCGGAGATTTTGGTTAACCTCATGAATTCTTCAACAACGAACACATAATTAAGGGAAGTCGTCGACTTTTGTTTCCCAACCTTGGCCGACTTCCTCCCTTTATCACCTAGGGAAGTTGTTCCTTTCTCCGACCTATTCCTTTTTGAAGGCATCCTATCACAGCAAGAAGAAGGTGGTAATGCAATAATACACAAAGGCATGCATTAATACCATTAAAAAAGAACACTCTTCCTAAATAGCATATACTTCCAAATCATGCTTTCTCAATACAAGGTCTATTCAATCAAGAATCATTCTCCCTAAACAAAAAACTCATGGTAAATCATAGCCTCTCATAAAAAAGATCATGCAATCAATGACCATTCCTCCTAAACCACCACGACCAATGAATACCATATCATCAAAGCACAAGTGCATACACTTAGTTCAATATAAGATCATTCACATAACCCAAATAATTTCCAAAAAACATATCCACTTTCAAGATTCAAGTTTTACATCACATCACCATAATGCTATATAAATCAAGTAAACATGAAGTTCAAAGGATTATCCAGAATTTGAAGCTATGAGCTGAAAGATCCACACAAGAAGAAGCAAAAAAATGCTAATTTTTGAGGAAAAAAAGCCTCAATTTTTCGAGTTGCACCAAGAAGGAGTGAGAGTGAGTGTTTTTGAGGAACTTGAATGAGCTAAATGATTCATATGGGTGATGGAATGTACTATGAATCTCTATTTTTAGAAAAGAGGGTGATTTAGAGAGGAGGTAAAAATGAGATAAGGATGACATTTTCGCAATTAAAAAATCTAGGGGACTTATTCATTTATTTATTAAATCTCACCGTAGTGAGGGGAAATATATTTAGCTTCCCAAACCATTGGAAAAAATGAAAAAATGCACAAGGGAGGATTTGAAGTACTTCTTTACATCAAGCAACCCAAGGAATAAGGGATTTGCTGAATTTATAAGCCAAAAAAGCATATATTTTTTTAAGCTTGAAATCTTGATTTTTTTGCAAATCTGCATTTTTTGGTCCAATTCACAGCTCACACAAGGCAATGAAACGTGTAGTCTCGTGCTAAGGGTGCCTGGCATGAGGCTACCCTCATGCTGAAGGTGTCTGACACAAGACATGCCTCGTGCTCAAGGGGTCTGGCATGAGGCTGCTAGTGAACAAGACCTTTTTCTCCTTTGTTCCTCATTTTTTTGAAAAACTTTGTCTCCCAACAAGCCCTATTTCCTTCTAATAAAAAATCACGAGATTCAAACTAAAATTTATCAATCAACAAGAGTTTCATCTCAACATCCTTTATCACACACAAAAACATGCAAAATCTATCTACTAAAAATCTTGAAAAACAAACAAAAAAGGACACCATTTTTTTATTATCATTCTCATAAATTAATTATTTTTCATGCATTTCAATTGCAAGAACCTACCATTGGGGGTCTGGAGTCGCCATCGGTAACTGCACCCACGATGACATCATTGTGGATAGGTCTCCACAAAGTGTCATCCTTACCTTTGAACGCTTTGCTTGCCATAGAGAGTGAATCTTCGTACCTAGTCAATGTCGAATCCTTAGCCATTTCCTTGGGTTTAGGAGGTGGTCGGGGAGTTACATCCTAGCCACTCTCCACTAACCGCTTCATGTTAGTGGGCATAGAAAAACATTCTGATCAAAGTCATTACTATCAAAGAACTCATCTAGGCATTCTTTTTCATTCGCTATGAAAGAGTTGTCAAATTTATCTTGTCCATCAAACAAGGTAACAACTTTGCACACAAAAGATGAGTTAGATTATTCATGCTTAGATTTGTAAATATCAAACCCACCTTATCAATGTCATCCTCTAGGGTTAATGTTCCCAAGTGGACATTGATCTTTTTCCTTGACGTTTTTAATGGCCTCCCTAATAGTATTGAGGGTGCACTACCATCGTGCGCTACGTCAAAGACATAGAAGTCCACCGGAAACACTAAATTGCCCACTATACAATTACGTCCTATACTAACCCACGAGGGCTAGCCTGGGAGTGATCGACGAGTTGGACAATCACCCTAGTGTCCCTAAGTTCACCTACGTCTAGGCTTTCACAAAGACTATATGGAATCACATAAATAGATGCTCCTAAGTTGATCATGGCCTTTTCCACTAACTTCCCACCTAAGGAAATAAGTATTGAAAACATCCCGGGGTCATCATATTTCTTAGGTCGATTCTTATGATTTATGTTAGCAACTCCCCCAATCTTCAACTGTCCTAATTTCCTAGTTGGTTTATTCCTCTTCCTAGTACATGCAACTTTAAAAAATAAAGCATAAGAGGGCACATTCTCAATCAACTCTAAGATAGGAACGACTACCTCAACATTTTCAAAGATTTTTTGGATGTTTGCATCATTTGTCGTCTTAGGCTTCCTCCTAAGTGCATTTGGAAAAGGTGGTGGAGGGGTCACCCTCGCCTTAGAGGGTGGAAATTCTTTGGAAGGCTCATTCTCGATAATAATCTCATACTCTTTGAAGTTGGTCTTTTCAACTTCCACAATTAGATCATCCTCTTGAACTATGTTCTTCTTGGACTCTCGTACCTCCTTCTCGCTTCTTAGCTTTAGTACGCTAACATTCCTTGGGTTTACCTCTTATTGGGAAGGAAGCTTGGCGGACTCCTTGGCCTCAATTCGGCTCACTGAGGTGGCGAGTTGCCCGACTTGGATTTTGATTTTTTTTATGCTCATAAAAGTCCTAGTCCCAAGATCTTCAATCTCATGCCTTGTTTGCTTCGCGAACACATTATGAAACTTTGACAATTGACCAATAACATTCAAGATTTCTTCCCGATCCAACTTGTAGAGTGAGGTGTTGTTGTTGGAAGGTCATTTGCCCTTGGATAGGGTTGAGGTGGACCTTGTCTGCCTTGGTTGTACCCTTGAACTTGATTCTCCTTGCGTCAATGGAAGTTAAGGTGATTGCGGTACTTAGGGTTGAAGGTATTCACATAGGGGTTTTTCCTTTCATCTCACTGGTTCCCCCCATAACCCTTGTTGTTGCTCTTACCAAATTTTTGCCTATTACCTCCATTGAAATCCAACCCATTTACCTCTTCTACATCTTCGACCACTTATGGGCACATGTCGGTGGGATGGTCTAAACTGCATAGTCCGCACACTTTGGCTTGTTGGATTCTCCTCTTCATGAATTCCTTCATCATGGAGGCAAGTGCTTGCACTTGCTCTTCTAACTTGGGAGGTTGAGTTGGCTCATCCAATGTCTTCACTCTTGATCTTGTGCCAAATTGCCTCCCACCATTCACCATTTTGGAATATAGAGTCGGCTCATCCAATGTCTTCACTCTTGATCTTGTGCCAAATTGCCTTCTTCCATTCGCCATTTCCTCGAATAAGGCCATTGCATCCTTTAGACTCTTGTTGGCAATGAAACCATTCCAAGATGCGTTAACCATCCCCATTTCATAATCACAGAGCCCTTTAAACAAAAAATACACCAGAGTCGCCTTCCTTGAACGGGTGATACAGACAACTAGCCAACAATCTTTTGAATCTTTCCCAATGCTCATATAAGGACTCATTTGCATTATGAGATATGTTGGACAGTTGTTTCTTCAACCCTAAAGATTTTGAAGCTAGAAAGTACTTTTTAAGGAAGCATCTTTTCAAATCTATCCATGATGTAATGCACCTCGATGGAAGGTAATACAATCAGTCCTTAGCTGAGTCTCGAAGTGAGAAAGGAAATAGCGCAAATTGTAGTCCTCTTCTGAGACTCCATAAGGCTTCATGTTGGTGTATACAAGATGGAACTTGGAGAGATGCTTGTTTGGATCTTCCCCGACCATCCCATGGAAAGTTGGGAGGCATTGAATCATCCCACTTTTCAGCTCGCAATTGACATTGGGTGGCAATGGGGGGAAAAGTGATGCAAAGGAGTTGATTCTCCAAATTTGGAGCCATCAACTCCCCTGAAGTGTGATTGTTCTCCGCCATCTCTACTGATTCTTCTACTACTAAAGTTAGCTCTTGTGGAACCCCCACTCTAGTTCTCCTCCTCCTTCTTCTTCGACTACCTGCGTACTCCGTTAGATAGTGTAAAGTCCCCAAGTTCGTGGCACGGGTGTGTACCATAAACTAGGAGCCAAACAATATCCAACTAAAATAAACACTAGCAAAAGGATTAGAAGTATACAAATCACTATCACAAAGGCTCAACAGAAAAAACCAACAAAACAAAAATAAAAACAACACTAACTACTCAACTAACAAGCTATGCAAGTTAACAGTTAAACCTGTAGACTAGCATCCCCGCCAGTGGCACCAAAATTTGACCTTCCTCCACTTTGGGTCTTTAAAATGATGAGTAGCTAACCTGAGCGAAGGCGTCCAAAGAGAAGGAAATTGAATTTAAAATTTATATTTTGCTCCCAAACTTACTACTTAGCTACATATAGGGTAGATAGTGTCAAGATCGAGTTTGTCCATAGAGATGCTAGATGTCCAAGACTCAACTAAACACTGCCACGTCCGAGTTGTCAATCAGTCAGTGTGTTAGGAATAGCTAAATATTGCAATACAGGTTTGGGAGGTTTTCAACTAATAACTACAAGCATGCACAATCACAAGAGAATAAAACAATAAAATCTAACACTTGGGGGAATACATGTGTAACATGATTGGGGAAATATTTCGATCTTTGATTCCATCGCATACAAGACATTAAACCTATTATAGTGTTCATAACATATGGTGTGGTGGATGGTCAACACTTCCCCATGCCTGTCATGTATGGTGCTCTTGTAATCTTCCATCGCCACAACCTCCATAATTAGGGGCGTGCAATAATAGCCCTACCGTTGTACAAATCTGTTTCTCCCCCGTATTATTACATCCCAGGGTACTACACCATTTATACTATATTCCTAGGCCTACAGAGGCAAAGGAAAATAAGCACCTTATCGATGGCTCTAGGGTTGTAAATGAGCTAACCCTAGTTTTCTACCAACTGGTATCTCTACCAGTAACCCTCCAGAAAAACTCGCCAGCTAAACTAGTGTGTTGTTATCGTAACATTAAAAGTTGGAAAAGACCTACATGCACACACCTACATGCACACACCCACATGGACCTGGACCTCGCTAAACATATCACATCTAGGTTTCACTCCCCGAGGGGTATCAATATATGCGTCAACATAAGTGTAGACTACAGTGTGTGCCAATATTAGTGTATCATTCATGCAATTAATAAGAATATGAAGAACAAGCCAACATAATATCATAAACACATAGAAATAGGTAGATCTAAGGAATCTCACAAAACATGTACCAAAACATGAATATAAATACAATCCCCAAGCAAATTAACTACTCCCTAAGCATTGAACCCAAGTATTTCATTGGATTCAATGCCTTTGGGCAAAGGAAAAATAAAAAGTAGAAAAGAAAAGATTCTAGAGAGAATGAATAGCTCCTTTATCTCTCTACCCTACTCTCGAAGTCTAAAAAATGAGCAAAAAATTAAATACTAGTAGACATATTTCCATATGTATAGTAGCAGGGAAGTGAGCCTTGAAATAGGCCAAAAATAGGTCTAGAAACCCTAACAGCCAGAACGAATGCGACTAGTGAAGAATGGCACGGTCCATACCACCCGAGTTGCCTTCATGCTGGAGCGGGATGCACGGTCTAGCATGGCCTGTGAGGCTTCGTGCTGGCGCAATCTATTCAGTCTAGCACGGGCCATTGGGTTTGTGCTGGCGCAGCCTGTGTCACCTGGCACGAACCATCGGCTAGAGATTAGCATTGAACTTCTAATCGCGTGCCCTGTGTCATTTAGCGCAGGCCGTCGATTGGAGGCACTCTTTTCTTAATAAAATGGTGGGGACTGTGTCATTCCTCACACTATGTAGGCTGGTCTTCACATTTATGACTTGAAACAACGAAGACCGTGTGAAACGGCACGGTCTGTGCCTATTCTTAGCCGCTTGGAGTGATTTTTGAGACAAAAGGACACGGGCAGCACAGATCGACATGGACCGTGCTGAGGAGCTGTGTCACTGCCCGTGTTAGCCGGTATGGTCCATGCTATTCATCCCTGGCACAGGTTGTACTATGGCTAGCTCGTGCTGGGCTTCATACCATTTGGTCGCCCGGCCGACTGATTCGGCCAGTTCATGTCGTCTTCCATTCTTGACCTTTATCAACTTCCGCCATTTTTGGCTCAATTCCATCTACTACCACGCTTTGAAGTATGTGGCCTTCTATCTATTACCATCCTTTTGAATGACCTTCAAATATCTTCTACCATTCTTACGAATGGTCTTCTACAATATGATGCCAAAATATTCACAAGCAACCTACTAGTAAGATCATAAATGAAACTCTAGGTGCCCATGAATACAAAGTATCAGTTAGTTTCAATTAAGTCTACAAAACTCGGGATTTAGACAAAAAACCAATAATGGGCGTCTAAACCCTTTATCGTGTAAACCTAACTATAGCAATCAACCAAGTAAAACATAGTAACAGTTGTGTCAAATTCATTGGTTAACGCATGCAATAAGGTCACATCACCTCTCTCCTTTATTTTTTCATTTATGTTGATGATATTATTCTTACCGGGAATAATAGTGGTCTCATTCGAAAGTTTATTGATCGGGTTAATCAGGAATTCAAAATTACCGATCTTGGCACTCTGCAGTATTTCTCGGGGTTTGGAGGTTGTTCGTACTAATGACGGCTTATTTCTTGGTCAAGCCAGATACGCCAAGGATATTTTATTGCACACGGGATGCAGAATGTCGCGCCCGTTGCCATTTCATTTGTGGTTTTTTTTTGTAGTTTGTTAGCTCTTCCAGTAAGCAGTTCAAAAATCCCCTACTTTATCGGCCTCTGGTTGGTGCACTTCAGTATCTGTCGATTAAACGTCCTAACTTGTCTTATACTGTGAATACGGCTAGTCAGTTCATGTAGACTCCTAGTGATGACCATTTTCAAGCTGTTACTCAAATTTTGCGCTACGTGTGTGGTACTCTTCACTATGGACTTCGGTTTTTCACAAATTTGTCTGTTTTATCAGTTATGGGTTATTCTGATGTCGATTGGCCTCATTGTATCAAGGCTCGTAGGTCTATATATAGTTATGGCATTTTTCTTACCGACAACCTGGTGTTTTAGAGTGATAAGAAGTAACTTACAATCTCACATTCTAGTTCAGAATCAGAATACCGTGCTATGGCCAACACTGCTGTACAATTAGCTCGGTTGATAAATCTTCTTAGGGATTTATGTGTGTCGACTCGCGTACCTCATGTTTTGTTGTGTGACAATAACAATGCTATCTTTATGGCTCAAGATCCAATTTCACACAAGAGAGACAAACACATTGATATTGATTATCATTTTGTGCGTGAGATGGTAGCTTCTAGAAAGCTCAAGGCTGCTCATGTTTCTATGGACTTGAAATTTACTAACATCTTTACAAATGGTTTACCTCATCCTCAGTTTGAGTTCTTACCTTCCATGCTTTGTGTCGTGACCAGTCCTACACTTGAGGGCGGAGGGGGGGGGTAATAGAGATATAATTTATTTAGAATTAGGATGAGAAAGAATACATTTTCTAATTGATTTTATATACATCATATTCCATATTTATTTCTACTTTTTATACTCTTTGTACTCACTATTTATATGAATACACACGGCCACAATTATTTGTGGGTTTTACTTTCTATCAAAAGTGATCCATCTGAGCTCAGATACAATCATAGACATGACTTTATATTTAGAATCAGCTGTTGACTTGCTTACAATTTTTTGTTTCTTTGACTTCCAAGGAATCAGAGAATTTCCCATAAATATGCAGTAACATATGACTGGCCTCCTTGTTATCCTACAAGTGTTCCAATATGTATCATAAAAGGAAAAAATGGAAGCAGAAATAAAAGGCTATGTGTAGGACAACCTTTCAGATATCTGACAATGTGTATTGCAACTCTCTAGTGATGATCAGTTTGCTTAAGCACAAACTGACTGAGCTAAAGGACAAAGAAGGTTATGTCTAGTCAAGTGAATAACAAGTAGAGTAACCTTCTAATCCGCCTCCTAAAAGGGCTAGTATCATGCAGTAATGAAGAAGAAGTAACTTTGGCATGAGGCTGGCCAGGATCAAGTAGTAATGAAAACACTAGGGATATCAACTACTCCCTCCGTCCCACTCTAAATTGCTTATTTGTCTTTTGAGAGTCAAAGTTTGTAAATTTTGACCCTAAATATAAATTAATATATATATATAATACACATATCATGTGATATATTGGTAGATTTGTCTAAACATCTATTTTCTAAATATCAAATTTTTATGCAAAATTATTATCTGCAATTAGAGATATTTACGGTCAAGCGTGCTCAATGAAGATCGTGAAAAAGTAAATAAGCAATTTAGAGTGGGACGAAGAGAGTAGTGTTGTGGGAGATCTCGACTCAAACCCACATGCACGCGGTTTGGGTCGGGTAGAGCCTTGAGAATGTTAAGGTAGGTATTTTTGGACCATGGCTCAACTTTGAATTTTGAACCTCCCAAAATTGAAGAGGCGTGGAATGCTTCACGATTGCCTCCTGCCTAAGGCCTATAAAAGACTACCACCACCCTCATTCTAACATATATAAAAAAACATCCCCTTCTTCCTTCTCTGTTCTTACGTCGTTCATAGTCTTCTTGTTCTTTATGTTCTTTGTTATTCATCGAATCTCAGAGTAAGACACAAAATTATTGGTTCGATGTTTTCTGCTTCTGGGTTGTGCATAGCAGAATACTACAAGAATTGTATCATGAGATCCAGAATGCCACCAAATTGTCGCACACAACGGGGAATTTTTAGAATTAAGGACAAAAATCTTCACTTGACTCTGTATCAATTCAAATATTTTCTAGATTCGGTATACTTTTTCTGTTCGCTTTTCAACTTACTTAATTATGTCATTTACATTCATAAATATTGTTTAGTTCATTGGAAATTAGGTTCCTACATCTGTATCACAAAAGGCAGACATGTAAGCAGATGAAGCAGAAAATAAAAAGACATGTGTAGGGCAACCTTTCAGATATCTGGCAATGTGTATAGCAGCTCTGAACTGATGGTCGGTTAGCTTTTGAACAATCTGATTAAGTAGATTGACTGAGAATGTTATGTCTGGTAAGGTGAATGACAAGTAGAGTAACCTTCGAATCAGCCTCCTAAGATGGCCAGGATCATGCATCAATGGAGAAGAAGTATCTTGGACCTGCTTGGACGTTGGAAGAGGAGTTGTCATGGCCTTACAATCAAACAGATCAAGACAACTAATATTGTGAGTGATCTATTTTTTTGGACTGAGAAAATCACCTGCATCTGATATGGAAATTTCTATGCCCAAAAAATATTTGCAGGTCCTAAGTCCTTGATGATAAAGAGTCCATGTAGATAATCCTTGAGAGTATTGATCTCTTATTCTGAATCTCCACCAATTAGAACATAATCAACATAGCCGAGGAGCATAAGGGTAGACTGAGTAGATGACCTGATTAATAGGCAGTGGTCATGTTTAGATTACTTTAAGCCAAACATAATAAGATATATTACTAAAATCTGCATTCCACTCCCCTGAGGCATGCTTGAGCGCATATAGAGATCTTCTAAGTTTGCAAACCTAGCTAGGTAGTGCCTTACTATATACTTGTGGTGGCTACATGCATAACTCCTCATTGATGTAACTATGCAATAACACATTGTTAACATCAATTTGGGGTTATGTCATCCTTTTAAGGGATGTGATTCCCAACAACAATCTCATTATAACCTTCTTAGAAACGTGTGAAAAAGAATCATAATAGTCAATACCTTATGGTATATATGAGGTACCTACGCAGCCGAGATGACTAGCTCAGATCACGCAGAGCATAAGTGAAGTGCCCACGCCAACGAGTTGCTAGCAAAGCACTTTAGCTTCACATAAGATATAACACACAACAGATATCGCACAACAAGTGCATTAAACCACGACAACACAATGATGGGGCAACCTTTATTTGTTGACTAGTTACCGGAGGGGGTGAGTCGTTGTTGGTGGGTTGTCTTGGTGGTAGACTGGTGGCCTTCTGGAGTGGATCTCCTCCGTCAGCATAGCTAAAAGTTGTCTGCGACTGGCCTCTTTTTGTAGGTTTCTTCAAGGGCGTCATTTAATAAAGTGTTGGGTTGTTGACAATTGGGTCTCACTGGTATGCCAATTGATGCGTGTCGAACTGCGGTCTTATAGCTGAACCTTGATTCGATGCGTTGAACCTGCAAAAAAAACTCCTCGAGGTGGCTGGGGGAAGAAGCTCCAATGCAAAAGTCATGCCAAAAACATTTGGAGTATTGAGAGTTGAATGAATAGATGGATGAATACCTTGGTATTGATAGGGAAAGATCCCCCGAGTTCTCCCAATCATGTTGGGGTAAATATTTACGTTGCATGTAAGAATGAGTGTCTTACCATAATAAAATTACCATACCTATAATTATACCTGGAAGAGAAGTGTTTTGTACGTAGAATTAAAATTGGAGAACTTTCCTTTCGTTGTTGGACTTCAGTCAAACCGATAGCAATATTATAGTCTCTAGTCCAAGTGGAGAATAATAATTTGGCCTTCAATCCGAGGGGAGATTTATTTCAGCTCCAACCCTTATCAAACATCATCTCTCTAATAACTACCATTAATTATAGAATGACACAATGTCTTAGTTATACGATATAAAATAGGATTTGATTTAATATAAAAAAGGTGTAAAAAACATTAGTAATATACAACTCCATCCGTCCCAGTCAAGATTGCATTCTTGCTTTTTGCACACCGTTCAAAACACATGTTTGATCATTATATGTTTATCTACATAAATGACAAATAAAAAGTTGATATTCAAAGCCTACTTGTTATGATGAATTGAACATTATCAAATACAATAATATTATCATTAATATATATGTATTCAAATATTTTGTCAAACTTTGAAGGGGAATAGTGTTCAACAAGTAAGAGTGCACGTTCGTACAGGGGGGAGGGAGTACTAAGTTTCGTCCAGCAATATACCACTAAATTTCTGATTTCGTTTTCGAAACATAAACTTCAAAGTTTATTTCACAATTTTGGCAAACTTTGAGGGGTGCGTAACTTGTAATATAACCAAATTGCAGAGGGGGATACGTAATTACCCAAAAAATAAATTGACTAGTGAAGGCGATCTCGATTTTCCCCTTCTTCCATATCCATATCGTACGACCCTAAAACCCTAGACAGTTGCAGAGCCATTTAAGTTGTTGTTGTGTACTTGGAAATGGTAGAGAGTCAAAATGGAGGCGGCCGATAAGTTTGATGATTGTGGTAGTAAGAGCAGTGATGGGATAATTGGCAGCAACGATGGCCTGCCGCCAAAACCCCTCACCGCCGTAAGCCACCAAAACTCTAGGGCTTCTTCTTGTAAGAAGTCACTCGCTCCATATCCTTCCCTGGTAACTAATTTATTTATACAATATTAAATACATGCATTTTATTTATTTTTGTACTGGTTTCTCTAGAAGAGCTGCCCGTGTTAAGTAAACGGTTCCCTAATGATTAAATCTGGAAAAAGAAAATTTATGTGGAAACTGAATTTGTGATGCTTTTATTTTTCTTTTATTAATTTCTTGATATTTTGTTGAGAAAGCAGATTTTTTACATGTGTTAACGCATTCCCTGATATTTAATTGCACTTTCAAAATCATATGTTCTTTGATCTTGGATTATTTTTATCATGGGGTTGTTGCAGGTGAAGAGCAGGAACTTGGACTTGGATTTATCTGTAGCAGGACTGAGTCTGAATGATACCGAGGCCGTGTTTATTCCTTGTCTTCGCTGGGGAGCTTGGGAAGATATAGGCAGTCGCTCTGTTATGGAGGATGTGTCGTTTTGTGCTGATGATTTTTTGAATCATTATGGTTTGAAGAGTTCCATTCCAGGTCCTATTGCCTTCTATGGGGTAACTTTCCTCGGTGATAATTTTGCTGACTAATACAAAAGAATCTTAGCCTTTGTGTGTATATGGATTTTATCTGTAGTTGCTCAAACACGGGTTGATGTTGCTAAATCATTTTCTTCTGTTGGTTTAGGTTTTTGATGGTCATGGAGGAAAGCATGCTGCTGATTTTGCATGCCATCATTTGCCAAAATATATCGCTGAGGATGATGACTTTCCTCATGAGATTGAGAGGGCTATTTCATCTGCATTTTCCCAAACTGATACTGCTTTTGCAGAAGCTTGCACCTTGGATGATGATCTTGCCTCTGGTACAACTGCTTTGGCTGCTCTTATTGTTGGGAGGTTAGAGTTATGTGAATCAATCATTTTACAGAACTTTGTTGGACAGTTTAGGGAGAGGAAGATCATTTATTCCTCCGAATTAAAGCCATCTAATTATCTGCAGCCAACTATGAATGACTATCTCTATAAGCTAGTTCATCTGCAAGTGTGTCATGCTTAAAATCCATGCATGTAGAGTGTTGTCACTATAATTTTTTTAACCTACTCATACTGTGCAATTTGGTCTTTTGAGTGATTTGATGCTAGTCCAGGGTTACCAGATTCGCTGGTAACTCCTGTATGTTTTGTTTTGGCAAGCACGACTAGCATGATACCAAAATTCATCATTTTGTGTCATCACGTTTCATTGCACTTCACGATAATTTAGGACAGAGTACATCTCTACTGTTATTGCATAAGTTGTTTTCATTCCTTCTGTGAATCTCAGGAAGATGTTAAGAGTCAGCTTATGCAGTAAAGTCGGCAAATGTTTTTGTGTATATTTTGGATTTTAAGTGAATTTTGTGCTACATTATATATTTCACTTGGCCTAAAATTATATCTTAAGTTCCATGAATGTGAATACGCAGAAACTTTTTTAAAATATCCCACTAATCTGCTTTGTTTACTGTTGGTAGCTAGTATGTGTGTGAAGTATAGCATTTTTGTGTTAGAACATGGTTTCTCCTTCAACTATGCATGAGGATGTGTTCTATTCTTTCTGTTCCGAAAGTCAGCTCTTCTCTCTGCAGCAGTGGTACCTTATTTCTTCAATGCATTTTCATGTAGTTCGTTGGTCGTGGCAAATGCTGGAGACTGTAGAGCAGTTCTATGTCGCCGGGGTAAAGCAATTGAAATGTCAAGGGACCACAAACCTTGTTGCTGTACAGAGAGAAAGCGAATAGAAGCTTCAGGAGGATACATAGATGATGGTTACCTTAATGGACAACTGAATGTTGCGCGTGCTCTGGGGGACTGGCACATGGAAGGGATGAAACATAGTAATGGTGGCCCTCTCAGTGCCGAACCTGAATTTATGACCACTAGACTGACAGAAGATGATGAGTTTCTTTTAATTGGGTGTGATGGGATATGGGATGTGTTTATGAGTCAAAATGCAGTTGACTTTGCTCGCAGAAGGCTTCAGGAACACAATGATCCAGAGTTGTGCTGCAAGGACCTCATTGATGAGGCTCTGAAGAGAAAGAGTAGTGACAACTTATCTGTAGTCGTGGTGTGTTTTCAGTCTCAGGCACCGCCTAATTTGATTGTTCCCCGAGGGCGAGTCCATAGAAGTATATCTGCTGAAGGTCTCAAGGAGTTGCAGTGCTTCCTGGATAGATTGGCTGAATGAGATAATGACGAAGTTTTGTATTTCTTCCTCCTTGGACGTTTTTGTTTCTGATGTAGTTCTTTTGGCTTTAATTCCTCTCTTTTTTTCTTGGGTTGGGATTCACTTTGTTACATTTGTACCTTTTGGGTGAGTAGGAGAGGATTAAGGTGTCCAACTGTAACATATGCGGCGGAAGCACATTTTTGTTCTTTAGATCACCATTAACGTGCCCTTTTTTTTTTCTGAGTAAGGTGAATGTTCTCACCTTTTATGCTTCTGTATTTCTCCAAGTTTAATTGGATAATGTTCTCACCTTCTATGCTTCTGTGTTTTTCCAAGTTTAAATGGATGGTTTCAGCTGATAAAACTACTCCCTCCATCCCATTTAAAATGGTGGAACTACTTTTAACTTAATATTTTAGACTAGTTGATAGACAAGCTGATGAGTAGGCCTGTCAAATGGGTTAATTGGATAAATCCGTTATCCAAACCCAATAGATCATTATCCAATGGGTCATTATCCAATTAATCCGTTTATTAAATGGGTCATAATGGGTTGGATCATAAATGAGTTGGGTCATTAAATGGATAATCCATTGGATAACCCATGAGATATTCATATGATCCAATGGGTTAAAATATATTATCCAATAAGTCATTATCCAATAAGTCATTATATAATTAACCCAATAAGTTATCATTAAACATTTTCTATCGATTTGGATTACAAGTTGTCATTATCCAATGAGATCAGGTATTAAATGCTCATTAGTTTTTGGGATTGAGCGGGATAAAAATAATTGTGTTAATGGAAAATTTTGATCTCCATGGGTCCCATATTATATTAATTCAATAAGAACGTAACAAATACCCAATAAATATCCAAAATTACCCAATTAAATGCATGTGTAATATTTAACATAAATATTCACTATAATTCACAAATTATACAAATTACAATTCACAAATTATTCAAGGTCAATCTCGTACAAAGAACTCGAAAAAAAGAAAATATTTTTAAAAATCTTCATATTTCGAGATTTTTCAAATTTAGTAACAGTTTCTTAAATATTACTTCTACTTCTTTCGTCAAGATCATTTATCAAATTTTAATTGGTTCAAATTAAAATTGATTAAAACATGAACCGAAATCGACAAATATGATGAATCGAGAATTTGATCGTTTCTAAGTTAATTATATGTTTTAGGGAAAAATTAAATTATTCGTAATCAAATTTGTGAAAATTTTGTTATCTTATGATATGAAATTATCCACGGGTCACCCGTTATCCAACCCAACTCGACCCACCCAAAATTATCCAACGGATAACCAATTATCCAACTCAACTAAACCCAATGACTACAGCCCAATTATATCCATTAACCCAATGGGTCATTATCCAATAAGTCTTATCCAATAAGTGAAATTAGTATATAGGTAACGATTTTCCAACGGGTGACCTAACCCATTTGACGGGCCTACTGATGAGGCGAGGTGTAAATGTGAGAGCAGAGGTATTTTGAGAAAGCAGGGGGCTCAATTTGAAAGTTTTTTTTTAAAATTAAAGAGGATATTTTGGGAATTTAATGACATATTTCTTTGCCATTTTAAATGATAGTCAAACTATGCCAATTTTAAAAGTTGAATGAAATTAAAATTACTCCCTCCGTCCCAGTTCAAATCACCCATTTACTTTTTGGGCACTATTATATATCAAAGTTTTACTGCATATTTGAATAAAAATATGAGTAACAATACTATTGGATGTGATATTGTTGAATTCGTCGTAATAAGTAGTTTCTAAATATCAACGTTTTATTTGCCGCTATTGTACGTTGGTAAAAATATTAACGGTCAAACATATTTCTTGAACAGGGTAATTGTTATCAATAGGCAATTTAGGTTGGGACAAAGAGAGTATCCATTTCAGCTGGGATAAAGGGAGTAGAATGTATCCCCCCTCTATCCCTCAAGTCAAGTGTCTTATTTTACTATTCATTAATAAAGTAGATACTTTTTAGATTATTAAAATTCATAAATATATAAATGTGAAAATTTTAGTGTGTAATCTTACTACATTCATCGTATCATATATTTTTAGATTATCTATTTTTATAATTTTCATTATGCGTAGTTAAAGATACTAAACATATAAAATAGGGAAAGTTTCAGGAAATGCGGCCTTTCCATAAGATTATAGACAGTCCTCAGGGGGGCATTTTATAAAATTTAAATATTGCATTTTATAAGTTAAAACAAGTAATAATATGTATTTGAAGGTGAAAATATAAAAACATATGATATAAAAAAATATTTTCAATATTTTTAAGTTTTACATGTAATTTAAGAAATGCAGTGTATAAGGTAAGAAATAGGTGACATGTACATAAGCTTATGGACAGACCGCATGTCAGGAGATCCACTTGGATAGTTATAAAAAAAAAGTGGTAAGACACTTATAAAGGGCCAGAAGAAGTAGATGTGCTGGGGATGAAGGGAGCAAAACATATAGATGGGCAATTATTTTACGGTATACCTGGGGAATAATACTCGGCGTAACCCTAGTAATTAAGTAGTACTTATCAGTTTATGTATTTAAAAGTAAAAGATAAATACAAATTCACCATGGTTAATCGGAGGAATATAACCACAGTAACACTTCTTATACAACTGGACATGCAATGGGGAAGATATCCCCTGTATACTATATAATTTGCCATAGATATATTTGTTTGGGAAGATGATGTAATATTCCATTCCATTGGAATGACAAAATCACGATTGGATGATTGTGGTAAAATTTTACTTGGATATCGATGTGAGTCGTATTACGTACCCTTTCCTTAAAGAGTAATTCGACCCTATTACAGCCTTGGGTTACACTAATTCCCTTCGAGGATAAAACAGTCAAGAATCTCTCCTGTTCTAGGCTTGAATCAGAAGAATACTTTTGAGTACCTATATTTTTGGTTGTATATATGTCTGGGAAAATTTCTAGTTTTCCCGTGTGTATTCTGTGTTCTTTCACTTTTGTATTGTGTGTATCTGTATCCATCCATGCGCATGCATGTATTTACTTTTGAGTACCTATATTTTTGGTTGTATATATGTCTAGGAAAATTCCTAGTTTTCCCGTGTGTATTCTGTGTTCTTTCACTTCTGTATTGTGTGTATCTGTATCCATCCATGCGCATGCATGTATTTATAAGAAACTAATGTCGTGAAATGACATAACACTTCATCATTCCACATTAAATCATGAACCTATCATAATTATAAATTCTGAAATGATACAATTTTTCACACGATACATCTTTCCACATTGCACTACAACATTCAATGTATCGTATTTAATCTAATACCATCCCTATCATTTCCATCAAAAGAGAAGTTAGACCATACACACCACCATATCAAAATTATAATAAATTCTGAAATGATATATCTTTCCAGGACAAGTCATGTTAGTTATTACCAACACAATTAATTCTTATCATATGAACCTGTAAACTCGTAGATAGTTTATACAAATGTGCATTCCGCACCACCAAACTTGTTTTAACATTCTGAGTTTACCATTATTCGAATCCAATTATACTTAAATAGCTCTGTATTTCATAAAACACCAACAATATTGGGGACAAATTTTCTCTGCACAATGCTGAAGGCTAGGTTTTGACGATTACTAACTGGTCTATTCCATGGAAGAACTAACTTTTGACGATTATTAATAGTTCCATGGAAGAACACTTTGGAAAGAGGTTGTGTAAAATCATACTATCTCCTAGTTCCACGAATGAATTCTTTGGAAAAAGGTTATACTGTATACTAGGGTACAATACGGATGGTACCTCCAGACTGTAATTTTTAATTTTAAATATGGAAAATTTTAAATTTTATGGCTTTAATTTGTAAGCTAGTTTGCTAAATTTCTTAATTGACTAGGAGGTGCAATTGGGCAGGTTTTATTTCTCAGCTGGTGAAAATTTCCATTGGGAATTACTTTGAATTCTATTACCAGTATCCTTTTCCCTCAGTACCAGGCCAGCAGTATAGCTGGATAAGTGGGCAAAAGATCTGTAATTTTGATTGTGTAACAGGTACAGTATTATATTAAGTCCCTTAGAGTCCAAAAAATAGAGAAGATAAGCTGGTCGTGTTTGTCACAACAAGCTTGAGGAAAAGACGGTAATTCTGCTGTTAGACTATGAACTCTTTCTTATTTTATTTAGTATGTGTTTGTGTGTTGAATTTTGTGTGATGTGTGTCTTCTGCAGGGCAGCTGATTCTTGAAGTTCTTTGGTTTTATGTGGAACCTTTTCATGAACAACAAAACACAGGAGATTGCAATTTGGGCATCTCTTATGGTCTTACACTTCAGCTATGAATCATATTGAAAATTGGTAGCGAAACTGGTTGGTTTCATCGAGCTAACTGAGAGCGCTTTTTCCTTATACAGTGATCTGGTCAACACACTCCTAAAGAGATGTTTGGGTTGGACTTCACTCCATGAAATCCGTCGAGAAACTACAGATTCTAACGAATTTTGATCTCTTTGTTTTGAGAACTAGTGTGTTGCATATATTTGGTTTTCATTGATTTTAGATTTATTAACTGGTGTTTGACTACTGTGACAATTTCATGTCCAGTAGCAGTATGTGATGTGTGTGCTTTAGGCGATGTAAGAGCTAATTTCATGGATCTTTTACATAAATCGTCTATCTTTTCAAGACATGCTATTATCCCGTATACCGTAACAAATTTAGGCATTGATGTTTCTTTTTTCAGCTTTATGACTTTTTTGGTAAACCACTTCACATTATTATTTTCTCTGGTTGTAAACCACTTCACAATTCTCGTGTTAACATTAATGTTAATATAGTTTTGGTTTGTTTAAAAAATATATAGTTTGGGTCAAAAGAAATAGAATCGGTACAAATAACACCCACTGGGCCTATTAAAAGTTGGGCCTTTCTTCTCTACACAGAGAAGGGAAAATACCCTAAAAAACATTATATTTGAACGGAAAATGCACAGCAAACCCTAGATTTCACGTGAACCAACCATGGAAGGAGCAGTTGCGGTGGCCCAAAATGTAGCTGAACGACGAAACCATATATGAGAATTTAAGATATTGGGCCTAGTATCATATCTCACTCTTATTATTGTCATAAATTGGTTGGTTTGGAATATCTTAGCTTGGGGTATGAGAGTATTGTTACTCTTGTACTCTCTTTTTTTTAACAAAGGGTACTTATCATTGATTATTAAGAAGGTAATTACATATTACATTGTCATGAGCTAGACTATGTGCCTCTGCGATTTCTGATCTATCCACCTTAATTATTGATAAATGGTGGAACACCAAACCTAGAATTTTTATTTCCTTCACTAAGTGTCTTATATCTGGCGGCACAGCTGGGAAATTAATGATATAACGCAGTGCATTATCACAGTCTGCTTTGATGACTATGTGCCAATTCCTTCTGTAAGTAACCTGCTTCATAGCCTGGTAAATGGCTAAAAATTCTGCTTGGACTGCCGAGGAAGCATGGATGGTATCTCTTCCTATCCACCTTGTTTGTGTAGGTTGCTTTGCACACCAAGCCGCCACCCCTTCTTCACTACCAATACAGAAGGCCGCATCAGTAGTGATGATTGTGCAATAATGAAATAGATGGTCTATGCATCCATCATTGTTTAACCACATGAGGTCGATATCACCCACCTTTCTTATTTCCTTGAAAGGCCCTGTTCATGTAACATTATGGTTTCCTACATCCGGTAACTCCAAATATGTGTCTGACCTTTGCGCTATCCGAAACGCATCCCTTATCCTAGCTCTGTTGGTCAAACCATGTATTTCCTCCATTATATGAGAAAAAGAAATAGGTATTTGTTCTACCGTAACGGCACATCTCGCACACCAAATACCCCATATTATAAAAGCAAGCGAGCTCCCGATCTTCCTTCTGTGGGGCAATGGTAAACCAATTTTGTATCCAAAGCTTAAAAGAAACCGGGGTAGTTGTATTGAAGTCTAATCTCAATCTGCTATGCCTCCACAACTTCCTGGCTATATCACAGGTAAAAATCATATGCTCTATTGATTCATCATCCTTCGAGCACATTTGACATTTCGTGGATAGTAACATACCTCGCTTCAGAAGACTAGGAGCTATTGGGCAAGCACCATTGATCATTCTCCAAATAAGGAACTTTATATTCTCTGGGATGCCCGCATTCCAAAGAGTCTTCCACATTTTTTAATCAGGATGGTCCCGTGATGCTGACGACGTTGAGGATGTTGAGGATGATGGATTGTCCCAATTTTTAGCTTCCTTTGCTGTGTGGTAACCTGTTTTGACAGAGTATTTCCCTAGAGCATCCTTATCCCATGCCAAGTAGTCCACATCCCCAAAACAGTGAGTCGGAATACGAATTTTTAATATTTCCTTAACTGTGTATGATGGGAAAAGTGTTGTAAGTAGCAGCATTCTCCAGGATTTGTTTGCATCAATAAGGTCAGAAACTTTAAACCGTAGCAGAGGAAGGGTGGTTGCTTCGTATTTGATTGGGTTAGGCTGGTTTGGTATCAAGTTCTGTTGAATGTCAACTGTCTCCTCCGTCACAATCTTCCACTTCAGGTGAGGTTTGAGTAGTTCCAGGCCCCAGAGTATTCCATTCCATCCGTAAGAATCACCTTGTTTCTGTGTAGTGTGTAGAAAGTCCTGTTTCCTGCAATACTTAGCAAGGAAGAACCTAGAGAAGAAGGTGTTTAGTTGTTAATAGAGTCCACGCTTGCTTTCCTAACATGGCTTGGTTCATTTTTGACGTCGATCACATCCCTAACCCACCATTCCATTTTGAATCGCACAACCGATCCCATGACTTCCAATGTATCCCCCTTCCATCTGGGTCTCCTGCCCAGATAAACCTGACCATCTGTTTATCAATATCCTTAGCGACTATTATTGGAATCCTGAATGTCCCCATGGTATACTAAGATAGAGAGCAAGGAACATGCTTACACAATGTGACTCGGAAAGGTCAGTCTTTCTCCACTCGGATGTCTTTGAAATAATATTCCTCCATAACCCTTTGAATAATGCGATTTTCAAACCTTTGAAATTGATGTCATGCCCAAAATATTTTCCTTACAGGAGATATGGCTTGATGTTGAATCTCAATTGAATAAGATTCGTGGTAAAGGCATTAGCATTAGGACTTATGAGGAAAGAAGATTTCTCAAAATTCAATCTTTGACCCGAATAGGCCGTGAATAAATTCAATGCGGCTGCTAATTGCTTCATAGTTGGTTTTGTAACCTCAAAGAACAGAATACGATCATCTGCAAACATCAGGCTTGAGACCCGTGGTACTCCCCTACCACATTGAATTCCCCTAAACACCTGTTGAAACGGTACTGAAGCAATTATGGAAGGCAATGCTTCTTGACATAGGATGAACAAAAAAGGTGATAGTGGACAACCTTGTCTTAAACCTTGTTTGGGCATGAATGTATCAGATATCTCCCCGTTGAATTTTATAGAGTAGGTAACTGTGGTGACACACTCCATAATCCAATGAATCCACTTGATTGGAAAACCCATCCCCCCCATGACATTCCGAAGAAAATCTTAAGACACTCGGTCATAAGCTTTGCTCATATCAATCTTTAAAGCCGCAAGGGCTACTTTACCTATCTTATGTTTCCGGACTTTCTCAATCAACTCATGTGCTACTAATGAGTTCTCAACTATCGATCTACCTTGTACAAAGGCCGCTTGATTACCAGATACCAGGTACCCCATTATGCACTTTAGCCTGTTTGCTAGAACCTTAGCAATTATTTTGTACTTAACATTGCACAAACTAATAGGTCTTAAATGAGCAGGTTTGGTGGGTACCTTATATTTGGGTATGAGTGTGATGTTAGTAGATTCCATTCAGTGAGTATACTCCCAGTTATAAAAAATTCCTGTACCGCTTTGATTATATCGTCCTCGACTTGGCTCTGATATGTTTTATAAAACCCCGCAGGTATTCCATCAGGTCCCGGTGCCTTCCAATTTCCCATTTGGAATACAGCCAACTTCACTTCCTCTGCCGTCACCTGTTTAGCTAGCTGTCTTTGTTGTACGGAACTAACTTTTTGATCTATAAGTTGTAGGATGTCCTTAATCGTTGTATCCCCATAAGCATCCCGTGGCATGTCAGATTCATTCACGAAGACCAGGCTGACATGTTCCACCACCATCTTCCGCAGCTGGATTGGGTCAGATACCCACCTACCATGACTATCCATCATCTGAGTAATTCGATTCCTTCCTTGTTTCTTCTTAGCCCATTGTTGGAAAAAACTTGTATTCCGATTACCTTCTGCATCCCACTTGATCTTGGCTCTTTGCTTCCAATAATCAAGTTGTTGTGTGGGGAGATCATCTAATTCAGCTACTGAATGATTTGATGCTTCAAAATTATCATTGAACTGGAGGCTCTCAATTTCTTTCTCCTTCCTTCGAATTCTTTTGTCCAATACGCCCACATTATCCCTACTCCAAGTACAAAGCTCGTTCATTGTGGAGTGTAGCTTCATCTCCAACATGGACCTATGACACTGTGGTGTTGAGGGCCATACACTAACTCCAGCCTGAAACCTATTCTGAAGTCGTTCATTCTTCCAAATCTCCTTAATGATGTTGGAAACCTCTTCCCGACGGGTCCAGAATGACTCAAATTTAGGTCTTTCTCATTTCCTCCTACCCGGAGCATAATGTTGTGTGTTCAATACCAAAGGCCCATGGTCCGATCTTCCCATTGGCAAATTCCTGAGCATGTAGTTAGGGAATAGGTTAACCCAATTTCGGTTAGCAAAACCTCTGTCTAGCCTCTCTACGATTAGCTGGTCACCCTGACGTCCGTTTGACCATGTAAACCATTGCCCTTGGTTCTGAAGCTCCTGGAGTTTATGTCTTGTTATAACAGTATTCAGCGCAGCTGTGTGCTTATCAGTGACTATGTTACCTCCTCTCTAGTCTTCATTCCTAGTAACCTGATTGTAGTCCCCTATAATGAGTGTCGGTGATAAAGTTGATAGCATTTCAGTATTCAACTCGTCCCAGACTTGTTGCCTCTCACTTTTTTTTGGATGACCATATAGTAATACAAGCTTCCATTCATCCCCCACCAAGGAGGTTATATTACAATTTACAAAATTGGGGGAGCTTTCTGCTACCCCGAGGTTGATATCCAGTGTCCAAGCCACACAAAGACCACCTTTAGTTCCCTTTGGATCTGCTATTTCCTAGCTACTGGAATATGACCTATGTAGCCATTTACTAATCTTGCTTCTATTACATTTCATCTCCATAAGGAAAATACTATTAGGCTTAAACTGTAAAAGGAATTTATTTAGGGTACTTACTGTCAGAGGGTGCGTCAGCCCTCTGCAGTTCCACCAGAGTAGATTCATACTGATGAAGGTGGTTGTTCTGGACCAACCACCGAAATACCATCGGCAGACTGTTCGAAGGATTGCATTACTACTGAGACGATGTCCTCATAGGTTCTAGGACCGACAATGAGCATTTGCCCCTGCTCCCTCCCTGATTGTAGTCAATCTCATGAAACATCTCGAAGACTCGTAAAAGTTGTGGTTCATCCTCCACATTCAAACGTGACCACTTATGAAAAGCAATCACACCCAAGTCCGATTGTAGGTCTCTCTTTCTCTTTTCTCCAAGCTTTACTGCCACTGGCATAAGATCATCCATAGCCCAAGTCATAGTGTCAGATTGATATGAAGTGAAAACAGTGTCAGTGGATACGTCTATGTGTTCCAATTGTGTCTGTAGATGATGTACATTAGGACGTGGCTTGACTGGGATTATCTTTAGGAATAGGAAAACTGGTAAAATTGGACGCTGCATATTCCTTTCAATCAGTAATCTTGAGGCAATTGTTGATTTAGAAGGGGATAATCTCGCCCTTGTCCCCCACCTAGCTCCTCCACAATAACCCTACAATTTACTTGTGCTAGGATGAATGGCATCTTCCTTTAAAAAGGAACCTGTTGGGCTTGGAACATTACAGGTTGGGCTTGGAAGCATCTGGGATAAAGAACTGGAATCCAATTCTGGATCCAGGCTTGCCGGCCCACTAACCGAGGTCCCTTCTAATTGAAGACTTTTCTCTTCCCCTGTATCAGCAAATGGCCATTCTCCATATCCCTTTGTAAATGAAGGACGGAGAAAGCTTTTGGTAAAGCTTCACCCACATCATCTTTATCCCTTCTCCCTTCTTCCTCGAACATTGCATCCTCCTGATTGCCAAAATCCTCCTTTTCCGTATTCATTTCTGCCGTCTGATTGGAAGAATGGATTCCGGCATATCCACCATAATCGTTAGTTAGAATAAGCCTAAGGCCCTTGGAAACTTCATCAGAAATTATAGAATCCACACCATTGTCACAATTTTTTGGTCCCTCCGTTGTAAGACCATCGACAGCGATCTGTAGAGTTATTCCGGCCACCTTCTCCACCTTAACAACGAAGGTGAGTTCCCCATTATTCATAGCTCCTGGACCAACTGTTTGCTGTCGTTCCTTCATAATGTTGAGATGAGAATCTGTGAACTTTTTTTGTGAATTCCCGTGTGAATCATAAGAAATATGAACTGCAAAAATAGTATGTGTAGTTGGGCTTTTGATACCAGTCGGGTCCTGTGTTTGACCCGTGGGATAGTGTTGGGAGATATTATCACAAAGAACCGTACTATTAATGTTTGGGTTTGGGAAACTAGGTTGGCCCAAATTGGGTTGAGATGGGCTTCGAAGGGGAAATTTAAGGTTACAAAGGTTGGGGTCAGAATAGTTTAATGTGTGGGAATAACTATGGGTGTTGTCATTGTTGACTGGTAGTAAAGAGGACAGATTAACAGTACCTGTTGCATTTAACTCCCCCTTTAAGTCGACCTTATCTCCAGTCTGTGAACCACCGAATTGTGGCTGCTCCCCATCATTTCTTGCAGAACACTCTCCTTTACCATTTACTCCATCTTCTGTACATCTCTTGTGTTTCCAGTACAAAGGTTTATTCCTCTTCCTGACAAAAACTTGTTCCTCACACTGGCGCTTACCCTTTCCTTTAATGTCCCTTAACATGATCTCATCCAACATTGAATTATCCATTGAATGCTCCTTATCCCCCTCACCTACCAATTCTGCTACCTGTGGTGTGGGCTCCTCCTCTGGGTCTGAGTTATCGCTTAACGATATTTGCTTCGACTGTTCACCGAGGCCTTCCTTCACCAGTTGACCATCATGAACAATTTCCAGTGTTTTTGTTGGCTCAGAAAAATTACCTGGTAACTGTTCACCCTTTTCATCGTTGAACTGAATTGGAATTCTATCGGGGTGGTGGATGAGTCTGCCATCTTCATTGATCGTTTCCAAAATGAGGGAATTAGGATCTTTATCCCTAGCTTCGTCATCAGCTAAAGTCCATCCGGCGACCACTGACAGCACCCCATTAGACCCGGACTGTTCCACCATTGCCAACACCTCTGGATTAGCATTCTCGGTTGTTACCCCAGTTGTGGCAACTATATCTTCATTTTCAAACCCAGCACAAGGATTTGAGACTAGGTGCTGCGGATTTACCTGTGTTTCCTGCTGCTGTAATGTGTCCAGATTGAAATCCGTTGGCAGTACCTCTGGAATAAAACCAATATCCATGTTAAATTCAGGATAATTTTCTGGGGAAGAAGAGTTGTAGTCTTCCCCTGCAAACTCATCTCTCCCAGCACTACCAGAACCTCCCTCATGTAAGGCAGACGTTAGCCCCTGGCCATGTATAAGATTTCTTTGACCTCCTGCTACCATATCCTGCTCCAAATTCCTCTGTTGGACCTACTCCCAGCTGAAAATTATATCTTCATTGAACAGAAATCCCTCTGGGATGTCCCTCATATCCCTCTGAAACCTGTATTCATTTATTCTAAGAAAGTCATGAGGAATTCTGGTAAACCTTCTTGCCAGTAAATTTCGGTGAACCCTTATTGTCGTAGGGAAGAGTTCATATGCATTATCCCTGAAAATTTCCACTCCCAGCTCCTGACTCAGTCTAACAAATCTTTCTGTTAAATAGTACTCCAGAGCTGCATCATTCTGAAACCGGCATAATGGTATTGTATGCCCTAGACAACCGCATCTTCTACACATTTTATGGACGCCCTCATAACCAATAGACATCCAAGCCCTCCCCCCTCTTCTGAGCTGCAAAAAAAACCCTGAAACCAGAGGCTCATTTGCTGGAACCCATACTCGGACATTAGCATAGTCTTCATTCTCCATTGTGGATAACCCTTAAAAAATGACCTCCTCAGCCTCTCCAACCACAGCTGCAAATCTGGCAACTGCATCCGGTAGCAGATATTCTGGTGGTAAACCATAAATCCTGATCCACATCAAGACGTGAGTACACGCATATGTGAAAGCAGCATTTCTAGCATCCACCTTCGCAAAGCTAGAAGACCTCCCTCCATAACCATTGGCCCATTATGCAAAACTGCATTCATATGTGGTCGCCTGTCAAAGCGAAACACATAAAATTTACCTGACTTGATCATTACTTCCACTCCACCACTCCAACATTCATCCACGTGTGCTTACATCCTTGCTGCACTAAAATGTCTGTAGTCCACCAAATACCCCACCAACGAGTTTGCAAACATGTGCCTACCCTCGTCATAGTCTTCCACATCCCCGACAAGGACTGGGCCCCTTCGAACCGGCCTGTGCATACCTATGTTGAAAACATCTCCATGTGGGACATCCCTATACTCTTCCGAGAATTCAAACCCTTGCCGCGAGTCATTCGACTAGTGGTCCTCCAGGCTCCTACGCGCCATACAATTGTTGACTCTTATGATTTCTTTACTGCTGATATAGTATTTCCTATAAGTAAGGTTGAAGCTAATAGTGGTTCTTGTTGTTTGCAGGTTGATATTTTAGAATATTGATAAAAACGGAAGGAACTGAAACAGGTTGATGTCTGGTTATGGTCCTGGTTACAAGGATTGGTTACAAAGATGAAAGATTTTGAGTTTGGAAGAAATCTTAAGTAATGAAAACCAGCTACTGTTGCTAGAGTTCTCTAGTATGTAGAGAGAACAAGTTCTATCTTTTAGATTTTTAAAGATTACTCTTGTACTTTGAGTTAGGGTAGTTAAACGAATAAAGTGTTGGGTGCTGCTTAGAAAACATGTGCTTAGGTATACCCCTAGATTTTTGCTTGTTCTTATTTACACGAGGACGAGTAAAAGTTTAAGTGTGGGAGTTTTGATGGGACGGTGAATGCATTTTTTTTCTTAGAGCATTTGGCACCACTTTTTATATGCTTTTGTTGGCTGACATTTAGGATTATAGGTGTTTTGCATTATAAAGAGTTAAAACCACCTTGTTTGGTTATTTACATTAACTTCTATATTTTTAAAGACAATTATAGCCTAATGAGATTTTTCCTCCATGAGTGGTCTATATGTATTTTTGTGAGCTTAGAATGAAGACCGTTTGGAAAAGAATGCCATTCGCATGAATGATTCGAGATGACCAATCGCAAGGTTGGTAGCATAATGCTGGCTATGGTAGAAGATAGGGGAAGTTGGGAGAAGAAGAAGGCAAGAAAGGAGAAAATCTTCAAAGAAAATTAAGAACTTTTAATTGCTCATGGTTTGTGCCAACTTATATGGTCTGTGCCACAAGAACTACCCATAATTGCCAACTTATACAGTCCGTTCCTGCTCAGTTTCCTAAATCAAGGACCGGAGAATGAGTTGTGTAATTATGCACGGTCAGTTCCCATAGTCACTGGCACATCTGTGCCGCCCTGTTTACTAGGGCTTTGATGAGCAGGTATAAACCTTCTCTCTTCTCCCACTATATAAAGAGGCTTTATCCTTTGGTCACAAGAGGGAGATGGATCCGAAAACTCAAAACCAATACTTTTGAACTTTGTTTACAAGTTTACACTTATATTTTATTTTTTGTAATAAGGGTCTTGCGTGAATAATGAAAATAATTCTGAAATTATGATTTTCATTATTCATGCAAGGAGCATGGCTGGTAGTGCTGATTTTTAATCTTTTCGGGTGGCCTCCGGTAGAGCACTTGTAGTACTTTTCACGAATCTGACTTTTATTATTTTGATGTTGGCAGTCTTTCCTGTAGTTGAAACCAATAGTATTTGCATGCTTCTTGTACAGAGCATGAAGTGCTTCCAATTTTTTTGCTTTTACGCCGGTAAAATTTTCAGTGACATCTACTAGACTAAATCAGACTCCTGATTAGATTATGATTTATTCTGATTAAATACGTGCTTTGAAAAATGTAAAAACTCAACTACAAGTATAGCAACCGCAAAGAACAACGGGAGTATCTATCGGGAGAGTCATTGAGATAGGGGATTTCGTACATAGACAATGAAGCTATGCTAGCAACGACTGACTGTGCATGATGATGAAAATGGAAGAATGATGTCAATTTGTAGGTGTTATTGCTTCATGATGACAGGATTTTAGGTCCATTCACCGAATTTATCCCTTAACTGCAAGCCGGTTCGAAGTTGGAACCCAGTACGAATATCGGTGTGGAATCCTAGAGTATGGTGTGCAAACGGCAAACTTAAACCGTGGGAGGCTCCTACCTCACAATACCAAATTTCAATTTTTTTACCCAATTTATCATCTACTTCTTGGGACGGTGCACAATTTATTGAACCTACGGCTAGACTCTACAGCTCCGAGTAAAACCCAAGAAGCGCGTGAAGTTTCGCATATAAATACCACCAGTGAAGTGAAACTGAGACTAAATCAAATCGTAATTTGAAATAGGCTTCATCTGGGAAGAAAATAGCCTTGAGAAAGAGAACCAAATCCTTTCCTTAACCTTCACGCCTCCATTTTGCATTTACTTCTACCACTATTACCATTTACCATTGCTTCTTCTCACATTTAACTCACCTGTCTCCCACTTCTCATAAAAACCCGCTTGTCAATTCCTTCTTTCCCCTCAAACTCTCTGTTCTATGCATTGAAAAACGACTCCTCTCCCTCCTTTAAATTCCCGAAAGCTGAGCCAAATAACAGAGCAAATTTTACTCATTTATTTACCACTCAAAGTTGTTGCTTACTACCACTCCCATTCAGAAAAACATGAGTTCTTCCGAACCGAATCACTCCTTCGTCCAAGGACCTATTATTGTAGGAGCTGGACCATCCGGCCTGGCGGTTGCAGCATGCCTTAAGGACCATGGCGTCCCTTCTCTCATCCTCGAGAGGAGCGGCTGCATAGCTTCGTTATGGCAGCAGAAAACGTACGATCGTCTCAAGCTTCATCTCCCCAAGCAGTTCTGCCAACTTCCGCTCCTCGGCTTCCCGGACAGTTTCCCCAAGTATCCCACCAAGCACCAGTTCATATCCTACTTGGAGTCCTACGCCGCGCATTTTTCGATTCAGCCCAGCTTCAACCAGGGTGTAACGGGCGCCAGGTTCGATCGCGACGGCGCGGTTTGGCGGGTTCGGACCCAGGATTGCGAGTACGTTTCGCGGTGGATGATCGTCGCCACGGGGGAGAATGCGGAGCCGTACGTGCCGGATATACCCGGAATGGAGAAGTTCCACGGCCCCGTGATGCATACCAGTTTGTACAAGTCTGGTTCGGAGTTCCATCAGCAGAGGGTTCTGGTCATCGGCTGTGGTAATTCTGGAATGGAGGTCTGTTTTGACCTCAGCAGGCACGGTGCCACGCCTCACATGGTGGTCAGAAACACGGTACCACGCTTATTCATTGATTCTGCATTTTGGTTTTTCAAATTTTGAGTGAACAGTAATGTTGCTATTATTACCACTTTCCAGATTCATGTTCTGCCTAGAGAAATGTTCGGTATCTCCACGTTTTCGCTAGCAATGGCACTTCTCAAGTGGCTGCCGTTAAGGCTGGTGGACAAGTTCTTGTTGTTGGTAGCCAATACGACGCTCGGAAACACGGAGCGATTAGGCCTCAAACGCCCCAAAACCGGACCAATCGAGCTTAAAGATGCGACGGGGAAGACTCCGGTGCTAGACGGGGGGGCATTGCCCCAAATCAAAGCCGGGAAAATTAAGGTATAAATCAGTGTCGCGTTTTCAAATTTTTTTTGAGAAAAGTGTCACGCACCATATAAATTTAATTGTTTTTGTTTTGGTGGGTCAGGTAATGGAAGGAGTGAAGGAAATAACTAGAAAGGGGGCCAAGTTCGTCGATGGGCAAGAGAAGGTGTTTGATTCCATAATCCTGGCAACAGGGTACAAGAGCAATGTGCCGAGTTGGCTGAAGGTGAGCAAAAAATGTGCCATGAAAATGACGCAAGGTTTCTGTTTTAGTTTTATCTTCTTATGCATCTCACATCGCTTTCCATCTTACATACTGCGCAGCCTACAAAGCGCTTCTTTAGTCCCTTGATGCAAAAGAGAAAATCTGACCGCACTTGTTTGGATTATTCCCACGCCCTTTTTGTTTTGTTTGGTTTCATGTTGCGTACCTGTCACTAAATATTCTGCCTCATGTTTTTTGATCGAAAGCTCACTACCTACAAAGTGTTACTTGGTCCACTTTTTCAGCAATTAGTAAGGTTAGGTCAAACTTTCTACTTAAGTAGGCCTCCCCTTTAATTAATACCACTTGTTTGCACCTGCCCGAGCATCACCGCCTCCCATAGAATGTTTCATTCAGTTGACCGACCATATAAACCTTGCCACACGGTTTCCAAACAAGCTTGCCACCATCCCTTAATGAAGGTTCAACATTCTCCTTGACCAATATTGAGTTAATAGAAAGGTCTACTACAACTGGACCAAGAGTCTGGGGTCTAGGCTAGTACAATCCGAGTGGGTGGAAGTTAGGCATGAGAAACTGGTACCATGTCACGTGCACTGACTCGTTACTCCTGTGCAGTTTGAAACAGAGTGTCATTTCTGTGATGTTAAATAATGGGATGTGTTGTGAATTTTTGTGTAGGGGTGCGATTTTTTCACAGAAGAGGGCATGCCAAGGGCACCTTTTCCAAATGGATGGAAAGGTGAGAATGGATTGCACACTGTTGGATTCACTAAGAGAGGTCTCCTTGGTACATCATCTGACGCACGTAAAATTGCTAGACATATTGCTGATCAGTGGAACTCAAATAAGGGCAGCGAGTCAGCCAAATCTCTCAGAAGTCGAGTCTAAGTGCAAATTAATCAGACCAGGAATTAGCTTCAGTAGCTTTGTTTTTTCTCATTTGTAAATTTATCAATTTTGCCATGTTTTTACTTTGTTCACATTTCATGACATGTAGCTTACCAGTGTATTATAATCCACAACAATAGATTTCTCCTTTTACCCCACCCCCCCTATATTTAGAACTACTGTACTTTTATTTTATCCGATGCCATCGGTGAGATGGAATTAAATGAACATGCTTGACTGTAAATATGTGTAGTTACAGACAATAATGACACAAAAAATGATATTTAAACACTAAATGTTACGAAAAATTTAACCGTACCTCATACGATAAAATTATTGTACATATACCTATTAAAATATTTGGTCAAAGTTTTGCATCTTTGATCAAAAAAATATTTTGTACAAAAAAGACTGGGATGGAGGGAGTATCAAATTCCTTCTGTGAAAACCATAATAAATAGAACTAATTACACAAAAGGAGAAATAATACTTTTGAACTTCGTTTACAAGTTTACACTTGTATTTTATTTTTTGCGTTAATGAGTTGCAAGGGTTGCTCTATTTTTTTTTGTAACACCGCCACCTCTGCAGTCTTGTAGTGGTCATGTCGTAGTTTACAATTTTAGGCACAGAGAGCAAATGAGGAGAGTAATTTAATGAGTTGATTAATTTGTTTGGTGTTTAGTTTATTGGGCCAAATTTTACTAATCTCCTATTAATCATGTTGTAAGTGCCAGTTTATTAGACCCAATTTTACAAGGCCCCTATTAATCATGTTGTGGGGTGGACTTGTGACTTCTCATCTAAACTTTTTAAAGGAGGGTTATCCTCTGGTTATGTCATGGTCTTGGGGATCAAATCCTAAATGAACAAGGAAATTAAAAGACAAAAAGAACTCTACCGATTGAATTTAAGAGCAATCAACCCAGTCTTCCAAAGATGAGAAAGAAGAAAGTCATTGGATAATAGGTCACGATTTCCTCTCTGGCACGATTTCCAAAAAGCAAACTGAAAAACTCTATTCCTCCATCTCCCTCCCTATCAGCCTGCCGTTAACGGTTAAATTCGCCTGAAACGGCTAGGTTTGCTTCACCAAAAGCTAGTTCTGATTCGCCCACACCACCATGCCGGCCGATATGGCGGCAACCTCAAGTGATTTAACTCCCCCCAAAACATTTGCAGCAGCTCTGCAAACCAAATCACCGCCACTATCTAAAATTCTATCGAGTAACCTTGAGATTGTCCCTAAAACGAACCACCTGGGGGATCCCTCGTGCCTTTACTCAGAAGAACAAATAGCCACCCTATCTGCCCATTACGCAAATGCTTTGGTGGGGAAGTTCACTAAAGGGCGAATCTCGATGGAACACCTCGAACATGCTTTCAAAACGGTGGGTTTTGAAGGTAAGTATCAGCTAGGCTCACTTGACTATAAACATGTCTTAATTAGGTTCGAGCTAATTAATGATTATCAAAGATGTTGGATGAAATGTGTTTGGAATTTTAACGGCATCTCGCTTAAGATACTTAAATGGACCCCTGAATTCTCAACTCATATAGAATCTCCAATTGTTCCTATCTGGTGTACTATTAGGGAAGTCCCTTTATACTACTACAACACAGCTTCTATAGAAGCCATAGGAAATAGCATAGGCAGTTTTATAAAAAATGATCTTGCCACGGATATGCTTACTAGGCCATCAACAATTAAAATCTGTGTGGAAATAGACCTGCAAAAACCTTTGAACCAGTACATAAGGCTAGGCTCTGTATCTAATAACAGGAAATATCAAATTGAGTATGAGGATGTCCCTCTCTACTGTGATCACTGTGCAAAGCTAGGTCATTCCTTGTTTCAGTGTAAACCCAGTCCTGTATCTAACAATGGGAAAACTCAGGATACTAATTTATCTCTAGATTTACCACAAGCACACTGGCAGGCTACTGGTAAGAAATTTGATAAACCTCCTCTAATCATAGATGAGATAGATGATCTTTCGCCCCCTGAGATGGATAGGAATGTAGGAACCTCGATTCATTTTAACCAAAGCCTTCCTTCACCCTCTATGGTTGTTAACACTACTGACAGAGCCCATATAACCAATACTCAATCTTAGGAGAGTCCAGAAAACTCTAACTCTATCTCCAGGCTACTCAATGAGACAGCAATATCTAAACCAACTTTACTGACATATGCTAAAGATGATATTCAAATTGGAACTTTCTCCCTCCCTTTGTATAGCCCAAATCACAACACTGCACTTTCCCAGCCTGGAAAGATGGCAAACAGTTTTTCTGTTTTGCAGGTAATGGATAATTGCTCTATGGAAATTGAGGACCTGACAAGGGATCTCACTGAGCCAGGATCAAAGAAGGAGGCCAGCTCCAGCTATCAATATCTCGATGCTTTATCTCTTACAGGTAATCAGCAAGGTAAGTACAAACCTAAGAAAAACAACTATCTAGCCCAATTAAACAAGATGATGCTTAGATCAGCCACAAAAAGTAATAGATCAAGTGAACAATGATAGTTAACTGTAACGCAAACTTCTTAGTGTGGAATCTTAGAGGCACGAACACTTCAATGCTAAGGCTTATAAATTTATGCAAACTCAAGAAAATACAGCTACTGTGTATTATTGAACCGATGCATGGCAATTCTTCCTGTCAAGCCTACAGGGATAAACTATCCTTTGCCCATAGTTTAACTCTGTATAATGGAAAAATCTGGTTAATGTGGTCTAATTCTTTATCTATCTCTTTGTTATCCAGTCATGAACAATTCATGCATGTTTCTATTTCACATCATCAATTTAACTGGCACATGGAAGCAGTGTTCATCTATGCTCTTAGGAATCGAAAGGGTAGACATGCCTTATGGAATGACTTACAGCCAATCTCCAAAGGCAACACCATTTTTATTGGAGATTTTAACTCTATTACCTCCCTGTCTGAATACAGAGGTCCTAGTTCACCTGGATTAGGTAGCATCAGGGATTTTAACTCTTGGATTAATTTAAATGGTATACAAGGAATCAATACGGTGGGTAACCTCTACACATGGTGCAATTCTAGGCTTAGGAACCCTACTTCGAAAAGACTAGACATGGGACTTAGTACTGTTTCATGGAATTCCAAATTCCCAGCTTCCTCGATCCAAATACTCAATAGGCAGACATCAGACCATGCTCCACTACTCCTCCAAGTCTCCACTGTGACCTCCTCCAGTCCTAAGCCTTTTAGATTCATTGATGCCTGGTTTCAAAGGGATGGGTTTATGGGATTAATTGATGATAGTTGGAACCTTCCTATTGCTGGAAATGGTATGCTCAGATTCTACCTTAAACTAATCAGGCTTAAGAAAACTCTTAAAAACTGGAATAGAGACTATTTTGGTAACATAGACCAAAATGTTAAAAATGCGGAGGGAGCTTTAAGAACACAGGAAATTAAGTTTGATCTCCTTCCCTCGGCCACTGAGCGTGTTAAACTGAATGAGAAAAATGCTTTATTGCTAAAAGCTTTAAAAGAAAAAGAAAAATATTGGAAGCAGAAAGCTAGACTCAAATGGCACAAATTAGGAGACAACAACACCTCCTTCTTTCATAAAGTGGCGCAGGAAAGAAACTGCAAATTGTAGATTACAAAAATAAAAAATGGGCCTGGTCAATGGATTAACTCTCAGTTAGAAATTCAAAAAGAAGAAATTGCTTATTTTTCTGAACTGCTAACTGAACCTTCCCTGACCAATGATGAAACTTACTACCCTCAATTCCTAGGTCAAATACCTGAGATCATTAATCATAGGGATAACCAAGAGTTAGCCTCCCTGGTCTCTGAATCTGAACTATTTAAGGTGATCAAAGGTTTAAAAAAAATAGTAGCCCGGGGCCTGATGGATTCTCTCCAAAATTTTTCACTAAATGTTGGCCTATTGTAAAACTTGATCTGATGTCTGCAGTTAATGATTTTATAGCTGGTTCTGAAATGCCTAGGGGTATTTCCAGCACATGGATTACCCTGATACCAAAAAAGCCTACACCATGTTCTTTTGATAACTTTAGGCCAATTAGCCTCTCCAATGTGTTGAATAAAATCTGCTCTAAAGTGCTAACGGAAAGGTTAAAACCCCACATGGATAATCTGATCTCTCCTAACCAATCAGCATTTATAAAAAATAGAGATATCTCAGATAATATCCTCTACTTACAGGAAATGATTAGATTTCTTGATAAAAAAAATAGGACACCAAACTGAATTCTAAAGCTGGATCTAAGAAAGGTTTTTGATAGAATTAACTGGAATTTTCTTAGACAAATCTTATTGAAGTTTGGTTTTAATAGGAAGTTTCTGAATGCTATAATGAATAACTTGTCCCAAGCTTATTTCTCTATACTTGTTAATGGTAATCCTGTAGGTTTTTTTAGGGCTACAAGGGGAATTAAACAAGGTGATCCTCTTTCTCCCTTCCTTTTTAACATATTTTCTGAAGCTTTCTCCAGGAGTCTTTCATTTATATTCTTCAATCATAGCCTGGCTAGTTATCATATCCCGGCCTCAATTCCAGCTGTTTCCCATCTTATGTATGCGGATGATACGATTATTTTTATGCAAGTATCCAGGCCAAACCTTACTAAGATCAAAGTCTTTCTTGAAATATTTGAATATGCCTCTGGACAAAAGTTTAACTTTGACAAATCTGAGTTTTTTCTAAGTAAAAAGGCTACACCAGCTAGACTTAACCAGGTCAAAGCTATCCTAAAAATGAAGAAAGGAACATTTCCTTTTACATATTTAGGCTGTCCAATTTTTAGAGGCAGGACTTTAAAGAGATACTTTCACCCACTGTTGGCCAGTGTTGACCAAAAGCTTCAAAACTGGAAAAATAAATGGCTTAGTGGAGGTGGGAAAATGATCTTAATCAAATCGTGTTTATACTCTATTCCTCAACATATTTGGTCAGTCACTAACCCCCCTAAAGGTATAACAAAACTATTTGAGAAAAAAATGTCTCACTTTTTCTGGGGAAGAACTGAAGATAAAAATAATAGAGTCTGGAAAAGATGGGCTGAAATTGCAAAACCTACTCACCTGAATGGTTTAGGTTTCAGATCTCTTACAGCAATTATAGACTCCTGTTCAGTTAAACTGTGGTGGAAGAGCCAACTAGGCACCTCCTTGTGGGCAAAATTATTATGGGCTCTTCCACCATCACATAGGAAATCAGTGACTTGGAAAAGAATTTGTGCTATAAATTCATTTGCTGAAAATAATTCTTTTATCATCCATGGAAAAGGAAGTTGTAATTTATGGTCGGCTAATTGGTGTCCAAATGGACCTCTAATTAACTATGTTCCAGATACTATTACCTCAGTCTGGACTAATATCTCAGTGGCTGACTTCATCAGTAACAGAGACCCTATTTTAGACCTAATTTTGCCCTTTTTGGAACATGATACGTTTTCTTTTTTGCAGGGTGCTCAACTAACACTAGACAGAGACGACAGACTGGTCTGGAAACCGGAGCTTTCGGGTAATTTCTCCTTTAAGTCAGCCTATAAGCCGTGGGAAAAGCCTGGGTATGGATTCATAAAAATCAATGTGGATGCATCCTGGACCATTAACAAAGCCTCTGTTGGTCTAATTACTAGGAATATCTCCGGTTGCCCAATTCTGATTAGCTCGGCAGAATCCTCTGCTAAGTCCCCTCTACATGCTGAAATTGAAGCCATTCTATTTGCCTGTCAGATTTTCCCTCATCTAGATCATACCTGCATAATTGAATCTGACTCTAGACTTGCGGTTAATATGATACATGACCCATATTCCGCTCACTGGAAAATTTTTGATATGGCCTTCAAAGTGAAATCACTGCTCCATGGAGCTGAACTCAATCATGTCTTTAGGGAGAGTAACTGTGTGGCGGATGCGATTGCAAAACACCATCTTAACTTTAATCATGGCCTGCATACATCTAACATCCCTGAGCACATTAGAGGACTAATTACTCTGGACAAATATCTTATACCACACATCCGGGTTTCCAACAACCCCCGATTGTTTTTCTCTTGAATAGATACTGCTGATGGATCTTGTTTTTCCCCACGGGCACTTCTGATACACCCTCTTTCGAACTTAGTTCGGTGGCATGTGGAAAGTTTCGGAGGATGATTATACTACCTGCTGCACGGACTCCCATTGCTGGAGTCTCATCTCTTCCCTATAACACATCAAAGGACTCTTCTCGCTGCTGCAAATATTGACCTCTGTGTTGGAAATACTAAATACTGGTCAAACTTCTTCGACTTGGAACAGTACAGTCTCAATTTCTAGACTACAGTATCTTTGAAGTTGCTTGGCCAAAGGAGAGAATTAACACAAGGGGTGGAGATTCTCTCCTTTGGATCGCAACTTCAATCTGTTCATACACCCTTTATATATTGATAGCTTTTAGGACTTTTGGGGGCAACCATGTTGCTCCACTGCTCTTGATAAACTGGTTTCTTACCCGATGTCATTACTACATTTGTTATGCAAAGGTTTGGGGAACCTAATACATATCTCCCCCACCTTCGGGTGTTCTTATTTAAAAAAAAGAAAGAAGAAAGTTTAAATGAGGGGGGAGATAGCTTTTCAACTCTAAAACTGTGATAAAAAAACATGATAACCACCTCTAACTAACTTCTAATCTATATATGTAAGCAGAAGAAAAGAGCAGCTAAGAAATCAGTTACAAAAGCAACTAAGCTCACCCTTTTTGTGTGATATGACCAAAACTGATGCCTCTGATTACTAACCGAGACAATTTACCATTTTACCCCTCAAATCATAACACCACTATCCCCATAATAATTTCACTACTTAAACTTCTAAATAGAGTCTTGAAACAGATGTTTTTGTTCAGTTCCAAAGCCAATTTTATGCAACATGGAGTTGTAAAGTCACATGTTGTGCACTTATTATTAAATTAGCATTTGTAAATTACTTTAGAAACAAAAAACTTTCCATATTGGAACATATGGAAAGCTGGAGCAGAGAAGTGTTAAACGAATTGAAGATATTGCGTGAATATTGATTTATGGAATATTGGAGATTTTGCAATATATGATTGTATGTGTGATTGAAAGCATATGTGCTAACATACCGTAACCTGTTGACTAGTTCAGAAGCGTATGCCTTAATTCCATGGGAGGAGATTCAACGTCGATGAGTTTCGAGGTCAGAGGGAGTCTGATCAAGGCGGATCAGTAGCAAGGGTAGCCTGCAAAATTCACAGGTTATAATTAGAAATATAAGTATAATTGTATGATGTACTTTGTACTATGTCTTTATGATTAGTGGATTTCTTCTGAACTGGGTCAGGCCTCGTAGATGAAGGTGAATTTCACTGAATTGCGTAACCAAGTCTTGTGTGTCAATCTTTTACTTTATTGCATACTTGGTTAAATAGGTTATGTTGGAACACATTAGTAATTTCTTAATTAATTAGGTAAAACCAAATCTCAATTGGTATCAGAGTTAGGTCACTTATTTTACCTTGGTTTTGACAAGGAAAGTGTGATCCGGTTTTACCAATGGTGACCAAAGAAAGAGCTTATGTGTCTCAGCCACTACTGCTAGAAGGAATGAACTACAACTACTAGAGGACTATTATAAGAGTTTTCATAAACTCATTGGATGAACTAGCTTGGTACTACGTTGAAATAGATTGGAAATCCACCAATTGTGAGCATTGAAGAAGGAGAGTCTAGTTGAAGGATCTAAAACCTAAGCCTAAAGCGTCATGGTCTCCATATGAACATAAGGTGTCAGTGGAAAACTCCAGAGCATTGGATACTATTTTCACTGTAGTAGATGAAAATCAGTTCAAACTCATCTCTACATGTCATCAGGTGAAGAAAATATGGGATATTTTATAGATTGTGCATGAAGGAACAAGTCGTGTACGTGAATCTAAACTAAAAATGCTGGCCACAAAGTTCGAAGAATTAAAGATGGAGGAGAATGATACTATTGTTGTGTTTAGTGGGAAACTTAGAGATATCACCAATATGGTGCACCAACTTGAATTTGTTTTTCAAGGAATCCAAACTGGTGAAGAAGACCTTGAGATCACTCCATCAAAGATTTGCTATCAAAGTTGCAGCAATATAAGAAGCAAGAGTTGTGGTCACCATGACTCTAGATGAACTAATGGGATCACTACAGACCTATGAGATGATGTTGGAACATCCAACGAAGAAAGTGCAAAAGGAATAACCTTTCAAGGCTTCGTCGTTGTAGACCACCCATAAAGTTGATAGTGATGATGGAATTGAAGAACTTGTATTCATCACAAATATTTTTCAAGAATGCTGGAGAAAGTGGTGACTAAAATTACCAAGAAAGATTCAATGATAATAAACCCCAGGCTCAAGACCTGGGTAATCGTGGAACACAGATGGAACAAACCAGCCAGCAATTCTCAAGAAATTAAAGTGGTGAAGTAAAACAGTCATGAAGGATTCAATGTAGAGAATGTGAAGGATATGGACACATCCAGGCTGAATGTACTAATACTCGAAAGAATCAAGGCAATGCATATGTGACCTCATTGAGTGAAGATGAAGAAGAGGAGAAAGATGAAAAGGAACTTACCAGAAATTATGTGACATTTGGAACAAAAGTTCATAATGTATCACAAACTGATGATACATGTTCTAGCACGGGAAGGCAAGGTTGTATGTTTCAACATAGAGAATTCAGTTGATGATTACCTCTCTAGTGATGACAAAGACCAGGTTGTGAGTGTTGAAGATACATACACACTATACGAAAAAATGTATGAGATGTGGTTGAAGGTTGTTGGCTCAAATAAAGTTATGAAATCAGAGAAAAATCAACTAACTGAGAAGGATAATGTGATGTCATTTCTGGCTATACAACTAAGAAGAGATATTGAAAAGTTGACACTAAGTCTGAGCTTGACCACAAAGAGAAATGAAATGTCTGAGGCAGTTATAAATAAGCTAAACCCCCAGAATAGCTAAATTGGATGATATACATACTATGGGGAAGATTTTTAGAAATCAACAATGGATAGGTTACGAAAGACCATCTACCAGCACTGTAGATTTCAAATCAGAGGTGAAATCCATGAGAAAAAGGGTGGTCGAAGCACAAAATTGAAAAACTGTAAATTGTAGTTATTGTACTTGATGTGCCCCAACTTTCTGCCACTATAATGCTTCCGTACACAGCTGATTGTCGTACCCGAATCTACAAGAAAAGCCCCCGGAGGTGTCCGGGGGGAAGAGGCTCCGACGGCCAAGTAAGCAAACAGTGTATCAGGGCGTAATTAGGAATCAATAGTCTTGTATACAAGATTACCTTTAGCCTTTATATAGGTAGGCAAGTAGGGCTACTGTTTTGTTTGCTTGTGGAACAAGTACTCCACCTTGGGCTGGCCGAAAAGAGGGCTTTACCTAAAGGGTAAAGCCTTGAGTCGATGGTCGGGCGTACAAACCCTTAAGCCCGTATAGTTTTACACATTATTAATAAGCCCCTAGAAAACTAAGGGTTCGACCTTCAAATTTTATCCCCAGATTGGGGGTTCGAATCTATACTCACATCCAGAACTTCCCAACGCATGATGGGTATGATTTTGGCATCCCCATGGCAAGTTGAAGGCCCGTTCTAGGCTGGCATCAAACTTTTCACTCGGGCAGATAAAATGTATCTGGGGTCCGACTCTCGGCTTTCTAATCTGTGCTAGGGCCTAAGGGCCTGTATTGTGCCTCTTTTATATTCCCTGGTGTCCTTCGAGCCCCAGTAGCCCAGGGTAAGGGTTTGGGCCCTGGTATTCTAATCGGTGTTAGGAACCGAGGGTCTCCGGTCCTTACTGGGCGGATAGGGGGGGGGTTCGGTCTTTAGCTTATTGATCTGTGTCAGGGTCTAAGATCCGTTATCCTCGATATCTTAAAGGTATTGGATTCAAAACTTGTGTTTTCAGTCTGTGCTAAAAAGTGAAGTGTTCGAATCTTTCTACCAAAGAGTAAAGGTTTCAAAATTGTTGCTTAGTGTAATGGAATTCGACCTCTAGCCTTCTGATATTTTCCAGTAAGCGAGGCGTTCGACTCCTTCCACTAAGGTATAGAGGTTTTGAAACTATTACTTAGTGTAAAGGGATTTGGCTTCTAGCCTTCTGATCTTTTCCAGAAAGTGAGATGTTTAAGAAGTAGGGGTTCCGGCGTAGCGAACCCGGTCCTCTTGACTTTTATGAGTGTTTGTATACAAAGTCATGATGGGTTCGGCCCTAGGCCTTCCTACCCTCGTTCAGAGAGCTAAGCATTCAAAAATGGGAAGTGGAAAAGTTTCCTAGGACTAGAATTTGAATTCAAAGCGGGGAGTGGAAAAGGCGCACATGATGCTTACCCTTCTTTAGGTGCGTGGAGCCCCTGCTAGGATCCACGCGCATCACTTCCCCATGATTACCTTGATCTACACGACTCACTTACCCACGAAATGACTTTTTCACTTGATGGCCCGACTTAGTAATTGCTCCTTTTTCCACTTCTTATATATATACACAAAGAATTTCACTGTTTCTCACTTTTAGCTCACTCAAAATTCTCATAACTTCCAAACTCTTTTCTCTCTTTCTCATAGCGATATTTCCCTTTCTCCATTCATGCTTTTCGAGAGCTCTAGCTACCCTTTTTGACCACTACCTAGTAAGTCCCCTGACCTTTTATCCCTTATGTTTCTGAAGGATGTCGCAATTGCCTTTGTCTGGAATGGGTTCCATCCCACTTTATTTTCTGGTTACTTCGACTGCTGGAATTGATGGTTCCCAGCTCTAAGATTCCAGCGCCATTCAATCTTTGTGACCGGCTATTATGTTATAGGTTTAGATGCAGGGAGGATTTCTAGCAGTAGCTTCATACCGCCTGTGAGTTTCCACCGAAAATGGGTACTGTCAAGGTCTCGAGTCCCAAGCTAGGCCCAGGTTCAGGAAGACGAGGCAAGAAAGCCTTTCTTTTTTGAGAAGGTATTAACTCTTGTTCCCAAAAGCCCAGAAAAATTGGCTTTGGAGATAGCTAAGTTGTTGAAGACCCTCTTTTCATGGGTGAGAATTCCATAGCAATTGAAGTTGGAGGTCCTTCACGAAGATGAAAATTCGAGGGATACAAGGCTCAGTCAGTGCACTGTCTACGAGCGCCATTTCAAGTTCGGATTATGTTTCCCTCTACCCCTATCCTCTCTTATCTTCTGGAGGAGCATCAAGTGAGCTTGGCCCAAGTGCATTCGAATGTCATCTTGCTGATTATAGCATTTGTGAATCAGTGTAACAGTTTAGGTATCACTCCTCGGTACGAGCTGTTCAAGTCATTATACTACCTCCCCGGAAGCAGATCATTCGTGCATTCAGCCAGAGGTCAGGATACAATTCTCAGGGGGATTGTGACTCTATGCAACAAATTCTCAGATTACCCCATAAAAATTGCTACAAGCTGCAAAGGGTGGCACAGAGCTTCCATATTCACTTTTGAGAAGGAGGCCGAGGATTACTTTGTTCCAGATTGGAATCTAAAACCTAAGTTCAAGAACCCTGCCACATATGTTGCTCCGGAGAGTGTCTTGAGGGATATGGATATATTGCTGAGTGATCTCCTCGATATCTCAAGGAATTTTGACTTGTATGGCCAGAGGAAGTATATGACTTGATTTGTAATCAAGGGGAAGTTCAGATTGAACCCCTAACAAAAGCTGTAGAGTCTGTTTCCGACAAAGGGAAAAAGAAGGAGAAGCTTGCCAAGAAGAGAACTCCTATCACTAAGGAGGAGGCCGCTGCAATCAAGAAGAAAGATACGAGTGATCATTCCCTTAGAACGAAAGTAAAAAGGAAGCCCTCTTTGGTTGTTGATGGAGGGGATTCAAAGGATACCAAGAAGCGAAAGAATAAGGGTAGCATCCTTAAACCTTCCGGGTGCGCCTTCGAAACTGCTATGTTCGTGCCAGAGTCTGCCCTAGTAGAGAACACCGAAGAGGATCCTATTGGGATCTCTTCTTCACCTTCTGAAGGTGTTTGCAACATCCTTAGTTTTTTCCTGCCCTTGCTTTTATCTAGTCTTTATTCGCTTTCTTTCTGTTGGCTAATTCTTGTTTTCCCCCTTTTCCTTTTTTCAGTGGATTTTACTGCAAATCTTTGCTTCAACAACGAGATGGAGGCTGAGATAGTTTTTACAGATGCCTCTCCAGAGGCCGAGATAATTTTCATAGAGGCCCCTTTGGAGGCCCCTCACAGCCACCCCACTTCCAGACCCGTTCGACCAGAAGCTCAATCCGAGGTTCAGTTGGAGCTCCGGGGTGAAGATGGTATGAGCAAAGAGCATTATGATAATGCCTCGACTCTCCATCCTTCCCCTCAAAGGCCAAGAACCGATAAGGCCCCTCCCATTTGGTCAACCACCAGGGTAAACCTGGTCCCATCAAGAACACCATCTCGAAGAATTGCTCCCTCTCAGGAAGGAGCAACTTGCCTCTTCCGAGTGGGGATGGTCGCTTAAGCCTTGTTCTGGAGGCACCTTTCTTCATTTCCCTAGACTCTATCATCCAGGCCTATTTCATGAAGGTTCAGGAGGCTAAGTAGGCTCTTGCTAAGTCTAAAGATCTTGAAAGGGAGTTGCGTGAGGTTGCTTCCCATTACAATGAACACTTGAAGAATGTGGTCTCCGATTATGAGGTTGAGCGTGCTATCGCTGCCGTTGCCCATCAGGTGGAGCTGGAAAAACAAGCTCTTGTTCACAAAGAGAAGCTTGAGAAATAGACCCTTGTTCATAAATGGGAGCTCAAGATACAATCCGGCGAGAAAGACAATCTTTTGAAAGGGCTCGAGCTGAAAATCTCGGAGGCCCAGGCGGAAATTTCCAGACTCTCTGGCCTTTGCTTTCCTGAGAAACATGCTTTTTCTTTTGAGGCCTATACCAATAATGTGGTGGAAACCCAGGGGTTCTGGGATCTTTTCTCCTCACTCTCCGCAGTTTTGGTGAGGGTAATCGAAACAATTTGGCTCGCTCCATTTCCAAGGACCTCCCAACTGAGTATGCTACTATCCTGGATGTTCATAAGAACAATTTGGAGCCTAAACAGTTGAGCCATCTCTGGTTGAAGTCTATCCAGGATGGGGGGATCAAAGTCCCCACGCTCGACCATTTGAAGGCCTCCAACAAGTATTTCTCGGCGGAGGAGATCCGTAGCCTGGAGGTGGATGAAGACACCGGGTAGAAAAAGCCATATCCTCTTATCGCTCTGAGATCTCGGTGTAGGCTTGCCCCTTTCGAGTTCTTCTCAGGAGGCATTTAGTGTAGGAAAAAATGTATTAAAATTTCTCCCTTTAGGGGCTCCTGATGTACTTATTTCTTTCTATTAATGAAGACTCTTATTTTCACATACTTATCTATTTTTTCTTTTATCTTTTGTAGACTTTAGACTTGGTACCATTCCCCCCCCCAATTTGAAAAGGGGTACCTTCTTCGATTTCTTCTTTCAAATCATGATGGAGTGATCTCAGTGGATCGAGGAATAGGCTTGGAAGCATCGGATCGAGGAATAGCCTTGTCCTGCTTCTTTTCTCGCTGCACATTAAACATTAGATACCATGGTAAAATATCTTTGTTCAAATTATAAAAAGCATGCTCAACAAGAATAGTATCACAAGATAGATCATTCATACAGGATAGCAAATACAAAGTCTCAATGTCGAGAAATATCTCTTTTTGGGAATTTTCAAAATTTCCTTTTTCAAACATCATGCAAATAGAACAAAAATAGATAAATGCAATACTAGCTACCCTACTAATGAGCTAAGCCTAAGTTGATACTTAGACTGGTAGCATCCCCGACAATGGCCCCAAAATTCTAACCTACCTCCCCCGGGGTTCGTTAAAAACTATAGCTTAGAAGTTAACCTGGTTGGAGGCGATGAGTGTCAGAAGATAGAAATTTATAGTTCTGCACCCTATTCCCACTGCTACGCTACCTATAGGGTAGTTAGCGGTAAGCCCTGGGTTTGTCCACGGAGATGCTAGGTCTAATGTATCAACTCAAAACACAGTCTCGTACGGCTCGTCAATCCATACGAGTGAAAGGAGTAACTAGTAAAGCAAACATGAAAATATAAGGGGGGGGTTGGATTTTCAAACTAACAACTACAAAACATGAAAAGTAAAAACACAAGTACAATATTAGCTAAGCACTTGGGGAAATCATTGACCAACTTGGTCAATCTAATACTTCTATCCTCGATTCATTCATATAGAGATCCAAGCAAACCTAATAGAGTGTCCATAACACATGGTGTGGCCGATGGCATACACTTCCCCATCCCTATCATGGCGGGTGCTCCTACAACCCTCCATCGACACCGCCATCGTCATTAGGGGAGTACAACAATGTCCGACCATTATTGTAGGTCTGATTCTCCCCAATGAAATTACGTCTTGGGCTTCCACCACGAATGCACTACTCCCCTTAGGGTCCTATCAGTTGGGAAGGGTCGTAGGCACCTTATTTATGATACTGGGGCTTCTTGTAACCCTAGCTTGCTACTATTTAGCTATCTTTACCCGGAACCTCTCGGACAACTTTACAAAGTCAGCTAAGACTGGTGCGATGGTAAGTGGATCAGAGTGACCTCAAATCTTCCATACACACACTCACGCAGACCCGTTCTCCCCCACCCATACAAACAACCAGGTTTCTCTACCCTTGCACCTAGCATGAATACAATCGAAAGTGTGTGCTATATGTGTGGTGTAATATTCATTCATTCAAACTTAAAAGAAAATCACAATAATATTATGAACACAAAATTAGGATGAACTAGAAAATCTCAAAAGCATATAGATTACCAAGACACTACAATTTATCCCCAAGCTATGGAAACTACTCCCTTGACATGGAATTAAAATAGAGATTTGAATTCCACATATTAGGATTAAAGCAAAATGAAAGGAAGAAAATGATAAAGTTTCTCCTAAGGAGAGAGTCTACAAACTACTCTTGAAAATGAAGTATGAGATATATAAAAACCTAGAAGATAAGGATCTATTTATAGTAGTAGGATACTGGGTCTAAAATAGGCCCAAAATATAGTAAACCCTAGTTCAGGCGTCGGCCGGCGTGGGGTGTCATGGATAATGCGGCATGTGGCTTGGTTTTGGTGCGAGGTGCCATTTCTTGGGCATGGCGTGGATCTTCATCTTGTGCAGGGCGTGAGGCTTTGTGCGGGTCACGTGTGACACCTAGCACGGATCGTGTCATCTACTGTGGGGTGCTATTAGAGCACTGAAACTTGAAAACATGATCTGCGCTCATGGCCATTGGTGTAGGCCATGGTCAGTACGGGTTCTTGCTTAGAAACTTTGGTGAGGGCCATGTGATTTCCCACGCCCCACGTGCTTGTCTTGGCATAATGGACTTGGGACGGTGCGGGACGCCTAAAATGGGACATCCCGCACCCATACTTAGCAGCGTAGGGGTTCTTCACGTTGTGCCGGTAGCCCGTGGCCTTTTGCAGAGGTCGTGCCATAGCCTCATGCTGGTCTCCTTTGCGTGGGGCATCTCCTTTGGTGTGGGGCATTGGTTCCAAACCATGCACAGCCTGCGTCGACCCGTTGGTGCGTTGGCCAGCTGAACTAGTTTCCTTCGCTACGGGAGAACCGTTAGTCTGATTTGAGTGTTTTAGTAGTCGATTTTGTAGTACTCAAGAAGAAAAAACCAATGGAACCATCCTTGAAGGATAATTCTTCTTGGACAATTCTCGGACATAAGAACAACTCATCAGACCCTGATTTCCCATTTCTTTGTTGGTCGCTATGAACTCCATTGCCACCTATCTTTGGCTTCAATCTCCTTCTACCACGCATTGATGATAGTGTCCTTTGTCTACTACCATTCTAACATGAATGGCCTTCGTCTCTACTACCGTCCTTGCAAACGGCCTTCTATATATTCTACAACCCTTACAAACGGTCTTCACATAGAATGTAAACAAAAAGTACCCATGGGAGACCTACTAAAGATCATCACAAGGAAGATCAAGGAGCATGTGGATACAAGATGTCCATTAGTATTAATTAAGTCTACAAAATGCAGGATTTAGACAAGAAAACCAAACATGACCGTCTAAACCACTTGTCACGTAAACTCAACTAATACTAGCAATCCATCAAGTAAAAGTAACCAAAAATTATACCAAATGCATCGTTTAACGCACAAAAAATGAAGCATATCAGTCAAGAAAACTCACTATCGAAGTACCATGAATCTCTAGAGTGTGCGATAATAGAAGTGTGGACAACAAGACATATTTAAATTTTTTTAGGAATCAATACCTTTCTGACCATCTTTCACTGTTGGAAATTATAAATGTTAGAACATGCTGACAGTTGTCATCCATTCATAATGTCTCAGAGGAGCTTAAAACAGTGATCTCCTGTGTGACCTTGATAGGTACAGATAATGTGTAAAATCATACGGGCTTAGGGGTATGTGGATCTTACCATCCACCAAAGGCTATACCCACGCTTGAGAAGAACATGTTTACTTGGTTCATCGCTCCAAAGGTGAAAGGTAAACCTAGGATGATGTGGTGACCCACCCATCGAGATGTGGTCATTGGTGGTGTCAAGGATGGTGATTCCGGTGACCCACCAATCCACTCATTTTAGTTCCGAATGATTAAGGAAAAAAAAGTCATGAAAATGACAATAAAGATACGTTTTCTTTTAAGAAGTAGTTTTCTTTAATGTTTTTAAGATTTTTGGGGATGAGTTCGATTTTTGGTGGAATTGTATTTGGAAAATTTTAGTCATCTATCATTTGTGTGTGGAATAATACTAGGGGATTGGGCCTATAAATAGGCTCAAAATAGTCCAAAAAGTGAAACCCTAGTTCCTCAACCGCGTGGTGCGGGCCGTCACGGATGTCGCAGTCCGCGCAGTGTACTAGGTCCGTGCTTGCTCCATTGGCACAGACTATTTGATTTGACGTGGTCCATGCATACTTCTTAGCGTGGGTTGTGTCATCCTCTGCGGGTCATATCTGTGCGGTCCCCGTCAGTTGGCACATGATGCCCCCTGAGTTCTCATTTTTGCACTTTCAATTCGCGAGGAGCGTCATTTGGCACAGATCGTCATCAGAAACCTTATTTTTCTCAACAACTTGGCATGGGCCGCTTGATTGATCACATCCCACCGGATGGTCTTATTATTTTACACTTGGAACAGTGTGGGCCATAAAAAATGGGACGGTCTTTGCCCATACTTAGCCTATTTTAAGTGTAATTTGGAAGTTGTGCTCGTGTACCATTGAGTTTGGTGTAGTTTGCACCGAGCCTTGACACAGTCCATGCCAAAGGCATTTGGTGTGGACCATGTTTTCTAGTACGGGCTGTTGGTGCCATCCATGAACAGTCAGCGCCGACCCTTTTGTACTTCGGCCGGCTGAACTTCTTTCCTTTGCTACGGATGAACCATGAGTCCATTTGAGCATTATTATAGTCAATTTTATGGTTCATGAGAAGAAGTATCAATTGGAATCAATCTTGAAGGCTGATTCTTCTTGGATCATTCCCATAAGTTGGCACAACTTCTCCCGGACCACGATTCTCCGTTTCTATTCATGGGCCACCTTGATCTCCAATGCCGCCTTTCTTTAGCTTCAATCTCCTTCTACCATAATTTGATTTCCATGGTCTTTGTTTACTACCATTCTAATGTGAATGGTCTTCAATCATTTCTACCGTCCATGTGAACGGCCTTCAATATCTTCTACCGCCCTTTTGAACGGCCTTCACATAGAATGTAACAAAAAGTATCCATCAGCAAATTACTAAAGATGATCATAAAGGAAGATCTAGGAGCCCGTGGATACAAGATGTCCATTAGTACTAATTATGTCTACAAAATGCAGGATTTAGATAAGAAAACCAAACATGGCTGCTAAACCCTTTGTCATGTAAACTTAACTAATTCTAGCAATCCAACTTATAAAACAAACCAATTATTACACCAAATGCATTGGTTAACGCATGCATAATGGTGCACATCACCATCCTAACGACTTCTTGTTCGGATAAAAATGTTACATGAAACAAAAACTAAAAAAATATAAATAGTTGATAATATTTATTTCATATATTATTGATGAAGAATAGTGGACATTCTTGTTTGGGCCACCTTCAAGATGGTTGACAAAGAAACCTGCAACATCAAAAGAAATACAATCAGTAAATTTATATTCAAGACCACACTTAGCATTTATCACCAATTAAATTGATCTCTATCTTTATATCATTAGTCTTCAATGATTCTTGATAGAGATCGGCCATATGTCTTGGGGTACAACAAATATGCACCCAGTAACCCTTCTTTTCACATTGATGGAATTTGCTATATCCTGTATTGCCACTACCGTTCTCTTCAATTCTCTCCTACTTCTTGAGAGAATCAAGTTTTTTACATTCACGTGCGTATGTGTGTATATATTTATATATGTATGTGTATATATATATATATTACTTGTTCATATATTACAATATTTACTATCAAATTATTTACATATAGTATTTATCCATCCCTTATACGTTTTTGCAGACGATACACCACCATACTTGAGAAACCAAATGAACTTGTGCCAAAACAAGCTCACTCAATATATCTATACTGTCCACATTAAAAGAATATCTAAGAATTCCTTTAACCCGGGTACGTGAATATGTATGACAGTTTGAAAATGGATAATTACCATTTTTGTAGTGGTTTTGCAATTTTAGTATGTAATTCACAAAACCCACATTACATTCTAGTGACCATTGCGACATCATATAGGTTAAATTAGCAGTTTCAACATTATTGTATGAATATATGTATCTGTAATGGTCATTGATTGGGGAATGTGAGGTTCCATTTTAAATTTAAATAATAGAATTTAACATTTCCCGAAAGTATTTTCAGTTTCAGATAGTTTGTATTAGAATATAGATTGTATTCAGACTGTATTTTTGGTAAATAGTTATTGTACTCCCCTTGTCCTAGCATAAGCTGCACACTTACTATTTTCCAGTCAACTTTGTCAAACAATGACCACATATTTGAATAATGTATAAACAATAATATTATGTACGTGATATTTTTAGATTCTTCGTAATAAGTTGTTTCTAAATATAAACTTTTTATTTTTCATTATTATACGTAGTTAAACATATTAAGGGTAAAAAATGTTTCTTGAAAATCGTGAAAGAGTTATCATGCAGCTTATGCTGGGACGGAGGGAGTATATCATTAGATTACCTAGTTTTGCTTGTTTCTTAAGCAATCTCTTGTATAAGTACCTATTGATATGATCAATGAAAGAAAGTCAGTTTTCCAGAATCCTTATACAGTTTTACATTGCATCAGCCTAACTGATGATCTCTCCTAAATATTTATTTTTCCACAAACCCTACCCTAAACCCTACCTAGCTGCGTTGTCTCCCCCTTCTTCCAATGGCCGCCGCCCACAACCTTTTACCGAAAATCAACTTCGGAGAACTTAAAAAAACCACCCCTGATCCGCTCAATATTGTTATCTTTGATAGCAACTCATCTCTCAAACTCCCTGGTCTCCAATTTTGCCTTAATCGCCAAAATTACTCTCCTTTGCGCCAATCCATCAAGTCCGCTCTAGTGGCTTATGATTTGGATTCATTTTTGGTCACGGGATCGTCCATGATTAGGTTTTTCTGCCCTCTTTAGATCCCTCAAAGCCGCAAGCTTCCACTAGCCTTAACTAGGAGTTTGCCACTTGGAAAAAGAAGGATCGCTTGGTTCTTCTCTGGATCTAGTCAATGATTTCCATGTTGCTTCTTGCTCATGTTGTCTATGTCATCACTACTCCCGATACTTGGAAAATTTTGGAACAAATGTTTCATGAGCAAACTCACACAAATTTAATGCATTTGAAACACTAACTTCAGACTTTTCTAAAGTGTTCGCTCTCCATTCTTAAATATGTGAAGAATAAGTGCTTTGTTTTCTAATTCTCTTTTCGAGTCCCCCCGTTTTGTTTCTGATGATGAATTTGTTCAATGTGTTCTCCATGGCCTTGATGCGACTTATTCTGCATTTTTCACTACCTTTAATCTTTGTTCAGGGATGATCTCCTCACATAAGATTCTTGGTATGTTGGAGGAAGAAAACCTGCATTTAGGACCAGCACGGTCCGAATCCTCATCTAGCAGTTAATGCCGCCATTCGAGCTCCTCTTGCAGTGTCTGATGGTTCCGTACGACCTACCCTGCAGTGCCAGATTTGTCGCTGCTCTGGCCCTGAAGCCCTCAACTGTTGGAAATGTCTGAAAACCATGGAGTACTCTGCCATTTATCCTTATCCGAACTGGTCCAACTCGTAGTGCCATGACAGTCGGCCTTGCTATCAGCAGCCGTCGGCTGCTTCCCACCATGCCTACGTTGTGGCTCTCCTAGTGCCACCCTTCTACCCTGCATGGTCCGACTTGGTTCCTTCACTCTGATGCTACGAATCATGTTACCTATGATTTCTCCAATCAATTTGTTCATTCTGATTACACTGGCAATGACAGATTATATGTTAGAAAAGTCGACTCATCTATTTTGCCATCTTCTAACCAACCTGTTCATCTACATAATATTTTATATGTTCCCGATGTCTATAAAAATATCCTTTGTGTTTCTCAAATTACTAAAGATAATAATGCTTATATTCTCTTTTTCCCCACTCATTGTTATGTGAAAGATCAACAAGGTCGGATACTCTCACACGAACCACTGAAAATGGTCTCTATCGTCTCAACCCACCAACTCATTTATTCTGCACCTAAAAATATGTGTTAACCAATGCATTTAAAATGTTTATTACTATGTCTTGGTAGGTTGATTTCTAGTGTTTCTAAGTTTACATTACAAAGGGTATAGATGACCATTGTTGGACAATATATCCTCACGAGCACCTAGATCATGATTTTGTGAGCTTATTGGTAGGTTGCTCGTGAGCACTTCAGCGTAGATTGTAGAAGGCCATCCACAAGGGTGGTAGTAGATATTAGAAGGTCATTAACAAGAGTAGTAGTAGACAGAAGACCATGAGTCAAAACGTGGTAGTAGATGGAATCAAGCCAAGAATAGAAAGGAGTTGAAGATCAACAAATGAAGAACTAGCACGGCCATGTTATACAGCATGGGTCATCCCAGCCGGAATGGGTGGTGCCAAGTGTTTTGGCTCGAGCCACAGGAAACTACATGGTGCATGTCGTTTAACAACCTCGTGCGGATAAGTATGCAGTACGAGTCGTGCCATAATGTGTGGCATGTACCCCTTGAATTTGTAGATCCTAAAACCAGACCACTGGACATGAATATTTTCATGCCACGCATCATCAATTTTCCTAGAAATCAACTCCCAGTGGGCAACCCCCAAGGGTGTACACATGATGAGCCGCTCAGAGGGTGTAAACAAGCTCCTAGTCGGTGGCTCGCAAGGAAATACACTGTGTATGCCGTTTAACCATTTAGAAGTTATTCCTAACTGATGGCCCGTGAAGATATGCACAACCGTGCAATCAGAAGAACAAAGAAATGTGCCTAGTAGGGGGCTTGTGCCTTATTGCACGGGCCATGCCACACATGCCATGTGCTATTGCACAGTCCATGCCCAACGGCAGATTGGGTTTAAGTTGTTTTTTTGGGCCTCTTTCAAGGTCCAATTCCTACTACTATATAGGAGGACCTATGTTTACTAGGGTTTAAGTTTAGAGAGTTCTATTTTCATTCTCCTTGTTTTTCCTAAGAGTAGGTAGAGAGAGAAATGGGCTAACCCTTCTCTCTTAGTTAAATGCTTAGAGAGTAGTGATTTAGCTTGGGAATTTATATTTGTATTCATGACTTGGTAGTTATTTTGTGAGATTCTAATATCTCTCTAATTTTTTATGCTTGTGAATATTATGTTGATTTGTGCCTTACATTCTTGTTAAATGCATGATTAATACTTCTATGTTTGCATACACCTTAGTTTTATTTCATCCATGGTGCATTATTCTTATCCCCTTGGGAATGCTGCCAAGGTAATTGGGAGAGTGAGAGTCTGTAACCGTGTGAGGTGTATGCATGTGGGTTGTGAGCACCACTCCAATGACTGTATGTTAGTTTGAGCTGGACTAGAGCCCGATAGGTTTCAGATAAAGGTAGTTAGTAGCAACTAGGGTTGGTGTAATTCGATCTATGTTGTTGCAACCTTAGAGTCACCATAAGGGGCTAATCCCCTTGCCTCTATAGGCTTAGGAAGAAGCATTCATAGTGGATTGCCCGGAACGTAATTTTATGGGGAAGAATAGATCTGCACAGCGTCGGGGGCATTGATGCACTTTCCTAATTATAGAGGCGGTGTCGATAGAAGAAAACAACACCACCCTTGTGTGACAGACAAGGGGAAGTGTTGACTATCGATCACACTATGTGCCATAAGCATTAGGATACGTTTATACATCTTGTATTTTATGGAATCTAGTATCGAAATATACTACCGGTCACGTAACGTAAATATCTCCAAGTGCTAGATTTATATAGTTTATACTTTCTTCTTGCATGCTTGTAGTTGATAGATAACAACCCCCCCCCCCCCCGCCCCCAAAAAAAACCTATTTTGCAACATTACCTATTCCTGACACGTGATCAGATTGACGACCCGGTTGTGGCTTTGCATAGTTAACCTTTAAATTCCTAGCATCTCCGTGGATGACCCTGGCCTTGCCACTATCTGCCTCTTTGTAGTTTAGTAGTAAGAGAAGGAGAAAAAAAAATAAATATCTATCTTTGTGAAGCCCTTGTGGGTTAAATTATATCTTTATAAATATTGACAATTTAATGACTCCACGGAGTTCGGATCATCATTCATCTAAATCCCTTTGTTGTGCACTTAGCGCGTGAGCTGGTCTCCGAACCTGGCACGAGCATCTCGGTAATCCTTATGAGTTGTCACTTCATCGTTTAGTTTCTCATTTTTAAGCTTCTTGTGTCTTTTAATAATTTACAAAGCATTTGTGAGTCATGTCAGCTTGGAAAGAGCCATAGATTACCTATTTCTCATGTTCACTCCTACGTCCGGTGCTCCACCTGTAGACCCAACCTCTTCTTCATCTGCTCCTACCACTTCTTATCCTTCATACTTTCATCCTATTGATAATAACCAGCATACCATGGCCACCCGCTCTAAAACCAACAATCTCGAACCTAAAGCTTTAACCTCCACTCGTCATCCCATTCCTTTTCCTAAAAACACTTTTTTGCTGAACCTAAAACCTTTTCTAAGGCTTCTAAGTAACCTGAATGGAAAAATGCAATGCAGTTGAGGATTATGACCTTTTGCATAATGGGACGTGGACTCTTGTTCCGCCTCCTCGTAATGCTAACATTGTTGGTTGTTAGCTGGTGTACGGGATAAAGAGTAAAGAAGATGGTTCTATTGAGTTCTACAAGGTGCATCTTGTAGCCAAAGGTTTCAATCAGGATGAAGGTGGTGATTATGTTGATACATTTAGCCTTGTGGTGAAGCCCACTACCATTCACCTTATTTTGTCGATTTCTCTCACTCTGGCCTGACCCTTACACCAGGTTGATATTAATAATGGAATTCTAAATGGTGATCTCTCTGAGATAGTTTATGTGTCACAACCTCCTGGCTTTATTGATGGTTCTCGGCCCTTGCATGTTGTCTTCTTTGGAAAGCACTTTATGGTCTTAAGTAGGCACCTCAGGCTTAGTTCACTAAGCTTCGTCACTTTCTACAGAATCATGATATGCTCCTTGTAAGTCTGATACTACACTATTCATCTGCAGAAATGGCAAGCAGATTCTTTATATCCTGGTTTATGTTAATGATTTGATTGTCACTTGCTCTTCTTCTGATCTTATCACTGAGTTTATTGGAAAATTGAATGATGCCCGTTCACTTCATAATCTTGGTCCATTACATTATATTTTGGGGATTGAGCTTACTCGCTCCAAGTTGAGTATTGTTCTTTCTAAGAAAAAATATATTCGTAAGTTTTTGGAGTGTAGTAAGATGTCGGACACCAAACCCATTGCTACTCCGTCTGATCTTGCATCACAACTTACACAGGCTAGAGATCCCTTGCGCGACCCTCACCTTTATTGGAGCATTTTTGGGGCTTTACACTATGCCACGATTACTCATCCTGAAATTTCTTATGCTATTAATCGTGTTTGTCAGTTTATGCACACTCCAAGTGAGCTTTATTGGTCTGCTATGAAGCATATTCTGCGCTATCTGAAGGGTTCTCTTACACTTCGGCCTTGTACAGATCATCAACTTGATACTTTCTGTGATGCTGGTTGGGCTTCAAATGGTGATGATTGTCGTTCTCAACATGGTTTTGCTCTTTATTATGGAGGTAATCTTATTAGTTGTTCATAGAAAAAAGTAGCATGTGGTTGCGAAGTCAAGCTTAGAGGCCAAGTATCAAGATATCACATTTGTCATGACTTAGCTCATCTTGATTCAACAGTTATTGCTTGAGAATCAAGCTCCTCTATTGCCAACACCCATTCTCCTTTATGATAATCTCAGTGCTATCTTTATGTCTACTGATCCTGTTTTTCATCAGTGGTCCAACATAGTAAGATTGGTTATCATTTTGTTCCTGAGAAGGTTTAGGATGGTTCTCTTATTGTTCGGCATGTTCATTCTTTTGATCATATTTCTTACATTTAATTTTAAGATTTGGTATATTATTTTTTTGTTGGGTATTGGACAAACATCGTTTAGAGTTTTTAAGTTTCTATGTGCATTTTTCAATGATCTTATTTTGAATTATTATCTCATTGTCACAACAACTTGTCGATTGCTCATCTTGAATTACGAGCTGCATTCCTTTATTTATATGTTGCAGTTATTATTATTTCAACGTGTACCTGTTGTTCTGTGAAGGACCTTTTTTTTCTTATTTTTTTTCTAATTATTCGCTTTGAATTCCGAGCAACATATGTTTACTTATATGTTGCACCCATTAGTATGCAATGTGTACTTGTTATTTGTACTGTCTATAACCTTTTGTTTTTATTTGTTGTTAACTGTACGTTTGAATAATGAATTGCATCTGTTTACTTATATGTTGCATCTGGTAGTATCTCGTATGTACTTGTTAGTTGTGTTGTGTATGACTATTTATTTTTTAAAAACATGTTGTTGGTTATTCATTTTGATTTAGGATTTGCATCTATTTACTTATATGGTGCACATGTTAGAATCCAGTATATACTTGTTAGTTTTTTATTGTGTTTGACTTTTATTTTTTATTTTTATTATTGATTATTGTATGTTTTGAATTAGAAATTGTACCTGTTTGCTTATATGCTGCAACTGTTAATATCCAATGTGACTTTTTGTAGTAGTTGGATTTAAACCTTTTTTGGTTTTAACTTTTAAGGAATCAGACAACATTGAACATTGGACTGTAAAAGACGTTACGAATCGAGGATGATTCATATGAAGATGACACTAAACTCAAAGATTAAAAGATGATCCCCTTTTGAAGATTAATAATTGATTCATTGTATTAGAGATTGTTAGTTAATCTAGATAGGAACACTGTTGTAATTGTGAGTTCCCTAATGGAATTTTTTTTTGTCATGAGCACTTTATCTTCCATTTTGTTTAGACGTTAACAACCCCTCTCGTGTTTGAATTTGACAAAATTTGCATGTTTTTATACAAAGTATGCAATGCTTTACATGTGTTCCTTTCACGCCGACAATACTTTCTGTGACATGTGTTTGATTTAAATCAGGGAAATCTGCTCATGTTTTTAAAGCAAACGCATGTTTTATTGTAATTAGTATATATTGTAAGGTATTAAATGCAGTGCAAATGAAAATTATAAAAACTACAAAATTATGTGACCTCTGTTGTGTATACTATAAGAGAGTACTAGTTGTAGGCTAACATATGCATGTTTTAACAAAACATAAACGATTCATAAGGTAACTTATGCACCACCTTATGGAAAAGTTTTGATATTCATAAAAGGAATTAATAATTTAAAATCATATGCGTATTTTTATTTAAACAATATATGTTGTAAAGTAATTAATACAGAGTTAATATGACAATTTTAACTTAACTTATACATGATCTCCTGGAAAAGTTTCATAATTCATATTCAGAGCTTTTAAAAAAAGTGCATGTTTTAATACAAACGATACGTACTGTAAGGTAATAAGTGCATAATATATATGAAAATTTACACCAGCATTTAGTTTATTTTTTGAATATTTGCCACAAGTTTTTACATGGTCATAGAAGCAGAATTCATACATTCAGAACATTCAACAATAATACCATTCTCATCGAATGCAATTGAATAACTTAACCTCAATCAGATGAGAAGAAGTACAATACAATTGAAATTCAGTTTTAATCAAATTGAAATCAAGTTGTTTCGATCAGATCTGAATCTTGCCCTCCCCCCTCCTCTAGATGTGGGCATAATTTTTTCGGACACTAACCGGTTGTTCGAAGAGCTCATTGGGAGAAAAAAATGAATCGACCGGAGAAGGAATTGGTGGGCTGGGAGAAGTTAGATTCGCAGAGAATGGGGATTGAAGTTTGGGAAGGAGATTGAAATTCTGGAATAGAGATTGAAGGAAGAAGAATGGAGATTGGAAGAAGAAGAATGGAGGATGGAGGATGGAGGATGGAGAAGTTTGTAGAAAATAGGGCTGCGCATCAAATTAGGGGAAGAAGAATTGATATTGAAGGAAGAAGAATGGGTTGATTGTTATAAACCAATATTTTCAATTGGGTAAACCCACAAATTTTGCTAATTTTGTGTTAATTGCAAATTGGTCCATGGCATGTCCATAAACTTATGGATAGACCGCCCGTCAGGAGACCCACTCTTTCTTAAGAACTCTCTTGTATAAATACTTGTTATAATTAATGAAAGACAGTCAGAATTCAAAAATCCTTATACATTTTTACAGTTTGAAAATCACAGCCCAGATAAAACTTCTGATTTTGGAAGGTGAATAATAAACATTATTACAATTAAACAGTATCAACCTCAAAATGAATGCCTACTTCGTGAACAACTAAAATCAGGGATGTTGTATCGGAAAAAAATTTCTACCACATAATCCGATTTCGTAAGTTCAAACTACAATCTACTGGACGACCAAAACTTACATCCCCAGTTAACAGAAGTTAAATCTGGACAAACACAACGCATTCCACAACATTTAGACTTCCGATATCAAAAGAATTTTACCTACAAAGCCGATTGGAAGTGTTCTGAACTCAGAAAAATACACGACGGTCATAAAATTGAAAAGCACAGCATTCTAAGACGTTGTTGATTGAGACAAACCATGATGGTTGTTTAACTTTCGTGTGATATAAGGGTAGGAACTACTACGGTGCCACACATGGCAGAATGAATTAGTTGTCCTACTATCTCTATCACTAGTATCCTTTATGCACCACTAGATGATTAACTTATACCTCAGCATATAAGGTCACGTGGGCCACCTCACTGTACAAGAAACAATCTCTTTTATCTCAATTTTTACCTATAATAATACATGTTAGGGCTCAAACAGTCCAGCGAGAGCCATATTATTAATTGAACATACACATATTTTATACTAAGGCATCTCTTGAATACATTTTAAACGTGAAATTTAGGGGCCATTTGCTTCAAGCCGAGAAAGGGAAAGGAATCAAGAAAGGTAAAGGAAAAGAAAGGAATTGAATAACCCCATTTAAAAATGTGTGTTTGGTTCAGTTATGGAAGGAGGATCAAATTATCTCCCACTCCATTTGTTACTGTTTGGTTCATACTATTGAAACAAATGCTCCCTCTATTTCTCTATTTATGACACTATAGGTTTAGGTGCTTGGATTTAGGTGAAGAAAAAGAGTGGATGGAATTGAATGTAGAAAACAAAAAGTAGAATGAGTGGATGAAATTGAAGGAATCTTGCAAAAACTGGAAAGAGTGTCAAATAAAAGAAAATATTCATTTATAGTAAGTGTGCCATAAATAACAAAACAGAGGGAGTATTAATTTTTAGCATTATATATAAAATAACATATATGTAAGTATAAATTATTTCAAATGATCAATTCTTCTAAAAAATTATAAAAGTATTTCATGAACTATTGTCATTCTAGTTCATATAAAATAATAGTATTGTTTTTTAATTTTACCATCTTTAACTTATTAATATGTCGTATGTGACTTTAAAAAGGAAAATTTATTTATAATTTCTCATAATTAATCTTTTATTTAAATATTATCATCTTTACATATTTTTTAGTTCATATCTCTTTTAAAATAAATTTAAATCACATACAATATATTGATTTAAAAAATCTATAATTCATCATATGTGCTAATAATGATGTTACAAAAATCACATACGTAAATCTTTTTAGAATGGACGTTACGAAGGATATAAAAATCGAATTCAATATCTTTTAAACAACATAAAATCGATGTAAATCTAAAATATTATAGAATATATGATATCCACCAACAAAAACGTTTTGAATAAAATAGTTAAAATATAAAAATCAAAGGTTGACTATATTTAATTTTTTGTCTTAATTTATTTACATCACAGTATAACATTTTAATATTTTTAGAACTTGAAAATAAAATTATAATATTCTTATTGAAATAATAATTATTAATATTACTATTTATTTTGATCATAAATATAAAGTATAATCTTGTCTTGGAATTGAGGAAATACAGATCAAAGATTGCTTGACTATGGACGACGGCGGTGAAAGTGAAGTTTTATGAAGAAGAAAGGCTAGGAAGAGGTGAAGAATACGTGTGTTTTTTGTGGTGGCTAAAAGAAGGAATTTTGAGAATCCCAATCCCATGGTGAGACTAGGGAATGGTGATACATCAAAATGGTATACTTGTAAAACTAAAAATAGGGAATGAGAATGATAAAAAATGCAAACATTTTTTTTGAAAATAAATGTTTCATTCCATGTCACTGGTGATATCTAGTATTGTCTGAAAGTAGGGATCCTGAGGGCGTGGTCCATACATGTGTCTGCGACTCACTCGATTTCGCAAAACTAGCTAACGAATGAGCTAGAACATTTCTATCTCTAGGAATCCAACATGGAAAATTCACACCTGTTTCTTTAAAGAGGTGTTGAATTTGAGTAATAGTATCTACGCAAGAAAGAAACAGTTCAATCTCGCCCCGAACCATACAGATTATTGCAAGAGCATCATCCATAGTCCATATGTCTTTGGTGTTCTCCTCCGCTACCCATTTTATTGCTTCAAGTAATGCCTTAACTTCTGCTTGAGCAGCATCGATAGCTGCCAAGGATTTTGAAGCCTTTTCTCTTCCAGAGTGGCCTTCTTCATCTAGTTGGAGTAGTCTAACAGTGGCTACTGAATTAGTTGTCCCTACATAGAACAAAATACGGCAGCCATTCTCTTGCAGTCGTAGGAGTATGTGTATGTGTAGCTCCTCCGATGCACGCTCCGACCATCGATTAGCCTACTTGAAGCTCCTCAAATTGGCCACGACTCCAGCAACCATAACATCCGGTGATAGAGATTTGTTGTCAAAGACCTTTTGGTTCCTTTGAAACCAAATTCCATCGCAAGCTATCAACATGACTTATAAGTTTTTTTCACCCAAAATTTCTATCAACTTTCTGAACCAACCTTCTCCCCTGTTCATCTTTGCAGCGTCAACCTTTCCTTGCATGGCAAGGCATCGCCATGCATCCCTAGCGTAGCAACACTCGAAGAATAAGTGATCAGTTGATGTGTACATTTTATGTGCAGGATTTATTACTTTTGGGGGGTCATTTTTGTGCTCTTTTATTATCAAGAGCTTGTGTTTTACCTTGAAATTCTATTAGGAGGGGTAAGAGCAACTTTACGCTCTTTTATCTCTTCTAAGTGGATTTTTCATGACAAAGGAAGAACTTGGGGGCTTGAAGACCGGAGGCCAGTGAAGATTAATTTTCGGAGACTTGCTTCAAAGACATGAAGACTTGAAGACCGGAAGCCGTCGAAGACCATTTTTGAAGAATTTGAAGACTTTCTTCAAAGAGTTGAAGACTTGACAAATGAGAGGAATCATTGTGAAGATAAGTGTTTACCACAAGAAAAAGAAAAGAAGACAATGTTAAGTTCTGGCGCTCGTCGCGAGTCGCAATGAACCCGTCACGAGTCTTGACCAACGGGTGGCCAAAACCTAACCTTATCCCTTTTGTACTATAAATAGCACTCTCTTTCCTCTCATTCACATCTTCTTCTTTCTGCATTTTGGTACTGTTTCTAACCCTGGTTTTCACCATTTTTCATCTTTGAATTCTCTTGTATTATGTTTGGTTTGTTAGCAGTAATAAGTATGAACTCTTGTAGCTAAGTCTAGTTCTTGGGAAAATTGATTGAAGCTTCCAAACTTATGTAGTAAGATTCTATATTTTCTCATTTATGAACATTTATTGAAGAGCATTTATTATGCCATTAATGTTGTTTTTTGCCTCATTCATACCATGGGTTGTTTGAGTATATGAAATGTTTGTATGTTCAAGTGTTAGGGTGTTAGGGAAGTTGCAAATTTCTTAACTCACTTGACATAAAATCAAAAAGCATGGATTTAGAACTTCTTGTGTATAATGTATGGTAATTCTTTCTAGATGAGTATGTTAATGTGGATTGTTATCATATTTATCCCATAGATGCAAAGAAAGCTTGAACCTTGAATGTTGTTTGTTCTAGGTTTAACCTAATAAATGCATTGTTTGGTTAAATGACTATGTCTTTGGTAGAAGGCTTGTTGTTATCAAACCTATGGTCCTTTGGGTGAAATGCCATTGATGAAATACCCCTATGATGTTGTTTGTCTAGGGTGATCATTAATGGGGTTTGCTAATGGTCGTTGTTTGTCTTTGTAAACTACTATTAAGGAGGAGCGAATGTTGATCTTCGAATGATTGAAGTGTTAGGGTGTTAGGGAAGTTGCAAATTTCTTAACTCATTTGACATAAAATCCAAAAGCATGGATTTAGAACTTCTTGTGTATAATGTGTGGTAATTCTTGCTAAATGAATATGTTAATGTGGATTCTTATCATATTTATCCCATAGATGCAAATAAAGGTTAAACCTTGAATGTTGTTTGTTCTAGGTTTAACCTAATAAATGCTTTGTTTGGTTAAATGACCATGTCTTTGGTAGAAGGCTTGTTGTTATCAAACGTATGGTCCTTTGGGTGAAATGTCATTGATGAAATACCCCTATGATGGTGTTTTTCTAGGGTGATCATTGATGAGGTTTGAAAATGGTCGTTGTTTGTCTTTGCAAACTACTATTAAGGAGGAGCGAATGTTGATCTTCGAATGAGAAGTGATAGCATTTCCTATAGACAGTAAATGTAATTGAATGAGTGAATGAATCAATGAGCTATAGGAAGTTTGGAAGTGGAAGTTGATTGCCCACAAGGCTCCATTAAGTATCATTTCAATAATCTCTTTAGTTGTATTGCATGATTAACATAGTTCTCTTGCTTTGCTAATTGTTGTCTTTCAATTTGATAACTTAGGACCCCCACCCCATTTACATGCTTTTATATGTAACTATATATGTATATGCCTAGTATGTTTTCTCCGCTATATGTTTAAACACTTGAAAAGATCCCTCTTCTCGTGGATGACCCCGACTTGCCATTATCTACTTAATTGTAGATAGGAAGCATTAGGGCTTAAAAGTATTAATTTTGAGAGGTACGGCGACAAACTCCCACCAGTCTTCCATTCTCTTCCTCACACATAGAGCATATGTTTGAAACATCCATGGTGCGCTTCCAGAGGTTTTCCCTCATCAACAAAGAATTAGTGCAGATCCTCCATGCAATGTGCTTAGCTTGTTGTGGATTTTTGAGCTTCCAAAGCTTCCGCCAAAGCCTTTTTTCTCCATCTCCTACTAGTTTGTGGTTATGCATGCTCGAATGTGGAAATTCCACTAGCACATGATGCACCGATTTGACTGAGTACTTTCCAGTTGACTATAATGCCAGCATCAGTGGTCTGCTCCATTTAACGTTGGTGGCCGAGTTCCCTGTATGAGTGATGCATCTTTCGGATGAAAGAAATTTGATAGGACAACCTCACGCTATCAGTTTGTGTTTGGGTCAACAAGCTCTCTCACCTTTGTCAATTCCCTCGGAACGCGATCCGGATCCTGGACATAGAAGTTCCCAGGTCAGCATAGCCGTGACTCAAAGAAAATATTAGTTTGTAATCCTGATTTAACTCTTTGCCCGAGCCTCAAGACATCCAAGCCTCTAATAATATTGTGCCATGACCATGATGACCGAGGTCCTGTTGAGCTGGGAAAGTATTTGTCCTTGAATACCTTAGCCACGAGGGAGTCTGGATTCATAAGAAGCCTCCACGCCTGCTTTCCCAAGAGTGCTAGATTAGCTACTCTTAATTAAGTCCAATCCTAATCCTCCATTAATCTTTGCCCCCACCATTTTCTACCATGATACCCAATACAAACTAAATTCTAACAAAGGAAATCAAAATCACAGATTCTCTTTCCCTTTCTTGATTCACCCCAACCAAACACCCCTTAGTTTATTACCCATCGGTTCCAATTAATTTTGTGAAAGATCTCATAAATCTATTAAACTGTTTATTACCCATAGATACCAATTGATTTTGTGAAAGATATCATAACTCTATTACTAAACTATCAACTGAATTTTGAACGAGATGTAATAGGTGGGTTTAGTTTAGACTTAGTACACTAGTCACATTTAGGTTCACATAACGACAGTAAGGTTTGACCCAACTCATGGTAATTTTTATTTTCATGAAAATATCAAAAGATAGAGGTATACTCCCTCCGTCCCACCATTAATTGCTTAGAGTGGGTCTCCTGACAGGCAACCTGTCCATAAGCTTATGGACATGCCAGAGACCAATTTAAAATTAACATAAATTAAACAAAATTCACGGGTTAAATTGTAAAAATCCAACCCATGCCATTCTTCCCCAAAATAGAGTGTCACCACTAGATGCTGCAGCCATGTATTCTGACGACGATGAGCCCGACCTTTTCCAATTCACAATGTCGGAAGAAGCATCGCCATAAGACCACCAAGATCCACTGCCAAAAAACCAATCCTACTGCAGCAAAATCACCGAGCAGAACAGCTTCCACCTGACTTCATTGAACTTTGACCTCTTCGTCCGACAGTTACCATCTCAGGACCTCTCTTTCAATCTCTGGCCCTCCGCCGCCACCTTCATCAACCTCCTTGAAAACCGCCACCACCACTCCGCCCTTTCAGAGATTCTCTGCAGAAAAGAACCCAACCGCCCCGCCTTGACATTCTTGAGCTGGGTTCAGAGACCGACCTGGTTGGGATTGTGGAGACGGCATTGCTCGGTGCTGAAATCACCGTCACAGACCTCCCCCACGTGCTCCCCAATCTGCAAACCAACATTGATGCTAACTCCATTGCCTGGTTCGAGAGTTGGGATTGTTGTCTAAAAATTCACAGCAAAATGAGGTATTTTGGATGGAAAATGGTGATTGATTTTTTTTCTTGCTGTTTAGGATCATTATGATGATTTTGTATTGTAGGAAAAGTAGTAAAATACAACCCAGTTCACACAATAAATGACTTGATCCTATTACATCTTGTCACTTTTCTCAGTATGCATAAACACCTTAGTTTTGATGTAGGTTTTATTACATGTTACTTGTATCCCTAATCGATAATGTTATTAGGGAACATGCTATGCAAATGCTATAGTTGAAGTTCTGGAGCGGAGTTTGGTGAGTGCTCTTCTTTATGCTTTGGTTATTTTATTATAACGTGAATCGAATGTTTGAAATAAACAATGATTTCTGGGTGTACTACTTGATTGTGTATGCATATTGAAATGTTGAGCCAATGTAATTTGTTCAAAAGGAAATATTACTGTTGAGGTGTCTCGAGTTCTGATCATGACCATATGATTGTGGTTTTTACGAGTTTTTGGGGGTCATGAAGTGATACAGAGGAGCAATTAGCTACTACTTTGAGGTTCTAGTTTAGTACTATAATTATCTCAGAGGCTTCATTTATTTTCGGATCCTATGCATTAACTCGTCATGTTAGCATAATTACTGAAACATGCTATTACTAGAAATTGACTCACTGATGAAACTGTTTGAGGAAAATTGAATGGTGTTTCTTGTTGTTGGTAGGATTGACATTGTAAAACTTGAATGGCATTCATGCCTTCTACCTTGACTAAACTAATGGCGACACTTATTCAATGTAGTATTATTGGTTCTACAAGGGAGATTCCCGAGAAGTATATGCAAACAGTTGTTGCTGGCAACTACATGTCTTAAACTTGGTATATTTGAGAAAATTAGTTAGTTTGGTGTTTGGGGTAGTCCTCAAACATGGTATATTGCAACGTTGAATGGCTTAGGAGTAGATTTCTATACACAAATAAAGTTTAGAAAATGTGGAAAACATATACCAGATCTGGCTCCATGTTTTCAATTGATGGAGGCCAGCCTAAGCTATTTTGAGTGGATTTTGCTTCAAAGAGCATGACCATATTCTGGCTATGGCTTTGCTTTACTTCATTTGATTATGATGAGCTAATTCTTGAAATATTTGTTATTCAAGAATCCTTGTTGATGTCCAGAGACTTGTGAATCTTTACACGAGGGCTAAGAAACAAAGCAAAATCTTTACTTTGTTGTAGCCATCATCATGATGTTACTGAGCATAATCTCATACAACATGGGACATAAGCTCAAAGCCATACAACACTACAACAAGCTCAAAACCAGATCCATAAATGGCAAGAAAGAAGAGAAAGGAGAGCTAACGGTGCAACCGTAGAGTTCGACGTTTTGGGAAACGCAAAATCTTTGAGCTTATGAGTTTATGTTTCTTATATTGCCATTGATTAAGTGAAATTATAGTTGAAACTTCTATATGTATGAATTTTGCTGCTATGAACATGTAAAAACATGTGGCAAAGATTCGAAAAACAAACTAAATGCTGCTGAAATTTTTCGTATATACTATGCACCTGTTACCTTACAATATATATCATTTGTATTAAAACATGCACGTAATTTAAAAGCTCTAAATATGAATTATAAAACATTTTCAGGAGATCGTGTATAAGGTAAGTTATGAATCATTTTTATTTTGTTAAAACATGCATATGTTAGTCTATAACTAATATATGTTATAGTTTATACTAACAGATGAGACTAAAATCATCCTCGTGTCGGAACTTCTTGTGTAGTTCAATGTTCAATGTTGTCTGATTCCTTAAAAGTTAAAACCAGAAAAAGTATAGATCCACCTGAATAAATTCATACATACTGGATATTAACAGTTACAGCATATAAGCAAACATGTACAATTTCTAATTCAAAACGACAATAACCAACAATGAAAGTAAAAGTCAAACACAATAAAACTAACAAGTACATACTGGATATTAACAGTTGCAGCATATCAGCAAACATGTACAATTTCTAATTCAAAACGACAGTAACTAACAATGAAAGTGAAAGTCAAACACAATAAAACTAACAAGTACATAATGGATTCTAACAAATGCAATATAAAAGTAAACAGATACAGTTCTTAATTCAAAATGAACAACCAACAACACAACTAACAAGTACATGCGAGATACTAACATTTGCAACATATAAGTAAACATATGCAACAAGTTATTCAAAATGTACAAATAACAACAAATGAAAACAAAAGGTCATAGACACTACAACTAAAAGTACATATTGAATACTAACATGTGCAACATATAAGTAAACAAATGCAGCTCGAAATTCAAAATGAACAATCGGTAAAAAAGAGAAAAAAAGGTCATTCGCAGTAAACCTAACATATACACGTTGGATAATAACAACTGAAATATACATGTAAACAAATGCAGTTCTTAATTCAAAATGAACAACCAATAACAACTTTTAATTTAAAGAAATAGTCATACACAACACAACTAACAAGTACACACGAGATACTAAGAAACGCAACATATAAGTAAACATATGCAACTCGTTATTCAAAATGTACAACTAACAACAAATGGAAAAAAGGTCATAGACAGTACGACTAACAAGTAAACACAGAATACTAATAGATGCAAAATGTAAGTAAACAAATACACCTCGTAATTAGAAAAGAAAAATAAACAACAAATGGAAAAAATGTCATTCACAATACAACTAACAGATACACAATGGATAATAACAACTGCAACATATAAGTAAACAAATGCACCTCGTAATTCAAGACGAACAATGAATTAGCAAAAGAAAAAAAAGTAAGGCGATACATTTCAGTATAACAGCTGAAAGATCAAAAAGCCACATTGGTCGTATAAGTAACAGTAAGCAAACCAACTTATCACTGATGGCAAGTGCCTACACTACATGTATAGGACTTGGCAAATCTTGAAACCAACTTATCACTGATTTCTCCAAATGAGCAGCAACAATTCCTGAACCAATTATCCGTCGCTTCTTGCCAATTAACTGAAGGCAGCTCTTCAAAACAACTGCATCACAATGAACATATAACGGAACAGATTAAACAGAGAAATGCATCACCTCAACTAGATTATATTAGTATTTCAAAAAAAGTCTATTCAATTTATTGTTACCACAATTTCAGATGCAATCTAAAAGCATATAATCTGAAACCACAATTTCAAATGCTGTTATATACGAGGTGGAAACGGTCGGAGCAAATGATTCCGGGAACTGATCCAAATTAGTCAAGTTCATCACCTGCAACGATGACAAAGGAGTGGAAGGAGCGGTTACAGGAGGCTGCTTCGACAATGTCGCCGGAGAATCCTCGGAGCCAGTTCGGTTCCCGCCGTCCACCGGTGCCGCCAACCCCACCACCTCCTTCTGCAGCTGAGGTAACGAATGCTGCTAGTGGAGCATCGACTTCTGGTAGCGTCGCACCGGCGGGTTGTAGAACCTGTCCACGTTGTTGCTCCGACAAACGGCCGAACCCGACATGCTAGAGAATCTAAATTCAAACCGGGTTGAGTTGAGACTGAGGGTGAATTAGAGAACTAGAGTTTTGAATGCAGAGCAACGGGTTGAATTCCAAAAGGCGATTAATCGGCTCGCCCACAACCGCCTCGGCCACCCGACACCACAGGCTTCACCAGAGAGGTAAATCACAGCACTCCCGTAGTCGATCACATGGCCCTCGACTGTGTTTGGTGCGCACAAGGAGTCCTCCCACTGGAAGAACCCCCACACTGCCGCTGCCGAGGGTCGAACCCATGATCCAAAGGATTTAGGCCATGCACCCAACCACTTGGGTGATCATGTGGGTGTTCAACGGGTTGAATTCCATTTTACATTGGCGTTGGTGAAGAACCAGTTGAGGGTTGAATGCTTTGACATGATTTTATTGGGCCTGACCCGTGTTTCCTTTAAATTTTCCTGATTTGCAAACAGGTCCCTGGCCTGCTCATAGGCTTATGGACATGCCGCCTTTCTTGAGACTTACCCAATTGCTTAATTGCTTTTTGGGGAGTTTAGTTTTGCCAACTTTGACTGTAAATATAAATTAATCTATATATAATAAAAATATCATGTGAGATATTGTTAGATTCATCTTAACATCTATTTTTGAAATATTAATTTTTTTATGGGGCATTATTATAGACAACTATATATATATATATTTACTGTCAAAGTTTGAAAAGTTGGAATCTTTAAAAAACAATTAAACAATTAATGGTGAGACGGATGAAGTATATATCAAATCCATCACTATAACAGGTTTATTTTTCAACCCTGATCAATAAATAGAAGAACCAAAACATGCAATATTTAACCTTGTAATTATAACAGTTTTCAAAATATTTGGGGCCCTTCTCAAACGAGGAAATTTATACCCGGCTGTCCTTTATGGTTACACGTTGATCGATCTGATCATATTTTTGCTAAATTTTCGATGGATCAGTGAGAAGCTTGCTGTGATCTTCACAGTGTCTGGTCGATTAATGGAAAAAAGAACGTACCGTCGATTTAACAGAAGTGGACCCAGAATTTAAACGCTTTCCTAACGAAATCCACACTACGCATAATAGGGGAAAGAGCGACATTTTGCCTCGTTGAAATTGAGAAGGAGATGACAATCCCAAGAGAATCCAAATTGAAGAATTCTATCGATTGTAGAATCAGAGAACTGAGAAGAAAGAAAACATGAATTTGTGTTCTGCTTTGGTCTCTGTCGTATATATGTGCATGGCAATTAGCTGCATGCATGCAGCGGGTTTTGATCACTACACATGCATGGCATATCATGCCAATCTGTACTTTTGCTTTATTTACACCATTTGATCCCTCCATTTTCTTTTTGGACTTTTTTTTATATTGGCTAATTTTCTTATATAGCAAATTCATTAATTGTTTCATTACATCAATTTACTTTTAATATTTTCTATGCAATCACCACAATTCATTTCACTATTCTAATAAAGAGTGCCAGGGTTTAAATACAAAGTTTATATTGATTCATTTCCCTATTTCATAAATTTTAGATTGTTTTATCTACTCAATTTACTTTTCGTACTTTCAATGCAATACCCACCATTAATTTCACTCTTTGTAAAAAGGAGTGCCCAAAAGTAGGGGCCAAATACAAAGTTTATATTGGCTCCTTTTCCCATTTGGTGAATTATACTCTCTCCCGGGGTCCAATTTCACATAATCTTTTCCAGGTTGTCAAGAAACTTGTTTGACCGTTAATATGTTTAACTACATGTAATAATGGGATATAAAAAAAATTGATGTTTAGAAACTACTTGTTACGACAAATTCAACAATTAATATTATTACTTATTTATCAATTCAAATAAGTTGACAAGGTTCGATAGAAAATAGCATCAAGCGGAGCCGTAAGTCCGAAGTTTGAGTTGGAGCATGGGATGTAGATTGCTTCATCGCTCAATTAACCTTTATACTTTCTATGCAATTCCATTTATATTTCACTACTTGTCGAAAGGAGTGCTCAAAATAGGGCCAAGAGGGAGTATAAGCGAGTGTGACTCTATTTGCCAGTTCTGCAATGATGGAAGGACTCTGACTACCTTCAAGCGAATCAAACCCCACTTCCCGCGCGCAGTCCCCCATTACTCGTGACGCAACCAATATTAATTCTTTCCCACTGGAAATTTGTCTTCTTTTTCCCAAAACCACCATCTTGTTGGGATCGATAATCTGGCATCCCGTACATTCCATATATTTCTACAGGTCATATACAACTAGATCAAGAGCGGATCTTGAACCTAGATTGTTTTCTCTGAAATTATGCTTTCACTCTAATGTTGTTGCCTTCAAAACTGTGGCGGATTTACTAAGGAACGCTGAATGCACAGGCAGAGGTGGACTCATATTGAGTGCCCAGTGGTGGAAAAGGATCGACATATAAGAGGTGGTTTAAATAGTGATGCCAAAAGGGGGAAGTTTTTAGAAAAGGTGGTCCATCAATAAATTTATAAATAGCGTTCTTACCTTAAAATTTGTGTTTTTTAGAAATGTTTAAATATTGCATATATTTAATAAACTAAAACAATTAAATAATGTATATTTGAATGTAAAAATGTATAAAAAAACACAGTATATAAAGCACATTCTAAAAATTTTAAAACATAAAATGTAATTTAAAAAGAGTTCGTCTCTTGAAAGACGGTCTTTCCATAAGTTATGGAAAGACCAAGGTTTAAAGTGTAAATTAGAATAAATTAAGATAAAATTTTTGGGTTGCATGAATCAGGTTATAAATTTTATAACTACTACATGTTGCATACTAAAATTTTAATATTGCAACTAAGACCTTTTACCTTTTAATATTCTAATCAAACCCCGTCTTTCCATAAGCTTATGGAAAGACCGTCTTTCCCAAGACTTTGCCATTTAAAAAATGCAGTATATAAGTGTGATAAAGTTAAATTAAAGGAACGGCTCTTTTTAAAAACCTCCTCAAATCCTGGCTTTCTCTGACAGTTACCGTCGCTCACAATGGTGCCTAGGGTTTAACCCTCCGCCGTCACCGCGATGAGGAGGTCGCTGCGATTGTTTACCACCCAGCCTACTATTGATGTCTCTAATCCTGATGACCACCAATCGAACAAAACTCCATTCATTCATAAGAAGAAAACTGATCACTTAGGAAAGCCAATATGTGTTTTTCCGACAAGGAGTGCGACAAACTGGAGGAGCCTCTCAAATGAACACTCGTTGGCAAATTCTCTCGAGCTCGCCCCACAATGGGGAAACTACGAAAATATAGGGCACTTGGGAGGGGCGGATATAAATCTGCTTGATTGGCGCCAAGTATTAATATATTTTTTGTTTGCAGGAAGATTACATCTGGTGCTGGTTGCATAAGATCTAGAACTTCGGTTCTTATTCACTGAGGACCGCTAAATGGACTCCGCAGATCCAGATGAAGACTCTCCGGTGGTGCCAATATGGATAGCGTGCTATGAAGTTAACATTGTTTTTCATACGAGCCAGTGATGAACATAGGGAGCTTGATAGGAGAGCCTATTAAGGTTGACAATGTCGCAATTAATCAAACCAGGCCTCACGTTGGAAAGGTATGTGTCGAAGTTGATATTACTAAACCCATACATGAATAATATGGATAGAATATAGGGGTTTAGGTTTCTGACAGTACTTAGATTATGGAAATGTCCCAAATTATTGTGGAAAATATTTCAAAATTGGGCATCGTACATCTAGTTGTAAACTTGGGGATACACAAGTTAAAAATGAACCATGCAGGCATAATACCGGTCCCATTGGGATGAGCTTTGGTTGGTTTAATTGATTTTTGGTTTACTCGGTTCGGGTTATTCAACTTTACCCTTGAAAAACTCAAAATCAAAATCGATCTAACTAACTCGAAAAATCGAATTATTTGAACCGAATTCAAAATTCGATTTTGGTTTGGATTCGGTTTCAAACCAAATAAACCGAATTTATGGAAAATTTTATTTAAAAAATTACTAAAAATACATAAACTAATTTAAGATTATATATAAAAATATGTAATTTAATTTCCACATCATAAAACTCAAGTGTTTAAAATAAAAATCCAACAACTACAATACAAATTCAACAGTAAAAACTTTAGATGTTTAAAATTATATTATATATATATATATATATATATATATATATTATGAATTTATTTTTTAATTTCAAGTCGGTATTCAAGTTGGTTTTCAGATTGAGTTTCGATATGCAAAACTAAACTAAAAATCATATTCAAGAATCGGTTTACTCATTTCGATTATCCAAAAACCGCATTTAAATTTGGTTTCGGGTTATTCAAATTAAAATTATTCGATTTTATGTTCGGTTTTCAATTTTTTTTGTCCATCCCTAATTCCAATAGATCCTAAAGAAAAACAAAAGGAAACATCATCTGGCTTAACTATAAAAGAAAAAGTAACAACTTTAGTTTATAGGCCTGTTAAGAAAACTGCAAATGATGCCACAGAAGCCATTGTCGTTAATGACACTCAAAATGTGGTAATATATGAGACTGCGAAACTCCAACTTGATGAAGTTACTTTTAATAAGGAAAACAAATACTGATCAGTCACAAGTACTATGCCCAGATAATCAACGGACTACGAAGTATGATCCAACAAATGTTAGCTTAGGTCATGGAAGTCATACCAAAGGAACCAATTCCTCTGGTATGAATTTAACTAATAATGTTTTAAATGACAAGCATACAAATACTCAGCAGAAGGTTAGGCAGTCACGTTAGGTCAAAATTAATAGCAGTGAGGCTATCATTATTGAGGACAAGCCAAGCCAATCTGTGCTGAAGGAAACAAGTATGGAAAATGAAATACAAGATGGGCATGATAATGGGAATTTGGCCACATCCGGTTAGCACCCCGAACACCTTCATTCTAATGACCTGTCACTCATTATAAATTTGCCCGATAAAATTAGTGATGAAATTAGAGATCAGTGGTCTATTGAGAAATTACCAAATCACAAAGATGGTGACATAATTTTAAAACCTCTTTGCTCATTGCAAAACAAATTTAATAGGCTGCAAAATGAAGAGGAACATAACACTGAATCTAATGCTAGGGATAACACACATCAGAAACAGAGTAAAAGAAAAGATTATTCAAGCATGACTAAGACAATCAAAACTAGATCCCAAGTTGACTTAAAATCCCTGATTTAAATGATAAGCTTTACCATATGTGTTTAGAACATTAGGGGGTTAATATAAAGAGAGAATTAGAAATTTCATACTGGAACATCACAGTGAATAATGTGGTATTAGAAAAAACGACTAAAAACAGTCACTCAGGGGAACACCTCCCTCCAGGAAAACCTAGCCGTGGCTTTCTCCCTTCTTCTTCAATCTTTTTCCCCATCTTCCCATTAGAGGAGATGGAGAACAACAGTTTATTCTAATTTATATTTTTGTTATTCAATAAGTGTGAGATTTGTCTCAATAGATTAGTTTTGTTCTTCGACTTGATCGATTAGATCGTTGTGTTCATGATGATTTCTCGATTTAGTTGTTCACGTTGATGTATTATTCTTGATCTACGTGTTCAGATCGCGTGTTCATAATTTTGTTTGTGGTTTTATTTTTGGGTTTCCATAAATTTAGATTCGCCTGATATGTGCTTTTCAAGGTGTTTACAGTTTGAACAACATAGATCGTGGTGGGATCAAGTTGTTTTACAGTTGTAGAAGATCTCTGTTTGGCGCAGTGATATTGATCCCCTCTCCCAAGTGGTCATAATTTTTGCGGGAAACAAGTTAATATCCCCGAGGGTGATGTTATAAATTTATTTTATTGGATCTCTAATCTGTAATAGTACTGACGATCGGTCTGGTTGACATGTAATTTAGATATCATTGTAATATGTTAGTTATTGCTAGATGCTAGTTAGATTGGATGTCAAATTGTTACCGGTTTTATCAGATGATTAGTACCCATCCTACTACACACACCCTGCTGGTGGTGGTTACAGTGAACAACCGCCTTCCTCCGCCGCTGTAGCATGAAGAAGTGGGTCAAACTCAAACCGGAGGCACATTCTGTACCGGGGAGTCCGATTCCGAAGAGCGAAATGGGTTTCAGAGATACGTGAACCACGCCAAACCAATTGTATATGGTTGGCTGGGCACTGCACTGAGAGGGCCGGATGCATCGCTCAATTTCCCTGAGGCGGCCAGCACTTACCCTGATCCCGGCATCCCTCTCGGCCATGACATTCAGCTGTATTAAGGAATTAGAATATTACTTGTAATTGTAATTATATTCTATTACCTTTTCCTTCCTTGTACCGTTATTCTGTATCACTATATAATGTATCTCGAGATCATAAATAAAAACACAGATTATTACCCTTATTTTCTACACGGTATCAGAGGCAAAAATCCAAAAATCCTAAAGAAAATTTCGCTGCAACAGTCGAGCCATCGCCGTCGTTGTCAAGCCGAGCGTGGTACTCACGCGCCGCCGCACAACCGCCGTCGTCCGCTCGTCGTTCCGCCGACAATCACCGCTGCCGCCATCTGGTTGTGGTGATCTATCTGCCGCCGTTCTAGATCCAATCGGTCTATGCGTTTAGTCCCACGCACTGATCCTGAAGTCCACGCACCGCCGCTCCCGATCCGATCTGCTGCCACTGATCCGGTTTGCCGCTGATCTGTACCTAATTTTACATGATGTTTGTTTCTGAAGAAGAAGATCATATTGATGCTGCACCTGAGGTTCCGAAGCTTCAGGATATGATTGGTTATGGTGTGATTGTAACTTTACTGAAGCAGTTGTAGTTGTAATCTGGGCCTCAGACTACTGTACCTATTGGCCGTCTATCGACCGATCCTTACTTTATTGGTATAGCAATAGTCCAGGTCTGCAAATTATACCGAACATGCTGAATGGTCAAGAAAAATACATTGAATGGTCTGGCGCGATGAGCTGCGCATTCCTTGCTAAGAACAAGATTGGTTTCATTGATGGATCCATTACCAAACCCCAGGATGGTCATCCTGATGTTGCTGATTGGCCTGAGGTTAATGCTACTCTTGTCTGCTGGATCTTGCAAACCCTGAATCCAGTTGAGATCTTTTACAAGCTTGTTTTCCATAGTTAAGGAACTATGGGATGACTTGAAGGCACGATTTATTCTTGGTGATGGTATGACTGTTTTGCAAATACAAGAAGCTATTTAGAGTTGCGGGCAAAATGGCCCATCGACATTTACTTTGGCAAACTGAAGAAGTTGTTTACAGACTACCACTGCATGCAGCCTCCTCTAGTTTATGACTGTGAGGAGAGTAAGGCATCGTGTCATTGCAATATTTCTATGAGAGTCTTCCGAGAGAGAGAGAGAGAGAAGGATTTGATCTATCAATTCATCTGTGGGCTCGACGAAGGCTTTCACATCTTGCGATCACATATCATGAGTATTGATCTGATGCCACTTGTCATAAAATTGTATGCCCTTCTTTCCCAGGAGGAGAATCATCAAGCTGTTATCTGAGCTCGTGAGGCTTCTTCTGACTCCATGGCGTATGCTGCACAATGCCCACCACCTACAAGTTCTTTGCCAGTTGTTCTTTCTGCAGCTGACCGCAAGAATCATGTTTGTACACATTGTCATCGCAAGGGTCACGACAAAGATTCCTATTTCCAGATCATTGGTGTACCATAATGGTTCAAGGAGTTGAAGGAGAAAGCTGGCACCGCCAGGAGGACGGCGCTAGCTTCTCAGCCGACCACCGCCACTGTGAACGGAGGATCCGCTATGACTCTTCCACTCCCATCGCTGTTTGGCGGTGCCGCCATGTCGACGCCTGACCTAGCAGCGATGGCTTCCTTTGGACGCGTCCCTACCCAGTTTGATTTTGGCCTCGTTCTGTCTGATGACCACTGGAGCATGACCATGTATTTATTTAATCAGTTTAATTCTCTTACTGACAATGGGTCAGGTAAGTATACTTTGCCTTGGATACTTGATTTGGGAGCCTCATATCACATGACAAGTGACAAGGGTTCTCTTACTGATATTACTACTGCTATTGACACTGTGAATGTTGTTCTGCCTGATGGCTCTGTCTCATCTACTACCCAATATGGTTCTATTTTCTTTGGTGCTATCACTCTTACTCATATGCTATATATACCTACTTTGCGGTGCAACTAATTATCATGCTCTAGATTGTTATCTGCCTTAAAATGTCTAGATTTGTCTACTGAAAACTATTGCATTATACAGAAAATTGGTACGAGAAAAGTGATTGGCATGGGTGAACAGAAAGGGGTTTTTTTAGGCTTTGTCAGCTGGATACTCGTGATCGTCCTCCTATCCCGCAGTCTCTTCCGACAGTTGCTTCTGTATCTACTTCTGATTTATGGCATCAACATCTTGGGCATCCTTCCTCTACAGTTTAGTCTTCTGTTTCTTCTATTAATTTTAGCACTAATTAGACTTTTGTTCCTTGCTCTATATGCTATAGAGCAAAATAGACTAGACATAGTTTTCCATTAAGTTCTACAAATGCTACTGCACTATTTCAATTAATACATTGTGATGTTTGGGGTCTTTATAGAACACCATCTTCTAGTGGTGCATTTTATTTTTTAACTATAGTTGATGATTATTCTCGAGCTATTTGGGTTTATTTATTAGTTGCTAAATCAGAAGTAGCTTCTAGATTTTTGGAATTTAGTGCCTTGGTGAAGAACAAGTGGGAAGGAACCATACTACGTGTTTGGGCTGATAATGTGTTTGAGTTTAAACAAAGCATCACCATTTACTCAATGTGTCATGTGCCTTACAGTTTCAAGCCAGTCTTCCAGTTGATTTTTGGGGAGAATGTATTCTTACTGCTGCTTATCTGATTAACTGGACACCAACGAAGCATCTCAATGGTCGTACTCCTTTGAGTTGCTCTATGGGCAAGCTCCAAATTACTCATCCTTAAGAGTTTTTGGATACTTGTGTTTTGCTGCTCATGTTCCCAGATATCTTCACAAGTTTGCACCTAGAAGTGAGCGTTATTTGTTACTTGGTTACCCTACTGGAAAGAAAGACTATCACCTTTTTTGACCTGGAATCCCACGTAGTCTTTACCAGTCGGGTTGCATATTTTTTTGAAGACCAGTTCCCGTATTCTGCAACTCTGACATCGGCTTCATCAGAAACCCCAACATCGTCACCACCTCACCTTCGGCCTTCTCATTACCGTTGTCAGAGTCGCACGACCCATTGCCTCCGGCCCCATACTTCCAGCCACCACCGGTCACCCGCTACCGGTCACTGCAGTTCTCTGATGCTGGTCGCCACCGGTCCTCCACCATCGGTAGTTTTCGGTCCCCTGTCGCCGGTCGCCGTCAACACCGACCCACCAGTGCTTACCAGCCCATCCTCAATAGATAAGGTTCCATCGGTGGATCTCGACCAAGACCGTCAGACTCTACTTCCAGCCCAGCCAGACGTTGCATCGCCACAGATGCCACCACCTCATGCGTCTCATGCGCCGTTGCCTTCACGTGCTGCCTGCCTAGCCTCATTCCGCGGCATCTTCAACTCTGGATAGTTTCACCGCTAAGTTTCCACTTATTAGACAAAGTATTCATGCTTACCGACCTTCTCCTTGTTTGGAAGATTATGATTGTGATGATTATGCCTGTGCTCTTACTACTGAAGACCCCCCTACTGCTACGTTCACTCATGCACCGTCACTATCCTCAGGTGTTCTCTATCCTCTTACTAATTATGAAAATTGTGATAAGTTTTCTTGTATGCATTCTAGATTTTTATGTGTAGTAACATCTAGTGTAGATCCCACCACTTATTCCGAGGTATCACAAAATGCTCATTGGCAAGATGCTATGATTGAAGATCTTACTGCGCTTTAGCGCAATCAGACTTGGACTTTGGCTCCCCTGCCTCTAGATAAGAAGGTGATTGGTTGCAAATGGGTTTACCAGATGTAGTTTAAGTCAGATGGTACTATTGAACGATATAAGACGCGCCTAGTGGTTCTCGGGAATCGCCAGGTTGAAGGGTTGATTATACTGAGAAATTTTCTCTGGTTGCGAAGATGAGTTATGTTCGTCTATTCTTATCTGTTATGGTCATTCATGGTTGTGAACTGCATCGGATGGGTTACATAATGCTTTCTTGCATGGTGATTTGCATGAAGAGGTTTTTATACGACCCCACCAGGCTATGCCGCACCCCATGGTCAAGTATGTTGCCTTCAGAAATCTTTTTATGGTCTTCACCTGGCTCCTAGAAATTGGCTTTCCAAATTGGCTCAGGCTTTACGAGAATTTGGTTTTGTTCAGAGTAAGGTAGATTACTCTTTGTTTGTCTTTTTCGATGGATTGGTTTTTTGCGTGTTCTGGTTTATGTGGATGATTTGGTCATTGGTGGTAGCTCTTCTGCACTCATCTCTGAGTTCTAGAAATACTTGAGTTCTTGTTTCCATATGAAAGATATTGGTTTACTTTAGTATTTCATGGGCATAGAGATTGCTAGACAACCGGAGGGAATGTTTCTTTCGTAAAGGAAATATTCCTTGGAAATTTTATTTGATATAGGTTTCTTTGCTTCTAAACAGACTGAATTTCAAATGGAGCAACAACGTGATCTGGCGCGTATTGAGGGTCCAGCTTACCATGATCCCGAGCAGTACAGACATCTGGTTGGGCCCCTGATATATTTGACTAACACACGTCCGGAGCTTAGTTATTTGGTTCATACACTTGAGCAATTCATGAAGTCTCCTTGTGTTCCTCACTGGCAAGCTGCAGTTCGTGTGTTGCACTACTTGAAGAGTCATCATGGTCAAGGTTTATTTCTCTTCTCCAGTAGTGCGTTACAATTGACTGCTTACTGTGATTCAGATTGTGCTGCATGCCCAATTACCTGACGTTCTGTTTCCAGATATATTGTGATGATTGGTAATTCTCCAGTTTCTTGGAAGACTAAGAAGCAATCTACTATTTCTTGATCTTCCGCTGGAGTATCGTGCTATGGCTGTTACCTGTTGTGAGTTATTATGGCTTAAGTCTTTACTGAAAGACTTAGGGGTTATTCACACTTCTCCTATGCGACTGTTTTGTGATAGTCAATATGCTCTTCATATTATGACAAATCCAATGTTCCATAAATGCACAAAGCATATTGAAGTTGATTGTCATTTTGTCTGGGATCTTGTTCAATCTGGTACTATTGTTATTCAGCATATCCGCACGTCAGACCAACCTGGGAAATTGTCCACTAAGGCTCTCAAACGTAACCAGTTACATTCCCTGCTTAGAAAGTTGGGCATTTCTGATCCCTATGCTCCAACTTGAGGAGGAGTATTAAGGAATTAGAATATTACTTGTAATTGTAAATTTATTCTATTACCTTTTCCTAACTTGTATAGGTATTCTGTACCACTATATAATGTATCCTGAGATCATGAATAAAAACACAAATTATTACCCTGATTTACTACAAGCTGCCACCGCTAGAGAATCGCTGCCGCCGCCGATACCTGAGGAAAGCTACAAAAACGAGTATGTTAATGAGGAGGAAATATTCGACATGCCCAACCTTAAACGGTTATGAATATTTTGGGAGGCAACGCCAACATAGCATTAAGGTTGATTATAAAATAACTTCTCTTTCATCAAATAATCCTACATGCTCACCGTTTTGGGAAGCAACGCCTCTCCCACTACCAAGGATATCAAGGGCATCCTCGGATTTATCGGAATCGATGCCGATGATGACAGAATCGAGCTTCTACTGTCCCAGTTTGCCGGTAAGGACATCACCTAGCTAATCGCGGCCGACAAGGAGAAGCTATCATTGGTTCCAGCCAGAAAATCAAAAGTTGTGCAGCTGGAAAACCAAAAGTTTATCAAAATTTAGGAGCTGAGTGCGACGACAAGGAGATGCTAAATCCAAAGTTCATTGAAATTATAGGGGAATATTTTTTAAATTAGAATTTGTTTAGGAATAAAATTAAATAGTTGAAAATATTTTCTAAATGCAGGTCCAAAATTCCTAAATACAGGTAATGTGGACAATATAGTAATCGTTCATTAAGTTTACCTACATTTAGGAATTTCTCAACCTGTATTTAGATTTGGCCAACGAAAATTAACATTTCTCTTCTAGTAATCATAGAACCATTTCTGAAGTTAGAAAAAATAGACTCAGTAGCATATAAACTGGTTATAACCATTTATATTCGGAACCTCTAGAAGTAAGATTCATATTTTATGGGATGATAATTTCACTAAAATGTTAATTATGTATCAAGTGAATTAAAACATGTGACCTTTGCATCATCATGGACAACTACATTTGCTTATGGAGGACATAATAGGTCAAATAGGTATCCTTTGTGGAATGATCATTGGGGATTTTGATGTGGTTAAAGAGGTGAATGAATACCTAGAACAATCATCTCCCAGTTTGAATATTATGTTGGATTTTAATGACTTTAATGAAGACAGTAATTTAACTGAGTTCCCTACAAGTGAAAATCAGTTTACATGGGCAGGATGATGATAGAGCTGCAGGTACACCCATTCATACATGACAGATTAATATGGAAGCCATCAAACAATGGAGAGTTCAGTTTCAAGTTTGCATACAAGATAGTTGTCTCACGAAAATCAGAAATCAGAATTCTGAAGAAGGTATGGTTCTCAAAACTGCCAAAGAAAATTTCTATGTTCATGTGGAAACTTTCAAATGCAATTTTACTTTTAGATGACATACTCAATTTCAGCAATATTTCACTTGCATCTAAATGGCCACTTTGCAACAACACTGACACACTTAGCCACTACTTCAATGATTGTTCTCTAGCCATAGACCTGTGGATATTTTTTGACCATATGATAGGACTGAGGCACCAATATTTCAACTCCATCTTTGACAGACTTTCACATTACTGGTCTTATAATGGAAAGACAAAAATACACTAATCACCATCTTTCCCTCTCTCATCTGTTGGCAAATATAAAAAGCTAGAAACAGTTTCATTTTTTATAATATTAGACCAAATAGGGAAAAAGTGATTGATAACACCAAAAGAGACATGTTCCTCATCTTCTATACCAAACCAGAGGTTAGTACAGAGATAAATGATCATCACTGGGTTCAAATTGGTCTAATCCCACCTATGAAAAAACCAACAATACCCAAAATTAAATGCATCACATGGTCTAAACCTAAACTGGAATAAAAAATCAACTTTGATGCACCATGGAAGCAGGGGGTAGACTGTGGTATTGGGATAGTTATCACGAATAAATATGGAACATTTCTTAAGGCATGCCATAAATCTTTTAGAGCAAAAACTAATTTCCAAGCTGAATTCCTAAGTCTAAAGGAAGGACTAATTTTTGCAGCTGATTTGTGCCTAAACGCTTTCTCCCTTGAAACTTATTGTGCCAATATTCTAGAAGTAATGAAAGACCCTACCAAAGCCTCATGGGAATTGTATCATTTAGTATCTGAAATCAAACAAAGGATAGGGGACCTCATAATTACACACTGTAAGAGAGGGAAATATGGTTGTTGATAGATTAAGTAAACTAGGAAGGAATAAGGAACAAAAAATTCTAAACCACCATGACCTTGATCAGAAAACCAAGGGACTTCTAGCTCTTGACAAAGAACAGATAACTTCCATTAGAATCTTGAATGGATACTGCTGATTTTGAAATGAAAATGCAGGTTGGAACGATCATCAACAACAGGAGGCAAAATGAAATGGCCAGGCTACAACCCAAGAGTAGCAAACTGAAGATACTCCAACATAAAATCAAGCATGGAATCAACCTCAAACAAGGCCGCAAACCATGGGCAACAACTGGGAAGCGGATCCAAGGTGGAATTGTGCAACAGATGCAGAAATCAAAGAATAATGTGCACAAGGAGAAGGCTGGAGATAGTATCTCAACAAGATGAAAACCAATTCACGTTTCTCTCGAGCATCAAGCCCTCGATCCATCAGCCATCAAGCACTTGAGCCTCGAGCCCTCATGCAACCGAGCCCTCAAACCCTAGAACCCTCGAGCCATCAATCCATCGAGCCTCGAGCCCTCGAGCCATCAAACCATCAAGCACTCGAGCCTCGAGCACTCGTATCTAGTGGCAGCGGAAAAGATAACGAGACACAAGATGGAACACTGTTGGAATCCAGGTTTCCCGCACACCAGCACTTAAACCATCGGGCCCTCGAACCTCTAGGCTCGAGGACTCTCGAGCCCAAGAACCTCATGACTCGTGCCACAATCACACGAGCACTCGAGCTCGGAGCCATCGAGCCCCGAGCACCGACCACTCGAGCCTCGAACCTTCGACCCCTAGAGTCCTTGAGCCTCGAGCCCACAAGCACTCGATCCTCGAGTACTCGAACCAGGTGGTGGAGAAGAAGACCAGACACAAGATGGAAACCAGATTTCCAGCACTCGAACATTTTCTTACTTAGAGCCTTTTTGGAGATCTGGCCATTTACCCATGTCAACATGAGGGGTGGAGACATGGAAAATGGAATCATCGACAAAAACCCCCTAAGTAGACTTTCGCTCAGAAATTTTGACAACCACATATTATCTTTTTGTACAAAGTCTTAAAAATTATTTTGAAGCAAATCTTTGTAAAAGAATATTTTACCATTTTCAGGTTTGGGGAACCTAATACATATCCATCCCATCAATATGGGTTAATTTAAAAAAAAGTTTACATGGGCAGGAATTAGAAAATTAGGTCATGTGTGACAAACATTTGATAGGGTTCTGGTGAATCCTAGCTTCTTAAAATATTTTCTTCATGCTCAGATTAGAGTAAAAGCAAGGTTACCATCAGTCATCAGATTATTCACCATTGGTAGTTAAAATTGAAGATAAGATCTATGAAACTTGCCATAAGTCATTCAGGTTCCAGCACTGCTGGATAACACCCCTAAATTTTATTGAGGTAGTAAAGGAAAACTTGGATCAACCAAGTGGGGTTTATGGGATGCATACTTTCACAGTTAAACTCAAAAGACTTAAGAAGAAGCTAAAGAAATGGAATAAGGAGATATTTTGAAATGTTGATGATAAAGTTTAAGCAGCCGATAAATTAGTACTAGAAGCTAAGATACACCATCAAAATGATAACTCATATAGTACTAGAACTGAACTGAACAGATTACTAGGTGAGCTTACAATTTCTTTATCTAAGAAGGAAATATATTTGTAGCAAAAATCCATGGTTAGCTGGCTGAAAAATGGGGATTCAAATACAAAGTTTTCCCATGCTTCAGTTAAGGCTAAACAAACAATTTTGGCTAGTAAAAACTTAAATAATCAGTGGATAGAATATCAAGAAGACATGGACAGGAAGCAGTACTTTTCTACTCTAAACTTTTAACCGCGGAAAATCTGGACATGATGGTATAGTAATTTGGATCTAAAAGCATGTGTTAACAATGTATTTGACAACTTAATCAGTATGTTTTGGTTGGTTTATTACTAGTTTTAGTTAGGTTTACATTACAAAGGGTTTAGATTACCATTGTTGGTTTTCTTATCTAAATCCCTAGTTTTGTAGACTTAATTGGATCTAATGGACACTATGTCCTCACGAGTGCCTTGATTATGTTTTGTGAGCTTATTGGTAGGTTGCTCGTGAGCACGTCAACGTAGATTGTAAAATGCCATTTTCTAGAATGGTAGTAGATTATAAAAGGCCATCCGCAAGGATGGTAGAAGACTAAAGACCCAAGTCAAAATGTGGTGGAAGATACAAGGGTCGAAGAAGGAAGACAAAGAAGTGGGAGAATTAAGATCTGAGAGTTTTACAGAGTTCTGGGAATGATTCGAGAAAAATCAGCATTTGAGGGTTGCACCGTTGGATTCTTCTTCTCGAGCACTATAAAATTGACCACAAGAACTCTCAAATAGAATTAATGGTTCATCTCTAGCTGTGCAAACAAGTTTAAGGAAAGATCCAAGTTTAGGAAGAAGTTCCCAACCGGCGGCCAATAACGAATGGCGCAACAGTGCGCTCAGGATGGCCGAGACAAGCCCCCAGCTGGTGGCCCGTGCTGAATCGCACGGGCCATGCTTAGCCAAGATACATAACCCATTGTAGCAGCACGAGACATTGTAGCATTATGGACCATGTGCTTTTGCACGACCCATACGACAAAATCTAGAAGATCTAGCCCACGCCTCGCTACGTTTTGCACACCCATAACATACGTTTGCCTAGAAATTGACTCCCAGCTAGTGGCCCGCAAGGATATACACGGCTTGCGCTGTTCAGAAGAGGAAATCATGCATCTGACCGGCGGCCTGTGAGAATCCATATGGCTTGTGCCGTTCAAATGCTATAGGAGGTGATCTCAGCTAGAAGCCCGTGCACTATTACATGAGCCGTGCCACAAGGGACGTGTGCTTTTACATGGCTTGTGCCGATGTGGCACTGGTGGGGCACGACCCGTGCTAATGTGGCACTAGTGAGGACTTAGGGTTTCACTAGTGGCCTTAGGGTTAGGGATGGCAATGGGGCGGGGCCGGTACGGATTATGGTACCTCCATACCTGTGTCTACCTAAAATTTTCATACCCATACCTGCCTCAATACCCATGGCGGGTACAACTTTAAAATCCGCCCTGCCCCATCGGGTATTGTACAAAATCAATGCCCGCCCCATCACCCACCTGGGTATCCTTACCCACTTCATATTCATTGTACTCGTCCAACTTATATATCAAAAAATATATAAAATCCACATTTTTATAGTAACTTTTATATTAAAATTAATTAATGTATTTACATGAAATTATTATAGTAAGATATGTGCAATATGGATAAATACAATTTTTTATATCAAATTAGCGGGTACATAACGGGTTTAGTGGGGCGGGTAGGCGATGGGGTGGGTATAAGCTAATATCCACGTCCGACCCACTACCCATGGCGAGTATGATTTTCATAGCCATACCCGCCCCACCCCACCAAAACAACCTCCATACCCGCCCATTAGTATGGATGCGGGATGGACCTCCACTAAATCCCGACCCATTTATCTTCTCCTAGATAAGGAGTCTTTAGTCTCCTAGGGTAAAAAAAAATAGGCATAATGTAAATCTTATTTTCTGAGTAGGTAGAAGGAAGAGTAGAATTCTCTCTCTCTAGAGTTATTCTTCTATTTTCCTTCTATTTTCTTTTCTTTTCTTTTTCTTAAATCCATGATATTTAATCTAATGAATACTATGGATTTATTTGTAGTATAGTAGTGATTTAGCTTAGGGATCTATATTTGTATTCATTACTAGATGTTGACCTTTTGAGATTTTTAGATTTCTCTATCTTTATGTCCTATGAATATTTGTGCTTGATTTATGCTTTATGTTCTTGTGAGGTTTATGCTATGCCATGTTTTATGGTGCACCTATACATCCATGTGTAGTGTAATATCGTGTTAGATTATAGCTATTCTAGGTTAAAGAGTACAGGGGAGAGTCGTACATTCATGCTATCTTGAGAGTACCATCTCAATTGTTAGTCTATAAATCTAATTGCCTAGTCGGGTAAGCGATTTCATGTTAGGGGATTTGGATTAATCCTTAACAAGGGGAAACCCTTGGCTTACCCGGATAAATGAACGTGATAGTTTGTAGCGACTAGGCACTGCTGCAGGGCAGTGGAATTTGCACCGTAAAACACCCCATTCGCACAAGTATTTTGGCCCTCTGAAATACCATGTAGCGGTGTAAGAAGGCCTATCATATGCACCGATATAATATACCGGTGTATTAATGTTTTATACACCAATAATAATAACCAGTGCATAAAAAAAGAAACCTTATAGATCAAGCACACAGGAAATTTTAATACCGGTGTACAAAATATGTACCCGTGTAGAATGATAGGGGGGGCACAAAAAATTTGCACCGGTATGTAGATAGATGCCGGTGTGAAATATTGTGTAATTTTACACTAGTACAAATAAAAAACACCTGTAAAAAAATGCACCGCCATCATAATTTACACCAGTATAAGAAACTACACCGGTATGTGATAAACGGTTAGCATTACCGGTGTATTTGATTTTTCAAAGAAATATATATATTTTTAATTTGATACATTTTTTACACTGGTATGTATTAGTTTTACCGGTGCCTGAGCTAAATAATATTTGCAATGCTCAATTTGATTTCCGGTGGCCCCTCATGAATAATTTCCGAGGTAATAACAACCAGAAATACTTGAATCCAAACTATTATAAATCTAACCTTGAAAAATGTAGAAACTTCAAACACCTAGATAATATTGATCATTAAACACACAAATTTATTGAAACGATGAATAGAAAATGTATCTTCACCATGAATGGAAAAAAAATAAAATACCACACAAGTTTAGTATGACTAAACACCAACAACACAATTTTAATATAATCAACCACAGAAAATCAATTATCAACCTATTATGTCATTTTTATGATCGAGAAGTTGCAACGAAGTGTTCGCTTGATGCAGGTAAGTATCGAGCCAAGCCCCCCTTGAATTTTCTACACATGGTACAACCATTGGCTATCTGGGAAGATTTGTCAATTTGAAACTTACAATGTTAGTGAAGAATGTTGTAGAAATTTTGAATAACTAATTTTGAGATGTAATTTTTACCTCCAGGATATTGTTTGTCTCTGAATGATTAACAAATTCTTCAATGAAGAGCATGACAGAGTACCAGCATTGTCATGAACCAAGCTGGGTTCGGTATTGCACAGGAATGGTATATTTCGTTACCAATTCTCAACCTAATAAATGATGTGGATGAAATGATAGAATGATATACTTATATGTTCTTGATTTTACATATGTAGTCGGGTTTTGGCTCCGCCTTTCTCTTCTCCCTTTGGTATATGCATGCAAGCCTATTATAAAAGTAAATGAAAATGGTAACTTCTTCTTGTATAATACAATACTGACTTATTATTTGATTGATCGTAATACCTAGAAATGACCATGAGTTCGATGAAGTTGGTTGGTTTGATACCCCTCGACAATGTGTCCAGCGTGAAAACCTCTTCCATTCTAGGATGGATAATGATGAGGTAACAATGATCGTTGCTGGAAAATTATGAGAATTAATTACTGAAATAGAAGAGGTTTGAAATGTAAATGTTAAATCTAGAAAAAAAAGCCATACATTATACTGTAGGGGACAATATAGAACTCATCCTCAGTTTCCTTCATTGTTGTCCAGATAAGGCTGAAATGCTTTTCAACCTCCTGATTGATGTTGGTCAAGTTTCCACAGTTTGTAGGGCAGAATTGGATGTGGCCTGCATTATCTTCCCAGATTTTCTGCCCAAGGTGTCTGTACCAATAAGGATAGTTAAAGAATTAAATTCTATTTGATTACAAATACAAAAATAGGACGTAGGGTTTTGAAACTCACCCTATCCATACATCAATCTGTGCATTATTGATCCAGGTCATCGATTTCATATTCCCGAGCTTCTTCCCAAACCCAACCAGAACATCTATGCCCAAACCGTTGGTGTACTTGCATGCAAAGGTTGATGGTCGAAAACAGGGAAGAACATGCAGTCTTTATTCTTTATCATTTATAGGATAGCTGTATTGCATTCCACGATGAATCTCTTCATAATCGGCCAATCTTTCAAGTTTCGTCTGTTGATAATCCGTGGGTGAAAAATTACACGAATGTTAACTTAAATATCTAGAAATTGATAGTCGTAGGCAATGAATAATTCTATATATATAATAGAATTAAGTAATTTGGTTTTCAAATACAAATAATCTAAATTAAAGGCTTGGGCCTACCTATCCCGATAGGACCCCATAAAAAAATGGGGGCGCACCCCCCACACAAGCACCGCCTAACGAAGGAGGGGCGGAGAAAGCTACAGGCCTCAAATTTCCTTCGGCAACTAAACACGAGGGTTGCGCTCGTTGCGGGACTTAACCCAACACCTTACGGCACGAGCTGACGACAGCCATGCACCACCTGTGTCCGCGTTCCCGAAGGCACCCCTCTCTTTCAAGAGGGTTCGCGGCATGTCAAGCCCTGGTAAAGTAGCTGCTTCAGCTTCAGCCACTCGAATTTTCGATATGTGGAACCAAACCAGGTCTTTTTCGGTTCCAGCCTCCCCCTCGAATACATAGGGTAGGTAGGGCTGGGTGAGAAAGGGTTCCCTGTTGCCATAGGATTTGGCCCGAACTGTTCGGCAGATTCCCACGCGTTACGCACCCGTTTGCCACTTTGTTCTCAACTCTTATCACCTCCTGGGCGAGACAAGCTACCTTCCTGGGATTGTAGTTCAATCGGTCAGAGCACCGCCCTGTCAAGGTGGAAGCTGCGGGTTCGAGCCCCGTTAGTCCCGACGGATTAAATAAATACATCAATTCATCTCTCCATTTTCTGTTAAAAGGAGGAAATTTCTCGAAAAGTATTTAGTGCCCATTTCGGCCAACTCTCCATCATTTTTCTTTGGCTGAGCGGCATGTATTTCCACGGTGCTCGTTTTTCGTCATTTCTTGCGGCAACCACTGGAATATTACAGAACGATCTAAAGATCCAAAGCTCGAGTACGGTCCGTAGCAGATAACAGCGGGGCTCGAGAATTAATGTGTATTCGAATCATAGGAGCTAGCAACCGTCGATATGCTCATATTTTTGAGTAGACGGAACCATTCTATTTTGGAGGAGAGGCTATGGCTTGCATTTCGTTAAGGGGTATATATGTCTTCCTTCGCTCGCCCTCACCTCCCATCAACAGAGCAGGCTTCGAAATCTTTCATTCACTCGAAAAAAAGAAATACGCTAACAATCGGGGGAGCAAAGCCCATTTTTTGGTCCCTCTATTGATAGATCAAGGGCCCTCCTGCTTTCAGTGACTCATAGGGTTTCCTTCCCTCAGCTCAGTAGCTTGAAACTAGGCAGTAAAATAAGGAAGAGTGGCTTACCGCAGGCCCGCCAACGCTCGTGAAAACCCGGGTCGGTCGGTCCTCCATTCATCCGACCTCCGGTGTGGATAACGAGGCCACCTTCACAACCCTGAAATAAAGGATAGTTCCAATTTTTTCTTATTTATCGGGCGTCCAGTTCAGCGTAATCCATTCTTTTGTTGAGGGTCAGGCACTTTATCCAGCGTAGAGGGATAGTCCCAGGCTCTTCCTTATCTTAGGACGAATCAGCAGAGAAGGGCCTTCGCTTCGAACTCTCCTGAGCCCAGGGGCAACACTTACATAAGCCACTGTCAACCACTGTAATAAGAGCAATGGGATACACGACAACGAGCGAATCTCTTTCCCACCCGAAGCTTTAAGGTTTAGAAAAATCTCATCTAATTTCATTTTAAGAAGGACAAATAGTTTGATTCGCAAGAACAAACGAATGGTCAGTCCGCTACCAGGCCTTTTGAATTGTCTCTTTTCCTATTTCATTTTTTTATTATTGATAGATATGAATATGCCTGGCAAAGCTTCAAACAAAGAGGTTGGGCTTTCATTGCTTTTACTTGGATCCATGTCCACCACAGGCCCTGTTGTGCTAGAATCATCTCTTGGGAGAGCAATTGAATCAGCCGTTGATGCAAAATAAGCCATTCCAAGTTTGATAGGCCTGGAATCACAACACGGTCCTACTCCGAAGGCTTCGAGATCGAGGTCTCATTAGCCGAAGAAGTCCAGCAATACGAACATATTTTACTAATTGTCGTTCTGTAAGACCATAATGAAAATGCAACTTTTGTTTTTCTTCTATGGCTTTATCCGGAGGTCTCTTCATCGGCCCCAACCGAGGGAGGGAAAACGAGAATGCGCGTTCGTTTGATCTTGATCCTTGTGAAGCGAAAGGGAGACTAGACTCGATCTGCACGGACCTCCCAATAATATCCATAAATGACTTGTTTTTGATTTATTAGATTTGTTGATAAAATATCGATATTAAACCCGAAACTCCCAGCGGATGGCCAGCGGCTCAAAGAAAGGAAAGAATCGGTTACATTTTTCACGTCAGGAATAGAGGCCGTTAAGGATGTACTTGCTTCTACTTTGAAAAGTCGAGATTTTTTTGTGTGGATTTTTTTAAGGCAGAATATAAAGAGTTCCTTGCGCAATGGACTTCTTTTTCTGGATAGGCGCCCAACGGACCGTTAGAATCTTATAAAACTTTTTTTTCTATTTTGGATTGATGCAAAAACGGCTGTTTGCTGCGATGGCTATTCATTTAAGTCTTCGGGTAGCACCACTAGATCTTCAACAAGGTGGAAATTCTCGTATTCCGCTAAAAGAATACGACTACAAGACAAGCCGGAAGCTACTCGCTTCTATTCTCGTTGGGATTGGATATGGGGGCTGCCCACTATCCCCACTAGATCCAGGGCAGTCTAAACGAACAAAAAGTCCTAGCCGAAAAGGCTGTTGAAGCTGAAGCTGGGTTTGGAGTTGATGCAGTATCGGTTTCTGGGGATATGGCTGTAGCAGCTTTCTTTCTGGACTACTAAAATCGGACAACTCAGAAAAATCTTCGACGGTTCCATTTCCAGAGTAATTTTAGCGCACAATTTTGAAAGAGACTTTTCATGCCATTCCCATTTAGGTCCAATTCGATTACAGCTCTGACCACTTCTGATCGTTTTAGGGGCATATTTGGTACTGCTTCTTTAATCACAGCAACAATAACGTCGCTTGAGGGAGAATACAAAAAAAAAGTGATTTAAGACCACTTGACAAGTGTGCGGACATCACCACAGCCCACTTGGTTCTCTCGCTCCTTGCTCGCGGAGCGGCATACCGACAAAAAAAATACCGGGCTTGGACTGTATTCATTTACTAAATTAAGTAATCTCACTACTGGACTCCGCTCGCTTTCTATAGATAAGAGTTGAATACACTGAGGCCCATTTTGGCCCAACATGCGACTGACTATCATAGAGTACGTACAACCCCCAAACGGCGGGGAATATACCATTAAGGTATTAGAACGGATATTAAAGAAGGAGATCTTGTCAAACGCACTGGATCTATTGTGGATGTTCCTGCGGGAAAGGCTATGCTAGGGCGTGTGGTCGACGCGTTTCTATAATATAGAATAGAATTCTATATTTTAGTTAGAATAACAGGTATGGTATAGCAGCCTTTCCGAGCGAGATGTACCTTTATCGTTGGAAGCCCAAGCGGAGGCGCGTTTACTTATGTTTTCTCATCAGCATGAATTGCGCAAGAAGTTATTTTGGTTAAAATGCCGTGCCCACTTCCTACAATCCGGCCTGAACCTTTGGGTAGACTCTGCAGGATCAACGGCCGCCGTTCACCGGGGCTTCGGTCGCCGGCTCCCCTGTCATCAGGTCACCAACTCCCTTGACCTTCCGGCACTGGGCAGGCGTAAAAATTTTCTTAGAAAATTCACACTTCAACCTATGATTGGAACTTCAATCACTAGGAGACTGCTTTATTTAATTGTAATTTTATTTGAACTATTCGTAGAAAAACTTCAACAGATTTACAGTCTATCACGTTCAATTCTTTCAAATTCATTGGATCCTTTTCCGCGTTCGAGAATCCCCTCCCTTCTTCCACCCCGTCCCGAAGAGTAACTAGGACCAATTTAGTCACGTTTTCTCCATTTTCTGTTAAAAGGGGGACAGGAAGCAGAATGAAACTCCCAACGAGAACGACTATCCCAATGGATCTTCTGTTGATGCTTAAAGGCTGGGCTATAGGCGGACTACATAACCTTACGCTGACGCGCCTGGCCCGAGTCTAGATAGCATCTCAGGTGACTCAATGCGCTCCCTTTCTTGCGTTGTTTTTTTGGGACGCAGAAACGCATGAATTGCGCAAGAAGTTGTTTTGGTTAAAACGCCATGAGCAGCAGGATGTTGAGGTCCGAAATTCGAAGTGAAATTTTTTAGTTAGGTAGGGACAATCAATCCGTAGTGACGGGAATCTAGGAATGAATGGGGATCCCTATCAATATAAAAAGAATATTGCTTTCTGTTCATATAATGCATACAGCTCTGGACCCGCCCCTTGTTTCAGTCAGAATGAGTGATTGAAACGATTGAAAAGCAAATATGAGTTAATATATGTTCTAAGGTTGCAGGTTGTTAGACCGTAGCTTGCTGCTAACCCGCTGCCTAAACTGCATTTCGGGAGTTTGAACACCATCCCATTTTAACCAAAGCCCGTAGGGTCGTATATTCTTCGTGCTGATCAACGATGATTACAATATCGGGTAGGACAATATCCGCCGAGCCTTGATACAATCAAACGAGGATTCATACAAAAAATTAGACATTTCATGCCCTCGGAGAGTGCTGAGGGACTATCCCATGAATAAAGATTGAAGCCTCGCCCATCCACACACGGAAGAATTAAAATCGTAGATCAAAACACTATGTATGGAGGGCCCGGGTACATATTCACCGCGGCATGCTGAAAATCGAACAATTATACAATATTTGCCCTATGTTGGGCGGGCCGCGGGGCCCGGGCTCTGGAAAATCCCTGGACGGCGACCGGTTTCTGCGGTTTGTATTTCTTGTTGAATTTCAGCAGGATTAGATAGATATCCCTTCAACACAACATAGGTTATCGAAAGGATCTCGGAGACCCACCCCCCGGCGTATTTCGGATGCTTGAAGGCCCCGCTGACCCGAAGCGAGCTTCCCTTCATTTGCTTCGCGGGAGCCGCACCCCCTGGTCGGTCGCCTTCTGGGAATTGCCTAGCTCAGCTACGAAGATTTACCACCAGCTATCCAAATGCCAAAAATGTTCACGATTGTGGGTTGGGCGTTCTCGGTCATTTTGTCTCTCTTGGTGTCCTTGTTTCCTCTCACTCTACATGGGATCGTCCACTTCCTATAGAACCGATCACTAAAATACCCCTAGAGGGGGATAAGGCTAAGCGGAGCGAAAAGCCTCTTTCCCGGTTCGTCTATCGAATGGTTTTTTTAACATGGCTGCCCGTCTGGATGATATATAGGAATCTGTTTACCTCGGTTTCAATATTTCCCATACGCAATCCTTTGTATAGACGTTGTGGCGGGCGGAAGAACCCGATTTCCGACCTCTTGCATTGCATTACCATAACAAAAAAAAAGAAATCATTAAAAAAGAAAAAAAGATTGCTCTTGTGACTCGGAATGACTGAAACCACCTTTGCTTTGAATTGGCTACTTCCTTCGAGCTTCTCGTTCGATTCCAAAGCAAAGCTTCACGCTCTACCGGATCGGGGGGGGGGGGAGGAAGGTCTTCTAGGATTGAGTGGAATTTCCCATATTGTGGAGACATTTTTTTTGAAGACGGGCATCTCTTTTGGTTCGAAAGGCGTGGTTTTAAGTATGTCTCCAGATAAGGGTGGTTGAGCCACTGGAATGGAATGAGATAAGAATCTCTGGAGATCTTTCGAAGGTCATAATTTGCAGGAACATTCTACGGCGGCAGTTATCCGGTCGTACCCAAACAATAAGATTCCAGAGGAAAATGCACCTAAAATAAAATATTTCAAGCCGGCTTCCGTGGAAATTCCGCACTGCTGCTGAGTCGTCGGAACGAAGCCTTTCCTGTTCATGACTCTGCTGCCATTTCATCCGCTACAGTTAGCTCGAAAGCTAATTCAGTCACCCCAGGGTATAAATCCTAAGAGGGATAGGTCAAAGGAAAGGGGCAAGAGCACTTTCTGGTCTAGCAATTGCAATTGTAAAGGCTGGAAAATCACTCCCAGAGACTAGTAGAAAGAGAGGAGTCTAGAGCAACTACAGGAAACTATTAGACGTTACGCTCCTACCTATAGATAGGAGGAACTTCCGAGAGCCCTTCCACACGGGACTCCCGGATCACTATGGCCGACTTTCGTCTCTGTTCGACCAGTCGGTCTCACAGTCAGGCAAGGCACTACAAGAAAAAAAAACTCCCATTTCTTTCTTGGTTGGACCAACCCAACTGGTGATTTCCGAGGTACAAATCTTTTAGTTCGGATTTTTCTCGTAAAAAAAAAGAGAGCATTCGGAATTTTTGATACAAGTATTCAATTAGTCCGTACTTCGATAACGAACCTGAATGGCTTTTTTGGGTCCAATTCCATCAATTTTGGTTGAGGCAATTCTTACTTGTTCATCGGCAACTAATCTAGCTCCTGGAATGAATGTTCAGCCGGACACCAAAACAAAAGAGTTGCGGAGATCCGCGGCACCCTTTTTTAATGTTTAAAAAGAATTTTACGAACCTTCTGATTCTCTCTAGAGCACCTACTTTGCATAGATTAGGCATACAGGCATTCCAGCCCATTTCGCTTCGGGGACGGAGGTCCTCTATTATATATAATTTAAGTTGGGCCAGCCTATTTATGGGATGCCCAACGAATGTCAGATGCAAAGCCCCGCACCTCATTAAGATCATATTGGCATACTCTCCCAAAAAAAAAGAGCAGCCCAGAAAGAACTCGATGGAGATGGATTGATCGGTTGGATGATTCCAATTAATGTAATTATAGAAAATTCCATTTTGAATAAAATCCAAAATAGATATGCAATAGAGGGCTTTTCTAAATAACTAACTTACTCTCCGAGATCCTTTCGATGACCTATGTTGTGTTGAAGGGATATCTATCTAATCCGATGATCGATTGCGTAAAGACCGCGGTAGCAGCTCTTGCTCTCTTGCGTGAGATGATTGGACCTACAATTATCCTTAAACTTCCGTGCTTGGTTACGAAGAAGCGATTTGATTTTGTTCTTTTTTTTTCTATTGATTCATTTCTATCAGTCTTACGAAAAAGACACACGATTCCAGTCGGTCAATTTTTTTGAAAATAAAAATAGAATCCGAACTAAAGAATTTGTACCTCATAGGAGCGTTAGTTACTGATAGTTTCGAAGAAATATCGATCCTTCCCAGTAAAACGTGGCGTGTTCGAATTCTGATCGCTTTTACGCGAGGCTCGATAGAGAATTTGATAAGCCAATGATTTTTTTCCGTGTTTCAGAATACGGGCGTTGAGACCATAGCATGTTACACGAAAGCGCCGCTTTCTCTGTAGTGTTGTCACAGAGCTGCCCGCCTAGAAGCGCCGCTTTCTTATAGCCCCTCTTCACAGCCTGATTAATGCGCTTTAAAAGCGCGCACGCCGGCTTTATCATTGAAGATTTCTCTGAGCAAGCAAGAAAAAATCTAGTTTAGTTCTGATCTGAGTAGGCTCAAAATAGGGAATACCCTAACCCCGGGAATCGGGGCCTGGCCATCCAGGACGATCTTCGTGCGTGAATAGCCGGGAGGAAAGAAAGGGGGTGAAGTGTAAGGTGTAAGTGAAGAGAATAGAAGAGATGAAGTCCGTCTCTTAGCCTAGTCTATATCCACAGCTGACGCAACTCCGTACCGACGCCTCACTACTACTTTATTTTTGGGAAAATGTAGAATAATACACCTACCGAGACGAAAGCCAAAGGTGAGTCTCGTAGGTGGACGTATCGAACCGAAATAAGATCTCAGATTGACATCTTGATACACTGATTTAGAGGAGGACGGCCTACGCTATTAGAGGAGAGTTACTGTAAAGACACAACTTCCACCCTGTTGGCTGTAGTTTTAGCTTGGTTCGGCGTATGGAACTGACAAGGAATGTCCTGAATAGGATTAGGATCTTTAGCACTACCAATACGATAGCTCAAAGAGTTCTTATGTGTTTCCACGCCCCGAAAAATGGACCAATGTGGTGGAAGAGTCTCAAGTAGTGGAGAGACCAGCATTCCCCCCTCCATGGCATGACACCTTTCGCTCGCTCATCCATTGCGCCCGCCCGTCCAGACGCGGCGCCCCGTAACAAAATGATTTTCTTTTTTATTGTCTTTATAATATACGTAGTTATTTTATCCATATATTCGAAAAAATCATAACGAAAAACTGAATGAATAAAGTCGATTTTTTATGAATAGAATGATGAAATAAGTATGTACACATTCCTTCCGAGAACTTGGTATTAACCCCCATTGCGTATTAGTACTTATTGAGTATAGAATAAATCTGCTTAGCTTTGTTCCTACGAACAAAGTTCTTCCATTATTTTATTACCAACCGAATAGAACAAATATTAGCCCTTGTTCGGAAATAATTCACTGAATAAGGGAGGTATATAGAATTACAGTCTTTTCCAATGCAATAAAGTTACATAGTGTCTATTTATCTTTGATAAAGGGGTATTTCCATGGGTTTGCCTTGGTATCGTGTTCTTACCGTTGCATTGAATGATCCCGGCCGGTTGCTTTCTGTTCATATAATGCACTGGCTTTGGCTGCTATAACCTTCCCAACCACGATTTTTTTTAGGCATTTCGAAGTACGCGTGAAGCTATCTATGGTCTTAGGACTGGCAGCAGGAAGAGTGGACTTCAGTAATCTTCTCTGAAGAAGAAATGGTACAGATCAACTCCCAATTTCAATTTAAGAGACTTTTCTTTTCTTTTTTAATTTAAGGAGTAGAACTCTTGCTTCTGGTAGCTACTTCCTAACAATAAGATTGAGTCTTTAACCTGATAACCGCTTTAGCTCACGCTTTCCATCTTCGTGGCAAGCGATCGAAGGATATTACACAAGACCACGCTTGAAGAAGGCTCCCAATGTGGAAAACCCCAACTCTACTCGACTGAATGGGCGTAAGCTTCGCTGCTCGGAAACATCCAGTGCTGACCACACTGAGAGACACGAAAGTGCTTTAAATAAACTCAGAGAGAAAATCGCAAATCATTAATCATTGATTTGCGTGAAATCCATGTTATTTTCATTTCAAAAAGGGGCTTGCCAATCTAAGACGATAGCTTGATAAGGGCTGTCTTTTCTGTATACTTTCCCCGGTTCCGTTGCTACCGCGGTCTTTAGGCGCTAACGGCAGTGGGACTCCTGCGGGTAATAAAAAGCTTAAAAAATGAAGCGGCTCGGCTTCATCCTAGAAGCTACTGCTTCCGCCTCTCTAGGCTTCGCTATCATGACGTGACTTTTTTTATTGATTCAATACAATAGGGGAAAAGATTGTACAGTTCCCTACCGATACAAACTCTCAACGGATCCTCCGTGCGCTGGGCATACCTCTTCTCGCGTCTTTCTCGTGGCGGGAACAGAACAACAGAGAAAGACCCAGCCGACCGGTCCAGGGCTCGAGGGCGAGCTTTATTTATTTAAGAGAGGGGGATAGTGGCTGACGCGCCTGGCCCGAGGGTAACTCGGAATCACCAACCTAATATCCAAACTTCAGGACAGAATTTCAAAGAGGATTTTGCCCGCTCCGCAGTAACGAACTGATCTAGCGAAAGCGAGTCTTCATAGGGCAATTGTCACTGCAACTTAACGTCTTTCCCCTTCGCTGGGGTATCCCCTCTCCGTCCTCAACGGATCCTCCGCGCGCTGGGCATACCTCTTCCCGCGTCTTTCTCGTGGCGGGAACAGAACAACAGAGAAAGACCCAGCCGATCGGTCCAGGGCTCGAGGGCGATCTTTATTTATTTAAGAGAGAATGGGGAAGACGCACTACATTTAGGAATCAACAACACGAAAACTTTGTTAGAAATTACCCCTTGCTTATGTGCTCGGGAATAAAAGAATGGTTGGGATAACAAGCACCCATCTCGTTTGTACTTTGGGGATACTATTACCTAGGTTCCTAAACTTGGAATGGATGGCGGAGCGTAGGTGGCCGTACTCCCCAGGCGGAGTGTTTCACGCGTTAGCTGGGCCCCTGATCCGCGTAGACCAAGGGCGAACAGTCATCGTTTACGGCATGGACTACCAGGGTATCTAATCGCCGAAGACAGATTCTTTTTATCGGTTGAGTAAGGGTCCGTAGGCCTACGAATGTGGTTTCGATCCTTTCGGTGATGCCAGAAGTCGTTTTGATATACGATTTTATCTTGTTTCCATTTTATGTATTATTCATGATTTTTTCACTTTCCATATACATATATAGAATATAGAAAAGAAATATAGACTAGAACCGACATCTCTCTACATTTTCCCAAAAGAACATTCATTCATTTCTTTCTTCCCCGTCGACCACGACGACTGAAACGATGCGATAAATCCAGACCCGGAAAGGAGAAGGGCCGGTGGTGGGCATTTGGGAAAGTCGGGCCAATCAGGTGTCTTCATTCAAACGGAAAAGGCTGTTGAAGCTGAAGCTGGGTTTGGAGTTGATGCAGTATCGGTTTCTGGGGATATCCTCTACCTTTTCGGCTTAGCCACTCCCTAGCCCAGGAGCTAAAGTGAAGCTAAGCATTGGGGAATAAAATAAGGGAAGGAGTGAAACCAAACTTCTCACAGTAGGGGAGAGAAAGAGTTTTTTATTACCTTAAAAAAAAGCGGAATTTTCTCGTAAAAAAAAAGAGAGCATTCGGAATAAATTGCTTCTACCGAGTTCCCCAACAGTAAGCTTAGCTTAGTAGCGCTTAACTCTTTCTACTGGCTGCTTCCAAGCCCACCTCCTGGTTGTCATCGCTCGATCACTTCCTTTTCCACTGGCCAGATAGCGAGCGATCACTCAGCAATGAACACTAACTGAAAGCGGCCGAGAATGAGAGAGATAAGGCTCGGCAAAATGACCCCGTAACTTCGGGAGAAGGGGTGCTCTCCTATCTTTTCATTAGGAAAGCGGCACATACCAGGGGGTAGCGACTGTGAATGGCTAGGATTTTCAGAAGAAGATGCCATTCGTTTGATGAGAAAGAAAAAGGAATATCGAAAATTCGAGTGGCTGAAGCGAATCTAAAGAGCTGCAATTTGAAGAACAAGCTCTTTGACTCGCCCAAGAAGAACATAGCTTTAGATCGACGTAAACGCCCCTTGAAAGGAAGTTGAACTATCACCCGTGGAGTAGGCAGTTGAGGGCTACTTAAGCCACTTTAGTGCAGAAGGACTGGAGTTGTTGGATGTTGCTCAGTGCTGCTATAACTTCCAAAAAGCTCTGCGTCGAACTTCAGCCCCTGCTACTTCCTTCGTCGAGTGAGTTGCGGAGATCCGGTTTCAAAATTGATGGAATTGGACCCAAAAAAGCCGGGACCCGAAATGGGTTGCCTATGTCCGGGATCACCTGCGGTCCCAAGGAACACCGCTTATTCCTCCATGGAGCCTTAGCTTGTGCAGCGTTTCCACGACTCTACCGCTCAGTCAATTCTGCCACCTGAGAAAGGGATAGGTTCCCCACCCCTAACAGCTAGTCCCATGGTAGGTGAAATTAAATTGCATTTATTGAAAATATCGTCCAAAATGATATTGAATAGAAGATCGAAAAGTTGGAAGAAGAAAGGATTTTTTGGTTCGGCGGGATAACTGCGGCAAACGGCGAATGCGAGGAGAGAGCATTCTTCTTCCGAACCAGAGAGCCTTAAAACCATGACAATAGGAGTTTGGTTGCTTCTATGTAGAGCTCACTGGCAGGATTCTGTAATTATAAAAGAAGATTGAGGGGGTCAGCACACCCAGGCCATCAAAACTCCGTGTGCGAGGTCACTTCTCGATTCTATTCTAGGCCGATGACTTTTCTCTTATCCTAAATTAGACCCAGACCGGGGTTTCCAACCTCAATCAAAGCCTGTGCCTCACACGATGCAGCACATTTGCAAAAAATTAGATCTCATTTCCATTTGACAAAGGCATTGTTGAGAAAAAGATGGCTTTTCCCGGACCTACCGTAGGACCTCCGTCCCCGAAGCGAAGAAAGAGGAGCAGGAACAACAGGTTTGTATTGTATCGAACCCCCCCCACATGGTAGCGATCCAACTAAAGATTTTTATTCCAGTGGGGACAGCTATGATCATGGTAGCTGCGGTGCAGGGGCAATTACCATGTTATTAACCGATCGAAGATTTAGAACCTTTTAGAGGACTGTTTTCTAGGTTCGGAAAGAAAGTACGAGAGGAGTGGATTTGCTTGGTTTTTTTTATTCTAAATCCATATAGAAAATTTTTCTTTTGATTTGTTAGTTCAACGGTTTAATTCCCTCGTCTGATTTCTTTGTTAAGTTTATTTTCATTCTGATTGTATCTATTCATTTATTTATTTAGATTTCTCTTGTTCTTTGGGTTGTTAACTCAATGGTAGAGTACTCGGCTTTTAAGTGCGACTAGGATCTTTTACACAGCTCGTCATCAAGCTGATCGTGCGAAAGACCGCTGTCAAGTTCCTCATCATTGTGGCCTCGGTGGGGTACCGACGATTGGCTGAGCGAATAAGTAAACTTCAAAGTGGATTTGTTGTGTACACCTGTTACAATTTTAACTGCCCAATAACCAATTTGGTCCCGGGAAAAGGAGCCTAAATCGACCCCCTTCTTTCTTGGATAAACGGCAAAGTCGCTGCGTAGAGGCGCCTATTCGCCCATCAGCTTTAAATGCTGATCGGGATACTGATATTGAGGCTGTGGCTACGGTTTCAAGTGTATAACTTTTGGCGACGTAGCATATCCAATCGAGCTTGGTGCTTTTGTTTTAAAAAGCCCTGGAAATGTTCCGCATGGGTTGTTTTTACTTATTCTGATTACGGAGTGAAGCTTAAGATCTAGGAAATTCTTCGATTTCTTACTTCGTGCCAAATAACAAAGGTTTGCGGTTTAGTCAAAGACATGTTTTGGTTGCTTCTTGAATTTTTCTCTTGTTGATGGCCGGTAATTAGTGCTTCACTGGGATCTCTTATGGGTATTAGCCTGCTACACGGATCTATAAATATGCACATGTAACTGTAATTTGTGTGAAATGAAAGTTAAGGTGTTGCAAGAATGTACCTCATCATCGGTGAGAATCATAATCTCCTCGTCCTCATCGTCCATATCCATGTAGGCATTCTCCTCATCGATGTCACTTGGGTTCTCGTCTCCCTTTCCTATCAAAGACACGGGCCAATCCATCATGTTATTCAAGGCATCTCCAACATTATCAAGCCGGTGGTTGGCCAAGGGCAATAGGATGGTAGACTGGCTCACATACTCTCACGCGAGCCACACTATCATGTTGGGCATCCTGACGACGAGGTATATTTGGCAACCCATGTGCGACCATTTTCTTCCTATAGACAATGTCTTTCACATATAGAGTAACTTGTTCTCCATCCTATTTGTTAGAGAGTTAAGTAAAATGATAACTTTCATGATGAAGATGTGTAATTTATTGTAAAGAAAATGTATATAATTATGTAGGTGTACCTCCTTATCACCTTCTCCATTGCTGGGCTCTTCACCCGACTTTTTAACTGATGTGCCCATTTTATACGGTTATATTAGGGCTTTTAGGATTCACTTTTGTACACTTTTGTTCTATAAATGTGACATTTTGCCTTGAAGTTCTCTAAGGAGGTTAAAAGCGACTTTTACGCTTTTATTACTATTCTAGAGAATTTTGTGTGACAAGGTAATTTTTTTGAAGACTTTGAAGAATGCCTTTGAAGATTTGAAGACTTGTAATTGAGCTTTTGAAGATTTTAAGAATTGAAGAAGTGAAGAGAAAAGGAAGATATGAAACAAAAAGGAGAAAGAAGAAATGGTACTGGACTTGGAGTCCATCGCGAGCACGTCGCGGCTCCTAGTGGATGAGGGGTTAGAAACCCTTCTTTCTTTTTACACTATAAATACTCACCTTATCCTCTCCTCTTCAAGACACGAATCTAACCTCTTCTTCCTGCATTTTTCTGGGTTCAAACCCTAACTTTTCTTTCTTTCTTTTCTTAATTTTTGTAGGTTAATCATGTCTTTTAATTGTTTAACTTAGTTTTATCTTGGGAGCAATGGATTGAAGCTTCCATTTCTATGTAGTAAGAACCATATATATATATATATATATATATATATATATATATATATATATATCTGGTGCTTTTGCTATTGTACATTTATTAAGCTTTGAATGTGTATTGTTAATGGCATTGATGTTATTGGAAGCTTGAGTATATGAATTGCTTGTATGATTACTTGTTAGGGTTGGGAGAAAGTAGCTAATTCTCCCCTCTTTTAATGTGGAATCCAAGAGCATGAGTTAGAGCTTGTTAATGATGTTGATGTGTTGATTATTGCTAGATGAATGTGATGTTGTTGAATTAATTGTCATGTTTGTTTAAGGTAGTAAATGATAGAAGCCAATGAATGTCGATTGATCTTGGCTAATCTTGTGTAAATGCATGATTAGTGGAAGTAGGGGATAGATATTGTCATTCATTCTTGAAGCCTTTGCTATTTAGCATTCATGTGTTCTTAATGCTTTGTTTCACTTAATTTATGCCATGTGTTGTTTGAGAAAAGCAAGTGTTTTTATGATTGAAGTGTTAGGGTGTTAGGAAAGTGACAAATTCCTTAGCTCATTTGCATGAAAATCTAGGAACATAATCTTAGAACTTCTTGTGCATAATGTTTTGTGATTCTTGCTAGATAAGTATGCTAATGTGGATTGTTCTCATATTTATCCTATAGATGCAATGAAAGGTTGAACCTTGAATGTGGCTTGTTCTAGGTTTACCCTAACGAAAGCTATGTTTGGCTAAATGGTGATGTCTTTGATAGAAGGCTTGTCGTTGTCAAATCTATGGTCCTTAGTGTATAATGCCATTGATGAAATACCCCTATGGTCGTTGTTTGTCTAGGATGTCGTTGTTTGTCTTTGGAAATTACTCTTAAGAAGGAATAAATGTTGATCTTCCATTGGCATTCCCCATAGGTAAAAATTGTGATAGGGTGAGTGAATGGTTCAATGATCTACATTAGGTTTGGAAGTGGATATCAATTGCCCTCAAGGATTTATCTTTTGTAGTTTAAAACCATTTTTCTTAGTTTTTTTGATGACTTAGCACGGTTGCTTGACTTTGCTAGTTGTCTTATCTTTTAACTTTCATAACTTAGGACCACCATACAACCAAATCCCCCCATTTACATGCTTTCATATGTATATATATATACACTCCTAGCCTAATAGCAACCTTTTGTGCCTAAACGCTTAGGAAAATCCCCCCTCTTCGTGGACGACCCTGACTTGCCGCTATCTACTTAGTTGTAGATAGTAAGCATAAAGGGCTTATAAATATTAACTTTGAGAGGTAGGGCGATGGCCTCCCTAATTTTGGCGCCGCTGCCGGGAAAGAGGCATTTATTTTTAAGTGTTTAGGTGTATTCGGTTGCATATTAGCTTGTTGTTTTTATTTCCCACTCCTTGGTGGGTTTTTTTGTTTGGAGTAGGTATTGCTTGAGTTCTTGGTAATTTTTTATCGAGAATCCTTGCAAAATGATTTCGGACATTTGAAAATTGTAAAAAAATAAAAAATGGAGCGTCTCACCTTGAGGGAACTCATAATGAGAAGAGAGGCTCAACAAGCACGGTTTTGTAGGATGTGTCATTTCCACCATCCTACCGAGTCTTGCTATTTGTTGTGGGAAGAGCACTATGAGGGGGAAAGAACCCTTGGTTTCCAAAACCAAAGGTATTATGAAGAGTGCTACCAAGAGGTAGGAGATGTTGGTTTTCAAGGACAAGAAGCTCAAGAATGGTATCCATACCACAATCCTTACAATTCGGAATGGAGTGGTAATCCAGATTGGTGGTATGAGAATGAGCTGGAAACCAACAATACGAGCAAATAGTTGGCCATCACCACCTTATACCATACCCCAAAACCAAGCCCAACATGGAAGTTCAAGTTTGACACGTGAGGAAGTCATGAATACAATGGAAAACTTGAACAACTTTACTAGTGAAGAACCAGACACTCGGCTCTCCTTTAGTGTTGAGGCTATTGAGGGGCATGCGAGGAGTATATTAGAAACGTTGGCTCAAATGGAAGCTCGTGATTCTGAAAACATCCCAAATCGAACTCGAGGATTTGGTGAGCGAGGTCACCATGGGAAATGATCTTGAGTTCGAAGGGGATGAGGAGTTGGTTGTTGAGGATGATAAAAAGGAGGAAGAGGTGATTGTGCTACATTCATTAGCATCGTCACCCGTACCCCTACCTATTGAACCAACTCCTCCACTTTTGGAAGTTTTGAGAGAGATAAGAAAGGAGCCAAAAGACTACCCCAAGCCTCCTAACCACCCAACTCCCTTTAAACCATCTCCACCTCAACAAGACTTTCATCTTTAAAGTTTTGTACCCCCACCTCTCTACTCTTGGACACTCAAGGTGAAGGGGTTCAAGCCTTCACCATATGGATAACATTAAGGTTGTGCCGATGACCTTAAATATATGGAGCTTTTTCGTGTCGACGACGTAAATAAACTAGGCCTTTTATTTTTGTTTTTGTTGTTTAGTTTTTGTTATTTTGTCTTGTTCTTTTTACAGTGTATTTTTCTGCAATTTTGTAGCAACGTGAAGTGTTTTGCATTGGAGGAGATGAAGGAATGAAATCCACGAGGAAGGGAAGAAATCTTGGAATGTTGGTGAGAAAAGATCGAATTCTTTCTATGTGCTGGGAGGGCTTGTGATTGCAAGTCGTGAATACCTCACGATGACCTCGCGAGAGACCATTGCGAGTCGGGACGTGATCAGAAGTTTCGTGCAAAAAAAATCAGCCCCCATCCACCACTTTTCGCAAATCGCGATGAGGCGTCTCTAGTCACGACCAATAGGTCCTCGAGATAGCATCCACTCGAGACCTCGAATCGAGCCGAACCCAAAAAGCCATCAGTCCTCAAGGCCACAAGCCCTCGAGTTGAGCTGAGCTCAACCGTGCAAGCCCTCGAACACCTTGGGTTCTCGAGGCCAAAAGCCTTCAACTCGAGTAGAAGCCCTTGAGGCCAGTGAAGCCCTCGTTACCTCGGGTCCTCGGGGCTGCAAACCCTCGAGTCGAGCTGAGCCCAACAGTGCAAGCCCTCGAGACCTTGGGTTCTCGAGGCCATAAGCCCTCAATTTGAGCTGAGACCCTTGAGACCTTGGGTCCTCGAGGCCGCAAGCTTCGACTTGAGCTGAGACCCTTGAGACCTTGGGTCCTCGAGGCCGCAAGCCTCGACTTGAACTGAAGCTCTCGGGACCTCATCCCCTCGAGACCTCAAGGCAGCAAGCCCTCGACTCGAGCATAACTTGAAAGTCCATCAGCCCTCGAGACCTCAAGGCAGCAAGCCCTCGACTCGAGCATAACTTGAAAGTCCATCAGCCCTCGAGACCTCAGGTCCTCGAGACCAGCCCTCGAGACATCATCCACTCGAGACCTTAAGGCAGCAAGGCCTCGACTCGAGCAGAACTTGAAAGTCCATCAGCCCTCGAGACCTCAGGTCCTCGAGACTAGCCCTCAAGACATCATCCCCTCGAGACTTTGAGGCAGCAAGCCTTGACTCGAGCTGAAGTGGATAGTACATCACCCTCTCGAGTCTAGTTCTTGAGACCAACCCTCGAGACATCATCCCCTCGAGATCTCGAGGCCGCAAAGTCCTTGGCTCGAGCCGAACCTGAAAGACCATTATTCCTCAAGTCGAACCAAAGCCCACGATGCATCAGCCCCTCGAAACCTTAGGTTCTCAAGGCCACAAGCACTCAATTTGAGCATAATTCCTCGAGATCTTGGGTACTCGAGGCTACAATCTGACTCATGCTGAAGCCCTAGAGACCTCGGGTCCTCGAGGCTGCAATCCGACTCGTACTGAAGCCCTCAAGATCTCGGGCCCTCGAGGCTGCATTCCCTCGACTCGAGCTGAAGTCCTCGAGACCTCGGGTCATTAAGGCCACAAGCACTCAATTCGAGCAGAACCCAAAAGTGCATCATACCCTCGAATCCTCAGGTTCTCAAGGCTAAAAGCCTCGCCTCGAGATGATGAATCGCGAGTAGCGAACAGTGTTGTCGCGAGTCATGATGAGAAATCCAACTTTTCAACTGAGCTTAAATACTGCATAATCCTTCCTTCTTTTCCAAATACTCCCAAGAACCATCACATATCCACTCATTCCTCCACTATCTCACATATATTGACATATGAAAATTCTTGCATCTGTATAGTATCTTTGTTGATTGTAGTATGCCGACTACATCATTGAGTCTTTAATTGCTATATTCTATAATGATGTTTGGATATGTGTCGATATATTTTGGATATTTTTATTTGACAATCTTATAAGTGGTGATTGCATGATGGATTGGTTGTTCTTTGATAATACTATGGTTATTAACTCTTGATGCTAAACCTAGTATTACAAATCCTTATGTACTTGTGAGTTTGATGTTTTTCTTTGTGGTGTTAGTCTTAATCAAATGGCGCCAAGGAGACAGCGTTTTACTCGAGGGGTGAGTTCTTCTACAACACTTTTGCTCCCCTTTCTGCTCCGAACCTAACTTTGGGACCAATTCTATACAATTACACCGATTCTATACAAGCACATTGGATTACGCCATATCACCCACAACTATGTAAAGAAACGGGTGTCACTCTACCACTTACCTTGAGTTTTATTATTCTTTCCTTACATGTTTACATTGAGGGCAATGTAATGTTTTAAGTGCGGGGAGGGGTTAGAGGACTCACATGCATGCTAGCTTCATTTGGAATGCTTTTTGCTACTTTTGATTGGAAAAACATGAGAAAAAGAAAGAAAAAAAATTAAAATTTGAAAAAAATAAAACGAAAAAAAAGAAAAAAAATAGAAAGAAAAGAAAACCCGCTAAGTTGAAAACCCGAGAGGGAAACTTAAGCAACATTGGGGGCCTGGATATGTCGAAAACCTGAGAGGGCGACCTAGGCAAAAATGAGAGGCCAAACTATGCGGAAAAAGGTGAGATGTGATCCAAAGAAACATGATGTGTGGCTAGGATGAACACCCGAAAGGGCTCCTAGGCAAAATGAGAGAAAGAGAGAAAAAAAGGGGAACAAAAGAAAAAAATGCTATGATTTCACTCATTTGCCGGTGTTGTAGTCATAAGGTTGTGGTTGTCATATGGATGGATCGGGTAGCTCAACATCTTTAGACCTCTTAGGATTGGGTAACTTAGTGGGTTGAAAAACGAAGTATGGGTATGAAATTCTTGATTCTTTTATACTTTATTTTGGTTGATATATTGGCATTGGGTAAAGTATGTGTTTAAACCTCCTCTATAGTTTTGACTTCATTTTATGTCATTGGATTTTGGTTGATATATTGGTATGAAGTGAAGTATGTGCTTGAACCTCCTAAAGGTTTTAACTTCATTTTGTGTCATTAGACTTTGGGATTATCAATTTGGGACTTTGAAGCATTTTTTATGCACTACCACAAAGACCACCCTTTAGCACCGATTTTTTTATGTTGTAGCACCGGTTATTTTTGGGAAAAAAACCGGTGCCTAAGTAACCGGTGAAACGGTTGCATCGGTTGGAAAAAAACCGGTGCTCAATCCCTACTTTTAGCACCAGTTTTTTAGTTAGCACCGGTTTAAAAACCGGTGCTAATATGTACCACAATAGAACCGGTTTTTTTTCTTGGCACCAATTTTTAAATTAGTGCTAATTTTAGCACCGGTTTTTTCGTTAGCGCCGGTTGAAAAACCTGTGCTAATTTTAGCACCAGATTTTTTAGCACCGGTTGCATCGGTTTATTTAGCACAGGTTTTTCAACCGGTGCTAATTTTAGCACCGATTTTTTGTTAGCACTGGTTTTTGAACCGGTGCTAATTTAGCACTGGATTTTTTAACTGGTGCTAAATTATTTACGACGAATAAAAAAATCCCTTCCTCTGAAAGCGGCAGCGCGCTGCTGCTTTTTGAGGAAGGGAAAAAGACCCAAAACTAACAATTTAGTTGGCGCTGCCGCTTTTAGAGGAAGGGAAAAGACCCAAAACTAAAAATTTAGTTGGACATCAATTTAATAATAAAATTAACTTTACAAAATTGGTAATATAGAAATAAAACCAAAAAAAGTTATGATGCAAAATTAATAATCTATGAGACTAAACATTGCGCCGGAGACCTCGGATAGGAATCAATCTCACTACCACCGACACTTGCAATGAGAGCCTTCACAAAAATTGACCCATGGAACGAGGCCACTTCTAAAAAAAATCAAGCTCCCCAAAAAGGGCAAGCACACAGTACAACATTTTGCTCCTCCCTGGTACAAAAAATGCACCTACGACCAAAAGAAAAGATAGAAAAAGATGCAAGTGAGCCCCAGAGTTCAAAAATGGACCCTAGCAATCACATAACTCAGCAAGCACGTCATTAAAGGGCACAAAAAACTCTTATCACAGAAAGTTATTTTATTTTATTTTTCATACTCAAATCTTTAACCAAGAATAATAAAAGGATGTCCAGTAAGAAATAAAATAACAGTAAAAGTTGAGCATCTTCTACAAAACTCGGCCACAAAAGGCCATCATCAGTAAGGAAGCAACAGTGAAACTTTTCACGTAGAGTTAATATAGCACCAAGGAAAAGAACCAAAAATAGTGAATATGATATAACTAGTGACAAACAAGAAAGGGAAGAAGGCAGGGAGATAAACATAGCCCCATAACTCACAGACAAAAGGTCTACACCATCTGGTTCTAGTGATGGAACGATTCGTGCCAAGTCTTGTGCCTCCCATTGAGGATATACATGAAAATCTCTCAGCGACGATACTCCAGGCCATTGATTCTCACCCGGTGTTTCCAGCAGCCTTTCATAACAAACAAACCATTTATAAAGTTAGTTTATGAAAGCTGATCATGAGCTAGTTTGGTACTATTACAACAATCACAGAGCAGTACTAAATGATGGTTGATGCTTTATTTATTTCAAAAACACATTAAAATTTGTTCTAGATCTTCAGATACGAAGATATCATGCATGTAGATGCTCGGATAGTCGGATATAATTCAATGTATTTTCAACGGTGCATCAAAGAAGAGAGTAAATTTCACAGGTAAGGGTTATAATAAAACACTCCAGAAAAAAAAGGTTTACAAACTTATAGTACTAAAGCTGAGAGAACATAGATATATACCTAAATATATTGAGCAGTTGCTCGAACTCAGAATCTCCTAGAAATAAAGCCTGCTTTTTTGCCATCTCAGCTGCCAAGAGAAAAATAAATCACCAGAGTAGTAAAACGAGACCAAGATGCATGTTTTGTAATGGCACTTAGATGAAAAGAATTTCCAAAACAATGTGCATTCGTATATACAACATTATAGAAGCTGGAAGCAGAGGAAGGGAACGGGGAACCCTACCAAAAATGCATCCGACAGACCACATATGAACAGCTGTAGAGAAATGGGTAGATCCAAAGAGAACCTCGGGAGCTCTGTACCAAAGTGTGACGACCTGGTCCAGCTAGGCATTACAAAATCAGGTTTTGAATGTAATGGCTAATAGGCAGTTACAATTAAGGTAAAGAAAGCAACCTCATGGGTGTAGCTCTTGAGGAGGACAGTGAAATCCCTGCCAAGTCCAAGATCAGCAATCTTTAGAATACCCTTGATCAGCAATCTTTAGAATACCCAATAAGTGAGTAGTGAATTAAGGGTTAACTGGAATGTTGTGATCATGGTTAGAAACATAAGTGACATCCAGAGGAACATTATCTTAGAATTTAACAATTGGCTCTAGCTTTACCATTTCCTACATACCTAAGAGCTAAATCATGAGACAAATATACAAATGAAACCGTAACAAAAACATATGTCTGAAGATGAACATGCAAGAAAATCCTAGGGCAAAAATCATAATCAAAGAACCAGCTTCAATATACTAACCATAGTTTTTCTAGAATCTCTCCGGCTGAAAAAATAGATTCAACAAAAATACTAACCATGAGCAGTGCCGGTGCCGCTTAAACATTTCATGGTGGTGGAGTCTCTGTAGCAAGGAGATGGTGGTGGAGGAAGGAGGATTCCAAGCGCGGGTGGTGGTGGAGTCCAGACGCAGGCAAAGGGGTCCCTCACCGGAAAGACGAGCAGGAAGATCGCCTCCCTCATCGGCGCCGGTGCCGTTTCCATCTCCCTTTCCTTCGCGGTGGTGGAGTCTATGTAGTGGGGAGATGGTGGTGGAGGAAGGAGGATTCCAAGCACAGGTGGTGGTGGAGTCCAGGGGCGAGGGAAGGGGTCCCTCACCAGGAAGATGAGTGGGAATATTGCCTCCCTCATCGGCGCCGGCGCCGGTGCCATCTCCCCTTCCTTCAACTTGTTTAGATGATGCATGGCCAATAGCTGATTGGTGGAGAAAACCAGAGGAGGCAGGGGGACGGTAGGTGTGGGAGAGTTGCATCCAGGGTTTTATCGAATGAAATTGGGACAAGGGAAAAGGAAGGCTAAGTATATGCAATTAGGACATGGGGTTTGGGCCAAAATTATGGGTTTGAGCTGATTATAGTTTTCATTAGCTAAAATAAAATAAAGTTTGCCCATTAATTAGTTAAAGTCAACTTTGTTATTAGTGTTTATATATTGAAAGTTAAGTAAGGGTTGACCATTGATTAGTCAAAGTCAAACATTTTTATTAGTATTTATTATATACTAATTCAAATAAATTCTTACCATTAATTAGTTAAAGTCAACTTTGTTATTAGTGTTTATTTATTGAAACTCAAGTAAAGTTTGACCGTTGTTTAGACAAAGTCCACATAGTTATTAGTGTTTAAAAATTGAGTCGAGTAAAGTTTGACCGTTGATTAGTTAAAGTCAACTTAGTCACTAGTATTTATATATAGAAAGTCAACTAAGGTTTACTGTTGATTAGACAAAGTCAAACATATTTTATTAGTATTTATCATATACTAATTCAAATAAAGTTTAACCGTTAATTAGTTAAAGTCAACTTTGTTATTAGTGTTTATATATTGAAAGTCAAGTATAGTTTGACCGTTGTTTAGATAATGTCAACCTAGTTATTAGTGTTTATAAATTGAAAGTTGAGTAAAGTTTGACCGTTGATTAGTTAAAGTCAGCTTAGTCACTAGTATTTCTATAGAGAGAGAGAGAGTCAAGTAAAGTTTACAGATTGCATATGACTAGTGTATACGGATCGCCAATTAGGTTATAGTCGATTAACCAGTGTACATGGAACGGTCACTGACTACGGGGGACTTGTAGACAACCGTATGGGTTGTCAAGTAGAACTCTAGCTTAGTTAACATGACTTATCTGTAAGTGCTCTGATACCATGAAAGATGTATTTGCCGTAATCTATTATTGTATTGCTGACAAAAATATATATAGTACAATAAGGAAGTATAATATGAGTAGAACTCTGGCTTAGTCAACATGACTTATCCAGAATCAATCAATATCTAATCAGAAACGTGATTTACTCTAAAAATAATATAATTTTTGGAAATTAGCCCTCAGATTTTAGACAACTTCAACCTGAGCCCTCGATCCCGAATGTGGTGATTTTTGACAACTTCACGCTTGAACCCTCTGAGCCCTCAAATTTCGTTTACCTAGAGCCCTCGAACTATCAAGCCCCTCGAGCCCATCGAGCCATTGAGCCCCTAGAACCATTGAGCCTCTCGAGCCCTCGAACCATCGAGCCATCGAGCCTAGGAAATCGCGACGATCGAGCACCTCGAACCTGGACCCACTCGAGCCCTTGAACCTCAAGCCCTCGAACCATCGCGCACATCGAATCTGAAGCCCCTCGAGCCCTAGAGCCCTCGTTCACTTAGAGCCCTCGAACTCGTTCACCTTGGCCCCTCGAGCCTCTCAAGCCCGTCGTGCCCTCGAACCATCAAGCCTGTTAAGCCCTCGATCCCGTCGAGCCATCGAGCCCCCCAAACCATCGAGCCCCTCAAGCCCTCGAACCATCGAGCCCCTCGAGCCCCTCGAGCCATTGAGCCTAGGGAATCGCGACCATCTAGCACCTCGAACCTTGACCCACTCGAGCCCTTGAACCTCGAGCCCTCGAACCATCGTGCACCTCGAACCTCAAGCCCCTCGAACCTCATGCCCCTCGAACCCTCGACATGAAAATTTTTTTGGCAATTTCTTTGGCGGGAAAAATTTAAAAATATTTAGCACCGGTTTAAACCGTTGCTATTTTTAAAGTTTTAGCATCGGTTGGAAAGCACCGATCCTAAGTTTTCCAAAACAGGCGCTATTTAAATCTTTTTGGCTATTTCTTTGGCAGGAAAATGAATTTTAAAAATTTTTAGCACTGGTTTTAGCTATTGTTTACAAAAACCGGTGCTAAATTTTAAATATTTTGGCGATTTCTTTGGCGGGAAATTTTTTTGGCAATTTCTTTTGTCGCAATAGTTTTAAATTTTAAATTTTTAGCACCGGTTTAAACCGGTGCTATTTTCTTCCAAAACCGGTGCTATTTTTAAATTTTTAGCACCGGTTAAAAAAACCGGTGCTATTTTTTAATTTTTAGCACTGGTTGGAAAATACTGGTTCTAATGTTTCCAAAACCGGAGCTATTTAAAATTACTTTGCTATTTCTTTGGTAGGAAAATGAATTTTGAAATTTTTTAGCACCGGTTTTACAAAACCGAGGCTATTGTTTACAAAAATTGGTGCTAAGTTTTAATTTTTTGCACCGGTTTTTAAAACCGGTGCTATTATTTACAAAAATCGGTGCTATTTTTTTATTTTTAGCACCTTAAAAACCGGTTCTATTTTTTACTAAACCGGTACTATTTTGATTTTTTTGGATGGAAGATAGAATTTTACAAATATTTGTTTTTAAAAACCGGTGCTAATATTTCCGAAAACGGTGCTATTTTAAATTTGTTTGGCTATTTCTTTGGTGGGTAAATGAAATTTTCTAATTTTTAGCACCTGTTTTTAATGTTTTCCAAAACCGGTGCTATTGTAAAATTTAGCACAGTTTTAAAAAAATCGGTGTTAAATTAACACAGGTTTTAAAAAATGGTGTTAAAATTTTAAAAAACCGGTGCTATGAGATTTTTAGCACCAGTTTTAAAAACCGGTGCTAGAGGTGGGTCTCTGTGGTAGTGATGGGTAGTGAATTGATAAGTGGTTGGTTTGGTTAGATTTAGGAATTGGGGTTGTGTGTGTGAAAAATTGTCATTTGAGCTTTGATTTTGGGATTTTTGATATTGAGAGATTTTGTGAGGTGTTAATTGGGGGGAAATTAGTTAGGATGTGGACATATGAATTCGTTCGTGTGCTTAAATCTTTTCTTACTCGAGGGTGAGAAAGGTTTAAGTACGGGGAGGTTTGATGTGCCCATTTTATGCGGTTATATTAGGACTTTTAGGATTCGCTTTTGTACACTTTTGTGCTCTAAATGTGACATTTCTTAATTTTGTGCTCTAAAAGCGTTTACACTTTTATTACTTTTCTAGAGAATTTTGTGTGACAAGGTAATTTGTTTGAATACTTTGAAGACTTTGAAGAATACCTTTGAAGATTTGAAGACTTGAAATTGAGCTTTTGAATATTTGAAGAATTGAAGAAGTGAAGAGAAGAGGGGGATATGAAACAAAAATGAGAAAGAAGAAATGTTGTTGGACTTGGAGTCTGTCGCAAGGCCGTCGCGAGCACGTCGCGACTCGCGATGGACGAGGGGTCATAAACCCTTCTTTCTTTTTGCACTATAAATACTCATCTTATCCTCTCCTCTTCAAGACACAAATCCGGCCTCTTCTTCCTGCATTTTTCTGGGTTCAAACCCTAACTTTTCTTTCTTTCTTTTCTTAATTTTTGTAGGTTAATCATGTCTTTTAATTGTTTAACTTAGTTTTATCTTGGGAGCAATGGATTGAAGCTTCCATTTCTATGTAGTAAGAACCATATATATATATATATATATATATGGTGCTTTTGCTATTGTACATTTATTGAGCTTTGAATGTGAATTGTTAATGACATTGATGTTATTGAAAGCTTGAGTATATGAATTGCTTGTATGATTACTTGTTAGGGTTGGGAGAAAGTAGCTAATTCTCCCCACTTTTAATGTGGAATCCAAGAGCATGAGTTAGAGCTTCTTAATGATATTGATGTGTTGATTATTGGTAGATGAATGTGATGATATTTAATTCGTTGTTATGTTTGTTTTAGGTAGTAAATGAGAGAAGCCAATGAATGTCGATTGTTCTTGGCTAATCTTGTGTAAATGCTTGGTTAGTGGAAGTAGTGAATAGATTTTGTCATTCGTTCTTGAAGCCTTTGTTATTTAGCATTCATCTGTGTTCTTAATGCTATATTTCACTTCATTTATGCCATGTGTTTTTTGATAGTAGGAAGTGTTTGTATGATTTAAGTGTTAGGGTGTTAGGAAAGTGACGAATTCCTTAGCTCCTTTGCATGAAAATCTAGGAACATGAACTTAGAACTTCCTGTGCATAATGTGTTGTGATTCTTGCTAGATAAGTACGTTAATGTGGATTGTTCTCATATTTATCCTATAGATGCAATGAAAGTTTGAACCTTGAATGTGGTTTGTTCTAGGTTTAGCCTAATGAAATCTATGTTTGGTTAAATGGCTATGTCTTTGGTCGAAGGGTTGTCGTTGTCAAATCTATGGCCCTTCGTGTATAATGCCATTGATGAGATACCCCTATGGTCATTTTTTATCTAGGGTGATCATCAATGAGGTTTGCAAATGGTCGTTGTTTGTCTTTGCAAAATTACTCTTAAGAAGGAATGAAGGATGATCTTCCACTGGCATTCCCCATAGGTAACAATTGTGATAGGATGAGTGAATGGTTCAATGATCTACATTAGGTTTTGAAGTGGATATCGATTGCCCCAAGGATTTATCTTTTGTAGTTTTAAAACCATTTTTCTTAGTTTTGTTTGATGACTTAGCACGGTTGCTTGAGTTTGCCAGTTGTCTTGTATTTTAACTTTCATAACTTAGGACCACCATACAACCAACCCCCCCCCATTTACATGCTTTTATATGTATATATATATATATATATATATATATATATATATCTACTCATATCCTAATAGCAACCTTTTGTGCCTAAAGGCTTAGGAAAATCCCCCTTCTTCGTGGACAACCCCGACTTGCCGCTATCTACTTAGTTGTAGATAGTAAGCATAAAAGGCTTATAAATATTAACTTTGAGAGGTACATCAATGTCCTCCCAGTAGCACCCATAGCAAGGTCATCCATTGCATTCTCGATAAACATCTTGGGATCATCAAGGCCTGCAGAGATCTCAACACTGCATCCTGATGCGATACCCTTTACCAGTTGCTCAAGGTACGATAAAATGGCCATCAGAATGGATTAATCATTAGACGGTCTCCTCTGTGGGGTATTATCTCTTGAGGAAATGCTACCGCACTTGATGCGAGAAAGATGAGGAACATTCACTGATGTGGGTAACCCTGTCTGAGTTCCTCTGTACCTGCCTGGGTGATCCTTCTTCTTTGTAGCCTTTATGAGAATGTCTTCACCTGGTTGCAGTATCAATCTTCCTTTTTTTCATTCGGCTTGTTCATTTTCAACTGTATTGATATTGGAATGCAAATTTTGATAAGAAGAATGAAGAAACAATGTAAAAGTTAATTTACGTGGTTGATATTTGTATAACTTACAATGTCCAGTACAATCTTCTGAGACTCTATCAATGTGTACAACCCTTTCATGTCCTTCTTTGCCTCAAGGTAGACAAGATATTTGTCCAGTTTGAACTCCTTCTGACTGAGTTGTTGCTCAATCTCCTCTTTAGTGAAGCCCTCATCGGACAACCTATTTCTCTCCTTTTCCTTTATCTTCTCAGTTAGTTTATCTAGGATGTATCAATTACCTTTTCTTCTAGTCTGGTGGGTGTAATCTTTGCCAACATTGCGCTTAATCACTATCTCTTGAATCGCCTAAAGGAGTTCAAATTATTTTATATACACATTAATGGAAGTTATGGCTAAGATAATTCAATGCTTGTATGAAATCATACCTGAAATTCAAGGATGTAATGCCTTCACTCAAACAAATGTCATTCTTATTCATCCATCCACTTTTACTTCTCCTGCTCTATTCACCCCAGTGTCCACGCTGTGGATTAACTTGTTTACCACCTTTGTCTTCTAGTTCTGATGTTGGTTTCTTTCCTTGTCTGTGCAATCCTATTTCAACATTCGAAGTTGAGCTTTGGTCAAACTATTTTCAATTCTGAAGCTCGCCTGCAATGAAACTTATGAACAAGCAGACATTAATCATATGTTCATTGTAAAATAATAACACTACAATTGTTCACTTCAAGTCTCGATTAGCTTACCAAAACATCCTTCCACGTCTCTTTCTTTACATCTTCCGGCACATCGCACCATTATTCGCAGGTGCCAAATTTGATGCGGCGCCGGAATGCAAAATTGTCGTAAGCCATCCACGCTGTCCAGTTCTTAGTGCAAACTACCTCTTTCCCATGGAACTCAAACGCCACAGGGACGGGCTTGTTCTCCATTGCCAACATTACTAACTGGCACGTACTACACAAACTTTTGATCTAACATTTACCAAATCCCTCTCCTCATTTTCCCCCAGCCTTGGACAAGTCATTGTTCCCTTTATTAACACTCGTTCCTGATTTGTAGGTGTTCTTTCTCTTTCCCTTGCCAACTGGTGGTTTGGACACCAACTCCTCCACATCATCTCCCTTAACATTCCCTTCATTCCCATCTCCCTGTGGGGTGGGTTCTTCATTCTCTACACTAGTTGATTGATGTTTTGTCAGTGCTTCTTCCTTAATGTGTATTTGCAATGGGATTTTTTTTGGAGGTGGTTCTTGTTCATCCACATCAAACTTAGTAGCGTTGAACTCTTCTTTTTTGTTTGCTATCGGTCACTTCCTCTTCGTGTTTAACTTCCCCCTTTTCTACGACATCTACAACAATAGAGTAGAGAAAAGTTAACTTCATAAGTCAACAGACCCATTGACCTCACGAAGTGATACCCAATAATATGTATTGAAAAACAACATTGATAGAACATGAACAAACAACGGAATTCAAACTACTATACGTTCACCATTGATAGAACATGGACAAAAAAATTCATTTATAATACTAAAAGTTGGGTATTGATAGAACACAGAAACTTCATTCATAATACTAAAAGTTGGGTATTGATAGAACACAGACAAACAAGCATGCTTCATAATACTATAAGTTTTCCAATGATAAAACTTGAACAACAAAAAAAGTGGCATACAAGGAACCCTTATGGAATTTAAAAATGGCATAGAACCAACATGTACAATCTCCTCTTATGTACTACTAGCATGATCACAAACCACCACGTCGGATAACCAAATATATTTCCACGATAATCATATATCTCAAAATCCCCACATTTGTATAATCATACCATACAAGGATCTCATTTCGGGTTTTCATTACTAACATGTTTTATGTCATTGAGGAATTTTGTCGAACATGTTTTAGGCATATCAATACTAATGATTCTTTCACAAAAACTTGATATGGAAACCCATACATAAGTAAAAAAAGATTACTAACCTTCACCGATGCAACAAAAATGGGCAAACTTCCTCTACTTGAATGCCCAAAATGGCAAAATTGGTGATTGTGGTGAAGTTCTTCTTCTTTTTTCTTTTAGTTGGGCAAGGGTTGTTAACCCTTCGACCTCTTATAGCAAAGATAAAGAGAAGTTATGGGAAGTTATGATGATTGATGAGAAATTATGGTGATTAATTGTAGAGGAAATTGAAGGGAGGGTGAGTGGAGGGCTGTTTTAGTGAGAAACTAATGGTGTTTGATGAGGATTATACCCCTGAGTTTAAAAAAAATGTAAAATGACCAGTAATAGTAGTTTGAAAAACTAATGGTGTGCAAAAATATGTAAAATGACCATTATACCCCTGAGTTTAAAAAATTCAAAAAAAGAAAAGCAGACTAGTGGCGCCGGGCTCCATCTGATTTAACTTTACTTTCTCCAATTTGCTCCCCGCCCCGATCAGATTTTTGCTGTCGAACTCTATCTAATTCGCTCACCGATTTGCTCACGGATTAACTCCCTGATCGATTTGCTCTCGGCCACCGTCGCTCTGACTGTGATCGGAAGAAGGAAGAGGGAACTCCATATGGTTTACCAATTTTCTTCTCCATCTAGGTTAGCGCCCGACTCCGCCATTTGAGATGTCGTCGCTGTGTTGTTCCGCCTCAACCTTAAGTTTTCCATCTATTTCACCACCACACCACGATGGCGATGACGATGATGGCCTCCATTCCGCTCCATCAGGTTTGCCCTTTTCGTCCTCGTCACATGCGATGCCATCGCGCCACCTTCATTCTCGACCCAAACCCTCTCTTCGTCCCTGCCTGAATTCCTCTTCTTCACCCACCTCGACCCAAATTCTCTTCTTTGTCCCCACCTGAATTCCTCTTCTTCACCCACCCAACCTTAACCCTAAATCGAATCCTCTCGTGAGCCTCACGGTGAACCAGTGAGCAATGGTGGCGGAATTTGATCCCGGGGGCGGATAAGGGTTTCAAAGGAAACCCTAAATGAAATAAAAATTAAAGAAAGACGAAAATTATAGGAAAAAAGTAATATTTTTAAAATATAAATTTTTTATTGAAAATTTAAATTAGTAAAATTACTAAAATACCCCTAATTATATCGGATAACCATTCCGGTTTACCTGAAAGCTTCCTTAAGGGACCAAAGAAATCAAGTTCAGAATTTTAGTTGCTGACTAAACGCGGTATTGGCCTTGGAGACCAAAAGAAGGTATTGCAGAATATGTAGGGGACTAAAAAACCAATTAAGTCTTTTTTTATATACCCGCTTTTTATACACCTGTAAAATGAATACTACCAGTGCGTAAGTATATACCATGACATAATTTGAGTTTGAAAATTTCTAAGTATCCAGCACAAGTACCATTACCGGTGCAAAATGATGGGTAACAGTGTAAAAATAAGATTTAAAGCAGCTTCCCTCACTTGCTTTAATAATTTTTTTGGAAACCCGAGAGTAAAGGCGAAAAATGTTTTCTAAGTATCCATCACCGGTAGTAATACCGGTGCAAATCTTACTGGTACCGGTGTAAGTAAATAATAAAAGTAGCTGCATGCGGCTGCTTTTATTCATTTAATTGCAAATAAATGAGTACCCGAGAGCATATTGGGCAAATAATTTGTAAGTATCCAGCACCGGTACGTTTCCCGGTGCTATTGAGACCAATACCAGTGTACAAAATTTCCCACCATTGGCAAAATTGAAATTTTAATTTTTTTCGGTTTGCGCCAAAAAATTTGAATCATACACCAGTATTGTCAAATAAATTACCGGTGTATATTGTACACAATGCCATCAATACAAATTTTTGCATTCTTTCATTAACCTCCCACATATTTTTTAGCCACTCTAACTACACAAGTTAATGGTTTATTCATATAATTGGACATCCTATTAGTTGTTTCAACCTTATTTCGACAAAGCACAGGCTCTGTACGATGAAATTAATATAATATATTTTGTAAAGTTTTCACTTTGACCCCAAACATTTACATTCACCTCGTCGACCACTATTCCATGGATCCGAATATGATTTTATAATGCAACCTACTTAATAAGTTGTGTTTGTGAACCTCCAAGGTAAATACGACTGAAAAACTTGTTGATATTCATTTTTTGCAATAAGGTCCCCTAAATGTGACATCTGTAAACGGCACGTTCGAAAACTGTATAAAGTACCAAATTTAATATTCTAGGCTTAAATCATAATTGCAACATAATTGTGTTAAATTGACCAAAAGCGCTAGTACATGCTCTAAAGTAACCGGTGAATGTTTTCTTCAAAGTTTCAAAGTGTTATTCGATAATCTCCCAACCTCACTATAGGGCCCGAACCCGTCCATTTCCCCAATTGTGTAGCTTGTAAATAAAATATGGATGTTTTGAGAACCATCCAGTTCAAGCATATTTCAATTTCGATATACGAGTAAACTTTTACTTTTTGCACTTTAGCCCCTCTAAGAATCTGGGAAGTGTAAAAATAAAAAAATGGCAGCACTCAAATGCAATTCAATACAATACGATCATGTTTATGCATTTCTTCCCCCAAAGGGTACACCAAAGGACCAATAAAACCAACATTTATTGTTTGCACTATATTACCAAATATTGCACTATGGCCCCAAAATTTATATGGGGAGCCTCCATAGCTCCAAATTGTACAAAAAAAAATATTCTAACCAAATGTGTAATATAATGAAGCTTTCATACACGATGATGATCTATGTTGTAGCACAACTATACGTTTTAGACATAATTTGTGTGTTTGTAAGTAATTTTATTGAAAAAACCACAAAGATTATAAAATCTCTAATTCGACCCATTATTGCCCATGTTATTTATGCTGGAATGAGTTAGTATCTAATAAATATGCAAGTGTTATATAGTCTAAGTGCAACAAAGTACGGGGGTGGTACATAATTTTAATTTTTCCCAACCAATACATGTTTTCTACATATAGTAACGAGAAAATGGTTTCACATCATCATCTTCTCCTGTTCCATCCCCATCATGGGTACTTGGACCCATATCCATGTCTTCCACATCGCATTTTCGGAAGGAAGGGAAATCTCCAAGAGCTGTCATTGCATTAAGAAATTGATAGTTCATAACCTTAGCCATGTGGTCGAACCATGATCTCTGATACTTTGATTCTTCAAGCAAGTTTTTTACATCGACCTCCAAGGCTGTCACTCAGGATTCAATGGTAGGGACAAGCACGTCAAATGGTTTCTTTTAGAAAGAGTCCAAACAAATTTTACCCATTGGTTGCCCATAAACATCATGTAGACGGGCATTAACTCCCACTCTCAAACAAAGGGCCGAGATGATACTGCATAAACCATGTGACCCCATCTTATCCCATCCTGCCTTCAACATGATACAAATTCGGTGACCAACATTCCATCGAAGTTCCTTCTTTATTGCATACAAGAAGGTTAGAAAACTTTTGTGGACTTCTGTGTTCATAGTTACTAGGTTTATTCTAGATGCCACGAAATGTTACCACTCATTCATTTTTGGAGTTAGAGTCTTCTTTGGTGTTTTTCTCCAACCTAGTTGGACCAGGTTATCTATGTCGGTACCTTACCTAGTTACTGTCCCAACAATCTCCTTCCCAATTAGATCTTTTAGAATAGTAGTCACCACCGTCAATGGGAGTGCGAGGAACTCGTTCTCATCGTTAGAAACATTAGCTAACCCAAACAAACCATTAATATATTATGGCGTGATAGGGACAATTTTGCCTCTATATTACACCTGACTGAGGTTCAGGCCCCCAAATTTACATAAAACTCACTTACGATGCTTAAGTTGAATGGTTGTGGAGTCTCGCAGAATTTTTCCCACCCAAGCGTGTGGATTGTTTGTTCAAATGACGAAGGTGCATGTATTCCTATCTTTGGGTGATGACGACGACCTTTGTATGATTCATGTACCGACCTAGCCTTCTCGGAAAAAAAGGCACCATTTGGGTTAGTGTGCGACGACGCATTTGGCAGAGAAAGAGAGGATGATTGGCGTATCCTTTTCAAATTGGATTTATGTGTCATTTCCTAAAAAATACAATGAATAATTTTATCAAACATCTTGCATGTGACTCAAGTTATTCATGATATCAAATCCTATATTCACGTAGTTGAGTTTCTAAGATTAGTTGGTCATATAATTATGGAAATTAAGTGATTTACCTGATTCTATTGGCACTGTTTTCATATTTCAATTTATAAGCCTTTGAGGGTAATGCTAAAGGGTGAGAGTTGCCAATTTTGGTTTGTGAAGGTGTGTTATTGTTTTGTATTTATGGGCTATTTTTTCAACCAGAATATTTTTACACCGGTAACTTCGGCCACATACTAGTGTAGACACCAAAAAAAGCAGTTGCTCTTGCCTGCTTTTAATAACCATTATTAATAGACTCGAGAACAATTTTTTTTCTAAGTATATAGCACCGGTACTATTACTAGTGCCTATAAGTGGCGTACTAGTGTAGGTTATGTAATAAAGCAGCTGCTCCAGGCTGCATTAAATGGACTTCACAATAAAATTTTGCACCTGAGAACTAAATGCTTTTTTTTTCCATAAGTATCCAGCACTGGTACCAACACCGGTGCGTATGTTAGCAATACTGGTGCAAATAATGTCACCAAGCAGCTACTTTTGGCTGCATTAAATGGAAAAAAAATTGTGACCCGAGCTAAATTTCTGAAAATGTGCCTAAGTATCCAGCACCAGTATTTATACCAGTGCGCAAGTAAAACATACCGGTGTGTAATGAAACAGAGCATCTACTTTGTTTTTCTACACGGATATGTTATTATTTTACCGGTGCATATTTTTTGTAAAAAACCATTCCTACTAACTTCTAATCCATTCAATACGAATACATTCCGATGGAAGTATAGATCATAACAAAGCTTTAGAAAAAAAGAGAGCATTCCATAAACATGTCATAGTAATTCACATCTTAAAGGGTTGGGTATTATACAAAACATTGGTAGGAAATAAATTTATGTGGGAATAACTATCTATCTCTTCCGCTTCAACACATTGTCACCACCCACTATTTCATCGCTCTTATCAACCCACAACCCATCACCATGAGAACGTCGTCCCACCATAGCTCCTCCAACATTCTCCAAACCAAGAAATACTGATGGAAACTCTGGACTATCAATTACTGCTGGGTGATCAATTTCCTCTTCAACGTAAAACTTCTTCCCATGAAGTATCACATGGAACTCATTTGAAAGGTCCTTGATATTAAAAACCTATCATGCCTGGGCAACTAAGAAGAATTTATGATCTTCGTATCTTACACGATTCAAGTAAACCAACATAAAGCCCATGGGCTTTTCAACTACAACAACGGAACCATGTTCCACCCAACGACACTTGAACACAACAACTTTGAACTCTACTGTTCCAACTCCCAAATTTTCTCAATCACCCCATAGAAAGGCATCACAGCAACAACAACATGTTTATCTTTCTTGCTTGCTTGCCACATGAATTCAAATTCAATATAAACACCACTGTTTTGCGCTGTGGTCTTCTCATCCTTATCAAATGTTGAGAAACTGAATTCATTGATGTCATAACCATGGTACCATCTAACAGTGCCGTTTGGTGTCCTTGTGAACGCCCGTAGCTTACTGGGCATCCCTTCCACATTGCAACGCTTGTAAAATTAGTTAACAAACCTTGAAGAATGATCTACTAGTATTTTATTCAAGGGCTAGTCTAGATAAATCCATTCAAACATGGAAACATGCTCTTGAACATATTTTGTGGTCTTGCTGCTATTACGTGAAGCATACAGGTCAACTGTCATCAACTCACCGTTCAAGGGTGTATGAAGCCTACCCTTAGACCGTGGAGTCCCATTTCTCCTTCTGCAGTGTAGTTCACTAGGAACATTTCCAACCAAGTTCAATGTACAGTACTCGATTATCTCCTGAGTGACATACCTTTGAACAATCGAAGCATCAGGCCGTCTACGATTATAAACATAACCCGTTAACACAACCATGTGATGCTCAAATGGGTACATCCAATGCATTCCAACAGGCTCGCATACACGTATCTCCCTAACTAAGTGTACCACGAGGTGCACCATGATGTCAAAGAATGACGGGGGAAAGTACTTCTCCATATGGCAAAAAACAACAGCAGCCTCCCACTTTAATTCATCTTGCTGTTGCCTACTCAGATTTTTCCTGCATATCGAGTTGAAGAAGAAACACAAGCGTATAATCCAAAATCTAACTTCCTCTTTCAAACAACCTCGGATCGCAACAGGAAAAAGTTGTTGCATAAAGACATGATAATTGTGCAATTTCAAAGCATTATGACGGAATTCATCATTAGAGGAGTAACCGGATGGTACCTTCATTCCTTGAATGTTCTCACACACCAATTTCCTCTCAGCAACTGATAGATTGAAAGGAGCAGGAAGCAGGTACGCTCACTTCCCTCTAACCTTCGGTGCCAGATCTAACCGAATACCAAGGTCCCCTAAATCTTTCCTCACATTTAAGCTATCCTTAGTCTTCCCTGGAATGTTTAGTAGCGTGCCAATTAAACTCTCACAAGCATTCTTTTTTATATGCATAACATCCAAACAATGGAGAACCTCCAAATTCTCCCAGTACGGAAAATCAAAGAAAATGGACCTTATCTTCCATGGTCCTTCTATAGCCCCACCACTCTTTGATAACTTCTTACCAAGAACAACATTCAATTTCTTCACCTTTTTTGTGAATAAATACACTAGTCAATGGTTTAGATGCCTTTCTCCTCTCTTTCCAATGAATGCAACAGTGTTATCTTGTAAATTGTGGCTCAACGGGAGGAATTTTTTGTGCCCCAAATAAACAGTCTTCCGCCCATTTTTCAACTGATGGTAATCAGTCTCATCCTCATAGATAGGACAAGCCTTGTGACCCTTGACTACATAACCGGAAAGGTTACCATATGCCAGGAAATCATTTATGGTACAGAAAAGCATCACCTTCAAGGTAAACTCTTCACCACAAAAACCATCAAACATTAAAGTGTCATCCGACCATAGCACTTTCAAATATTCTATCAAAGAGGAAAGATAAGTGTCTATGCTATTTAAAGGCTGTTTGGGCTTTGAAATCATAATAGGCATCAACACATATTTTCTCTTCATGCACAAGTACATGGAGAGATTGTAAATGCTAAGCATAACCGGCCATGCATTGTGTTTCGAGGAAATATCACTAAACGGGTTCATACCATTAGTACACAACGCCATTCTCATATTTCTACATTCGGAAGCAAACTTTGGATACATCTTATCAAATTTCTTCCATTGGTCTACATCAGCCTGGTGTCGAATCATATCATCATCTTTATGACCTCTCATATCCATGTACCATGTTAAGTTCTTTGCATCCTTAGTATTCTAAAACAAACTTTTTAGTCTCGGAATAATCGAAAGGTATCACATACATTTGGATGACACCCTCTTCTTCACTGACACAACATGCTCTCCAACAACAGCCACATTTCTCTTTTTCTTATAACGTGACACATTACATACGAGACATGCAATCTTATCCTTTAAGTCACCCCTATATAAGAAAAAATCATTCGGAAAAGCATGTATCTTTTCATACTCTATTCCCATTGGACACAAAATTCTCTTAGCTTTGTAAAGTTTGTCCGGCACCCTGTTACCGGATGGAAGCTTCTCATTCAAAAACTTAAGGAATTTATTCATGCTAGTATCACTCCATGAACCAAGACCTTTAAAATTAAACAAGTCCATCAAACATGACATGACCGTGTCTTTCTTCTTGCAACCGGGATACAATGGTCTATCCTTTTCACCTAGAAAGTTAGCCAAGACCTCGGGCCTCCCTCTAAATTCATTATCTCCCTCCTCACACATGTCATCCAATTTAGCATCCCAAAAACACTCTCCCTCACTACTGACTACCACCTCTAGTGGTGATTTTTCCCCATGAAACGTCCGCACCACATAATCTTTCGTAAACCCCCGAATATACAAATGGAGTTTCAGCATGTCCTTATTATTAGTATGATTTCGATTTCTACGATCACGACAAGGACATAATATTCTTTTCTCACAACTAAAAGCTTGGTCCAAACACTTATCTACGAAGACAATATATTCACCGCTCACCCTACTAACATTGGCATACACATGCTTACGCCTGTGGTTGTCGCATACAACTCTACATATCAATAAATTTCCAACAATTAAACTTCATCACATTTATTACAATACAATTTCATGACCACATTCAAATCATGCAAGGTCATTAATGCACCATATTCACCAATATTCCACATTACAATTACCACATTCATAATATGTCCTACAATACAACAATTAATAGCCATAACATTAACTACATCAACCTTGAGAACAAATGACAAACTAATACCAACAATACTACCTCAATCACCATCAAATGATCAAACACACAAGATATATAAGTCTACAAACCAAAAAATAACAATATCTATCATTAATATCCATCAACATATTAAAAAAATTGTACCTTCAAAGGTCTTCATAGTAGATCATTAAATGCTTTCATCAACCAAAAATAGTCATTGATGAACTAATCCTCCTAAAATTCACATTTTGAACCTGCCAAAAAAGGTGGTAGGTGAGCATTAAATGCAATTTACACCGTTATAAAGCTATATACCGGTGCATATGTGTTTGTTTTCAAAACAACATTATATACACTGGCACTGTTACCGGTGTACAAATTCTACCATTTTCCCACATTTTTTACACACCGGTAAAATATATAACTGGTTTAAAAATAAATATTTTTGGCGCCAAAATCATGCAACTTATTCATATTCATACACCGGTATTTTTATTACCAGTGTAATACTATACAATAGCACTGGTAGGGACCACCTCTGTATATTTAACCGATGCAAAAGTTACAAAAACCTACACAGGTGGACCTCATACAGGTGTGTAGGCATCGATATTATGGTAAACATAAGTTCTACCGGTGCAATAAGGTACTTGTACATCGGTATTCTATACTCATGACTTTTTACTGGTGCGTATGTATCAGTTTTCCAGTAGTGAGGGTGGTTGTGTAGCAACTAGGGTTGTGTCCACCCTAGAGTTATCACGAGATGCTAAATCCATTGCCTTTCTAAGCCTAAAGATTGGTATCCATAGTGGCGTGCCCGAGACATATTGTCCTCACTTTCATATCGAGTGGTTGCTACCTACGCAAGGCATTGTTCCTCTAAGCGGGGGCGCATTAGCATTGAGATTGACGGGGAATGAAGGCGGTATCAAAAAGGCGATTGGTGCACCATCCCCAATTATGGAGGCAGTGTGGTAATTTCATAAAGTGGCAAGGAACCTTTGTGTGAAAGAAATTGGGAGGGCCCAATTATCTTCACACTATGTGACATATGCATATGATGGGTTTACATATCTTGCGTGTGATAGAATATAGGGTTTAAGTTATTCATCGGTCATGTAATGAAATATTCCCCAAGTGCTAGCTATATATAGTTTTACTCTCTTGTTCTTGCATGCTTGTAGTTAGATAAAACCCCCCCAAAACGCTCTCTAGTGAACAGTAAAAAGCTATTGACGAAAACGCGATTTCAGATCTCTTTTCTTCTCCCCCCCCCCTTCGCCGGCAACGGCTCTTCCGCCGGCAACGGCTAGTGATCGGTTTGGTACAGCTACGGCGTACCAAACGGTGATACCAACTGAGATGGCACTCCCTCCGGCCACTCAATTCCCCACCAAAACATTCGCCACAGTACTTCAGGCCAAAGCTCCTCCTCTATCGAAAACCTTACCAAACAACCCAGAGCTCATTCCCAAATCCCAGCACTTAGGGGAGCCCTCGTGCTTGTATTCAGATGATCAGATTGCAACCCTCTCTGCCCATTATGCGAATGCACTGGTTGGAAAGTTCACAAGGGGCAGGCTTACAATGGAACAATTGGAACTGGCATTTAAAACTGTGGGCTTTGAAGGTAAGTACCAACTTGGTTCCCTTGATTACAAACATGTTTTGATTCAGTTTGAACATATAAATGACTATCAGAGATGCTGGATGAAATGTGTTTGGAACTTCAATGGGATATCCCTTAAAATGATAAAATGGACCCCTGAATTCTCTACTCGTAAAGAATCACCAATAGTTCCTATCTGGTGTACTATTAAGGAGCCCCCCTATATTACTATAATACAGCTTCGATTGAAGCTATTGGGAATAGCATAGGCAGTTTCATTAAAAATGATCAAGCAACTGATATGTTAACAAGACCATCTGCAATAAAATTCTGTGTCGAAATTGATCTCCAAAAACCCCTGAGTAGTTTCATAAGGCTGGGTTCTGTGACCAATAATAAGAAATATCCGATTGAATATGAGGACATTCCTCTTTACTGTGGTCATTGTTCGAAATTAGGCCATTCTCTGGCTCAGTGTAAAGCTAACTTACAGAATAATAATGTCAGAACTCAGGATCCTAATTTGAATCATAGTTTACCTCAGTACCTATGGCAGGCAACGGGTAAGAAATTTGATAAACCACCACTATTGGAAGACCAAGCTCTCTCTGAGAATGATTATGTTGTTATGATGGAATCCCCTAAAAATTTGAACAATACAGCTTACCCTGTGGTGGTTAATCAGGAAAAATTGGGTACTTCCAGCAATAACACTCAATCTCTGGCAATTTCTGATAACCCTATTTTGAGGTTGATCGAGGATACTTCACTTCCTAAGCCAACAATTACTGCTTATGCTAAAGATGATATGCAAGTTGGCTCTGGTTCATTATCCATGTACAGCCCTTACCACAAAAACTCTTTCTCCCAACCTGGGAAAACGGGGAATATATTTTCAGTTTTGCAGGTTGCTGACAGCTCTAAGGAAAAGGAATTGCAAATTGGGACATCTGAGCCTCTAGAGGAGATCATATCTACACATCAAGAAACATCCTGTTCTTCCCTTCTAGGTAATATCCAAGGTAAGAATAAGTCTAAGAAAAACAATTACCTAAGTCAGTTAAATAAGATGATGCTTAGGTCATCTACAAAAAGTTCTAAATCAAGTGAACAATGATGACACACCTTAATGTTAATTTTCTAGTGTGGAATCTAAGAGGAATGGACACTTCAATGCTTAGGCTAACTAATTTGTGTAGGATCAAGAAAATTCAATTGTTGTGTATTATTGAGCCTATGCATGATAATTCCCAATGTGAAGATTACATGAAAAAACTTTCATTCACTCATAATTTGCCACTGCCTAATGGGAAGATTTGGCTTATGTGGTCTAATTTGTTAGCTATCTCTCTGATTTCCTTTCATGATCAGTTTATGCATGTTACTATTTTGCATCATTCTGTGAATCTGTATATGGAGGCAGTTTTTATATATTCTTCAAGAGATAGAGATGGTAGGAAGGTTCTCTGGTCTGAACTTCAATCAATTCCAAAGGGTGACACTATCTTCATAGGTGATTTTAACTCAATAACTTCTTTAGAAGAATATAGAGGGCCCTGTTTTCCTGCCTTAGGTAGTATAAGAGATTTTAACTCCTGGATCACCTCTAATGGAATCCAAGAAATTAATACGGTAGGAAATATGTTTACTTGGTGTAATTCTAGACTTAGGAATCCTACTTCGAAAAGACTAGATAGAGGCCTATGCTCAATCTCTTGGATCACTAAGTTTCCATCTTCTTCAATTCAGATTTTAAATAGACAAACATCGGATCATGCACCTCTTCTCCTACAGGTTTCAAATTTGACCTCTTCTAATCCTAAGCCATTTCGATTCATCGATGCCTGGTTTCTAAGAGATGATTTTATGAGTGTGATAAGAGACAGTTGGGAATCACCTGTGTCAGGAACTGGTATGTTAAAGTTTTACCTTAAGCTTATCAGACTTAAAAAAGTTTTAAAATCATGGAGTAGGGATAAATTTGGAAACATTGATTTAAATGTGACAAAGGCTGAGGAAGACTTAAGAACTCAGGAAGCTAACTATGATTTGAACCCTTCAACCTCTGAGTGAGTTAAACTTAATGAAAAAAATGCTCTGCTGCTAAAAGTCTTAAAGGAAAAAGAGAAATACTAGAAACAAAAAGCAAGATTGAAGTGGCATAAGCTAGGTGATAATAACACTTCTTTTTTTCACAAGGTTTTGCAAGAAAGAAATTGTAAACTCCACATAACCAAAATAAAAAATAGATCAGGTCAATGGATTAATTCTCAGTTAGACATACAAAAGGAAGCAGTTGAATATTTTACTGATTTGCTGAGTGAACCTGATTTAGTCTTGGATGATACTTTTGACACTCATTTTCTAAGTCAGATTCCTGGTATCATAACTGATAATGATAATCATGAACTAGCTATGCCAGTATCTGAGGTAGAACTGGAAAAGGTAATTAAGAGCTTCAATAAGACCAGTAGCCCTGGGCCAGATGGATACTCTCCCAAGTTTTACACCAAATGTTGGCAGATTATCAAACAAGACTTGATAGAAGTGGTTAATGAGTTTATTTCTGGTGCTAAAATTCCGAGGGGGATTTCCAGTACCTGGATTACTCTTATACCAAAAAAAACAACCCCAAGTTCATTTGATGACTTTAGACCTATTAGTTTATCTAATGTGCTGAATAAGATTTGTTCCAAAGTCCTTATGGAGAGAATGAAGCCTCATATGGAAAATCTGATATCCTTGAACCAAACAGCATTTATGAAAAATAGGGATATATCTGATAACATTCTATATTTACAAGAGATGATTAGATTCTTGGATAAGAAACATAGAACCCCTAACTGCATCCTCAAGCTTGATCTTAGGAAAGCTTTTGATAGAGTTAGATGGAGTTTTCTCAAACAGATTTTGTCTAAGTTTGGTTTCAGTGGGAACTTTTTAACAGCTATTATGAATAATTTGTCTCAAGCCTACTTTTCAGTCATTATCAATGGAAATCCAGTAGGATTTTTCAATGCAACAAGAGGAATCAAACAAGGTGACCCTCTATTCCCCTCTCTTTTTAATCTATTCTCAGAAGCATTCTCTAGGAGTTTAACCTTTATTTTCTTGAATAAATGTTTAGCTTCATACCAGATTCCTGGTTCAATTCCAGTAGTTTCTCATTTGATGTATGCGGATGATACCATAATATTTATGCAAGCTTCTAAACCTAACCTAATTAAGATCAAAGCCTTTCTTGAAATCTTTGAACATTGCTCAGGTCAAAAGTTTAATTGTGAGAAATCAAACTTTTATCTAAGTAGAAAGGCAACAATGGCTAGAATGATTCAGGTGAAAGCAATTTTAAAAATGAAAAAAGGGACTTTTCCCTTTAAATACCTAGGGTGCCCTATTTTTAGAGGAAGAACTTTGAATAGATATTTCTTTCCACTGCTGGCCAATGTAGATGCTAAACTACAAAATTGGAAAAACAACTGGTTAAGCTCAGGGGGGAAAATGATCCTCTTTAAATCAGTTCTGTACTCAATTCCTCAGCATACATGGATGGTTACCAATCCCCCAAAAGGTATAATTAAAACATTTGAGAAAAAATTGGCTCAATTTTTTTGGGGAAAGACTGAAGGAAAACAGAATAAGATTTTGAAAAAATGGGCAAACATTGCAATACCTACTAACATGGATGGATTGGGTTTTAGATCGGTAAAAGCCATTGTTGATTCTTGTTCGGCCAAACTATGGTGGAAGAGCCAATTGGGAACTTCATTGTGGTCTAAACTTCTATGGTCTCTTCCACCATCATACAGGAAATCAGTTACTTGGAGGAGAATTTGTTACATTAATGATTTTGCTGTCAACAATTCTTCAATTATACATGGAAATGGAAAGTGTAATTTTCTGAATGCCAACTGGTGTCCTGAGGGACCTCTGCTTTCTAAAATTCCTGATAATATTGCCTCTACAATGGATGACATCTCTGTGGCAGATTTCATAGCCAACAGAAATTCTATTCTGAATCAAATTGCACCTTTTCTTGAACATGATACGGTTCATTTTCTCCAGGGTGCAGTACTTACATATGCTAGGGAGGACAGAATCATCTGGAAGCCAGAACCGTCGGGTAAATTTACATTTAAGTCGGCCTATAGATCTCTAGTTCAATCAAGTGGTAATTCTCCTGTCTCTAAGTTTTTATGGAATCCACTGTTACTGAAAAAGATCTCGATCTTCATCTGGAAACTACTACATGTTTTTCTCCCCTTTGATGATGTTCTTATTACACGCGGTTTTAGCCTAGCTTCCAAGTGCCCTGCATGTTGTCAATCTGATTCTATCCAACATTACTTTATCTCTTGTCCCCTGGCCCATTTAGTCTGGTTGAAACTGACTCCTTCTATACATTTTAATCTTAATACTCTACATTCCATACCTCAAAGATTTTATCTGTTTTGGAACTGTCAAGATCTACCTAAGTTTTATCAGATATATTGCATGATTCTCCCATCTGTGGTGTGCTAGAGTCTATGGAAAGCTAGAAATAACTATCTGTATGACCACAAGCCTTTTTCCATGAATTTTATCTGTACTGAGGTGGATGATTTGATTAAATTGACACTTAATGTTTGTCCTCCGACGATATTATCTACTGACTCAGTACCACCATCTTTTCAGCATCTCATTCCTTTGCTATGGCCTCCCCCTAAACCTAACTTAAGGACAGTTTTTTGGGAAAGGCCTAAACATGGAGTCATAAAAATCAATGTAGATGCAGCTTGGTGTCCTAACAAAGCCTCTGTGGGTCTTATAGCTAGGAATAGTTTTGGCTTACCTATTAGAATTAGTTCGGCAAGTGCTACATCTGCATCTCCCCTACATGCTGAAATTGAAGCAATATTGCATGCTTGTTATTCTTTTGATCATCTGGAGTACAATATTATTGTGGAATCAGATTGTAAGCTTGCTGTTGATATGATTCATAATCCTTATGAGGCACAGCGACATCTTTTTGATTTGGTCTATAAAGCAAAATCTTTACTTGGTAATGCTGAACTGATGCACACATATAGGGAGTGTAACTCTGTAGCTCATGCCATAGCTAAACATCATTTCGATCTGAACCAAAGTCTGGATATGACTAATGTTACATCAGAAATTCAGGGTCTTATAGCGATGGATAGAGGATGTGTACCTCATATTCGAGTTTCTAAGACTTCTCGGTTTTAGGAATTGATTCTGCTGAATACTATTGTTGATTTTTGCAGACCTAGGGACTTCCGGCACAACAATGGTGAGGCTTTTGTCTGCTCAGATTGTTGTTGCTCAGATGATAGGGAGTGATGTACCTGTCCTTCACTGATATTCTCAGCTCGAATGTATTACAATGCTTAGCATACTCATGGGTATTTCTCTCATTTTGTGATTGAAGTTGCCTGGCCATTACAGAGGATTAACACGAGGGGTGGAGATCCTCTTGTTTTGGATCGCAACTTCGACACCTATCCATCTACTTTGGATAGCTGTATTCACTATTTAGCAAACACTTTTAGGACTCTTGGAGGCAACCCTGTTGTTTCATCTCTTACTCTCACAAACCTACTCTATCTGTATATTCGATCAATTGGGTATCAAGGCTTGGGGAACCCAAAATAAAATATCCCTCACCCTCGGGTGTTTTCATTAAAAAAAAAGATAAAACCCCCCTAAAACATGTTTTGCAACATTAGCTATTTCTGACACGTGATCGAATTGATGACCCGATTGCGACTTTGTGTAGTTAACCTTTAAATTCCCAGAATCTCTGTGGACGACCCCAGTCTTGCCACTATCTACCCCTTAGGTAGTTTGGTAGTAAGAAAGTGAGCAACAAAAAAATCTCTTATCTTGATTCCAATGCATTCCACCGGTTAGTAGATCATCTCCCGTAAAAAGGTGTTGCTTTTTAGCAAAGTGCAGATCAAATAGCTTCCCAAGAAATGCTAAATCAGATTCCATATTTTATTTCTAAACAAGATAACATTAATCTGCTCAAACTAACTAATATTGTTGAGTTGATAAAAATAGTGTTTAAAATGAATGGGGCAGCTCTACGACCAGATGGATCTACATGTAAGTTCTACACCTCTTGTTGGGATATCATTAGTCATGACTTGATGAATCCTGTGAATGAATTTCATTGTGATGTTCCACTTTGTAAAGCTATATCAGCTTCTTATATAACCTTGATACCTAAAAAAAAGCTATGGTTTCAAATTTTACTTATTTTAGACCTATCAGTCTCTCAAAATTTTAAACAAAATTTTTACAAAGGTTCACACAGAGAGACTTAAGCCCATAATGCATAATCTAATCTCCTCTGAACAGTCCTCTTTTGTTCAGGGTAGAGAACTGGCTGGAAATGTTTTACTCATGTGGGAACAAACTAGATTCTAAATAACAAGAAAGGTGAATATATTGTTTTTTTAAACTAGATATGATGAAGGTTTTTTAAAGCATCTCTTGGATTTTAAAAAAAAAACTTTCTGAGTCAAAATAGGTTTTCACAGTCACACACACTACAACAAGCATGATCTTTTACCTTGGTTTTGCAAGCCCTTTTACCTCAATTTTTTGGCCTAAAAGAACCGAGGTAAATATTTGAAGAGTAAAAACTGGATTTTTTACCGCGGTTCGGAATCGAAGTAAAAAAAGTACCTTTTAACTCGGTTTTTAACCGGCATCAATATTTTAACGTGCAATGTCGATTTACAGAATAAGCTCCCCCAGAACAGATCATATATGCAATGTCGTTTGGTACAAAGTCTACGACATCATTAATGCGACATCGGTTGCTACTTGATAGCAGGCGATTGGAGATCAAATGTTGCAAAGTCGATTTAGGCAATCTCAGTCTACTAGTCGGCAATGTCACTGATCATTTAATGCAACATTTCTCGTTGTGAGGTACTCACATCATTTTCCAGCTGACATGGAATGTGGATGAGTATGATGTCATTTTATGTAATGGACGTTAGTAATCATTAACAAAGTCGGTCGGTGCGATCTCACATAAGTTCCAATTTGGCATTGGTTCATGCAAAGTCGTGTTTACATCGGTTAGACATACATATTATTAAAATATTTGTTATTTAATAACACAACTTAGTGTTCGTTGGTAGCCATTACATGTTTCATTGTATGTGGAAAGTGTGCAACATTGCACATAATGTCCATAGTCGATTTTCAAAAATGTGTGGTAAAATCCTTGGTGTTATTTGAACAGCCCTTCTATCGAATTATGAATGGGAAAAGAGGAATAGAAATATAATCATTATTAGAATAAAAAACCATCAACCATCGACTTCTCCCAATTTGTCGAAGAAACCTATGTGAAAATTTTCAGAAAAATATATTGTATGTCCAAAACCCGATTACGTCAGTCCAAAAAGAAAGTTCCAGATCCGAAGTTGAACTTATACTATTCGAGTGTAGTGAACAAGCTGGGACTAATCAACACATGCTTCCATAAGTTCTTTCGAATGACACCTTGTGTACTTGTATGTAAGGTGCTACAATTTAATCTAGGTCATGTGCTATCGCTTTAAAAATCTTCATGGACATAATTCTATTACAGTTTTATTTCCTAGGAAACCAAGGATGTGAAATTAAATGTGATTCTCTTCAGTGGAAAATATCGTTCCCATGCTCTTAATTGTAGGGGTATAACTGGAATACTAAGAAAAACTATGGGCGATTACCATGGTGTGTCCGTCCATGACTATAAAAAAATTGTGGTTTTCAATTGATGGTTCGATTGAGTGTATCTTCAATTTAACATTTCAAGTTCTCCCAATTTGTGGGAGGGACCTATGTGCAAAATTTCAAAAAAAATACATTGTATGTCCAAAACCCGATTACGATCAGTCCAAAAAGAAATTTTTGGATCTGAAGTTGAACTTATACTATTCAAGTGCAATAAATAAACTGGGACTAATCAACATATACTTCCACAAGTTCTTCTGAATGACACCTTGTGTACTTGTAAGTAATGTGCTACAATTTACTCTAGGTGATGTGCTATCACTTTAATAATATTCATGGATAGAATTCTATTTTAGTTTTATTTCCTAGAAAACCACAAATATGAAATTTCATGCAATTCGATGCGGTGGAAAATATCATTCTCGTAACTCTTATCATATGGGTATAAATGGAATACTGAGAAAATGACAGGCGATTACCCTGGTGTATTTGTCCATGACCATAGCAGAACATTGTGGTCGTTAATTGATGATTCAGTTCAGTGTATCTCCAGTTTAACATTTCAAGTTCTTCCAATTTGTCGGAGGGACCTATGTGCAATTTTTTTAAAAAAAATACACTTTATTTCCAAAACCCAATTATGACCAGTCTAAAAAGAAAGTTGCAGATCCAAAGTTGAATTTATGCTATTCGAGTGTAATATAGAAATTGGGACTAATCAACATATGCTTCCACAAGTTCTTCTGAATGACATCTTGTGTACTTTTAAGTAATGTGCTACAATTTACTCTGGGCATGTGCTATCGCGTTAAAAATCTTCATGGACATAATTCTATTACAGTTTTGTTTCCTAGAAAACCACAAATATGAAATTTCATGCAATTCTATGTGGTGTTCCCACCAAACTAGCTAGACATCAATAAAGTTCACTAGTTGTGTTAAAATCGATTCCCACCGAACTGGACGTCTATAAAATTCATGGAAATTTATAGAAACCAATTTTTAGTATAGAATATACCAGTAACTATTATGAAGGTCAGCCATGCTCATTTTTTACCCGCCTCGACCCGGGGTCGTTAACACAGTCGCAGCAGCGCAATCAATTAACCCGAGCCGAGGTACTCGTCCCGTGGGATGGTCAAAGATAAGATTTATATTCTGCACCCATTCTCACTGTTGATGCAACCAAAGGGTAGTAAGCAGCAAGCCCAGGGTTTTTCCACAGAGATACTAGGTTTCAAGTAAAAGTCAAAACACAGCTTCGTGTGGGTCGTCAATCCACACGACTGAAAGGAATAACTATAATGTAAACATGCAAACTGGGTTTTTTTTGGTATTTTCAATTAACAACTACAAGCATGAAATAAACAAACAATTAAACTATTTATACTTAGTAGAGTTCATACACGGGGGGCATACAACATGGTAATTCTAATGCTTCATAGGCACCTATGGTATGCAGATTCATAGGCACCTTATCTGTGACACTTGGGACTAATTTAGCAACATGGTAGTTCTAATGCTTCAATACTCAATTCATTCACATATAGACATACAAAAGACCTATCAGTGTGTTTACAACACATGGTGTGACCGATGGCATACACTTCCCCATCCATGTCACGGTAGGTGCGCTCCCAACCCTCCATCAACACCGCCCTCGTAATTAGGGGAGCACAAAAAGGTCCGACCATTATTTTGGTTTTGTTTCTCCCCTGTGCTATTACATCAAGGTATGCAGATTCATAGGCACCTTATCTGTGACACTTGGGACTAATTTAGCAACATGGTAGTTCTAATGCTTCAATACTCAATTCATTCACATATACACATACAAAAGACCTATCAGTGTGTTCACAACACGTGATGTGACCGATGGCATACACTTCCCCATCCCTGTCACGGTAGGTGCGCTCCCAGCCCTCCATCGACACCGCCCTCGTAATTAGGGGAGCACAAAAAGGTCCGGCCATTATTTTGGTTTTGTTTCTCCCCTGTGCTATTACATCAAGGGATTCCACCCCAAATGAACTAATTCCCAGTGGTCCCCTGTACGTGAGGTGTTAAGTTTATATACATCTTATCTGTGATACTAAGGTTTCTACACAACACCTAGCTTTCTACTATCAACTATCTCTACCCATAACCTATCAAAAAATGGTTAATTAATCAACTAAGACTGGTGCTTGGTATGAAAATTAGGGTTACCTCGAATCTCCCGTGCACATACTCACGCAGACTCGTTCCTCTCCACCCATTCAAACATCCATGTTTCTCTTCCCAATGGGGCATCAATAAGTTCACCATACATGAACATAGCCCAAAGTGTGTGCTCATATGTGGTTTAGTGTTCATGCATTTCAAATTTAAGAACAATCATAATAATATCATAAACACAAAGATAGGTGAAATTTAAGGAAGCTCATAAAGCATCAAAAGCTACACATGTGCCAAATATGTCCCAAACTTAGCTAACTACTCTAAAAAGTATAGATCCATGGAAAATATGGAATTAAATTCCATGGATCTAAGCAAATAAGAAGAAAATAAAAAGATAAGAGAAAGAGAAGAAGAAGGAAGGAGACGAAGAACTCTTCTCTTCCTTCTCTCTAAACTAGAAAGAGAAACTAATCTACATTATGATTAGATCTATTCTACCTAGGGTTTGGTAGAAGATTAAGGCTCCTAAATATATTAGTAGGATATTGAGCTTAAAGATAGGCCCATAATAGGCCAAACATAGCAAAACCCTAGTCACCCTTTCCCTCTAGCTACTGAACCTTTCTCAAATAAAATTATCAAATCCGTGAATCTTATGGAGTCCAATAATAGTACGTTGGATAGAAATCAGAAAGAAGAAGATTTTGATATATGGTAGAGGGAAATCAGATGAAAATTGAGAGAGTTATGGCCAAAACGGTCAGCCACCAAGGTTTCACGGACCGACACGGATGCCACGGTCTGTGAACATTCTAGCACGGAGCGCACACCATGGTTGGTGAAGCTGGGCTCGTTCCATGGTCCATGAAGGTTTTCACGGACCATGAGCAGAACCAAGGTTTTTGCTCAGAAGTTTTCACAGACCGACCTCATTTTCACGAACCGCGAGCACCACCACAGTTTCCACTCAGAAGTTTTCACGGACCGGCCTCCTCTTCATGGACCGCAAGAAAAAAGGGTGTTTGATCAGAACTCTCATCACGGTTCATGAAGGTTTTCATAGACCGACTCCATGCTTCACGGCACGGTTCCATTGTAACGGACTGGCGTTGTTGCTTCATGTAGGATGGACCGTGGGCATCTTCATGGGATGTTGATGCTTTGTAGTGAAGCTGTCACATGCCACTGGTCCTTTGTCGGATGAACTTTGTTTGCTTGCCACAGGTGAACCGTCCGTCCGAATTGGGAGTTATAGTAGTCGAGTTTGTAGTACTCGAGAAGACAAATCCAATGGAACCAGATTTACAGGATAATTTTTCTTGGATCTTTCTTGGACTAGGGCATCACTCCTCGGACATCAACTCACCATTTTAACCTTTGGCCGTCTTGAACTTCAAAGCCTCTTATCCTTGGCTTCAATCTCCTTCTACCCCATATTGATACTCATGGCCTTAATCTACTACCATTAAATGCGAATGGCCTTCAAATATTATACGTTAAAAGTAAATGGCCTTCGCAAGAATGTAATGTAACAAATAGCATTCACAGGCGACCTACTAGAGGTACTTATAATGAAGATCAGGGAGCTTGTGAACACTATATGTCAATAATCACTAATTAAGTGTACAAAACATGGGATTTAGAATAGAAACCGAACATGATTGTCCAAACCCCTTGTCATGTAAACTCAACTAATATTGCAAAAACACCAACCAAAAGTAAATAAAAACTATGTCACATGCATTGGTTAAAGCATGCATAATGGTGCACATTAGTTTTGGTCAAACGGGGGCCCAGTTGCTATGCAGATCAGTTTTGGTCAAACGGGGGCCCAGTTGTTCTACTAGTGGGTTGTAATATCAAGGCCCACATTAATAGGAGTCAATGCCAGTCTTATTCAGATGATGCATCTATAATGCCAATGAACTTGTGACGTTGCATATACAGTTGACTGTCATAGGCCTTAGAATATGTCATGGGCTGAAATGTTGAGGCTCACAAGTAGAGTAAACGACATCACGCATGATTTGCTACCTTGTCGATCAGATCAATTCATGTGCGGCCTCGCATGTCAGGGGCCGGAATACACAATGATTCATAATGAGTATACATGGAGCCCACTGCTAGACATCACTTCAAACATTCAACTTCTTGGCAAATTTCTGCACTCTCTGACCCTTTCTTATCAAAGGTATGCTCTCTAGATTCCCTAGATTACTTTCTTTTTCATATTTGTAATCAAATTTTATATGCATATGTGGTGGAAATTCCATAGTTTTATTTGTTTTTTGCATTCAAATTTCCATGGATGTTTGCTCTAGGTAGTAGGAACTTGGGGTTGAAGTTCTCGTTTGATAACCGAGTATAATTTGTTGCTTTTATTCTATGCTCTGGTTTTTGTCTAGTGAGAATGTGTCTGTTACTCCTACATGCGACCTAGCTGGTATGTTGGTCATGCTTCTTCTACGATGAACCATTAGAGACGCCGGTTGCACTTTTTGCTCTGAACCCTAGTAGTATGCAATGTAGACTTCTATTCATTAACATATCAGTTTTAACGACTGGTAGTCGACGTGTCAAGGATGTTGATTATGAATGTATGCTATGTAATGTTTGTGGGGCCCACAATAAATTAAATTCACCAATTCTTATCGAATTTTTGGTATCATGTCTAACGATGCTTGTTCGAGTAGACGTGCCCCCATGGAGGTAAGTCATTGGTTGTTCTAATTTAAATTCCATTTCATTTTCTATTTTTTTCTAAGAATAATATTAAAAGTTTCAATGATCAAAATGCATATACCTAGCAATTCGGATGAGGATCATCATCCCAGGACTGCATTCGGATGAGGAACGTCGCGAAGTTGTCGACATCATGTCACTTGGTCCGAGTGGAGTGGTAAGTCATGCAAGGTGATGGACGACACATTGGCTTCAACCAATGTTGGTCTATGATAGACATCATGTCTCCAACCCAATTCAGTATGCAACGTTTTCATAATTCAAGGCAGTTTAAAAATGACGTTGCCACTAGACGGGTATAAATAGAGGAACCCTATCAAAGACTTGAAGCATTCATCCAAAACTTTCTTGCGCATTCCAATGGTCTCTAGCTTCCTCCCCTCCCTTCTATTCTCCCTTGGAAAAAGGTATGGATTTTTTAATCCCCTAACACATATGTTTTGTAATTCTTACTTTGTAATGTTTGATATGGTCTATGAGTATATTTCCTAGTTCTTACTTTACAATTCAGTTAGACAATGTTTTGGTATGTTTCCAAAGGGTTTAACTTTATTGTGATGTGTATGGAGCTTCATTTTTTCCCTAATTTTTAAGGGTTTATTTCTATTGTTACCTCTGAATTATGCGGCATTGTTCTCTTATCTGTCACAATTAAGTACATGAGATAATAAACCAACCTCGCACATTCATGTATTCTGTTACAAATTTTTCCTAATTCGCGACGTCGGCTATTCCTCTGTCTTTCGTTCACTTTGACCGACATGGTCATGAGGTCTCATCCACATGTCGACTAACCCACTGTTTTTGACAAACTTCACCGAGAGATGGAGGGTCCAACGTTACACATTGCATTTTATACCCTACATTTCCACATGTGATGCATGACTAATGCCTGGCAAAGGATCGTCTAATAACCCTTTTTTCAGGTATTTCACCTATTTAAACATATTATTATACACTAACATAACTACACACCTCATAACAACTAATAATTTTCGGTTATCGTATAGTTCACTGCACAATGGAGGCACCCTGAGCCTTTTTTCTTTGACATTGAACGTCATTCAATGGCTATTGATAGCCCACATTCCGACTGCACATTGAAGCAACTCAACATTGGGAAAATACCAACTTTGGCAAAGCCCTTGACTAAATTTTATTTGTAGTCAATTGCATACATGTATACATATATATACATTTATATTTCTAATCAATATTTTTTTACTCTGACTTAGTACATCCCGTGGGAGATTGTACAACTTCTACCAACAGGAAAAGACCCATGTGGTGCTACGGGATAGACTGGCATATGGACTACTTGGGGGTGGGAAGATGAAGGCTTTTTCACCAAAGGGTTTTGGCGAGTTTCTTAGGGGAAACAATCTACGCATCAGGGACACCTTGTTATTTGAGATGATAGAAGCTAGGGTACCAATCGTCTTCAAGGTTATCATTGTCCGAGCTAATTAAGTTTATTGTAATTTCTATTATGTTTAAACTAAGACAATTTTTATTCGAATTTATGTACTTGTAAGGATATTCTTATGCCTACGGTTTTTCAAATTAATTAATTATCTTATTTGAACATTATGTAATTGACTGTACATGTTTATATGTGTGACTTTATGTGAGCACTATTTTATAAATCATTTATTGATCCAGTGATTTAAAACATTGAACAAAGGGGGTACTGGTCGTGTACAAATTAGGGAAGGTTTCCTTTCTATCACCGTAAAGTTCATGTTAGCGACTTCGCAACGTCATTTGCAAATGTATCGCTAAAGAAGATGTATTCAGTGAATTTGGCCCAACTTCTAACACAACAAAGAGTGACGTTGCATGATGCTCAGTAACATTATGTACTTCATTTTTTAATCTTTTACTTTGGTTATTTTATTAACCAAGGTAAAAAACCAATTATTTACCTCGGTTTTTTTATAATTGAGGTAGAAAAACCTTTTACTTCGAAAAAATACAACCGAGGTAAAAAAACTTTTTACCTTGGTGTTTTGGGGTTAAGGAAAAAACCGAGGTAAATGGGGCGAAGTAAAAGATCATTTTTCTTGCAGTGATAGTTGAAAATATTATGTGCACTATAGCTGCAACTAAATTCTCAATCCTTGTTAATGGCAAATGTTATGGATTCTTCAATGCTTCTTGAGGAATTAAACAAGGAGATCCTATATCCCATTTTCTATTTATTCTAATCACAGAAGTCTTATACAAAAACCTAATTATGCTATTTTCATCATCCATGATTAGTTACTTTAAGTTGCCACAAACAACAAAGAAAATCACACACTTAAATTTTGCAGATGACACAGTGGTTTTCCTTGAAGTTGACATCATGTCTAAAGATTTTATGAGATTTTATAATTAAATATGAGCATGCCATGGGAGAAAATCAACTTAAATAAATATGCCTTTTTATATATCCAAACATGCAACTACTTCAACTGTTAATATGGTGACTCAAATATTGGGGATCAAAGCTGGTCAGTTTCCATTTCTCTATTTGAGTAACCTATTTACATAGGGAGGACAAAGCATGTCTACTTTCAGTCCATATTTGATAATAAGATTGCTTCTAAATTGGCCTTATGGAAAAATAAATGGCCGGATCAATCTGGCAGGCTAATTCTTATAAAAAATGTACTTGACCTACACCTATGGGTCATTATTTTGATGGAGTTTACCCACGAGTGCTGAAGGATCAAAGATAAGATTAGTATATTTCTCCTGACCTTACTCCTAATTACAAAAAAAATATAGATAGTGGCAAGTCCAAGGTTATCCATGGAGATATTAGAGCCCAAAGGTTAGCTAAACACAATCCACTTTCGATCATTATCTCAATTGTGTGTCAAGAATAGATAGTAGTAACTAGGGGTTGTGTTTGAAGTACTAAAAATGCTAATTAAGCAAGTAAAACAGATAAACTATGATATAACTAATCTTGAGGGTTACTTGTATCGCATGTTTAATGTATAGATTTAATCATAGACTCTAATTTACATAAGCAACTATCAACCTATTTTTATGTTATATCACATATTGTGAAGATGTTGATTCCTCAGGAACTTCCACCGTCTGTTTGATGAGACGTCAAATGCATGTATTTCTTGAGGCATTTACCATGTCTTCTGTTATATCTTTGTGGGTTGATAGCTAGGTTTAGATAGGTTTACATAATAAGGGGTTAAGATGACCATTTTTGGTTTTCCTATCTTAATCCTACATTTTGTAGCTTATTATGAGCCTAATAGATTTTTGTCCTTACAAGCATCTAGGTCTTGCTTTGTAGGATTATTTGTAAATTGCTCGTAAGCACTTCAGGTAGGTTAATGAAGTCCAATTGCAAAATTGGTAGAATACTAAAGGTACCAAGTCAAAACATGGTAGAAGTTAGAAGGGTCAAAGAAAAAATCCAAGTTTTGAAGTGTCGAAGAAACGGCACGGCCCGTGCCATCATCCGTGCCACAAGAAGAAGATCCCAGGACGTTCCATGAAAAACTGCACGACTTGTGCATGAAGAACTGAAGAATTGAAGACTCGATCAGTGAGACGTGCAAATATGCACGTCCCGTGCACTTAGAAGCCAAAGATTGAAGAGCCAAAAGTTGGGTTAAATCTACCAGCCAAAAGTTAAGAAAAGAGATGTTAAATACTTTGCAAAATACATGCATTTGACATCTTATCACCCTGCTAGAAGCAATCCAGCTTCAACCCCCTCCCTCATCCCCGGAGTTGCATTATTCTAGCTTCAAGTCTCCTGATACATCTTTGTTAGATGTGTGGAGCCTACACAAGTGTGGGGTTGCAGTGGGAGGCTCACCCCATCTTACTTGAGCCACAAGGGAGTGTCACCCCTTTGTCTGAGACAAATATGTGTCATTTTAAAAAATGACAAGAATATATATATTTTTTTAATAATAACCAACACAGTGGACTACGATATCAAAATAAAGTAATGGTTATCAAATTCAAACCATCCTTAAATCATCCAGAAACATGTCCAAAAATAACAAGAATTGAATTGAAAGACTTAGACTTGGCCTGTTTCATATTTTGAAAAACATGTCCAATATGAATGATAGTTTGAAATTTTATGAAAATACAATATTTGGCCATAATTCTGAAGATGTAAACAAGGACTTCTTACTCCTCAGTTCACCTGCGCCCCAAGACCAATTTTTCCGGCAACATCAAAATCAAATATTTCTGGCGAACTTCTTTCCAATAATCTCCAGGACGGATGAAGTAAGATTGCATGAATAAAGTTATAAAAATTGGTACACTTAAGATAGTACTATTTGGTGGATTGGCCATACTTTACTGGGGCTGTCGCTCCGGCTCAACCATGGCTTCCTAAATTCCGCCACTGCATCTAACTCAACTAGGCTCTACCAATAACTATTGTAAGGATATCCAAATCACTTTTCAACCAGACTGATTGTCTTTATTATTACACAATAGAGATCCATTAATAATTGTAATATCGTCATCAGGATATTAACTTGCTCCCGTAAAAATCATGAATGTATGGTAGAGAAGACCATATCTTGCATCAGTCATTTTGCCAAGTAGGGATCTCTAAGAACTGGCATACCACTTGGTCTAAAGCACAATCTTTATTGTCCAAGTTGTAAACATCTTGAAAAACACAAATCTAGAACATAAAAATTAATGGAAACCCTAATACAAAATTACAAAAACACAATATGTACAGCCAAGTTGAGAACAAAACATCGGCGCGAAGAACTAAATTGATCATCACGAACACAACAATCTAATGTACCTGGTTGAAGAAATGGACTATTATATGGAGACAAACCCATAGTTATTCAAGAATATAAATGGTCAAAGAATATCAATTGAAAAACTACTTTTTACCCATCTCCCCATGATAGGAAGATGGGGAAAATAAGATTATATAAAAAGTAGGGTTTGAGAGAAAGAGAGAAGGATATACAACTTAGGTTATTTGAATTAAGTTAAGTTTAATGGAATGAAGTGAAGTAGAGTAAATTTTAATCTTAGACAATGAATTGAATTCAAGTCAGTTAACTAACTGTAAATTTTCTCGAAATGAACTTATTGAGGTTTATTATTCAATATGTAGTTTAGTTCAGTTTAATCCATTTTAATTCTATTCAATTCAGTTCAGTTTAGGTCACTTGAATTCTGTTCTATTAAAGCTTATTATTAATATTTTGTGACTATGTTTAATTTTAGTTAAATTCAATTTAGTATTTTTAAATGTAGTTGAATTTAGTTATTCTTTTGTTCCAGTTCCAATTGCATACCAATCATTATCACGTTGTTCAAGAAATATGTTTGACCGTTAATATATTTAACTACGTATAGTAACGGAAAATAAAAAGTTGATTTTAAAAATTACTTACTACGAAGAATTCAACAATATTATATACAATAATATTGTAACACATATATCGATTCAAATATGCGGTCAAACTTAGATACAGAATAGTGCTAAAAAAGCAAGTGTGCAGATTAAACTAGACCTGGCAAACAGGTCTCTTCGGTCGGATACGGGTGAGACTCAATCGGTTCGGGTATGATTCGGTAGATTGTTTTATCTTCGGGTATCGGGTCTTGATCGGGTGTGTTCGGGTTCGGATGTCTTTCGGTAGTTTTGAAAAATATCCGAACGGGTCGGGTTTGGTTCTAGTTGTTTCAATTTCAATACAATTCGGGTATCATTTTTATGAATCGGGTTCGGATCAAATTTGGTTTAGGTTGTTTCAGTTTCGGGTACAATTCAGTTTTACATTTTTTTAATCAAGTTCGGATCGGGTTTGGTTTGAGTCAGTTTAGTTTTGGTACTTTTCGGGTACATTCTCTTTCAGGTCGAGTTTGGTTGGATTCCAATATATTCAATCCAGGTCTTGTTCAAATAAACATAACAAATTGTCATTATAATGAACATAAAATTTTAATATATTAATTTTGTAAAAATGCTTTAGCTGAACTAATCTATTATATATATATATATATATATATATATATATATATAAAATTTTACTAGTCACTTTTTTAATGTATACTTTCAATTTTTTGAAATGAAAAATTATTTCTTTTGCGAAGAACATGACATTTATGCATATTGCAAACATTGATCTGTATACGTTACCGCATAAAGATTATATTAGTATGTAAGAACAAAATAGAATAGCTTGTATTTAATTTTTGTTTCTATTTTATGTTGTCGATCATAACTCACAAAACTCCTAACTTGCAAGTTATAATATATTAATATATATATATAGTAGTTCTCCTGACAGGCGGTATGTCCATAAGTTTATAGACCGACCATTAATTTTTTACCTTATACATTCACATTCAAATACATATTATTACTTATTTTAACTTTAAAAATAAAATATTTAAATTTTATAAAAAAAAACTTACAACATTTAAAGTAAAAATCACCGTGAACTGTCCATAAACTTATACAGTAAATTTTATAAAAAAAACTTACAATTCATGATTGCTTGCAATACATTTTAAAATATTAGCATATTAAATTAAGATAAGAAAATATTCATAGAAAGACATGCTCATTTTTTCTTAATTAGATGAAATATTAGTATATTACCAATAAATCCCTTTAGAACTATTTAACTTTACATAAACAGTCTTGGCCGACTTTATATAGAAATTAAATATCCCCTATTTACTAATTATAAATTATGAGTCTCATAAACAGTCTTGGCCGACTTTGTGCACAATCAATCATTCAAATTCAGAATGTGGAGTTTGCGGATTTCTACTACTCCCTCCATCTCATTCAAATATGCACATAATCTTTTTTCACTCAAAGTTGTCAAACTTTAACCATATATTTGAATAGATATACGAACAATAATATTATCGCATGGCATGATACTTATGTTTTTGATATGCTATGGAGGAGTAATTATACTAATTAAGCATATTTCAAATTTAAGCATTAGAGAAAAATAGATTGTAAATGCAATATTATTTTAGATGTAATTTTATATTCTTACAAAAGAATTGGATGATTGAAAACATTGATTTAAAATATTTTGCAAAATTTAATGAAAATAATTTTCCGAAAGAAAATAATAATAACAAAAAGTTAATATTGTATGAAATTTTTTCTAATAATAAATAAAATAACTAATCAATATTAATTTTAGCTTATAAAATAATTTTAAATTAATAATTTACAATGTTCTTTTATTTAATACATAATATACTCTTAAAATAATTTCATCTATCTATGCTATTAATACACATTTTAAATTTATAAATTTAATTTATTATGTGATATTTTAATATTAAATAACATATCAACACTGTTTATAATCATAATGTTATTTTCAACTAAATATGATCAAGTTAAAATTTTAGACAGTAACAATTGTAACACACTATTCAATCATATTCGGGTCTTGTTCGGTTTGAGTTAACATTAATCCGGATGTCTTCAAATTTGGATTAGCATCACTTTGGTTAATTTCGAATTGAGTAGTAGTTGGGTATGATTAGGTTTCTTTCATGTACGGGTCCCTTTTGAGTTCAGATTCAGCTTCGGTCCAAGTGCGGGTCTTTTTCAGGTTTCGGTTCAGGTTCGATTTGGGTTCAGGTGTTATTCGAGTTTGGGTCCCATCCGTTCTGGCAATTTAAGTTTGGGTACGGTTCAATCGGGTGATTTTGGTTTCCGGTTATTGATTGGGTCTCACTATTTGGATATCGGTTCGATTCGGTTCGGTTATTTATTACCGAATTTTTGGGTTCGGTTATATTTTGCCAGGTCTAGTTTAAACTGGGACAAAGGGAGTATTTTAAATCATTTATTTTAAGTTCCTTTCATTATATATATGTATATTTTCAATTCAGTTCAATTCAGTATGGTTCACCTATTTTCGGCTCAGATCCAATAATCTCAACTCAACTCTCCTTATCTCTAATAATCTCAGCTCAGCTCCAATAATCTCATTTCAGCTCCAATAATCCCATCTCAGGTCTAATAATCTCATCTCAGGCCCAATAATCTCAGCCTTTCTCCCGTAATTTCAGCTCAGATTCGTTTCAGCTGAACAGGGCCTTAGTTAGATTCAGTTCAATTTTAGTCCAATTCTTAACATTAGGTCATGGTTTTTCTATCTTATTTAATCCATTTTAATTATATTGAATTTAGTTCAGTTTATTTATGTTCGGTTTTGTTTAGATAAATTATGTTCAGTTCAGTTGAATTCATTTACATTAACGCCTATTATTAATATTTTGTCACTATATTTAATTGGATAAAATAAATATATGACCTATTATTTTCAAAAAGTGCTAATATAACCCTGTAAAGTTTGAAAGTGCAATTATAACCCTATCTTTTGCATCAAAAGTGCCGATATAATCTTTTGGCACTATTTCAACATTGACGCTTTAATTTTCGGTGTTGACCAACCTAAAATGACTCAAATATCCCTAGTCATAAACCTAAAAATTTAATGACACAATTACCCCTAGATTCTTCTTCATCCTCTTCACAGCTGCTCTATCACCACCGCCGCTGCTTCACCACCACCGCCTCTGCTCCGCCACCGCAGGAATATGGAGTTCTAGTGGAACCTCATCGCCTCACCGGTTAACAGAGAATCTTCACAAGTAAAAACTAAAAAAATAGAGAAAATCAAGATCACAATCAGCCACGAATAGACATGGTTGTTCGGCTATCCTCATACGCCTGCATTAAGATCACAATCAGCTAACGATTCAGTTTGATTTCAATCAATCCACGATGAAAAATAGTAAAAATAAACCAACAGAAATACCACAAAACATAGCTTCAACAACTTTATAAATGAGGATCTTGAGTAATCTAAGAACGCCAACTAAGTGACAATCAGTCTCGCGGTAACCATATCACAAACTCGAAGCTACCACCGCGAACTGGAGCACCGCTGTTGAACCCTACCCCAAAACAAAGAAGAAGACAACCAGAGTGCCAGCGTCCTACCCCTTGAACCCTACCAAAGCGCTACTGCAGAACCTAGCTCCACCACTGCTACACCAGCAACGGACAAAGACAAAAACTCCCCCACAATCACCGTCAGTGTCCTACTGCCGTACCCCACCATCGTTGTCCCACAACATCTTTGTCGTCGTTGCCCACCATTTCCCTCGCCCTCCTCATCCCTCTCGATCTCCACCACCCATCGTTGGAAACCCTAGCCCTACCACTCTTTTCAACCTCCAGTTAAACACCAACACCACCACTACGGAACCCTAGCCTCTCACCCCCTATCCCTCCACCCCGCACCTACTCCAGCCCCTGCCGCTGCGCCCTGCACCTGCCGTTCGCCCGCTCACCTACTCACCTTTTTTCGTCGCCTACTCGTCGTTCACCCCATTTTTTTGTCCAAGAAGAAAGTGATGATTAGGTGTTGGAAGGAGCAGCAGTGGCATATTTGCAAATGAAGGGTAATAGATACACGGTCAAGGGTAAATTAGGTTTTCTGAGGGTAATATAGTCTTTTTCAATTTTTTTTGAATTTTAAAATTTTTTAGTAGGGGTATAACAATCAATTCACAAAATCCAGCCACTTTCAGGTTCTCAGGGCTAGATTAGTACTTTCGAACAAATAATAGGGTTATAATTGCACTTTCAGACTTTACAGGGTCAGATTGACACTTTTGACCAAAATATAGGGTCATATGAGCACTTAACTCTATTTAATTTAAGTAAAATTGATTTATTTTTATATATAAATTTAGTCTACTTAATTATTTTGAATTACTTTAATAAATTTTGGTTCATTATATTTATATTTATTTAAATTTAGTTGAATTCAGTATATTTCAGCTACTTTTAGCTCAAATATACTTAAATCAACTACAATAATCTAAACTAACCTCTCATCAGCTCCAATATTCTTAGCTCGGGCTAATACTTTTAGCGGGTCATATGCAGATATAACCCTATATGTTCAGGAAAGTGCAAATATAACCCTGAGTTGTTTTTTAGTGCAAATATAACCCTATCTATTACACATAAGTGCAAATATAACCCTAGAGCCACTATTCTGGCATTGACTGGCCATTTCTGGCCATTGACCGACTATAAATGACAAAAATGCCCTTCTAACCTAATATAAAATTTTAAAAGATAAAAAATACCCCCTACCACCAATCTGCCACCACCACCAATCAGTGCCTCGCCCCGCCACAACTTGAGCCCCTCCCTGCCACCACCTGAGCCCCGTCCGCCACAACCTGAGCACATCCCAGCCACAACCACCTGAGCTCATCCTCGCCACCACCTGAGCCCATCCCCACCACCAGCATCAGAGCCCATCCTCGCCACCACCAGTATCAGAGCCCATCCTCGCCACCACCACCTGAGCCTATCCCCGTCGCCACCACCTGAGCCCATCCCCACTACCACCACCTGAGCCCATCCCCGTCGCCACCACCTGAGCACATCCTAGCCACAACCATCTAAGCCCACCCTCGCCACCACCTGAGCCTCGCTCGCCACCACCTAAGCCTCGCTTGCCACCACCTGAGCCCCTGCCCCCACTCAAATCTTCGCCTCACCCCTGCCTCAATCCCGCACCTCTGACCACCACCTCCGACCGGTCAACAAACTCCACTGTAGCTTGATGCTACCCACCGCAAACCGTAGCACCACCATCTGCTCCAAAACCTAGCGCCACATCGCGCCACCACCTTTCCTGAACACTAGCATCACCTTGCGCCACCCCACCATAGCGCCACCTCCTCGACACAGCCCCAAACTTCTCACCATCAACCCCAAACTCCTCGCCATCGTCGCATCCTCCTCTGCCCTAGTTCCGCCCCCACCATTGCCAAGCCCCGAATCAACGACACCACCGGTGAAGCCCTAGCCCTGAGCTCTCCACCACCACTATTTGCAGATTGGAATCAAGAGGAAAAATTAGAAGAAAGGCGGCGGCGCACTGGAAGAACGACATGGAGGGAAGAAAAAACAATGGCAGAGGGAAGAAGAATGGAGCGGAAAGAAAGAGAAAAGGAAAGAGAAAAGGAAAGAGAAAAGGGGGTATTAATGCCACTGGGGGTAATATTATCATTTGAGAAATAAGGTTTTTTCAGTTTTTTTAAAAACCATCTGAGGCAAATCAGCCATTTCACCATATTCTGCCCTTAAACCGGCTAAAAGGTTATATTTGCACATAACCTTAATAGATAGGGTTATATTTACACTTTCGAATAACGCGGGTTATATCTGCACTTTCTTCAATTATATAGGGTTATATCTGCACTTCTCAGTTCCAATAATCTTAGCAAATGTCCAATAGTCTCAGCTCAGCTCCAATATGTTTCGATTCAGAGAGGTAGCCTACATGTTTGGTGAACCACGTTCTAATATGTGTTATGGTTTTCTTTTTTCTCTTTTTTTTAATCTTGAACTGTGCAAAGGGGTTATGTTTCCAACAAGTGGTATCAGAGGTGCAGTTGTTCGAGCTTCTATTTCAAGACGAAAAGAAGGAAGAATAAAACAAACCGAGTTTGGGTGATCCATTAGAGAGTCTGAAGAAGACAACTATTTTGTCACTTTTATTTAGATTCACAAGCTGCTCCATTGAAAAAGTTATTTCCCAATAGAAATGGTTAAAATCAGGTTATATGTTTAGTTATCTGCTTCACAATGCCTTTTCAAGTTGGACTTGTAGAAATTTGTCCACGGTGTTGGATAAATCCTTTCCTGGTTGGATTTATTTAGATTGATGATATATCAAGGTTCCTTTGGTACGTCTATCTGGCACATCCCCCATGCATATGTTTTCATCTAGTATATATGGCACAAACACCATGCATCTTGTACTTCTTGCACAATCATCGTGTGTCTGGTACATTGGCACAAATATCTTGCATCTGGTATGTCTAGCACAACCATATTGCATCTAATACATCTGGCACAATCAAGTGCATCTACATTTGAGATATCTGTCAATATTTGATTACTTTGAAGGGAGAGATTATTGGAATTGTGTTGGATCTTATTTTGTTTCCGTTCTATTTTTAGGATTCTGAGTCGAGGGGGAATGGTTGGGATTTAATAGTTCATGAATGGATACTCAAGAATGTTAGGTTTACGAATGAGGAACTCAAAGGTTGGTACATGAATTGATGAAGAACATAAGGGTTGGTTCATGAATTGTAGAACTCAAGAGTTTGATTCGTAAACTGGAGAACTTAGAGTTGGACTTAAACTCTTATGAATAGAGGGGGAGTTAGGGAGTTCTTAAAAAAAATAGCTTCAAAAAATTTAATTCCTTTTCAATCTGTTATCTAGCTGGGTGGTTCCACATGACGTAATTCCTGACATCGACAATTTATCTGACCCATGGTTAATAACATTAATATGTTAATGTTTATAGAAAATGGTCAACATGTTTGGTGAACCACGTTTAAATAAATATTTTGTTATTTCTTCTTTCTCTTTTGGTTATCTGGAGCTACACAGGGGCCTTAGAAAAATAGATCAAAATAAAAATAATTTGTGTAATTCTCAATAAAATTAAGAATGTAGGAAGTGTATATCAATAATTCAATAGGAGTAAATTCATTTTTGATATCAAAATAAAAATTCATTTTTGATGGCGAACGGAGGTTTCCTTTGTTATTTAATGGCGCAAGGGCCTCATTTCAACCAAAACACACTCTAGATTACAGCTGCAAAAGAGGATTGGGAATTTTACAGATCTGGTTAATAGATGTTTCCGGCGAGGTTACTAGTTTACGAAAGTCTTCTTGCGATATATCAATGAATGAAGGGGGGGGGGGTAATTCTCTATTATCTTATTTTTATTTCTCTATGTCTATTTTATTCTTTTTGTGGTGAGGGGCCTTTTTTTTGTATTTTTGGTTTTTATTTTGTTTAGCTTCTTTTTATCAATTTTTTGCTTTCTTTTTCAATTTACTAGTGTGGCTACACCGCACATTGCACGGTGAGCTTGATAAAAAATTATAGAAATTGTATAGGAATGTTAAAAGAGTTCTAATTGAAGATATACATGTACCCCTTCAAGGGCTGAGAGCTGGAACGCTTCGAGGGCTGAGAGCCTATCCCTTCGAGGGCTGAGAGCTGGAACCCTTCGAGGACTGAGAGTCCATCCTTTCGATGGGTGAAAGCTGGACCCCTCGAGGGCTGAGAGATAGACCCCTTCGAGGATAGAAGAGCCCTTTCCTTCGAGGGCTAGGAGCTGGACCACTTCGAGGGCTGAGAGCTAGATTGCTTCGAGGATAGAAGAGTCCTTCCCTTCGAGGGCTAAGAGATGGACCCCTTCGAGGGCTGAGAGCTTGACCCCTCGAGGGCTGAGAGCTGGACCCCTTCGAGGGCTGAGAACTAGACCCCTTCGAGGGCTGAGAGTCCATCCCTTCGAGGGCTGAGAGTCCATCCCTTCAAGGGCTGAGAGTTCATCCCTTCGAGGGCTAAGAGCTGGACCCCTTCGAGGGCTGAGAGCTAAACCCTTCAAGGGCTGAAGAATCCATCACTTCAAGGGCTGAGAGCTAGACCCCTTCAAGGATAGAAGAGCCCTTCCCTTCAAGGGCTGAGAGCTGGACCCCTCGAGGGCTGAGAGCTAGACCCCTTCGAGGGCTAAAAGCTAAACCCCTTCGAGGACTGAAGACTCAATCCCTTCGAGGGCTGAGAGCTAGATCCCTTTGAGGATAGAAGATTCCTTCCCTTCGAGGGCTGAGAGCTAGACCCCTTCGAGGGCTGAGAGCTGGACCCCTTCGAGGGCTGAGAGCTAAACCCCTTCGAGAAATACAGATTCCATCCCTTTGAGGTCTGAGAGCTACACCCCTTTGAGGATTAAAGAGTCCATTCCTTCGAGGGCTGAAAGCTAGACCCCATCGAGGATAGAAGAGTCCATCCCTTCGAGGGCTGAGAGTCCATCACTTTGAGGGCTGAGAGTCCATTTCTGTGAGGGCTGAGAGCTGGACCCCTTCAAGGGCTGAGAATCTATCCCTTCGAGGGCTTAGAGTTGGACCCCTTTGAGGGCAGAGAGTCCATCCCTTTGAGGGCTGAGAGCTGGACCCCTTCGAGGGCTGAGATTCCATCCCTTTGAGGGCTCAGAGCTGGAGCCCTTCGAGGGCTAAGAGTTCATCCCCTTCGAGGGCTGAGAGCTGGACCCCTTCGAGGATAGAAGAGTCCTTCCCTTCGAGGGCTGAGATCAGGACACCTTCGAGGGCTGAGACTTGGACCCCTCGAGGGCTGAGAGCTAGACCCCTTCGAGGGCTGAAGAGTTCATTCCCTTCGAGGGCTGAGAGCTGGACCCCTTCGAGGATAGAAGAGTCCTTCCCTTCAAGGGCTGAGAACTGGACACCTTCGAGGGCTGAGAGACCCCTCGAGGGCTGAGAGCTAGACCCCTTCGAGGATAGAAGAGTCCATCCCTTCGAGTGCAGAAATCTAGACCCCTTCAAGCTCTGAGAGTCCATCCATTCGAGGGCTGAGAGCTGGACCCCTTCAAGGGCTGAGAGTCCATCCCCTTCGAGGGCTGAGAGCTGGACTCCTTCAAGGGCTGAGAGTCTATCCCTTCGCAGGGCTTAGAGCTAAACCCCTTCGAGGACTGAGGACTCCATCCCTTCGAGGGCTGAGAGCTAGACCCCTTCGAGGATAGAAGAGTCCATCCCTTCGAGTGCAGAAAGCTAGACCCCTTTAAGGGCTGAGAGTCCATCCATTCGAGGGCTGAGAGCTGGAGCCCTTCGAGGGCTGAGAGTCCATCCCCTTCGAGGGCTGAGAGCTGGACCCCTTCAAGGGTTGCGAGCTAGACCCCTCGAAGGGGTGCCCAAAACAACATCTTTTTCATTGGCCACCTAGCAACACATGCAGCCGCACATAGAGGCGCCGCAACTTTTGACAAATGGGATGCACAAAAGGACAAAAGTTGTGCCCAAAACGACGTCGTTTTGGGAAGCCACTTGAGAGCACATAGAAGGGCACACATTCGGCTTTGTTGGGATATAACCACTATGCCTCTGACGATGGTTGATACAAGTGTGCCGTTTCCAAGTATTCCTTTTATATAGTATCCAGAAAATGGGTGGTTTTCAAATTGTTTTTTTGGATTGAAGTATTAAGTAGGAATTATCCCAGTCAATCTAATTCTGGCGACCTTTTTCCATTATGTTTTATTGACTTCAGACTTGTATCCAAAGTATTAAAAATGGTAAAAAGAAACGCAATTCAAAGTTGTTAATAAACAAATTTTGTGGATTCCTTTGTCTCTGAGGATTATTAGATTTTTAGATTTTGATCCACTAGAGCATTGTTTATTTGGTACAATTTTAAAATTATATGCATTATAAATGATTCTTATAGACAACATGTAGAGATATTTTTGTCAATTAAAATGACCGGTTTTTAGTCTCCTGGTTTAGGGAAAGGGTTTGAACGGGTTAATAGAGACGGACTTGATCTTTAATTGGGGATCTTCAAATTTTGCTCGTTTCAATTGTCTTGATATTTGTTCAGAAGTGTGTACGGAACATTTTACGTGCATTTCACTAGATGCTTCATTATGATCAATTTTGTTTAGTGGTTTGGATCGGTACTATTAGACTTCTTATGATTGTGTGCCCTTCTTATTTCCATATAGTCCTATGTTTAGAATTGTAATATCAATTAGTGCCTTTGTGTATTTCTCTCTTATTGCAACTGATGCTTTGGATTTGAATAATAATATTTAACTAGCGCTCAGTGTAAATGAGTTTATCACATAACATCATTTTCTTGTAATCGCACATTGTGCAAAATGGAGTTTAATAGAAAAAGGATTAGAACCATATAAACATGATTAATATATATATATATATATATATATCATTAAAATAAACTTGAGTTTCACTTTTGATCATCATACTCCCCCCGTTCCTCCGTATATGACTACATGGGTTTCGGTGCTTAGATCTAGGTGAATGAAATGAGTGGAAGGAATTGAATTTAGAACGTGAAAACTAAAATGAGTGGATGAAATAAAAGGAATCCTACCAAAAATGTAAAGTGTATCAATATAAAAGAAACAACTCAAAAAGAAAAGTATGTCATACACAAAGAAACTTAGAAAATAGAAAAAGTGCATATATAACTCTACCTAATTCACATAAGTGCAAATATAATTTTTGATAATTGAAAGTGAAAATATAACCCTAGATAGTTAATGTATGTGCAAATTTACCATTTCGACAGTTTGAGGATAAATTTTATTAAAATGACAATTTTATCCCTCAAAAAATGTGAAATATCTATAATGCCCCTAAACCATAATTTTCCTTACTCTTTTCCTTCACTTCCTTTCCACTCTGTCGATCCCTTCTTCTTCCTCCTAATTTTCCTATCTCCCAATTCTTTCCTCTTTCTTTTCCTTTCTTTTCTCCGTCAAGTTGAATCCTTTCTCCGGGCAGAACTGGCATTGCAGTGATGGCGTGGTGGGATTGGGTGCAGGGTGGCTGGTGGTGATAGAGCGGATTGGGTTTGGGTGGGCTGTGGTGGTTTGGGTTTGGGTGCAATGGAGTGGTCACAAAAAAGAGGTGCGAGCGAAGGTGCTGGGGCGGCGATTTCGATGGGGTTTGGGTGCAACTAAGTGGTTGCAAGAGAGAGGTGTGAGTGATGTGTCCATTTTATACTGGTATTTTGGGATCTTTAGAATTCACTTTTGTGCACTAGATGTTGCATTTTCCTTGAAATTTTCTAAGGAGAGTTAATAGTGACTTTTACGCTTTTATTACTTTTCTAGTGGATTTTGTGTGATAAGGAAACTATTTGAAGACTTTGAAGACTAACTTTGAAGATTTGAAGACTTTCATTTGAGCTTTTGAAGACTTGAAGAATTGAAGAAAAGTGAAGTGAAGACGAGGATTTGAGACAAAAAGAAAAAAGAAATCAAGATGGAGGATTTTGGCTCACTCACGAGTTGCAACGGACGAGTGCCCAGAACTTTTTCTTACTTTTTTGTACCATAAATACCAACCTTCTCCTCTCTCTCTCTCTCTCTCTTCTTCTTCTTCTTCCCAATTTGGGACTAAAAACCCTTGGTTTTCCCCTTTACTTTCTTAGTTTTGTAGGTTAATTATGTGTTTTCATTATCTAGGTTAGCTTTGTTCTTGGGAGCAATAGATTGATGCTTCCCCATCCACGTGAGATTCTCTATGATGCTCATTTATGAACATTTGTTGGGAAACATTTATTGTGCCATTAATGTTGTTGTTTTACTTCATTTATGCTATGGGGTGTTTTAGTATATGAAGTGTTTGTATGATTTATTGTTAGGGTGTTACGAAAGTGTACAATTTCTTAGCTTTTTGGCATAAAAATCCAAGAACATGGAATTATAACTTCTTGTGTATAGTGCAATTTGAATCTTGCTAGATGAGTATGTTAATGAAGGTTGTTCTCATATTTGTCCTATAGAAGCAATGCAAGGTTTAATCTTGAATGTGGTTTTTTCTAGGTTTAGCCTAATGAATACTTTGTTTGGTTAAATGGCTATGCCTTTGATAGAAGGCTTGATTTTATTAAATCTATGACTCTTCTCGTGTGAAATGTCATTGATGAAATACCTTTAAGCGTTGTTTTTCTAAAGTTATTGTTGATGAGGTTTTCAAAATGTCGTTGTTTGTGTTTGTAAATTACTCTTAAGAACAAATGTATGTTTATCTTCAAAATGGAAGTGATATCATTCCCCATAGGCACTAAATGTGAATGAATGAGTGAATGAATCTCGAATCTACATGAGGTTTAGAAGTGGAGATCAATTGGCCCAAGGCTTTGTCTTTTGTAGTTTTTATCTATTTTTCTTAGTTTGTTGCATGATTAGCATACTTACTTAACTTTGCTAGTTAGCTTTTCTTTTAATTCATAACTTAGGACAAAAAAAACCAACCCCCTCCCCTCCCCCATTTACTTGCTTTTATATATATGTATATGTATATCTAGTCTAGTATCCACCTTATATGTTAAAACCCTTAGAAAGGTCCCTCTTCTCGTGGACGATCCTGATTTGCCACTATCTACTTAGTTGTAGTTATTAAGCATTTAGGGCTCATAAATATTAACTTTGAGAGGTATGGTGACAACCTCCTAAATTTTGGCACCTCTGCCTGGGAAGAGGCATTTCTTTTGAAGTGTTTGGACATATTTGGTTGCATATTAGCCAGTTGTTCTTATTTTCCACTTCTTTGTGGTTATTTTTGTTTGGAGCATATATTTCTTGACTTCTTGGTGAATTTTTTATAGAGAATCCCTGCGATATGATTATGAAGTTTTGAAAAAAAAAATTTAACTGGAACATCTCACCTTGAGGGAACTAATGAGGAGAAGAGAGGCTCAACAAGTAAGGATTTGTGGGATGTGTCATTCCGACCATCATACCGAATCTTGCAACATGTTGAGAGAGGAGCACTATGAGGAGGAAAGGACCATTGGTTTTCAAAACCAAGGGTAATATGAAGAGTGCTACCTTGAGGATGTAGTTGTTCATTTTCAAGGGCAAGAAACTCAAGAGGGGTATCCATACCACGATTCTTACAATCCAAAGTGGAGTGGTAATCCGAATTGGTGGTATGAAAATGAGCTAGAAAACCAACAAAATGAGCAAACTAATTGGCCTTCACCACCTTATACCATACCCCAAAACAAAGTCCAACAAGAAGATTCAAGTTTGACACATGAGAAGATCATGAATGCAATAGTAAACTTGAGCAACTTGGCCAAGAATAGTGAGGACTGAGACACTCAAATCTCCTCTAGTCTTAAGGCTTTGGAAGGGAATGTGAGCAATATAATAGAAGTGGTGACCCAAATAGAATCTCGATATTCCAAAGATACACCATCCCAATTCGAACTCAAAGATTTGGTGAGTGAGGTCACCTTGAGAAATGAGTTTGAGTTCGAAGGGGATGAGGAGTCGACTGTTGAGGATGAAAATGTTGAGGAAGAGGTGATTGTTCAACATCCATTGCCATCATCACCCCTACCCCAACCAAATGAACAAACTTCACCACTTTTGGAATTCTTGAAGGAGCCAATAGAGGAGCCAAATGACTATCCCAAGCCTCCTAACCACCCTACTCCTTTAAGACTAACTCCACCTCCACAAAACTTTCCTCTTGAAAGTTTTGTACCCCCACCTCTCCATATTTGGATGCTCATGGTGAAGGGGTTCAAGCCTTCACCATATGGATAACATTAGGGTCGTGCCAATGACCTTAAACATACAGAGCTAAGTCATGCAGACGACGTAAATAAATTCAGCTTTTATTTTGGTTTGTTGATTATTTTTCATTATTTTATTTTGTTCTTTTCATGGTGTGTTTTTCTATGATTTTGTAGCAAAGTGAAGTGAATTTCATTGGAGAAGATGAAGGAATAAGATCAATGAGAAAGGGAAGAAAGCGTGGAAAGTTGGTAAGAAAATATTTTCTAAGTGCTGGGAAAGTACCAGCTTTTTGCGAGTCACGACCAGATCATAAAAATTTGAGGAAATTTGAGCTCACAAACCAAAGATTTTGCGAGTTGCGAAGGTTCCATTGCATGTCGCAATGAACCTGTCGCGAGTCGCGAAGATTCCATTGCGAGTCGCGATGAAATCAGGGGACAAATGAAAAAATTGAACTCACACGTCTAACTTTTTGTGATTTGCGAAGGATTTTTTGTGAGTAGCGACAGGGCCTTGCGAGTCGTACAATTACTGTCATGAGTCGCGAATGAGAGGTTGACTTTTCAACTAAGCCAGAATGTTTCACAACCCTTCCTTCTTCTCCACCAATTTTTTTTTTAAGTTTAAACCGTCCTAAGGATGGGGGGGAATTTTATTTGGCTCCCCAGGCCGAAAGAACTGGCATAAGCCTGAAAGTGCATATTGGTTTACAAAATTCATCAATATGATGATCAGAGAGCAAAACAGATGCTTAAGATGCTAAATAACTAGCTATCGAAAGGAAGAGTCTAGTGAGGTATTTCCTACAAATTGCTACCAAATGTAGTCCATAAACAGATCGGCGAATCGGCCAAAGCGAGACCCCTATTAGTCCGTGGAAAACATTAGGAAGGAATCTGTGGGAAGAGAAGCAAGATAGAGAGAGTGTAGCAGTCCTAGATACAAGAGTAGCAGCAAGGAACTTCAACCAGTGAAGTTAAAATTGAGGTAGGTGTTCATCCTTGAGTTGCACCGTGGTTAACTCCCAGTTCCAGCAGCAGACCTGAAAAGGGAAAAGAAACACAGTAGATTCCATTCCAGTGCAATGAAGAGAGAAAACTCATTGGAGTCCGTATAGTATTAACATGTGAAATTAAGAGTAGAAAGAGTTAAGTATCATCTCCTGGTCTTGAGCCTATTCTTACTGAGGGGATTTCTAATCTATCAAGGGAGATGAGTCCTCTAAGCACAATTGGAGCCAATAGGAGATCGAGGTTCCCTTGGATATTGTTCTGTAATGAGAATTTAGCCAGATAATCAGCTACATTATTGGCTTCCTTGTGAATGTGAGAGATTGGAAATTTCATATGATAAATATGGAGAGCACTGCAGATGGAGAAGTTCCTCCATGGGGCATTCAATGGGTTGTGAATACCTCTTACAGCATTTAAACAGTCAGTTTCCAATGCACCATTAGCAATTCCTAGTTCATATCCTATTTCATACCCATCCTGAATTGCTACCAGTTCAGCATCAAAAGGTGTTGGTGACTGGAAGGTTTTGGTCCTCATGCAAATCACATTACCAGACATGTTTCTAACAATTACAGCTGATGAGGCCAGACCTGGATGTATCCATGAGGCATCAGTGTTGATTTTGAAGCCAGAGGAAGGTTTCTTCCATGTTACAACTGTTATAATTTTCTTCCTCTTGGGGTGAATCTTGGGAATAATGTTAGAACAGGTCCAATATCTGTTCCTTTCTAGGTTGCCAGAAGGCTGGTGAGCAGTAAATATGTCATAAATGAGGCATCTAATCTCATGAATACAGGCATTAAGGGAAAAAGATTCATTGTCATAAATGTATTTATTCCTCTTAACCCACAGAATCCAAACTGTGACCAAAAGTGAAGCTATGATGATTTGAGACTGAATCCTTGTGGCAGTTTTGAAAGATAGGATGAAATCAACTCTAGACTTCAGACTTCCAAACCTTGGCATATGCATATCAAGTAAGACACCAACAACCTCCCAAACTTTAAAAGCAAATGAGCATGAATTGAAAAAGTGATCTAGGATATCAGGATGATTCATGCAGAAAGGACATATAGATGCAAATTGGAAGCCTCTTCTTGCCAAAATATTATCAAAAGGCAGAATGCCATTTAAAGCACGCCACAATATAACAGACATTTTCCTTGGAATAAAAGAACTCCATACCTTTGATAGTTGTCTGATTCTTTGTTTTCTTTGCCTAAAGGTATGATAGGCCGAGCTAATAGAGAATCTACCATTGATATTTGGAGTCCATATCATCCTATCCTCATGTTGGTATATCAATTCAGCAACCTGCAAGATGGCAAGAGTATTGGTAGCCAGGTGTGGCTCCAGGAGAGGGAGAAAATTATTTTTATTTTGTATGAAAAACCTCAGGGAGATATCCTCAAAGGGGATAGACATCCCTTCTGGCCATTAATAACAAAGGGCCCCTTTTCCAGTCCAATTGGAACTCCAAAAGGAGCACTCACCCTGACCATAAATAACTTTTGAATGTCTATTAGCCTTTTATGTGATTAAGCAGATTCTTTTCCAGGTGTGGGATGTTTTGTAAGAGTTAGGGAGTGACCAAATTAAAGAGGTCCATTGATATTTGTTGGCTTGTAATTTCCACCAAAGTTTGCATGAGAAAGCCTCAACAATTGCTCCTATATCCCTAAGTCCTAGGCCGTTTTCATCAATAGGTAGACACATATTTTTCCATGATCTCCATTTCTTTTTTTCAGTGTTATCCACTTTCCCCCAGAAAAAAGTAGATGCCAATTTTTCCATTTTCCTTATAACAATCTTAGGAGGGCGCAGAACTGAGAAAATGGGAGTAGGAATTGAGAGTATACTGTGGTTGATAAGAACCAGCTTACCAGCACTGGAGAGCCACCTGTTCTTCCAATTGTTTATTGTCTTCTCCATCCTTTCCAGCATTGGCTTGTAATAAACCTGCAAGTTTCAACCATAGAATACTGGCACACCAAGATACTTAAAAGGGAGTGCACCTTGATCCATACCCAAAAGTCTCTTAACAGTTAGAATGAGGTCAGGGGGGGTTTTATGTGAGGTGAAGAATTCGGATTTCCCAAAATTTACTTTCTGACCTGTGGTATGTTCATAGGCAATTAAGAACCTTTTAAATCTCTTTAAAGTTGTGGGTTTGGCATTTAGAAAGATAGCTGTATCATCAGCATACATGAGGTGAGTAACAATTGGACAAGTGAGAGGCAAACTAAACTGGTGAAGGTAGCCAGTGGTTATCATTTTTTTAAGAGTCCTTGAGAAAGCCTCAGAAACTAAGTTATATAGAAAAGGGGACAGGGGGTCTCCCTGTTTTAGTCCTCTGGAGGATTTAAAAAAACCTGAAGTGACTCCATTTATCAAGACTGAGAAATGGGCAGAGGCTATGTTACTCAGAATAATTTTAACAAAGTGTCCATGAAAACCAAATTGAAGGAGTATAGAGTTTAAAAAGGACCATGACACTCTATCGAAGGCTTTCTGCATATCAAGTTTCACAATAATATTATGAGCCTTTGATTTTCTGTTTAAAACTCTCACCATTTCCTGCATTTGTAGCACATTATCTGAGATGTCTCTTCCATTAATAAAGGCACTTTGTTCAAGAGAAATTAAGGAGTGCATTAGTGGTTTAATTCTCTCCATTAACATTTTTGAAAATACTTTGTTGATGAAGTTAGAAAGACTTATTGGTCTGAAGTCAGAAAAGGAGAGTGGAATTGGCTTTTTAGGGATCAAGGCCAACCAAGTACTAGAGATTGCTAAGGGAATATTTCCAGAAACCAGAAAGTCATTAGCTGCATCAAGCAGGTCATTTTTTATGATCTCCCAGAAAGTTGTGTAAAAATTCCCTGAGAAACCATCAGGGCCTGGGGCACTATCTTTTTTCAATTCAAAAACAGCCTTCTTAAGTTCCTGGATATTAAACTGTTGAAGGAGCAAAAGATTTTGTTCTTCAGATATGAGCAGAGGAATTTCTTGAAGAAAAAACTTAAGATGAGATCCAGTTTTAGGGGTTGGTTCCTCATTCAGTAATTCTTTATAAAACTGGATTCCTTCTTCCTTAATCAGATTAGGGTCCGAGATCCAATTGCCTGAGAAATCCTTAATTTTACTGATTCTAGATTTTGCCCGGTTTTCCTTTATGGCATGATGAAAAAATTTTGTATTAGCATCCCCAAACTTAAGCCAATTAAGTCTAGCTTTTTGTGATAGGAATGTTATCTTTTCTTTCTGAGATCTTAACAATAAGGCTTTTGATTCATTTAAAATTGCTAGATCCTTATCATTCAGTGTTTGTTGGTAAATTATTTCCAGTTCACTAACTCTTTCTTCAGCCTGAATCAGATTCTGGTTGACATTCCCAAAAATAAGTTTATTCCACTGTTTTATTTCCACTTTTAGCCTCTTGAGTTTGAAAACTAAACCAGTCATGCCTTTTAGAGGAGATGTTAAAGTCCAACTCTTTGTTACTCTATCCCTGAAATCTTGCCTAGAAGACCACATTTCCTGGTATCTAAAAGGCCTAGGGGAAAACTCAGAAGCTGATTGTATGGATAAGAGTAAAGGAGAATGATCCGAGGTGATTCTATTTAAAACCTGAATAGAGCTGTGGGGAAATAAATCGAGCCATTCTAAGTTGCAGAGACCCCTATCCAGTCTTTGGAATATTATATCTTTACCCCTGTCCTTGGTCCTATTGTTACACCAGGTAAAAGAATTCCCAACAGTGGGAATATCATGCAAATCAGATCTATGAATGAATTCATTGAAATGTTTCATACTTTTATGAGGGGTTGATTTCCTTCCTTTGTATTCATTAACTGAAGAAACCGTGTTGAAGTCCCCTATATATATGGCAGGTTCTGAGAGAGCTGAGCCTAAATCATGCTATAAATTTTCCCTCATAATCCTATGTACACTAGCATAAATGAAAAAACAATTCCAACTGGATGAGGTAGCAACTTCAGTGATTTTAGCATGAATGAATTGATCTGATTCTCTAACACAAGATAAATGAAAAGATTGATTCCACAGAATCCATATTTTGGCATTTTGAGCAGCAAGAGCATTATTGAACCCTAGGACATGCTTAAGATGATCAATCTGCTGGTTATCATGCCAAGGTTCTAAGAGGCAAAGGATGTCTATCTTATGATTCCTCTTTAATGTTTTTAGTCTTTCCAGAGATGTGCCATAACCTCTCACATTCCATACCAAGATATTACCTATGATGGTGTATCTAATCATTTAAAACTCATTGGAACGGCTTTATGAGAGGATCTGAGTTTTCTAGATTTACTAGGCAAAGCTATAGTAGAATTATCCTGAGTCTCTTTACCTTTGACCGAAAGTGCTTTAGACTTCGGAGTATCAAGAGTTGTGTGCTCTAAGTTAAGTTCATCAGTAGTAGGTTGAGGTTTGTCACCTGGATTGGCAGTAGCTGTCACCTTCTCAGCTGGAGATTGCTCAAGAGATGATGATTGTTTTGGTGCAGAGATTAGGTTCTGATCTGGTCTGACTTCAGGTATGTTTTCTGAGTTAAGTTGACCTTCAGAGCTTCTTTCTGATGAATATGTGGTGCCCGAGTGATTTACCTGGTCGTGAGTTTCTTGAGTCTCATGGAAGATCTCCACTGCCTCTTGTTCCTGTTCTTCTTTAAAGGATACATCTAGAGCTTGAAAAGCATTAGAAATAGACACTGAGTGAGTATGCTCTAAAGTTTCTAATCTGAGGTTTTCAGATTGCTTAGTCTTCTTCCTCCATATTATGTTGTTAATAGGCTTTGAAATATCGTCCAAAGAGTAGAAGTCTGATCTTTTCTTATGAGTATTGTTGAATGTGTTAGCAAAAATGTTCTGTGGATGGCCTGAGTGATAATTCTGTTTTTGAAATTCATTTTGTTTCTGTGAAACAGTAAGGGCTGAGGTTCCAGTTATCTTATCCTTAGCTAATTCCTCATGGTGAGACTGTTTCTCAAATATTCCTTCAGTGTGGGCTTGTTTCTCAACATCAGAACTATCCTGAGCCAGATCAGCTGTGTTACTTTCTGCCCTTCCTTGTTTTTTCTTAGTTTCAGTAACCTTTTTTTTGAGCTCAGGGTGTAAGAAAGTACACCTATCTTGGTTATGTCCAACTACTTTACAGTGAGCACAATAATGTGGAAGTTCATCATATTCTATTGGATATTCAGAGACCTTATTACCTATACCTACAACAATAGAAGCAGGGGGTTGGAACTGAAGGTCTATTTCAACGCAGACTTTTATTACCGAGGGTCTAGTTAAAGCTGCCGTAGCAGCGTCCATTTTTAAAAACCTTCCAATCTGACTACTTAGACCAATAATGGCAGAGTTGTTATAGAAATGGAGAGGGAGTCTGTGAATCGTTACCCACGCCGGGACGATTTCATATTACTTCTCCACCAATTACTCCCAAGAACCACTACACCTCTACTCATTCCTCCACCATCTTACATAGATAGACATATAAATATTCTTGCATCTTTATAGTACCTTGTTGATTTTAGTATGCCGACTACATCAATTGGACTATGATTGCTATATTTTATAATGATGCTTGGATATTTGTCGATATATGTTAGATATTTTTATTGGATAATTTCATATTGGTGATTGCATGATGGATTGGTTGTTATTTTTGAATACTATGGTTATTAACTTTTGATTCTAAACCTAGTATTACAAATCCCTATGCTCTTGTTGGGGGGGGGGGGGGGGTTAGAGGACTCACATGCATGTAAGCTTGATTTTGAATGGAAAAACATGAGAAAAATGAAGAAATTTTTTTGAAAAATAGTGAAAATGAATAAAGAAAAAATATGTAAAAAGAAAAACCCGCTAAGTTGAAAACCTGAGAGGGAAACTTCAGCAACATTGGAGGCCCTGATAGGTCAAAAGCCCCAAAGGGCGGCCTAGGTAAAAATGAGAGGTTAAATGTGGGTGAGATGTGAGCGAAAAGAAATCTTATGTGTGGTTAGGATGAAAACCCAAAGGGGCTCCTAGGAAAAATGAGAGAAAGAGAGAAAATAAAACAAAAAGAAAAATTTGTTACTTTTCTACTCATTTGCCGGCATTGGAGTCATAAGGTTGCAGTTTACATATGAATGGATTAGGTGGGCTAACATCATAGGACTTCTTGGGATTGGGTGTTGTAAAATTCTTGATTCTTGGTATGCTTCATTTTTTGGTTGATATATTGGTATAGAGTGAAGTATGTGTTTGAACCTCCTATATGGTTTTGACTTCATTTTGTGCTATTGGATTTTGGTTGATATATTGGTATGAAGTTAAAATGTGCTTGAACCTCTCATATGGTTTTAACTTTATTTTGTGCCATTAGACTTTGGGATTATCAATTCAAGACTTGGAAATGTTTTATGGGTAGTAATGAATTGATAGGCGGTAGGTTTGGGTATATTAAGGAATTGGGTTGTGTGTGAGAAAATTCTCATTTGAGCTTGAATATTGGGATTTATGATATTGATAGTTTTGTGAGGATTAGATGGGGGGATATTAGTTTAGGATGAGTATATATGAATTCCTTTGTATGCTTGAATCTTTTCTTACTTGGGGACGAGTAAGTTCAAGTGTGGGGAGGTTTGATATGTCCATTTTATATGAGTATATTGGGATTGTTAGGGTTCACTTTTGTACACTTTTGTGCCCTAGATGTTACATTTTGCATTGAAATTCTCCAAGAAGAGTTAAGAGCAACTTTTATGCGTCATTACTTTTCTAGTGGATTTTGTGTGACAAGAAATTTTTTTGAAGACTAACTTTGAAGATTTGAAGACTTGTATTTGAGCTTTTGAAGACTATAAGAATTCAAGAAAACTGAAGTGAAGACGAGGACTTGAGCCAAAAAGAAGAAAGAAATAAAGATGCTGGATTATGGCTCGGTTGCGACTCGTGAAGATCGTGTCGTGAGTCGCGACGGACGGGTGGCCAGAACTCTTTCTTACTTTTTTGTACTATAAATACCAACCTTATCCTCTCTCTATTTCTCTATTCATTTTCTTCCCAATTTGGGGACTGAAAACCCTAGGTTTTTCCCTTTCTTTTCTTTGTTTTTGTAGGTTAATTATGTGTTTTCATTATCTAGGTTAGCTATGTTCTTGGGAGCAATGGATTGAAGCTTCCAAATCCATGTAGTGAGATTCTCTATTTTGCTTATTTATGAACATTTGTTGGGAATAATTTATTGTGCCATTAATGTTGATGTTTTACTTCAGTTATGTTATGAGTTGTTTGATTATATGATGTTTTTGTATGATTTATTGTTAGGGTGTTAGGAAAATGTACAATTTCTTAGCTCGTTGGCATTAAAATCCAAGAACATGGAATTAGAACTTCTTGTATTTAATGCAATGTGAATCTTGCTGGATAAGTATGTTAATGAGGGTTGTTCTCATATTTGTACTATAGAAGTAATGAAAGGTTGAATCTTGAATGTGGTTTTTTCTTGGTTTTTTCTAATGAATGCTTTGTTTGGTTAAATGAGTATGCCTTCGGTTGAAGGCTTGTTGTTATCAAATATATGGTTCTTCGTGTGAAATGTCATTGATGAAATACCTTTAGGCGATATTTGTCTAAAGTGATTGTCAATGAGGTTTTCAAAATGTCGTTGTTTGCGTTTGCAAATTACTCTTAAGAAGAAATAAATGTTGATATTAAAAATGGAATTGATGGTATTCCTCATAGGCACTAAATGTAAATGAATGAGTGAATGAATCTAGGATCTACATGAGGTTTGGAAGTGGAGATCAATTGCCCCCCAAGGCTTTGTCTTTTGTAGTTTTTATCTCTTTTTCTTAGTTTGTTGCATGATTAGCGTAGTTATTTAACTTTGCTAGTTAGCTTGTCTTTGAATTCATAACTTAGGACAAAACTAACCAAACCTCCCCCTATTTACTTGCTTATGTGTGTGTGTGTGTACATATGTATATCTAATCTAGTACCCACCTTATATTTTTAAACCCTTAGAAAGATCCCTCTTCTCTTGGACGACCCTAATTTTCCAGTATATACTTAATTATAGTTAGTATGCATTTAGGGCTTATAAATATTGACTTTGAGAGGTATGACGTCAACCTCCCAGCAAGCAAAAGTGTTGGGCCAGTGACATCGACAGATCTAGGGTTTCAACAAGGGAGTGGTAGCAGGTTTGGGTGCCGGGTCGTGGCTTAGGTTTCGATGGGGCTTGGGTTTTTAGGAGGGGGAGGCAACAGATTTATATGGTGGCATAAGGCTTAGGTTTTGATGAGAGGGAGGTGGAGAATTTAGGTGGTGGGACATGGCTTGAATTTTGATGGGACTAGGGTTTTGATGAGGGGGATGTGGCATGTTAAGGGAGCGGGTTTATGTGGTGGTGGAGGAGGGAAGGTGATGGATGGCTTAGGTGGTAAGGCTGGGCTGAACAGAGGAGGTGTGGTGGTGGTGGACCGGTGGCTAGGTGGCTGGTGGTGGGGCTGGGTGGCGGGATTGTGAGACTGGTGGCAGGGTTGGGTGGCAATTTTAGGTCTGAACACAGGAGGTGTAGTGGTGGTTGACCAGTGGTAGGGAAGGGTAGCAGGGTGGTGGGTTAGTGGCCGATGGCAGGGCTGGGTTGCGAGGTGGTAAGGATTAGGTGGTGGTGGGTTTAGTGGAACAGCGATGACCTAGGAGCGGTGGTGGTAGATCAACAGTGGGGTAGAGGGTATTTTTATCTTTCAAATTTTTGTATTAGGCTGAAAGGGTATTTTAATCATTTCAATTTGGTCATTTCAAGTTGGTCAATGGCCGAAAATGGCCAGTTAATGCTGGAATAGAGTCTTTAAGTTATATTTGCAGTTATGTAAAGCAGTTAGGGTTGTTTTTTGTATTTTGAATAATCTCGGGTTATATGTGCACTTACTGAAGTACATAGGGTTATATTCCCTAGTGGAGAATGCTTGATTAAAGCCACCATTTAAAGGCGGTTCCATTATTTTTCTCACGAACTACCTTCCGAAAGGAGTTTCGAAATCGGGTCACGTGAATTTCAACACCATATGATTTTAGAAGGTGGTTATATAGTAACCGTCTTTGATTGATTATAAACAAATTCGATTTTTGAATCAGCTGCCTTTAATTGGTCACAATTAAAGGCAGTTCTATAAATATGCCTTTGAATGACAAGTTTCTGAGTTTGGAAATGAGAGTCGATAGTTGTTACGGACTCGGAACGCTGTTATTAGTTGTATGAGGAAAAGCTGATAACCGTTCTGACATAGGAAAGGAAAATCAGATATTTTTCCAAGTTCGGAATAAATTTTGCTCGGGTGAGGGTCGATGGGATTCTTGTTCTTAGTTCAGAACGTGGTCATCGCGCCTGTATGAAATGTCAATTAGTTTATTTGGGTTTCAAAAATCTCATTTTATTTAAACCTAATTTTTCTCTATGGCCTTCTTGAAGAACTAATGTAGAAGGCATCGTGGAGGATCAAAGGTATGTAATACATCCTCAATTGTGTTATATATATATATATATATATATATGGTTCAATACACACCCTTATTTGTACACCATTGTGTACACCAAATCTCAACCATCCATCTAACATAATCTCACTATTCTAATTTTCTTTTACTAAAGAATGGGTGAGATTATGTTTGATGGATGGTTGAAATTTGGTGTACAAATTGATGTATAAATAAGGGTGTTTATAGAACCCTTCCTATGTGTGTGTGTTTGTGTGATTGGAAGATAAATGAATTAGTTTTGGAACTCATGTGTATTTTTATTTGAAATGGTTATGATTTAGTTGCATTACTAAATGTGAAACAATGTGTTGTGTTGTATGATAGTCACGTTGTTGAACATATCACTTTGTTACGGGGATTTGGATTGATCGAATTGAATTGATTGGTAAAGATTTGAAAAAATCACCCGATTATATCCCTTTGGTAGAATTCTCTCCAATTGTAGCTTTTGAAAATGCTTCTAAGAATGGCATGGTGCGAGAATCACTATAGCAAACAACACCTATAACCTCAGTTTTTTTGCCCCCAGAAAACCAAAGTAAATGTGGGTGTGGTAAAAAATATACCTTTTACCTCGGCTCAAAACCGAGGTAAAAGGTACTTTTTAACCTCGGTTTTGGACTGACATTGGTATCTTCTGAGACTGACCTCACAGCAAGGAAAAAGGCTGGCTATTGTTCCATGGCTCTGCAACATTGTTCTTATCGGTGTCGGCATCCTTAAAAAGCAAATCGATAACAAATGGAAGCAGGCGATGTGACTGCAAAAATTGCGACATCGATGTGATCGACGATGCTTATAGTTATAGCAACGTCGCTCATGATTGTATGTGAGATCGCATGATCCAGTGCACTCTCATCGTTTGCATGCTGACGTGGATGGCTAGCCGATACGACATTGTTTTTAATATGCAAACTTGCAAAAAAACTCGTGAGTCATAAGCCATGTCATTTTAGTGTCGGTACGTGTTGTTCTTGGATGGTGACGTCACATATGTGTCGTATCAGTATTGGTTTGGACGATGTCACAATATGAATTATGGAGAATCGTACAATATTATATTATTAATTTCTGATGAAATTTTAAAAAACCATAATAAATTGTATTACCAATAAATGACTTAATATATTCAAAAACATATGGTTGATGTGAAAATGAATTATAAATTTTACTAAACATCCATTGCCTATGTCATAAGGCACCCAAGCTCAAAGTCCATTGTAACTCTCTTTGTCCTATTAAAAAAAACATCATAAAATAGAATTCATGTCAGAATTCGGTAGTCCTAGAATGATGTACACATAATATTGTCAAGTTCATGTGTCAATAATTTTAAAATGGGAAAAATACCATTACTTGCCTACTGCGATATCGCATGGTTGAGGATGGAATGTCGATTGATCCAATGAAAGTGCAAAGTCGGACATACAAGATGAGAATGTCAGTTCTAAAAATGCGACTTCACATACATGTCGGCTCTATGTCGTCTGGGGCGATGAACACAATGCGATGTTGCACATTCAAACTGTGTTCATCAGAAAATTTGTTTATATTCCAATATCAGCAATAATCTATGCTTTCATCCACAATCCTTACAAACAAGACATTATTTAGGAAAAAACATACATTGTAACTTATGTAACATGTAACAAAATAATCATACTCAATGAATATGTTAAATGTTTTGTCAATGTGAAAAAACACATGTACAATTTAGGAGATGCCAATGATCTACCTCAAATTAATTGAACCCGGAGATGCTCCATCCTAGAAATATTGTTGATATTCGATTGAAGCAATTAGATTGGACTCTTGAGTGTTTGTAATGGTGTTAATGGATAGGATGTGGTGGAGTTGTGTTGAGAGCAGATGTGTTGGAGATGAGAAATTATTGTGTTTATGCTGGATGATAATGTAATGAGATAGGTGCAATTGTATTAGCATTTAATTTTATAAAAACCCTCGAATATTAAAGTTAAAGTGATACCATATGGTGGAAAATGATCTTTCTCATACCGCTTATAGTAAGGGTATTATCAGAATATTCTAAAAATGACGGATGATTAACCTGTGTTCAAGGACGTAGACCATTGCCATCCACCAGTCAAACTCATGGTAATCGTTATTCATGACAAAGAAACTGTGGTTAACCCACAACAAATTCCACAGGTTCATCCCGAATGAACCCTGGATACTTATATTGAATAGCATCAAGTTACCCTAGACAATGTAGTAGCATTTTCCAAAATTTGATGGGCGCAATTATATTAGCTTTTAATTTTATAAAAACCCTCGAATATTAAACTTTAAGTCATACGACATGGTGGAAAATAATCTTTCTCATACCGCTTATAGTAAGGGTATTAATGGAATATTCTAAAAATGACGAAATATTAACCCGGGTTTGAGGACGCGGACCATTGCCATCCCCCAGTCACACTCATGATAACTGTTATTCATGACAAAGAAATTGGGGTGATCCTCAAAAAGGATTTCAATAGGTTAATCCCAGGATTTCAATAGGTTATTCATGACATTAGAGGGATCTCTAAGATTTCATATGAGTATGTATTCAAAACTTATTTTCTTTTATTTTGTTGGATTTGAATCGCAACGTATTTTGTGTCCAAAATATTATTATTCCAAATTTATTTTTTTTATTTTATTTTATGGTTATTCAATGTTTGATATTTACCAGAACGTGTTAAGCAATGTTATTTAGAATTGTATTTATAAATTGGAATGGTTGACCTGTTGGGTGGTAGGCTGTATAGGTTCGACGTCGGTCTCATGTCGGTATGTCTTTGTACTAACCAATATACCTACAACATCGCACTTAACCAGCGGAGTTCAGCACATTGTTAAAATGACGTCATTGCAAGACAAGTTATAAATATGGTAACCCTAAGAGAAAGTTCAAGCTTTTCTTTCCAAATATCCCGCGAGTTTCAACGGTCTCCACTGTCAACCCTACTCTTGTGTATTGGAAAAATTGTATGGTTTATCATATCTCCTAAAACACAAGTTGTGTACTTTTTGCATCACAATGTTAGATCTGTGGTATGTGAATTTGTTTTGTGTACTATGCTTTCTGGCCCACTGTTTCAGATTTATACGTGTGTGAACTTTCCTTCACTTTGAGCATTGGTACTATAATTTGGTATGTCTTCCAAGGGTTACTTTGTTTTATTTCTTGTTGATGAAGCTTCAATTTTTCTGATTTGATGTGTTTCTTCCCATAGCAACCTGTGATATCCGCGATTTCGGTCGTCTATCTGACACAGTTCAATTCGTCCGACGGATGTACGACCTCACTAATTTATATTTTCCAATCTGATAATTCTTCATTTTACAACATAGTTTGTATCTTGGTTTCACATTCTGCTAGCCCAAATTGTTACCAACTTTGCATTTTGGAATCTACGAGCCTTTGGTACTATGTCGATTTTCAATTCGGTTTAACAGACACACAACTGAGATCGCATTTTAAGTTTGGCCTAATCAATGCTTCATACTGAGATGCACCTGCAACTCTGGTTGCGACGTCACACATGGCATTCCATGGTTTGATTTATCACTTCAATTTTTTCACTTCTGATGCAAGATAAATGGCTGGCGAAGGATCGTCTAATCTGTCCTTTTTCTCAGGTATTTCACCTGTATACATATATATATATATATATATATGTATATGTATATGTATATGTATTTCCAAACAAAACTCCACACTTTAATTTGTACAACTAATACATTTTAGTTTTCGTACAGTTCACCGCACAGCGGAGACACTCGGAGCCTTTTTTCTTTGACATTGAACATCACACGATGGCTATTGGTAGCCCACATTTTGACTGCACTTTAAAGCAGGTGAACCTTGGGAAAATACCTACTTTGGTAAAAAAAAAAGTTAAACAAATTTTATTAGTTGACAATTGCATATGTATATACATCTGTACATATACACATACATATATAAAATACTTCTAATAAATATTTGTTACGGTGACTTAGTACATCCCATGGGAGATTGTACCAGTACTACAGACTGAGAAGGCCCCCGTAGTGCTAAGGTGCTATGGGACAGAGTGGCATATGAACTACTCGGGGGTGGGAGGGTCAAGGCCATATCCCCAAAGGGTTTAGGTGAGTTCCTTAGGGGTAACAACCTACGCATCGGGGACACATCTTTCTTTGAGGTGATACAAGCTAGGGGGTCAATCATCTTCAAGGTCATCGTTGTCCGAGCTAGTGAAAGTTGATGGTAATTTTCGTTATGTTGGAACTAAGACAGTTCTTATTCGAATTAAATTGCGTACTATGTAATTGTAAGGATATTTTCATAACTTCTATTTTTTATAATTATTTGTCTATCTTAGTTGAACATTGAACAAATGGGGCACTGGTTTTTTTAAAATTAGGGCAGTATTTATAGTGTTTGTAGCACAATGATTGCTAGAAACTATTGTGCCTAATTAACTAACCTCATTTTACATCCCCCAAAATTAATCGTGATGATGGGATATGATGAGGAGAGAGATGCCGAAGACATTGGGGAAAGGAGCACGACCTCTATTTTATTGTAATTTATTTTCTCCTGTCACTATCAAATTCTTTACTTTAACTTGTCTCGTACAAATATGCGACTTCAACAATCGTTCGCAATACCTTTAGGAATCAACGACTTATCTAGCGAAGTTGGGGAATCCTTTGAAAGAACACGTGAGACGTTGCATGTTATTTGGTAATATTATTAACTTTGTTTTATAGCCTTTTACTTCGGTTAAAAAAATAACCGATGTAAAAAACCAATCATTTACTTCAATTTTTTATAACCAAGGCAAATATTATCTTTTACTTCTGAAAAAAAACCGAGGTAAAGAACCTTTTACTACAGTTATATGGAGTTAACAAACAAACTGAGGTAAAAGGGGATAAGTTATAGGTCTTGTTTCTTTTAGTGCATGTTTCTCATGTAAATATTGTTGGAATGATGTGGTCTTGGGTAGGAAGATGGTACGTTAACATCTCATCATGCGAGGGTTTCAAACTAGTTAAACCCTGTGGGTGAGGCACGGGGAGGTTGACAATGCTAGGGTGGAAGATGTTGGACATAAAGAATACAAATATTATGACATAAATGAAGTGTTCGATGAGATGGTGAAGGATGTTGCTTGAGAATTACATGGAAAACCTAAGGTGCTAGAAGCTTTGCACAACAACAATAAGGCGACCTTGTATAGTGGTTCAAAACATTTAGTTGTGAGTGAAACTATGAAAATGATGAATTTGAATGTGAGATACAGGTGGACTGACAAAGGGATCACAGAAACCCTCAAACTAGTAAAGGAATTTCTTCCGGAGGGTAATAATTTTCCCAATTATTTGTATGCACGAAAAGAATTATTTGTCCAATAGGAATGGAATTGAAAAAAATAAATGCATGTTCAAACGATTGTATTCTATATGGAGGCAAAGAGGATGAGGACCAAGAATGGTGTAGGGTTTGTGGTGAGTCTCGGTATAAGTTAAAGCGGGCAGAATTGCGGTTGGTGATGAAGTTGCTTCAAATTTGAAAAAATAGACCCCGGTCAAAGTTTTATGGTATCTCCCCATCATTCCACGGCTGAAGAATTTATTCTATTTGAAAGAAGATGTAAACTTGTTGCGATGGCATGCAGAAAGAGATCGCTCGGTGGATGATGTGATTCGACATAATTCAGAGGGTGAGCAGTGGAAGAAGTTTGATACTATGTACCTTGAGTTTGGTGCAGAGCCCAAACATTTGAGACTTAGCCTGTCTATCGATAAAATGAATCCATTTGATAATATGAGTAGCACACATAGCTTATTGCCCATTATTGTGGTGATCTATAACCTTCCCTCGTGGTTGAGAATGAAGCGAAAGTACGTGTTATTGTTTTTGATGATTTCGAGACTCAATCAACCAGGTAATGACATATATGTGTACCTTTCCATTTTGTTCGAGGATTCGATGACATTGTTCAAAGAAGGTGTTAGAACGTATGATGGTAGTGCCAAAAATTATTTCACATTGAAGGCTTTGTTATTTTGCACCATTAATGTTTTCCCAGCATATGGAAATTTATCCAAGTACTTGGTGAAAGGAAATTACGTGTGTCCTATTTTTGAAAAGAATACTTATTTTTGTCAGTTGAAACATTGTTGTAAAACCATTTATCAGGGGCACAGACAGTGTCTTCCCGAAGGTCACCCATGGCGAATGTTGAAAAAGTGGTTCAATGGGAAGGTGGAGAACAGAGAGGAGTCGTTACCAATAAAGGGTGTTGAGGTTTATGAAAGAGTTAGGGAAGTTCCAAATGATTTTGAAAAGAGTAAGCGTAAAGTTGCGATTGAAGGAATTTGGAGGACGTGTTCCATTTTTTTCAACCTTCTTTATTTGAGGCACTTAGACGTTAAACATTGGCTTGATGTAATGCACGTTGAGAATAATGTGTGTGACTCTTTGGCTGGAATATTGTTGAATACCCCGGGTAAAAGTAAGGATGGGTTGAAGGCTCACCTTAATTTGGTTGAAATGGGAATTAAAAGTAATTGGGGCTGGTGACCAGTGGCGACGAATGTTACCTTCCACCTCCTTGCTCTTCCATGTCTCAATCGGAGAAGAAATCATATTATGAGACCCTAAGTGGTGTGAAGGTCGGAGAAGAAATCATATTATGAGACCCTAAGTGGTGTGAAGGTTCCAGGGGCTTATTCATCTAACATAAGTTCATGCGTATCTTTTGAGAAGTTGAAATTGTTTGGCTTGAAATCACACGATTTCCACAACTTGGTAAAGGAATTGAATGTCATTGCCATTAGGTCATCACTGCCTCCTCACGTAAAACTATGCATTACAAAGCTGTTTTTGTTTTTCAAGTCCATTTATTCCAAGAGCATTAGTGTGACCAAGCGATAATTGCAAGCGATAATTGTCAAAGTTGTTTGTCAGATGGAGATGTACTTTCCCCCTCATTCTTTGATATAATGGTCCACTAGATAGTTCATTTTTTCAGTGAGATTAAGTTGTGTGGTCCGATATTTTTTAGGTGGATGTATCCTTTCGAGAGGCATATGAAAATATTCAAACATTTTGTGAAGAATTGTTATAGATTAGATGCAAGTATTGTGCAATGTTATGCGGTGGAAGAGGTCATAGAATTTTGTACCAATTATCTGATTGGAATTGATTCTGTTGGTGTTCCAAATTCCTAACATGAGGGGCGGGAAGATGGCAAAGGTTTAAGGCAAGAAAAACTAATGAACTCTAGTGCAAAAGATTTGCATTTAGCCTACCTTTATGTACTTAGAAGCCATGAGAACGTTGTTCCGTATGTCCAGATCCACATGGAGGATATAAGAGTTAAGCATCCTAAGTTCAATGAAGCACGTGTTCTGCAGCAACAAACTGGCACATTTGCTTCATAGCTGTGTGGTCATGTAGAGATAGGTAATCATCCACGTACAGTGAAATGGTTTTCACGTCGACCCTTGGACACAATCGCGTCGTATCGAGGTTATGGATTTTTTGGGTTTACGTTTGGTACAAAATCTATTGATGACAATGGTGTATCCTAGAAGAGGGGAGTGACTCTTGTATCCAAGGCCCTACACATTGTGAGTGCATATGACGACAATCCAATGTATGCACAAGCCAATTACTTCGGTACTGTAATTGAGATTTGGGAGCTTGATTACGTGACAATAAAAGTTCCAGCGTTTAAATGCCAATAGTTTGATGTTAATAACGGATAGTAGACTGAAGATTTGGGATTTGTCCTTGTGGATTACAGTCAAGTCGCTTGGAAAGAAGATTCGTTCATATTAGCATCACAAGCTCACCAAGTCTTCTATGTGAAAGACCCAGTTGACCCTTGTTCGAAGATAGTTTTTAAGGTAAAATGATCTTTTCTTTAAGATTATGAAGGTGATGATATAATTGGCTTTGGTCACATAGCAAAATTTGGATCCAACGGGGGAAGAGGTTATGCTTGAGGAGGACAACTTGATTTTATGCAATCATTTAGGGAATACTAATTATGATGATGGAGTTTGGGTTGACGTCCTAGGAAAGATCAAGAATAGGAGATGGAAGCAAAGAAAGATAGCGAACAGGAAAAGACAAAAGTAGAGTTTATTTTCTTTGACATTTTGTTGATTATTTGAAGAAACCCTGAAGTTGGGATGAACTTCCGGTACCGGAAGCAGTTTGGGTCCAATGGTAAATCCTCCTTTTATAGCTCATTTACCCCATTTTTGTACATTCAAACATCGCACAACATTCTAGCATCTCATAGGCAGTATAAACACTGTAGTACACTAAGATTACGATGGGAAAAAATAAAAAGACATTCGAATAAAATCATGTCATAATACAATTAGAGTTTGATATGTCATTCCATAATTCAACTGCATCAAAATATAACATAGTCATGAAAATTCAATAGTACAAGATCTAGTAATTTGCACTATGCGATTACAGTCATATTTGATGACCTCCTCCTGACGAGAGATCCCAGCGTCGATTCCAAATGGCTTTGTAAAGCACGTTGAATCCGCTCCGACTTCCATGTCCTTTATCTCATTTGCAAAAGTTCTCCTCGAACCCATTTGTAGCATGCTTTAAAGCTTTTCAAGAAGCTAGAATCCGGTTCTTCTGAAATTGGTTAATAAATTCACATAATTACAAATTCCACTTCACAATAATATATTAATACACAAAAGCAAATTAAAACATACCGGGTTAAACTCTTGACCGTTTGTTGGCCTCTCCGGCATCCCGTGTCCTTTGAGCCCATTAGTACTCAAACAATACCCATCTTTTTTACTAAAAGTATTGTTTGTCAAACCATTTGCATGGTCTCTCCTTCCCATGCAATGCCAACCCGGGAATTCCCTTCAAAATCAAGGTGATCAAGCTCCCGTACTGGAGACTCTAGATCCCTTTTTTTACATCGCTACCCGAAGCATGTGTTGATAATCACAGCCTTGGGATTTATTTTTCTCTCCTGAATGATGTAATAAAACATCTTTTATACCAAACAGTTTGTTTCAGTTATGTGGCCACCTATGGACACGATACTCCTAGCTATGATTTCGTAGACAATGTGATGGTCCATAGTTAAGTGTGTTAGACAGAAACTCTTTGGCTTCCCTAATTAACAGGGTCACCTTGGAAGTAAATCGTGGCTATAGGCGATGGGGTCAAGAAATGGGTAGTCAGACTAAAGGGGAAAAGCCTCTCTATGCTAAATGTCATCCAACGGACCCTTAATATTTTGGGGGAACACATCATCGGGGCTTTTGTACGGTATCTCCAACAATTGGTTAGTAATCCATGTACTAAGGTCAATGTTGAACCCATTCACCCTCACCAAATAACACCCCCTCAACCTCATGTAAATTTCTATAAAATTGACAAACTTTATCAAACAGGGATGGTTCGTTTAGTGTCAATAACTTCAGAACATGTTAGCCATCAAACTTAAGCACATGATTAGCTAAACCTATGCTATGATAGACATTTAAATCAATAATGTAGCAATCTAGCAATTTCCCAATTAGGCGTAAATCATCATACCTCGTTTGGGCATGAGCGGAAACAAACCTAGCCCGTTGCAAATATGTGATGTTAGATCGCCTTGAGCTACCCAATTTAGACTTCCCTTTTTCTCCCCTAACTCCTTGTTGTGAGGATGACATTGTTAAATCTACTTACCGAGCAAATAAAAAAATATTGAAATGGCAGTGGGTTTGGTGTTTTCGGAGCCGGAAGAGGAATATGGACGAGCTAGGGTTTTGATTTGGGGCTAATCTTATGACTTATAGACTTGTTTTTTATATATAACCCTCCCGTTTCAGAGTTCGGAAGATGTTCTGGTCCACACAAAATAGGGCTGATTGGCTGTTTCAGAGTCCGCAAGTTTGTCGTCTATTTTTTGTGAAGACCCGAATTTAAGTTTCCAAGCTTGGAACCGAAACAATTTACAAAAAAAATGCATTAGATATTGAATACCAAGTTTTGTCTGGAATTTGGTCAGAACTCGGAATAAAGGTTCCGAAATCCGAACTTTAAAAAATGAAAAAAAAAGCTCAATTTTTTCATGATCTTACTAGGTTTTGGATGGAAATAAGGAAAGATATCGGAAGCTAAGTTAAAATCCCCTTGGCAACTGTTTGATTTAGTAGATGAGATCCATCTCTCTTTGGGGGATATACACATCATGCACATTTTCAGGGAAGCCAACCAGGTTGCACATTTTTTGGCAAAAACATGCTTGTCACAAAAATGTAACCTGGCTTTTCCACATTTCTCTCTGCTGCCTAACCAAGCCCAGGGATTAATTAGACTAGACCAAATGAATACTCCCTCTCTGAGAATTGCCTACTAGTTCGGATGCTACTCTTTTCTTGTTTTTCATTGCAGATCAAAGGATGATGTCAGGCTTCATGGAAACTGGACTACTTGCTGTTATTGTGGCTGGATTCGGACACTGAGGGTCTCATCACACATGTACATATGGGTGGAAAATATTGGCTACTTCTCTTCTTTTGCAAGCAGCTAGCTTAGTTTCAACTTCAGGCTAGTATATGGAGACTATCTCTTCATTCATGTGGAGAGGGTTTCGACTGCCCTGTGTTTCTTTTCGGACTCACCAATAAGTTTCGACCCTTTCCATCATTGATGAAGAGGCCTCCGACTTGATGTTTACATGTATCTTTCTTTTCATTCTTTTGGGGGCAACAAGCGTTGCTCTATTAGCCAGTGAGCATTCATGTATATCCTACTATTGCTTCGGCTTCTTATTTTCTGTCTATTTTTTTGACTTGGGAAGGCCTAATAGAATTTCCCCCATCTATGGATGGTTTCTAATTAAAAAAAAAAAAAGATATCGGAAGCTAAGTGCCTTGAAAAGCACCATTTACTTACGACTCCGGAAGCGGCTCGACAATACTAAAATAAAGACCCAAACTACTTCCGGACTTGGAGTACCGATAAATTGTGAAAAAAAAGTGTGGGATTTTAGCCTTAGATTGACCAGGTTTTGGACAGAGAGAGGGGAAGATTTTGGACGTTAAGTGACTTGAGAAGCATGATTAATTTACGAGTCCGGAAGATGTATGGGAATATAGAAAATCAAAGACCCGATGAATTTCGAGACTCGGAAGACATAGTAGTCTTGAATTTTTTTTTTTGTAATTTCAAGTTTGGTTCCATCAAGTTATGGATAGAAAGAGGACTTGAAGTCAAAAGCTATAAAAACTCTTTCCATATGATGTTGATTTACAAGTCTGGAACCAGGTCAGGTCTATAAAATTAAAGACTTGAGGGACTTTCAGGATTGTAAGAACTTCAGAAACTAATGTCATTATTGAGGACGTTTGGCCAAAATTGGGTTATTACCATAGCCACACTTACAGACAAAATTATAATGTCACCGTAAATAAACGAATCAATGAAGTACTTAGTCATCGAAAGAGTCATGATGTACTATTGCTACATAATAGAACATGAAACCAAAGTGGGAAACGGCTAGTTTGACGTAAGTCTAATTTTAAAACCAACGAGTAGTACATGGAAGTCAAATTTCATGAATCTCCCAACATTACTAAAAATTTTGGCTCGCTCCCCTCCTAGAAGACATTCTCACCGGCAACTGATTGCCATTTGTGTCTTCATTGACATTTATATCCCTAGTGGCATTATCCGCCTCCTTTATAGCGGTCTCCGACACAAAGGCCTCTTCTCGAGCCACCAGTCCCGCTGCATTCTCAACCAGATCTTGATTGTCTTCAGTCTCTTCTTCAACTTAATTGCTCGAAATCAGTAATTACTTTCTCCAGGCCACGAGTTATAGAAAAAGTACGCCCTATTGTTCACTATGATGAACCTAGCTGCTTTTAGGCCTCCACGAAAAAGTCTCGGAAAACTCTGGTGCAAAGTTTGGCATTGGCTCATCATCAGTAAACTCCAACTGTAAACCCGAGGTTTCAATGTTTTCTCCTGTCGGGCTTCAACTCGAGCTAACTCCTCGTTAGCTTTACTAACGTCACCTCGAATGCATGCAAGGTACCCACTCACGGTACTCTTCCAACAACCTCGGTCACCTAGACAATTTTAGAAAACAAGCACAAACCAATTATTTTTGAGAAAAATATAGTATCATACTTTATATGAAATGGGTATCAATAACGCTCACAAGAAGAAGATGACTCGGCCATGTCTACCTTTGCATCCCTTGCCCTTTTAGCTGCTTTAGCTGTTACGCCCGAGATTTCCTTGTGTTGCCATTTCCCATCATCGCTCTTGTCTAAATTCTTGTGCATGAACCAGCTCAAGTCGTAATGCTCCAACCGCAAAGGTCTATCCACTGGTTGGACACCAAACTACTTTAGCAAAGCAATGATAAGTGCACCATAAGGTAAATCATTCATCCTAGTTCCCGCCGCTTAGAACATATAGTTCCAAATCATATATCCCGGGTTATTTGGGATCCCCTCAACCACATAATAAAACAAAATCAAATAGCCAATATTTGGCTCACATGCGTGGCCACCAGATGGTAAAACATTCATACAGATCCACTCGTGAATGAGTCTTTGTTCAACACTTAATACACTGACATCGTAAGAATATGCCTGTCCAGCGAAACTCCCTCTCCAACCAAATTACTTTCTACCCATTTTCTACGGGGCAAAGATGGGTGGTTTCACTAACTCCAGACTGTTGTTATTGATGATAGATCTCTAGGGAACCTTCGGGATGATCTCGCCTAAGGGTCCCAACCGATATATGGGAATTACCTAAAACCGCATGTATGGTATATTTGGTCATGGTGACTTGCTTCCCATTTACTAGGGTTATATCTTTATTCCCAATTTTTCCCCAAATTGGCGTAGAATTGCACCACCTCGTCGGTGTGCACACTTTCCTCCCATGTCAATACTTTTTCCATACCCTAATTCGTAAAGTGGATATACCCTAGGGACAGATCATGCATATCGCTACTATGTACGACTATGGGATATGTACATTTCCTCATTCTTAAGAAATATATGTACCTCTTTTCGACTTCTGTATTGAAGAATTTCTCTGATGCTCCCACCTTGGAAAATGGAGCATGACTCCGAGATGATGCATAACCTCCTTCTCCACCTCCTATCCTTCTCGTCATGATTATTGATTCAAACATGAGGCCTTCATATGGCATGGGTCGTGCCATGTCTTGCGCCAGTCTGAAACATACTGCAGTTAGGGTAGAATTGCAGAATTATAATATTTGACCAAAACAGGCATTTTTACCCCATTGATTCCACATATTTCTTCTCTCCTAAGTTGGTAAGTATCAATGGTACTACACCAAACAGTAACAACTTCTTTGAGCATACATTGAGTGAAGATTTTATTCCAAAAGTTTCTATTTTTGCCTAAACCATTACTATCTCCTTTTTGCCTCTCTTCTAAACAACCCAATTTTGGAAGATCTTTCATTCTCTGAATCTGAATTCAAAGTACCTTATCCCTTCCATTAAGGCCCTCTAACCCACTCTAGGTACTTCAAAAAATCTAGTCTTACTTCACAATTTGAGGAACTCGAAAATTGGACACTTTCTCTCAAGGGAGAGCACTCATTTCTTCTTGTGTGATTTTCAGCTTTTAGCCTCCAATTTCGTGTAAATCTTTGAACTTTGTGTTCACTCGCTTTCATTAGCATGATTATGTTGTATATGGGGAGTATGAAGTTTAAAAAATCTTTGATGTTGTAGGGAAGTATGTGGGTTATATACATGTTGTTGTGTTGAACTAGGTGTGGGGGAAGGGTATGATCTTTGTGTTGAAATGATATGATTTTCTATACGTTGGGGATTTAGGAAGGATGATTCTTGTTAAATGATCTTTGATGCATACTGAACCGCCTCCACCCGGGGTCGTTAATTATAGCTAATCAACCTAAGCAGAGAATGGTAGGTCAGAGATAAAATTTATATTTTTCACCCAACTCACTACTACGCTACCGATAGGGTAGTTTGCGGTAAGTCATGGGTATGTCCATAGAGATGCTAGGTCCTAAAAAAAACTAAAACAAAACCTCGTACGGGTTGTCAATCCGTACGAATGATAGGGATAGCTAGTAAAGCAAACAAAATGGGGGGGTTTGGTTTTTAAACTAACAACAACAAAACATGAATATAAAAAGCAAGTAATCTTTAACTAAGCACTTGGAGAATCATTGTGTGACATGAATGATTTAATGCTTTGATCATCGATTCATTCACATGTAAGATTTAGACAGGCCTAATAGAGTGTTCATAACATGTGGTGTGGCCGATGCATACACTTCCCAGTACATGTCACGTCGTGTGCGCTCGCAACCCCTCCATCAAAACCGCCATCTAATTAAGGGAGTAGAACAAGTTCCTACCATTGTTGTTAATCAGTTTCTCCCCCGTGCGATTACGTCCCGGGCTTTCACCATGAATGTGCTACTTCCTAATGTCCTATAAATTAGACAAAGGGTTGTAGGCACCTTATCTATGAGACTAGGGCCTCTTACAACCCTAGCTTGATACTTTCCACTATCTCTTCCCGTAACCTCTCAGACTACTTTACATAATTAGCTAAGACTAGTGCAATGGCAAATAATTCAGAGTAATACTCGGGTCTCCCGTGCAGACACTCACGCAGACCAATGATCCCATTACCCATACAAACATCCAGGTTTTCCTTCCCAATGGGGCATCAATACTTGCACCAACAAGAATAGAGACTAGAGTGTGTGCTTAATGGAGCGTACTATTTATGAAATTCTAACATTCAAGAACAAGTCACTAGAATATCATGAACAAAAATGTTAGGATGAATCTAGTAAATCTCACAAAAAAATTTAATCAAAACATGTCTACAACTTATCCTAAAGATATAGAAACTACTCCATAGATATGGAATTCAAATAAAGATTGAATTTCACATCTAGGATCCAATCAAAAATAAATGGAAAGAAAATAAAAAGAGAGAGTGTTTCTCTCTCTAAAGTTGCTTTCCTAATACAATATGATGAATAAGATTATCTAACCTTTTTCACCTAGTAGACTAAGGCTATATTTATATTATTAGAGGATTGGGCCTAAAAATAGGCCCAAAATAGACCAAAAATAAGTAAACCCTAGTTCAGCCGCCTACTGGTGCGGGCCATGCAAATGGCGCGGTCTGCGTCGTGTACTTACCGCATGCTGCTGGATCTGGCCTGGTCTGTGCCAATGCCTTTGGCACGGGATGCTGTATCTGGCTTAGGCCACTGCTTCATGCTATTGCAGGCTGCTGGATCTAGCGCGATTTGGCACGGACCGTGGCCTTTGTTGTGGGCCGTGGTTTGGAAGGATAGATTTGAGCTTCTAATCTTGCGGGACGTGGCCCTTAGCACGGACATCCATTTGGAGAATTGATTCACTCAAAAACTTGACACGGACTACCTAATTCTCCACACCCTGCCAGCTGATCTCGATTTCTTAGACTTGGAACAACGTAGGCCATCGTAAATGGGATGGTCTGTGCCCATACTTAGCCAATTTTGAGTGAGGATTAGAACTGGTGCGCATCGCCCGTAGTATTTAGCATGGCCCGCATCATAGCCTCGTGGTGAACACTGTTGGCACGGGCCTACACCTTTGGCGTGGGTCATTGGTGGAAACCATGAACGACCCGTGGTACCTTGGTCGGCTGAACTTGTTTCCTTTATTACGGGTGAACCGTTAGTTCGATTTGAGAGTTTTAGTAGTAAATTTTATAACGCTTGAGAAGACAAATCCAATGGAATCCGTTTAAAGGATAATTATTCCCGGATCATTCTCTGACTTTGGCGCAGCTCATCGGACCATGATTTCCCATTTCTTCGTCGGCCGCTTTGATCTCTGTTGCAACCTGAATATAGACTAGAATGTGTGCTAATAGAGTGTACTATTTATGCAATTATAACATTCAAGAATAATTCACAATAATATTACAAGCACAATAATTATGATGAACTAAGAATCTCACAAAAGCATAAATCAACACATGAATACAATTATCCCCAAGCTATGGAAACTACTCCTTAGACATGGAATTAAAATATAGATTCAAATTTTATATCATAAGATCAAAGCAAAGTAAAGAAGAAATAAGAGAGAATTTTTCTCTCCGTATGATGCTCTCTAAATTACAAGACTAAGACTAAAAGAGTATGAAAAGTCTGAAACCCTAGCAGACTAACCTTCTATTTATAGTAATAGGGTATTGGGCCTCAAAATAGTCCCAAAAGAGGCCAAAAATACGTGAAACCCTAGTTTAACTGCCAATGGCACAGACCACCGCGAATGGCGCGATCCGTGCCGCTCATAAGGCTCGTGCTGGCGCGGGGCGCCAAATTTGGCGCAGCCCGTTTGATCCATGTTGGCGTAGGGTTAGATACCTAGCGTAGGTTGTGCGTGAGCCGTGGCATCTTCTGTGGGTTGTGTTGGGTGCGGTCTGCGTTGCCTGGCACAGCTTATCATTTGGATAATAATTTTTGCACTTCTGAACTGCGGTCTGTGTCATTTGGCGAGGGCTGTCATTAGAATTCTTGTTTTGCCCAGTATTTTGGTGCGATTGGCTCAATTCTTCACATCTCATTGGCTAATTCTTCTTGGATCATTCCTAGAATTTGGCACAACTCTTGGACCACAATTCTTCATTTCTTCCTTTGTCGTTTTAAACTTCAATGTCTCCTATCTTTTTGTTCATCCTTCTACAACCACAATTTGATATCCATGGTCTTCATATGCTACCATTATAATGTGAATAAACTTTGACCTATTCTACCGTCCTTGCCAACAATCTTCCATTCTAACGTCCTTGCGAATGGCCTTCACATAGTATGTAACAAAAAGTACCCACGAGCGAACTACTAAGGATGATCACAAAGAAAGATCTTGGTGACCGTTGCTACAAGATGTCCATTAGTACCAATTAAGTCTAAAAAATGCGGGATTTGACAAGAAAACAAAACATGGACTTCTAAACCCCTTGTCACGTGAACTCAACTAATACTAGCAATCCAACATATGAAACAAGCCAATTATTATGCCAAATGCAAAGGGCCTGTCATTAGAATTCTTGTTTTGCTCAGTATACTAGCACACGGTCGCGCCATCACAAGATGAAAAGCTCATCTCCAGCCCACGCCCCGTGAGGATCTGCATGGGCCGTGCTAATTAGACAACCAAATGACCCTTCCAGCCAGCAGCCCATAGAGATTTGTACAGTCTCGTTGGTTAGAGGCTAAGAAAACCTTTTCAGCTGGCGGTCGTGTGCTATTGCACAGCTCGTGCCGCCGTTCCAGCTAGGGTTTCTCTGAATTTTGGTCCTCTTTAAGGCTCATTTCCTACCTACTATATAAAGAAGCCTATGTCTACTAGGGTTTAAAAAGTTGGTAGTTAGAAAGAGAAACAATTTCTATTCTTCTAGTTTTCTACGAGTAGGTAGGGAGAGAAAGAGAATATCCCTTATCTCTTATTTAATCTTCCTAGTTTTACCTAAGGGCATTGAATCCAATGGAAAGATTGGGTTCAATGCTTATGGAATAGTTTATTTTCTTAGGGATCTAAATTTTTATTCACGACTTAGTAGATATTTTGTGAGATTCTAGGTTCCCTTATCCTTTTATGTTTATGAATATCATGCTTGATTTAATCTTTTAGTTCTTTTGAAATGCATTTTAGATATTCTATGGTACATAATAGTTATATGTTTCATGTATGGTGCTAGGCTTGTTGCCTTTGGGAGTGTCCGATTAAGATATGCAAGATCATGAGTCCCAGCTATGTGAGTGTTTGCACATAGGCCATGAGCCTTGAATCCACTTGTGTATATACCTAATTTCAACTAGGTCAGGAACCTCGATATATAATGCATGATAGTTTGTAGCAACTAGGGTTGTAGGATAGCGACCATCGTTATTTCAACCCTAGATTCATCATGAGATGCTGATCCATTTGCTTTATAGGCCTAGGGGGAGCATTTATAGTTGAGGCCCGTGTGTAATTATTTATGGGAATAGAGGAGCGTAGATTGGTTAGACCACATAATCCTATCAACACAGAAAAAGGTATGGACATTTTTCGACAATAAATAACATCTATTTAGGTAGTCAATAACAAAACCTTTCCTATTTGATAAAGGGTTCTCAACTACGCGAGCTTTATGTATAGGTTGGTGAATGTGAATACCGCTATATGTTGTAGATCGTATATTTTACGAATCAATGAGACATCGTTACTCTAAACCAATCGGGGATGGAATCTTAAGGGCATCCGTGGAGAAACCATTCATGCACAATGCATTGTTTCCTATTCCCGATGGAGATTACAAGAAGGTTGGTCCGGCCTAAGGAATATTTCTGTTATGGCCTTGGCGTCTTGTTTATGTCGATCCTGAGATGGATGGCCATTTGAAGGAGAAACATCTAAAACCCACAAAAAAATTTGTACCGACGGAGAAAAACACCAAACCACAAACAATGAGAGCACGAGTGTGAAGTGGTCACCACCTTTTGTAAGGGTATTTTCTTATTGGATCTCGGCCCACCAACATAACTCAACATAACTTAACATACTCTTTTTCCAGAAATGAGTGTATTTTTGGAAGAAGTCGTGATATCATTGCATTATGGAGTGACTTCGAAGACTTATGTGGGTGTGAACAAGTCAACCAAATAATCACGCCCCTCTTTCTATCGTAAGTGCGAGTTTCATTTTTTTAATTTCTCTTTTTACGAAGCTATATGAATACATATTCATACCTAACATTCTAAATTGTACGTTTAAGGTACATATATTACTTTGCTATCCAAAGGAACAACAGTTGGGTAGGCTATTTGCGTATGTTGATGACTCAAGGGATTTGGTGTTCAAAGCAAGAGCAGATAGAATACATATGCAAATGCATAGGTCAGAGGATAAAAAATTCTCCATTGCACTTTACATTGAGAAGTATTGATTCATTTTTTTTCAAACTATTGGGCATACTTACATATTCATGCATACTTATTTAAGAGCATGTGCAATAGGGGTTCCAGAGTGGTTCCAATTTGGAACTGGAACTGCTCTGGAACCCATCTGAAACTTTGGAACCCCACAATGGGGGTTCCAAAAGGGTTTCAGAAATCTGGAATGGATGGTTGCTTCCCAGAACGTAAAACTGCTCCCTAATTGCTTTCTATCAGGCCGCACATGCTCGGTACGTGCAGACCATTTTCTTTTCCCATCATTGCCATATGGCGTCTGCTGATTGGGCCACGTGGCAAACAGCTGCTGTTTTTAAAAGAATTATGTATACCTTATTGGGACACATGGTCCAATCTGGTGGTGCCATGTGTCCCATTTATAAATTTTTACAAAACTAAACTTTTAAAAATTGAAAATTAATTTCGGAAAATTTTGAAAAATGAAAAAAATAGGTTAAAAAGTTCTGAATTATTTTTTATAAAATTGAAAATTAAATTTTGATTCTTTTTAAATATCAAAATTACATTCTTTTACAAAAATGTGGTTATTTTTAATTATGATTCATAAAATAATTGTTAAAAATTTAAGTTAATTTTAAATATGAAATTTTGAAAAACAAAATTCATTTCCCAAAATACAAATGTATTATTAAATTTCACATTTTAATTTATTTGGGTTGACAAATTTATGTAAATTAAATTTTAAAGGTATAAATAATGAGTAGGATAGAGAAAATAAAGTGGGGTTCATGAAATAATTGCAAAGTGGTTCCAACCATTGTAGAGAGAAAAATGGAGTGTTTCGTTTGTGGTTCCAATTGCTGAAATGGAGGAGAGAGACTGAATATCTAATAAACTAAAACCACAAGAGCCAATTAAGAGCGGTTCTACCATTGTACATGGTCTAAAGGTTCAATGAAGGGATCATTAGATAGTGATTTTCATTATTCCGAACGACAAGCGTGTGTATTGGATGGATCCATTGCACTTTCAACATTCGCAAACATTTGTAGATATTTTTTAGAGTGCAATCAAGTAGCCTAACTGTCAAAATGACTTACACATAGTCCAAATCAAGGTTCGAATTACTACAATTGTCACCTACAAAATTAATTCAATTTCATTTTTTACTAACTTATTTGCATTCACATTAATTAGTACAAGAAACAAGCAAAAACATGGGAGTGTGAATACTATGTAATGTTATACGCAACCAAGTGCGTTAAAGATATCCGGTTGGATTACTGGGAGATTGATAAAGTAAGTATGAAATTCATCATATTCAATTACATTTTTTGCCTACGATAAACTACTAACCTACTCGAACTATTTTATTATAATATAATGTCCACGGATTTTCCCAAATGAATACAAGCTGTATTCACAGGAAGACATCAACGTGACAAGAAATTGTCAGGCAAAGACATCTTATTAATGTCTGATCCGCAACTCTTGGAAGACCTACATGGTATTATGAAACATATCTAAAAAATCGTGGGACGTATTTTGCATAATAGAATTTAAATGTTTTCTATCCCTATCTATAGATTTTTGCTTGATTAGCATTGTCCAAAAATTCTTGTCACAACTACAATCATGTTCGTAGTGTTAGGAAGTTATAATTGATGGAGATGTCAAGACGACTACCATCATAAATGAAGACATTCCACGACTTGATCAAATATTTAAAGGATATGTCCAGGATCCTCTAAGTGACATGGCGGGACCTATGACTAGGTCAAGGACTAAGCTTAGGGATTCTGCTTTAAATGCTTTGATTGATCATCATTATGATGAAGAATTGAAAAAGGAGTCACCATCGACATCTTGGATTCATTATTCAAGATTGTCGATGAACTGAAGACATCATGAAGAATATTATACTCTTTTTTCCACTGGGTTTTTTAATGAGGTAGTGTGATCAATGTAAAATATTGTAAAATTATTTCATTTTTGGGTTTATTGGACTGATAGCTCGGCCATGTGGGCTTTGAAGAACTGAATTTCAAAAATACAGTCCATTAAAGTTTGGTACATTCAGTTTTATTCTGATTAGAGTTAGATTTGGTAAGATTAGATAAGGTTATATTCTTCAAGGTTATTTCTTGAAGAATTCAACTAGATTACCTTAGATTACCATTTATTTAGGTATTTTAGTTAGATTTGGTTTTAGCTTCGTAAAGCTGTCATAAGTCAATTCAGTTTCAAGTTGTGATTAGGGTTTGGGGCAAAATTGTAACCCTATAAATAGGGAGGCCTTATGGACGAATTTCACACCATTTTTATCAATCAAAATACAACCTTTTGAGTTCAAACTCTTTGCTTGCGAGCTATTTCATTGTTGCTTAACCAGAGGGCTAGTTAAGTACCAATAAACCTTGTAATCCGATCCTGAGGGCTAATTAGAGAGCAAGTCAAAGTTAAACGTACCCCGAGGGTTAGACTCCTGAATTTCGTGCGAGATAGTGTGGGTTTGCAGATCCCTTCACTAGATCAAAGATATTAATTCCATAAATCGTGAGTTTCGCAAGGAGATTCATATTAATAATGTTTAAATGTTATGTGCGGAATAGAATCTACGTGATTTTCATTCCTATGTATAGATAATTGCTAACGTAGCAATGTTTATATATTTTGTAAACTCTACTAATGTATTATAAATTTGTTAGACACATTATTGGTGTTTTGAGGCCATTTTTGGTCGGGTTAAGCAAAGAATTTAATAGAAAAAGTGTTTTTATAACCCTACCTAGTTGACATAAGTGTTAATATAACCTTTCAACATTCGAAAGTGCTAATATAACCTTTCAACATTCGAAAGTGCTAATATAACCCTATCTAGTTAGTGAAAGTGCCAATATAACCCTATAAATTTTAAGGATGTGCTGATATAACCCTACAAACATTAGAAATGTGTTGATATAACCCTACAAACATTATGAATGTGCTGATATAACCCAATAAGATTGCATAATTGTGCTGATATAACCCTACCTGTTCCGGCGGCGATCCGGCGAACTGTGAGGGTAAAATTATCCACATAATTTCAGAGTTAGCCCAAATGTTATTTTGGTCAATTTACTTAGAGTCAATGCCGAAAAATTGAGGCTAATGCCGAAAATGGGGTCTGAGGGTTATATTGACACTTTCATTAATTAGTTAGGGTTATATTTACACTAAAAATTGTCATAGGGTTATATTTTCACTTACGGTTATATTAGCACTTATCTCAATTTAATATATAGCCATTGCAGCCGAATTGGCTTACTAGTTTGGAAATTAGTCCCATCAAAACCCTTAGGGCCGATTTCAGTGTTCCGACTTCGAAACCAATAGGTCAGGCGATATTTACAAATTCGTAAGTAATAATTGTTTGGTACCAAAAATTTGATCCGATTAATAAACTAGTACAGCTTCCGAACTCGTAAAAAATAATTATTGAATAATGCATTAGATACTATAAAACCAGGTTTACATTGGCTCCGACACTGCAATTTGCAATTTACGGAGGGAGTAATAGGACGGACGAAGGGGGAACTATCATTATTAAGTTTTCGGGAGGTGAGATATCAGGTCCAAGAGAAATTCAGGAGGAAGAGGAAACAGTGATATTGTACAGTATGTGAAGTCGGCAATTATGGAGTTCTAATCCATGCAATCTGCCTCTGAATCTCCATCTCATTGAAAATAATCGTCAGTGGGTCAGTTGTCAGTAAGTTGTACATGCAGAGAAGGAATAGCATAGGTCTGACGTCACTCCATCTGTACATCTGTACATCTGTACGTGCACAATGGAAGCGTGTGATCAGGATCTTCATATTTAACTCCATTTAATTCAAATTCTCCCTCCGTCCCAGCCGAATCTGCACACTTTTTGGTCAACTTTCTCAAGATACATTTGACCATAAATTTCAACTAGTATATAGATACCAATATCATCATGTGAGATATTGTTGGATTCTTTGCATGCTGTATTTTCTAAATATCAAATGTTAACACACCGTTAATATACGTAACTAAAGTTATCGTTGGTCAAACATGACCTGAGAAAGTTGACCAAAAAGTGTGCACATTCGGCTGGGACGGAGTAATACAAGAATCACTACGGAGTAAATATTTTGGTTAATTGTTCACACTGGTTGATTGGATGTACCACACTTTCTGCCTGATACAAGGGAGTGCTAGAGTTCAGCTATGGGAGTGCTGTGATTTACCTCTCTGGTGAGACCTGTGGTATCGGGTGGTCGGAACGGCTGAAGGCGAGCCAATTAATCGCCTTTTGGACAAGGGAGTGCTAGGCAGTTTTTGGTAGTTCTTTATGACAATGAATATTTTAGTTGTATTAAAAATTTGGGTAATATGCAGATATAACCCTATATGTTGAGGAAAGTGCAAATATAACCCTCAGTTGTTTTTAAGTGCAAATATAACCCTGACTGTTGAATGAAAGTGCAAATATAACCCTCTGGCCATGTTTCCGGCGTTGACCATCAGAATCCGGCGGTTGACCAACTTGTAATGACCTCAATACCCTTATTTCTAAACTCCTGACCTAGTGTGACAAATTTGCCCTTATTATTATCCTTTTAACCAAAAAAAATCATTCTCACTTTGTTGTTTTTGAAAAACCTGGCCGTTCCTTCTCCACCGAAGCAGATAATCCCAGGAGGTTGCGCCACCACGTTCATCCTCCACTTCGCCGCCGCGGTTGCCTAGGTCTTCTTCCCCCATCTTTTTCCCGTCAATAGTTCAGGCATCCCTTCCCGGAGATTCAGGTCGTTCGGTCTCTGCTGAAGGTAACTCATTTATTCCATTGAACCCTAGATCTGAATTTGGGTATAGCGATTTTTTGATCTCCGTGGATAAAACTTCGGATATGATGATTAATTCTGTTTAGAGTGTTGTGTTGAATGAAGTAGTTTTTTCTCTGTTCTTGGCGAGGGATTGGAATGGCTTCGTCAAGTTACAGTATGAATGGTGTGCTTTGCGAAGGATTCGAATGCTGGGTTTGTCAGAAGGCAACGATTGTTTGTGTGTCCCGCTCGGCCAAGAATCCGGGGAGACCTTATTATCGGTGCCCTCGTAATCACGGATTTCAGGGTTGGGTTGTGTCCGACATGTTTGATTCGGGAAGAGGAAGTACGGGAAGTTCGTTGCCCCAACACGAGTTTCGTAGTCGAGTTCCAAGAGGCAATATTGCTGGCCATATTGAGGTCGAAGAAGTTGTGGTTGTGCCCGGTGAAGCATATGTTGCACCGCTGAATGGTTGCACCTGCTCGTTCATTCTGAAGGCTTTGATGGTGATGAACATGGTTTTCCTTGGTGCGAACATGGCCATGTTCTTGTTGGGGTTGATTGGAAAGTGAATGTTGGTCGCATCGTAGCATGGTTGCAACTTCTCATAGATTCTGAAAGCTTTGATCGTAATGAATTTGGCTTTCCTCGGTGCAAACATGGCTATACTGTTGTTGGGGTTACGAACATCCTCGGTGCGAACATTTGGTTTATAGGATCCAGTACAGCATGGTGGGAACATAGCTTCATTCACTTCTTGACTTACACAAACATGTTGTAGTTGTTGCTTCGGTTTGCATTCTGTTTATACTTATGTAGCTTTTAGACTTGTCGAATGTTCGTCTTCAATTTATTCGAGGTGTACAAGCACTTGAAAGTGATCATTTGTTGCAGTAGTACTGATTTATGAATGTATCATTTGTTGGCTGATTTATGAATGTGATCATTTGTTGGCTGATTTATGAATGTGATCATTTGTTGGCTGATTTATGAATGTGATCATGAAGTGCAGTAGTACTGATTTAACCTTACATAAGTCAATAAAAGTGCAGGTATTCTGTTGGTTTAGGTATTCCGTAGAACTATTCGTCATATAACCTTCGGTTCAGGTAATCTGTCCATACAAAAAACCACTTATCCCTACACATGCGATAATTACCAACACATGACATTGCATGAACATAGGTTCAAATTTATGATAATCGAAGTGAACCACACCCAATGTATAGTGTGCTACATAGTTCCTATAAACGTATTTTGAACCCAGCATTGCTTGCAAAATAACCAAAAACAGGTAACCTATAACAGTCGTAGGGCTACAGAAGCTGCTACAATTGGAACAGTACATTGTCAAGTGTGTTCATAAGTTCAAGCGCGTTCATCTGGCGGTGGTTGTGACGCACTTCTTCCTGGACTTGTTATTTCTTTCTCTGGGTCTAGTGGGACAGAAAGAGGTGACTGTGAGCTGGAACGTGGGACATCAGCACTGGGGGTGGTATTCACCGACGGAGCCAAAGTTGTGTCGAGCAAACGCGCTGTCCTCAGACTATATAGAAAAGTCCTTCCCCAAATGTTGTTGCGGGTAGCCGCCACATTAGTACCGAATGTAGGGAACTCTGTTGTTGAGGGGGTGCCAGATAGCTGAAAATAGAAGAAGATGCCGATGTAATCAGTTCTGCGGGATCTTGATATAACCGTACACGTTAACGTTATCAACATGTGCAGATATAACCCTACATAATTTCAATATGTTCATATGTAACCCTAAGTAATGTCAATATGTGCAGATGTAACCCTAAATAATATTAATATGTGCAGATGTAACCCTAAATAATATTAATATGTGCAGATGTAACCCTATCTTATGGAATGTTAGTGCAATGATGACCCTGTATATAGAAATTACCTGTGGGTTAGATGGATCGAGATGGTTGACAGTTTCAATCACAGTGTTACCCGGTATTGTGTGAAATACGACTGGAAGGGGGAAATCCTGGGCATCGTAAAATTGATGGAATTAATTATAATGTTATAACTGTGATCTGTAAACATTGTTTGATGAAGAAATGTAAACACGGAAAATTAGAATACCTCAGCACTGAACTGGCGTGGTAAACATGTCCGAGTCCCAGCACTTGGTTTTATACCCTTATTCTTTCCAGTGTCCGCATCCGCTAATACATCTTGGTCCTCTTCCATTTGAAGGTCCTCCACAATAGTCTCCCCCGCAACTTGCTCCTCCAACGATGGCTGTCCTTCCAATGATGCCTGTCCTTCCATCACCACTGGTGTTTCCTCCACAAGAATTTGCACTGGAATCCCATTCCTGTCATGGACTTTGCATGTGGTAGTCGCATCTTGGATGCTGAACTCCTGCTCGACGATATCTAGTGTTGCTTGCATCATCCTTTCACCCCCATCCTTACATTGAAACTCATCTTCCTCCTAACGAAGAGTACCAGTTAGGATTTCAGTACATTGATCAGAATTATTTGATTTTGATTTAATGTCTTACCTCGTAGTCAGAAGCGTCCTCTGATATGTTACGCTTAACCTTCTGCTTAGTCCTCCTGTATTTCTGCACATTCTTAGGCTGCGCCTCTGGCAGAGCGATTTCACTCTCCACTTGTTGAATGATAGGCATCACATCCATTATCTGCAAGACAATATTACCATTTCAATAGAATATTTCCACATTAGGAAGACATGTTTAATTCGGAACGCACAAAAAAATTGGAATATTCATAAGACAGTGAACTGTACTTGTGTTTCGTTCAAACATGGTGGTGGGAATTGCATCTCCGTATCAAATTGCAACCATGTATCATCATCTGCTTTATCCTACAGTTCGTAAAACAAAAATTTTCTTCATGTTATTAAACTCTGATATTACCCTACAAAATTTTACAAAGTTCAGACATAACCCCACATAACTTAAGTGAGTTCAGATATACCTCGACAGCCTGGTTACTATCCGTTGGAGCCTCGTCCCTGTTTTGAATTCGCACTTCTGCATCAAATTGTACCTTTCTTTGTTTCTTAGAACTAGCTGTTTTTTTCCCTCGCTTTGATGCCTGGCTTGCCACAGGCATACCTCGAATTGGTGGTTGCTTAGAAACTTTCTTGGCCACCGGTCTACCTCTCTTGATTCCAGCACGTTGTGTGGCTTGTGAAGTACCTTCGGTAGTGCGTACTGTAGTGGCCTCTGGTGTGCATTCTGTAGTGGCCTATGACGTGTGTTCCGTAGTGGCCTTTCTTTCTTTGGCCGTAGGTCCACCTTGACATCCCCTTATATTGTGACCAAATTCTCCACATTTGCTACACTTTCTTTTCTTGCCGCTTCCCTCTCCCTCCCAATCCTCTTTTATTCTATTTGTCCTTGGTCTCCCAATCCGACGATGTAATTGTGGAGGTTGACACGGTTGGGCAGTGGAGCTTTTCGGCCAGAATGCCCTGTGAGGCAAGGGCTCGATCATGTGGGAATAGGCTTTCAAAAATGTGTCTTTAGATAGCATGGGATCACATGATTCGTGGAGGGGGTGTCTTTTGTGCAACAGTATCGCCTCCGCATGTCTACATGGTACACCCGTGTGATCCAAAACACCACAGTCGCATGACCGCTTATCTAGCCGTACCCTGAAATGAAGATCACCGTGTACGACTTCATAATTTTTATCCGAACATGGAGTGAAGGTAACTCGGCGAGATTGTCTTGAAATAAGCTTTAAGATTTCTTCAGTCCGTGGACACATTACAGTATCCCAGGATACACACTTCTTGTAACGCTCTTCCAACCTTGCCATTACCTTCTTCCGCAACCCCTCCATCAAAGTCAGTACAGGCTGGTTTCTCAACCCTCCAACCCAATTGTTGAAAGACTCTGCTGGATTGTTAGTTACGTTGTCACACTTCAAGGCCGTCGAGAAGGTGTATCTAGCCCACCAATCATCACCGATGTCATTCAAGTAAAGATAAGCCTCCTCATTCAATTCCTTCATCTGATCCATTGCTTTGGTGAAATCCATTTTATTGTACGCCATTGGGTGACCCTCAGTGGGTGACCCTCGTGGGTGACCCTCGTCTTCGCCGGACTGCAACTGGAGATGGACCACAACTGGCGGGAATGAGTACAACGGGTTGAGCGGGTCTGGGTTCGGGTTCTTTTTGGCCCAGAGAAGAGTGGGGGAAGACGAGAAGTTGAGTTAGGGCGGGAATGGAATGCACAAAAGGGATATTAATGCGGTTTGGGGGTAATATTGTCATTTGGGAAAATGGTGCTATTTCCAGTTTTTTTTAAGAATCCGTCAGGGACAAATTCGTCATTTCACTTCATTCCAGCCACAAACCGGCTAAAAAGGTTATATTTGCACATAACCTGAATAGATAGGGTTATATCTGCACTTTCGAACATTGCAGGGTTATATCTGCACTTTCTTCAATTACATAGGGTTATATTTGCACTTTTCTCTAAAAAGTTTATATCAAATCCACAACTTCGTCTTCTAGCCAGTTTTTATATATCAATTTTTTATTCAAAATTGGTATATATAACTAGAGATATTAACTGCCAAATATAATCTTTGAAAATAATGAAAAAACAAATATGACATTACTTATGGGACGAAGAGAGTAGATAATAAGTTAGAATATTATCATATGTGATTTTGTTAGATTCATAATAGTATGTAATTTTAAAATATCAACTTTTCATAAAGTGTACTTACGCACAATTATAGATATCAATGATCTAACCCTTTTTTATTCAACCGATGAAAGTCAAACTGTGTAAAATTGGCTGGGACGGAAGGTATAGGAGTTTTGTTAGGATAGATGAGATCGATGCTTGAGATATGATAAGTTTTCCTTTTACCATATTTTTGTAACCTATATAAACTATTTTAATCAATAAGATAATCATCAAAACATTTTAGCTTTTATATGGTATTAGACCTTCTCTAATCTTGTGTCATTCCTTCTCCTCTTTTTCTTTATTTTCCCTTCATTTTTTATTGTTATTGCATCCCTTCTACCGTTGCATTCTTTTTGGTCGAAGTTTTGTAAAGTTTCGGTCAATTTTTGGTGGCGTTTCGATGAGTTTTAGAGAAGTTTTTACCAGCTTGGCCCTGTAGTTGTCTTCTCTGATCATTCATCGCCGTTTCAAAATTGTGGCTGATCTGTACTTTTATGCATGCTTTAACCAATGCATTCGACGTAGTTTTTATTTACTTTTGGTTGGCAGTTTGGTAATATTAGTTGAGTTTACATGACCAGGGGTTTATTCAACCATGTTCGGTTTTCTATTCTAAATCCCATGTTCTATACACTCAATTAGTGATTATTGACATATTGTGTTCACGGGCTCCTTGGTCTTCATTATAAGTACCTTTAGTAGGTCGCCCGTGAATACTATTTTTTACAATACATTCTTGCAAAGGTTGTTTACTTTTAACGGTAGAATATTTGAAGGCCATTCACATTGAATGGTAGTAGATTAAGGCCACAAGAATCAACATGTGGTAGAAGGAGATTGAAGCCAAGGATAGGCGAATTCGAAGTTCAAAACGGCAAAAGGTGGAAATGGTGAACGATCCAGGAAGATTTTAGGAAACACTCCTCGAATTCTTTTAGGAAACACTCCTCCGAGGAGTGTTTCCTAAAATCGAGAACGATCCAGGAAGAATTAGCCTTCAAGGCTGGTTCCATTGGATTCATCTTCTCGAGTACTAAAAAATCGACTACTAGAACTCCCAATTCAGACTAACGATTCACCTGTGGCAAGCAAACGAAGTTCAGGCAACGAAGGACCAGCAGTCCATGACAGCCCGCACTACACAAAGCATCATTGGCCGGTGAAGATGCCCATGGTCTACTCTACACGAACCAACAACGCCGGTTTGTGATAATGGAGTCGAGCCGTGAATCATGCAAGGGTAGAGTTGAAGAAATTTGGCTAAGTATGGAACCGGTCCGTGAAAACCTTCCCGGACCATGATGAGAGTTCTAGGCAAACACCCATGATGCTCGCAGTCCTTGAAAAGGAGGTCGGGCCATGAAAACTACTAAGTGGAAACTGGGGTGTTGTTCGCGGGACATGAAAAACTTCACAGACCGTGGCACGAGCCCAACATCACGGACCGTGGTTTCCTGCAGCTATAAATGTTCACGGACGGTGCTAGATCTGGCGATCCATGCTTGAAGGCTTCATGGACCGTGGCATCTGAGCCGGTTCGTGAAAACTAGTAGGGTTTTGGCACTTTTGGCCTATTTTGGGCCTATTTTTAGGCTCAATCTCCTACTACTATATATAGGACTCTAGTCTACTCATTTTTACATGCCTAGCATCATATCACAAGTTGTATTTGTAATTTGGAGAGAATTTGGGAGAAGGGAGGAGTTCCTTAGTAGGTTTTGTACCTTTTCCTTTTCTTTTCTTCATGTTTCATCCCAAAGATGTAGAATTCAAATCTAAATTTGAATTCCATGTCTAGGGAGTAGTTAGCTTAGCTTGGGACATATTTGGCACTTGTGTAGTTTATATTGCTTTATGAGATTCAAGTAGATTCATCATATCTTTGTTTTCATGATATTATTGTGACTGTTCTTGAATGTTTCTAAATGCATGAACACTACACCACATATAAGCACACACTTTGGGCTATGTTAATGTATGGTGCATTAATTGATACCCCATTGGGAAGAAAAGCCTGGATGTTTGAATGGGTAGAAGAGAATGCCCCCACGTGGGTGTGTGCATGAGGGATTCGAGAATGCTCTAACATATTTGCCGTCGCACCACTCTTAGCTGGCTTTGTAAAGTTTCCCGAGAGGTTACAGGTAGAGACAGTTGATAGTAGTAAGTTAGGTGTTGTGTTGGAACCCTAGTATCACAGATAAGGTGCCTATGAACCTAAGGCCACACGTATAGAGGACCACTGGGAATTAGTGCATTTGTGGTGGAAGCCATTGACGTAATAGAATGGGGGGAGAAATAGAACCATAACAATGGTCGGATCTTGTTGTGATCCCCTAATTACGATGGCGGTGTTGATGGAGGGTTACGAGCGCACCCACTGTGACAGAGATGGGGAAGTGTATGTCATCAACCACACCACGCGTTGTGAAAACACTGATAGGTCTTTTGTATTTCTATATGTGAATGAATTAAGGATTTAAGCATAAGAACTACCATGTTGCTAAAGCAGTCCCAAGTTCCTAGTTTGAATAGTTTACGTGTTTGTTTATTTCATGATTGTAGTTATTAGTTAGAAATACCAACCCCCTCCCAAACTTGCATGTTTACGTTACTAGTTGTTCCTTTCACTCGTATGGATTGACGACCCGCACAAGGTTTTTTACCGACAATGGTTAGCTGATGTTTTCCCCGACCATTCTTTCGACATTTTTCCCAACTGTCCTCTTCAACATCTGGGAGGTCATCGTCGTACCTCTTCAAGTTAAATTTATGAGCCATAAATGCTTCCTATCTACAACTAAGTAGACAATGGCAAGTCGGGGTCGTCCACGAAGAAGATGGATTTTCTTAAGCGTTTAATCATATAAGGTTGATATTATGCTAGAAGTAAATATATAGAGATATATAAAAGCAAGTAAAAGAGGGGGTTTGGTTAGTTGGTTTTCCTAAGTTATGAAAGTAAAATCCAAACTAACTAGCAAAGTTAAGTATTTATACTTATCATCAAGCAAACTAACAAAAAGGGGGGTAAAAACTACAAAAAAGATAAAGCCTTGGGGGCAAATGACATTCACTTCCAAACCAAATATACATCATTGAACTATTCACTCATTCTATCTCATTTGTTACCTATTGGGAATGTTGTCACTTCCCATTCGAAGATCAACAATCATTCCTTCTTGATAGTAATTTGCAAAGACATACAACGACTATTTGCAAACCTCGTTGACAATCACTTTAGGAAAACCTAACCATAGAGGTATTTTATCAATGGTATTTCACATGAAGGACCATAGATTTGATAAAAACAAGCCTTATACCAAAGACATAGCCATTTAACCAAACATAGCATTCATTAGGCTAAACCTAGAACAAAACACATTCAAGGTTCAACATTTCATTGCATCTATACGATAAATATGAGAACAATCCACATTAACATACTTATCTAGAAAGAATCACAACAAATTATGCACGATAAAGTCCAAGTTCATGTTCTTGGATTTTCATGCCAAAGAGCTAAGGAATTCGTCACTTTCCTAAAACCCTAACACTTCAATCATACAAACACTTACAATTCTCAAAAAATCCATGGCATAAATGAATTAAAACATAACATTAAGAACACATGAATACTAAATAACAAAGGCTTCAAGAATGAGTGAAACACTCTATTCATTACTTGTTGTGAAGATAAATCTTCTACCCTTCTTAGATAGTAGTTTGCAAGAGTGAATTTGACATCTCTTGTCAAACCTCACCAATAACTCCCTTAGTTGAAACACGACTAAAAGTATCCCATTGATGGCATTGAGCACGAAGAATTAACAAGCTTAGCAACACTTATAAACACTACACCGTGTCTAAGCATTTAACCAATTCATGCATTTACATAAGATTAGTCAAGAATGTTCAATGCTCATAGACCTCTCCTATTTGCTACAATAAACAAACATGACAGAGAATTTAACATTATCACATTCATCTAGCGATTATCAACACACCAACATCATTTAAGAAGCTCTAACTCATGCCCTTGGATTCCACATTAAAAGAGGGGATAATTAGCTACTTTCTCCCAACCCTAACAAGCAATCATACAAGCAATTCATATACTCAAGCTCCCAACAACATCAATGCAATTAACAATTAACATTCAAAGCTCAATAAATGCACAATAGCAAAAGCACCAAATAGATAGATATAATGGTTCTTACTACATAGAAATGGAAGCTTCAATCCTTTGCTCCCAAGATAAAACTAAGCTAGAGAACTAAAAGACATAATTAAACTACAAAAACTAAGAAAATAAAGAAGGGAAAACCTAGGGTTTCTAAGCCCAAAAACGCAGAAGAAAGAGCTGGGCAAAAGCTGCTGGAGAGGAGAGAATAAGAGGAGTATTTATAGCACAGAAATCAAGAAGAAATTCAAACCACTCGTCCATCGCGAGTCATGACGTGTTCGCGACGAACCATCGCGTGTTGCGATGGTCTCGCGACAGACACAAATTCCAGCATTATTTCTTCTTTCTTTTTTATGTCTCATATCCTTCTCTTCTCTTCACTTCTTCAATTCTTCATATCTTCAAAAAGCTCAAATCCAAGTCTTCAAATCTTCAAAGATATTCTTCAAAGTCTTCAAAGTTTTCAAAGTCTTCAAACAAATTACTTTGTCACACAAAATTCTCTAAAAAGTGATAAAACGTAAAAGTCTCTTTTAACCCTCCTTAGATAATTTCAAGGTAAATGTCACATTTAGAGCACAAAAGTGTACAAAAGTTAATCCCAAAAGTCCTAATATAACCGTATAAAATGGGCACATCAAACTTCCCTGCACTTAAACCTTACTCGCCCTCGGGTAAGAAAAGATTCAAGCACACAGAAGAATTCATATGTCCATATCCTAAACTAATACTCCCCCAATCAAAGCCTCACAAAAACTCTCAATATCATAAATCCCAAAATCAAAGCTCACATGAGAATTTTTTCACACACACAACCCCAATCCTAAATCTAACCAAACCTACCACTTATCAATCACTACCCATAAAAATGTTTCAAAGTCCCGAATTGATATTCCCAAAGTCCAATGACACAAAATGAAGTTAAAACCATTTAAGAGGTTTAAGCACATACTTCACCTAATGCCAATTTATCAACCAAAAATGAAGTATAAAGGAATCAAGAATTTCATAACCATACTTCGTTTCCTAACCCGCTAAGTTACCCAATCCCAAGAGGTCTCTATATGTTGAGCTACCCAATCCATCCGTATGACAACCGCAACCTTATGACTCCAACGCCGGCAAATGAGTGAAATCATAGCATTTTCCTTTTCTCTCTTTTTCTCTCATTTTGCCTAGGAGCCCTTTTGAGTTTTCATCCTAGCCACACATCATGTTTCTTCGGTTCACATCTTACCTTTTTCTGCACATTTTAGCCTCTCATTTTTTCCTAGGCCGCCCTTTCGGGTTTTCGACCTATCTGGGCCCCCAATGTTGCCTAAGTTGCCCTCTCGGGTTTTCAACTTAGCGGGTTTTCATCTTTTTTTTATTTAATTAAAAAAATTCCATGTTTTCCCATCAAAAGTAGCAAAAAGTATTCCAAAACAAGCTAGCATGCATTGGGTCCTCTAACCCCTCCCCACACTTAAAACATTACATTGCCCTCAATGTAAACATGTAAGGAAAGAGCAATAAAAATTCAAAGCAAGAGGTAGAGTGACACCCATTTATCCGCGTAGTTACCGGTGATATGGTGCAATCCCATGCACTTGTATAGAATCGGTCCCGCCATTGGTTTTGGAGCCAAAAAGGGGAGCCAAAATGCCGTAGACGAACTCACCCTTTGAGCAAAACATTGCCTCCTTGGCGCTGTTTGATCAAGACTACACCACAGAGAACACCATCAAAACTCACAAGTACATAAGAATTTGTAATACTAGGTTTAGCATAGAGAATTAATAACCATAGTATTCTCAAAGAACAACCAATTCACCCTGCAACCACCACTACAAGATTATCCATTAAAAATATCCAACATATATCGGCACATATACAAGCATCATTATAGGACATACAATTACAGTCACAATGATGTAGTTGGCATACTACAATCAACAAAGGTACAATAAAGATGCAAGAATGTTCATATGTCGATATATGTAGGATGGTGAAGGAATGAGCGGAGGTGAAATGGTGAGAGGCGACGAAATGGAGAAGATTGAAGGTTTAAGAAAAATTGAGCAGCATGCCGTCGCGACTCGCGATGGATCCATCGTGACTCGCGACGGTCTCGTCGCAACTCGAGATGGTCCTTCGCGAGGCCGTCGCGGCTCACGGAATGTGGAGGCTGGGAGCTGAATTTTAACACAACATTTCTGATCACATCGCGACTCGCGATGGTCCATCGGGAGGCCGTCGCTGCTCGCAAAATGTTGAGGCCGGGAGTGGAAATTTAGCACAAAATTTCTGATCACGTCGTGACTCGTGATGGTCCATCGTGATGCAGCCGCGGCTCGTGGAAAGCTGGTGCTGGGAATGGATGTTGCTACCCTGTTCGTCGTGACTCGCGACGAGGCCATCGCGACTCGCGACGACAGGGCTTCCCAACACTTAGAAAGAATTCTCTCTTTTCTTACCAAGCTCTCTTCCCTCTTTTATGGATCTCATTCCTCTATTTCCTCCAATGCAATACACTACACTTTGCTACAAAATCATAGAAAAACACACCATAAAAAGAACAAGACTAAATAATAAAAACTAAACAACAAAAACTAAAATAAAGGCCGAATTTATTTACGTCGTCGGCACTACAAAGCTCCATATATTTAAGGTCGTCGGCACGACCCTAATGTTATCCATATGGTGAAGGCTTGAACCCCTTCACCAGGAGCTTCCAAAAGTAGAGAGGTGGGGGTACAAAAATTTTAAGAGGAAAGTTTTGTTGAGGTGGAGAAGGTTTCAAGGGAGTTGAGTGGTTAGGAGGCTTGGGATAATCTTTCGGCTCCTCTCTCGTCTCCCTCAAAACTTCCAAAAATGATAGAGTTGGTTCACTGGGTGGGAGAAGGGGTGACAGTGCTAATGAATGTAGCACGATCACCTCTTCCTCCATTTTTCTATTCTCAACAACCAACTCCTCATCCCATTCGAACTCAAAATCATTTCCTATGGTGACCTCACTCACCGAATCCTCGAGTTTGATTTGGGATGGTGTATTTTTGGAATCACGAGCTTCCATTCGGGCCAACACCTCTAATATACTCCTCACATGCCCCTCAATAGCCTCAAAACTAGAGGAGAGCCGAGTGTCCAGCTCCTCACTAGTAAAGGAGTTCAATTTTGCTATTGTATTCATGACTTCCTCATGTGTCAAACTTGAACGTCCTTGTTGAGCTTGGTTTTGGGGTATGGTAAAAGGTGGTGATGGCCAACTAGTCTGCTCGTATTGTTGGTTTTTCGGCTCATTCTCATACCACCAATCCGGACTACCACTCCATTCCAGATTGTAAGGATTGTGGTATGGATACCATTCTTGAGCATCTTGCCCTTGAAAACCAATATCTCCTACCTCTTGGTAGCACTCCTCATAATATCCTTGGTTTTGGAAACCAAGGGTTATTTCTCCCTCATAGTGCTCTTCCCACAACAAATAGCAAGACTCGGTAGGATGGTCGGAATGACACATCCTACAAAATCTTGCTTGTTGAGCCTCTCTTCTCATCATGAGTTCCCTCAAGGTGAGACGCTCCATTTTTTAAAAGATTTTTTTTTCAAAAGTCCAAAATCATATTGCAAGTGTTCTCGATAAAAGCTCACCAAGAACTCAAGCAATACCGACTCCGAACAAAAACAACCACCAAGAAGTGAAAAATAAAAACAACTAGCTAATGTGCAACCAAAAATGCCCAAACATTTAAAAATAAATGCCTCTTCCCCAGCAGAGGTGCCAAAATTTGGGAGGCCATCGCCATAACTCTCAAAGTTAATATTTATAAGCCCTAAATGCTTACTATCTACAACTAAGTAGATAGCGGCAAGTCGGGGTCGTCCAAAAAGAAGAGGGATCTTCCTAAGCGTTTAGGCACAAAAGGTTGATATTAGGCTAGGAGTAGATATATATACATACATATAAAAACATGTAAATAGGGGGGGGGTTTGGTTGGTTGGTTGTCCTAAGTTATGAAAGTTAAAAGACAAGATAACTAGCAAGGTTAAGTAACTATGCTAATCATCAAACAAAACTAAGAAAAAGGGTTTTAAAACTACAAAAGATAAAGCCTCGGGGGCAATGGATATCCACTTCCAAACCTAATGTAGATCATTGAACCATTCACTCATTCTATCACATTCTTTACTTGACTTAACATTAACATACCTAACTAGCAAGAATCACAACACATTACGCACAAGAAGTTCTAAGTTCATGTTCATAGATTTTCATGCAAAGGAGCTAAGGAATTCGTCACTTTTCTAACATCCTAACACTTCAATCATAAAAGCACTTCCTATTCTCAAACAACCTCAGGCATAAATAAAGTGAAACATAGCATCAAGAATACATAAATGCTAAATAATAAATGCTTCAAGAACGAGTGAAACAATCTATTCACAACTTCAACTACATGTTGTGAAGATAAATCTTGCATCCTTCTTAGGTAGTAGTTTGCAAGAGTGAATTCGACATCTCTTGTCAAACCTCACCAATGACTCCCTTATTACTAAGAGTATCCCCCATTGATGGCATGTAGCATGAAGAATCAACAAGCTTAGCAACACTTATAAACACTACACTGTGTCTAAGCATTTAATCAATTCATGCATTTACACAAGATTAGTCAAGAACGATCGACATTCATAGAACTCTCTCATTTGCTACCTAAAATAAACATGACAACGAGTTTGACATCATCACATTCATCTAGCAATTATCAACACACCAACATCATTTAAGAAGCTCTAACTCATGCCCTTGGATTCCACATTAAAAGAGGGGAGAATTAGCTACTTTCTCCCAACCCTAACAAACAATCATACAAGCAATTCATATACTCAAGCTCCCAACAACATCAACGCAATTAACAATTAACATTCAAAGCTCAATAAATGCACAATAGCAAAAGCACCAAATAGATAGATATAATGGTTCTTACTACATAGAAATGGAAGCTTCAATCCTTTTCTCCCAAGATAAAACTAAGCTAGAGAACTAAAAGACATAATTAAACTACAAAAACTAAGAAAATAAAGAAGGGAAAACCTATGGTTTCTAAGCCCAAAAATGTAGAAGAAAGAGCTGGGCAAAAGCTGCTGAAGAGGAGAGGATAAGGGGAGTATTTATAGCACAGAAATCAAGAGAAATTCAGACCACTCGTCCGTCGTGAGTCACGACGTGCTCGCGATGAACCATCGCGTGTTGCGACGGTCTCGCGACAGACACAAATTCCAGCATTATTTCTTCTTTCTCTTTTATATCTCATATCTTTCTCTTCTCTTCACTTCTTCAATTCTTCATATCTTCAAAAAGCTCAAATCCAAGTCTTCAAATCTTCAAAGATATTCTTCAAAGTTTTCAAAGTCTTCAAACAAATTACCTTGTCACACAAAATTCTCTAAAAAGTGATAAAAATGTAAAAGTTGCTTTTAACCCTCCTTAGATAATTTCAAGGTAAAATGTCACATTTAGAGCACAAAAGTGTAAAAAAGTTAATCCCAGAAGTCCTAATATAACCGTATAAAATGGGCACATCAATAGTGCAATTATTGATGCCCTCTAGGGAAGAAAAACCTGGATGTTAGAATGGGTAGGGGACAACGCGTCAGCGTGGGTGTATGCACAGGGGATTCGAGAAAGCTCTGGCCTATTTGCCATCACACCAGTCTTAGTTGACTTTGTAACTATTGTACGAGAGGTTACAGGCAGAGATAGATAATAGTATCAAGCGAGGTGTTGTGTTGAAACACTTGTATCACAGAAAGGTGCCTACGAACCTTGGGCCTAGCGTATATAGAACCCGGGAAGGAGTAGTTGCTTTCATGGTGGAAGCCTAAGATGTAGTAACACGGGGGAGAAACAGACCTGCAATGATGGCTGGACCTCATTGGATTCCCCTAATTACAATACCAGTGCCGATGGAGGGTTGCAAGTGCATCCACCATGACAGGGTCGGGGAAGTGTATGCCATCGGCCACACCACGTGTTTTGTACACACTAATAGGTCTTTTGTATGTCTATATATGAATGAATTGAGTATTGAAGCATTAGAACTACCATGTTGCTGAGCGATTCCCTAGTGCCTAGTATAAACAGTTTACTTGTTTGTTAATTTTCATGCTTATAGTTGTTAGTTGAATACACCAACCCCCCTCAGTTACATGTCTACACTACTAGTTGTTCCTTTCACTCGTGCGGATTGACGATCCACACGAGGTTGTGTTTTAATTAGTATTTGAACCCTAGTATCCATGTGGACAAACCCAGGGCTTGCCGCTTACTACCCTTTAGTAGCTTAGTAATAAGAACGGGTGCAGAATATAAATATCTATCTTTGACCTGTAAGTCCCTCGACTTGTGTTTTAACAACAACTGGGTCGGGGCAGGTCAAATTTTAGCGCCATTGCTGGGGATGCTTTTCAGTTCAAGTATTAGTTGAACATGACATGTTAGTAGAGTAGTTAGTAGTGTTTTTTTATTGTTTTTTATTGTTTGTTTTGTTTGTTGCGAGTGGAGTTTTGGTCATAGTTTCCTTGTTACTTTGATTTTGTTTTCTATTGTGACATTGGAAGGATATTGTGAGCCTAGTTTATGGTACATACCCGTACCACAAATCTATGTGTTTTTGCATTCTCTAACTAATTGCACAGGTAAAGAAAGGAGAAGGAGAAAGAGAACTAGATCAGAGGCTCAACCTGGGGGTTGGAATTTTGAGGAAGCATTGCATATGATGGCAGAAAATAACCATACTTTGAGAGAGCTTATGGCCCCGGACTTAAAGAACCAACCCTTATGTATCACATTCCCACATTTGCCTCCAAATGTGACTTGTGAGATGAAAAGTGGGATGATACACTACCTTCTTACTTTCCACAGTATGGAAGGAGAGGATCCGAACAAAAATTTGTCAAAATTCCATTTGGTGTGCACGAATATGAAACCGCCAGGAGTGTCGGAAGATATTTACAACTTGAGAGCATTTCATTTTTCACTGCAAGAGATTGGTTGTATTATCTACCACCGGGTTGCATTGGATCGTGGATGGATATGAAGTGGCTATTCTAGGAAAAATACTTTCTAGCATCTAAGTCGGCCGTGTTGAAGAATTAATTGTCCAACATTACTCAAGGAGCGACCGAGAGCCTATATGATTATTGGGAGAGATTTAAGAGACTCCTAGCTAGTTTCCCCTACAACCTGTTCAAGGAAGGAGATTTGGTCTATTACTTCTTTGAAGGCCTTTGTGACGAAGACATGAGGATGGTAAATGTAGCATGCAATGGTTCTATAGCCAACAAGAGCCCGAAGGATGCGATGGCACTTTTTGAAGAGATGGCCAATGGGATGAGGCAATTTGGTACAAGGTCTAGGGTTTAGGTCTTGGATGAATCCACACACACACCAAAGTTGGAGGAGCAGGTCCAAGTTCTTGCATTTATGATGAAAGAGCTTTTGCAAGGAACGATGCACCAAGTCAAGATGTGTGGGGTTTGTAACCTCAACCACCACTCTAAAAAAATGCCCCGAGGTCGTTGGTGATGTGCAAGAAATGAACTCCATGGAGTACAATAATTGGAAGAGACCTCAATTTGCTAGGGGTTAATAACAATGATTTTGGGGGAACCAAGGCAAAGCAAGACCAAACTCCTATGCAAATACATTCAATCTGAGGTATAAAGATCACCCTAATTTTCGATGGAGGGGTGACAATCAACCTCAAGGATATATGGGTGGACAAGCACCACCTCAACCTTATCCTAGGGGTGAAGGTCCATCCAACAATCATACCACACTTTACAAGGCGGGTATGAAAGATATCTTGGATGCCATTGGTCAATTGGGGAAGAAACATGAGATCTTCGTGGAAAGGACTAGGAGGGAAATTGAAGACCTTGGTACTAGAGCCTTCTCAAGTATCAAGAACCTTGAGATTCAAGTTGGACAACTCGCCACCTCGGTGAGCCGACTGGAAGCAAAAGAGTCTGGAAAACTACATTCCCAACTGGAGGTGAATCCAAAAAATGTGAGTGCACTCAAGCTAAGGAGTGGGAAGGAAGTTCGTAAAATCGAGAAAAAGGTGACACAAGAGGATGATAAGTTAGTGGAGGCCACCAAAGCACATTTCAAAGAAAAATAGATAGTTGTCAAGGAAGCACCCTCCAAGGAGATCTCACCACCCAAGACACAAGTTGCTATTCCACATCCATTTCCAATTTCTTTGAAGGGAAGGCCGAAGGTGGAGACAAATGAGGCCAACATTAAAAAATTCTTCGAAAAAGTGGAGGTATCTATCCCTATCTTGGAATTGATTGACAATGTGTCTTCATATGCTAAGTTTCTTAAGATTGGATGTACTAAGAAAAAGGCGTAGACCACTTAAGAAGTTAGGGGAGCTAAAAAGTGGGGAAGTTGCCATTTTGAATCTTAGAAATTTGCCTAAGAAATGTGATTACCTCGGAATGTTTTCTATCCTAATTTCTTTAGGTGGAACACTTTTTGAACATGCCATGATAGATTTTAGGAGCTTCTATCAATGTGATTCCATTTATTCTATTTGAATGTCTTGAAATTGGTGAACTTAAAGAGACTAGAGTGATTTTTCAACTCGCCGATCACTCCCAAGCTAGCCCTCGTGGGCTAGTGTAGGATGTGATGGTGCGAGTAGAAAAGTTGGTTTTTCTGGCAGACTTTTATGTCCTAGACGTAGCGCACAACGGAAGTGCACCCCCAATCCTTTTGAGGAGACCTTTTCTAAAAACTTCTAGGACTAAAATTGATGTCCACTCGGGAATCTTGACTCTAGAGGATGACATAGACAAAGTGAAATTCAACATTTATAAATTTAGGCATGATTCAACAAAATCTTCTCTTATGTGCAAAGGTGTGACACTTTTTTATGAGCATGATATTCTTGAACCTTCTTGTGTTACGAATGAGCATGAATCTCTTGTTGATAAGTTTGTGGAGAACCCCAATGAATTTCATGATTTGGTCAATGATATGTCCGTACTAGATTTTTTTTATGCTAACCAAATTTCAGCGGGAAAAGGGAAGCGTTGAGGATTTGATACCTCCTCGACCTCCTCCTAATCCCAAAGTGACATTAAAGGAGTAAGGTTGGAAAAGTAAGGAGAGACATTTCTAGGTGCCGACAAAGGCTACAAAGGTAAGGATGTCTTGTTGTGGAGACCTCTTCACAACGACGTCATTGTGGGCGGAGTTGCCGGTGGCAATTTTGGAGACCCACCGGTAAGCGCTTCAAATAAGAATGCTTGAAGAGAAAATAAGTTGTGGTGACGACAATAAATATGTGTGGTTCTTTTGTTTTCTTGTTGTTTGAAGTAGTGACTTGGTAAAATTTGCATGTCTTGCTTGAAATAAAGGATCCTTTGAATGAAATTCTTGCTTGATTTGGAGATCTAGATGTGAAAATGTGTGCTTATGTATAGATGGAATAGATTTTGATGAGTGACATAGTTTTCTTTCAAAAGTTGAGAAAAACTACAGAATAGTGAAAAATCTGGGGTTTCCTTCGTGACAATGCTTGTCACGAAGGGCAGGTCTCGTGCCATGATGATGGCCACAAGACTCTGTCTCGTGAAGGTGGGAAAACTGGGCCAAAAATTCTTTTTGTTGATTTTTTATTTTCCACCCCCCCCAATTTGTCTCAAAAAATATAACTTTTTGAAAAGGAAGTTTGGATTTCAAAATTAAAAATGTATTTTTGATTAAAGAAGTGAGATTTCCTATTTCCTTAGGATTCTTTTATGCAATTTGTACTTCCAACATTAATTGATTGTACTACTTGTCCCCTAATTTTAAATTCCATCTTTATCTACATTGTACCTCTCTCTCTCTCTCTCTCTCTCTCTCTCTTTCACCTATGCCAAAATTTAATTCTCATGGTACAATTCTCCACATAATTTCATCATCTACACACTCTTTCCTCTCAAGAAACCCTCAATCACACACACTCTTTGGTGAACTCGAAAAAAGTGAAGCTTTTCACCCAAAAAATAGCAATTTTTGCTTCTTCTTGTGTGGATCTTACACTTCTTGACTTCAAATTTTGGGTAATCCTTTGATCTCTTTGTATGTATACTTAATTGACATTGTGGTGATGTTATGAAAAGCATGATTTTTGAATGAGCATGTGTTGATGTGATGTTGCTTGAGCTTGTGCCCTATCTTGTGATGATGAATTCATGGGAGTCTTGAATATGCTATTGATCTTGAATGATGTGTTCTTCATTTGTCGGTGATTAGAGAGAACATAAATCTTTTTTTCATGAATCTATTGATGGGTTGGTGAAAGGAATACATGATGTTGTTGGTTGATGAGGGATATTCTTGTTTTAAATGGCATTTATGCTTATACCATCATGCTTTTAATGTTTGGTCTTTTGGGGAGAATGTTCTTTATTGGATGATATCATGGGTTATGCATGGTTTATTATCAAATTACCATTCTTGTCCTTCACTGTGTTAGGATGCCTTTGAAAAAGGGTACTTCGGAGAAAAAGAAGTCTTTGTGGAGTGAGAAATAGAAGAAGCCGGTAAAGGGTGCAAACCCTAAACTGGCAACTCCCGCTCCTAGCAACCCCAAGTCTTTTGCCAATGAGTTTAAGGGTTTGACCAACATTACTGGGACTGCAGCCCGGAGATGGAGGAATTTGAGGGAACCAAAGAGGAGCATTTTGGAGACTAGTTTTTCTTGCAAGAGCACCTTGATGACTCTAGGCTTACTTGAACCATTGACCTTTCTTTTACGTCGAGTAAGCTTACAAGGTTTTCTCAACGTGCACTCAAAAACCCACATACGGTGCACTTTAGAGTTTCTAGCTACTATTTGGAAGGTCACAGACGAGGAGGGTCACAAGGAAATTAGGTTCAACTTGGATGACAAGGAGTACCAAGTTACCTATAGGAAGGTGGCATTAGATTTTAGGTGGAAGACCGGCCGGGACATTCCACATATTCATCGGGAAGGAATGCCATTCTCCTTTGGGAATTTTTAGAGACAACTAACTGGGACCGATATAAAGAATCTGAGCAAGAGCACATCTATAGTCCACCCAGCAATACGTTATGTTCATTGACTCCTTTCTATGAGTGCTATGCCACGGTTAATTGACACATTGTCTAGGCTCCGATGTACACCTTCTTTGGCTGATGACACTGGAAGGGAACATCTACCCAGACTTGGTTAGTGTTTTTGTTCAAGAATGCATAACTATGGGAGTGCAGGAGAGTGGGAAGATTCCTATGGGAGGCATGGTTGGCCTTTTGGCACAACATTTGGGACATCATATCTCGCATAGAGCGTTGGCCAATATGGGTAGGTTAGGATTGACCTATACAATTGAGAAGTTATCCAGGGCATTCATGGTGGGAACTACAACTTTGAAGGATAGATTTGTGTGGCTTTATAGTGAAGCACCTACTTGGAAATTCATGGTTCTTCCGCAACCAGAGCACACCACTATCAACCTTGATACGAGCCTAGATGACTTGTTCATTGAACTTGATCAACGATTCAAGAAGGACTTATATAGAGTATTGGCCAACCTAGAGATAGACCTAGAAGAGGCATAAGGGGAGACATATTCAAGATCACTTCCGAGCCGATCTCATCTTCCCACGGCCATCATGGATCAATTACACCTACTTGGGGAGAAACTCTCAAGTTCTTCCCAAGTGCTTCAAGAGATGGTTCAAGTTATTGGAGGAGTGAAGGAACACTTTGAGGAGCTAAACACAAGGGTGGATTACCTTGAGGTCACAATCCAAGCAGCATGATTCATTGAAAGGTGTTTCAATAGCCACAAGGAGGCCGGCCCTTCGAGGCCGAAAGCGTAAGTATCACTAGTTTCCCTACTTCACCTTTGATTTGACATGAGAAAGCATAAGGTACTAGGTATTTTTTAGGTGTGGGGAAGTGATTGGTGAGTACTTAGGATTTCTCATTCATGGATTTCTTTGTGCATGCATGCTTTGTTTGTTTTTCTTGGTAGTTTTTTTTGGTAACTTGTGATTTGGATGCTTTTGGAAAGTTTTGGTGGTTTGCATGTTATGCTAAGATTTTAGGATTCTAGTTTGCGTGTGGAATGTGTCTCTAGGATTCAGTGGTGTATTGATTTGTTGCTTATCTTTTGTAGTATGATGCTTACTTTTGGGGCAATTTTGTACTACACCAAAAACAATTGGAAAAAATGAAGAAAAAAAATTAAACCTGGACAAGTCAAAAATCCAAAAGGGCAACTTGAGTAAAACATGAGGAAATGCCCGGATAGGTCGAAAGGCCTAGGTAAAAGTGAGAGGCTTGGCCCGGCTAGACTTACGAGTCTAGGAAAAAGTGAGAGACCGTGTGGAAAAATGTGAGAGGTGAGCATGTTTTGTGGGATAAAACTAGGATGAAAACCTGAAAGGGTTCCTAGGCAAAATGAGAGAAATTGAGAGAAAAAAAAGAAAAAAAAAATGAAACTAGGTTGACGATACATTAGACTCCTTAGTTACAGCTAGGTCGAGAATCTTGAGTTATCCTTATGTTGCAACCATGTCGACGGCTTTTGTATTTCCTTGGTAGATTGTTTTACTTGAGGATTGCTCTTTGATTGCTTTTGGGACTACTTTTGGGAAAAATAAGCTTGGTTTTATTCCAATCTTTTGTCACATATCTTTTTCCATACATATTTACTTGCTTTGGGTGATTTGGTTACTTTAGGAACTCTGGGGAGTGAGAGAGTTGTGAGATTTTCACCTTTTTGGGGGAACTAGGGCAGTTTGAGAATAAGTTGAATGCATTGGCTATTTTTGCATGCTTCATTCTGCTTGAACCTTTTTCATTAATTTTATTTACTCGAGGACAAGTAAAGGTCTAAGTGTGAGGGGTTTGATCTGCACCATTTCGTATGATTTAACCAATGCATTTAACATAATTTTTAGTTACTTTTGGTTGCCAGTTTTGCAACATTAGTTGAGTTTACATGACAAGGGGTTTAGACAATTATGTTTGGTTTTCTATTCTAAATCACACGTTATGTATACTTAATTAGTGATTCTTGACATCTCGTGTTCACGGCCTTCTTGGTCTTGATTATGAGTCCCTTTAGTAGGTTGCCCGTGAATGCTATTTGTTACATTACATTTTTCCGAAGGCCACTTACTTTTAATGGTAGAATATTTGAAGGCCATTTGCATTTAAATGGTAGTAGACAAAGGCCATGAACATCAATGCGTGGTAGAAGGAGATTGAAGCCAAAGATATGTGGGTTCAGAATTCAAAACGGTCAAAGGAGAAAATGGTGAATCGTAGTCCGATGAGTGTTTCCCTAGTCTGAGAATGATTCAGGAAGATCTGTCCTTCAAGGCTAGTTCCATTGGATTCTTCTTCTCAAATACTACAAAATCAACTACTAGAACTCCCGATTCAGACTAACGTTCACCCTTGACAAGCAAACAAAGTTCAGCTAATGAAGCACCATTGGCTGATCACGGACTGCGTATGGTCAATCATTAGCGGCCTATGAAAATTTTCATGGCCCACAATATACAAGATTCCAGGGGTTGCGTGAAGACCTGCACGAGACCTTTATGAGGCAAGGCGCTGGGCCATGATAAAAGCACCGGGCCGTGAAGCAAGGGGATGAAGAGTTGAAGAATTTGGCTAAGTATGGAGCCAATCTGTGAAAACCATCACGGACCGTGACAAAATTTTTGTGCAGAAGCCACAAGTTGTTCACGGTCCGTGAAAACCTTCATGGACCGTGGGAAAACTCTGAGCATGTTGCTTGCGGCCCGTGAAAACCTTCACGGACTGTGTCACGATCCCAACTTCGCAGATTGCGCCAAATCCCACAGGCCCCCGCTAGGAACATTCATAGACCGTGGGGGATCTGGTGTCCTATGGCTATGCATGCTTTCTTGGCCTTGGCATCCGAGCCGACCCGTGAAACCTTGGTGGCTGATCTAGGGTTTTTCTACTTTTGGCCTATTTTAGGCCTATTTTTAGGCCCAATCTCATACTACTGTATATAGGACCCTAGTTTACTCATCTGAGAGGTTGGATCATTTTTGGAAAAATATTTGGAGATGAGAGAGTTTGGAGAGAAGGAAGGAGTTCCTTTTGTAGGTTTTTGTAATCTTTCCTTTTCTTTTCTTCTCGCTTTGTCCCAAATATGTGGAATTCAAATCTATATTTGAATTTCATGTCTAGGGAGTTGTTAGATTAGCTTGGGATTAATTTTGGCACTTGGTATGTTCTAAATGCTTTATGAGACTTATTAGGTTCATCCTATCTTTGTGTTTATGATATTATTGTGATTGTTCTTAATGTTATAAATGCATGAGTAGTACACCACATATAAGCACACACTTTGGGATATACTAATGTATGGTTCAATTATTGATGCCCCATTGGGAAGAGAAACCTGGATGTTAGAATGGGTAGGAGAGAACGCGTCCTCGTGGGTGTGGGCATGAGGTATTTGAGAATGCTCTAACTTATTTGTTACCGCACCAGTCTTAGGTAACTTCGTAACTGCTATCCTAGAGGTTTCATGAGAGATGTGAATAGTAGCAAGCTAGGTGTTGTGTTGAAACCCTAGTATCACAAATAAGGTGCCTACAAACCTAGGGTCTAGCGTATATAGGACCCGGTGGGAGTAGTTGCATTCGTGGTGGATGCCCGGGATGTAATAGCATGGGGGATAAACAGACCTGCAATGATGATCGGACCTCGTTGTACTCCCCAAATTATGATGCCGGTGCCGATGAAGGGTTGCGAGCGCACCTACCGTGACAGGGTTGGCGAAGTGTATGCCATCGGCCACACTACGTGTTATGAACACACAAATAGATCTTTTGTATGCCTATTTTTGAATGAATCAAGGATTGATGCATTAGAACTACCATGTTTCTAAATGATTCCCAAGTGTCTAGTATAAATAGTTTACTTGTGATCCCTTATAATGGTTCCGACCATATCGTTGTTGGTAATGGTTCTAAACTCACTATTAATCATGTATGTGATTCTTGGATTTCTAAATCTGTATCCCTTCATTATATGCTTATTGTGCTTGATATCACTTAAAAAATGCTTTCGATTAGAAAATTAATTTGGGATTCGAAATCCACTGTCTGCTTTGATGATCGCTCATTTACTCTTCAGCATTAAATCACTAGGGAATCTTAGGGGCATTGTCATAATGAAAATGATATTTACGTTTTAGACTATGGGGCATTTGCTTTATTGTCCACCGAGGAATCAGATAAGTCGCGTGCATATTTTGAAGCATGGCATAAGAAACTTGGTTATGCCCCTTCATTTTTTGTTGCTATTGCAGCCCTTCTACCGCTGCATGGTTTTTGGTCGAAGTTCGATCATGTTCCCGGTCAATTTCTGGTGATGTTTCGATGAGTTTCAGACAAGTTTCCGCCACCCCAACCCAGTAGTTGTCTTCTCTAATCCTTCCTCAACGTTTTGAAATCGTGTCCTCTCTCTCCAGTTGCATTTTTCAACCAGGCAACCATTCTCTTCAGTGTCTTTCTCCGATTTTTTGCATGGTGCATGATCCACCAAAGTTGGATGCAAATGTGGTGATTTTTAAAAATGGTCATCTTTGTGGAGGACACATTCTATGAATGCTTCCTCTCCGATTTATTTTTTTGGCGACCAATTTTGAGGGCGCATTTGTTGAATGCGTCCTCAATATATTAATTTTTTTGTTTGCCTTTTAGAGGGCGCATTCAGTGAATGTGTCCTCAGTATATTATTTTTTTAGTACTCGAATCTTCTAACATGTACGTTAGGACAATTTCGGAGTCTCTACGGCATTCTACATGTGTCACTTGTGCACCACAAATATTACGACATTGTTTTATTGTATTTTGGAATATAAGTTTTTTACATGTATGCAGTATTTTGATTTTTAGTTTTTTTTCAATTTTGTTTATCGAATTTATCGCACAAAAAATTATCGTTTTAGTCCTAATATTTATCAAAATATCATTTAAAAAAAATAAATGTTCACCTTAGGTTTTACTAATACTAGTATACATTTATATTAAATTATTAATAAATGTCAAAAATATTATATTATATATATATAATTTTTAAATGTTATGTAATATTTTATGAACGAAAAAAATTCACCCGACAATAAATTGTTTGATAGCCCAAAAATAAAATAGTTCGATAGCCATATTTTATAAGTCTAACAAAAAAATTATTTTTACTCTTAAATCTATAATTTTATTGGAAGATTTTACTAATACTAATAAAAATTTATATATTAAAGTATTAATAAGTATTGAAAATGTCATATTTTACATATAATTTTTTAAATGTTTATTAATTATTTTATGGACGAAAATAATTTCACTCGACAATAATATTGTTCGATTACTATATCATATAAATTTAATAAAAAATTTTATGTTTACTCTTAAACAAATTATATGCATTGTTATGTAATTTAACGGCTTCATTAATTTTTGTGTCAAGAACTTGAATGCGTCCTCTAAAAAAATTGATTAAAGAAATCCTTCCATTTTGGAGGACGCGTTAGCCAAATGCGTCCTCAACAATTGCGCTAAAAAAATAGAAAATTCCTGAGGATGGATTTGATAAATGCATCATCAATAATTCTGTACAAAAAAATAAAAAATAATGAGAATGCATTTGCCAAATGCGTTCTCCACCCATACATCCAAAATACGTTACTGTACTCACGACAGTAGAATTTTCTCTCCCAACCGTCCTTCCCGCTATCCCTTTCTAGCCACTCTTCGGTCTTCTCAGTGACAATTGATGTCCACAAGTTTCAGTGATGTCTAAGTCTTCCTTCATCAACATATGCGCCAGTCAACCGATCATTAGCAGCCCCGCATACCTGTTATCACCACGTGGTTTGACTCCCTCACATGCACGTGTCCTTCAGGGGCAATTGTCTTCGCCCGTACGTGAACGTCATGCGCCAGCCTCTTCACTCGAGCGTTTGTGTCACGTGCCTTGCTGTTGAGACTTAAATTTGTATTTTTGGTTTTTTGTACATTGGGTTACCGCTCACTTTAGTGGTATTTCAAGGCATGCCACTTCCTCTTGCTACTATTTATCCACTCGGACCCGTGAAGATAGTCTAACACACTTCACGGGTAAGATTAGTTTTGATTGGATTAGATTTGGTATGTTTAGATAAAGAATATTCATTAAAGAATTTAGCCAATAAGTGGATTGATTTACTTAGATGAATTCGGCCATCATTTAGGTTAACTTAGGAATTTTAGTTTGATATGGTTTTAGTTTCTTAAAAATGTCATAAGTCATTCCAGTTTTTGACATAAATTATCAAAACCCGTCTACTTTCCGATTGTTTCGAGCGAACCTATACTTATAAATGGGGTATGGCCTTCGACATTTTAGTAACACTTTATCCATCATATATTTAGAATTTGAGTTCATTCTCTTTGCTTATTAAGTGTTTAAACCATTAGATTTGTTCCATTATAAATTAGTGCTTAGAATTATTGGATTCTTTGAGTTAATTTGGTGAAACTAGTGCTTGGGTTAGTGGACCATCATCTTTCCTATAAAGGGTTGAGCAACCCTTGAGAAATACAAGAGAAGCAATTCATCAACCCTTGAACAACACAAGTGAAAAAGTACTTGCATAGGTTCTTCCCATTCCGTTCTTGGCGAGTTCAAGTAAAGGGAGTAGCAACACAAACGCTCCATTGGTGAAGGTAAGTGTTGGTGTTTATGTAAGCATAGGTTACCATATCAATTTCTCTTCAAAAACCCATTCCAACCCTCACAGACAACACATGTTCGACTAAATGCCTCTATGAACAAAAACATGTAAATTGAAAAAAAAAAGTTGAAGGGGTAACTTGAATGGTATAGTTATACAATTGTGAGGTTAAAAAGTTTTGAGTTTTTTTGTGGAAGGATGATGTAGTACTAGAGTTTTTTGGTTGGTTATAATGTTGATAGTCACGTTAGGGGGGAGTGATAATTGCTCGGTTGTAGGCCTATTTTTTGAATCTAAAGAGATTGATATGGTTTTCGATCAACTTCTATAAGGTTCCATTTCATTTTATATCAAGTTCCATGCCTTGTTCGTTCAATTTCTATGCCATGTTATATGAACTTTTATGCCATACATAGTGTAGTTTTATGTAGGTATTGTTCAATTTCTATGCCATGTTTTGCTCAAAATTTTTATGAATTTGTTGTTCAAGTTCTACGCCACGTTCTATCAATTTTGGTCTTTAAGTACCGTTATGTTTTGGATTGATAATTTTCTATTCTACTGTTTTAGATGCCGTCGAAGAATGAGAAATTAAAACACGAAGAGGAAGTGACCAGTTACGAAGAAGGAGAAGGAGGTGAAGAATGTGGTCGATGAGGAGGTTAATGTGGCAGACCAAGAACCTCCTCCAAAAAGGATTCCATTGAAGATACAATTTGAGGAAGAAGCAGCGCAAACAAATGACCCGACTAGTTAAGAGAAGGAAGAAACCGCTGAACATGGTGATGTAATTATAGGGGATGTTGAAGGAGAAGACGCCGGTAAACAGTTGGCCAAAACACCAGTTTGCAAGGGAAAGGGAAAGAGCAACATGAAAGGAAGGCCAACTGTTGATGAAGCGGACGATGACTTGACAAAGGCTAGAGGCAAAAATGGAGAAGGATGTGACAAGTTTGAGCTAAAAAGTTATATGACGAGACGAGGAACTAGCACGTGCCAATCTATGATGTTGGCAAAGCATAACACTCCTACTCATGTTGCGTTTGAGTTCCGTGGGAATCATGTAGTATGCATTAAGAATTGGTCTGCGTGGCATGCTTATGGAAATTACGCTTTCTGGGGCCGCATCAGATTTGGCACATGCGAACACTGGAGCGATTTCCCTGAAGATGTTGAGGAAGAATCATGGAAGGATGTTCTCGTAAGACTTTTGACATGATTAATAGCATGCATTTTCATATGATTCGTTAATGGAGAGCTTCACAATTGAAGCACTTGTGACAAACAAGAAACTAGAAATACTGAGGAAGGAGGTTACAGAGAGTGCAAAAAACCAACATAAGAATTGGGAGACAAAGGTGGCAAACAGGTTTATTCACGACGTGGACAAAGATATCAATAAAACAGGAATACTAGCATGGGAGAAGTACAAGTGGATGGGTGAAGACAAATGGCACTTGTTTGAAAAGAGGTGCCGACATCTGGATTTTTGGGTATGTTGAAAAATTTAATACTTGTTAAAAACTATGTTGCCCAAAAATTATATTCAACTAAAATTTTTATTTACAACGATATTAGAGGCTCAGGGAGACAAATATTGAATGCAACAAGGGCAGGGATTACATGCACCACACGGGCATTAGGGGTAACCGATACATCCCTAGCAAATTGACTAAGGAGCTGAATGAGAAGGAGAGATCTAGGTTGACCGCTGAGGGATTCACTGGCGAGGAGATTGAGCAACTCAGTCAAAAGGATTTCGTACCTAACATATCTCTTGTCCACCTTGAGGCAAACAAAGATAAGAAAAGGTTATACACATCGAAAGAGGTTGAGAAGATCGCACCGGATGTTGTAAGTTATGCCAAAATTGACCATTTAAATTAATTTTTAAATGTATTTCACATTATTCATATAAAAAATTGCATTCCTCGGTGTTTCTCAGTTGAAATTGAACGAGCATTGGAACTGCAGCTGGGTGAAGACATCCTCATAAAAGTGAAAAAGAAGAAGGATCACCCAGGCAGGTCTAGGGGAACTCAGACGGGTCTACCTATAGCGGTGGTTGTTCCTCATCCCTCTAGCAAGTGCAGTTGCAATTCCTCAACCAAGAAGATAACCCAGTAGAAGATCATCTAACAATCACCTGGTCGTGAAAGCCATGGTATCGTACCTCGAGCAAATGGTAAAGGGCTTAGCATTTGCAAATGGTGTTAAGATTCCGTCAGGCCTTGATAATCCCAAGAATTTTATAGAGAAAGATATGGATGACATTGTTGCAGCTGCTACAAAGTCCGGTAAAGAGCCCAGTGAAGGTGAAAAAGATGAAAAGACACACCTTCATTAATCTATGCTTGGTCTTTACATTGAATTACACATCTGAAATATCTCCATAACCATTTTATCTATTCACTAAACTATTATACGAACGGGATGGAGAACACGTGACTCCTTTCATTAAAGACATTATCGGGAAGAAGAAAATGGTCGCACATGGGTTACAGCAGGTATCTCATCGTCGAGATGCCCAACAAGGAATTGTGGCCCATGTGATAGTATGCAAGCCAGTCCTCCATCCTAGGGCAGGATTTCCTGTAATGGACCACCACTTCGATAATGTTGGAGAGGCCCTCAATAGCATATGGATTGGCCAGTGTCTTTAATAGGAAAGGAAGATGAGCAACCAAGTGACATCACTGATGTCAATGCCGGAGTTGATACAGACGATGAGGAATAGGAGGTTATAGTTCTCACTACTGACGATGAGGTACATTCTTGTAACACATTATTTTTCAATTCCTCAAATTACTTTTGCGTATCCGTATTCATTAATCCTTGTAACAGGATCTTGGTAAACAAAAATCCCATTCACCCGCTAATTCCGGCCATCTACAAGACCAAGATTAAAAAGGCTGCCAAAATAGGTAATGCACTAAAACCAGTACCTTTATTATTCATTGACAACGATAGTTCAATACTATATACTCTAGTAATCATTTCGTATCATTTTACATTCACAGATTGTCAACAAATGAGACATGGCAGATTGGCCCATCATGGTGCGATTCATAAAGGAAGAAAATGCAGCTATCCTCAAAATGATAAAGAAGAAGGACTGCATGTTCTTCCCAGTGTTTTGACCATCGACATTCGCACGCCATTACACCTACGATGTTAGATAGAAGTTTTGGTCGAGTTTGGGAAGAAACTGAGGAACATGCTTTTGATAACCTGGATCGATAATGAGCAGGTCGATGTGTGGATGGGGTGAGTTTAAAAAATTATAGCTTTAATGTTTTTAAATTGATTAGGAATTCATTTTTAGTTTCATTAACGTTACATGCACCTGTAGGAGAAAATATGGGGCACTAATTCAGGCCGGGTCCAATTCTGCCTATCCAACTGTGGCAACTTGAACAACTTCGAGCAGGAGGTCGAATTCTAATTCAAACTAATTTGGAAAACAATGAATGCAACAGATGCTGAGTTCTACATCGTCCCCTACATAAGAATGTAAGTATTTCTTCTCTGAAATTACATTTACATTTCAAACCACTTCCATTTCATTAATTTGTTAACATAATTTTCCAATAGCGATCATTGGTACCTCATCATTATCCATTCCAGTGCAGATGAGGTTTTCACTCTGGACACATTGTCAGGGGGTATCAAACTAACAAACTTGATCGAATTCAGGGTCATTTCTAGGTATTTCAATCAATCAAATCATAAATCCTAGTTTGGAAATATACGGGAAGAAGTGACCATTTTAATTTACTTTCTTCACAGGCTTGCATGCGCATACCAAAGGGAGAAGAGAAAGACGGATCCAGAACCAGACTACACTTGGAAAATCAACAACATCATGGTAAGTTATTTTGTCATTTCATCTCTCAATTTATTATGTTTAGGGTTAGTAATTACATTTACCTTTCCTGTGCAGTACCGAACCCAGAATGGTTCCTGGCAATGCGGGTACTCTATCATGCTCTTCATGGAAGAATTTGTTAATCACCCAAAGACAAATAAATATTGGAGGTAAACCTTGCATCTCAAAATTTTTTATTTTTAATTTCTAGTAAACGCAACATTATTGACTAACACTGTAAGTTTAAAATTAACAGGTCTTCCCAAAGGACAAAGAGCCGTACCATGTGTACGAAATTCAAGGTGTAGCAGAGAGATGGTGTGGGGCTTGTCTTGAAGACTACCAGCAGCAGCCGAACACTATGTTGCAACTTCTAGATGATAAGAACGAAATAATAGGTTGATGGTTGATTTTCAATGGTTGATGATATTAGAATTCTATGGATGGTGTTTGGTTATAGTAAACTTGTGTTATTTTTTACTTTGTTTCAATCCATGCTTAAGATAGTTCTTCTATTTCATAGTTTGAATAATATTCGCGTGTTTTGCGAGCAATATTTTTGTAATAGGTTGTTTCAAATTTCTTACCAATTCAAAGGTTTCCAATTTATAATAGTTCACAAGTATCTCCAGCTGTCGTTGCCCCGTAAATGATCCGGAAGGGACCATTGAAAAATAAATTGGGCATTGCAAATTTTATCAAAATCATACACCGGTAGAAAACGAATGTACAAGTGTAAAAATCAATCACATTTTTTATAATTTATATTTTAAATTATTTAAATAATACCGGTGTAAAAAACATACGGGTGTAAAACTATTTCGGTGCAAAAAAATAATATTCCTATTACAAAAAAAATATCGGTGTTATATTTAATATCAGTGTACAAATCAAGATTTTACACCGATTCATATGTTATATACCGGTGCAAAATGTCTACACCGGTGTTCCAAATCTTACCGGTGCGAATACTCTGTGCCCCCCCTCCATTGTTTCAAAATTTATACAACGGTTTAAAATACCGTTGCAAACCATTTTCTACACCGGTTCATTTTACCATTGTAAATGTGTTGCATTTTACACCACTGTACATACACACCGGTATTTTGGGGTGCCAAAATACCGATGCTATTGCCCTTAATTACCGATGCAAATACCCCTGTCCTGTAGTAGTGATACTTAGGTAATTGTTTAATTGTTTATTAATAAACAAGGTAAAACATAATTGGGAGAGTTCAGCAAATACCTTTTGTCATATAACTGATAGATGTATATGAATCGATTTATCTTTGCACCGATGATTGATGTTTAACTAGTGTGAGTTGTTCCCACTAGATTACATTCATCATATATTTTCTAGATTCTTAGATTTGCTAGTTTTCATTTTAATTCTTATTTGGTATTTGTTAGTTTGATTAATTATTCGTAGAAAAATTAAAAAATTAAGGCATCATGGCTACACAAAAAATTCTCTATATTAGTAGTGATTATTTATAGTCATTGCTCTATTACTCGTAGGATCGACTCTGCTATTGTACTAATTTCATCATCAGAGTTTATAGATTATTATGGTGAGTGAAACGACGTTCACAAAATTGGCACTGTTTCCGAGGAATGGTAAGTCAAATTCTATAATTGTTTCCTATTAATATGTGTGTTAGTGCTTGGTTTATGAGCATATCATCAAAGTTGAATTTAATATTTGAACCTGAAGTTTAAAACAGCCAAGCAGAATCGAAAGAGAACAAAGGTGCAGAAATCAACTTCTTCCTCGAACCTTCAGTTTGGACAAACTAGACCCATTACAGTTTAAGCAACAACCTCTGACTCATGGACTGATACCGAAATGGACAAAGGTGAAGGAAATGCAATCTTGGGTAGAACCCAAACAACCCATACATGTGGAAACTTATTGATCATAGTGATGATGATCCCCTCACTCCCATTTAGCTACCAAAAACCAAGAATCCGATTGAGATCAAGCTGGCGTTCTTGAATTTACTTCCTAAGTATCAAGTAGGAGTATGACGAACCATTGAGTGCTTATTGGCTAAGGTTAAGAAATTTTGTGGATAACTTCCTCAATCACGAATGACGGAAGGGCAATTGCTCCAGTAGTTTTTTTATCAAGGGATGCCAGCTATTAACAAGGATTTGGTTAATTATTCTAGTAGTGATGGGTTTTCTCACCTCCGAGTGAATAAGGCTAGAGAAATCATCAAGAGGTTTGTGGATTCAAAGAAGGAATATGATCAGCAGAATGTCTGAATCTTGAAGAATATAGCACAAACCTCCACTCCCGAACAAGAAGAATTCAAGAAGAGGATGGAAAAAATGGAAAAGATGCTATCTAGGTTCGTTGACAAGGTTGCAGGTGGAAAAGAAGGGTTTTGCAACAAGTGTGGAGCAATCAACTATACAACATCACAATGTATTCTTACCAGGGGGGGGGGGGAGATACCTGTCCAAGAAAATTCAATGGAGAGCTACAATGAGAGATAGCAAAAGGGCGACCCATACCCCCAAAATTTCAATCTAAGATGGAGGGATCACCCAAACATTCGTTGGATAGACCAATGTACCCAACCAAAACAGCCTTAGCATCACCAACATCTTTATGTTCCGCCAATGCAACGAGAAATCTCAGTTTTTCCTCACCTTTTGCAAGGTGGTCAAGGAAAATATATGAATCATAATTTGGACATAATGATGGACATGATGCAGAAGCAATATGAGAATTCCAACAAGACCAAAGCAACCTTACAGGATCACACACGACAAATCAGCCATTATCAAATTCCTTGAATGAACTCAAGATTAAAGAACCCAGTTTTCTTTCTCAAGTTCAGTTGAACCCACATGAGATGACAAATGAGGTCACACTCAGAAGTGGGAAGTTAGTTGGTTCACTGCCATTGAATTCCACGGATAAAGAACTGACAGAGCTCGCTAACGGAGGGTCCAATTTGCCCAAACGAAACCCTACGGCATTTGAGGAGATTCAAGAGTTGGAGAAAAAAGGAGACACCACTATCATACAACACCCAAATCCTGAACGTCTAGAGTTCATGCATGAAAGTAAGTCCAGGGTGCTGGCGGAGGTAAGTAAAAGAGCTAACCTTACACGATCCCTCGATTAAAATTCTTCCACCATTCCCTCTTAGATTGGAAAAGAAAAAATGATATGGATTTTGTCTTAATTTTTGGAAAAGTGGATATTAATATTTCGTTCTTAGATGCCGTATGATTAACACCAGTAAGCAAGTTCTTGAAAGATTTTATTGAAGGAAAGCTAAGAGATTCGAGCAAGATCATAATGGATGAATCTGTGTCGGCTGTAATCCAAAAGAAACTGCCTCAAAAGTAGGGGTGGGTGTTGGTTCAGTTTAATCTGTTTTTTATTTTGTTTTTTAGTCAAACATGTGTTTTTGTGTTGTTTCGAGTAGATTATTTGGCATGAAGAAATTCTAGTGGCTCTTGATAAAATTACCCTGCCGGTTGTAAATTTCATTGTTAAACAAACTCGGTAAACTTGATATGCCTTGAAGTTTTTGAATGATATTTTATATCATTTGTGAAATTATGTTGATATGAGTTTCGTGACGACGAAAAAGGACGAGTTTAATTGAATATTTTAGCCTACTAAAGTGAGGTTTGAACTAGAGTAGAGAACTCTTTACACCAATCACATTGTTATACTTGGAGTTGTTATGTGTGAAATTGATGGAAGACCCTAGGATGAACCACACGGTTTAAATTTCCTACCAATGACATTTACTCCTAGTGAAACACATTGAAGCTTCGAATATGTTCTTTGATATGAGTTACTAAATATTTAGTCAAAGCCTTGTTTTATCCTTTCTCTTGGCCCTATTATACATGTTCTTGGAGTTGAAGTTGATGAATTCATCCATTGTACTCTCTTGAGTTCATGACATTACAGAACATGTGTTCAGTTTTCCCAAATAGAAGGGTTTCGAAATTGAAGGCTGAATCTTAGTATGAACAGTGACTTTGTGGTTGTGTTTGGACACACTAGGTGGACAGCCGGAAAAAAAGAAAACAAATCTGAATTGTTTGTTAAGGTTTCAATTTTCACTCGCATTACTGATTTTGGACTACATTGGAGAAGAATGGTGATGTAAAATTTTGAAAAAGAAAAAGATAAAAGAAGAAAATAAAATATCACCTACATTTGATGTGATATTACTTGGCTTTCTCACAATAACCATGAGATTGAAGATTGTTGGTGAATATTTACTATACATAGATGATTCTTTAAGAAAAATACATGGATAATATTTTGATCGACATTATTTGAGCTTAGAACCTTTAAGATCTCACCAATCTGAATGATCCCTAGCCCCGTTACAACACTTGAGAAAGACCTTCCTAATTTGTACATATTATCTTCTATGTGTTATAACTTATGAATTATTTGAGTGACTGTCCTTCATATATTGAGAGTACATGATTGAGTGAAACTCTGAGAAAATATTCATTTCTTGTCTGATTTTGAATTAATCTATGATTAGATTTTGTGATATTAAACATTTTCAATTACTTTGAGGATTGATGATTTCCAGGTGCGTTAACGTGATCTTTTACTCCTTGGCAGGGGAAATTTTATCGTTATAAGAGCAGGATCTAGATCTTTTAAATGATGAATTTTTGTCTCGTTGTGTGATTTGTGTTTCTATATTCCATTTTCCTTTTCTTTTTATAGGGTTTTTTTTAGATATAGTCTTACAAGGGAATGAGTACTTATGAACACTGTGGATTATTGATTGATCTTATATTCTTCACTTCATACTTGAGTGTAAACATGATTCAAGTGTGAGTATATTTGATATGTTATATACTGTGCTAATATTTTATGGGATTATTATGATTTTATTAAGATATAATTTGCACTTTTTTGGTGCAGGAATTCATGGATTGTGAAAAATTGAGAGGGAGCTATACATTGTACTCTTTTTTCCTTAAGCAACGGTTTATTCCCACCGGGTTTTCCAAGTTAAGGTTCTATGGGGTGAAAAGTGAATTATTGAAGAGATGAGGATTTGAACAAATTAAAAATATTTACTTCCCATATTGATATGGATTTCACTATCTCTTTCTAATTGAAACTCCTTAATTTTAGGAATTAGTTAAGTGTACGTGTCTTGAAAGCCGGTCTTTCCATAAGTCATGGAAATATCAATGTTTAAAGTGCAAATAAGAAGGAATGGAGATAAAATTTTCAGGTTCCATGAATCGGGTTATGAACTTTATAACTACTACACGTTGTATAGTAAAATTTTAATATTACAACTGAGATCTTTTGCATTTTATTATTCTAATTAAATCTCATCTTTCCACAAATCAATGAAAAGACTAACTTTTCCAAGACTTTGCCATTAGTTGATTGGAGTTGGAATATATTATGTTTTATTTCTTTCAGAAGAAGAACCCAAATGGGCCTAGGATTTGTAATTTGCATGGTATATACACACATATGCGCAAACCCTTTGGGGCATACGGAGGTACATATAGGCTCTTGTGAGACCGTCTCACGATAATTTAGGGTAAGACAAAAAGTAAAGTTTTAAAAATTATAAAAGGTATTCCATGCCAACTCTTATAATCAAATAACTGTATTTAGACCCATCGTATCATCATAACATTGAGTGAGACCGTCTCTTTTAAATTTTGGCATTTTAGTTTTCCAAGTTTTTGTATTTTAGTTTTACGGTGGACTTACTTTGATTTTTATTTTGTTAGTTTTCATATGGCACTCGCGGAAGACTATGCATGCTTTTGTTAATTGGAAGCAAGAATTACATTATCATTGGAGTTCGCGGCAGTATCACGGTTTGCGTAATTATTTGTTCCGTTGATTATTTTTTATAATTATATTATTTATTTGTTTTGTTTGAATAATACGAGTAGCTAATTTATATATCGTCATGGAATAGCAAGAATTAGTTTATGAATTGTGAGCCATAATTGTTTTGTAATTGATTCTTATGTGTTTTTGATTGTTCTTGGTTTAATTCATTCTTAATGTGTTTAAGTTTCGTCAACTTGAATATTGTTAGGATAATGCAAAATAATTCCACCAATACGTAATCGTTGGAAAGGTTTAGTAAGTAGCGAACTCTTGTGAAAAATATTCTACTATCTAAGACTGTAGTAGCAAGATGGAGAACAATTAATCGTGCGCTTCTACTTGCGAATACTTGGGTAATTGCTGTATCAGGTTCTTTTTATTCTTAAGTTGTTGAGATGTGTATCTGGTTTAGCGAATACTTTCCGGGGGTATCTTGATAAGGGAAGTAGTTGTTTAATTATTTAATAATCAACTATCGAAAAGGTTAGAAAGAATTGGGAGAGTTCAGCAAATATTTGTCGTCATATAACTGATAGATGCATATGAATTGATTTATCTTTGCATCGATGATCGATGTTTAACTAGCGTGAGTTATTCCGAGCCGATTACATTCATCATATATTTTTTAGATTTTATATTTGTTAGTTTGCATTTTAATTCATATTTCGTTAGTTTGCATCATTATTCGAAGAAAAATCTGAAAATTAAGGCTACACACAAAATTCTATACATTAGTAGGTATTATTTATAGTTATCACTCTGTTTCTCGTGGGATCGACTCTTCTTGTTATTTTACTAATTTCATCATCAGAGTTTGCAGATTATTTTGATGAGTGTGAAATTTAGTTTTACCTAATTACTTCAATTGTGATTACCATGTTCCAACATCACCTAATTAACCAGGTTTGTAAGTAAAGTAAAACCTTAAGAACACACAAAATTGGTTACGCAGTTCGGTGGAAATCACCCACACCTATGGGGCCTGGCCAGTTCAGAATGAATCCACTAATTAGAAAGACAGTACAAGATGCATCATACATAATACTTATCTTTTCTAATTCAACTCGTGAATTCTACTAGCTCCCCTAACTACCAATCCGCCTTGATCAGACTCCCTCTGACCTCGAGCTTCATCGTCGTTGGATCTCCTCCTCATGAGGAATTAAGGCTTTCATTCTAAACATTGAGATCAAACAACGTTGATCATGTTGGAACACCAATACACGACTCTGCTCTACTTTGATGAAAGCGAAACTTTGATTGCATTTCTCTCAATAATTGCATGAGTAGCTTAGCCAGTAATGTCTGCCATATATATCCCTTTTGCACGTCTTAGTTACCTGTGCGAAAACAGCACTATTTTCACAATATTCTTGTATCAATCAAATCTTGATGAAGATATGATTTAGCAGATCTAATCCCTTAAAGTAAGGGGTTCAGAATATCTCGTTTCAATCCTTCTCTATAACCGAACTCCTTCCGTCTTCCAACTCTACACATTTTAATCCAATCCCACAGATATGAGAGATGAAATATTCAGCAAATCAATTACGATTGAACGAGATTAGTCTTTCTTGGATTCATCCTTTCACGATATCCTTCTTCCAATATGACACTTTCTTTGATATTACAACATTGTCACAAATTTCCAACTAACACATTTTGGACTTTACAATCTCCCCCTTTGGCATTTTGTGAACACATCAATCTTTTGGACTTTCAACACCGATATTGCAAATAAAGACCTCAAGTAATTCACATATGGATGTTGGAACATAAATCAAGAAAAAAATATTTTAGCTCCCCCTGAATCCATCAACATAAAAAAATATAGACCCTCAACATCCATGTTGGAACATTAAATCACATCAGTACTCAGTAGTTAAATTCAACCACAAAAAAAAATGCAAGTACTGGAAATCCGAGAAACACAAAAACCCTTAGCTTCCAGCTGGGATTAACACAAAACAAAAGAAATCCAGTTCATGAAATCAAGAAAACCCAAAATACACCCTCTAGGGGCCATAAAACATGCCAAATATCAAAAAACAAATAACTAATATGGGCCTATCAGCCTTCAAATTCTTCAGCACTGGCTTCGTAGACATCATCCTCTAAATCCAATCTTTTTTAATTCCTCTTCTAGTGCAGCAATTTGAACCCGTAAGGCTGCAATCTTAGCTTTCACAATAGTCTTCTTGGCCTCTTTCCCTTTCTGAATTGAGCATCCACCCTGTGATGGCTTCCATGGAAAATCTTTCACACTTCTCAAATTGAAAGTCTTCTTATTGATCTTCAGAGGTACCGCTGCAACAATAACATCACCCTCTTGTGCCTTCACCTTTTCTCCTTTTAGCACATCAGAGATAATACAAGGATATTGCAGAGAGTTTTTAGCCCTTGCAGAACTAGAATTCTCCAATATGTTAGCTTGGATAAGGAGACCAAGGTTCATAGGAGATTTTGTGCCAATATAGTACAATACCTTTGCCATATCTCGGGTGAGAGCAGTGGTGTTAGAGAATGGAAGCCAAGAGTTAATAGCTACTTGGAACAGACAGAAGTACCTGGTACTTAGACTTGATGTTGCGACATTACCTTGACAAGGCCACTCAATGTGATATCCTCCTGTAATCTCAGTCAGCATCTGATCAAAGAACACTTCAAAATCTTCTGGAAACATTGATCCAAATCCAGGTGCAGGTTATCCTAATAACTTCTTGATCATTTCTTTAGAAAATCTAACTACCTTCCCTTTGACATATAATCTATTGTACCAGGGTGATTCAGGATCCATATTTCCTTCCATCAAATTTGAGTAGAACTCATGTACCAAAGTCTAGTTGTATTGTTTGTATACTGATCTTGCTTTTGTAAATCCTAAATATTTCAGAAATTCACTGAACCCATATTTCTTGTAAGCCACTATATCAACAGGCCGTTCAACTATATCTCTTTTTGCAGATATCCTTACTGCTCTTCAGGCATCCTTCATAAAAAAAATTGAACTCAGAGCTTTCTCAACATAATTGCCTGGTTTTGAGATTTGACTGTTAGTAGTCTGTTTCTTTTTATTCTTTAGCTGTTCATTCTCCTCTCGCGAGGCTCTTCTCTTTGACCTTCTTGACTGAGTCTGCACAAACTCATCAAGTACTTCATCACTGGAGAAGGTTAAATCTTCAACAGAGATTTCTTATGTTGGAAGATCATCTTTCTCCTGGCCTGATGTTGGAACATCATAAAGGCCTAGTTCTTCAGTTGCTGCAGTAGACTGTTTTGATGTTGGAACATCATGTCCAGTAGTGTTTTCATTTCTTTCTCCCCCTATTTCCATCTCGGATTTCAAATCCTTCTCGTCTGGTGCATCTTCCTGAGCACTTCTAGTCTGAGCCCTTTCTTCCTCTGCTCCTGCTTCTTTCTCTAGGGTCTGACCGATATCTTCTCCTCCAAAATTAACATCCATGTCTCCCTCAACTTCAGCTTCCTGTGTATCTCATGCATCCTGTGTTGGAACATCACGTGTTGGAACATCTTTAGCATATCCTTCTTTAACATTTTTTCCTCCTCACTGTTAGAAGCCAGACCCCAAAGTTTTTCAAGATTTTGGCTAACGTAGGATCATATACTTGTACAACTTTGTAACTCACAGAGCTGGGAGTCCTCCGCCTTTTAGGCCAGTTCTTTACTTCCATCAACTTCACTTGTCTTGGCAACAATGCAGTAGTATAAACACACATTACCTTCTTACCCTCATACTTTATGCATGCAAATTCTTTCAGCTTTGGTTCCAGGTTTCAGTTTTTCTAATACCCTCAATATCCCCTTTCAATATCCGAAAAAGATCCACCCCATTCACATATCCAAACATTAAATTGTATCTTCTTAGAACTACTCTTTTCTTTTTCTCTAGGTAATAAGTCATGCAATCCTCTAGAAATTTAAAAGTTTGACCATTGAAAGTAAATTTTTTCTCCGGGAATACCTGTATTTTTACTTTATCAGATTTGGCCGTGATGGGATTCACTGCTGGTGACCGGACCACTTCAATGCCTGATTCTTCCACACTATGCCATTCTTCAATGCCTGATTCTGGTATTTCAACCGTTGCCTCCAGTTCACCAAAAAACATTTGGAATTTTTTTATTTTATCCATCTTGAAGGTCTGTCACTTGTTCAACATAGAGAGTCCGGAAATATTTAATTTGTGGTTGGAGAACTCGTGCTGAGTTTGAGTTGTAGGCTAGAGAGTTTTACTTTGAGTCAGACTCTCTGAAGCGGCAAAAATTTTTGGAGGAAGTTTGGTAAAAGAGGGAATACAAAACAGAGAAGGGAAAGTGAAAATTTTAAAATATTTATTATTCTTCCTCAAACACTAAACCCCTTTTCCCCCCTTCTAATGCCATAATTACCAGCCGCCACTTTATCCCCTTTTCTCTTTCTTTAGATTCCACTTGCCATTTCCAACATGCATTAACTCTTTCCAAATTCCTTATTTTCCATTTTTAAAAATTTCTCTGTACACAAAAAAATAAACAGTAATATTTACGTCTGGAAAAGCTCTAGGCAAAAATATCTCAAATATGACAAACACCTAAGTGTTGTTTGAGAATCTCAAATGTGGCTGAATCCAGTGGTTTTGTGAAAATATCTGCAAATTGTTCTGATGTTGGAATATAAACCACAATGACTTCCCTTATTTCCACTAGATCTCGAATAAAGTGTTGCCTTATCTCAATGTGCTTTGTCCGAGAGTGTTGGACTGGATTCTTGGATATATCTATAGCACTCTTGTTATCACATAAAATCTTTAGAGTCCCTTGATGAATCTCATAGTCTTTTATTATTTGTTTCATCCATAACAACTGCACACAACAACTTCCCGCAGCTAAATATTCAGCTTTAGCGGATGATAAGGATATAGAATTCTGTTTCTTACTGTACCAAGAAACCAAATTTGTGCCAGTAAAGAAACATCCACCAGTTGTGCTTTTTCGATCATCTGCATTTCCAGCCCAATCTGAATCATTATGGCCAAATAGATTTGAATCTTGAGTTTTAGAATACCAAATACTATTCTCAGACATTCCACTAATATATCCAATAATCATCTTTACTGCAATCAAATGGGATTCCTTTGGATTTGCCTGAAACCTTGCACACACTCAAACACTGAAGCATATATCTAGTCGACTAGCTGTGAGGTACAGAAGACTCATGGTCATACTTCTATACAATTTCTGATCAACAGAGACACATTTCTCATCCTTCACTAATTTGTCTGTAGCACCCATAGGAGTTCTCACTGATCGAGAATTGCCCAATCCAAAGCATTTCACTAAATTCATGGCATATTTGCTTTGATTTATGAACATACCACTCTTTTTTTTGCTTGATCTGGAGTCCTAGAAAGTAGGTAAGTTCACCAACCATGCTCATCTCGAACTCATCCTGCACGAGGCTTACAAAATCTTGTACTATAGATGGTGAGGTAGAGCGAAAACAATGTCATCTACATAAATTTGAGCAATCAAAAAATTTGAGCAATCAAAAAATTTGATAACCTAGTAAGCACAAATAGGGTTCTATCTACTCCCCCTCGACGATAACCTTTCTGAATAAGAAAGGTAGTCAGTCGTTCTTACCATGCCCTTGGTGCCTGTTTCAACCCATACAAAGCCTTTTTGACTCTATACACGTGATGGTGATGATACAGATCCTCAAATCCTTTAGGTTGTTCAACATAAATCTCTTTGTTTACTACTTAATTTAGAAAGGCACTTTTCATGTCTATCTAGTACAATGTGAAATTCATAGAGTATGAAATATCAAGCAAGATGCGAATGGATTCTAACCTGGCAATAGGTGAAAATGTTTCATCAAAATCAACACCTTCTACTTGAGTGTATTCCTATGCCATTAATCTAGACTTATTACGAGTGATTTGACCATCAGTATCAGACTTGTTTTTGAAGATCCACTTAGTACCAATGGCATTTACCTCTTTTGGTCAAGAAGTGAGGTACCATACATCATTCCTTGCAAAGTGTTCAAGTTCTTCCTGCATTGCCGCAATCCAATACTCATCAAGCAGGGCTTCCTTATAGCTTGTTAGCTCAATCAGTGAGATGAAATGTTGTAATCCTGCAAGCTCCCTGTAATTAACTAGTGGTAGAGTTCAAGTTCGTTTTAGACTTGGTTCAGGTACAACCTGTGTTGGAACATGAGATGGGGCGTCTGGAGTTGATGTTCCAACATCACGTTTAACCGATTCATCTGGACTATTAGAAGGCTATGACGTTCCAACATTGACATGCTAGCTGGTCGGAATTTCTGGTGTTAATGAAACAACTTCATCCTCCCCTTTTTTTGACCTTTGCTTATCATCAGAATCGTCAACAATCATATTGATTGACTCCATGAGGGTGTTAGGGTGGAGATTAAACACTTTGTATGAATTACTATTTACTGAATACCCCATAAATAACCGTTAATTAAGCGTGGCGATTATGTAATCGCCCACTCCATTTTGAGCAAATGGACAGCTTTATGCTAATTTAACACAGAGTGTAGCACGAGCATAGAGCGCATAAATAACCGTTAATTCATAAGTAAAAACTAGGCTTAGGAGAAAGAGTGTTGGAGTGCAAATCCATACTCTGAACCTATTGCCTCATCCTGATTTCGAGTCGCAATCACTAGAAGAAATCCGAGTAGAAACCTTGACTCCATCGTCTCAAACTGCTCCAACTTGGCGCGGGAAATGGCACCAATCAGCACCAAACAGCGCCTGGCCTTGATGCCTAATCCAGCGCCCAAAATGCAGAAAACCATTAACCTCGAGATGCCCAGTTGCCGAGATCCATCGTCCAGAGCGCCAAGTCCAGAGCGCCAGGATTCCAGTCCCTTAGCCCACGGCATGAAGCACCACAGCGCCAAGTCCACAGTGCCAGGAATCAAGTCCCTTAGCTCACGACATGAAGCACCCAGTGCACAGCAACTAGCACCACCCACTAGCCTTCCATTAGCCACTCCATCCAATCATACTAAAATAAATGTTCATCCGGGAATAACCTATTCATCACCATGTAACAATCTTTCATAATTAACTTGACCACTCGATCAGAACTAGGGGAGGCACCATCCATAACAACATTATTACGTTCCCTCCAAATACGATAAATTGTAGTTACCAAGGCTAGGATACCAAACTTTTTGCGAATTTTGGAACCCTTAACTTGCCTTTTAACCCAATTCATTGAACTAGAAATCGAGTTTGTTCTTCTCCTTAGACCCATCCAAGTCCTTATTCGGCCCCATACCACCTCCGAAAATTCACATTTAAAAAATAAATGCTCATTAGTCTCAACCTCTAGGTGACATAAAGAACAAGTTGTATCTGAACTATCCTCTCCCTCAGTACGGATTTTGTCCTTAGTATAGAGCCTTCCAATTGTTGCAAGCCATGCAATAAAAGAGAACTTTGGCGGTACAAAACCTCTCCAGACGTTATTGAAAACCTTCTCATAATTGCGGCCACTCTCCTCATAGAGCCTCGGGTATTGATGGCGATGCATGAACACATAAGCTTTACTCGTGAATTTACCTGAATTCGCCCAAAGACCAAGATGGTATTGAACCTCTCCCATATTGCCTTGAAACATGCCATATAACTCATCTCAGATTTTGCATAAGTCACCAAAGTAACTGGAATACCTCTCACCCAATCTTCCATTTTGAATCCTGGGATTTAGATCCCAAAAATCACCATCCTGAAGGTAGAATGAGTGAATCCACTTTACCCACAAACTATCCTTCTTCATATGTATATCCCATAATCTCTGCGCCATTGAAGCCCGATTCCAAGTACCAAAGTCTCGCAAACCAAGTCCCCCAAAAGATTTAGGGGCGCACAACTTTTTCCATGCCACTTTGTTTTTGTATTTGCCTCCCCATAGGAAGCGTTTGCACTTTTGCTCCAAAGCATAAAAAACCGCAGATTGAATAACAAAATTCTGAATCCAGAATCCTGCAATACCTCCCACAATTGATCTCACAAGTTCCAACTTGCCTGCATAGGAAAGAGTATGACCCTTCCATTTTGCTATTTCCGAATCAACTTTCCCTAATAAAGTACCAAATTGCTTCACCTTCAAGTTGCTGGAATCCAGTGGCACGCCTAGATACCTAACAGGGAATGTCGCCCAAGGAATACCTGTGAAACTTAAATCCTCCTTTATGCTAACTCCAAAGAACTTCGATTTTGCAGCATTTATGCCCAATCCCGAAGTGCGTTCAAATTCATTCAGGGCATCCATGAGTATATGAACTGAACTTGTGTTCGCCTTAAAGAAGAGCATAAGATCATCTGCAAAGGCCAAGTGCGTGATCCTTAATGACTCACACCTCGGACAAAAGGTGAAGTGTCTAGAATCCGTTCTCCTTTTCAACAATCTCGAGAAATACTCCATGCATATCACAAACAGGAGAGGCGACAATGGATCTCCTCGTCGAATTCCTCTTTGCCCCTGAAAGTGATCGCACAATTTACCATTGACTGCAATCGAGAATGAAGAAGTACGTACACATGTCATGATTCTATTCGTCAGTCTTTCCAGAAATCCAAGGCCAAGTAAGACTTCCTCCAAGAACTCCCAAGAGACTGTGTCAAATGCTTTCTGTAGATCCACCATAATCATGCATCGTGGAGAATTCTGAGCCCTTCCATAACCCCGAACGAAGTCCTGAGCTAGCATTACATTATCAGAGATATTTCTACCCTTCACGAATGCTCCCTGACAAGGATTAATGATCCCTGGTAGAATTCCTTCTAGCCTGTTCGCAATAATTTTTGTGATAACTTTATAAACCACATTGCAGCACGCTATTGGTCTAAAGTCACTTACTTTCAGATTATCAGGCTTCTTCGGTATTAGAGCAACCGAAGTATGATTAAGCTGGGCCAAGAGATCCCCTGTCCGAAAGAACTCCAAAACCGCAGCTGTCACTTCCTCACCCACAATGCCCCACTGCTTCTTAAAGAAAGCCGCTGTATAACCATCCGGACCTGGGGACTTGTCATCCGCCATTGCAAATAAAGCTTGTTTAACCTCAATGGTCGCAACTTCCTGATTCAAATAAGCCCTATCCACATCCGTGAGATTGTTTCCATCACCAATAACAATCGGATCAATAGGTACTCTATCCCTCTTCGTTCCGAACAGGCCTTTGTAAAAATTTGCAAATAACTCTCCCTTTCGGCTATTTGAAGCTACAATCTGATTGTCACTATCAATAATCGCCGGGATACCTCCTCTTTTTCTTGCCAAGATCATCGTATGAAAGTACTTAGATCCCTTATCCGCCAAAGTAATGTGATTGATCCGCCCCTTTTGAGCAAGAAAGGATGATTCTGCAAGATAATACAACATAGCATTTTTCTTTAAACTTCGCAATGCCGCAATATCATTGTCCGAAGCATTCTTGGCATCAAACTCATCAAAAGCCTTGTTGTATTCCGCATCCGCAAACTTGGCCTTTTCGGACACATGGTTAAAATCAAGCTTACCCAGTTCCCTCAATAGGTGTTTCATCCGAAATAATTTTCTGGTCACCGAAAATTGCTTAGTCCCCTCAACCGAAGGGCTCCAAAAATCCTCCACTATTTGCCCACAATTCGGATGACCTAACCACATGTTTTGAAATCAAAAAGGCCTACCCTTACCATTGATCTCTTGCGACATATCAACCACCATGGGAGAGTGATCGGATTGGGCCGAGATTGGTAGAAACGTTGTACGACAAGCATCACCATCCCAACCGTGGTTTAAGAGCACCCTATCCAGCTTCCTCCAAATTCTCCAATCTGCACTATGCCAGGTTAAGTGCTCACCTAAAGAAGGCGCATCCCTTAATCCACACTTTACACAAACATCCTGAAACTCCTTCATCAGGTACAAGCTAGGAACAGTAGCTCCATAATGATCATCAACACTAAGAATAGCATTAAAATCACCAAGAACCATCCAAGGAGAATTCAGATTAACACCAAATGACTTCAATTCCTCCTATAGTGGTAAACGCGCCAAACGTCCCTCACTATGCCCATACACATACGAACAGAAAAACTCAATGCCAGAAGAAAGATTACGAACCTTGAGGTGAATACATTGTGGAGATTTCCCAAGAACATCCACTAAGAAGCCTTTCGGATCCCAGATGATAAGTATTCTCGAGTTCTGCCACAGCTCAAAATTATGCGTAAACTTCCATCCCTTAAAACTCTTTAAGAAAATTTTCAATAATTTATCCTCCATTTTCGTCTCCAAAAAACCACACAATCCAACTCTATTAGTGGAGATGATATTTTTAACCCATCTCCTCCTTACAGGGGCCAATAGACCCCTGGAATTCATAGATGCGGCATTCATTGGGAAACCGAGGTCCCTTTTGGCTTCGGACCGCCGCCATCAGAATTTTGAGTACCAGAACTACCCGAGTTGCTCCTTGCAGCCGATAGCATGCGTTGGAAGGTTTTCTGGATGCCCTTCCCTTGCTCATTTGTTCATGTCCTGCTCTTACTCTGAGACCTAGTCAAAGCCCCTGGAGTAGGGGGAGGTCTACTCTTGCTCTTGCTCCTATGCAACCTGGGAATTTTTGAGCCCCGAGCTTCCGGATGGATCATTTGTTTAGGCAAAATTCCAGCACCTTCAATCGGATTGTCATCATCTCCAAATGCTTGTTTCTGCCCAACGGACTCTTCGGGCGCTGGATTTGCTTGTCGAACCGCACGGACGCTGGATTTCGAGCGCTCGACGCTCCTGCCGTGCGCTGCTTAGGCAGACCCGGTGCCTACGGCGCGGTTTACAGCGCCAGTGGTTACAGCTCCAGGCGCTGGTGATGCGGGCAGTGTTGCTGGCAGCGCCACAACTGCCTGATTAACCTCATCTTGTATTACGCCGATAGTTATGCCAGGCCCTTTTTTAGCACTTCCAGCCTTCTCGATGCTTTTGAGTATGCCTTCAACTAATTTTCCCTTACCTTTTCTTTGCCTCTCTACTTCCTCATTGTCCGAAGAGGCATCCTCAATGATCACATTTTCTCCCCCTCCAACCGAATTTGAACTTAGAGTATCTCCAATATTTTCTTCTTGCATCTTCCTAACCCAAACTTGGTCATTATATCGAGATCTCCAGTTTTTCTTTCCCTTCGCCTTCATATGTTTATTGCCTTCCAATTCCGTAGGATTGTTGTGTTCCATCTCCTTGGATTTCCAGTAGTCATCACACACTTCAATGAGATGATTGTTTTCACCACAATTCGAACACCAAGGCCTACAATAATCATAAATGATTTTTTTCACAAAAACCTCACCAGTTGGAACACAAAAGCTCACCTCCTCCTTGAGCTTTTTGGATGTATCAATCAATACCAAGAGACGTGCATAGTAGCCCCTCAACTCGAGAGTACCATTATCCATGAGGATTGGATCTCCTAGTGAAGAGGCAATTTTCTCCAATGCCTTCTTGTGCCAATAAGTCTCTGGCAAGTGTTCCATCCGTATCCAAACTGGTTTAGTAGCTTGGATGCTCGCATCAAACTGCCCAGATTCATCCACTAACAACATGAACAGTTTCTTTCCATGGAGATAATGGTCAGGACCATTCATCACCAGATCTCTATCCTCAGCACAGTTAAACCAGAACATGACATAGCCATTCTGCTTGCTCTGAACAGTGCACGCAACCTTCCACTTTGCCACCAAAAGAGTTCGAATAGCATACATTCCAGGGAAGAAGCCCGAAAACACACCCAAGAATCCGTAGAAGGGTTTGTATAGATCTTTGTGTATCTCATCCTCAGTGAGAACAAAGTCGACACTATCTCCACTGTTTGCAACAATTTCAATAGTCGACTTGTTCATGAGAATGTCTGGATCATTCCATAGCCTCCTTCTCTCAAGTTTTGGATCATTCCATTCTCTTGGATGCACTTGCTGATTTTTCCTTTTGTTACCACCCTCGGCTGTGCCTTGCTTTCGAGGATTATTATTGTTCTTGCCACCCGTAGAAGACTCACCATTAATCACCATTGTGATGAAGCAAGAACAAACCACAAAGTATGGTTTCTGATGAGCAAATCGGCTTCACCAAAGCAAATCGGAGAACCAACCACACAAATAAACACCAATCCAATCGGAACTAACCCAAACCGATCGGAATTCACACAAACAATCACAAAAAACCAATCGAAATTCACATAAACTAGCACAAATCCGATCGGAATTAACCCAAACCTATCGGAATTCACCAGAAAATTGCAAAATAAATAAACACAATGCTTGAATCAAAACCAAAATCCTCCAACAAACAAAATGGAATCAACAAAACAATGCACCAAGCCGAGAAACAATTAAACCGCAAGGAATTGAATCAAAAAACCTGGAAACCGTGGAAACCGTGGCTATCCGATCGCAAATTCTTGAGTTCTTCTTGATGTCCGATGCAAATCCTCCAAACCCTTGATGCAAATCCGATGCAGGAGATAGGAATTTGATTAAAAAGTGTTCTGAAAATTTTAATCAAACCCTTTTAAACCCCTTTGCGCAACCAAATCCAAACCAAAACCCAAAAAAGATTGGATTTTTCAACCAAATCTCCAACTCGAACAAGGATTCAAAGCAAGAAACCAATCCGATCTCTTGATCAATTCCTGATCCGAATCCGTATCCAAGATCCAAACCCAAATCACGAACAAGATCCACCAAGAACTCTCCCTTTCCGTATTCAAACCCTACTCCAAGGCCGATTAAGATCAAACACTCGCCACAAATTGCATATGATTTTGTGCAGATTCAAGAGGAGAATCCGTTAAACCATAATTCATCGGTGAAAAGTGAATGAAATTTGAAGAAATCGGCCTCCAAAGGATGGAAGAAAGGCTGCGCCTTTTTTCTTCTTTTTTGGCCCCAGAGCTAGAGAGAGAATATTATTTTTCGCTTACCTTTTTCTTCACTTTATTTTGGGTGGTTAGGATACTTTAGGATCTTAGGGGAGTATGAGAGCTGTGAGATTCTTACTTCTTTGGGGGAACTAGGGTAGCTCGAGAATAAGTTGAATGCATTGGCTAACTTATTCTTGCATGTACACTTCGCTTAGGCCTTTTTTGTTTTTATTTACTCGAGGACGACTGAAGGTTTAAGTGTGGGGGGATTGTTATGCACCGTAGTGCATGCATTAACCAATGCATTTGGCATAAACATTAGCTTGTTTTAATTTTTTGATTGCTAGTATTAGTTAGGTTTAAACGACAAAGGGTTTAGACGATTATGTTTGGTTTTGTTGTCTAAATCTCAAATTTTGTAGACTTAATTAATTTTGATGGACACCTTCAATCCACGGGCACCTAGATCTTCCTTTTTTATCATCATTAGTAGGTAACTCATGGTTATTTTCATCATCTTTGTATAGAAGGCCGTTCGCAAGTACGGTATAGGATATTGAAGGCCATTTGCAAGAATGGCAGTAGATGAAGACCATGGACTCTAAAGCGTGGTGGTAGAAGGAATGAGCTAGAGATAGGTGTCTTTGAAGTTCAAAGAGGCCAAGGAAGAAACAGAGGATTATTGTCCGAGAGTTGCACAAAGTTCTCGGAAAAATACGAGAAGAATTAGTCCATTGGAGTTTTCTTCTTGAGCACTATGAAATCAACTGCAAGAACTCTCAAATTGAGCAAAATGAAGACCCATTTGATAGCCCATGCCAAATGACACGGGGTGCAAATCAGAAGTGCAAATACAGAGCTTCAAATGACGGCCCTCGCCGGTTGACACGGACTACACCAGCAGGCCATGCCAAGATCGACACATCGCACCAGTACGAGCCACACGGCCCGTGCAAAGACCGACAGGCTGCGCTGGCACAAGGCCACTTTTACAGCACTTGCCGTGCCAATCCCCGCGCCTCGTGTCAGTGGCGGCTTCTAGGGGGTTTGGCCTATTTAGGCCTATTTTTAGGCCCAATCCCCTAGTACTATGTATATATCCTTTAGTGTTCTCGAGTTTATATTCTAGATCATATTTTGGGTTTCAAGAGTAGTTTATGGAGTGAAAACACTCTCCCTTCTCTCTAGGTTCTTTCTCTTTCTTTTCTTTATTTTGTTTTTGCCCAAAAATGTGAAATTCAATGAAGTACTTTGATTCCATGTTTAGGGAGAATTTCTATAGATTGGGGATAATATTTGTATTCATGTGTTGATTTGTGATTTGTTAGATACATTAGATCTTCCTAATTCTATGTGTTTGTGATAATATGTTGGCTTGTTCTTGAATTGTTAAAATTGCATGAATGATACACTCCATTAGCACACGCTCTAGTCTACATTCATGTTGGTGCACATATTGATACCCACCGGGGAGGATAAACCTTAATGTGATATGGGAAACGGGGTCCAGGTCCACGTGGGTGTGTGCACGTAGGTCTTTTTCAAGTTTTACCGTTACGATGATAGCACACCAATCTTAGTTTGTGAGTTGGTATGAATGGTTACGAGTAGAGATAGCATTTAATAGAAAAACTAGTGTTTAGTGACCCTAGTGCCATAGATAAGGTGCTTATCTCCATTTGCCTCTTTAGGCCTTAGGGTAGAGCATTCGTGGTGTAGTGCCCGGGACGTAATCGTACATGGGAGAAATAGAACTACGCAATGGTAGGGCTGTTATCGCACTCCCCTAATTACGAAGGCGGTGCCAATTGAAGATGGCAAGAGCACCCTACGTGACAAGTATGAGCAAGTGCTGACCATCGACCACACCATGTGTTATAAGCACTAGATTAGGTTATTGATGTCTTATTTGTGATGGAATCGAGGATCAAAACATTAAATCAACCATGTTACGCAAATATTCCCTAAGTGTCTATATATATAGTTTTCTCTTGCTTTAGCTTTTATGTTCGTAGTTGTTAGTTGACAAACCCAAAAACCCCCCATAGTATTTATTCCTAGCACACGGGAAGATTGACAACCCGTACGTGATTGATTGGCTATTAGACCCTAGCATCTCTGTGGACAAACCCGATCTTTCCACTAGCTACTCCATAGGTAGCTTAGTAGTGAGTTGGGTGCAGAACTATAAATTTGTCTTTGACCTTCCTCTCATTTGTTTGGAACGCCTTCACTCAGGTTAGCTACGACTCACTTAACAACCCAGAGTGGAGGCACGTCAGCCAATTTAGCCCAGCCCCAGTTAACAGTCGAATGTGTGACAGATGAACCAACCAACGGACAAAGAAGGATGTAATTAGCATTATCCTATCAAGCCACCAGCTTATATACTAGGTATGATCACTTTAGCTACTTCCCAGACCTGCTTCCATAAAAATCCCATAATGACTCTCTTGACAGACTTAATCATTAGAGCAGGCAGGGCTCTCTGCCGGCCTGCCTGACCTTAGTTTTTCTGTCATATGGGATTTCTAGCAAGCTGCATACTAGAGAGTGTGCTACGACCGAAACTTCTTACAAAGTTTGTACTCAACATTAGCGTCGTATGTGGGGCTCGCTTCATCTTTAGCATCCGTACTCGAAAACACCATGGAAGGACAACCAACAGCAATCGGAGACCCACTGAACGATGTCTTCGTGGAGAATGTGACGTATTCAGAAGAGGAACCTAACCTCATGCTGACTGTGAAACCCCACCCTTAACAAATTCAGTACGTATATAATAATTAAGCTTCGGCAAAAAAACTAATTTTATTTTCTTTCTTCGACTACACCTTGAAATAGTTTTTAAAAATTTAAAAATTAAACAATCATAAATTTTAAGAATAATGTAAAATTTAGAATACATTACACTATTCATCTTTAATACATTAGTTAATGAAACCTCTTCCGAAAATAGGTAAGAAAATCAAAAGAAATAGAAATTGAGATATAATAATCCAAGATAGAGAGAAAAACGATAAAAGAAATTTGCATATTAAATATTGAACTTTTTTTTCGAAGAGAAATATCGAACATTTAATCAAGTAAGAAATATTAAATTAACTTTATGATTAAAGGAGATTAGGTATACATTAAATTATATTTAAATTTTATAATCAATATAATCTTATCGAAATGTATATGAAAATATCGTAATTTTGTAATTACAACTAAAATTAACATTAATACCTATTCACCCAAATTTACATTATTGAAATGAAAAGAATACTAGAAATAAAAAATATATTTTTTGAAATATTATAATTTAAAAATAAATAAACATGAAATAGGGGTAGACCCCTGTGACAATTAAATAGAGGTCGTCGTCGTACTTCTCAAAGTTCTAATTTATAGCCCTAAAGTGCTTTCTAAATACAGTTAAGTAGATAGTGGAAAATCAGGGTCGTCCACGAAGAAGAGAAATTTTCAGAAGGGTTCATGCATATAAGGTGGATAATAGTATATGTGTGTGTGTGTGCGTGCACACACACACACACACACACATATATATATATATATATGTAAAAGAAAGTAAATATTTGGGGGGGTGGGGGTTAGTTGTTTTTTAAAGTTATGTAATTAAAAGACAAAGAACTATCATTAACTAGAGATCAAGTTAAACATGCAACAAACTACAAAGAGATGATAAAATTAACAATGACAATTCCTTGGGGGCAATTGATTCCCACTTTCAAACCTTTTATAGATCATAGAATCATTCAGTCATTCACTCATTCAATCACATATATTACCTATGGTGAATGCTCTCACTTCCATTTCAAAGATAAACATTCATTTCTTCTTGAGAGTAATTCACAAAAGCAATCAACGATTATTTGCAAATCTCATTAATGATCACTCTAGACAAACAACACCTAAAGGTATTTCATCAATTACATTATGCACAAAGAACCATAGATTTGATAACAACTGCAAGCATTCTACCAAATGCCTAGCCATTTTACCAAATAAAGCATTTACTATGTTTTTCCTAGAACAATTAACATTCAAGATTCAACCTTTTATTACTACCTAATAATAAATATGATAACAAACCACATTAAAATACTCATCTAGCAACATTGACCCCACATTACACAACAAGAACTTCTAATTCCATGTTCTTGGATTTTCATGTCAATGGGCTAAGAAATTGTGCACATATCTAACCTCCTAACACTTAATCTTACAAACACTTCATATAATCAAACAACTCATAGTATAAATGAAGTAAACATACACATTAATGGCACAATAAATGCTAGGTAGTAAATGTACATGAAAGAGTAAAATGTAAAATCTCACTACATGAGTTTGGAAGATTCAATCAATTTCTCCCAAAAGATTACTAACCTAGATAATGAAAACACATAACTAATCTACAAAAACTAAGAACGGAAGTAGAAAACCTAGGGTTTTCAGCCCCAAGTCGAGCAGAGGAAGAAGAGAGTAAGCGAGAGGATAAGGTTTGGTATTTACAGCACAAGAAAGTAAAAAGAATTTATGGCCATCCGTCTGTCGCAACTCGCGACACATTCGTCGCGACTCGAGACAGAGATCAAATGCAACATCTTTATTTCTTTCTTCTTCTCTTGTCTCAAGTCCTTCTCTTCACTTCAATTTTCTTCAATTCCTCAAGTCTTCAAAGCTTCAAAGGAAGGTCTTCGAATCTCCAAATCTTCATACAATTGACTTGTCACACAAAATTCCCTAGAAATGTCATAAGAGAGGAAAAATATCTCTTAACTCTCCTAAGAGACTTTCAAGGAAAAATACAAAATCTAGGGAACAAAAGTGTACAAAAATGAGTCCAAAAAGTCTCAAAATAACCATGTAAAATGAACACATCAAATCTCCTCACACTTGAACATTACTCATCCTCGAGTAAGAAAAGATTCAAGAACACAAAGAGATTCACATATCCAAATCCTAATAATAATATTCCCCAAATCAATGCCTCACATAAATTCTAATTAGCATAAATCCAAAAATCAAAGATCAAATGAGAATTTTTTCACACACAACCCCAATTCCTAAATATACCCAAACCTACCACCTATCAATTCACTAACACCCATAGAACACATCCAAATCCTGAATCAATAATCCCAAAGTCCAATGACACAATATGAAGTTAAAACCATATCAAAGGTGTAAGCACATACTTCACTCCATACCAACCCAAAACGAAGTACACAAAGAATCAAGAATGTATAACTCTACTTCATTTTCCCGCTAAGTCACCCAATCCCAAGAAGTCCTATGACGTTAAGCTACCCAATCCATCCATGTGTCACCGCAACTTTATGACTCCAATGCCGACAAATGAGTAGAATTGTAACACAATTTTATTTTATTTTCTTTTCTCTCTTTCTCTCATATTGGATAGGATCCCTTTCGGGTTTTCATCCTAGCCACACATAATGTTTCTTTAGCTCACATCTTACCCACATTTAGCCTTTCATTTTTACCTAGGCCACCCTTTTGGGTTTTTGACCTATCTGGGCCCCCTTGCCTAAATTGCACTCTCGGGTTTTCAACATAGCAGGATTTCTTTTTATTTTTTCTTATTTTACATTTTTTTTTCAAAATTTTAATTTTTCTCATGTTTTTCCAATCTAAAGTAGTAAAAGGCATCCTAGATCAAGATTTAAAGCATTCAAGTCATTGAACCCCTCCCCACAATTAAAACATTACATTTCCCTCAGTGTAAACATAGAAAGGCAAAAAGAAATAAAACTCAAGGGAAGAGGTAAAGTGACTCCCATTTCTCTGCATAGCCATCGCTGATACGATGCAATCCCATGTGTTTGTCTAGAATCGATTTTGAAATTGGTTTCGGAACCGGAGGGGGAGGTGGAGTTGCCGCAGAGGAACTCGCTCCTCAAGTAACACGTTGTCTCTTTGGTGCCATCTAATCTAGAACTAACATCATAGAGAACAACATCAAACTCACAAGTACATAAGGATCTGTAATACTAGGTTTATCATCAAAAGTTAATAACCATAGTATTCTCCAAGAACAACCAATCCATCATGCAATCACCACTTTGAAATTATCTAATAAAAATATCTAACATGCAGTAACAAATATTTAGGAATCATATATAGAATGAATTCATCTCAGTCACAATGATGTAGTCAAGGAAAGGTAACTACAAAGATGTAAGAATGATCATATGCCTATACGCGTAAGATGGTGGAGGTGTGGTAGTTCTTTGTTGTATTTGGTGGAGAAGAAGGAAGGATGGTGAATTATTTTAGCTCGGTGTTGCGACCCGCAATGTATATGTTGCAATTCGCTATGACAAGGTCAAAATAATTGAAAAGTCAGCCTTCTGTCGTGACTCGGCGACAGGACTGTCGCGACTCCGCGACAGGACTGTCGCGACTCCGCTACAGGACTGTCGCGACTCCGCGACAGGACTGTCGCGACTCCCCGACAAACTGGTCCTGAGAGTTACAATTTTCAGAAAAGGTTTTTGATTCTTGTCATGATCACAACAGTGTGTTTGCCACACGTGAGGAACTATCACGACTAGTGACACAATCTTTGCAACTTGTGATATGATAAAACTGGGAGTTCACATTTTGTTCAAAAACATCTTATTTTGGTTGCAACTCATGAACCCATTGTCGTGACTCACGAAAAAAAAATTTTGGGAGTTGCAAAATTCCCTTGTTGGTTGTGATTCGCGACATCTTTGTCATGTCTTGTGACAGATAGGGTTTCCCAATACTTCAAAAACAATTGTAACCAACTTTCCAAGATTTCTTCCCTTTCTCATTGATCTCATTCTTTCATATATCCAATGCAATGCACTTCACCTTGCTACAAAATCATGGGAAAAAACCGTGAACAGAACAAGCCAAAATAACAAAAAATTGCGACAAAATCCAAAATCAAAGCCGAGTTTATTTACGTCATCAGTACGACTTAGCTCTATATGTTTAAGGTCATCGGCACGACCCTAATGTTATCCATATGGTGAAGATTTGAACTCCTTCACCATGAGTATCCAAAAGTAGAGAGGTGGGAGTGCAATTACTCAAAGAGGAAAATTTGGTGGAGTTGGAGTTGGTCTGAAAGGTGTTGGGTGGTTAGGAGGCTTGGCATAGTCATTTGGCTCCTCAATTATCTCCTTCAAGAATTTAAAAAATGGTGGGGTTGGTTCATTTGGTGGGGGCAGGGGTGATGATGGCAATTGAGGTAGCACAATCACCTTTTCCTCAACTTCATTGTATTCAACAACCGACTTTGAGTTAACCGACTTCTCATCCCCTTTGAACTCAAAGTCATTTCTCCAAGTGACCTCACTCACTATATTTTCAAGTTAAACTTGGGATGGTGTATCTTCGGAACATTAAGGTTCCATTCGGATCACCACTTCCAACATATTGCTCAAATGCCCCTCAAAAACCTCAAAACTTGAGGATATTCAAGTTTCCGATTCCTCATTAGTCTTGGCCAAGTTGGTCAAGTTTTCTATTGCATTCTTGATCCCTGCATATGTTAAACTTGAACCTTCTTCTTGGACTTAGTTTTGGGGAATGTTATAAAGTGGTGAAGGCCAACTATATTGCTTATATTGTTGGTTTTCCGGTGCATTCTCATACCAAAAATTTGCATTACCACTCCACTCCAAATTGTAAGGATCGTGGTATGGATATCATTCATGAGCTCCCTGCCCTTGAAAACCAGCAACTTCAACCTCTTGATAGCACTATTCATAATACCCTTGGTTTTGGAAACCAATGGTATTTCCTCCTCGTAGTGCTCCTTTCCTAACTGATAGCAAGACTCGGTAGGATGGTCGGGATGACAAATCCTACAAAATCAGCTTATTGATCCTCTCTTCTCATCATGAGTTCCCTCAAGGTGAGATCTTCCATATTTTTCTTCTTTTTTTTTTCAAAATTTTGGAGTCATATTGGAAGAATTCTTGATAAAAATTCACCAACAACTCAAGCAATACCTACTCCAAACAAAAACAAACAAAACAAAAAGGAAAATTAAAAAAACTAGCAAATATTTACACAAATATGCCCAAACATTTAAAAATAAATGCCTCTTCCCCGACAGTAATGCAAAACATTGGGAGGTCATTGTTGTACCTCTCAAAGTTATAATTTATAGCCCTAAAGTGCTTCCTAAATATAATTAAGTAGATAGTGGCTAAGTGGGGTCGTCTACAAAGAAGAGGGATTTTTCAAAGGGTTCATGCACATAAGATGGATAATAGCATAGGTGTGTATATATATATAAGAAATTAAAGAGTGGGGGGGGGATGGAGGGGATGTTGGTTGATTTTTCTAACTTATGAAATTAAAATAAATAGAACTAAGATCAAGTTAAACATGCAACAAACTACAAAGAGATGATAAAATCAACAATGACACATTCTTGGGGGCAATTGATTATCGCTTCCAAAACTATTATCATAAAATCATTCACTCATTCAATTACATTCATTACCTATGGTGAATCCTATCACTTCCATTTTGAAGATAAACATGCATTTCTTCTTGAGAATAAATCACAAAAGCAATCAACGACTATTTGAAAACCTCATTAATGATCACTCTAGACAAACAACACCTAAAGGTTTTTGATCAATGATATTATACATAAAGAACCATAGATTTGATAGAAACTACAAGCATTCTACCAAATGCTTAGTGATAAGACGTCAAATGCATGTATTTTCTGAAGCATTTCACATCTCTTTTGTCATCTTTTTATTGTAAGATTGCTAGATTTAGGTAGGTTTAAATCATATGGGGTTTGGATGACCATTTTTTGGTTTTCATATCTAAATCCTTCATTTTGTAACTTATGTTTAATCAAATGGATTTTGGGTCCTTACAAGCATCTAGATTCCATTTTTTGGGCTTAATTTGTTAATTCTCATGATCCCTTTAAAGTGTTTTAGTGAAGGCCATAATCCAAAATGTGGTAGGAGATAAAAGGGTTGAAGAAGGAAGGCAAAGAAGTTGATGAATTGTCACCCAGAAGTTTGGACCAAGTTCATATCCAAGAAGAATCATCCTACAAAGGTGGCACCATTGGATTCATCTTCTTGAGAACTATGAAATCGAATGCAAGAACACCAAAATTGGAGTAACGGTTCACCCTTAGTGATGCAAAAACTGCTCGGGCGGGTGAAGAAAACCGTGGTGCAAGCCCAAAGCGGACGTTCGCGTGCCCACATGCCTCGGAGAAAGCTATGGCATAGCTCTCAGATCCTCAATAGGCGCTCAACACTAGATTGACAGCGGGTGGCTGAAAGTGCTCAGCGCCTAATGCTCAGCGCATGGCTGACAGCGCTCAGCGACTTGGTGAGCACTGACAGCGCTCATCGTCTAGATGATAGTGTGCGGATGACAGCGCTCAGCGCCTAGGTAAGCACTAACAGAGCTCAACACCTGGCCTATAGTGCACATCTACGTGCGACAGCGCCTTGCCTCACCACCTTACCCCCAGGTTTTGGACCACCGCCTCGCACCCAAGCCTCGCACCACCGACTCCAGCACCCCTGCCCACATCAGCCAGTGCGCCCACTCACTCTGTTGCACTATTTGACTTCCTTTTTATCCACTTGGGCTATAAATAGCCCCCCTTTCTTCCTTATTCTCTAAGCTCGGCTTTGGGGCTCGAAAACCCTAGTGCTCCCCTTTTCCTCCATTCTCTTCTTCTTTCCTTGTATATTTATGTTCTATGTTATGGATTTTTATTATCTAGCTTAGTTTTGTACTTGGGAGCAATTGAATGAAGCTTATACGTCTATGTAGTAAGAACCTTTATTTCAATCTTTCTTGAAATAATTGTTATTTAGCATTCGTTTGTTTTAATGCTTTGTTTTATTTCATTTATGCTATGGGTTATTTGAGTATATGAAGTGTTTGTATGATTTATTGGTAGGGTGTTAGGAATGTTTACAATTTATTAGCTCTATGACATGAAAATCAAGAACATGGAATTAGAACTTCTTGTGCATAATGTGTTGGGATTCTTGTTAGATAAGTATGTTAATGTGTATTGTTCTCTTATTTATCCTATAGAAGCAATGAAAGGTTGAATCTTGAACGTGGTTTTTTCTAGGTTTAGCCTAATGAATACTATGTTTGGTTAAATAGCTATGCGTTTGTTCGAATGCCTGTTGTTATCAAATCTATGGTTCTTCGTGTATAATGTCATTGATGAAATAAATTTACAGTGTGGTTTGCCTAAAGTGATCATCAATGAGGTTTGCAAATGATCTTTGTTTGTCATTATGAATTACTATTAAGAAGAAATAAATGTTGATCTTCAATTGGGAAGTTTTGGCATTTCCCACAGGTAACAAACATGTTTGCTAGTTATCTTGTCTTTTAATTTCTTAACTTAAAACCAAAACAAAAAAAAATCCCCCCATTTACTTGCTTTAATATATGTATGTATGTATGTATGTATGTATATATACTTCTAGCCTAATATCAACCTTATATGTTTAAACCCTTAGAAAGATCCATCTTCGTCGTGGATGACCCCGACTTGCCATTATCTACTTAGTTATAGATAGGAAGAATTTAGGGCTTATAAATTTACCTTTGAGAGGTACGGTGATGACCTCCCAAATTTTGGAGCCATTGTCGGGGAAAAGACGTTTATTTTTAAGTGTTTGGGCCTATTTGGTTCATATTAGCTAGTTATTTTTATTTTCCCCTTCTTTGTGGTTGTTTTTGTTCGGAGTAGGTATTGCTTGAGTTCTTGGTGAATTTTTATCGAGAATCCTTGCAATATGATTCCAGACTTCTGGAAAAAAAAATTGAAAAAAAGGAACGTCTCACCTTGATGGAGCTCATTATGAGAAGAGAGGCTCAACAAGCAAGGTTTTGTAGGGTGTGTCATTCCGGTCATCCTGCCGAATCTTGCTATTTGTTGAGAGAGGGGCACTATGAGGAGGAAAAAAACATTGGTTTCCAAAACCAAGGGTATTGTGAAGAGTGCTTCCAAGAGGTTGGAGATGTTGGTTTTCAAGGGAAAGAAGCTCAAGAGTGGTATTCATATCACGACTCTTACAATCCGGAGTGGAGTGGTAATTCGGATTTGTGGTATGAAAATGATCCGAAAAACCAACAATACGAGCAAAATGGTTATCCCCCATCACCATACACCATACCCCAAGACCAAGCCCTAGAAGAAGGTTTAAGTTTGACAAATTAGGAGATCATGAATGCAATAGAAAACTTAACCATCCAAACCAAGACTAATGAATAATCAGAAACCCAAATCTCCTCTAGTCTTGAGGCTTTGGAGGGGCCTGTGAGCAATTTATTGGAAGTGGTGACCTGAATGGAAGCGCGTTATTCAGAAGATACACCATCCCAAGATGAACTCGAAGATTTGGTAAGTGAGCTCACCTTGATAAATAAGTTTATGTTTGAAGGGGATGAGGAGTCAGTTGTGAATGACAAAGAAGTTGAGAAAGAGGTGTTTTACTACATTCATCATTCTTACCATCATCACCCCTACCCCCACCTAGTGAACCAACTCCACCATTTTTGAATGTTTTGAAGGAGATAAGATAGGAGCCAAAAGACTATCCCAAGCCTCCTAACCATTCAACTCCTTTCAAACCATCTCCACCCCCACAAGACTTTCCTCTTGAAATTTTTGTACTCCTGCCTCTCTATTTTTGGATGCTCATGGTGAAGAGGTTCAAACCTTCACCATATGGATAACATTAGGGTCGTGCCGATGACCTTAAAATACAGAGTTTTTTGGGAGGCAACCCGAGATTTTAAGTAAGGTTAGTGTTTTTCTTTTCTTGAAAAAAATAATCCTCGACCATGTCCTCAAGCCCTTACCCAAAACCACAAAGATACCACCACAATCCACCACCAAAAACCACTACCAAAACCACCATCTAGGAGTACTACTAGTTGTTGTCTTTTGTGAGTATTGATCGGGGTTTGCATAGCTATGGCTTCGTAGTGGATGGATCAAAGTTGCATATTGGGCGGAGTTCAAGACCATGGAGGAGAGAACATTCCTTGAGAAGTTAGCATTGCCATTACAGGGAAGGACCTTCAAGGTCCTAGTTGTGTGTATTTTCCTTTCCCCCTTATTTCTTTATCTTGACCTTTTCACATTGAGGATAATGTGTGTTTCAAGTGTGGGGAGGTAATGAGAAATATATCTCATTGTACTGTATTGTAGTGACCACATGCTCCACTTTTTTTTTGTTGAAAAAAAATGAATTAAAAATTTTTCCCGCTAAGTTGAAAATCCGAGAGGGAAACTTAGGCAAAAGTAGGAGGCTTGGATAGGTTGAAAATCCAAAAGGGCAACCTATGAAAAAATGATAGGCTAAATGGTGTGGAAAAATGTGAGGGTGAGCATTGAAAAAGAAAAATGTGTGAAGCTAGGATGAAAACCCGAGAGGGCTTCTAGTCAAAATGAGACAAAATGAGAGAAATTGAAAATTTGTATGCTTTTCTTTTGTCTATTGGGTGCCTTTTTAGGTAGAGTGAGTTAGCTTGGAATTTCATATATATATATATATATATATATATATCCCACTTTTGTTATGGTTTGTTGGTTGTTGAAATTATCTTAGGGTTTGGAATGTGAGAGTGTGAGAAATTCTTATGTCTTGGGGCTCAGGTAATCTAGAAATTCGATGTTGGATGTTTTGGGAAAACTTTGGCATGCTAATTTATGCTTAGATCTTTCCTTGTTCTTTTTTACTTGAGGACGAGTAAAGGTTTTAGTTTGGAGAGATTTGATGAGACATCAAATGCATGTATTTTCTGAAGCATTTAACATCTCTTTTGTCATTTTTTGTTGTAAGATTGCCAAATTTGTGTAGGTTTACATCATAGGGGGTTTAGATGACCATTCTTGGTTTTCATATCTAAATCCTTCATTTTGTAACAATATATTTGGTAATAACAAGCATTCGACAAAACATATAGCCATTTAACCAAACATAGCATTCATTAGGCTAAACCTAGAACAAACCACATTCAAGATTAAACCTTTCATTGCTTCTATTGGATAAATATGAGAACAATCCACATTAACAAACATATCTAGCAAGAATCACAACATATTATGCACAAGAAATTCTAATTCCATGTTCTTGGATTTTCATGTAAAAGAGCTAAGAAATTGGACACTTTACTAACACCCTAGCAATAAATCATACAAACATTTCATATACTCAAAACTACACATAGCATAAATGAAATAAAACATAGCATTAAAACACATGAATGCTAAATAACAAAAGTTTCAAAAAATATTGAAATAAAGGTTCTTACTACATAGATGTGAAAACTTCAATCAATTGCTCCCAAGTACAAAACTAAGCTAGATAGTCAAAATCCATAACATAGAACATAAATCTACAAAAGAGAGAAGAAGAAAATGGAAGAAAAGGGAAAACTAGGTTTTTGGTTCCCCAATGTCTGGCTTAGAGAATGGGGAAGAAAGGAAAGGAAAGATATTTATAGCCCTAGTGGGTAAAAAAGAAGTCAAACGAAGCAACAGAGCGCGTGGGGGTGTCGGGCGCGCTGGCTGATGTGGGCAAGAGCAGTGGTGCGAGTCGGTGGCGCGAGGCAATGGTGCAAGGTGGTGGCGTGAGGCCAAGGCGCTGGCGCATGGGGCCATATGCGGTTAGGCGCTGAGTGTGCATTGAGGATCTGAGAGCTGTGCCACGACTTGCTCCAAGGCATGCGGGCGCACGGCTTTTCATGCTTGGGGCGCGCCACGATTTACTTCGCCCGGTCGGCCGGTGTTCGAGCGCTATAGGTGAACCATTGCTTTGATTTTAGAGTTCTTGTAGTCGATTTGAAAGTACTTGGAAAGATGAATCCAATGGTGCCACCTTCGTAGGTTGATTCTTCTTGGACCATTTTAAGAACTCTGTCCAAACTTCTATGTGACAATTTATCCACTTCTTTGTCTTCCTTCTTTGACCCTAAGGAAGAATCTATTTTACTTCTTTTTGACCCACTTTGGCTATAAAAGTCCCCCCTTTCTTCCCCATTCTCTAAGACCGACTTTGGGGCTCCAAAACCTTAGTTTTTCCCCTTTTCTTCTGTTATCTTCTTCTTTCTTTGTAGATTATATGTTCTACGTTATGGATTTTGATTATCTAGCTTAATTTTGTACTTGGGAGCAATTGATTGAAGCTTACACATCTATGTAGTAAGAACCTTTATTTCACTCTTTCTTGAAGCTTTTGTTATTTAGCATTCATGTGTTTTAATGCTATGTTTTACTTCATTTATGCTACGGGTTATTTGAGTATATGAAGTGTTTGTATGATTTATTGTTAGGTTGTTAGGAAAGTGTACAATTTCTTAGCTCTTTAACATTAAAATCCAAGAACATGGACTTAGAACTTCTTGTGCATAATATGTTGCGATTCTTGCTAGATAGGTATGTTAATGTGGATTGTTCTCATATTTATCCTATAAAAGAAATGAAAGGTTGAATCTTGAAAGTACTTTGTTCTAGTTTTATCCTAATAAATGCTATGTTTGGTTAAATGGCTATGTGTTTGGTTGAATGATTGTTGTTATCAAATATATGGTTCTTCCTGTATGATGCCATTGATGAAATACCTTTATGGTGTGGTATTCCTAAAGTGATCATCAATGTGGTTTGCAAATGGTCGTTGTTTGTCTTTGTGAAGTACTCTTAAGAAGAAAAGAATGTTGATGTTCAATTGGGAAGTTTTTGCATTCCCCATAGGTAACAAATGTGATAGAATGAGTGAATGGTTCAATGATCTACATTAGGTTTAGAAGTGGATATTAATTGCCCCCAAGCCTTTGTCTTTTATAGTTTTTAACCTTTTTCTAGGTTTGTTTGACGATTAACATAGTTACTTAACTTTTCTAGTTATCTTGTCTTTTAATATCATAACTTAATTAAAACCAAAAAGATCCCCCCTATTTACTTGCTTTTATATATACATACATATATATATATATATATATATATATATATTTCTAGCCTAATATCAACCTTATATGTTTAAACCCTAAGAATGATCCATCTTCTTCGTGGACAACCTTGACTTGCCATTATCTACTTAATTGTAGATAGTAAGCATTTATGGCTTATAAATTTAACTTTGTGAGGTATTGCGATGACCTCCCAAAAATTTGAAGATAAACATGCATTTCTTCTTGAGAATAATTCACAATAGCAATCAACGGCTATTTGAAAACCTCATTAATGATCACTCCAGAGAAAAAACGCCAAAAGGTATTTCATCAACAAAATTATACACATAGAACCACTGATTTGATATCAACTACAAGCATTCTACCAAATGCCAAGCCGTTTAACCAAACAAAACATTCACTAGGTTTTACGTAGAACCATCAACATTCAAGATTCAACCTTTTATTGCTACCTAAAGATAAATATGATATCAAACCACATTAACATACTCATCTAGCAACATTGACCTCACATTACACAACAAGAAGTTCTAATTCCATGTTTTTTTTTAATATTTTCATGTCAAATAGCTAAGAAATTATGCACATCCCTAACCTCCTAACACTTAATCATACAAACACTTTATATTCTCAAACAATCCATAGCATAAATGAAGTAACCATACAAATTAATGGCACGTTAAATGCTAAGTAATAAATGTTCATGAAAGAGGAAAATGGAGAATTTCACTACATGAGTTTGGAAGGTTCAATCAATTGCTCCCAAGAGATACTATCCTAGATAATGAAAACACATAACTAATCTACAAAAAATAAGAAAAGAAGAAGAAAACCTAGGGTTTTCAGCCCCAAGCCGCGAAGAGGAAGAAGAGAGTAAGAGAGAGCATAAGGTTTGACATTTATAGTACAAGTAAAAGAAAATTCTGGCCATCCGTCTATCATGAGTCGCGACAAATGCATCATCTTCAATTCATTCTTCTTTTCTTGTCTCAAGTCCTCCTCCTCACTTCACTTTTCTTCAATACTCAAGTCTTCGAAGCTTCAAAGGAAGGTCTTCAAGTCTCCAAATCTTTATACAATTGTCTTGTCACACAAAATTCCCTAGAAAAGTCATAAGAACAGAAAAGTCGCTCTTTACTCTCCTAAGAGAATTTCAAGGCAAAATGTAAAATTTAAAGCGAAAAAGCGTATAAAAATGAGTCCAAAAAGTCCCAAAATAACCATATAAAATGAACACATTAGACACGTAACTAGTACGTGTCCCTTACTACAAGGGAAATGCATACAAGCCTAAGAATTAATTCCTATAGTAGACACGTACTAAATAATACGTGTCAATATACTTTTAACCTTAACTTTTGTAAGCGGAACTTATGCATCTATATATATAATCATCCATTCCTTCATTTGGCTGGCTGGTGTGCCATTTCATCAAAGTTTTGTTTCTCAAAACCAATTATTGTATGATGTTGGTTGGTTTCTTCATATCAAATTATGAAGAAATCAACCCCGTTTACAAATAATTAAGATACAGAATTTAAGGTGTTTGGATTAGTTTATTATGGTGTTGTGATCATTTTCAAAGAAGTCTACATTTTATTAAGGTGAGTGTTTTCATTGCCCTACCACGAATTGAATTAAAGTTTATTATTGCATGCTATTTTATACCTGTTAAATTTAATGTGTTATTTGAGAAATAATGCATGAAATTTTTATCAATATTATGGTTCTTTTCATGTCTATTATTTTGTTTCATAATAATTAGGTACGGCATGTACTTTGTCACATCATGTTTAATTACTGTGATACTGTGTATATGTGAATAACCAGCTTGTACTTTATCTTGCTATGTCTTCGATTGCATGCTACCTGATTACTTGTCTGTGATTTTTGGGGTCCGTGACGTGATTGTAGTTCGATCAAAATCGATGGGGAACGGTATAGACCAGACCATACGATTTGATCGGCTACAGTGGAGTTATGGTATGCTAGCATAACCATCTGATTACTGATACAAGCTCGTAACAGAATATTTTGGGCATGATTGATGAGTATGGATTTCTGGATCTGATAGCCTTTGGGCACCACTGAAGGATTTATTCCTTGATGTCAGTCACAGGGATTATATAGGAAGTTGCTTGCGTCTTGGCATAAACCACTCGTATCCTTTTACTTTTATGTGGATATTTGCTTTATGTGATCACTAAAACTCCACTTGATAAATATTTGCAATGGAACCTTACTAAATAAGAACCTTACCCTAGTTTAAAAGTACAACTCGAGAACTTAATAACTTAAGGTTTCACCAAACTGAGTGCATCACCCTGAGAAGCCTAGTGATGGTCATTAAGAAGAAAGATAGCGCATCTCGGATTAGTATCTATTGCCAATGTGTAAATAATGTGATGGTTAGGAATAAGTACCTTTTTCCCATCATTGAGAAGTTGTTTGAACGACAGGATAGAAAAGTAGTGTTTTTCGACCTAGACCTACGATGTGAGTACTACTAATTGCAAGGGACAAAACTAGGATGTTTTGAAGACAGCCGTTAACACTCATTATGGTTATCACCAACTCCTAGTTATGCCAGTTGAGGTGAATAGTGTACTAGCCGCATTCATAATGCATAAATTGTTTCAACCACATTTGGATGAGTTTGTCACCATTTTCATTGATAACATCCTAGTCCATTAGAAGTACGATCAGGAGTATGAGTCACCCAATAAGAAGGAGTTACAACTAATTAAGGAACATAAGTTGTACACCATGTTTAGTGAATATTAATTCAGGCTACACAAATTGAACTTTTTGGGACACGTGATTGGTAAGAGAGGGATATTGGTGCATCACCCTAAAATTGAAACCATCCTAAATTTAAAGTATTGGTGAATCACTTGGAAATTCAATGCTTTCTACTACTAGGTAGATACTATAGGTACCCTAAATTAGTGTTTCCCCTATTTCGGTTAACCGTTAAAGAAGTCAAGCATGAATGGAATGAAAAGATGGAAACCAGTTTCTAAGAATGGAAGAAGCGATGGAAAACTACCTCAATCCTTGTGCTAACCAAGGAAAATGATGGATTGGCATTTTATACAAATACTTCGGGAGATGGTTTAGGATTTGCTGATGCAAAAAGGTCATGATAGTGTCTATGCTTCCCATAATTGAAGCCGATGAGAAGAAATACCCCACTCCTAACCTAGAACTCACTATAGTAGTGTCCGCCTTGAAATAATGGTGACACTTTCTGGATAGAGTCAGGTTTGAAAGTAATGTCAGATCATAAGCATTTGAAGCATCTGAGTATGCCAATGTGCAAAGATTGCCAACATAAGAAATGAGCAGCATCAGATTACCATGACCTTTTCCCAAGTGGAAAATTGACATCATTACTGCATTCCCAGAAGCAGCTAGAAGGAAGAAGTTCCTGATAGTGGCCATTAACTACTTCACTAGGAAAAGATTCCTGGAACCCGAGGCTATAGCAACCATAACAGGAAAGAAAATCACAAACTTTGTGTGGAGAAGCATTGTGTGCAGATTTGGTATTCCCCAAATCATGGTTAGTGATAATAGAAAGAAGTTCACGAGTGATCTATTTTGCTCCTGGTGCGAGGGACTGAAGTTAAAGTAGCTGTTCACCTCTGTCGCTCACCCCCAGGCCAATGGGCAGGCAGAGGTGACGAACAGGACCATCCTCCAAGGGTTGAAGAACAGACTAGGCCAGATGAAAACGAAGTGGGCTGAAGAATTTATGAGTGTGTTATGGGATTACCGAACCACACCCAGAACTACGACGGGGAAATCACTTTTTAGGTTGTGCTTCAGAAGTGAGGCAATCATCCCTCCTGAAATAGCCGTACCTAGCAGGCGGGTAGCACTGCCGCTGACATAGAAGAAGAATGATGACGCAATAAGGGTCAACCTAGAGGAGCTAAGGGAGAAAACAGCTCTGAAAGAAGCAACGTATTAGTCTTTGATGGAGCAACACTATAACAGCAAGGTGAGGCCGAGAAGCCGAAAGCAAAGCAATCTCATGATGAGGAAAAATAAGGCTAGCTGAGTGCATGGATGGAAAAGTTTGACCCAACATGGGAAGACGCTTACAAGGTAATCAAAGTGATGGGAAAAAGAGCTTACAAGTTAGAAACCATGGATAAACAGGAAGTGTCCCGAACATTGAACATTGCAAATTTAAGGAAGTATTATGCATGATAAGGTATCAGCCATTTTATTTTTACAGATTGTTATTTCGATTCTTGAAATCCTCCTCTTTTCGTCCTCCTCTTGTCTAGTCTGTTCCCGAGCCTACAAGACGGACAGACTAAGTTCATGTAGGCAGGTGCAGGGTCGTGCCTGCTTCAAAGCTTCGGATAGCCATGTTTTCCATGTAAAGCGTATATTGTGAATAGGGTATTGATTTTTGAGATCTTACCTCATACGCACGTTCTTCTCCTTAGATATATATGTTTTACACCTGATAGGACTTAGCCAACCCATCATGATTTTTGTCTGTTATTCCTTCCTTTGTAAGCCTGGCCAATTTGCTTGCTTACTCATTGAGCCGAATAGCTAGTGTTAGTTCTTTCTAGCCCATACCTTATCAAGTCCCCCAGCCCAAGGCCTTGTTGAATTAGTCAATTATCGGTGATGGGATACATTTCATTTTTATTATGCTCGATCCTTCAGAGAGCAGGTCACATCCTTCAGGGAGGTGGTCGCATCCCTGGGATTTACTTTCTGATCACTTTTTTGAGGGAGAGGGGTGGACTTGGTACTTTTATTATTTTAAACCATTGAGGACATGGCGATATCGTTTTGCCAGTTGGCAGTTTGGCAGTTACGCTACCTGTTCGGATGTTTGCCACGTGTCCATTTTTAAATAGTTTTTGCATGTGTGCCTCTTAAATTCCGCATCTTTCCGAGGCAGTTTTAATCATGCCGATGTCGTTTTCTCTCCAAAGGAATGCATTGGATCTGTTTCGTCTTTATTTTTCAAATATTCACTCTTTTTTTCTTTCTTCTTTGTCCCCCTTCAGTTCCATTGTTCACTTCTTCACTTCTATTTTCCCGGTGATTCTTTGCTCTTTCCAGGTACACTCTCTGTCTTTCTTTTCTCATCTTATTTTGAATCAATATGGTTTCCATGGTTGGTCCCTCTAAACAAGACTCGTACTATGATACCACACATCCCAAGTATTGCTCAGCTTGTAATTTAATTGAGGCTTTTTCTAACACCGAGAAAGTCTACTTTCACGATATAGGCAATAATGTTGTGTTTCTCGACATTTCCTAGAATGTGGATGCACCCGATGGCATGATCGTTGTATATATAGAAACCCTTGAGCACTACTACCTTGGGTTCCCACTGTCCTTTTCTTTTCCTGGACATTTTGGCCTTTTTTGAGTTGGGTTAACAGATCTTCCCCAAAATTTTGTTCATGTCCTTCTGGGCTTCGAGGTTTTATTTTTGCCTCCTATGAATTTATCCCACCGTTACCATGTTTCATGTTTTTTGCCAACCAGCCACGATGAACCCTAACTGGACTTTTCTAAAGTTCCGACAGGATGGGGTCAAGCTCTTGTATGATCTTCCCACTTGGATTGAGTGGAAACCGAGGTTTGTTTTCATGGATAAGGAATTGGTCCTAGGATTTGATAAGGCCCGGGAAGCTTTCCCAGCAAGCCTATAGAAAGAGCAGACATCTCATCCCAGTGCTACTTGGCTTCCATACAGCCTCTTATCTCTCGTGTCGAGAAAGTGAGGGTGAGAAGTGACCTTGTCCCACAGGATTCCCTCCTGCGGGTTGTTGGTATGCCTTACTTGCATGATGGCATTGTTCCTGGTGACGGTCCTGCGGATTTGAGTGGTATAGGTTCAACTTTTACTGTCTTCTTGTTGTGTTAAACTTACCATATATCAATGTATTATTTACCCTGCTTCTTTTTCTCGCTCTGACCTATTTGTCATTATCTTCTTTTAGAGATGTCAGTTGCAAACTTCCTCAAAGACCTTTCGAAGCTTCCCCATAGAGCTGCTAGCAGCCATCCTCTGCCAAAGAGTGAAAACACAGCGGGCGAAGTGGACAAGAAGGAAAAGGCCAATCCAACTGCCTGACACTGAGGTCTCTGAAGGGGAGCCCCTTCAGAATAAGGCTCATCGTGGCTCTTATCTTACTAAGAAAATGGGTACCAGTAGTGGCTGGGTTCTCATTCAGCTGATCCTCGAGGAGGTCCCTGAGCCTGTGAGTTCTTATCATACTGGTCAGTCTAGGGCTAAGGTCCTAGTGGCTCAACCCGTCCAGTCGGTTGCATTCTCACCTCCTTTCACCCGTGGCTTTTCATCCAAGGGTGGTTGTGACCCTACTCTTATGCGTAGAACTATGCCTCGAGCTGAGTTAGTCTCTCAGGTTGTCCCCATTCGTTATTTCAATGTTTGGGTCATGGAGCATTCCCTGAACGTGGCTGAGGCTATTTCCCTCGCAGACCACTTCACATATGTTGTTCTCTAGAAAGTTCCTAAGCTGGAGTAGGATCTAGGGTTACAGAAAGCCATCTCAGGCTCCCTACATGCTTCACTGGCTAAGGCTGAAGCTAAGATTGTTGAGCTAATTGCTTTTCGGGACTGGGCTTTTACTAGCAGCTTCCGATCCTTTATTCCTGCGTGGTGCAAGGAAACAAAGCTTCTAAGTTAGTGAGTGAAGCCCTGATGAAGGCCATCCATCTATATTCCCCAACTGAAGATGAGGAGGCACTGCATGTTGGCTTGGGTGAAGCTTTCATTCCATTTCATGAACGCTGCTTCACCGAGTTCTTCACCAAGCTGCGCCCAGACATGACACCAGAGAAGCTTAACGGCTGGGACCTGGACAACGCATTGGCTGAGTGTGACACTCATTCTTCTAGTGGGGTGACCCAAACAGTTGGCGATGAGGATGAACCTGCAGGGGGAAGGCTCACGATGCTAAGGGGGACGAGACTGCCAATGCCCAGAAGCCTTAAAGACTTGTCCAGACACTATTTATCTTTTATTTCTAGAACCTTTTTGATTTCTGTTGGACATATATTTCCTTTCCAAGGGATTTAATAATTGTTTATTGTTTTTGGCTTTTTTGGGGTGTGTCTTCCCCCGCTTGAACAATATTTTGTAGTTCTTGAACTGCAAGTTTTTTTTATGCTTTTAAGGTGTGGTCTTCCCCATTTTTAAACAATGTCTAAGCGGTCTTAGGCATCTTTCTTTGAACTTTGCTTGGATTATTAGTAGTGCTCATTCTGTTTACCTCAGGTTTTACGTTTCTCTCATACTTTGGGTTTGAAATCCATTGTATGTTACAAATTGGTGAAATTCACCCTGGCCTTCTTGCGTGACTTGCTGCTTCCATGGCTATCTTTGGTCGGGATCATCCGCTCACCCTTAGCTATCATCGTCCAAGGATGTTTGCTTTGGCTCGGTACCACCAGTTATTCAATAGTCATCGTGATGCCGGAGTTATTATTTTGGTATGTTGGAACACAGCTCGTGCTTCTCTAGATGCTAGATCCAAAGCTACGTTTTAGACCTGGGTCAGGCTCGTCCCTCAATTGATCATTGTGGTACTGGAGCTAATTATTTTTTCCTATTACACTCGGCTTGCAATTCAATGGCTACTGGAGCCAAAGTTGTATTTTTGGCATGGGTCAGGCTCATCGGTCAACGATCATCGTAGTGCTGGACCTATTATTTTGGCTTGTTGGGTCCGGCCTAAAATTTGCTTACTGTTGGAGCCCAAGTTTCATTTTTGGCTAGGGTTAGACTTGTTGCTCAATGGCCATCATGGTGTCAGAGCCATTATTTTAGCTTAGTGGACCCGGCCTGGAATTCACTAGCTTCTGGAGCTCGAGTTGCCTTTTTGGCCTAGATCAGGCTCATCACTCAATGGTCATCGTGGTGCCAGAGCTTTTATTTTGACATGTAATACCTGGCTTGCAATTCTCTAGCTGCTGGAGTTAGAGTTGCATTTTTGTCCTACTTCATTGACACTCAAAGGTTATTTTTGGCCATCTTCTTTCTTGCATTGAAACTCCAAAAGGTAGTAAAAGGATGGGAATATATACCTGGATTTCCTTAGGATCATACCCCTTATAGGTATATAAAAGACTTGATACCTTCAGGAATCCCGTCTTACACATCAAAATATTAAACTGCTCAAATACAATTGCCATATTTCTAGAGTTCTACTTACCTATGCATTATACCTCCTCAAGTGGGTGATGTTCCAAGTGCAGGGAATTGGCTTTCCGTTCAGCGTCTCTATCTTGTAAGTTCATTTCCCCAGCACTTCTACCACCCTATACGAGCCTTCCCACTTTACACCCAATTTTTCCCTTGGGCTCTACTAACCTCAATTTTTCTCAGTACGAGGTCCCCTACCTTCAAGGATCTAGGCTTGACCTTGCTGTTGCAGTGTTGTTCCATCCAAGAATGGTACGCAGCTTCCTTCAGCGCTGCTTTCTCTCTGAGCTCATCCAGCTCTTCCAAGTCTTCCCTGATTTCCTGGTCATTACTCTCCTGCTAGGCACAACAAATTCTGGAGGGATGATGACCTCTGTTCCAAACATAGTCTGTAAGAGGATTCCCCGGTGGCAGTTCTCAACGTGATTCTGTATTCCCATGGCACACTTACTAGCTTCTCTTCCCAATCTCATTTCGCCTGCCCCGACCATTTTTTAGTCCCTAGACTATTATTCTTTTTATCACCTCCATTTTCCCATTTTCCCAGGGATGAGCCATGGACATGAACTGCTGCCTTATGTTCAAGCTAGCGCACCAAGACTTGAAGGGTTCATTGGAAAACTGATTTCCATTGTCACTCACTATAACCTGTGAGATTCTGAACCTACATACTATGCTCCTCCAAGAAAAGTTCATGATTTTCTTCCCCATTATAGTTGCTAAAGCTTCGGATTCCACCCACTTAGTGAAGTAACTTATCGCAACCACCAAGAACCTCTTCCTCCCATTTGCTTTAAGGAACAGTCATGTGATGTCGATTCCTCATTTTACGAAGAGTCAGGGTGACCTAATGCTGGTCATTCATTCTTCCAAGAACCTCTGCACCTTGGTGTGCTCCTAGTTGGTTTCATGGTTGACCATCATTTCCGCATCTACTTGCATGATTGACCAGTATTACCTGCTTGCACTGCTTGCAGCGCAATTGTTCTCAGTTTCCAGTGACTGCCATGACTTCATTCATGTATTTCTTGGAAGATTGTGTCTGCCAACTCAGGCTCTGCTTACCTAAGCCACGGCTCTATGTGACCCCTCTTGTACAATAGACCGCCCTTCACATCTTACTGCAGTGTTTTTCTCTTGATTGTTCTCGCCTCCTTCTCATTTGTTGATAGCATCTCATGCTCTGAGTAGCTCTAGATGGGTGTTGTCCAATTGGATGTTGCACTCTGTATTGCTCAAATTTGTTTGACATCAGTTCATCTGCTGGCTAACTCCTCCACCAACACAGACTTAGTCAAGTGCACATGCGCTTTAGATGCTAGTTTTCTCAGCGCATCCGCCCCTATGTTCTGTGATCTTGGGAGTCTAGTAATATCAAACTCTTAAAATTCTACGGTAAGGCTCCTGACCTTATCCATGTACTTCAACATTGTTTACTTCTTGGCAGCGTACTGGCCATTGTATTGGCTAGCTACCAGTATCAAGTCTCCATGGGCATGCTATTTTCTCGCTCCCTACTTCCTGGCTATTTTGATGCTCACAATCAATGCTATCTCCTTACACTCTGTACGCTCCATCCACGTACAATTTCCACACATATGGGCCTATCAACCCCTCTTGGCCTACAACTTTGATATGGCTCTGTGTTTCCACTGTTCTTGTCTCTACTTCCTTGGGAATTTCCTCCAGGAAATCTGCAATTATTTATCAATTCATTGCTCTCATCGGGGTGTACTCAATGGTGTGGCCTCCCAGCAAGGTTTCTGTTTGGTTTAACTTCCTCCTTATGTTCTCTCATAGCTTTTTGAAGCAGTGCGAATACATGATCTCTGCAAAACCTTTACCATCTACGTATCCCCCAATGAATACTCTTATCCATCAGCCTGACATTATCATCACTGCATCATCACCGGCCAATCTGTCTTGTATCAAGCCATCGAATTCGAACGTTATTGCCTCATTTATTCCTAGCTTCATGTCTATCGGCGTTGGTTGTGGCATCAGCCTGCAGCATGCCTTTTACTGAGATTTGGTCCTTCCTCATGCGCCCCCACCTGTGATGACATATGTATCCATCAACGTCGCCGTTATGATGTCTTCCACATGTGCGTTCTCTCTCTACCTTTTACTTTGCTCTTCCCAAATTCAGCTCTGGAAACTTCCTTGCCCTTGTCTCGCCCTCGCTCTCTGTCAGGGGCTTCTTGCTCTACCGCAACCCACTTGCTGCTTGTGCAAATCTGCGTGCTTGTTCTTGTACGTGGCCTTGTTATGGGCCCTTGTAATTTTATCCAGGTGTGCCAGCTCATCGCTCTGCACACAGTCTTCTATGTTGTGCCTAAGGTGGATGTAGTCATCTGCATTATGACTATGGTCATCATGGTAATTACAGAAGAAGGATTTGCTTCTTTTCCTGGGGTCTGCCCTAATCTTTTGTGGCACATCCAGTATACCTATCCTTACACACTAGGCAAAGATTTATTTGGGTGTCTTAATGAGGGGGGGGGGGGGGGTTGAAGACCCTCTCTGCTCTATCAAACCTGCTCAACGGTTGTTGGATACTCGTCTTAGCACTTCCTCCTTTTCATGATCTTATATCACCGTTTGTGTCTACCTTCCGCTGGTAGTTTCCACCGTGTCTTCATTTTCTTCTTTTGTCATCCATATCAACCCTGCTCAAGTTTTTGACTCTCCCCATCAGCTCGTCGATTTTTTTGGCGGGTCCAGGGTGCAGTCCCTCAACAACAGTTCGTGCCTTATGCCATTTATGAACTTGTCTATGAGGAAATGACTGCTCCTTTCTTCCACCTAGCTTCCCTCGTCATTGAACTGCTCCTAGTATGCTGACATCGTCTCTGCTGGCTTCTGCATGATTTCCAAAAGCATAGACATTGTCTTCTAGAACTTCGTCCTCTGAATGAAGTGAGTTAGGAACCTCTGCTCGAGATGGATGAAACTATCACTAGTCTCATCCTCCATGTTCTTGAACCACACCCTGGTTGCGGCGTCAGAGTGGTTGCAAACACATTGCACCAGATGGCTTGCGGTATCGCGAAGGTGGTTACATTGGTGTAGAATGTGTGCAAATGGTCTTCCGGGTCAGCTTTGCCATTGTACTGCCCAAAGTTCAGTGGTATCTTCAAGTTTGGATTAGTCATGAATAGATATATTCTCCTGGTGAACGGCGATACCTTGTTCTCATTCCTTCCTTACTCTTCCTCTGTCTCTCTCATCGGGGTCTTGCCTTTGCCATGCTCCTTCCCTCTCAGGAGTGGCACAAAGTCTGCTTTCCATTTGTAATCTTATATGATCTCCCCACCCACTGCCCGAACCTTCCTTCTTGAAGTGGTTGTGCTCTTTACTTTCTTTGCCATACTCTGTGATGTCTCCAACCCCTACTCTCCTAAACTTGGTGCCTTGTTGTCGTTTTTCAACTCTGGAAAGAGCTCGCTTGGCAACACATTGTGGCCCCTCTGCTTTAACTTGCCCTTTTCCTCTCTTCTCAATCTTCTTCAGCCTTCTCGTCATCTCTTCTGTGATGCCATGATGGTTTGGAGCATCTCTGAGTTGTTTGCAAGCTCTGCGTCCATATGAAACTATTGTCGTTCTTTCGTTGGCATCAGCATTGGGTGGACTCTTCCTCCAAGTGAATCATATCCACCATGAATAATTGGTTAAACAAGTAACAGTACGTGGTGATCCTTCCATGTTTCTTGAGATGCATGAATGCTAGAAAGATGAAGTGATCTCTACAGATGATGCCAATGTTAATGCTGATTCTTGATACCCTTCTCTCATCCTCCTCCTCTAGTCACACCGGTTCCTGAGCCTACAAGACAGACAGACTAAGGTCAAGTAGGAAAGTGCATAATAATGCCTGCTATGACACTCTGGTTAGCCATGTTTGCCATGTAAAGCGTATATTGAGAATAGTGTATTGATTCTGAGATCTTACCTCATATGCACGTGTTTCTCCCTAGATATATGAATTTGATAGCGGATGGGACCGAACCATCCCATCCTGCTTTCTGTCCATTATTCCTTCATAAGCCTGGCCCATTGCTTGCTTACTAGCTTGGTTGAATAGCTAGTGTTGGGCCTTTATGGCCCATACCTTATCACTATTGTGAAACAAGATTTTGGAACAACTTTGTTAAACTAGTGCAAGCCACAGGACACCCATTATTTTACAAGCCCAAAGAGGGCACGACTTGGGGAGTATCTATAGTAATATTTGCTCAATTATCATAATGTATCTACTTTTGGAAAACATTACACAATGAATTTTTTTACCATTTCTCCTTTTCATTATTCTAAAATATTTTTAAAAAAAAGAAAGGGAAAAGAACAACACACAACAATAAACGTCCCTGTCAACAGACAGACGGACTGAGCCATAAATGAGCCAAGAGCTCATCAGGCCAAAATGAAGAATGCAAAAACACCTTGATTGGAAAAAAAAATTATGGAATGCAAGCCAGACATGCACCCCAGACATGCACCAAATTATCCCTGGTTTTGCCTAGCCAAAGGAATGTTACCCAGCCTCTTTAGTCTGAAGAAAAAAAAACCTAACCCCGTGTAACCAGGGACATGTCAGCCAACCTGCAACAGGTTGAGAAGTCTTAAGAAAAAAGAAGAAACCAAGGATAATAAGAAATATAATGGGGGAAACCAACACCCCAAAATAAGTTTAAAGGGGGAGAAGACACCCCTGAAGAGATAAAGTGTTTTCCCCTTGGGGGGACTTATACATCACCAAAAGGGGGGAAAAGGCACCTCTGAAAAGAAAGTTGATCAAAGTATTATACCCCTTATTAGGACTTGCACCACATAATCAAAATAAATGATATAATATTTTCATATTGCGACATTGGAGCTTCCACCACTGCCTTCACAATCCTGCTCTTTGTCTTTTCCCTTAGTCTCACCATGCTCTCCGCCTACAACTTTCTCTATGCCATGTACCTAGAACCACTAGGACCTCCACTAGAAGTGTTGGCAGGCTAAACCATGGCACAATCAGGATCCCAAGCTTCAAGTTCCCCGATTGTCATGCCTATATTTAGGAGAGTGAATGATCTGCTTCATTACGCGTGCGTTAACCGATGCATTTGGTTTAATTTTTAGTTAGTTTTACTTGGTAGATTGCTAGTATTAGTTGAGTTTACGTGACAAGGGGTTTAGAGAGCTATGTTTGGTTTTCTTGTCTAAATCCTGCATTTTGTAGACTTAATTGGTACTAATGGACATCTTGTATCCACGGGTTCCTTGATCTTCCTTGTGATCATCTTTAGTAGGTCTCTAGTGGGTACTTATTGCTTACATTTTATGTGAAGGTTATTTGTAAGGGCAGTAGAAGATATTGAAGGTCGTTCGCAAGGACGGTAGTAAAGACAAAAGCCATTTGCATGATAATGGTAGTAGACAAAGGCCACGATCATCAATTCATGATAGAAGTATATTGAAACCAAACATAGGAAGAAACGAAGTTCTAAGTGGCCAACAAAGAAATGGGGAATCGTGGTCCGATGAGTTGTGCTCAAGTCGAGAACAGTCCAAGAAGAATTAGCCTTCAAGGCCGATTCCATTGGATTTTTCTTCTTGAATACTACAAAATTGACAACTAAAACTCTTAAATTGAATTACCTATTCTACCGTAGCAAAGTAAACTAGTTCAGCCGGCCAAGGCACTAACGGGTTGGCGCAGGCCGTGCATGGTTTAACACCAACGGCCTGTGCCAAAAGAGATACCCCACGCCAAGAAGACCATCACGAGGCTATGGCGCGACCCACGCCTGAGGCCACGGGCCGCCAGCTTAAAAGAAAGAACCTTCCATGCGGCTAAGTATGGGCACGGGATGTTCCATTTTTGGCATCCTGCGTCATTCCAAGCTCAATATGCCAAGACCAGCCGGCGGGGTGTGGGAAATCACACGGACCGCACCAAATTTTTTGAGCAAAGCACCCATCTTTACCATGGCCTGTGTCAACGGCCATGCGTGCGGATCAGAATCTGAAGTTTTAGCACCCTGACGGTGCCCCGCAGGCGACAACGTAGCCTGTGCCCGGGGGGTAGATGTAACCCACGCGAAGCCTCGCGCCCCGCACAACATAAAGAATAGCTTCACGTCTCTGATCCGGTGCCCTGGACAGATGAAGGGACACTTCCCGCTCCAGTTCTCATGTCTCACGCCAAGGATAAGCCACAGGCCGCATCATTCCTGATGCCCCATACCGGGAGGCGGTTGAGTTAGGTTTTACCCGCACAACATAAAGAATAGCTCCACGTCTTTGATCCGGTGCCCTAGACAGATGAAGGGACACTGTCCGCTCCAGTTCTCACGCTCCATGCCAAGGACAAGGCACAGGCCGCATCATTCGTGATGCCCCACGATTGAGCTAGATTTTACCCTATTTTGGCCTATTTTGGTCCTATTTTGAGGCCCAATCTCCTACTACTATATATAGAACCATTATATACTAGGTTTTCATATACTATATACCATACATTACATTAGTTTGATTAGAAGATTAGTTTGGAGACTATATCCTTTGGAGAAACTTTATCTTTTTCTTCTTTTTATTTTTCTTAGACATTAAGATGTGGAATTAAAATAATTATTTAAAATCCATGTCAAGGGAGTAGTTTCTATAGCTTGGGAGATGTAGTGACTTGGTTTAATCTATATGCCTTTTGAGATTCTTTTGTTCATCCTAATTCTGTGTTCACGATATTTTTGTAATTTGCTCTTGAGTTTAAATACATGAATAGTACACCACATATAAGCACACACCTTGGGCTATATTCATGTATTGTGCAAATATTGATGCCCCCTTAGGAAGAGAAACCTGGTTATTTGTATAGGTAGAGGAGAACGCATCTGTGTGGGTGTATGCATGGGAGATTTGAGGTCACTCTGATCTACTTACCATCGCACCAGTCTTAGCTAAGTTCGTAATGTTTCCCAAGAGGTTCCAGGTAGAGATACTAGGGTTACAAGAAACCTTAGTATCATAGATAAGGTGCCTACGACCCTTGGGCCTAATTGAAAGGACCGGGGGGAATTAGTGCATTTGTGGTGAAAGCTCGGATGTAATTGCACTGGGGAGAAATGGACATATAACAATGGTTGGACCTTGTTGTACTTCCCTAATTACGATGTCGGTGTCAATGGAGGGTTGCGAGAGCACCTACTGTATCATGGACAAGGAAGTGTATGCCATCGGCCACACCACATATTATGGACACTCTATTAGGTTAGCCTAGATCTCTATGTGAATGAATTGATGATATAAGCATTAGATTGACCAAGTTGCTCAATGATTTCCCTAAGTGCTTAGTTATTCCTTTCACTCGTACGGAATTGATGACCCGTACGAGGTTGTGTTTGAGTTGATACATTATACCTTGCAACTCTGTGAACAAACCCAGGGCTTACCGCTAACTACCGTATAGGTAGCATAGCAGTAGGAACAAGGTGTAGAACTATAAATTTCTATCTTCTGACTACACTCCCTCTAACAGGGTTAATTCTAAGCTACGATTTTAACAACCCAGGAGGGAGGCTGGTTAGAATTTTGGTGCCTCTGTCAGGGATGCTATCAGTCTAGGTATCAATATAGGCATAACATGTTAGTAGAGTAGCTAGTATTGATTTTATATATTTTTGTTCTATTTGCATGATGTTTGTAAAAGAAAATTTTTTAAATTATCAAAAGAGATATTTCCCAATATCGAGACTTTGTATTTGCTATCTTCTGTGAATGATCTATCTTGCGACACTCTCTTGTTGAGCATTCCTTTTCTAATTTTAACAAGGATACTTCACCACGGTATCTCATGTCTATTGTGTAGCAGGAAATGGAGATGGTTGAGAGTTTAAAACCTCCTCGACCTCCCTCCAACCCTAAAGTAACATTCATAGACTCAATGATAACGAGAGATGGAGATTCATTCCTATTGGTGGAAAAAGGTCTGCAGGTAAGGATGGCTTGTTGTTGAGACCTCTTCACGACGATGTCATCGTGGGTGGAGTCACCGATGGCAATTCCGGAGACCCACAGGTAAGTGGTTCTAACTAGAATGCATGAGAAAGGAAATAATCTATGAGGATGACAATAAATATACGGTGTTTCTTTTCCTTTGGTGTTTTGATGAGTGAATGGATAGTTTTTGCATGAATCTTGTTTTTCTATGTGGATTTTTGAGATGAAACTCTTGTTGGTTTAAAGTTTAAGATTGAGACTCGTGATTGCGTTTGAATGGAATTAAATTGGATGGGTGACATAGTCTTTTAAAAAAAAGGAAAACCCAAGGATTAGGGAAAAAATTAGTGGATGCCTTGTGCCGAAGTGCTTGGCGCAAGGCTATGCTTTGTGCCTAAGTGCTTGGAGCGAGGCTATGCTTCGCGCCCAAGTGTTTGGCGTGAAGCTCTGTCTCGTGCCAAAAGTTTGGCGCGAGGCAATGCTTCATGCCATGATGTTTGGCGTGAGCCTATGGTTCGCGCCAGACATATTTTGTGCATAAAATCAATTTTTCAATTTTTCTTTTTTCCAACAATGCAAAATTTTGAAATTCTGATTCTTAAACTTTAAAAAAATGCTTTTTTGGTCCAAGAACTTTGGTATTCCTTAATTCCATAGGATTTACGTAAATACTTCCAATATCCCTTGGAATTATTTGATTTGTACTATTGTCCCCTAAATTGATCATTTTAAAATTCCATTCATATCCTAATTGTACCTCTCACCCTATAATTTGCCACATTCTTTCTTCTCAAGAAACACTTACTCTCACACACTCTTGGTGTAGCTCGAAAAGTGAAGCTTTTCTTCCAAAAGTTAGCAATTTTTGCTTCTTCTTTTGTGGGTCCTACAAATCCTAGCTTCAAATTCAAGTAACCCATTGTACTCTTTGTTTATATTCTTTATTTTACATTGTGGTGGTGTTATTCAAAGGATGAATCTTGAATGAGTGTTTTTTTGAGATATGTGTTTGAGTTTGGATGCATGATCTTATGTTGAAGAAAGAATTAGGAGGATTGATATGCCATTATGCTTAAAAGATATGATCTTAGTGTTGGGTGATTTGGGAGAGAGTGAATCTTGATTGCATGATCTTATTGATGTGTTGGTGATAACTTACATGAGTTTTTTGCTTGATGAGGAATGTTCTTGTTTTGAATAGCCCACATGCTTAGATTATCATATTATGAATGGTTTGGTTATTTAGGAGAATGTCGTCTTAATGAATTGTAGTACATTCTTTGTTTATGATCATATCACCATTCTTTTCCTCATTTTCTTAGGATTACACCTAAGAAAAGTGCCTCGGAGAAGGGCAAGTCCACTAGGGGTGAGATGAGGAAGAAGTCAGCGAAGGGTTTAAACCCCGAGCCGATGACTTCCATTCTTCGCAACCCCACAATTGTGACCAAGGAGTTTATGGGTTTATCCAACATTTCCATTATTGTAGCCCGGAGTTGAAGGAACTTGAGGGAGCCAAAAATGAGCTTTTTGGAGATGGGGTTCGCTTGCAAGGACACCTTGGTGGCTCTAGGTTTACTCGAGTCGGTCACTTACATGTGGAGCCAAGTAAGTCTAGAGGGGTTTCTTGAGAAACACTCCAAGACGTACATTAGGTTGAACTTAGAGTTCCTAGCTACTCTATGGGCAGTCGTAGATGATGATGGACACAAGGCGATCAAATTCAACCTAGACGATAAGGAGTACAACATGACCCACTGGGAGGTAGCCCGAGCATTTGGGTAGATGTATGGAAAGGAGTTCTAGAAGACACACCGACAAGGGTTACCATTTTCTCTTGGACACTTTTGGGTACAACTGACGGGCATGGATCGGAAGAACCTGTGTAAGAGTACCTCTATAGTTCATTTGGCGTTCCGTTGTGTTCACTATATGTTGGCTATGGGAGTGTTTTTCCACGGTGAACTAACACAATGCCCATGTTCGGATGTTCATTACCTTTGGTTAATGACTCCCGAGGGTAACTTCTACCCTTACTTGGTGGGTATTATATGCATGAATGTTTAGCAATGGGAGACAAGAAGAGTGGAAAAATCTTGATGGGAGGCATGGTTGGTCTTTTGGCGGAATATCTAGGCCATCCAGTCACACAAAGGGCCCTAGCTAACTTAGGGAGATTGGGCACAAGGTACAACATAGAGAAGTTAGCGAAGGCATCAATAGTGGACCTACAACATCAGAGGGTAAATATGTATGGTTTAATGGCGGGGCGAGAACATGTAGCTTATAATCCTTTCACAATCGAAGCGCACCACCATTGACCATGACACAAGCTTGGATGACCTACTCATTTCACCGGACTGGAAATTTGTGAGAGAGTTCTATAGAGTTATGGCCAACTCAGAGATAGATGTTCAGGAGGCCAAGGGTGAGTCCACTCTGAGATCACCTCCTAGTCGCTCTCGCTTATCTACAGATATCATTGACCACTTGCATTCACTTGGGAACAAGCTTTCGAGCTCTAATAAATTATTTCAAGAGGTAGTCCAAGCGATATGAGGAATGCGCTCGCAAGTGGAAAATCTTAGTTCGAGGATGGATAGCATTGAGGCCACACTTCAAGAAATTGGGTACATGGATAGGAGCTTCACGAGTCACGAGGATGAAGGCCCTTTTGGGCCGCAAGATTGAGTATCACTATTCTCCCTACCTCACTTGCATTGGACACTTTGCATGGGCAAAGTGTGGGGAGGGAGTAGTGAGCACTTAGGGAGTCGTCATTCTCGGATTTCCTCAATGCATTTCATGATTTTCTTTGGTAGTTGTTTTTCTTGCTAGTTGATGATGTTTGTTTTTTTTTGTTGAGGGTTGATTTTGGATGAACATTTGGTGGTATGACATGCTATGCTAGGATTTCTAGTTTGCATGAGATAGGATGTTTTAGGAAATTGGTGGTGTATTTTTATGTTTGATTATCATTTGAAGTATGAAGCCCTCTTTTGGGGAAATTTTATGCTACACAAAATTTTTTTGGAAAACATAAAATAAAATTAAAAAAAACTTGGACAAGTTGAAAATCTGAAAGGGAAAATTGGGTAACATGAGGAAAATCATGGATAGGTCAAAAGGCCTAGGTAAAAATGAGAGGCTAGGCCCAGCTAGACTTACGAACCTAGGCAAAAATGAGAGGCCGTGTGGAAAAAGGTGGGAATTGAATACCCTTTGTGTATTAAAGTTAGGATGAAAACCCGGAAGGACTCCTAGGAAAAATGAGAGAAAACATAAAACTAAGTTAAATGCATGCTTCCGCGGTGGATTGTTTTTTAAGATGACTCTTTGATTGCTTTTGGGATCATTTTGGGAAAAGTAAGCCAGCTTGACACTTATCTTTTTGGCTTACCTTTTTCCTCACTTTACTTTTGGGTGGTTTTGATTACTTATGTATTTTGGGGGGTGTCAGAGTTGTGAGATTCTTACTTTCTTGTGGGAAACAGTTTAATTTAGGAATAAATTGAATGTCTCGGTTAACTTATGTTTGCATGCTACATTTCGCTTCATTCTTTATCTTGTTTTCTATTTACTAGAGGACGAGTAAATGGTTAAGTGTGGGGAGTCTGATCTGCTTAATTACGCGTGCGTTAACCGATGCATTTGGCATACATTTTAGTTAGTTTTACTTGGTGGATTTCTAGTATTAGTTGAGTTTACGTGACAAGGGTTTTAGATGAACATGTTTGTTTTTCTTGTCTAAATTCCGCATTTTGTGGACTTAATTGGTACTAATGGACATCTTGTATCCATAGGCTCCTTGATCTTCCTTGTGATCATCTTTAGTAGGTCGCCAATGGGTACTTTTTGCTTACATTTTATGTGAAGGCAGTTCGTAAGGGCGGTAGAAGATATTCAAGGCCGCTCACAAGGATGGTAGTAGAGACAAAGTCCATTCGCATGAGAATTGTAGTACACGAAGGCCACGATCATCAATGCATGGTAGAAGGAGATGGAAGCCAAATATAGGCAACAACAGAGTTCAAAGTGACCAATAAAGAAACGGGGAATTGTGGTCCAATGAGTTGGGCTCAAGTTCAAGAACGGTCCAATAAGAAATAGCCTTCAAGGCTGGTTCCATTGGATATTTCATCTCGATTAATACAAAATTGACTACTAAAACTCTATAATCAGACTAACGGTTCTCCCATAGCGAAGGAAACTAGTTCAACCGGCCAAGGCACCAACGAAACAGGCCACACATGGTTTGGCACCAAAGGAGATGCCCCACACCAAAAATACCAGCGTGAGGCTATTGCACAACCCACGCTAGAGGCCACGGGCCGCTAGCACAAAGTGAAGAACCCTCCAAGCGGTTAAGTATGAGCACGAGATGTCCCATTTTTGGCGTCCCACGCCATTAAGCTCAATATACAAATACCAGTCGGCGAGGTGTGAGAAACCACACGGCACGCACCAAAGTTTCTGAGTAAAGCACCAATCCTGACCACGGCCTAGGCCAACGGCCACGGGCGTGGATTAGAAGCTCAATTTTTAGCACCCTGATAGCTCTCCGTAGGAGATGATGTAGCCGGCGACAGGGGTTAGATGCGACCCGTACGAAGCCTTATTCCCTGCACAAAATTAATATCCAGACTATGCCAAAGATCCAGTGCCCTGCACAGAAGAAAAGACACCACCTGCGCCAGTCCTCACACTCTATGCTATAGAAAAATCATGGGTTGCATCATTTGTGACTCCCCGCATCGGGCGGTGGCTGAGTTAGGGTTTACCCTATTTTGGCCTATTATGGGCATATTTTTAGGCCCAATATCCTACTACTATATATAGAACTTTTGTCTACTAGGTTTTCATATACTACATACCATACATTACATTAGTTAGATTAGAATAGTAGTTTGGAGACTCTATCCTTAGGAAAAACTTTATCTCATTCTTCTTATTTTGTTTTCATCCTAAGATGTGGAATTCAAATATTCACTTGAATTCCATGTCAAGGGAGTAGTTTCCATAGCTTAGGGATAAACTGTAGTGACTTGGTTTATTCTATATGCTTTTTGAGGTTCTTTAGTTCATCCTAATTTTGTGTTCATTATATTATTGTGATTTGATCTTGATTTTAAATTCATGAATAGTACACCACATATAAGCACACACTTTGGGATATATTCATGTATGGTGCAAATATCGATGCTCCCTTAGGAAGAGAAACCCGATTGTTTGAATGAGTAGAGGAGAACGCATCCGCGTAGGTGTGTCCATGGGGATTCGAGGTCACTTTGATCTACTTAGCATCGCACCAGTCTTAGCTTACTTCGTGAAGTTGTCTGAGAGCTTCCGAGTAGAGATAGTTAAATAGTAGCAAGCTATGGTTACAACAAACCCTAGTATCATAGATAAAGTGCCTACGACCCTTGGGCCTAATTGATAGGACCCGAGGAAGTAGTGCATTCATGGTGAAAGCTTTAGACGTAATCGCACGGGGGAGAAACAGACCTACAACAACGATCAGACCTTTTTTACTCCCTTAATTATGATGGCAGCATCGATGAAGGGTTGTGAGACCACCCACTGTAACAGGGACAGGGAAGTGAATGCCATCGGCCACACCACATATTATGGACACTCTATTAGGCTTGCGTAGATCTCTATGTGAATGAATCGAGAATAGAAGCATTAGATTGACTAAGTTGCTCAATGATTTCCCCAAGTGCTTAGCTTAATATTGTAGTTGTGTTTTTACTTTTCATGTTTTGTAGTTGTTAGACTGACCCCCCCCCCCCCCCCCCTCCTGCTATATGCATGTTTGCTTTGCTAGCTATTCCTTTCACTCGTACGGAATGAATACCCATACAAGGTTGTGTTTGAGTTGATACATTAGACCTAGTATCTCTGTGGACAAACCTAGTGCTTACCACTAACTACCCTATAGGTAGCATAGCAGTAGGAACTGGGTGCAGATCTAAAAATTACTGTCTTTTGACCACACTGTCTCCAAGCAGATTAATTCTGAGCTATAATTTTAACAACCCGGGGGGAGGCAGAAGTACTCAGAAATTATATGCTCACAGATAGGAACTAAGACCTCGCCAACTGCCCGCTTTAATTTCTCACAGTCAAATTCGGATCATATTCCTTCATCAATCCACTAATGAGACACTTAGAGGCCTAACGACTGTACACAATCTTGCACGCTTTAATTCCTTCATTAGCCCGCTGATGAGTCACTTAGAGGCCCGACGACTGTGAACAATCTTGGAGTAAATATTAAGCAAGCTTCGAGTAAAAACCCACTCCCAGAAAGAACGACGCGCTGAGACCTCACCCCCAAGCTTGACTACAGTCATCTGCAGCAAGCTAGTAAGTAGTGCATTGAAAACCCTTGCCGAGTCCGAGCGAAGACCATTTTTGAGAACTCCGTTCCTTTCACTCCATATGTAGTACATTGAGGTTGTCAGCGCTAGTGGACCCATTTTTTTCAGTTTTGATCCTCTTACGTGTCTTCTGATCCATTTTTCCGAGGCTACAATGGAGGTGGTAGCTCGGCTCAATCCAATCCAATTTTGCACTCTCTCCCATACTAGTTTGATGAAATCACAGTTGAAAAATAGGTGATCGTGTGACTCTGCTTCAGAGCGATATAAGTAGCAGATGTTGTCTGGGGGTTCGTCAGCTCCTCCGTGGTACCTGTCCTTGGTTTGGAGTCGACCAAGCGATGCAAGCCATGTAATGAAAGAGAACTGGGGTGGTATCGAGCCACTCCAAATTGATTTGAAGAATCTTGGTCTTGGGTGGGTGGGTATGTCATACAGATGTGGGTAAGTGAACCTGTGCAAATGATCATGAGCCATTGCCGTGAATTTTTTGGATCCTGTCCAAACCGCCAGCAAGTTGATGAGTGTTTCCCTTGAGCCTCCACACATGATTAACAGGTTTTCTCATATTTTGCACAGATTTGTGAAGTAGAGTGAGAACTTCTCTGAGATTCTGCCGCACGGAGCCCTTGTGTGTACATTCCATATATTGCTCGTGCTTAGGAACTGTGAATGGACCCATTTGATCCAGAGTGACTCCTTTTTTGAGTGTATGTCCCATAGTTGTTGTGCGAGAATGGCCATATTCCAAGTCTTGAAATCCTGAATTCCCAAACCCCCATTACTCCTCGGGCTGCAAAGCTTTTTCCAGGAAACCTTTTTCTGCTTTTTTTCACCCCACAGGAAGTGTTTACATTTTTGTTCCAGTGAGTCCATAACGTTTCCCTGGATGATAAAGTGCTGTATCCAGAATCCAACAACTCCCTGTACCACGGATTTTATGAGAAGAATTTTGACTTTGCAGCGTTGATGGCTAGGCATGAGGTATGCTGGAAATTGTTTAGAGCGGACATGATGGTATGGACAGAGTTCCGGTCTGCTTTTGAAAAAAGCATCAGGTCATCCGGGAATGCCAGGTGGGTGATTTTTAGGTGGTCACATCTCGGGTGGTATGAGAACGGAGAGGTTTCTGCCCTGATTTTCAGTAATCTAGAAAGATATTCCATGCAAATGACAAAAAGTTGAGGAGAAAGGGGGTCGCCTTGTCGCAGTCCCCTTTTGGCTTTGAAGAAATCACACAATTTGCTAGTTATCGCAATGGAGAACGTCGATGTTGTGACGCATTCCATGATTCTATCAACCCACGTTTACGGGAAACCCAGGCCACTGAGTACCTCCTGTATGAATTCCTAGGAGACTGTGTCAAATGCCTTTGCAAGGTCTACCATAATCATACAGCGGGGAGAGGATCGTGATAGTCCGTAGCCCCGCACGAGCTCTTGAGCCATCATGACATTATCATAAAGTTTTCTTCTCTTTACGAATGCTGCTTAGCAGGGGTCGATGAGGCCGGGGAGGAGAGGATCGATTCTGTTGGCGATGACTTTGGAGATAATCTTGTAAATGATATTGTAGCAGGAGATGGGTCTAAAGTCAGCCACCTTTAGGTTGTCTTCTTTCTTGGGAATAAGTGCAACAGCGGTATGATTTAGCCTTTTTAGCAGTCCACCAGTGCGGAAGAATTCCAAGACCGATTCTGTGACATCCTGTCCCACGATCTCCCATTGATTCTTGAAAAAAGCCGTTGTGAAGCCATCCGGGCCCGGAGCTTTGTCATCGGACATGGAGAAGAGGGCTGACTTGATTTCATGCCTTTCAATATCTTGGCTCAGTGTGGCTCTCTCCATGTCGGTAAGTAAGGGGCCCGAACGGATTATGTCTGGGTCGATTGGTGCACGTGGTACATCTGACCCGAATAAACCCTTATAAAACTCCGCAAATAGTGCCCCTTTTTTCTCACTGGATGTGACTAATCTTTCTTCTGCGTCCAGAATTTCCGGGACTCCACCGCGCTTTTTGTTGGCTACCAAAACGTGAAAGAAACTTGTGCCCTTATCCGCCAAAGTGACAAAGTTTATTCTTCCCTTTTGTGTTAGGAATTTCGACTCCGCCGTGTAGAAGATCAGGGTTGTTTGCTTTAGAACAGTCAGTTGGTGTATCAGTTCCTGTGATGCGTTCCCCGGCATTAAACTTTTAAATGCGTTTGCATACTCCATATCTGCTCTTTTCGCCTTTTCTGATATGTGGTGGAAGTCCCTTTTCCCCAGCTCTTTGAGGGGTTTCTTCAATCTTTGCAGTTTGCGGCATAGAACATACTGTCTGAACCCTTGAACTGCTGGTGACCAGTGATCATGAACAACCAGCTTGCACCTCGGATGCACATTCCACATATTTTGATACCTGAAAGGTCTGTTCAACTGCTCATTTTCTTATGCTAGAGCTATTACAAAAGGTAGGTGGTCAGAGAGGGCTGATCCAGGAAGAAAGGTGGTACTGCATGAATCTTCATCCCATTTGTGATTCAGAAGGACGCGGTCTAGTTTGCGCCTGATTGTGAAGTCCGCATTATGCCATGTTAGATGATCCCCGGTTGCTGGGGCATCCCTCAGACCACAGGCGGTACAGGCTTCCTGAAATTCTCTCATTTGGTAGACCCCGGGGGATATGTTACCCAAATGATCATTTACACTAAGGATGGCGTTAAAGTTACCTAGAACCATCCAAGGTGAGTCAAGGTTTGCACCGTATAGCTTCAGTTCTGCCCAAAGGGGTAATCTGTGTAGTCTTCCTTCACTGTTTCCATACGTGTAGGTGCAAAGAAAATGCACATTCAATGATTGGTGTCGTACTCTAAGATGGATCAGCTGCACCATTTTTCCCGTTGATTCGACATAAAACTTTTTAGGGTCCCAAACAACAAGAATTCTTGAATTAGGTGCTGATTCAAAATTGTGGGTGTATCTCCAACCTTTAAGACTCCTCATGAAGTTGTTGAGTGTTCGTTCACTTGCCTTTGTTTCCAGAATACCTATCAAACCGACATTGTTTTTGGAGATGATGTTCTTTGCCCATCTCCTTTTTGCTGGGGCGCCAAGGCCCCGTATGTTTATGCAGGCTGCATTCATTGGGGGGCGAAGGTCCCTTCTGGCCTCGGACCGCCGCCTTTACTGCTGTCATTTGAAGAGAAACTCTTTGTTGCTTCCGCCACTCTTTGGTAGGTCTTTGTCGATGGGTTGAGTAGCATGTAAGAGAATCTGGTTCTGCCGCTGCTCTTGAACATATGTTTCTCAACTGTGTTTTTTCCTTTTGGTGCCGGAGGTCTTCCTACCCTAGGGGGGTTGCTCCTTCTTCTTGCCTCCGGATGGAGTATGCTGTCCGGTATGATTCCTGTGACATTTATCGGTCTGTTTGCATCACCGAAAGCTGGGGGCTCTACCAAGCTGGCATCATCACTGAGATGGGGATGGGTGCCCATTGGTGTGGGATCAACTGTTTCCTTCCCTCGGTCCATCTCCATAGGTACCTCTATGTCTTCACACTTTTCCTTTGCCGAGTTTACTTCTTGCTCCGTGGTGCTAGGTCCTGGGTGTACTGGTTTTAACCCCGAAACTGTGTTGCCATTTGTACGGGAGAGCTCTCTGTCTAGGTTTTTTCTATCATTCACCTGTGTGGGCAGAACGCTTCCGTCGAAGTTTACAGCCTGATTTGTTTTTGCCATCCGTTCCTGGAAAACCCTGTCCCTGGCCCTGAAGAAGTCATCACAACCTTCAAAGAGATGTGTATTTTCTCCGCAGTTTGGGCACCACGGTTTACAGTAGTCATACAATATCCGTTGCAAGTGGGTAGTTCCATCCGGCATATGGAATTTTACCATTTCTTTGAGCTGTTTGGAGGTGTCGATGAGGACCAGGATCCTGGCGTAATAGCCCACGAGATCTCGAGTTCCATTGTCCATAAGGATGGGTTCACCAAGGGTGGAGGCTATCTTCTCAAGGGCTTTTTTGTGCCAGCATGACTTTGGTAGGTAGTTCATGCGAATCCAGATCGGTTTCTTGGCCATGATACATATATCATACTTCCCAGACTCGGGTATAGGAACAATAAACAACTTTTTACCGTGGAGGAAATGGTTCGGACCCTGTAGTACCCTGTCCCTGTCCTCCGCTGTTTTGAATCCGAATTTTAGGTACCCATTTGTCATTGTTTGAACCCAGCATTGGACATCCCACTTTGCCATGAGCAATTTTCGGACAGCATATATACCTGGGAAAGAACCTGGGAAGATGCCTAAAAAACCATAGAACACCCAGACTTGCTCCTTGTTAACTTCTTCCTCTGAGAGGACAAAATCCACATCTTGGTCTATGATAATATCTACTTTGTTCAAGGTGATATCTGCGTCATCCCACTGCCTTTTTCTCTCTAGTCGCGGATCATGCCATTCTCTAGACTTGAAGGTCTTTTCCACTTGGTCATTCAGGCCCGGATGATTTGCCGATTTGGTGGCAGGGGTTGTTATAGGAGACTGGTCCATGTTTTCCCGTTCTCAGTAACAGTAAGAGAAGACAAGAAGGGTTAGGTACACAATCCGACTAACGTATCGGATGCACAAGGGAGACTAACTTATCTCCCACACAATATACTACTTCGAAAACAACAGAAATTCCTAGTAATTATCCCGGAAACAGGGGATTAATGCTTCTTCAGATCATATGCATGTCAGATATTTCTCATACAAATTATAACAACATAAATGCAAAGATATACACCATCCAAATGCTCAAAAGATGATAACTTTTCAGTGCTCGAATAGGGAATGAACAAATTCAGAGCCAAGTGACTAAGAAGAACCTGTTTTCGGAAACCCTTGCAATGCCGGCGGAGAGGCAAACAAAAAACCCACGAGCTGGAGATGATTATGCTTGGAATCCCATGGGGAATCTGAGTAATCTCGCCTCGGGCTGGGATTTATCGCTTGATCGGATGAAATTGCTCCCTTAGATCGTGGGAGAAGGATGCTCCTTTTTCGCCCAAAAATTGCCTCAAGCGGGAATTCACCCTCAGATTAGTCACTAGTGTTTCTATACAGGGAGAGAGTCAAGTAAAGTTTTACAGTTGATTAGTTAAAGTCAACTTAGTCACTAGTCTTTATATATAGAAAGTCAACTAAGGTTTGACCGTTGATTAGACAAAGTCAAACATTTTTATTAGTATTTAGGGTAATATGCAAATATAACCCTATATGTTGGAGAAAGTGCAAATATAACCCTGGGTTATTTTTTAGTGCAAATATAACCCTAAATATTATACATATGTGCAAATATAACCCTAACTATTATACATATGTGCAAATATAACCCTAAAGCCATTATTCCGGCATTGAGTGACCAGGGTTATATTTGCACTTTCAATTATCGCAGGGTTATATCTGCACTTTCATTATCGCAGGGTTATATCTGCACTTTCATTATCGCAGGGTTATATCTACACTTTCATCAATTATATAGGGTTATATATGCACTTTTCACTAGTATTTATTATATATTAATTCAAATAGAGTTTGACCGCTAATTAGTTAAAGTCAACTTTGTTATTAGTGTTTATGTATTGAAAGTCAAATATAGTTTGACTGTTGATTAGTTAAAGTCAGCCTAGTTATTAGTGTTTATATATTGGAAGGCAGGTAAAGTTTGACCGTTAACTAGTTAAAGTTGTATCTATGTATACTAAATCAATTAAGGGTTTAACGTTAATTAGTTAATGTAAACAAATTCTTATTTGTATATATTAGGTCAGTAAAGGTTGATCGTTGATTAATTTAATTTAACTTAGTTATTAGTTAAAGTCAACAACAGAAGTGAACGATTTTGAAAGTTAAAGAAAATAGCTTAGAGCGGCTACGCAGCTGCTCCCAACTCATGAATTTTCTAGAAAGATTATTTGAATTTAATGGAAACTTTTTTTTATCTCTTTAGCGGAAAAATTGAACTTTAAAAAATTTCGACAAATTTTAGAAGTTTTTGGTGGGAAGATTGAATTTTAAAATTTTTTGGCGATTTCTTTGGCGGTAAATTTTTTTGCGATTTCTTTGGCAGAAAAAATTTAAAAAAAATTAGAACCAATTTAAACCAGTGCTATTTTCTTCCAAAACCGGTGCTATTTTTAAAAATTTTAGCACCGGTTTAAACCGATGCTATTTTCTTCCAAAACCGGTGCTATTTTTAAACTTTTAGCACCGGTTTTTAAAATCGGTGATAATTTTTCCAAAACCGGTGCTATTTAAATTTTTTTGGCTATTTCTGTGGTGGGAAGATGAATTTCGAAAATTTTTAGCACGGGTTTTACAAAACCGGTGCTATTGTTTAAAAAAACTGGTGCCAAGTTTTAATTTTTAGCACCGGTATTTAAAATCGGTGCTATTTTTTACAAAAACCAGTGCTATTCTTTTATTTCTAGCACCAGTTTTTAAAACTGGTGTATTTTGAATTTTTTGGTGGGAAGATAGAATTTTACAAATATTTAGCTCCGATTTTTAAAAACTGGTGCTAATATTTCCAAAACCGGTGTTATTTAAAAATTTTTACCTATTTTTTGTGTGGAAAAATGAAATTTTCTAATTTTTAGCACTGGTTGTAAAAACCGGTGCTAATGTTTTCCAAAACTGGTGCTATTGTAAAATTTAGCACCGATTTTTAAAAAATTAGTGTTAAAATTTTTAAAAAACTCGGTGCTATTAGATTTTTAGCACCGGTTTTAAAAACCGGTGCTAAAAAACCGGTGCTATGGGGGTCTCTATGGTAGTGTCATTCTCACATCTAGAGAATACCCATCAACTACACAAATATATTTACTAATTGTTCAAATCTACTAGTACTCTAGTTATTTGCCAGCACGTGGTAGATCAATCTCTTTATTCGGCATCATTTCATGGAATCTCGCTTCCTCCATTTAGGTTTATCCTCGATCCTTAACGATTCTATCTATAGACTAATAAGTCCATTTAAGATAAATCGGGATCTCTATCAGAAATTTCCACAAAATACACTTACATTAAGATGTATTTCTAATTTCCGTATATTATTTCTTATTAATCTCAAGAAATTGATAGCACTTCAACATTGTGCATATCTAGTAAAGATATTGTTTTAAGTATTTCATTTACCTCCTTCGCAATAGCCAACCCCCATATTCTAAAGAACTTATAAGATGGCTCTATGAGGATTTTTATTTCTCCTCCTTCTTAGGGTATCTTTTTTGAAAGATCGCCAGCCAACGTTAAGGCTCCCTCATATCACTTTGATCATTTCTAGAAATTTTATTCAACCACCACATAACCTTGCGAATGTTTATACATTGTGAATCACATTCACAAAATGATTCTATGCACTCACTGTCATGGTCATTGATAATGTGTAAATTCGTACTAGGCATAAGAGCCTAGTCTAGCCAGCCCAGGGCTCCTACTTTACCCCTTGGGTAATACCCGTTGGATCAGCCCAGGGTAGAAGTACTTGCTTCACAAGCAAACAATATAGTTGCCCTACTTTGCAACCTATATAAAGGCTAAAGGTAACCCTACAAATATAACTATTCATTCCTAATTACAATACAGTTTGCTGACTTGATCGTCAGAGCCTCTTACCCCGGGAAACCTCTGGGGGCTTTGTCCTGTAGATTCAGACCACCACAACGGTGCACACAGCGGCGGTAAATTGAGGTGCATCAAGTTGGCACGCCGAGTGGGGCCATTAGTCAGATCTGCGTATTTTTGTTGTTTATGCCCACCTGTACAGCAAGCACCTTTCGTAGAAGTGAACGGATAAAAGCCAAGACCTTAAGCGCCGGCGAGGAAGTACAATTCCCTCACTGAAGAAGATGGGGATGCATGAGCAAGATGCAATTGGATCCTACCCCCTCAAGTGCCAGTAACCAACTCCCAAAGATATGTCGAGACCAGATCCCGAGACGGATGGAGGTCACCATTGAGCCTTGGGTAAGAGACGTTGGAGGCCCTACGGCACAAAGCCAGGTGCGCTGACCAAGGGGGAATGAACTGTAGTTCACTAAAGCTACGATAGATTCAAAAATAGAAGCCGCGATAAGGGCTGCTCAAGTGACGAGGGGCACAAATAACATGTTCCCCCCATCAAAGCAGGACGTAGCCCAACTAACCCAAACTCTCTGATCGGCTGCTATCAGGTGGAGCCCCCAATGCTCTATCAGAGAATGGTCCAGCAGCAGGTGGTGCTTCCACCCTCGATGCCCTGGTGTTGCATCTAAGATTCCAACTGCATGCTACCCCCAAGAACATCCTACCAAGCGGATATAGGGATAGGGCCCAATATTGGTCCCAACCAATGTTCCCTAGCATGGGTTAAACGTTGGCATATTTGGTGCCTATTTTTTTACCTCACGTTTTGAACCAGGTAATCCCTTACTCGATGGTTTGGCCAATGGGGCCCTACCCAGGTTACGAGAACTAGATGCATTCATTGACTGGACCGAATATCCCTTCATATGAGCCCTATCATCAGGGGCAACAATAGTCATACCACAACTCTACTGTGGGAGAACCCAACCTGGATACATGGCTTTGAACTAGATGCCCAATATTGATGTTTTGGTCTGGTGAAATCAATATGGAGATTTGCGCATGGGAGGTGAGTCAAGCAATGCCCTCATAAAGGAGCTTGATAGGTTGATCAGACCTTCAAGCCAAGTCACAGCCTCTCCCTTAAGCCATGTAATCATGGCCACTCGATAGCCCAGCGATGTGAAACCTCCCAAGGGATTCCCTACGTACAGTGGAGATTTGGACCCCGGGAGTTCATACAGACCTTGCTCGGTCTAATGAATTTGAGGGACTTCAATGAACAGCTAATATGTAAGCTGGTAGGAAGTTATCTCATAGGAAAAGCTCAAAAGTGGTTTAACAAGCTGTGCAAGGAATCGTTGCACTCATACAGAAATTTGGAAGGGCACTGTTGGGCCAGTTATTTCAAAAGAAATGATTTACAAAACCCCTGATAAAGCTCTATCAGAGCAAGAAGAGGCTCGGCAAATCAATGGAGGCATTCTATCATCAATATGTGGATGAGAGCTTCAGTGTAATCAATCGCATTGAAGATGGAGTGATCCTTGTCTATATGATTGGAATGTCCTACCTCGACTAATACAAGAATGTGGTCTCAAAGAAACCAGAAACCCTACAGGAACTACAAGAAATCATGGAACCATATGAATGACGTTGTCATTTGCGACCTCGCTGTGATTCCTCTCCTATTAGTTTCTATCTTCCTATGGTCAATGACGGATTCTTTATAATGCCAACGTCGATTATAACAATGTCACGGTTGGGGTCTCCTATCGCCATCCTTCTAGCATGGGGCAACGTCGATCGCAATTTCTGTCGGCGTCGATCCAAAACTGGGGTAAAAGGTAATATTTACCTCAGTTATGAACCGAGGTAAAAATGTACTTTTTACTTCAGCTGTATTTACCTCAGTTTTTTATGGACTAAAAACCGAGGTAAAAGGTCACATAGAACCAAGATAAAAGGTCTTGTTTCTTATAGTGTTTCAACCTATCCGGGTTTTTCTCATTGTTGCCAAAGTTGCCATTTTAAGTTTCCAACTTGGTCAAGTTTTTTTTTCATTTTTCAAAATTTTCAATATTTTTTGTTTAGCACAAACTGCCCCAAAGATGGGCTTCACACTACATGAAGATAAGAAGAACGGAAAATTCCACCACCAAAAGTTTCTTAAACAATTGCCCCAAAACAAACCACAAAAACTACCAAACAAATCACACCACTAAAATGCATCCAAAACATCCCCAAAATGATTCAACACCAAAAACACAAAAACACAAAAACACAAAGGAATCTCAAGATGAAAATCTCCCAAGTGTTTCACTACTCCCTCCCCCACACTTGAACTTTGCATTGTTTCCAATGCAATGAAAAATGTGAATCATAGGTGAGAAAGAGAGAAGTAGTGGAACTCACTTATGTGATCCCGAAGGGTCATTCCTTAAGTGCCTCATCTCGTTTCTCATCTTCCTTTCTTCATGTTGCATTTCTTGTCTCTCGATGGTAACAACATGCTGAAAACCATCAAGCCTTGAGGTATGGAATCTCTCAATCAATTTCTTGATGGAGATTTTCAACAAATTAAAATTTCAAGCTAAAAAAAAAAATTTGGTTCATAAATTCAGAAAATCCCTTATTCCTTAGGTTGCCTGATGTAAATAGTACTTCAACCCCCCCCCCCCCCCCCCTTTTGCATAAATTGATTGGTACTTTTTTCCCCTAGATTTTGCAATTTCAAAAATGCCATCCTTATCTCATTTGTACCTCCTCTCTACATTACCTTCTTTGCTGAAAATATGGATTCATAGTACATTTCCTCACCTATGTGAATCATTTAGCTCATTCAAGGTTTTCAAAAACACTCACTCTCACTCCCTCTTGGTGAAACTCAAAAAAATTGGAGCTTTTCTCTAAAAAAATATTAGCATTTTTGCTCCTTCTTGTGTGGATCTTTCAACTTGCATTATGGTGATGTTATGTGAAGCTTGAATCTTGAAGGTGGGTATGTTTTTTGAGGAGTTTTTTGGGTTATGTAATTGATCTTGTATTGAACTAAGTGTGGGGGGATTGATATGCACTTATTCTTTGAAGAAATGATCTTTATTTGTTGTGGTGATTTAGGAGGAATGATTCATGATTGCATGATGTTGTTGATGAGTTGCTATGATTTTCCATGAGTTTATTTGTTTAAAGAGAATGGTTCTTGATTGAATAACCTTTATGTTGAGAAAGCATGATTTGGATTTAATAGGTTGTTGAGGAAGAATGCTCTTTTCGAATGATATTCGATGCATGCCCTTGTGTCATATTGCATTACCACTTTATCCTTATTATGTAATATTGTCCGCGGGATTAGGAAGGCGGGAGGTTGTAGGCTCTTTACTCCCAACCTTGGCCAACTTCCTCCCTTTGTCTCCATGGGAAGTTGTTCCTTTCTCCGACCTATTCCTTTTCGAAGGAATCTTATAACAATAAGGATAAAGTGGTAATGCAATATGACACAAGGGCATGCATCGAATATCATTCAAAAAGAGCATTCTTCCTCAACAGCCTATTCAATCCAAATCATGCTTTCTCAACATAAAGGTTATTCAATCAAGAATCATTCTCTTTAAACAAATAAACTCATGGAAAATCATAGCAACTCATCAACAAGATCATGCAATCAGGAATCATTCCTCCTAAATCACCACAACAAATAAAGATCATTTCTTCAAAGCAAAAGAGCATATCAATCCCCCCACACTTAGTTCAATACAAGATCAATTACATAGCTTAAAAAAAAATCCTCAAAAAACATACCCACCTTTTAGATTCAAGCTTCACATAACATCACCATAATGCGAGTTGAAAGATCCACACAAGAAGGAGCAAAAATGCTAATTTTGTTTAGAGAAAAGCTCCAATTTTTTTGAGTTTCACCAAGAGGGAGTGAGAGTGAGTGTTTTTGAAAAACTTGAATGAGCTAAATGATTCACATAGGTGAGGAAATGTACTATGAATCTATATTTTTAGTAAAGAAGGTAATGTAGAGAGGAGGTACAAATGAGATAAGGATGGCATTTTTGAAATTGCAAAATATAGGGGACAAAAGTACCAATCAATTTATGCAAAAGGGGGGTTTTGAAGTACTTTTACATCAAGCAACCTAAGGAATAAGGGATTTTCTGAATTTATGAACCAAAAATTTATTTTTTAGCTTGAAATTTTAATTTGTTGAAAATCTGCATTTTTGGCCCAATTCACAGCTCAAATGGGGTGCTGACATGCGTACCCTCGTGCTAAGAGCACCTATCATGAACCCCCTTTGTGTTGAGGGCACCTAGCACAAACCCCCCTCGTGCTGAGGTTTATAGCACGATCTGTGTGCCCTAGCACGAGACTAACAAAATTCTGACCCTTTTTTTCCTTAGTTCCTCCCCTTTTTTTGAAAAACTGTCACCTAACAAGCCCTGTTTCCTTCCAATCAAAATCATGAGACTCGAACTCAATTTTACCAATCAACAAGAGTTTCATCTCAAGATCCTTTATCACACATAAAAGCATGCAAAGTCTATCCACTAAAAATTTTGAAAAACAAAAGAAGAAGAGACATTATATTTTTATTGTTATCCTCACAACTTATTTCTTTTTCATGCATTTAAATTTAAAGAAACAGTCATTGGGTCTCCGGAGTTGCCATCGGCAACTCCACCCATGATGTTATCATTGTGGAGAGGTCTTCACAAAGTGTCATCCTTACCCTTAAGCGCTTTTCTTGCTATAGAGAGTGAATCCCCATACCTAGCCAATGTTGAGTCCTTAGCCATTCCTTGGGTTTAGGAGGTGATCAGGGGAATTTTACATCCTGGCCACTCTTCCCTAACCGCTACATGTTAGTGAGCATAGAAAAACATTTTGAGACGAAAATATCATCACTAAAATAATGCATTGCATAGAACTCATCATCAATGTCATCACTATCGAGGAAATCATCTAGGCATTCTTTTTCATTAGTCATGCTAGAGTTTTCAAATTGATCATGTTCATCAAACAAAGTAACACCTTCGGACACAAAAGATCAGTTAGGTGAATCATTCCTAGACTTATACATATCGACCCCACCTTATCAATGCCATCATCTAGGGTTAGCATTCCCAAGTTGATGTGGTATTCCCAATCAACCAAAGTAATTACAGCTCACCGTATATTCTCCTGCAAAATAAATCTCGAAAGTGATTCCGGCGAAAATACTCTGACGCTCAAGTCGATACTTTTCCTTTAGAGAATTAGAACCCAATGTCGTTTCACTTACCTCATTTAGTGTTGTTGTCCTTGTATTTATAGGTGTCTACAATCGTGGTTCTACATTGTCAGTGTCTGTTATCGAGAGTTGTATCATGGTTCCTACGATCCCAGTTCATGGCTAAATCTACAAATGTGGTTCAGACTTTATCGGTTTGTGGCCAAGTCTTTCAGACAAGGCTCTGCCTTTCTCGATTTGTTCGCACCATTCATGTTTCGTTCTTGGGCTGGGCCTAAAGGCTAACAGCCTCTAATTTGTGGGTTAGTGATATGGTCCATAGGCTAGGTATACACCATAACCCCCCCCCCTAGCCATGAAGTCTAGGAAACACGAAGCAATGACTTTGTTTGGGGAATATATGCGAACTAGTTTTTTTGCAAGCTTTTTAAGCTATAGTAACATATTCGTCATTGAAGTAACCAAGAATGTCTTCGCAAAGTGTTGCTTGCTTCTTGGCTATACTTGTATTTTTGTTAATGTGTCTAATTTAGAATTTGAGTCTTCACGATAGATGTCGTACTTTCAGTAGGCTTAGCTATTGAGATTTTGTTTCATTGAATAGAGATTTTCTCCTTATCCTTCTCTATTGTGTTCCAATTTTCCTGGCTCCCGTTATTGTTTCTCTACTTAAAAAAGGAATTTAAATCGATTGACCTAATACCATCATTATTCAGTATACTTTCTACTCAAATTCCACCGTCGTATTGATTTCTGAAAAAAGGTAATTTTCTTTTGTGTAAGATTGTAATCATTATGCTTTTTGATTGATTCACCTCTTCGTTCTTGACGTTTCACCACTTGATCTCAAATACAAAAATTTATTACTTTCATTTTCCATTATTCAGCCATTCAATCCTTTGTCTTTCTCAACTCTTCCTAATCCTTCTAGGAATCATTATTCTTCATCGCATTTAAGAGTAAGTTCTTTTGGCTCTTTTCTTTGTCTCTTTCTTTGTTGTATTTGTTTTACTGAATCTATAAAGTATCTTTTTTCTGCCCTTTTGTTGTTTGCATCTGAAACTTATATTTTTCGGTCATCTTCTCTAGCATACTATCTTTTTTTATTTTGTTTAAACCTTCTACAGAATATTCGTGATAGAGTTTTGTAACCCTAATCAAAGTTTTTATTTCAAAATCTAGGACTCTTGTTTATCCAAATGTCTTTTTCCAATCGTATCGATAATCCTATTGAAGATGTCCCGATTGATAATATTCAGTCCGAGGAGGATTCCGATCATGCCTCCGGTTCTTCCACCATTAACAACATTTTATCTAACCACTATTTGAAGGATTTAAAAACTTATTTCCCTTTTATGTCTTCGTTTCAGCTTCGTGCTTCTGCTAACTCTAAGAGTGTTCGTACTGCTCCTGTTGGGTATATATCTTGTTATTTGGCTTATGTTAACTTTGGGATTTCCTTTCCTCTTCCTCAACATGTCCTAGATCTTCTTTCATCCTAACAAATTGCTTTGCCTCTGTTTCATCCCAAAGGTATTGTGATCATTGTTGGCTTCCACCATATGTGTAAAGCAAGGGTCCATTTTACCATCGACTTGTTTTGTAGCTTGTATCAGCTTTGCAAAGTAAAAAAAATCATTAGATGAATTTACTTTCTAACCTATTATCCATGGTGTTGAATTCGTCAGCGGTCTTCCTAGCAATTGTGGCAAGTGGTGTAAAAAAATATCTATGTAAAAATGAATAAAGGATTTGTGGATATTCTTCCATCTTGAAAGTATAATGTTCCAAAGTCTAACATCCCTAGTCCATGGGTTTGTCTTACCTATGATTCCAAGGTCGTGCTGACACCCAGCGAACACAAAATTTGCCTTTGCCACGCTGATTCTGATACTGAATGTGTTATTTATGCTTTTTTATTATTTGCATGTGTTATTTGCATTTCTTGTTATTATTGTGTTGCTCTTCTGTGTTCGTATATTCATTCAACTCAATTTATGTGTGGACTGCAAGATATTGATCTATTCGGGCGCCAGATTAATAGGTTATTTATTCCTAATGATGAAGATTAGGGGATGAATAACGCTTCGGTCCAACCGCATAGTACTAATGTTGCTAGTGTCGCCCATGGTTACCTTGTTGTGGTGAACCCTTAGTTAAAAAAATGTTGAAGGCTGGGTACTGAAGGGGGGGAGCTGGCCACAGTTAATACTCAAGAGGCAAAAAAGAAAAGAGATTGGAATGCCTGTTCGTGAGCAGGCTCAGGGCATCCTGAGAAAAAAAGGGTGTACCGGCCAATCCCGATCCAAGCCTCCTCTACGAGCAAAAGTTCTTTGGTAGAGGAGAGTATTTCTGGCAACCTTTATAAGCTCCATTTGCATGAATCAATTTTTGCGGTACGTTCGTTTGTTCCTTCTCTCATTATAATATTTTAATCATATGCTAACTTGTTTTACTATGGTATGTTATCGCTCATGTTCATTTATTTTCTTTTCTTGGTGGCCTTATAAGATTGGTGAGAGTCTTAAACTTATTAGTGAGCGGGCTACCAAGATCTCTAAGCTATATGGCTTGCTGTAGGAGAAATATAAGGCTAGCAAGAAGCAACTTGGAATTATGAAACAATCGCTTGAAGCTGCTAAGATGCATGTGAAGGCCCCAGAGAAGCGCGCGAAGGATGCTGAGAAAAATGCCAATAAGTTACATGAAGAGTTGGAAGAGATATGGACTAATTCTCCTGTTTCGCCTAACTATCCTCAAATTCTTGTTGATAGATTATTCAAGACAAAGTCTTTTTCCAAACTCTTCAAGGAGATCTCTATTTCAGCTCACAACGTTGGTTTTTGCGAGGCCTTGATAGAGCTTTGGCGGGAAAACCCCGGTTTCAAGGTGAAGAAATTACCTTCACTGGTTAAAAGCGAGGAGATTTTAAGAAATTACCTTCACTGGTTAAAAGCGAGGAGATTTTAAAAAAGCATACATCGCATCATAACTCTGACATTATTAGCAAGATCTCTGATGACGGGCATTCCTATATTGCCATATCTCATTAGTCTGCCTTCTCTTCTCTCTATTTCTAAGCTGCGAGAATGCAAGGTTGATTATCTTGAAAGCCTCCCATTCACTTTTCCTAATTCTTCACCAACTTCCAATGCAAAGGCCGATGCCCATGTGGAGAATCCTACCCTAGAAGTGAACCAGGAAGAATCTGCCCTTGTTTTCCAGAACATGCCTCCATCTCATAATGAAGTTAGTTGATTTTTTGAGATGTGATATGATTTGAAACAATATTAACTTTTGTCTGTAATATCTAATGGCACTATTGTGTATGTTTGCACTGTGTATTTTGTTTGACTAAGAATTGGTTTTTCTACTCTGATTTTATACTTTTGTTTCGTAGTTGTTCGTATACAATGTTTTGATATTTTCATTGACCATAAATTTTTAAATCTTCTTGGCTTATCCGAATCTAGTCATCATTTTGGGAATCATCCTGGATCTATGTATTCTGATTCTTCATGTCCTAGTGAGCTAATTAAGGCTACTAGTTCTATCTCCCTGGAGTATCTTGGGCTATTTTCTTGTTGTTATTTGTCTAACGTTGGGAATTCAAATTTAAACTCTATCCCCTTATGTCTTGGATGGCACACTTCTACTCCCTATTTATCTCCACCTTCTTCTAGATATTACCCATGTAGAAAGTTGGTTCCTGATGGTTATAACCTTGAGTCCCTTGATGAAGATATCGTCTGCAGCTTAGCTAATCTTGAATCTACTGGCTTATATATCCATTTGCTTAAGCTTCCTAATCGTGTTGAAGAATGGGCAATGTCATTAGGCCTCCGTCTGAAATATATGCCTCTCGAAGTGAACGATCTAGAGCTTGGATGGAAGAAAACCCTTAATGAGACACAGGAGCATATCACGAATTAAAAAGATTCTATGCGGAACAAAATAACCTTATTCATCATCAGCAAGTAAAGAAAGAAGAAACGAAGAATTTTGCTATAAGTAAAGCATGTGAGGCTTATCATAAAACTGGTATCATAGATAACCAGTGTTCCCGTATAGATGAACTACTAGAAGGTTTGAAAAAGAATCAGGGTGAATGTGACCATCTTTCCACTTGTTCCACAGGGTGGCAAAGTAGGTTTGACAAATAGTTTGCTCTGAATACCCAATTGCGTAGTGATAATGATCACCTTCGCGCTGAGTGAAATCGTCTTGATTCACGTGTTCATCAACTTAAGTAAGCTTGCAGTGATTATAAAGATAGATTGAAGGTTATTTCTGCGGGTCTCGCAGTTCTGATAGTCGTGGTGATTTGACCATAAACATTGGCAGTCAAAGGATTAATTTATCTGACACTATTTGGTCTCATAGTGGTCAATTGTAGGAGGAAATATGCAATTTGGAGGAGGTGAACAAAAGCAATCAAGAGACTATGGACCTTATGAGTATGCAGGTTTATCACAAAAATTTTTATCCTATAACCAATTTTAAGGCCTATTATGCTAAGTATCTCGATCATATGGAATGAAGCGATTGAACTCACCATCCTACCTACTTGCATATGAAATGGCGTTATAATCATATTATATCCAAGGAACATCAGGCTATGCAATCTTGTCACTGTGGTGGCTCATCGTCTTACGGATCTTCTCGTGCATCTAGGCGTAGTTGATTTTCTTTTTTCTTTATGTGATTTAACATTTATTTGTTTTGAATATTTCAAATACTCATTCCTATTTTGTTTCAGTCTTTCGAAGTCTATGTGTTTGCTATAAAACATTATGTGTTTGCACTTATATGATCGTGTAGTCGCTGGCAAAATTCTATTATTCTGCAATCGTTGATGTTATTGTGGACATATTTGAAAATTTTCAAGATCTATAGCTTGCAAAATCTAAAAATTGCATTTTGCGAAGTTGCGAGGTCTATAGCTTGCCTCTGTCACTGTTTTTTAGGCATACTATCTTATTGCAAGATCTATAGCTTGCAAAATTGAAATTTTGTATTGTGCAAGGTTGCAAGATCTGTCGCTTGCTTTTGCCGCTATTTATGTAGGCACATCTGCCTTTTTGCAATATCTATAGCTTGAAAAACTAAGGTTGCAAAGTTGCAAGATCCATAGCTTCCAAAATCAAAAAGTTGTATTGTGCAAACCGTGAGATAAAAAACCTTTCTTGTATAAGATTCCCCCTTTATAAACGTAGTTGTGAGATTGCAATTCTAACTTTTTGGCTTGTATCTTATATGTTGGAAACTTTCTCATTACAAAGTAATATATTAATGGTGTCATCCATTTTACTTCTTTTTTCTGGACCACTGACATAGTTATTATTATACTTCTAACTGGTATGACCTCCACTTTCACATCCTTGTGTTCGATTAACGAATCGAATCCAGCTATCGCGATCTTGCTCAAGGTGTCTAATTTTTTGTTTTCACTTCTTGGTATATGTTGAATATCGAAGTACTCAAGTTGAGCAATGAGCTGATGAACTCTTCTTAAATACTTTATCAACTGCTCTTCTCGTACTTCATAGTTTCCCCGTACTTGCTGGACCACTGTCTGTGAAACACTAAAGCCCCAAACGCTTTTGACCTTCATCCTGATTGTAAGGTCTAAGCCACATATTAATGCCTCATATTCATCTTCATTTTTGGTGAGTGGGAAATCGAAGTGAAGTGAATATCTATGCTCTTTTCCTTCTGGATTGACTAGTAGTAGTCATGCGCCACAATCTTCTTTGCTAGATGCTCCATCAATGAACAATTTCCATGCAATATCTACCCACTTGGATTTTTCTTTGTTAATTACAAGATTTTGTTGCGTATTTGCCTCTCGTGCATCTGCACTTATCATCTATGTGATGAAATATGCTAAGGCTTGTGCCTTGATTGCAATTCGCAGTTGAAACTGGATCTCATATTGCCCCAATTTGAGAGCCTACTTGTTCATTCTACCAGATGATTCATGCTTGCTTAGGATATTCTTTATTGGGTAATATGTATAGACTACAATCTCATGACTATGAAAATAGGTTCGCATTATCCTTGCTAAATATACCAAAGCTAAAGTTAATCTTTCAACTGGAAAGCATGCCCTTTCTGCACTTTGTAGTATTCTACTGATGTAGTAACTGGTACTTTTTTTGGCCTTCTCGATGCACCGAAACTGAGCTCACTGTATTTTTTGAAACCACCAAGCACAAATATAGTGTTTCTCCAGAGATTGGTGACTTCAGTGTTGGCAATGTTTGACGTTGCTCCTTCAAGGACTCGTATGCTTTCTAACTTTCCTCGCTCTAGCTAAAACAAATTACCTTCTTAAGGACTTCAAAGAGTGGGAAGTGTTTATCAACTACCTTTAAAAAAAATCTACTAAGTGATGCCAATGATCCCATTAATAATTGCACCTCCTCAACTGTTTGTGGTTGAGGAATGTCAACTATCGCTTGTATTTTCTCTAGGTTAGCCTCAATTTCCTTGGAGGATACCTTGTATCCTAAACATTTTCTTGCACCTACTCCGACTATGCATTTCTTGGGATTAAGATTCATGCCAATCGCGCTCAGTGTTTCCAAAGTTTCCTTTAATTTTTGTGCAAAGTTAAATATTCTTTTGCTTTTTATAACCATGTCTTCAACATATGCTTCCACATTTTGTCCTATTTGATTGCAAAATGCATTGTCGACAACTCTATGATATGTTGCTCTTGCATTTTTTAGGTCAAACGGCATCTTCACATAACAAAATATTCGTAAGCTTGTTATGAAGGCCATTTTTCTGCATATTCTGGGTTCATCAATATTTAGTGATATCCCTTATACGCATCCAAGAAAGCTAGGACCTCGTATCCAAAAATCACTTCGACTAGCTGATCAATTTTAGGCAATCGATAATAGTCCTTCGGGCATGCCTTATTTAGATCAGTGAAGTCTATACACCTTTTCCACCCCCGCGTCTGCCTTCTTTACCATTACTGGGTTTGCTAACCATTTCGAGTAGATTACCTCCTTTGAATACCAGCCTGAAGCAATTATGTTACTTCTTCTTTGAACACTTTATGTCAGTCACTATCGAAGCTTTATCGCATTTGCTTGACTGGTTTGACCAGGTCACTGATGTTCATAGAATGGATAGCATTTCCTGGGTCAACTCCTCCCATGTTTTGTACACTCCATACGAATGTATCTTTGTGACTTTACAAGATTTGTATAAAATTTTCTTTCTCCAGATTTAAAAGATGCTTTCCTATTTTGACGCACTTAGAGGTGTCTTCGTCATCCAAAGTGACAACTTCAGTCTCTTCTCCTAAATCTAATGGAGGATCCGATTGGTTGAGCGAACCACTATCTAAGATAATGCTAACAATTTTTGTTTGTTCCACATTCTTTCCTGCTTTCAATGTGATAACCATACATTGTCTGGTTGTTTGTTGGTTTCCTCTTACCGTTGCGATTCCTGTTGGATTTGGGAACTTCATTACCAAATGGTATAGAGACCATATCGCCTTTGATGTATTCATCCAAGGCATGCCGATGATAGCATTTAATGAACTTGGTGCATCCATGACCACGAAGTCTCATATGATAGTACAGTTTTTATCACTTTCACCAATTGTGGCAGCTATATGTTACCCAAAGGTGTTTCTGCTCGCCCCGTAAATCCTACAAGAGAGAATGTGAACTTCTTTAGATCAGTCTTCTTGATCCCAACCTATCAAAGCAATCAACAAATAAGATTTCGACTACTCTCCCATGATCTAAGAACACCCTAGGAACCGTTGCATTTCTAATTTTAACGATAATAACCATTGGGTCATTATGAGGTGAAGCATTGGGAACTGCATCTTCTTCGCTAAGCATGATTGTCTCATCCACATGAAATCTCTTGTTAGTAGGCTCTTATGGTGGCGAATATATGGTCTTGGCTTTTCAGGCATTATTTGATAAAGACCCAATTGCTCCATGTATCGATAGGATTACTCTTTCTAGAGCCTCATTTGCTATATCTTCTTTATAATCCACCACTGCTATCATCTTTTGGTTCTTTCTCTGTGTGTTCACTACAGCTTTGTTCTTGGCCATGGAGCTCCCAGCTTTGTTAGTTTCATTGTATCAGTTTCCTCCATCTTCTTTCTTGTGCTGGCTCAGATAGCCATTCCTCAAATTCTCCTCTATTTGCCTTCTCAAGTCCCTGCAATATTCGATGCCATGCTCATGATCCTTGTGGAAGGAACAATAGTATTCTCTAGATCTCTTGTCTAGAGTTGCTATCATTGGTGCCGATTCACGAGACAGGAACAGCTCTCTGTTTGCTTGCCAGATTTCTTTTCGTGACTTTGCCAAAGGTGTTTCTTGGAACGGTGTGCTCTTCATTCCTGATTCTCTTCTTTTAAAAGGGATATTTCCTTTTCCCTTATTCACGAAACTTCTTTGTGGATCATCCATTATTCTCTTCTCGCCTCGCTCCTGCTCTATTTTTGGTTATTTGCTTCTTCCATTCGCACGTATTGTTCAATCATTTTTTATCAATTCCCTAGGGTTTTTAGGTATGTTCTTTGTGAGTTCCTTTTGAAATTCTCCTAATTGCATACCCCATGTGAATGCACCCAACGAGGATATGAACAACAGATCACGGACCTACAACTTTCTGTGACAAACCAATTATGGTATTTCGCGAGACTTTCATCACTTTGCTAAGCTATATTGTTTAGATCTACTATTTTTTTGGTGAAAATTTTCTCCTGGTAGAAGCATCCCAAAAAAAATCTGACAACTATGCCCAAGACCTAATGCTTCCACTTGGTAAGTCTTTGTACCATGTAATCATTGTTCCCAATAAGAAGATAGGGAAACCCTTGCATACCAACTCAATTTTCGCATCGCAAAATCTCATGTTGTTGCAATAAGAATGCAAGAATTTCTTCAGGTCTATTGTCCCATCATAAATTTTAGCATGCAAAGGCAGCTTGAAGTCCTTTGGCATCTTGAATCTCAAAGATGTGGTGCCAACGGTGATTTTTCAGGATCATCATCTACCAATATATATCTTAACCTATCCTCATACTTAAGGTTCTCATGCTTTTGACTTTTTTAACTTATTTTTGGAGATTTTAGCTTGAGAGTGGGTATGAACTGATTGTACAGATGTTCTCTGTTCGTTTCTAGGAATGATGACAACGCTCTTCTTTCTTTTTCTTGATTTGTGTTAGGATATTTTAATTCCTTTTCATCGCCATTCGTATATTCCTTACTGTGTTCTTGTTCTCTACTAGGGATAAATTCTTGATCTTGACTGGGATGCATGCTCTTGTTGCATCCAGCTATTTGTTCTTGTGTATGGTGATTCTGAATTTTCTCACTTCTGGTGAACATCATTGTTTACTTTGAAGGGAATAAAGAACTAAAAGAATTTCCCCATAGATGGCGCCAAATGATGTGGTATTCCCAATTAACTAAAGTAACTGCAGTTCATCATATATTCTCCTACAAAATAGATCCCGAAAGTGATTCCAAGGAAAATACTCTAACGCTCAAGTCAGTACTTTTCCTTTAGATGATTAGAATTTCTCTATGTTGTTTCACTTACCTCATTTAGTGTTGTTGTCCTTGTATTTATAGGTGTCTACAATCGTGGTTCCACATTGTCAATGTCTGAGATTGTGGATTACATCATAGTTCCTACTATCTTGGTTCATGGGTAAATCTACAAATGTGGTTTCTCCTTTATCAGTTCGTGGCCAAGTTTTTCAGACAAGGCTCCACGTTTCTCAGTTTGTTTGCACCATTCATGTTTCGCTCTTGGGTTGGGCCTAAAGGCTAGCAGCCTCCAATTTATGGATTAGTGATGTGGTCCATAGGCTACGTATACACCATAAGTGGACATCAATCTTCGCCCTTGACATTTTAAGAAATGGTCTCTCCAATAGTATTGGGGTGCACTTCTGCCGTGCGCTGCGTTAAGACGTAGAAGTCCGCCGGAAACACCAACTTGCCAACTCAAACCATCACGTCCCACACTAACCCTCGAGAGCTAGCTTGGGAGTGATCGGAGAGTTGGACGATCACCCAGTGTCTCTAATTTCATCTATATCTAGGCTTTCATAAAGAATATATGGAATCACATTAATAGATACTCCTAAGTTGATCATGGAATTTTACACTAACTTTCCACCTAAGGAGATAAGCAAAAACATCCCGGGGTCGTTGCATTTTTTAGACAAATTCTTATGGTTCTAAATGGTGACTCCCTGACTTTCAAGTGTCCTACCTTCCTATTTGGTTTATTCCTCTTTTTAGTGCATGATAATTTCAAGAACTCGGCATAAGATGGCATATGCTCGATAACCTCTAGGATAGGAATGGTTACCTCAACCTTTTTGAAGACTCTCTGGATGTTAGCATCATTTTTCGCCACCTTCGGTTTCCCCCTAAGGACACATGGAAATGGTGGTGGAAGGGTTACTCTCGCCTCGGTGGGTGGAAGCTATTTGGACAGCTCCTTCTCGACAATGATCTCACACTCCTCGAAATTGGTCTTGTTGGCTTCAGAAATCCAATTATCTTCTTGCAAGACTTCCTTCTCGGGCTCACGCACTTCCTTCCCGCTCCTTAACTTTAGTGCGCTCACATTCCTTAGATTGATCTCTAGTTTGGGAAGGAAGTTTTCCAAACTCCTTGGCTTCAAGTTGGCTCACCGACGTGACAAGTTACCCAACTTGGATTTCAAGATTTTTTATGCTCTAAAAGGCCCTAGTACCAAGGTATTCAATTGCATTCCTTGTTTGCTCCGGAAACACATCATGCTTCTTGGCTAATTGGCCAATAGAATCCAAAATATCCTCTCGATATGAATTATAGAAGGAGGTGTGGTTGTTGGAAGGCCCTTCACCCCTTAGATAGATTCGAGGTGGAGCTTTTCCGCCTTGGCTGTACTCTTGAGCTTGATTTTCCTCGAGCCAACAAAAGTTGGGGTGATCGCGGTACCTAGGGTTGAAGGTGTTCGCATAGGGGTCTTGCCTTGCATCTCTTTGATTCCCTCGAAACCATTGTTGTTGTTGCCCGTACCAAATCGTTGCCTATTTCCATTCTTGAGATCCAATGATTTCACTTTTTCCAAGTCTTCAACCATTTGTGGACAAGCATCGGTTTGATGGTTAAGATTATATAAGCCGCAAATGTTGACTTAGTGGACTATTTCTTTCAAAAGTTCCTTATTCATTAAATAAAGAGCTTGGACTTTCTCCACTAACTTGGGAGATTGAGTTGGTTCATCCAAAGTCTTCACCCTAGACCTAGTACCAAATTGTCCCATCCCATTAGCCATGTCTTCACAAAGTGCCATAGCATCTTTCAAACTCTTGTTGGCAATCAAATTATTACACGCGGCATTCACCATCCTTATTTCATCATCGCACAACCCCTCGGATAAATATTAGACTAAGTTTCCTTCCTTGAATGGGTGGTAAGGACAGCTAGCCAACCATCTTTTGAATCTCTCCCAGTACCCATACAAGGACTTATTGGCATTCTGAGTGATGTTGGACAACTGCTTCTTCAATCTTGCAGACTTGGAGGCTTGGAAGTACTTCTCGAGGAAATGCATTTTCATGTCCATCCATGAGGTGATACATCTCGGTGGGAGGTAATACAACTAGTCTTTCAAGGTGTCTTGAAGTGAGAAAGGAAACGCCCACAAGTTGTAATCATCCTTCGAGAGCCCATGAGGCTTCATATTTGTGCACAAAAGATGAAATTCCAAAAGATGTTTGTTAGGATCTTTCCCGGCTATCCCATGGAAGTTAGGAGGTAATGAATCATCCCACTCTTCAACTCGCAATTGGCATTGGGTGGCAGTGAAGGAAAGGTGATACAAAGGGGTTGATTCTCCAAGTTTTGAGCCATCAATACCTCGAGGTGTGGTTGTCTTCTGCCTTCTTAACTGGTTCCTATACTACTAAGGTCAGTTCTTGTGGAACCTCCACTATAGCTCTCCTCCTCCTTCTTCTCCGACTATCTGAGTACTACGTTAGATAGTGTAAAGTCCATAAGTTTGTGGCACAGGTGTGTACCATAAACTACGAGCCTAACAATACCCAACCAAAAGAAACACTAGCAAAATGGATTAGAAGTACGTAGATCACTATAATAAAGTCTCAATAGCAAAAACCAACAGAGAAAAATTAAAAACAACACTAACTACTCAACTAACGTGCTATGCAAGTTAACAATTAAACTTTTAGACTAGCATCTCCGACAGCAGTGCCAAAATTTGACCCGCCTCCACTTGGGGTCGTCAGTAGCTAATCCAAGAGAAGGCTTGTGATCAAACAAACAGATAGAAATAATGAGCGACGATCAAATTTATATTTATATTCTGCTCCCTAACTCACTACTAAGCTACCTATGGGGTAGTTAGTGGCAACACTGGGTTTGTCCATACAGATGCTACATGTCTATTAGTCAACTAAACACAGCCATATACGGGTTGTCAATCCGCCTGTGTGTTAGGAAGAGCTAAATATTGTAAAATATATTTTTAGGGGTTTTTCAATTAACAACTACAAGCATATGAGATCACACGATATTAAACTATATAAACAAGAACTTGCGGGTATTTTCATAACATGATTGATAAATGGTTTCTATCCTTGTTCATTCACATATAAACATATAAACCTGTCTTATGCTCATGCCAAATAGTGTGGAGATAGCCAGGTATTTCCCCCTATGTGTCACACGTGGTACTTACCACAATGTTGCATCCCACTATCTCTGTAATTAGGGATGCACTCTAGTCCAGTGACACCACAGGCCATCCCTGTCATTTCACTCCCAATGCTAATGCACTCCCGCTTAGAGAAACAAATCCCACCTAAAAGAGCAATGCCTCGTGTAGGTTGCAACTGTTAGATATGAAAGTGAGGTCATTACATCTTGGACACTCCACTATGGATCTCAATCCCTAGGCCTAACGAGGAAAAGGAAAAGACACCTTATGATGACTCTAGAGTTGGCACAACTCTAGTTGCTACAAACAATTATGTTTAACCTTTTTGACTTTCAATTCTGCATTTCTTGGCTGAATTCCATCTACAACCACACTTTAAGTCTGTGGCCTCATATCTACTACATTCTTGCGAATGGCCTTCAAGTATCTTCTACCATTCTTGTGAATAGCCTTCTATACAGTGATGTCAAAATATCCACGGGAAACCTACTAATAAGATCATAAATGAGGACCTAGGTGCTCATGAATACAAAGTGTCCATTAGCTTCAATCAAGTCCACAAAACTTAGGATTTAGACAAGAAAACCAATAGTGATCGTCTAAACCCTTTATCGTATAAACCTAACTAAAACTAGCAATCTAATAGGTAAAACATGATAATTATTGTATCGAATTCATTGGTTAACACATGAAATATGGTTCTTATCAAGAGCACCTCTGGTTACTGAGGTGATCAAGGGTATGAATGATGAAGTGGTTAAGTTGCGGGCAGAGGTGGAGCAGTTCGAGGTAAAATGCAAATATTTGGAGATGAATGTGGAAATGTAGTATTTGGGTGTCTAGAAAGGTAAAGTGAATGCTAGACTGGTTGAACAACTCACTGAGTTGTAGAATGGAGTGTTCATGGATCTTAGGTACCCTCGAGCTCTGGTGAACAAATTGCTAAAAATGAAGGGTTTCTACAACATCTTTGATAAGATGTACTGTAATGTTACGGATGTGAAGTGGCAGCATTCATGGTCAAAGATACATGCCCAAAACCCCACTTTAGCTATGTGGGGTTGGAGAAAGCTAGTGCATTAGCTGAATTTAAAGTTGTTGCTAAGAAGAAATTGGATGTGGCCTATGAATGGAAGGATTCGAATGGTGGTCGCTATTTCTGCCTCCACAAGGAATTGGAAAATATTCCCAAGCTTTCCTTGCTTATCGAGCTTAGGGTGCGAGATTGAAAAATATGAGAATGATAATGTTGAGGAGAAGGGTGTTCTTAAAAACACGAAAACTGAGAATCTACAACAGCTTGTCCAACCTTTGGAAATGCTTGGCTATACCAGTGTGCTGAGTAGGAGTGATGTAAAGACAGTTGATAGCAATACCACCGAGTTGGGTATGGGAAGAGATGGGGAAGCTTAAATAGGTTTAGTTTGTAATTTTGGTATTTCAGTTGATTAGGTGATGTTTTCTACCTTAATGGAATGGTTTTTGTCAGTAATTATTGTTTGTGCGTTACATTTTATGTGGTTTGCCTTTTGAGGATTTATTCTGTGGATTAAGTGTTTTACCTTATTTGGGGGTTTTATTTGAGGGTTTCAATTCCTTAGGGGTGGTGATGCTTAGAGATTGTTGGATTTTCCCTAATTAAGATAGTTAAATGAGGCAAAGATTTTCTTATTGTGGGGTGGGGTTACTGGGATGTTTCTTATGACCTCATGACTTGTTTGTTGGGGGTTGTGCACTTGTGTCACTGGCTAGTGATTTTCTAGGCATACAAAACTGTGTACAATTTTCCCTTGGTCGCGCCATGTAGGTACTGTTGCAGTGATCCTATGAAATCTATGACTTGTGCTTAGTGTATTACATTTTGAGTAAGTTTCCTTATAATTGGAATAAGGTGTAATTGATTTTCTTGCCAAAGAGGCTAGGAGATATAGGGGATGGAGATTACCACGGCATACACAAAGATTTGGCTTATCTTCCTGTTATTATCGCTAGGTTAGGGTAGTGTTTTTTACTAATAGAGTCTGTAGGTGCATGTCCTTCTTATGTCATTTCATATAAACCATAAACTTATGAGGTTTTATGTAGGTTTTTGTAGGTTGGGCTATGTGGACCTATGGGCTATAGTTTCTTTATAAGGCGAGTGTGGGTATTCTTATGGATGTTTATGATTTTAGGTTGGGAGACCTCATAGAGTGATCAATGTATTGTGTGCACATTGGAATAGGTTGGTTAAGTATACTGAGGTAAGCCTTTCTTAGGATGGTCTTCAAATCCTCGAGGCTTGGGGCAGGTAGTGGTACACTTGTGTCGCTGGCTAATGATTTTCTAGGTGTATACAAAACTGTGTACAAACTCCTTGCAACCTTGCCAATGCGGGCTATCGTACCCAATAAGCGAAAGGTATCTCGTGACTTATAGTATGTGTTTGTAGGGGTTTGGGTTGGTTTTTCATAAGAATGGGGTATAGGGGGATTAGTTCTCGCTCCGAGCTTTGCGGAAGATCTCCACTTGTGCTCGCTGGATGGAATTTTTCAGGCATATGCGAGGTTGTTGGTAGTCTTCCAATATCCCTTGTGAGGTTAGGTGATTAATGGTTTTTATTTTTTTTATTAAGACTACGTTTAAGCATATGATAAGAGTGTCACGTGGGTATGAACTATTTTGGATATTTAATGTTGAACGTTCCATTTATCAAGACTGACTTTTTGGCTAATTAGTTTTTGAAAAATGTGTGAACATGTTCTTACTTTTTTTTAATTATAACGAGTTTTGTATGCCCAAGGCTTGGTTATGTCTATATAAAGGGCATGTATTGAAACTTTTTAACGCATTGTTTTAGTATATGGTGTTTTAGGTAGTTTTGTAGGGAGTGAGCTTGGAGTTGTCAATGGGAGAGATGTGAGATGATTTTCCTAGAAAGGTTTTTGTATTTTTAGTTGGGCATATTGCCGATTATGTGGTGGTTGAAGTTGGTTAGAGCATTTGCTCCACATAGTGTGGGTGCAAGCCCGTTAGCCTAAGGGCTATAGAGCACGCGGTAAGTGTCACTCACTGTTGATTTACTTGGTATGTATGTATTTGTGTGTTTTGATTTACTCCCTCTGTTTCACCAAGAGTGGTACACTAGGTTTAGGCTCTTGGATTAATGTGAAGAAAATGAGAGGTTGAAATTGAGTGTAGAAAGTAAAAAGTAGAATGAGTGGATGAGATTGTAGAAATCTTTCCAAAAATGGAAAGTGTGACATTTTTAAAAAAGCATCTCAATAAGGCAAGTGTGCCACTCTTAGTGAAACAGAGGGAGTATGTGTTTTATGGCTTGTCTTAGTATTGGAAAATGGGATAAGCGAATGTGGACTCAATGTGGATGATTTTGTCATCACATCATTTCAGAAGCCCATTAGACATAGGAAAGGGTGTCACTCTTAGTGAAACAGAGGGAGTGTGTGTTTTATGGCTTGTCTTAGTATTGGCGAATAGGATAAGAGAATGTGGAGTCAATGTGGATGTTTTTGTCATCACATCATTTCAGAAGCCCGTTAGACATGTAAGAGGAGTGTCTCACTAGGGATTAGTGGCCCAAGTCTTCTCAAGGGTGTAGCTTGGAGAAAGAGAAGCGTAGTGAAGCTAACAGCTTTTAACAAATATACCGCTTGTATTGCCTGGTGGTGTTTTAGGCGTGTAATCGAAGCAATATCATCTTACTCTTTGCCACGCTTTGCCACCGGGATAGTAGAAATGGTTGTCAGGCTTGCAAAGCAATGCAGGACTGGATTCACAAGGCTGGTCAACCATGGACACGGAGAGAAAATGTATGATATCCACATGTTGTTGCCATACTTGGTTTCAATGAGGATGGTGCCCCACCATGGGAGGAACTGCAGGGACTAGAAGGGATGTAGAAGGAGAACTGAAAACTATTGCTCTCCATTGACATCACCTTACAGTACTATGCAGTATGCAGGTCAGCTACTAGCTAAATATTTTCCTATGTAATAGGTTTAAGATTTGTTATGGTGTACAACCTTTTTCGAGAAAGTTGGATATGTGATAGTTTGTGAACTTAAGTTTTTCGTATGGGATTGGGGTGTATGAAAGGGAGATTATTATCAGAAGTTATGTTTCATGTTCTATTGTTGGAGTTATTAATTTTACATTGTTAGATTTTTGGTTTCAGTTATTATTGAGTAATTGAGCAACCGATACGGATATAATGTTTCTAGATACCTATATGTTTAGCATGCATGCTTTTGTGTTTAAGAGCTAACTATCCCTACATCTTCTATTGTTCGTAGGGGGTGGGGTTGTATAGCAATAATTTATGTATTGTATCAAATTGAACGAGGTAGTTATCATGTATGGGGTACGTACCTTTTAGCTCGTACCTTAATATTCAATTTTTTTGGTCAGGGATGCGGTCACGACCTGGGTGTGGCTTTTCTCCGCTCCTTATGTTACGTCATTTTATCATGACCTTGCTTGGTAGATTTTTTGTTCCCTCCCCCTGCGCAGCTTTGCTGGCTTAGCATCCTAGGTTTCTTCCTTTTGTTCATAGATGACAGTCTACAAATCTAGCATATGTTTGGCTCCGAAGAATGGTGGGTGCATGGCCGTTTCATTTTTATGGTCCTTCTAGGCTTAGTTGGGCCTTGTGCTGGCTGTTGTAATTTTCCTCTTCCATGTGCTTTATTTGTTGGGAACCTTTTAGTGTATTTATCGTGGCTACTTCCTTAGGCTTGTATGCCATTTTTTCTTTGGTCAAGCTTTCGTGTTGTGTTTTATGCCAGGCAATAATTCTAGGTTGGGTTCGGACTTTCTCAGGGGTCTTGAAATCCTTGACAACAATTCTAGGTTGGGTTCCGACTTTCTCAGGGGTCTTGAAAACCTTGACAGCTTCCAACAATCCCAGGGATATGTCAAAACCTAGAAAGAAAAAATTGATCCCCACAGTTAGGGCCACTGATGCGGGGAATCCCTTTCTGGTGAAGACAAACCTCAAGGTCAGTCTGAGGGACGATGTAGCTTAGGTACTCGCAACGGAATCCCTAGGGAGAAGCTTCGACACCCAACTCAATTCAGGAAAAATCTTATAAAATTTGTTTTCTTTAGTTATCACTTAACTTCTTTCGGTGTTTCATCTCTCCATTTACAAGCTTCTTGATTGTGCAATTGTGGCTTATGTCGTGTGTCCTCTTTGGCTAAATCACGGCTTAGTGGGGGTGCCACGGCAAGTAACCTGTGAAATTTTTTCTGGGCCAACTGTTTGTTGGAAAGCTGGTTTGGCTCGCTTCTTAGTACCGAGCGAATTGGTTGCAATGAATTGGGCCTTTTGTTTAGTGTTTCACAAGCTAGATATATACCAATCAGAAATGAAGGTCATAAATTAAAGCTGAAAATTTAAACTTGGTCTATAGTTTACAAAGCCAAAAAAAAGAACAGTGCAAAATTCATAATTATACAACATCCTCAAAAATTACAATGGCAATTCTAACCCTACAATACACCTCTATATACGCCTTTAATGTGCTGTAAAATTCTTCAAAAACCCATAAACATTCCCTACAAAAATCAGTGCCAAGCCCTTGAAAATTCCAGCAAAATCACAATATGTTCTTGGTAAAAATATTCAGAGGCCTCATTTTGGATTCCAACGTTCACCTAGCCCTACCAAGCCCCATGGGAGACTAATTGCTCTCTTTGTTGTATTTTCCTTTCATTGGTAGGCATCTCAAAGATAATGACGGAGGAAAACTTAACCAGTGAGGAAAGGCAACACTTGTGTGAGTTTCCATTACAGAACTGCAAGAATGGGTAGATCATACAAGGAAGAGAATCGAGGCAACTCAGATTTTTAGTTGTTCACTGAGAACAAAGAGTTGCATATGGTTCCAGTCAAAGTTGCAATGTGTGATACATCTTCCATTAGATGTGCACGGTAAGAAATTTGGGGAACCGGCCAACAACATAAAGGTCGTATGCCTTGCAGCTTTACAAGTTGTTCTAGCAAATTCCAGAAGGACCATTAGAGGACCAAGTGTTGGTTTTTCCCTTGGAAAAAAGCACAGTTTAACGGGCAGTGGCAGCAAGAGTTATAAGAAGTCACACTAATAACATCAACCCAACACTAACAGTTCAAAACAAGGTATCAAGGATAAAATATTGTTTGTTAAGGTTAGATCCTCATTTCAGATTTTACCTTATGGATAATGTCATCCATTTGGATGAAAAATGGTTATATGTGACAAAACAAACAATCTAATACATGTTGGCTCAGGATGAACCACATCCATTAAGAACCTTCAAACACAAATCACATATTGAGAAATCAATGTTTATGTGTGCTGTCAATCGGCCTCTATATGACATGAATGGCCAACTCCTGTTTGATGGGAATTTGTGGGTATTCCCCCTTGTTAAAAAATTACCAGCTATGAGGAAAAGTAAGGGTCGTCCAGTAGGAACGATGGAAACAAAGCCCACACCAAAGATAGAAATAGAGCAATTACAAGAAGTATGATCATAGAGAAGATTCTTCCAACAATAAAGGCACGCTGGCCAACATGGATGAGCAACGAGACAATGAAAAGGCACATACAAGGATTCATGCCTAGAATTCATATTTGTAGCTAACTCAGACGGTTTCAACATAATTCAACCACCAAATTCCCTAGATTTAAACATATTAGATCTTGGTTTTTTTCAATTCTATGCAGGACCTGCAACATGAGACCCCTAACTACTACTTGAGGGGTCTTTTAAATAATGTGTACAACGCATACGAGTGGGAAGATCTAACAACACTTAATAAGGTATTTTGTACTTATCAAGCATCAATGACAGAGATAATGAAAATCAAAGGATGCAATAATTACAAAATGCCGCATATGTCAAAGGATCACCAAATTCGAATAGGGCAACTACCAAGACTTTTATCATGAGATGAAAGTGTTGTTCGCAAATGAATGCAATATCTGGTTTCAATTCAAGATACATTATGCATACAGATGCTAATGGAAGCATTGGGTATATGACGAACTGATGGCAACACAAGGCAATCCTCTTTTGAATGGGTTGGAGTAGTAGTTTATTTTTGTAAAACCCTGAAACTTGTCTGTTTTGGTGTGGCAGACAAGTTTTTCCTGTAACCCATTTAAGTGACATGTTAAATTGTTTCATAAGGAGCCTATGTTTAGTTTTCCATCTGTAGCAAGTACTACAGGGTTGCTAATTCAAAACATGATCACAAGATACTCAACAAACACATTCACAACAAGTATGATTGGGATATGATTGCACATGGGTCAATGCACATTTATGTGCAAGTCAAGGCTAATCGATTCCTACTTGAAGTTGTGTTTCCATTGAATCTCATAATTAGGCAGCCAGCAGTAACAAAGTGACAATACAATAACCAGCATTAAGAACCAACAGCCAGCAGTAACAAAGTGACAAGACCATTACCAGCAATAAGAACCAGTAGTACAAAGTGACAACACAATATCGAACCCTGAAGAATGACCACCGTAATCATACAAATCCAAAGAGCAACATTAACACAACAATAGATTTAGTAACTAACACATTTGAAGTGTAACCAGCAAATTCACAACATATACAAGACTGAGTATAACATAAAGACTGGGAATAAAAAAGACTGAGCATAACATGAAAACTAAAAATATCACAAAGAACGAGCATGCCTCAAGGACCAAGCATAACAAAGACTGATCATAACACAAAGACTGAGCATAACACAATACTGAGCATAACATGAAAACTGAGCATAACACGAAGAACAATCATAACCACTAGTTTCATTCATAGCATACACAAAACACGAACAACATGAAATAAAGAGAACGAGACTGAACACAACAAGAAGATTCATAACGACAAAAGCATAACTAGTATGTTAAGTCATAGCATAACCCTAAACCCTTAAGGTATGAACCGGTTAGAAAAAAATAAAGCACCATCACATGCACAGACATAACCAGCAGATTCAGTGTCAACAAGACTGACCATAGCCACCGGACTGATATTCACTGGGACAATAGTGTAGTGGCAAATCATTTGAGGGAGGGAAGATGATAAAAGGAAGCTGAACAAGTCGAGAGTGAGAGGGGGGAGATAAAATGAGAAACCCTAATTTTTTTTTAAAATAAAACATTTGTATCATTCGTTAAAAAAAGTGGGGGTACAAAGTGTGGAATAGTATTCTATTGAGAGATTGTATTTCTACCGTTCTTTGTATTTTGAGCTAATAAATGAGCAATCAAGTTATGATGTCTAATTCATGACAATTCTAGACATCGATGAGTTTTAACTAGTCTAGTTGTGTCGTTAATGATAAGGCTAAAATCTGATAGATATTCATTATGGTTTTTTAAGGCATTTATAACCAATTATGCATCTCCTCATATACAGTTGACTTGGATGCCTTTTCTTAAGGATGTTACTAAAGTTGTTCAAAGGACAATAGTTTTTGCGTGTTTCACCATATAAATAATAGGTTTGCATTGTGTTTCTCCATACAACCAATTTCCATTAGAGGAACATACATACCAACTTAAGCAAGTGCTAGTCAAAGATATAGCTGCATCAAAGTAAAGTGTGTTTCCATGCACTAGCATAAGAGTATTTGAGTTTTGACTCAGTGAGTTAAATCAAGAACCACGACTCTCCTTGGTCAGTTTAAATAGTAGTTTTATAGCATACTTGAGGTTGAATTTCACATTGTTCTCCGTGCAGAAGCTTGTTTCGGTGGTACAAAAGTTGGGATAACATGATATTTGGAATGGCCATGTCTAGTGAGTTCAATTCCTTAATGAGATCTTGGACCCACAGGCTCACATTTCGTTGTTCAAATTTGAAGATCATTCCATGTAGGTCTGCCACAAACCATAACTGTTATGCTAGAGGACAATGAAAAAATAAATGTTCCATTGAGGTGTCCTCTATAGAGCAGCTTATACAGTAAGCTTTGGCATGCGCATGTCTGAGCCATAAATTAGCTGTTGATGGTAGATTGTTCTTGCATAGTCTCCATATGAAGTTTCTAATCTTTGGTTGTCCTATTAGGATCCAAATCTTATTCTAGTGTGGATAGAGGCCTTAACAACTTCACGCCATATTCCCTACACAGGACAAATTAGAATAGTTAAGACCAATATTGTATCCTGATTTGATCGGATATTTACCTTTCATTGTTGGGTGCCAAATCCATATGTGAGGATGTACGGAGTTGATACTCCCTGGAAAAGACAGTATGAGAATGGACTCTTCATAATTGAAGATGCTTCGGATCAAATCTTCATACCATGTAGTGCTAGTATCAGACATCGGGTGGCTGGCATTTAAATCCTCTTGGAAATTTTTCAGCAATGATGTAGGCTTTTGGTCCACTGATATTGGTATCCAAAGACCATGTTTCATTCTTGTGTCTGTCCCTGGCCCAATCTTTTTTCAAATGCCCTTAGATAGTAACTTCCTTCCTTCTAAAATAGATCTACATGCATATGAAAGGTCCCACCTCAGTTTTGCCTCTATGAAATAATTCAATGGAAAGTATTTAGCTTTCAAAAGCTGCAATAAGGTGGAGTTTGGGTTAATCAACAGACCCCCAAGCTTGTTTTCCTAGCATTACTATATTGAAAATCTTCAAGTATCTAAATCCAAGTCTGCTCATGCCTTTTGGAAAGCATAATTTGGTCCATGTTGCCCAATGAATTTTCTTATTTTGAGAAGAATTTCCCCACCATTAGTGGTTGTACAACTTATATATGACGTTATAAGATTATAGGGTAGTAAGAAGCACGACATTGTATGAGTTGGGATAACGTGCAATACTGATTTGATTAGTGGGAGGTCGTCGACGTACCTCTCAAAGTTAATACTTTTAAGCCTTAATGCTTCCTATCTACAATTAAGTAGATAGTAGCAAGTTGGGATCGTCCACGAGAATAGAGATCTTTTCAAGTGTTTAAACATATATAGGAGAAAACATACTAGGCATATACATACATAGATACATATAAAAGCATGTAAACAAGGGGGGTTTTGGTTGGTTTTTTATCCTAAGTTATCAAATTGAAATACAACAACTAGCAAAGCAAGAGAACTATGCTAATCATGCAATACAACTAAAGATACGATGAAAACAACAATTAACGGAACCGTGGGCGCAATTGACTTCCACTTCTAAGTCTCTTATCCATCATTGAACATGCAACCTATTTACTACTTTCACTACTTGTTGTGAAGACTAAACATCTATCCTTCTTAGATAGTAGTTTGCAAGAGTGAATTTGACATCTCTTATCAAACCTCACCAATGACTCCCGTAGTCGAACACGACTAAAAGTATCCCATTGCTGGCATTTAGCACGAAGAATTAACAAGCTTGGCAACACATAAAAACACTACAATGTGTCTAATCATTTAACCAATTCGTGCATTTACACAAGATTAGTCAAGAACGATCGACATTTATAGAATTCTCTCATTTGCTACAAGTAACAAACATGACAAAGAGTTCAACATTATTATATTCATCTAGTAATTATCAATCCATCAACAAAATAAAAAACTCTAAATCATACTTTTGGATTCCTGTCAAGAAAAGGTGAAATCAACCCATTTCCCCAAACCCTTACAAGCATATCATACAAGTACTTCTTATACTCAAGCTTTCAATAACATTAATTACATTAACAAACACATTCAATGCTCCATAAATGCATAATAGTAAGAGTATTAAATAGGCTACAAATTGTTCTTAAGACATGGGCTTGGAAGCCTTAGTCAATTGCTCTCAAGAACTAGATTTAGCTACAAGAGTTCATACTAATTAATGCTAAACAACCAAACATAATACAATAGAATTCAAAGGTGAAAATGAAAGAAAATAGGGTTAAGAATAGTACCAAAAATGCATAAGAAGAAGATATGAATGAGAGGAAAGAAAATGCTATTTATAGTACAAAAAGGATAATGTTAGGTTCTGGCCACCCGTTAGTCGCGACTCACGATGGGGTGCCAGAACTTAACCTTTTTTTCTTTTCTTCTTCTTGTGGTAAACACTTATCTTCACAATGATTCCTCTCATTTTTCAAGTCTTCAACACTTTGAAGAAAGTCTTCAAAGTCTTCAAAAATGATCTTCGATGGCCTCCGGTCTTCATGTCTTCGAAGCAATTCTTCAAAGTCTTTGAAAATGTGATCTTTGATGGGCTCCGGTCTTCAAGCCTCTGTGTTCTTCCTCTGTTATGAAAAATCCACTTAGAAGAGGTAAAAGAGCGTAAAGTTGCTCTTACCCCTCCTAAGAGAATTTCAAGGTAAAACACAAGCTCTCGATAATAAAAGAGCACAAAAGTGACCCCAAAAGTACTAAATTATGCACATAAAATGGACACATCAAACCTCCCCACACATAAACCTTACTCGCCCTCGAGTAAGAAAAGATCCAAGCATACGAAGGGAATGACATATCCACACCCTAACTACTAATCCCCCAAGTCAATACCTCACAAAACTCTCAATATCACACATCCCAATGTTAAGGTCAAATGAGAAGTTTCCCACAACCCCCATTTCCTAAATCTACCCTAACCATATCAACCCATCAATTCATTGATATCCCTAAAACAACTCCAAATCCCGAATTGGCAATCCCAAATCCAATGATGCAAGGTGAATCTAAAGAGATGTATAAGGTTTAAAACTCATGCTCCACTTTATATCAATAGATCAACCTAAAAATGAAGCATATTAATGATCAAGAGTTTCATAACTTACTTTGTCTTCTCCCATTAAATTTTCCACTCCCAAGAGGTCCTCAAGATGTCAAGCTACACGATCCATCTGTATGGCCACCACAACCTTATGACTCCAACGCCGGCAAATGAGTGAACACTTAACATTTTTCAATTTCTCTCATTTTCTGTCATTTTGCCTACGAGCCCTTTCAGGTTTTCATCCTAGCCACACATCATTTTTTTGGGCTTACATCTCACCTTTTTCCACACATTTAGCCTCTCATTTTTGCCTAGGTCACCCTCTCAGGTTTTCGACTTATCCGGGCCCCCAATGTTGCCTAAGATGCCCTCTCGGGTTTTCAACTTAGCGGGATTGTTTTTGTTTATATTTTCTTTTCTTTTCTTTTCAAAATTTTCAAAAATCTTCATGTTTCTCCAATCCAAAAAGTAGCAAAGTTCTTTCCAAATGTTAAGGCTAATATAAGTATCAAAGCCAACATTATCCAAGTACATCAAAAGAAAAACATCCCAAAACAAAAGGCAAAAAATCCAAAATAAAATAAAAGAGTTATCCAAAAGTAGCAAGTCTCCAAAGTATCTCCAACCCCAATCACCTCAAAGTAGATACCCCTCCCCGCACTTAGAACACTACATTGCCCTCAATGTAGACAACAGGGCCAAAACGTACAAAGCGAAGTATGGAAAGGGTAAGGATATGGTACTCACAAATCACTGATGTAAGGAAGAAGGGACACCGCCAAAATAGCGTTGTTGATAATGAGCCAGCCAATCTGTGCTCCTCTACCTCCTAACTCTCCACTTCTCTGCTCTCGGATCGAGGCCTGAGACACCGCCTGCCTGGGACTGCATCTCATGGATGTGAACTAACAGGTGATCAATCTCCTCATCCATATCGATCAAGGTCTGGGAGATAAACACGTTGTGCTCCAGTATCATGTTGTCCCTACAGCGAAATCCATCCTGCATAGTCTGCATCATCCGCTCATAGAAATCTAGTGGAGGTTGGGAGTAGTGAAGTGGCACATCGTCCTCCTGTATCGGCTCGGTCTCTGATGGAGGCTGCGGGGAGTGCTGCTACTTTCGCTTAGAGAAAGGTAGGCTGCTATCATGGCATTGGACAGGGGCTAGACCAAGGTTGTGGAGCTCGCACTGGAAGTCCTCTCTGCATGAGAAGTTAGGTGAAATCGCTAAGTCTCCTAGAGGTGTATCAAATTCCAGCTTCATCTTGTTAGGCTAAGGAAGTTCCATGAATGTGACCTTCCTGGCGACATACAACCAGTGGAATAGCCCCGTGGTTTGGGTGGAACTGAGAATCTCAAATCAAACCAAACTCTTACAGTGATGAGGTAGGAAGTGCACCTCTCTAAGGGTGGGAAGTCAGCCGGAGGAACCAATCGTAGGTACTCAGCTAAGAGGCCTATCATACCTCCGACCATGATCTTCCCCATTGGCTTTCCTGCCACCTCTATAATTCTCTTCATCCACAACTCAGCCCACAACCCGAATCATGGTCCCTCACTCGTCAAGCGCCATAGAAAGTGAATGTTGTTGTCTAGCACATTTGTCAGCTCCACCGAGCAAAGTACTGTGCCAGCCAACAGTTGGTGCACATAACGAAGTGCAGGGTGGATGATGACACTGCTCTTGTCATGGGAGTTCTTTCGCCTCATGTTGATGACATTCCAAAATTGCATGTCATCCTCGATCGATGGCTCCTGGGCCTGTGGGTCCAACCTGGCCCGTATCTCCGCAGTATCAAATCCAAACGCCTCCTCAATTGCGAGACGATCATTTTCGAAGATATATCCTCCAAGTGGAAATAAATATACCTCTCACATGATTGATCATCTCTCATGCTGCAGATCCTGACCATGGACAGGACCTCTAGCATGTATCTCCAGTAAGAGGGTGTGTTCCTGCCCATGAATCCTTCCATTCCTCTTTGGCGAAGAGGCATCTAACAAGCTGGGTGAGCCCAAGAGTGTCTAGTGTGGGTACGTCTACAAAACTTGTCTCCTTGAATTGACGACTTGCCAGAGCCTCCCACCACTCAGCACAGGACCCGGTGATCCGGGTGAAACCCATGTACCTATCCTGCGGGGGAGGTACATGGCTTGATTCTGGAGCCGGTTGTGGAGGCGGAGGTGGAGCGGTGGTACACCCGCCTTAGGGAGGAGCCATATCTAACAACCACAGCTAACAAGTCAAACACACGGGAATATGTGTATATGCAATATTGCAAATTCATACTCAACCTTAAACTAGTTCATCATCACAAGCCAAATCAAGTTCAAGCCTACTAGTTCAAGTTCTACTCACAATTGGACATACAATCCATATTATGTACCACATGCCCATATTATCAAGTCCATGAAGTTCTCACATAGTTGAAATCGAATAAGCCATATCTCAAAATCACAGTCATGCCTAATTAGTTTAGCCACCATTAGTACATTCACAATGTCCACATTCAAGTCTCATGGCTAAACTACCCTAAGAAAAATACCATTTCAAAGCACAATAACATTTTATCCAAATAACAACTAAGTCTCATCAAGGGCCAACATGCCTCATATCTAGTATAAACCACAATCCATTCTCAACCAAAGCAACACTAATAGTGCAATGCAAGCATAATACCAATACGAGCAACTCAATACACTCAAAGTGATTATTGTTGTTATCCTACATCCAACCAAGCTGCAACCATAAAATTGCAAGCACAATACATTCCTAAAAATCAACCAAGTTCCAACAATCTAATTTCCTAAGGCATCACACATAACCCACACAATATCCAATAAATAGAGTATACAATCATAATCACAATTAGAGTTCAATAAGGTGAAGAAATGTATCACTTAGATGCTTTGGAAGAAGAAAGAAGGGAGCCCACAATCAATTCGAAATCAAATTTCCCAAAGTCACAAATCCCCAAATTCTAGGGTTTGTGTTCTTCAAAATTTTATGGTGATTTGTGGGTGGAGATTGGGAAGAAGGATTGGGGGTATGGAGTGATGGCGGTGAGGTGGTGAGCGGAAGCGAGGTGGTGAGCGTCGGGAAGGTGGTGAGCGGCGGTAAAATGGAGAAGATTAGTGTTAGTGGCAAAAAAATGAATCTGCCCATTTTTTAAAATAGAGATGTATGCCAGTCGCAACTCACAACGAGTAGGTAAAATAATGCCAGAAATCATTTTTTACGTTGCGACTCGCGACGAGTCAATTGCGACTCACAAAGAGTCAATTGCGACTCACAAAAAGTGGAGCCCGAGAGCTCTACTTTTAGAGCTCCCAATAAAAGAGCTCTCAATAGTGAGACAAAATTCTCTCTGGAGAGAAAAAAGGACGCAATCCTTCTCCTGAAAACTGGAGCCAATTTTCTTCCAGTTTCTCTCCTACGATTCTGAGTTTCCGGCAAGGAATCCAACATTAATGTCAGATTCCTCGCCGGGCATCTTTCGGTGTATGATTTGTGCTTGAATTTGAAGATTTGATCTTTGGATCTGGAGTTTTTTGGGTGAAGATCAGACTTTTTGATCTTGAATTCATTGATGGAGCGGATTAGATGAAGATCTACCATTGTTCCAAGTAAGTTTTAATCTTTCGTTGATAGATCTAATGTGGATGATTGATGAGGGATTTATTTATGATGAATCTGTGTGGATTTGTATGGATGATTATTTGTTTATGGTGGATAGTTAATGTGATGTTCATATTGGATTGGAAGTAGAGATGAATTTGAGGCATAAATTTTTTAGTATTTGGAAGTGTTCATGATGGATTTGATGAGAGGGCATTCATGTGATCAGATGCGCCACTTTCCATGATTGTTTGCTTTAATTGTAATTTCGACCAGATAGCTATGTGTTAGGCCAAGAATTTAAATTTATTATCTTGACTGATGAACATTCATGTGGGATTCAAGATTTTGGGTGTTTGAATGTTATTGTTTGAAGGGGTTGATGGTTTGGGATTAGTCGGATTCAAGACAGATGTTTGGAGATAATTGGTTGAATTGGAATTATCAACGACGATAGGCCCAAGGTATTTTCCTCGTTGTTTCAATCTCATGATAATGTTCAGATCTAGATGAATGGAGGAGCAGATTTTTCATAAAGGATGGATTATTTGGATGATGATTGTTAGAATTTTCCGAGGGTTCGCTGGAAAAACACTTTTTTCGGTGAGTTATAATGCTTGTTATGCCTTGAAAATTTTGGATTTCGTTTTTTATGCATTATCCAATCGGAAAAGCAACTGGTAATTTTTGGATTTTGGAGGTTGGAGTTTCGGATTTTTCGATTGGATGTCGCCGGAAAAATGCTATTCCGACACGGGTAATGCATGAAACAACCTTGATTCTCTGTCCCTAGACTCGGATTCCTATTGCTTCATGCTTGAGATGCTTCTCACGGCTGGAAAAGAGAACAAAGGAGTGTTGATTTGGTTGGTTTTGCTCGCCGGAAAACTGCAAATCCGGCAAGGGGAATGGTTAATTTTTGGCCGGATTTCACATGCCAAGGTTTGGGGGAATAAAATTCAACATTTTAGGTGCTAAATCCGGTCGGAATTGCACAAGCGAAGAATGCCCAGATTTGGATGGAATTGTTTGCCAAATTTTTGCGGATCCCAGCGAGTTTTTCTAGATTCCGGCGGTTCTCTGACGCCGAAAAACTGCAAGTCTGGCGAGGATCAAGCTCGGGCGCCGCAGGGTCATTGTACCCAAACAGAAAAAAAAATGGGTCAAAGCCTAACTAGGGTTATGACCCGGTCAATGGCGGCGCGGGTCATATGACCCGCTAAGGAGGTGGCTGGGTCAGCAAAACAAAACCTAGAGTTAAGGTTGTAAGGCCGAGCTACTGGGCTGAAAGTAATTAATCTCATGGGCCAAAGTTGGGCCGAAAAGGAGAGCTGATCAAATATAGGGCGGATTAAATTCATGAAGAAATGGGTCAAGGTTATAACCCGGTTTTAACCCGGCAAAGGCCGCTACATGAGGCGGCAGCTGTGGTCAAGTTGAAACCCTGGCGGTACTGGGCCAAGCTGCTGGGCCAAAAAGTGGAGCTGCTAGGCCAAGTGAAAAACCAAGCATGTGGGCTGAATTCAAGGTGTTCTGGGCCTAATTAAATAGAAAATTTTCAGCCTTCATGGACTATTCTTGGGCCAAATTTGCTTCTACTTAGGGCTCTAATTTGTGGATTTTTGTTGAGTTTTGGCCTTATCTTTGGGCTAAAATTGTATTAGGTGGATAATTGCACATTTTCCCCTCGGGGGATGGGAGAGAAGCCTTTCTACATTTGGTTGCACGACCATAGGAGTTGGGTAGTGGTTAATTAATTAGCGTACGCGAATTTAATTAACCTATTGCAAGTTGTTACATGGACTTGACGGTCATTACGCGCTTTATGCTCGCACTACACTTCGTGTTAAATTAGCATACAGCTGTCCATTTGCTCAAAATAGAGTGGGCGATTACATAATCGCTAGGCTTGACGCATGTCGTATAAGTTGTGTCTGTTCTTTCCATCATTAGGGGGGCTGTTTTTTAGAGGGATCCACAAGAGCTATTTGCACTTCCTACGACACTCTTGCCCTCTAACATAGCCTCGGTTCATACCACGAGAACATTTGAAGGCTAATAACACCCCTCTTTCTTCACCTTAGGGGTGTATATGGTAGAAGCTGCTCCTCCATTGGCGGTCCTAGCTTCATTCGGATTCAGCAACACTAGCACACCATGGCGACCATTCAAGACCCGAGTACACCACACTCGGCTGCACTTTTTTGTCTACCACTGGCGTCTTCTTCATTATTTTCTTCAAGACCCGAAACCCAAGTCTCGGCTGCGATGAGGTTTTCATATGAAGAGCCAGTACACATTTCTGGTTGCTATGTAAAGGTCCAGATTCACATATACATCTGGACTTGCATTTATTTTTCCCTAGGCTTAGCATTATCTAGCTTAGGGTTAGCATTTTTTTATTTTTAAAAAAAATTTGGGGGGGGGGGGGGTGGTTACCCATTTGGGTAAACCCCCCCCCCCCCCCCCCCCCCCGCATCTTTTTCCCTAGGTTCCATTTAGCATAGGGTTGGATTATTTTGTATTTGGTAGGGCTCTACTGTGGGTTCCACCATTTATACTATTTACCGTATTTACCCGAGAGCTCTACTTTCACACAAAATTCCTAATTTTGTTGCGACTCAAAAAGTAGAGGCCGAGACCTCCATATTTCAACCAAAATCCCAGATTTTGTCACGACTAGCGACCACTTGGTCGTGACTCACGATGGTTCACCACGACTCGCAAAGGGTGGAGGCTGAAACCCAAAAATCTCACCAAAAATTACTGAGCCTTCCGCGACGATGTGGTCGCAACTCGTGACAGACTACTAACCTGGTACTTAGAAAATTTTTCTAATTCCTCCTCTTGTCCAAGTCTGTCCTTCTTGACTCCAAGAATTTCTACCTTCAAAAGTCCAATGCCTTGGCTTCAAAATTCCTACAAAATCATTGAAAAACAACCCGTGAAAAGCACAAAACAAAACAATGAAACTATGATAAAATCCAAAACTAAGAAACATCAACGGAAAATCACAAATGACGATCCAGATGATCAAAACCAAGTTTATTTAACGTTGTTGGCATGACTTACTCCCTTTTCTTGGAGTTTACTCACAAAATGAACCGAGATGATCGGTCCCTTTTCCTTGGTTAGGGTCAAAACAATCGGGATTTGCATCATCCCCCAACAAAACCTTCTTCAAGTAGCTTAGGGTTTCTTCATGTTCCCTTAACATCTCCAACAACTCACCTTTTTGTTCCATGGTGATCTCAAGCACGTAAGCATTCAAGGGTTTCTCTCATTTTCGAAGGGATGAATATTTAATTGCTTTCAGTGGTGGTTTGCACTTTTCCACCGAAGTCTTCTCAAGAGAAGGAGGGGGAAACACCCTTACTAGTTTACCCGCGGACACACGAAAAGGGTTGGATGCTGCGTTCCCAAGGGTGCATTCGTCGCTTCTTTCCTTCAAGTTAGTACTAACAACATGTTAAATCAAATTATCACTCAAAACATCATCTCTGGTAACATTTAAGGAAGAACTACCATTTCTGGGCTCAATTTCATATTGCTCATCTTCATTAATAACATAAATAGTTTGGCAAGAATGATATCTACTAGGATAATCAATAGAATTATTAGTGTCAAATTCTACCCTCTGCCCCTTAAATTCCATGGCCAATGTTCCTCTATGCACATCAATTATGGTTCTTGAAGTCTTTAGAAATGGCCTTCAAAAAAAGCATAGGTTTAGCACTATTGTCACTTCCCATTTCATGAACATAAAAGTCTGCGGGGAATGTCAAAGAATCCACTTTCACCAACACGTCCTTCACAATACCTTTCGGGTATGTGCTAGAGTGATCGGCTAGTTGGATAACAACCCCAGTTTTGTGAAAATTGCCTAGATTTAGACTGTTATACAAGGAGTATAGGATCACATTGATTGAAGCACCTAAGTCTAGCATGGCCTTGTCAACACATTTGCCTCCTATCTTACAAGGGATTGTAAACATTCCCAGATCATCACATTTGGGGGGCATTTCATCATTGAACACGGCGGACACATATTCACTCTTCACATTCTTTTTCTTATTTTTCAATTATTGTTTCCTATTGATGGTACACAATTCTTTAAGGAATTTAGCATACCTAGGAACTTGATTCAGAGCAGTTAAGAGTGGAATATTTACCTCGCATCTGCAAAAGAGTTCGTATATGTCCTTGTTATCCTCCTTGGTCCTCTTATCCTTTAATGCTTCCAGAAATGGTTGTTCCGACATATAGATAGGTATCTCCGCCCCTCTTGATTTATGTGAGGTGGGGATGAGGTCTCGGGATTTGATCCCGGTCTTGGCACAAATGTCTCCACCACTTTTTCGTCTCATTTGCTCCCCTTGGCCAACTCCTCGGCCTTCTTCTCATGATATTCTTCTTTCTCAACCTTTCGCTCAACCCTTGCTTGGGGCTCCTTCACATCCCTTCCACTTCTCAATGAGATTGCACTCACATTTTGTCGAGGATTAATCTCTGGTTGGGAGGGAAGTTTGCCTTTTTCTCGGGCCTCCATCTGATTCACCACTTGAGCTATTTGGCTCACTTGAGTTTCCAAGTTCTTAATACTTGCCTTAGCTTCATCTTGGAATTTCTCACTTTTCTCCACACATATGCCCAACTGCTGAATGGCTTGCATCACCTCATCCTTTGTTAACCCCGAGCTCTCCCCTTGGTCTCGGGGTTTGTCTTAGAACCTTTAAAATTTTTGTTTAGGTGGCCTATATTGTTATTGAGGAGGCTAGTATGGTTGAGGGTCTTAGCTTCCTTGAGGGTTTCCATACCGAAGGTTTGGGTTATCACAATTTCCCCAATTGTACGGCCGGTTTTGGTACCCTTGGTAGCCTTGATTCCCTTGATATCCCATGGCACTCACCTCCTCGACATAGTCCTCTTGCAAAGTATGGCAAGTGTCCGTAGGATGCGCCAAGTAACAAATTTCTCATGATTTAACATGTGGCGCATTCCTGGGCTTCGTCATCCACGATTTCACCATTGATGCAAGGGCAGAGACTTGGTCCTCGAGCTTCCCACTATTTGAAGAGTCACTTGCGGGCATTGGATTTCTCCTTCTCAAATTGGCCCTTGAGCTAAGGTTTCTCAATTTTTCCGCTAGCTCCTCATACAATTGCATAGCCTCGGAGGATGTTTCGTTCCTAAGGGTGCCACCACAAGAACTTCTTACCAACCTTTGAGGATCATCAAGAAGGCCATTGTAGAAGTAATAAACCAAAACCTCCTCTGAATAACCGTGGTAAGGGCAACTTGCAATAAGCTTTTTGAACCTCTCCCAATAATCGAAGAGAGATTCTTCATGCCATTGGAGGATGTTGCTTATGTCCTTCTTCAAGGCGGCGGACCTCGAGGCTGGGAAGTATTTGGCTAGAAACTTCATTTTCATATCGAGCCAACTCTTGATGCTCTTGGGTTGTGGGTAATGGAGCAAATTCTTGCACCATCCCTTAGTGTGAACGGGAATGCCTTCAACTTATAGAAATCTTCATCCACTCTATGAAGGACCATACCATAACACAAGAAGTGAAATTTGGTGAGGTGTTTGTCGGCATTCTCCCCTTTCCTACCAAGGAAAATGGGTAGCATGATGATGAACCCGGTGTTTAGCTCAAAGTGCTCGTTCGGTCCACCTACGGGGATACTCAATGCACATTGGTTGTTGATCGAGGTTGAGGGCCATGATGTCTCTTAAAGAAGCTAGGCCCAAAGGAATCTCTCTTTGGTGGAGAGAAGGAGCTCACCCTTAAAGAGGAGGATGTTGAGGTCCCCCTCCCAGATGCTTATCTCCGTGCTCAAGTTGATGTTCCATAGAGGAAGAGGTATCCACAAAATGGTCACTAGGAGGAATGTTATTCACACTTTTCAAAGAAAGCCTCCTAGCCCATCTCAAATTCAACTGTAACTCGGGATTGTAGTGTATGGGTTCTTGTGATTAGGATTGCGTACGAACCATGCACCAAGAACTCGAACAATACGTCTCCAAGCCAAGTGAAAATGGCAAATCAACTAAGAAATCAAAATAAAAGCAAACTAACAAATATTTACAATTAGCATATAATCACACATAATATGCCCAAACACTTAAAAATAAATGCCTTTTCCCTGGCAGCAGCGCCAAAATTTGGGAGGTCGTCGTCGTACCTCCCAAAGTTAGTACTTTTAAGCCCTAATGCTTCTTATCTACAATTTAGTATATAATGGCAAGTCGGGGTCATCCACGAGAAGAGGGATTTTTTCAAGTGTTTATACATATATAAGAGAAAACATGCTGGGCATATACATACATAGATACATATAAAAGCATGTAAACAAGGGGGAGTTTTGGTTGGTTTTTTATCCTAAGTTATAAAATTTAAATACAACAATTAGCAAAGCAAGAGAGCTATGCTAATCATGCAATAAAACTAAAGATGCAATGAAAACAACAATTAACAGAACCTTGGGCGGAATTCACTTCCACTTCTAAGCCTCTTATCCATCATTGAACATCCAACCTATTTACTACTTTCACTACTTGTTGTGAAGACTTAACTTCTATCCTTCTTAGATGGTAGTTTGCAAGAGTGAATTCGACATCTCTTGTCAAACCTCACCAATAACTTCCGTAGTCGAAACACAACTAAAAGTATCCCATTGATGGCATTTAGCACAAAGAATCAACAAGCTTGGAAACACTTATAAGCACTAAATCGTGTCTAAGCATTTAACCAATTCATGCATTTACACAAGATTAGTCAAGAACGATCAACATTCATAGACTTCTCTCATTTGCTACAAGCAACTAACATGACAAAGAGTTCAACATTATCACATTCATCTAGAAATTGTAAATCCATCAACACAATCAAAAACTCTAAATCATACTCTTAGATTCCTATCGAGAAAAAGGGAAATCAACCAATTTCCCCAAACCCTAACAAGCATATCATACAAGTACTTCTTATACTCAAGCTTTCAATAACATTAATTACATTAACAAACACATTCAATGTTCCATAAATTCATAATAGTAAGAGTATTAAATAGGCTACAAATTGTTCTTAAGACATGGGCTTTGAAGCCATAGTCAATTGCTCCCAAGAACTAGATTTAGCTACAAGAGTTCATACTAATTAATGCTAAACAACCAAACATAATACAAAAGAATTCAAAGATGAAAATGGAAGAAAATAGGGTTAAGAACAGTACCAAAAATGCAGAAGTAGAAGATATGAATGAGAGGAAAGAGAGTAATTTATAGTAAAAAAAAGGATAAGGTTAGGTTTTGGCCACCCGTTGTCCGCGACTCACAACGAGGGTGCCAAAACTTAACCTTGTTTTCTTTTCTTCTTCTTGTGGTGAACACTTATCTTCACAATGATTCCTCTCATTTTTCAAGTCTTCAACACTTTGAAGAATTTGGGATTTCTCTAGTCAATGGTGTTTAGACTAAACATGAGTGAGGAATTATTAAAATTTACCATCTGTCTTGAAGCTTACTCATAGTTTTTCAATGCATGTCTTTAGTATGCATGCCTATTGTAGAGTTGTTTCTCCTAGAATCACCATATCATATGTGTACAATAGATGAGATAGTGCCGATGCATTCCTCGCAATCTTCAACCCATGCCGATTTTTGTGTTTGATTTCCTCTTGTACCAAATGGGAGAAGACCTCGCTATATATAATGAAGAGATACGGGAACATGGAATCTTCTTATCTTATACCTCTCATTGGCATGATTTTTCCAAAGTATTTCCCATTTAGTGTGAATGATAATCGTACTGTCGATATACACCTTTCGATCAGGCTAATGAAAGCTTGATCAAACTACATTTTTTCAAGGGTTTTTAGCAAAAAGTACCATTCGATTCTATCAAATTCTTTACTCATGTCCAATTTGATTGACATTTGGCCTTTTACACCCTTCTTTTTCCTTTTGATATAATAATGTGCTTCATGAGCGATGATGACATTGTTTGTGATCATTTTGTTCTTAAAAATGTGCTGTGATGGGTGGAAGTCACTTTTTCTAAGACAACTTTGACCCTATTATCGTTTCATTTGGATATACGATATACCACATTACATAAACTAATAGGTCTTAATTAAGAGATCTCCCTTGGTTTTTCCACCTTTGGGATTAGCACAACATTTGTATCATTAAGGTCATTCATAAGCTTACCCTTGTTCAGATAATGCAGTGCTGCCTAGGTAACCTTTGGTCTTACAATGGTCCAATACCGTTGGAAGAATGATGGGGACATTCCATCAAGACCCGGAGATTTATTTGGAGCCATATTCTTCAGGGCAACATATATGTCACTTGGAGTGTAGGGCCTTGTTAAGCTAACATTCATTGCCGAAGAAACTTTGGATGAGACCTTGTCAGCCATGTGATTTATGATAATTGGGGAAGGATGAAAACTTTGAAACTGAGTTTGGAAGTGTCCCCAGATGATGGTTTCCATGTCTTATTTATTTATTCACCATTGCCCATTATTGTTAACCAATTGTGAATGGTATTTCTTCTCTTATGCTTATTTGCAAAAGAATGGGAAAATCTCGTGTTTTTGTCCCCCTTTTCAAGCCAATGTTGCTTTGCTCTTTGCTTCCACCTTGCCTTTTCCATATAAAGCTGTTTTTCTAGCTGAAACTTTATGGTAGCCTTTTTTTCTAAACTTCGTCTGTAATAACTCCCTGCTGCAGCCTCTAAAGCTAACTTGAGAGTTGTTCTTTTTTCTTGTACTGGTTGTGAAACTTTGTTTTTGCAAATAAAGTGGAAATGGGGAGAGTTGACTTCAAAAGGGGACTACGCAATAATGGTGAAGAATCTCGAGGGGACTAAAGTCGTTCACAAGGCAACAAGAGGAAAATGTATAAATATTCAAAAAGTGGTTGTTAGGATATTAAAAGAATGGTGGTTGGATATTAAATGGAGGAAGATGTTAAGTTGGGTTAGGTGCTAAATGTGTATTAGGGTTTAGGTTATGATAAGTTTGGGTTTTGTTTAGGCTCATATTTGAGTTAGTAAATTAGCATTTTGGTACAACGCATGGGCCAAATTCATGTTTTTTATGAAAAACAATCATACCCAAATAGGAAATGAATTGGGTAGTGCAAATTATCTTAATTAGGATATATACCAGTTTGGATGGAGTACATAACCTACCTATTATCTCAGTTGGGATGGAGGAAATAGTTATTTTAATTATTTTTGGGACATATACCAATATAACCCTATCTATTTGGGTAAGTGCCAATATAACCCTCATGTAATTTTTAGTGCAAAAACAACCCTAACTAGTTAATGAAAGTGCCAATATAATCCTCAGGCCCCATTTCCAGCATTGACTTTGAATTTTCAGCGTTGACTCTATGTAAATTGACCAAAATACCCTTTGGGGAAAAATATGAAATTGAGTGGACGATTTTACATTGGATAATAACAGTTGCAACATATATGCAAACTAATGCACCTCTTAATTCAAAATGAAAAATCAGGAAAAAAAGGGGGGGAAAGAATGCCAGTCATTGTACAACTAACATGTACACATTAGATAATAACAATTGCAACATATAAGAAAACTAATGCACCTCGTAATTCAAAATGAAAAATCAGCTAAAAATGGGAGAAAAAGGTCAGTCACCGTACAATTAATAGGTAAACGTTGGATAATGACGGCTGCAACACATAAGCAAACTAATGCACCTCGTAATTCAAGACGAACAATCAACAAGTTTTTTGTAACAACGAGAGGACAATTCAAAATCAAATCATAGAAAAACACACATAGAAACTCAAAACAATGTAAACGATGTTTATCCAATGCTCAACAAAACAAAGAACATACCAAATCTGACCAATCAAACAAAATTGTGTAATAATACTGTCAAAAATTACGACACCGGAGAAGAATCAGAGAAATGAGAGGAAGGAGAATCATGGAGAAAGGCAAAGAAACACAAAGAAGAGGCGGGGAAGCATGCAGTGATGGAGAAATGAGAAAAAATGGAGAAGAGGATGAGAAATCGCCTGAGAGAAGAAAGAAATCGTCGGAGAAAGAAGAGATTTAATGTCGTGTCGTGGAGAGAAGAAGAAGGTCTTCCAAAAAGATAGAGGAACCAGGGTTCATACAATTAATATTATAATTCTTCGTTAATTACAAAAAGAACTCCATTTTTTGCAAAATAGTCTCTGACATGTCTATAAGACCACATTTCCTGATACTTTCCCTTATGACAATTAGATAAGGCTATAAAATAGAAGTAGAAATCCATTGTGTAATCCATCGTTACTCATTGTATTTACTAGTTAGGTAACACTGCGCGATGCGGGTGAGTTTGATAATAAATTATAGAAATACCATAGGAATGTTACTAAAATATAGGAATATGAAAAGAGATGTAATTGAAGCTACAAATGTACCAAGTTTACTTGTAATTAAAGCTCATAATTAACTCAAACTATCAACTAAAGCAACGTACCATTCTCTCACCTCTCAAACCCTCCACTCGAACCCTCACCTCTCGAACCCTCTACTCAAACCTTCATCTCTTGAACCGTCCAATGGAACCTTCACCTCTCCAATCTGTACCTCTCGAACCAGTACCACTCAAACTCTGACCTGTCGAACCTCCAATGAAACCTTCACCTCTCGAATCTGTACCTCTTGAACCAGTACCACTCGAAATCTCCACTCAAACTCTCACCTTTCGAACCCTCCGCTGGAACCTTCACCTCTCGAACCCTCCACTGGAACTCTCACCTCTCGAACCCTCCACTGGAACCTTCACCTCTCGAACCCTCCACTAGAACCTTCACCTCTCAAACCCTTCACTGGAACCTTCACCTGTCCAATCTATACCACTTTAACCCTCCACTAAAACCCACTACCTCTCGTTCTCTGAAACCTTCACACCTCGAACCCTCCACTAGAACCTTCACCTCTACAATCTGTACCACTCGAACCCACTACCTCTCGAACCCTTTACTGAAACCTTCACCTCTCGAACCCTTCCATGAAACCCTCACCTCTCCAATACGTACCTCTCAAACCAGTACAACTCGAACCATCCACTCGAACTCTCACCTCTTGAACCTCCACTGGAACCTTCACCTCTCCAATTTGTTCCCCTAGAACCAGTACCACTCGAACCCACTACCTCACGAACCCTCCACTGGAACCTTCACCTCTCAAATCCATACCTCTCAAACCAGTACCACTTGAACCGTCCACTCAAACCCACTACCACTCGAACCCTCTACTGGAACCTTCACCTCTTTAACCAGTACCTCTCGAACAAGTACCTCTCAAACCACAATCCATTCTCAACCAAAGCAACACTATAGTGCAATGCAAGCATAATACCAATACGAGCAACTCAATACACTCAAAGTGATTATTTATGTTATCCTACATCCAACCAAGCCGCAACCATAAAACATTCACACAATCCCCATATAATGAAATTGCAAGCACAATACATTCCCAAAAATTAACCAAGTTCCAACAATCTAATTTCCTAAGGCATCACACATAATCCACACAATATCCAATAAATAGAGTATACAATCTTAATCACAATTAGAGTTCAATAAGGAGAAGAAATGTACCACTTAGGTGTTTTGGAAGAAGTAAGGAAGGAGCCCACAACCAATTCGAAATCAAATTTCCCAAAGTCACAAAACCCCCAAATTCTAGGGTTTGTGTTCTTCAAAATTTTATGGTGATTTGTGGGTGAAGATTGGGAAGAAGGGATGGGGGTATGGAGTGAGGGCGGTGAGGTGGTGAGCAGCGGCAAGGTGGTGAGCGGCGGCGAAATGGAGAAGATTAGTGTTAGTGGCAAAAAAATGAATCTGCCCATTTTTTAAAATAGAGATATACGCCTGTCGCAACTCACAACAGGTGGGTAAAGGAATGCTAGAAGTCATTGTTTACGTTGCGACTCACGATGAGGCCGTCGTGACTCGCGACGAGGCCATTGCGACTTACAAAAAGTGGAGGCCAAGAGCTCTACTTTCACACAAAATTCCTGATTTTGTCGTGACTCAAAAAGTGGAGGCCGAGACCTCCACTTTTCAACCAAAATCCCTGATTTGGTCATGACTCATAACCACTTGGTCGCGACTCGCGATGGTCCGCCGCGACTCGCGACTAGTTCATCGCGACTTGCAAAAAGTGGAGGCTGAAACCCAAAAATCTCACCAAAAATTACAGAGCCTATCGCAAAAATGTGGTCGCGACTCGTGACGGTCTACTAACCTAGTACTTAGAAAATTTTCTGATTCCTCCTCTTGTCCAAGTCAAGCATTTCTACCTTCAAAGGTCTAATGCATTGGCTTCAAAATTGCTACAAAATCATGGAAAAACAACCCGTGAATAACACAAAGCAAAGCGATGAAACTTTGACAAAATCCAAAACTAAGAAACATCAACGAAAAGTCACAAATGACTATCCGGATATCAAAACCAAGTTTATTTAATGTTGTTGGCATGACTTACTCCCTTTTCTTGGAGATTCGAGATGATCGGTCTCTTTTCCTTGGTCAGGGTCAAAACAATCGGGATTTGCATCATCCCCCAACAAAACCTTCTTCAAGTAGCTCAGGGTATCTTCATGTTCCCTTAACATCTCCAACAACTCACCTTCTTGTTCCATGGTGATCTCAAGCACGTAAGCATTCGAGGGTTTCTCTCTTTTTCGAAGGGATGAACATTTAAGAGCTTTCGGTGGTGGTTTGCACTCTTCCACCGAAATCTTCTCAAGAGAAGGAGGGTGCATTCACCGTTGCATTCCTTCAAGTTAGTACTAACAACATTTTAAATTAAATCATCACTCAAAACATCATCTCTGGCAACATTTAAGAAACTACCATTTCTGGGTTGCTCTTCTTCATCAATAACATAAATAGTTTGGCAAGAATGATATCTACTAGGATGATCAATAGAATTATTAGTGTCAAATTCTACCCTCTGCCCCTTAAATTCCATGGTCAATGTTCCTCTATGCACATCAATTATGGTTCTTGAAGTCTTTAGAAATGGTCTTCAAAAAAGAATAGGTTTAGCACTATTGTCACTTCCCATTTCAAGAACATAAAAGTTTGCGGGGAATGTCAAAGAATCCACTTTCACCAACACGTCTTTCACAATACCTTTTGGGTATGTGCTAGTGTGATCGGCTAGTTGGATAACAACCCCTGTTTTGTGCAAATTGCCTAGATTTAGACTGTTATACAAGGAGTATAGGATCACATTGATTGAAGCACCTAAGTCTAACATGGCCTTGTTAACACATTTGCCTCCTATCTCACAAGGGATTGTAAACATTCCTAGATCATCACATGTAGGGGGCATTTCATCATTGAACACGGCGGACATATATTAACTCTTCACATTATTTTTCTTATTTTTCAATTGTTGTTTCCTATTGACGGTACACAATTCTTTAAGGAATTTAGCATACCTAGGAACCTGATTCAGAATAGTTAAGAGTGGAATATTTACCTCGCATCTACGAAAGACTTCGTGGATGTCCGTGTTGTCCTCCTTGGTCCTTTTATCCATTAATGCTTCCGAAAATGGTTGTTCCGGCACATAGATAGGTATCTTTTCCCCTCTTGATTTTATGTGAGGTGGGGATGAGGTCTCGGGATTTGATCTCGGTCTTGGCACAAATGTCTCCACCTCTGTTTCTTCTCATTTGCTCCCCTTGGCCAACTCCTCGGCCTTCTTCTCATGATCTTTTTCTTTCTCAAAATTTTGCTCAACAACAACCCTTCCTTTAGGCTTCTTCACCTCCCTTCCACTTCTCAATGAGATTGCACTCATATTTTGTCGAGGATTGATATATGGTTGGGAGGGAAGTTTGCCTTTTCTCGGGCCTCCATCTGATTCACCACTTGAGCTATTTGGCTCACTTGAGTTTCCAAGTTCTTGATACTCACCTTAGCTTCATCTTGGAATTTTTCACTTTTCTCCGCACACATGCCCAACCGGTGAATGGCTTGCATCACCTCATCCTTTGTTAACCCCGAGCTCTTCCCTTGGTCTTGGGGTTTGTCTTGGAGCCATTGAAATTGTTGTTTAGGTGGCCTATATTGTTGTTGAGGAGGCCGGTATGGTTGAGGATTTTAGCCTCCTTGAGGGTTTCCATACCGAAGGTTTGGGTTATCACGATTTCCCGAATTGTACGATCGGTTTTGGTACCCTTGGTAGCCTTTCCCACCTTGATATCCTTGGTTGCCTTAGTAGCCTTGATACCCTTGATATCCCATGGCACTCACCTACTCGACATAGTCCTCTTGCAAAGTATGGAAAGTGCCAGTAGGATGCACCAAGTAACAAATTTCATATGATTTAACATGTGACACATTCCCTGGCTTTGTCATCAATGATTTCGCCATAGATGCAAGGGCAGAGACTTGGTCCTCGAGCTTCCCACTATTCAAAGAGTCACTTGCGGGCATTGGATTTCTCCTTCTCAAATTGGCCCTTGAGCTAAAATTTCTTGATTCTTCCGCTAGATCCTCATACAATTGCATAGCCTCGGAGGATGTTTTATTCCCAAGGGTGCCACCACAAGAACTTCTTACCAACCTTTTATCCTCATCAAGAAGGCCATTGTAGAAGTAATAAACCAAATCCTCCTCCGAATAACCGTGGTAAAGGCAACTTGCAAGAAGCTTCTAAAACCTCTCCCAATAGTCGAAGAGAGATTCTTCATGCCATTTGAGGATGTTGCTTATGTCCTTCTTCAAGGCGGCGGACCTCGAGGCCGGGAAGTATCTGGTTAGAAACTTTATTTTCATATCGAGCAACTCTTAATGCTCTTGATCGGTAGGTAGTGGAGAAAATCTCTTGCACTATCCCTTAGTGTGAACGGGAATGCCTTCAACTTATAGAAATCACCATCCACTCCATGGAGAACCATACCACAACACAAGAAGTGAAATTTGGTGAGGTGTTTGTCGGCATTCTCCCCTTGCCTACCCAGGAAGATGGGTAGCATGATGATGAACCCGGTCTTTAGCACAAAGTGCCCGTTCGGTACAACCACGGGATACTCAACGCACATTAGTTGTTCATCGAGGTTGGGGGACATTATATCTCTTAAGAAAGACTGCCCCAAAGGAATCTCCAAAAAAGTGTAAGGTTATATTAGCACATATTATAAAAGTTAAGTGTGTAACACTCGACTGGCCTTTACGGGCGACCACATCATCATATACGTCATTATCACATCATAACAATATCTTAAACTCAATAAAATTCGACATAATAACAATGCTATTAATATTAAACACCATTATCACATATCGTAGCCTCAATTCAAAATTCATCAACATTAAAAACACTAAGTCGAAGAACACAGCAAAATAACAACCAAACACAACACCAAAGGTCATCCAATCATCGGTGCGAACTAAACACAACAAAATAAATAAAATAACATCAAAACCCCTATATTCTATAATATGTGTTTATATAACCCTACACTTTTTACGAATGTGCTGATATAATCCTATAAGTTTTATGAATGTGCTAATTTAACCCTATCGATTTTCATAATATGATGATATAACCCTACCTGTTATGGCGGCGGTTTGGCGGTGGTCCAGCAAAAATATTTAGGTATTAATGACCCTAAGGGTAATAAAGTTATTTTCTATTTTTTAATATTTATATCTTTTTCAAAAGGGCAAAGATGTATTTTTATAAAATTCTGGCTAAAAGTTGTCGAAGAGGTTTATATTGGCACTTTCATTGATTATCTAGAGTTATATTAATACTTTCAAAAACACTGGAAGTTATATTGACATTTATGAAAATAGTGGGTCTCCTGACAGGCGACCTGTCCATAAGCTTATGGACAGGTGAGGGACCTATTTGCAATTTAATAAGTTGGGGAAGGAAAATAATTTGGGTTGGGATAAATTGACATGTGAGCTTGGGTTCGGCCCTTTTTTTCTTCTTTACTTGGGTCTCCTTATTATTTCTACTTTCTTCTTTCTCACCTCACTTTCTTCCTCTTCTTCTTCACCTCGCCTCGCCTTCTTCTTCTTATTCCTCTTTGTGTCGCCTGTCTTTCTTTCTCTTTCTCTGTTTCTTCTCCACTTTAATTAATCCACCAACATTCAATCCTTCAGTGGAAAGATTGATCTCCGATTATGAAAATATCTCCAATTGAATCTACGACATCGACGCCGAGAGCACTTGGAGGATCCAAAGTTCTACCCACATCTAGAGGAGAAGGGAGGGCGAGTCTCATATCAGATCGAAATAACTTATTTTAATTTGATTAAAACTGAGTTTCAATTGTAATGTAATTTTTCACATCCAATTAGGGTTATGTTATTCAATTGTGTTCGATGTGAATGATATTGTTGTTGAGAGTTTTGAATTTATGAATTCTGCTGCTATGAACATGTAAAAGACATGTGGCAAATATTCAAAGCTACTGAAAATTTTTGTATATACTATGCACCTGTTACTTTACAATACGTGTCGTTTGTATTAAAACATGCATTTGTTTTGTATGCTCTAAATATGAATTATGAAACTTTTCCAGGAGATCATGTATAAGTTAAGTTAAAATTTAACAATTTTAAATTGTCAAATTAGCTCTGCATTAATTACTTTACATCATGTATTGTTTAAATAAAAACATGCATATGATTTTAAATTCTCAATTCCTTTTATGAATAGAAAAAACCAGGAGCTAGTGAATAAGTTACCTTATGAATCATTTCTGTTTTGTTAAAACATGCATATGTTAGCCTCCCACTAGTATTTCTTATAGTATACATAATAGAGGTCACATAAATTTGTAGTTTTTCATTATTTTATATGTAGCATTTAATACCTTACAATATATACTGATTACATTAAAATATGTACTTGTTTTAAACAAAACATGATAAGATTTTCCTGACTTAAATCAAAGAGAGGTCACAGTTAGTCTTGGCGGCATGAAAACAACACATGTAAAGCATTGCATATATTGTATAAAAAAACATGCAAATTTTGTCAATTTCAAGCACGAGAGGGGCTCTCAACATCTAAACAAAATGGAAGATAAAGTGCTCGTGACAAAAATCTTCATTAGGAAACTTACAATTACAACAATATTACTATCTAGATTAACTAATAGTCTCTAATACAATTAATCAATTATTAATCTTCAAAGGGGGATCATCCTCAAATCCTCAAGTTCAGTGTCACCTTCATCTGAATTATCCTCGTGTCGGAACATCTTGTGGGGTCCAATGTTCAATATTGTCTAGTTCCTTAAAGGTTATAACCACTTTAAGTTCATATCCAACTCCTGCAAAAAGTCATACACATAGGATGTTAACAATTGCAGTATATAAGCAAACAAATACGATTTCTAATTCAAAACGAACAATAATCAACAATGAAAATAAAAGTAAATCACAATAAAACTAACAAGTACATGCTGGATACTAACACATGTTATCTATAAGTAAACATATGCAGTTCCTAATTCAAAACAAACAATAAACAACAACAACAAAATTTAAAAAACTATATACAACACAACTAAGAAGTACACACTGGATATTAACAAATGTAACATATAAGTAAACAGATGCAACTCGTTATTCAAAACGTACAATTAACAACAAATGAAAACAAAAGGTCATACACAGTACAACTAACAAGTACAAATTGAATACTACATGTGCAACATATAAGTAAACAGATGCAGCTCGGAATTCAAAATGAAAAATCAGCAAAAAAAAGGAAAAAAACAAGGTCAGTCACAATACAACTAACAGGTACACATTGGATAATAACAACTGCAACATATATGCAAACTAATGCACCTTGTAATTCAAAATGAAAAATCAGCAAAAAAAAGGGGAAAAAAGAATGTCAGTCATTATAAAACTAACAGGTACACATTAGATAATAACAACTGCAACATATAAGCAAACAAATGCACCTTGTAATTCAAAATGAAAAATCAGCAAAAAAAAGGAGAAAAAAAAGTTCAGTCATTGTACAATTAACATGCAAACGTTGGATAATGACAGCTGCAACACATAAGCAAACTAATGCACCTTTTAATTCAAGAGGAACAATCAATAAGTTTTTTGTAACAATGAGAGGACAATTCAAAATCAAATCATAGAAAAACACACATAGAAACTCAAAACAATGTAAACGATGTTCATCCAACACTTAACAAAACAAAGAACATACCAAATCTGACCAATCAAACAAAATTGTGTAATAATACTGTCGAAAATTACAACACCGGAGAAGAATCGGAGAAATGAGAGGAATGAGAATCTGGGAGAAAAGGTAAAGAAACACAGAGAATAGGCGGAGAAACATGCAGTGATGGAGAAATGAGAAGAAATGGAGAAGAGGATGAGAAATCGCCTGAGAGAAGAAAGAAATCAGCGGTGAAAGAAGAGATTTAATGTCGTGTCGTGGAGAGAAGAAGAAGAAGATCTTCCAAAAAGATAGAGGAACCAGGGTTAATACAATTAATATTATAATTCTTCGTTAATTACAAAAAGAACTCCATTTTTTGCAAAATAGTCTCTGACATGTCTATAAGACTGCATTTCCTGATACTTTCCCTTATGACAATTAGATAAGGCTATAAAAGAATTTTTCTCATTATTTTAATACAAAATTTTCAAAGAAACAAATAGAAGTAGGAATCCGTTGTGTAATCCATCGTTACTCATTGTATTTACTAGTTAGGTAACACCGCGAGATGCGCGGTGAGTTTGATAATAAATTATAGGAATACTATAGGAATGTTGCTAAAATATAGGAATGTGAAAAGAGATGTAATTGAAACTACAACTGTATCAAGTTTACTTGTAATTAAAGCACATAATTAACTCGAGCTATCAACTAAAGCGACTTACCACTCTCTCACCTCTGGAACCCTCCACTTGAACCCTCACATATCGAACCCTACTCTCGAACCTTCACCTCTTGAACCGTCCAATGGAACCTTCACCTCTCGAATCTGTACCTCTCGAACCAGTACCACTCGAACCCTCCAGTCGAACTCTGACATGTCGAACCTCCAACGGAACCTTCACCTCTCGAACCGTCCAATGGAACCTTCACCTCTCGAACCGTCCAATGGAACCTTCACCTCTCGAACCGTCCAATGGAACCTTCACCTCACGAACCGTTCAATGGAACCTTCACCTCTCGAATCCATACCTCTTGAACCAGTACCACTCGAAACCTCCACTAGAACTCTCACCTCTCGAACCCTCCACTAGAACCTTCACCTCTCGAACCCTCCACTGGAACTTTCACCTCTCGAACCCTCCACTGGAACTCTCACCTCTCGAACCCTCCACTGGAACCTTCACATCTCGAACCCTCCACTCGAACTCTCACCTCTCAACCCCTCCACTAGAACTTCACCTCTCAAACCCTCCACTGGAACCTTCACCTGTACAATCCGTACCACTTGAACCCTCCACTCAAACCCACTACCTCTTGAACCCTTCACTGAAACCTTCACCTCTCGAACCCTCCACTAGAACCTTCACCTCTCCAATCTGTACCACTCGAACCCACTACCTCTCGAACCCTCCACTGAAACCTTCACCTCTCGAACCCTCCACTGAAACCCCCACCTCTCCAATCCGTACCTCACGAACCTGTACAACGCGAACCCTCCACTCAAACTCTCACCTCTCGAACCTCCAATGGAACCTTCAACTCTCCAATCTGTCCAATGGAACCTTCACCTCTCCAATCTGTTCCCCTAGAACCAGTACCACTCGAATCCACTACCTCTCGAACCCTCCACTCGAACCTTCACATCTCGAACCCTCCACTCGAACCCTCACCTCTCGAACACTCCACTCGAACCCTCCACTCGAACCTTCATATCTCAAACCCTCCACTCGAACCTTCACCTCTCCAATCCGTACCTCTCGAACCAGGACAACTTGAACCCTCCACTCGAACTCTCACCTATTGAACCTCCACTAGAACCTTCACCTTTTGAACTCTCCAATGTAACATTCACCTCTCGAATCTGTAACTCTCGAACCAATACCACCCGAACCCTCCACTCGAACCCACTACCACTCAAACTCCCTACCACTCGAACTAGTACATCTCGAACCCTCCACTGGAACCTTCACATCTTGAACCAGTACCTCTCGAACCAGTACCTCTCGAACCCTCCACTGGAACCTTCGCCTCTCCAATCCGTCCAATGGAACCTTCACCTCTCCAATCTGTTCCGCTAGAACCAGTACCACTCGAACCCACTACCTCTCGAACCCTCCACTGGAACCTACACCTCTCGAACCAGGACCTCTCGAACCCTCCACTCGAACCTTCACCTCTGGAACCCTCCACTCGAACTCTCACCTCTCGAACCCTCCACTCGAACTCTCACCTCTCGAACCCTCCACTGGAAACTTCACCTCTCCAATCCATACCACTCGAACCCACTACCTCTCGCACCCTTCACTTGAACTCTCACATCTCGAACCCCCCACTCAAACCTTCACCTCTCCAATCCGCACCACTCGAACCTTCACCTCTCCAATCCATCCAATGGAAACTTCGCCTCTGAAAACTGTTCCCCTAGAACTAGTACCACTCGAACCCACTACCTCTCGGACCCTCCACTGGAACCTTCACCTCTTGAACCAGTACTTCTTGAACCCTCCACTCAAACCTTCACTTCTCAAACCCTCCACTCGAACTCTCACCTCTCGAATTTTCCACTGGAACCATCACCTCTTGAATTCGTACCTCTCGAACCAGTATCACTCGAACCCTCCACTCCAACCCCCTACCACTCTAACCCGCTACCACTCGAACCAATACATCTCGAACCCTCCACTAGAACCTTCACCTCTTGAACCAGTACCTCTAGAACCACTACATCTCGAACCCACCACTCGAACCTTCACCTCTCTAATCTGTCCAATAGAACCTTCACCTCTCGAATCTGTTCCCCTAGAACCAGTACCACTCGAACCAACTACCACTCGAGCCCTCTACTGGAACCTACACCTCTCGAACCAGCACCTCTCGAACCCTCCACTCGAACCTTCACCTCCCGAACCCTCCACTCGAACTCTCACTCTCAAACCCTCCACTAGAACCTTCACCTCTCCAATCCATACAACTCAAACCCTCCACTCATATCCTCTACCTCTCGAACGCTCCACTCGAACTCTCACCTCTCGAACCCTCCATTGGGACATTCACCTCTCCAATTCGTACCATCCATTTGAACTCTCACCTCTCGAACCTCCACTGGAACCTTCAACTCTCGAACCCCCCCATGGAACCTTCACCTCTTTAATCCGTACCTCTCGAACCAGTACCAATCGAACCCTCCACTCTAACCCATTACCATTCAAACCCCCTACTACTCAAACCATTAAATCCCGAACCCTCCATTGGAACCTCCACCTCATAAACCAGTACCTCTCGAACCCACTTCCTCTCGAACTCTCCACTAGAACCTTCACCTCTCGAACCCTCCACTCGATCCTTTACCTCTCGAACTCTCCACACAAACTCTCACATCTCGAACACTCCACTAGAATCTGTACCTCTCGAATCTGTACCTCTTGAACCAGTACCACTCGAACCCACTACCACTCGAACCCCCTACCACTCGAACCTGTACATCTCAAACCCTCCACTGGAACCTTCACCTCTTGAACCAGTACTTGTCGAACCAATATATCTCGAACCCTCCACTGAAACCTTCACCTCTCGAATCCGTCCAATGGAACCTTCACCTCTCGAATTCGTTCCCTCAGAACTAGTACCACTCGAACCTATTACCTCTTGGACCCTCCACTGGAACCTTCACCTCTAGAACCAGTACCTCTCCTCGAACCTTCACCTCTCGAACCCTCCACTCAAACTCTCACCTCTCGAACCCTCCAGTCGAACCTTCACCTCTGGAATTCGTACCTCTCGAACCAGTACAGCTCGAACCTTCCACTCAGACCCACTACCACTCAAACCCTCTACCACTCGAACCAATACATCTCGAACCCTCCAATAGAACCTTCACCTCTTGAACCAGAACCTCTCGAACCAGTACATCTCGAACCCTCCACTTGAACCTTCGCCTCTTTAAATAGTCCAATTGAACCTTCTCCTCTCGAATATGTTCCTAGAATAAGTACCACTCGAACCCACTACCTCTCGAACCCTCCACTCGAACCTTCACCTCTATAACCCTCCACTCAAACTCTCACCTCTCGAGACCTCCATTGGAACCTTCACCTCTCCAATCCATACCACTCGAACCCTCGACTCGAACCCACTACCTCTCGAACCCTCCTCTCGAACTCTCACCTCTCGAACCCTCCACTGGAACCTTCACCTCTCCAATTCGTACCACTCGAACCCTCCACTCGAACCTTCACCTCTTGAACTAGTACCTCTCGAACCCTCCACTCGAACCTTCATCTCTTGAACCCTCCAAGAACTCTCACCTCTCGAACCCTCCAAGAACTCTCACCTCTCGAACCCTCTACTGGAACCTTCACCTTTGAAATTTGTACCTCTCCAACCAGAACCACTCGAACCCTAGACTAGAACCCATTACAACTCAAACTCCCTACCACACAAAACGGTACATCTCGAACCCTCCACTAGAACCTTTATCTCTTGAACCAGTGCCTCTCGAACCAGTACATCTCAAACCCTCCACGCGAACCTTCACATCTCTAATCCGTCCAATGGAACTCTCACCTCTCGAACCCTCCACTAGAACCTTCAATACTCCAATCCGTACCACTCAAACCCACTACCTCTCAAACCCTCCACTGGAACATTAACCTCCCCAATCCGTACCTCTCGAACCAGTACCACTCAAACCCTCCACTCGAACACTCACCTCTCGAACCTCCACCCGAACCTTCACCCCTCGGACCCTCCAATAGAACCTTCACCTCTCGAACCAGTACCACTCGAACCCTCCACTCGAACAACTACCACTCGACCAGTACATCTCGAACCCTCCACTGGAACCTTCACCTCTTAAACCAGTACCATTCGAACCAGTACATCTCGAACCCTCCACTGGAACCTTCACCTCTCTAATCTGTCCAATTGAACCTTCTCCTCTCGAATCTGTTCCATAGAACAAGTACCACTTAAACTCACTACCTCTCGAACCCTCCACTAGAACCTACACCTCTCGAACCAGTACCTCTCGAACCCTCTACTCGAACCTTCACCTCTCGAACAAGTACCTCTCAAAACCTCCACTCGAACCTTCACCTCTCGAACCCTCTACGAACTCTCACCTCTCAACCCTCTACTGGAACCTTCACCTCTCGAATTTCGTACCTCTCGAACCAGAACCACTCGAACCCTCGACTTGAACCCACTACCACTCAAACTTCCTATCACTCAAACCAGTACATCTCGAACCCTCCACTGGAACCTTTACCTCTTGAACCAGTACCTCTCGAACCAGTACCTCTCGAACCAGTACATCTCGAACCCTCCACTGAAACCTTCACCTCTCTAATCAGTCCAACGAAACCTTCACCTCCCTAATCCATTTCCCTAGAGCCAGTAACACTCGAACCCACTACCTCTCGAATCCTCCACTGGAACCTTCACCGCTCAAACCAGTACCTTTCGAACCCTCCACTCAAACTTTCACCTCTCGAACCCTCCACTCGAACTCTCACCTCTCGAACCCTCCACAAGAACCTTCACATCTCCAATCCGTACCACTCAAACCCACTACCTCTCGAACCCTCCACTGGAACGTTCACCTCCCCAATCCGTACCTCTCGAACTAGTACCACTCAAACCCTCCACTCAAACTCTCACCTCTCGAACCTCCATTGGAACCTTCACCTCTCAAAACCTCCATTAGAACCTTCACCTCTCGAATATGTACCTTTCGAACTAGTACCACTCGAACCCTCCACCCGAACCTACAACCACTCGAACCCCCTACCACTCGAACCAGTATATCTCGAACCCTCCACTGGAACCTTCACCTCTTGAACCAGTATCTCTCGAACTAGTACATGTCGAACCCTCCACTGGAACCTTCAACTCTCGACTCCGTCCAATTAAACCTTCATCTCTCCAATCCGTTCCCCTAGAACCAGTACCACTCAACCCATTACTTCTCGAACACTCCACTCAACCCATTACTTCTCGAACACTCCACTCAAACCTTCATTCTCGAACCCTCCACTCGAACTCTCACTTCTCGAACCCTCCACTAGAACCTTCAACTCTCGAATTCGTACCTCTCAAACAAGAACCACTCGAACCCTCCACTCGAACACACTACCACTCAAAGTCCCTACCACTCAAACCAGTACATCTCGAACCCTCCACTTGAATCTTTACCTCTTGAACCAGTACCTCTCGAACCAGTACATCTCGAACCCTCCACTGGAACCTTCAACTCTCGACTCCGTCCAATGGAACCTTCACCTCTCGAATCCGTTCACCTAGAACCAGTATCACTCAAACCCACTACCCCTCGAACTCTCTACTTAAACCTTCACCTCTCAAACAAGTACCTCTCGAACCCTCCACCCGAACCTTCACCTCTCAAACCCTCTACTCGAACTCTAACCTCTCGAACCCTCCACTGGAACCTTCACCTCTCGAATTCGTACCTCTCAAACAAGAACCACTCGAACCCTCCACTCAACCCCCCATTCGAACCCACTACCACTCAAACTCCCTAACACTCAAACCAGTACATCTCGAACCCTCCACTAGAACGTTTACCTCTTGAACCAGTACCTCTCAAACCAGTACATCTCGAACACTCCACTAGAACCATCACCTCTCTAATCGGTCCAATGCAACCTTCACCTTTCGAATATGTTTCCCTAGAACCAGTAACACTCGAACCCACTATCTCTCGAACCCTCCACTAAAACCTTCACGCCTCGAACCAGTACTTCTCAAACCTTCCACTCGAACCTTCACATCTCAAACCCTCCACTCGAACTCTCACCTCTCGAACCCTCCACTAGAACCTTCATCTCTCCAATTTGTACCACTCGAACATGTACCACTCAAACCTACTACCACGTGAACCCCCTACCACTCGAACCTAAACATCTCGAACCCTCCACTCGAACCTTCACCTCTCGAACCAGTACCTCTCGAACCCTCCACTCAAAACCTCACATCTCGAACCCTCCACTCGAACTTTCACCACTCGAACCCTCCACTGGAACCTTCACCTCTCAAATCCGTACCTCTCGAACCTGTACCACTCAAACCTACCACCACTCGAATCCTCTATGACTCGAACAAGTACATCTCAAACCCTCCACTCGAACCTTCACCTCTCAAACCAGTACTTCTCTAACCCCCCACTCGAAACTTCACTTCTCGAACCCTCCACTCAAACTTCACCTCTCAATCCCTCCACTGGAACCTTCACCTCTCGAACTCGTACCTCTCAAATCAGTATCACTCGAACCCTCCACTCGAACCCCCGACCACTCGAATTCCCTACCACTCGAACCACCTACCACTCGAACGAGATCTCGAACCCTCTACTGGAACACTCACGTCTCAAAACCATACCACTCAACCCCATTACCTCTCGAACCCTCCACTGGAACCTTCACCTCTCCCATCCGTACCTCTCGAACAAGAACCACTCGAACCCTCCACTTGTACTCTCACCTCCCAAACCCTCCACTGGAATATTCACCTCTCGAACTCTCCAATGGAACATTCACCTCTTGAATCAGTACCTCTCGAACCAGTACCACTCGAACCCTCCACTCAAACCAACTACCACTCGAACCAGTACATCTCGAACCCTCCAATGGAACCTTCACATCTTGAACCAGTACCTCTCAAACCAGTACATCTCGAACCCTCCACTAGAACCTTCACCTCTCGAATCTATACCTCTTGAACCAGTACCACTCGAACCCTTCACTAGAATTCACTACCACTCGAACCCCCCACCACTCGAACCAGTACATCTCAAACCCTCCACTAGAACCTTAACTTCTTGAACTAGTACCTCTCAGACATGTACATCTCGAACCCTCCACTGGAAGCTTCAACTCTCAACTCTGTCCAATGAAACCTTCACCTCTCGAATCTGTTGCCCTAGAACCAGTACCACTCGAACCCACTACCTCTCGAACCCTCCACTGGAACCTTTACCTCTCAAACAAGTACCTCTCGAAACCTCCACTCGAACCTTCACCTGTCGAACCCTCCACTCAAAATCTCACCTCTCGAGCCTTCCACTGGAACATTCACCTCTCAAATTTGTACCTCTTGAACCAGAACCACTCGAATCCACTACCACTCAAACTCCTTACCACTCAAACCAGTACATCTCAAACCCTCCACTGGAACCTTTGCCTCTTGAACCAGTACCTCTCGAACCAGTACATCTCAAACCCTCCACTAGAACCTTCACTTCTCGAATTCGTATCTCTCGAACCATAACCACTTGAACCCTCGACTCGAACCCACTACCACTATACCTCCCTACCACTCAAACGTATACATCTCGAACCCTCTACTGGAACCTTTAACCAGTACATCTCAAACCCTCCACTGGAACCTTCAACTCTCGACTCCGTCTAATGGAACCTTCACCTCTCGAATCCGTTCCCCAAGAACCAGTACCACTCGAACCCACTACCTCTCAAATCCGTTCCCCAAGAACCAGTACCACTCGAACCCCTCTACTCGAACCTTCACCTCTCAAACAAGTACCTCTCGAACCCTCTACTCGAACCTTCACCTCTCGAACTCTCCACTAGAACCTTCACGTCTCGAATTCGTATCTCTCGAGCCAGAACCACTCGAACCCTCCACTCGAACCCACTACCACTCAAACTCTCTACCACTCAAACATGTACATCTCGAAACCTCCACTGGAACCTTTACCAGTTGAACCAGTACCTCTCGAACTAGTACATCTCAAACACTCCACTAGAACTTTCACCTCTCTAATCCGTCCAATGGAACCTTCACCTCTCAGATCCGTTTCCCTTGAACCAGTAACACTCGAACCTACTACCTCTTGAACCCTCCACTTAAACCTTCACCTCACTAACCAGTACCTCTCGAACCAGTAACTCTCAAACCCTCCACTCGAACCTTCAGCTCTCGAACCCTCCACTTGAACTCTCACCTCTCGAACCCTCTACTAGAAACTTCACCTCTCCAATCCGTACCACTCGAACCCTACACTCTAACCCACTACCTCTCGAACCCTTCACTGGAAGTTCACTTCTCCAATCTGTACCTCTCAAACCAATACCACCCGAACTCTCACCTCTCGAACCTCCACTGGAACATTCACCTCTCAAACCCTCCAATGGAATTTTCACCTCTCGAATCCGTACCTCTCGAACCAGTACCACTCGAACCTACTACCACTCGAACCCCCTACCACTCGAACTAGTACATCTCGAACCCTCCGAACTAGTACATCTCGAACCCTCCACTGGAACCTTCACATCATGAACCAGTACCTCTCGAACCAGTAAATATCGAACCCTCTACTGAACCTTGACTTCTCCAATCCGTCCAATGGAACCTTCATCTCTCCAATCTGTTCCCCTAGAATTCGTAACACACGAACCCACTACCTGTCGAACCCTCCACTGGAACCTTCACTTCTCGAACCAGTAACTCTTGAACCCTCCACTCAAACCTTCACCTCTCGAACCCTCCACTAGAACTCTCACCTCTCGAAACCTCCACTGGAACCTTCACATCTCGAACCAGTACCTCTCGAACCCTCCACTCAAACCTTCACCTCTCGAACTCTCCACTCGAACTCTCACCTCTCGAACCCTCCACTCGAACCTTTATATCTCAAATCCGTACCTCTCGAACCAGTACCACTCGAACCCACTACCACTCTAACAAGTACATCTCAAACCCTCCACTGGAACATTTACCTCTTGAACCAGTACCTCTCGAACCAGTATATCTCGAACCCTCCACTCGAACCTTCACATCTCGAATATGTTCCCCTAGAACCAGTACCACTCGAACCCACTACCTCTCGAACCCTCCACATGAACCTTCACCTCTTGAACCAATACCTCTCAAACACTCCACTCGAACTCTCACCTCTCGAACCCTCTCCACTAGAACCTTCACATCTCGAACTAGTACCTCTAGAACCCTCCACTCGGACCTTCACCTCTCGAACCCTCCACTCAAACTCTCACATATCAAACCCCTTCACTGGAACCTTCACCTCTCTAATCTGTACCACTCGAACCCACTACCTCTCGAACCCTCCACTTGAACCTTCACCTCTCGAACTCTCCACTGGAACCTTCACCTCTCCAATCCGTACCACTCGAACCTACTACCTCTCGAACCCTCCACTTAAACCTTCACCTCTCTAACCAGTACCACTCTAACCCTCCACTCGAACTCTCACCTCTCGAACCCCTACTGGAACCTTCACCTCTCGAACCCTCCAATAGAACCTTCACCACTCGAATCTGTACCTTTCGAACTTGTACCACTCAAACCTACTATAACTCGAACCCCCTACCACTCGAACCTTCACATCTCGAACCATGCACTCGAGCCTTCACCTCTTGAATCAATACCTCTCAAAACCTCCACTCGAAACTTCACCTCTCGAGCCCTCCTGTCGAACTTTCACCTCTCGAACCCTCCACTGGAACCTTCACCTCTAGAATCCGTACCTCTCGAAACCAGTACCACTCGAACCCTCCACTTGAAACCCCTACCACTCAAACCAGTACATCTCGAACCCTCCACTGGAACCCTCACTTCTCCAATCATTACCACTCGAACCCTACACTCGAACCCTACACTCGAACCAACTACCTCTCGAACCCTCCACTCGAACCCTCACCTCTCGAACCCTTCCCTGGAACCTTCACCTGTCTATTTCGAACCTCTCGAACCAGAACCACTCGAACCCTCCACTCGAACTCTCACCTCCCGAACCCTCCACTGGAACCTTCACCACTCGAACTGTCCAATGGAACCTTCACCTCTCGATCCAGCACCACTCAAACCCTCCACTCGAACCCACTACCGTTAGTACCCCCTACCACACGAACAAGTACATCTCGAACACTCCACTGGAACCTCAACCTTTTGAACCAGGGAACTAGTACATCTCGAACCCTCCACTGGAACCTTCACCTCTTGAATCTGTACCTCTCGAACCCGTACCACTCGAACCCTCCACTCGAACCCAATACCACTCAAACTCATTACCACACGAACTAGTACATCTCGAACCCTCCACTCGAACCTTCACCTCTTAAACCAGTAATTATCGAACCAGTAGTTCTCGAACCCTCCACTCGAACCTTCACCCTCGAACCAGTACCTCTCGAACCCTCCACTTGAACCTTCACCTCTCGAATCCGTACCTCTCGAACCTGTACCACTCGATCCTACTACCACTCGAACCCTCTACGACTCAAACCAGTACATCTCGAACCCTCCACTCGAACCTTCTCCTCTCGAACAAGTACCTCTCAAACCCCCCACTCGAAACTTCACCTCTAAAACCCTCCACTCAAACTTAACCTCTCAAACCCTCCAGTGGAACCTTCACTTCTTGAATCCGTACCTCTCGAACCAGTACCACTCGAACACTCCACTCGAACCCCCGACCACTCAAACATCCTACCACTCGAACGAGTACATCTCGAACCCTCCACCGGAACACTCACATGTCCAATCCATACCACTCGAACCCACTACCTCTCGAACCCTCCATTGGAGCCTTCACCTCTCAATTTCGTACCTCTCGAACCAGAACCACTAGAACCCTCTACTCGTACTCTCACTTCCCAAACCCTCCACTGGAACCTTTACATCCTGAACCCTCCAATGGAACCCTCACCTCCTGAATCAGTACCTCTTGAACCAGTACCACTTGAACCCTCCACTAAAACCAACTACCACTCGAACACCCTACCACTCGAACCAGTACATCTTGAACCCTCCACTGGAACCTTCACATCTTGAACCAGTACCTCTCAAACCAGTACATCTTGAACCCTCCACTGGAACCTTCACCTCTCGAATCTGTACCTCTTGAACCAATACCACCCGAACCCTCCACTCGAACCCACTACCACTCGAACCCCCCCCCCCCACTCAAACCAGTACATCTCGAACCCTCCACTAGAACCTTCACCTCTTGAACTAGTACCTCTCGAACCCTCCACTTTCACCTCCGAATCCGTTCCCCTAGAACCAGTACCACTCGAACCAACTACCTCTCGAACCCTCCACTGGAACGCTCACCTCTCAAACAGGTACCTCTCAAACAGGTACCTCTCAAACCCTCCACTCGAACCTTCACCTCTCGAACCCTCCACTCAAAATCTCACCTCTCAAATTCGTACCTCTCGAACCGTCCACTCGAACCCACTACCACTCAAACTCTCTTTCACTCAAACCAGTACATCTCGAACCCTCCACTAGAACCTTTACCTCTTGAACCAGTACCTCTCGAACAATTACATCTCGAACCCTCCACTAGAAACTTCAACTCTCGACTCAATCCAATGGAACCTTCACCTCTCGAATGCATTCCCCTAGAACCAGTACCACTCGAACCCACTACCTCTCAAACCCTCCACTGGAACCTTCACCTCTCGAACAAGTACCTCTCGAACCCCCTACTAGAACCTTCATCCTCGAACCCTCCACTAGAACTCTCACCTCTCGAACCCTTCACTGGAACCTTCACCTCTCGAATCCATTCCCCTAGAACCAGTACCACTCAAACCCATTACCTCTCGAACCCTCCACTTGAACCTTCACCTCTCAAACAAGTACCTCTTGAACCCTCCACTCGAACCTTCACCTCTCGAATGCTCACCTCTCAAACCCTCTACTTGAACCTTCACCTCTCGAATTCGTATCTCTCGAACTAGAACCACTCGAACCCACTACCACTCAAACTCCCTACCACTCAAACCAGTACATCTCGAAACCTCCACTGGAACCTTTACCTCTTGAACCAGTACCCCTCGAACAAGTACATCTCGAACACTCCACTAGAACTTTCACCTCTCTAATCCGTCCAATGGAACCTTCACCTCTCGAATCTGTTTCCCTAGAACCAGTAACACTCGAACCCACTACCTCTTGAACCCTTCACTGGAACCTTCACCTCTTAAACCAGTACCTCTCAAACCCTCCACTCGAACTCTCACCTCTCGAACCCTCTACTAAAACCTTCACCTCTCCAATCCGTGCCACTCAAACCCTCTACTCGAACCCACTACCTCTCACACCCTCCACTCGAACCTTCATCCGTACCTCACGAACCAGTACAACTCGAACCCTTCACTCAAACTATCACCTCTCGAACCTCCACTGGAACCTTCACCTCTCGAACCCTCCAATGGAACCTTCACCTCTCGAATCTGTATCTCTCGAACCTGTACCACTCGAACCCTCCACTCGAACCTTCACATCTTGAACCAGTAAATCTCAAACACTCTACTGAACCTTCACTTCTCAAATCCATCCAATGGAACCTTCACCTCTCCAATCTGTTCCCCTAGAACCAGTACCACTCGAACCCACTACCTCTCGAACCCTCCACTAGAACCTTCACCTAAAGAACCATTACCTCTTGAACCCTCCACTGGAACCTTCACCTCTCGAACCCTCCACTCGAAATTTTATCTCTCGAACCCTCCACTGGAACCTTCACATTTCGAACCAGTACCTCTCGAACTCTCCACTCAAACTCCCACCTCTCGAACCCTCCACTAGAACCTTTACATCTCAAATTCGTACCTATCGAACCAGTACCACTCGAACCCACTACCACTCAAACAAGTACATCTCAAACAATCCACTGGAACATTTACCTCTTGAAATAGTACCTCTCGAACCATTACATTTTGAACCCTCCACTGGAACATTCACCTGTCAATTCCGTCCAATCGAACCTTCACATCTCAAATTTGTTCCCCTAGAACTAGTACCACTCGAACCCACTTCCTCTCGAACCCTTCACTGGAACCTTCACCTATTGAACCAGTACCTCTAGAACCCTCCACACGGACCTTCACCTCTCGAACCCTCCACTCGAACTCTCACCTCTCAAACCCCTCCACTGGAACCTTTACCTCTATAATCCGTACCACTCGAACCCACTACCTCTCAAACCCTCCACTGAAACCTTCACCTCTCCAATCCGTACCACTCGAACCTACTACCTCTCGAACCCTCCCCTTGAACATTCACCTCTCTAATCTGTACCTCTCTAACCAGTACCACTCCAACCCTCCACTCGAACTCTCACCTCTCGAACCTCCACTGGAACCTTCACCTCTCGAACCCTCCAATGGCCCCTTCACCTCTCGAATCTGTACCTCTAGAACCTGTACCACTCAAACCTATTATCACTCGAACCCCCTACCACTCGAACCTTCACCATTCGAACCAATACCTCTCTAACCCTCCACTTGAAACTTCACCTCTCGAGCCCTCTACAATTTTTCCTAGGGATTTACCTAAAAATAATAACAAAAAAACAATTTATTAAGCAAAACTATTTGACACATTACACGATTCCAACCGACCGCCCACAGAATTTAAAAATATTTTTCATACTTTTTCCATTAATTATTATTTTAAATTTAAAGTATTAAAATTTTCAACATTTTAATTTAATTTCACAACTGTTCTTGTTTATTATTATTAAAAGATATATCCCATATAAATGGCTTTAAAGATAATAACTAAGATATAAGGCTTCAACTTCAAGTCATTCCTTTCGTTATTTTCCAAAATGCTCTCTTCTCTCTCCTCCGCAACCACCACTTCTCCACCGCAACGGCAACAACATCACCATCGCCACCACCGTTAATCATCCACTCCCTACACCATACTCACCTTGATCTGAGCTTGATCAAGCACATCGCCGCCATGATGGCAAACCGAAGCTTTGCCCAGGCATTGCTAGCCAAGAGCCCTCCAATCACCACAACCCTTCCCGCTACACTAAACCTAAACCCCACCCTTCAATTCAAAGGGGAATTTTTAGTACTCTACTCTCCAGATGAAATCCAACAATTATCAAGCCACTACTCGAATGCCCTAATTGGGAATTTCCCCAGAGGAGGGCCATCCATGGAAAAAATTGAAGCGGATTTCAAAACTGTGGGCTTCGCCGGCAGATATCAACTAGGAGCTGTGGATTTCAAAAATGTATTGATACACTTCGAGGATAAGAAAGATTTCCAAAGATGCTGGATCAAGGGGGTCTGGGCTTTCAATGGAGTTACGATGAGGGTACTACGCTGGACACCTAATATCAAGCCTCATCACGAATCCTCAATTGTCCCATACTGGCTCATTATCAGAAATGTCCCACTCTACTAATACAACATCCCAGCGATTCAAGCAATTGGCAACCAGATTGGGAAATACATAAAGATGGACCAGGCAACAGAGAAGCTTATAAGACCATCTGCTCTGAAAATATGTGTTGAGGTAGACCTTCAAACACCGCTCCTCACGCATATCAGGTTAGGCTCAACTGTTGAAAATGAAAAATATGCAATCGAGTATGATAATCTTCCTTCATACTGCCCTCAATGTAAGAAGATAAGCCACTCCATTGAGAAATGTAGAATTAAGCACCTTGAATTAGCCACTAGACACCCTACTGAACATAAAGCCCAAACCATATACCAGCCAATAAAAAAAAGGTTGTTTCAAATTATCAGGATTTGGGTAATAACAAAGTGATAAATGTTGAAACTACTGGCCAGGATTTGGGTAGTAGCAAATGGATAGATGTAGAAACTGCTGGTTAGGATTTGGGTAGTAACAAAGGGAAAGACGTACAAACTGTTGTTCAGGGATCCGGTGGTAGTAAGGAAAAATGATAAAACTGGCCAGGGATCGAGCAACACAAGTGAAGAAAAGCAAAAACATAAGGATGCTCAGCCTGAAATAACCCTAGCTGAAAAAACCCCCACAACAAATTATGCTTACAGATCCAGGTTGTATCATTCTGGACAATATTAACATTGTTGAGGAGGTTACATCAGGCTGAATAAAAATACCAACCAGCTGCTTGAAACATGCCAAAGATGACATCACATGTATCTCTCTAAACTCTCCTGTCTCAGATCAGGAGAATAACAATTTGTTCATGCATCCATGCATGTCTAGCCCTCAAAACTCAAATAGATTCAAGATACTGAGCAATGAGGAGGAATCTGACACTGGGGAAAACTGTGAATCAAGTACTGGAGAGCTACAGCTGGAGCTAGTAAGTAAACCTATTCCCAATCTCCTAAATCTGACACCACACAAAACAAGGAAAATAACCTTGTTTAATATACTCAACAAAATGAATCTAGGTTACAACTCAAAAAGCAATACCAGCCAGTTAACATGAATGATAAAGCCATTACCAATAAAATGCTGGTTTGGAATCTTAGAGGCCTTGATACATCAATTGATAAACTCAAAAGATTGCTAAATATACATAAAATCCATATTTTATGTATCCTTGAACCAAAACATAATCCAGAACTGTGCTTAAGTTACAAAATAAGACTTAATTTTGATAGTCACCACAGCTCTGTAAATAATAACATATGGCTAATGTGAAAATCTAATTTCAGATTACAAGTTATATCTGAAACTAGCCAGTACACAAAGACATGTATCTCCAACCCTTCTTTTCAATATGACATGTGCGCATACTTTATACATGCTTCCACAGCTAGAATAACTAGGAGTTTACTATGGACAGAACTTATAGCACATCAGGATAATAATAAATTACTGATTGGTGATTTTAATGCTATGAAATCTATACAAGAATACAAGGGACCAAGCTGTCCTAACAGAAATAGCATTAGAGACTTTAATAAGTTCATTAGTAAAAGCCAACTCACACACATCTCAATAGTAGGTAATACTTTTACATGGTCAAATATGAGAAAACCACCTACTGTAGAGAGACTTGACAGGGCCCTCACTGATACTACATGGATTGACAACAACCCTAATAGTTCTATTCATATCCTGAATAGAAACACCTCAGATCACTGCCCTCTGTTACTCAACATAGCCAGCAGGCTTCCCTCTACCCCAGAGCCTTTTAGATTCCTAAATGTATGGCTAACTAGAGCTAACATCAAACAATTAATTCAGTCAAACTGGTCTATACAAATCAGAGAAAGAGGAATGAACAGATTCTTCCTCAAATTAAAAAGACTGAAAGTTGTACTAAAAACTTGGAACAGAGAATGCTTCAGAGATATTAATGCTAACATCAAAAAGGCAGAAAAAGATGTCAAACTGCAAGAAATTGCATATGATATTTCTAATTCTCAAACTGACCTAATAGATCTAAACCACAAAAATGCAAAGCTTCGGAAAACTTTAAATGAGGAGAAACTGTTCTGGAAGAAAAAAGCTAACCTTAAGTGGCCAAAAGAAAGGGATGAAAACACAAAATTCTTCCATGCTTCAGTTAAAGAAAAAAGGGTTAGGCAAAACATAACAAAGATAAAAAAAAATATGATGGCTCTTGGACTGAAGATCCAGCACAGATAGAAACTGAAGCTATTAATTTTTACCAGAATCTCCTAACTGGTGAGGAAAATCAACATTCTGACTCTTTCCCTCCTCACTTCATGAGCCAAATACCTAGTATCATTAATGACCTAGATAACCAGAAGCTAACCCGACCACCAACATGGATGAACTTAAATCCATTGTCTTCTCACTGAATCACAGTGGATCCCCAGGTCCAGATGGCTACACATCTACCTTCTTCAGAGAAAGCTGGGAAATAATAGGTACTGACCTTCTTGAAGCAACCTGTGACTTCATGAAAGGCAACACCATCCCACCTGGAATTTCAAGCACATGGATCTGCTTAATTCCTAAGAGAGACATACCTATAACTTTCTAAGATTATAGGCCAATATCCCTCTCCAACTTCACAAACAAGATATTCTCTAAACTCTTAGTTCAGAGAATATATGAGTTTATGTCTGCCCTGATTTCTAAAACTCAGTCAGCCTTCTTACAAGGTAGAGAAATGACAGATAATGTCATTTACCTAAAAGAAATGACAAGATTTTTAAACAATAAATCAGGGGCTCCAAATTGCATACTTAAATTAGACTTAGCAAAGGCTTTTGACAGGGTCAAATGGTCTTTCCTAAGAAATGTCTTACATAAATTTGGCTTCTCAGAAAATTTTATTAATCTAATTATTATGAATCTGTCATCAGCTTTCTTCTCTGTGATTATTAATGCCAAACCTGCAGGTTTTTTCAGAGCCACCAGGGGAATCAAACAGGGAGACCTTCTCTCACCCATTCTCTTTAACATATTCTCTGAATCTTTCTCAAGAAGCCTGCAATTTTGTTTTCAAAATAAGAAGCTTAGATATTTCAAACTACATGCAAATGCTATAAACATATCTCACCTTAGTTATGCAGATGATACAATTTTATTCTTCCAGGCCACTAAATTGACTGTAAAAATACTTAAAGCATTTTTAGAGGTGTTTGAGTCAATCAGTGGTCAAAAAATAATTTTTGAGAAAACAGATTACTACACCAGTAAACATGCAACCCAGGGAAATGAGAACATGATCAGAAACCTACTTGGAGTAAAAAAGGGATCTTTCCCTTTCACATACCTCGGATGTCCTATATACATAGGAAGAACAAAAGTTATACACTTCTAGCCTTTGATTGAAATGTACGACAGGAAACTCAACTCATGGAAAAACAAATGGCTAAGTGTTAGAGGTAGATTAACACTCATTAAATCAGTAATGTTCTCAATCCCACAACGCCTTTGGGCTGTAATGAAATCTCCTAACTTAGTAATCACTAAGTTAAAAAGAAAGCTGAGCACTTTCTTTTGGGGTACAGTAGAAAATAAGGATAAGAAGGTGTGGAAAAGTTTCCCTAAAATATGCTTCCCAAAAGAATCGAATGGAATTGGTCTTAGATATTTTAAGGATATCATTAAGGTCTTTTCACTCAAACTATGGTGGAAATTCCAGTTAGGATTGGCACCTTGGACGCAGTTCCTATGGTCTATTCATCCCAACCAAAGAAAATCTCAAAACTGGAAAAGAATAATTGAGGTTAACCACATTGCAGAAGCTAACACAAGAGTAATTCATCGGAAATGATCTGCAAATTTTTTATCATCTAATTGGACTGGTTTTGGACCTATCCAGGATCACTGGATCCCACCAGATAATTTCCCTTCTGATATGACCATTGCCTCCTTCATCTTTGACAAAATGAACCTCATCAGTATGTTGCAAAATTTGCCTAACATCATGATTTCTTTAATATAGGGAGCACAGATTCATCAACACAGAGAAGATAGGCTCATTTGGAAACAGGACAGCTTGGGAAACTTCACTTTCAAGTCTGCTCATGATTTGGTAAGCAACAAAAACCAAAAATTAGGAATTCTGAATAAAGTCTGGTTTAATAAATTGCCACAAAAGATCTCTGTTTTCACGTGGAAATTGGCAAATGCTATTTTACCTTTTGATGACATCTTTATCTTCTCTAACATCAGCCTAGCCTCAAAATGCCCCTGTTGCCTTAACTCTGACTCTCTATCTCACTGGTTTAACTCATGCAGTCTAGCTATCCAGATCTGGGATTTTTTTGACACTCTACTTGAGCCTAGATCACTAGAATTTGACACTATTTTTTATAGACCACCCATTACTGGTCCCTAACAAGTTCCACCAAGATTCACAGAACCTTTATCACTGTAATACCATCCTTCATCTGTTGGAATCCATGGAAAACAAGAAATAGAATCATTTTTTATGACATCAAACCACTGCATAGAAAATTCATCACATACATCAAAAATGATATTTCCTTAACTTTCCTTGCTAAACCTATGTTTTCTAAAAGCATGGAAGACCATAAATGGGTTAACATAGGGCTAATCAACACACTTAGACCACCACCAAAACCAACTATTAAATGCATTAGGTGGAATAAACCAACTGAGGGGTTTAAAGTAAATGTTGATGCATCTTGGCACAAAAACATCAACAAATGTGGTATAGGCATTATAATTAGAAACTCAGAAGGTTCTTTTGTAGCTGCAGCTATTAGAAATACCTATTGTGCCGATAGTTTACAAGCTGAATTGTTAGCTATGCAACAAGGACTGACTTATGCAACAGAGTTAAATCTGGAAAACATATCAATAGAATTTGATTGCATGAATGTTGTTCATGCTGTTAATGACCCACTTAAAGCTCCATGGAAATTCTTTGAAATTGCTTCTCAACTGACTCTGGAACTTGGAAATATAGCAGTCACACACACACACACACTCAGAGAGGGCAACTTAGTGGCTGATAGACTGAGCAAACTTGCAATCAAATCACAACCAAAAAACCTCAGTTTTCAACAGCTTAACCAGAGAACAAAGGGCCTTATACATTTGGATAAAATCAAACTCCCAGCAATTAGACTTGTTTTGAATGAATGCTACTGATATGTTGTTAATTTTCAACAGGATATATACACAAGGAGAAGGCTGGAAGCAGTTTTTCCAACAAGGAGAAAAGGAATTCGAGCCCTCGACCCATCATCCCTCGAGCCCTTGAACTGTGAAACACTCGACCCAGACGCCTCGAGCCATCGACCACTCTAGCCTCAAACACACAAGCCCTCGACCCCCGAGCCCTCAAGGGAACGACCACTCGACCCTTCGACCCTCGAACAGTCATGCATTCGACCCGAGACCTCCAGCCATCGAGCACTAGAGCATCGAACTCTAGAACTTCGAGCACTCTAGAACTTCGAGCACTCGAGCACTCGACCAGTCAACCCGGAGACCTCGAACTGTCGAGCACTCGAACATCGAACTCTCCAGAACCCAGAATCTAGCACTCTAGCCTTGGAGCCCTTGGGGCTCGAAGGGGCGACTCCGTATACCATGAGCCTTGACACCTCGAACAAGGCGGGGAACACGAAGAGAAGACACAAGATAGAAACAGTTTCGAAACTTAATTACCATTACTCAAACCATTTCTTACTTAGAGCCTTTTTGGAGATCTAGCCATTTAACCATGTTAACACGAGGGGTGGAGACATGGAAAATGGAATCATCGCCAAAAACGCCCTAAGTATACTTTTGCTCAGATATTCTGACAATCACAAGTTATCCTTTTGTACAAAATCTTCAAAACTATTTTGAAGATAAACTTTTTGTAAACGATTTCTACCGTTTCAGGTTTGGGGAATCTAATACATATCCCTCCCATTAATATGGGTTACTTAAAAAAAAACTAAGATATAAGGTTTCTGATCACCTCCACTTAGTGTCAATTGGTTTTAAAGTCCTGGGTCACCTCCACTTAGTGCCAATTGGTTTTAAGATGTAAGTTCTAGATACCTTGAAATTTAACGTGGCATCAGAGCCAGGTATTTGGGACCTGGACATGAGTTGGGTTTATTGGCGTGTTAATTGATGTATCCCACATTGATTTTCAACGAAGATAATAACTAAGATATAATGATTTGGGTCACATCCATTTAGTATCAATTGATTTTACATCCATTTAGTATCAATTGATTTTAAGAGCTTCACTTACCTCTACCAATTTTTTAATTTATTACCAGAAGGTGCTAGCAAGTTATCGAACCATTGGAATGTAGTTGTTTTAAATAAAAAATTCAAACAAATAAAAATGTAATAGAATGTAATCTGCCTCCACCAACATTGTATTTGTAATCAAAATTTAAAAAACTAAAATAATAAAATAAATCACTCCTTCTGTTTTTACTTTACTTTTTTGGGATTGTTTTCATGGATTTGTCGCACGTTTGTTTTTGGTAAGGTTTTTTCTTTTTTATTTCGTCCGCTCACTTTACTTTTTCTTTATAAATTTAATTTTATTCGTTCATTTTCATTCATTATAAGTCCAAACACCAGACATATATTGCAAGACCCATAGAAGTGGAGGGAATACTAAGCAGAGGCTGAATTTCTGAACACATTACACGATTTCAGGCTTCCAGCAGACGAATCTAAATTCTACATTTAAAAAAATTAAATCATATTTCCCTGTGTTTTTTAATTTGACACATTTTATCTTTTAGTTATTTTTATGAGTTTGATACACTTTTGTTATGACAAGATTCATTCAATTTTCTCCACTCATATATTGAGAAAAATTTACAGAGAAATGGAGGGTGTATGATTAATAAAGTAATTTAATATTTATTTTTGTTTATTGAAATAAAGTACCTATAATTATCAAAACATTTAAAAATAAAGTCATTGAAAATTAAAAGAAATAATGATAAAATTTTTGGATTACATTAATCGGGTCCTAAACCTGACAAAGTGTTGTAATCCACTGAAGGCGGATTAAACTTGGCAAAGTCTCCTATATTTCAAAATTTCAAAAGAAAAGAAATGTAATCCGCTGTGTAATCCAGTGTAATCTACTGCGAAGACCAAAACAAAAACATTAAAAAGAAAAGAAACAAAGATAAAGTTGAAGGCATTCAGCTCTAGAAACGTAACAGATTACACAAATCCGGCCGCCCACAGAGATATCAGATATGTGTTGCAGGAGGATGAGAAACTGACAAAAGCAAGTAAATACGGTAGTAATAAACTAATAATAAAAACAAAGAAAGAGAGGTCTCCGCATTCTCGAAATCTGCAGGAACTCGAAAAGTCCATATGATCCCACAAGAAAGGCTTATAGAAAGGACATAAGCAAGGGTACTTTCGGGATAATCGAAGGAGATAGGTCTGGAACAGCACAGCAGGGGCCACAGTAGAGTATAGAAAGAATACAAGGACTAGGAAAGTAAATACGTTCCGAGAGGACTATAAATACCAAATATGAGGAACATAGTCCACCAACAAAGCAAAAATAAGTTAGCAGTATGGAATTTCCAGTCTTCTTCTTCTTCTTGTGAAGAAGAAAAAAGAAATAAATAAACCCAGAAAGAACTCAGTCATAAGAGGCCTGCGGGTATGATTAATCTCCTCCTGCATTAGTTTTAAGTTACGGACTTAGGTTTTTGAGCGTGTATTTGTTGTAATTATGGTTGCGTGTTCTTTGTTTGCAGGGCCGAAGAGAGAAGAAACATGTCTCAGAACAACTGGGAAGCTGACAAAATGTAAGCTCTCTAACTCATCTGCATGTTATTTGATTTCATGCTGTGTTGTGTAAGTGGTGAGCTAGGGTTCTGTGTTTTCTGATACTAAATTCTTGCCCTTTGTGGTTGGTTTAGGTGTGAGAAATGGGAATTGGAATCTAGGGTTTCTTCTCCTTTGAAATCTGGTCATGCATGTACTAATTGGATGCCTTTATCTGCAATCTGACAGGTTGGATGTTTATATACATGATTACTTGGTGAAGAGAGATCTGAAGGCCACAGCACAGGCTTTTCAAGCAGAAGGAAAGGTGTCGTCTGACCCAGTTGGTAAATACCACTTCTTGATTGATTAGAATAACTTTCCTTTTATGGCTGGGGTTTCTGAGTTTTGATTACTTGGTTCCTTCTTTTAGCTATTGATGCTCCAGGGGGGTTCCTCTTTGAATGGTGGTCGGTTTTCTGGGATATATTCATTGCCAGGAATAATGAGAAACACTCGGAGGTTGCTGCCTCGTACATTGAGGTTCGTCACAAAATTCTTGTTTTTAACATGATAATAATCATTCTTTGTAGGGCTGTAACTAGGGAGAATGACTTTTATGTGCAACCCTAGTTATTCCATCCTAGATGAAAGTATTTGAATTTGACCTTGTTCTTGTCGTCATGCATAAGTTGGGCACAATTTCCCTTATCAGTTTTAGTTCTTGCCATGCCACTAGAGAAGTACTTGTCAGTTTGCAGCGGTGGACATGACAAGTAAGAGTCAGGTTTAGTATAGTTAGTGTGCACTGGCTAATACTTCCTCCGTTCCAATTAAAGTGAGTTCTTTCTGTGTTACTAAAATAGTCATAGAATTGGGACTCTTTATGTGGAATGGAGGTTGGGGTAGTAAGTGACCATTTTCATTGCATGTGATTTAAACCTTCTGCTCAGTGTATTCCTCCAGCATTTCCTTCCTTGCATGACTTGAAATAATTTTGTATCTGGTGCTGTTGGTTTCTTCATGTATTTAATTACTTATTTCTCTTGCTCAGTACCTCATTACTCTGGATTGTAAAAGTTTGTGATGTTTAGATCCTGTCTAAGCTATTTATTAGTCAGTCCCCTCTCCTGCTTTTACTCTATGTTTAAATTTCTATCATAGAAGGAAATGAAGAGAATTGATGAAGGTTGTACACTTAGGACTGCTTAGTGGCATAAACGGGGAAGTTTGTATATACTTTGTATTTTAACTTGCCATTAAATAATTAAAGGAAAATTTTGTGTTTGTGAGAGGATATTTTCTCATTTTAATATGTGGGCAACACACCGGAATTTGTATCACTATTCATACAACCTCCCTATGGAATGGATTTCTGTTCAAGTATAATGTCTTTCGTTAACTCGAATGTTCTAGATTTTGAGCATCTGTACCTCCTGTTGCCAATAAATGTTGAGTTAGATACGTGTCAAAATTTAATTACAAACCCAGTTTCTCCCGCCCCTCTGATTTCTCGGTTTTGATCCCTTTTTACCACGACTGCAGTTTAGTAATTTTTGGCTTTAAAGAAGGCAGAATGATGTACCATCAATGTTGTATTGGCGGTATAATTTATTCTTTACCTGGTGCAGACTCAAATGATAAAAGCAAGGGAGCAGCAGCAGCCTCAGCAGCCACAACATCCACAACAACAGCAGCAACAGCAAATACAGATGCAGCAACTTTTATTACAGAGACAGGTTCAGCAGCAACAACAGCAACAACAGCAACAACACCACCAGCAGCAACAGCAGCAACAGCAACAACAGCAACAGCAGCAACAACGAAGAGATGGAAACCACATTTTAAATGGCACAACTAATGGAATTGTAGGAAATGATCCGCTGATTAGACAGAATCCTGGCACGGCGAATGCATTAGCTGCAAAAATGTATGAAGAACAATTAAAAGTACCTGTTCAAAGGGATTCTCTGGATGATGCAGGAATGAAGGTAAATCAAAATCAAAATGAGCTTGACATATGCACTTGCATCTATAGATTCCTACATGTTCATGGCCTTGTGACATCCTTCTAGCTTAAGCATAATTTTTTAAAGCAACTAATATGAGAGGCTTATATGGCTTGCAACTATTTTCTATTTTAGAGCTTCTGCTAGTGCCACAATAGGTGAAAGTTGCCTTCCAGTATATCTTTATCTGTTGCTTATGAACTGTTATTTTGTTTCTACAGCAACGATTTGGTGATAATGTAAACCCGCTATTGGATCCAAATCATGCAACAATTCTAAAATCAGCTGCTGCAGGTGGACAGCCTTCGGGGTACTTCCCTAAACTTTTCTTAGTGCTTTTTACTTGATTTTCTTCGTGTTTAGTCAGCAGACATAATGTAGTACTTTTCTGTCTCTTATTAGGCTCTACCTGGAAATGAATAATTTCTACAAACTAGATAAGCTTAAAAAACTTGAGATGGGTTTTGATTAAATATTTTCATCTTTCTTTTACCATCCACTCTTTCAGGCAAGTTCTACATGGTACCGTTGGCAGCATTTCACCACAGGTTCAATCTCGGAATCAGCAAATTCCAGGTTCTAGTCCGGTAAGAGTTTCTTGTAGTCCCACCTGGCTTTATATTGATTGTAAATGGCCTGAGTTGACATTCCACCATATGCATATTAAATCTAAGGTGCAAAAAAAGTGATTCCTAGTTTGTTCCAGTATAACTGTATCATTAAGTGATGACTTTGACTTGAACAGGACATTAAAACAGAAATGAATCAGATGCTGAATCCTAGAGCTGCAGGCCCTGAATCAATTATTGGGCTTCAAGGTGCGGACATATATTTAAAACAATTTGGTTTGCGTTATGCTTCTTGCTTTTGGTTGTTGATCAAACATGTTGGGCGAGATATGGACCATATAACTGATACTCCCTTAGTCCCAGCTTAAGGTCCCCACTTCTGTTTTGCAAGGGTAAACTTTTTCGACATTTAATATCTTCTATTCTGTACAACTAAAAGTTATGGAGAATAGAGAAGATTTTTTTTTTCTTTGATAAGATACATTTTTAACAATTATAACAGGGTTTCATATACTTATTTTCTTATCCATATCACCTGAATTTAATGGTCTAAGGAAGCCAATTTTGACTAACTGAATAATAGATGGCAATCTCAGACTAGGACAGAGATAGTATATAATAAAGACTCTATTATTAGTTTGAATTTTGAAATATAAGTGAAGCCTAGTATAGAGGTTTATTGCTCACGCATGAAGAGCAACCTATATACTAACATTTCAGTTTGTGTGAGTGTCATGGACTTCCATTGATGTTGGGTTTCTATATTTGATAGGTTCAAACCAGGGTGGTGGCGGCGGCGGCAGTAATAGTTTGACTTTGAAAGGATGGCCACTTACTGTAAGTATTGCCTCTGATTTTTTTTGTTTCATTAGAAAGAAGGCAGCTCGCTTCAATGAATCCCCTTGATGTGTGGCTCTACGTAAGGGTCATTAAGCCCTGAATCACACCTTACCTTATTTTCTGCAAGTGTCTGGCTTTAGTAATTTCAGTGTAAATACACCTATTGAACTTTAATTTCTTTCTAATCTGGGAACTGGTACAAAATATATTTTCAAGCCACGATCTAAGATTGCAAATATGATAGGGTGCTGATGCCTTATATATATAAGTTATTTTTCAAGGCTTTTCTCTGGGCATCACTGTTTAGTGTGTATTTCTTTGGGCGAGGTATAGTCTCATTGCATGCTTTTCTTTTTATAGTGATAGTGTCATAATTTTCTTGAGCTCATTCCCTTTTGTATCAGTTTAATGTTCATCCCATTTGCCTTCCGGTTTTTCTTTAGATGCGGTGTTGTTTCATTGAATGTTTTTCTTTACATAGTTCCATAATTTTCTTGAATTATTCCCATTTGGATCAGCTTCGTTCTGGGCTGCTCCAGCAGCCGAAGTCATTTATGCAAGGTCCACAGCCCTTTCATCAATTGCAAATGTTACCGCAGCATCAGCAGCAGCTTATGCTGGCTCAACAAAACTTATCACCTTCTGCTGGTGATGTTGAGAGCAGAAGGCTGAGAATGCTTCTGAATAATAGGAGTATGAACATGGGTAAGGATGGCCTCTCAAGCACTGTTGGCGATGTAGTTCAAAATATTGGATCGCCCTTACAAGCTGGATGTCCCGTTTTGCCCCGTACAGATCCAGATATGTTAATGAAGGTCCTCTTTTCTCTTCTGCTAATTCATTGTCTAGTCAACAATTTTCTTCTTGAACATTACTTTTTGTCAATGAGTGCCATCTTTCAATGTTGTAAACCTTTCGTAAGTTATCTAATATGTTTTGTTCAACTCATAGGTCATATGATGGAGATTTTTTTTGTCAAAATAATGTTGCAAGACAGAGCTCTCAGTTATCTATGATAGTATATCTGCTTGATGTTTTCCTTGTGTTATTTAAATACTTGGTTTATTTTTTTAAGCTTTAAAGGAAACCATTATTAATGAAAGAAATGCAGTAAAGATGCCTTTGTTTTTCCTGCCTTTTTGTGAAATAGGTCTTGTGTGTCCCAACAAACATTTTACTTGGTATAACATACAAAGTCTATTTTTTTTACACACTGGTTATTTATGATTATGTTCTGTATTTGTATTTTTAATGAGTTTTATCATATCTGTCTACTAAATAAATGTTGAGGTTATGTGTATGTGTAGCTGAAAATGGCCCAGTTTCAGCAGCAACAAAGTAATAATCCACAGCAGCAACAGCTACAGCTGTCTGGCCAGCAACCTCAAACATCTAATCACAGCATCCAACCAGATAAAATAATGGGAACTGGGAATGTCACCGGAGATGGCTGCATGTCAAATTCCTTCCGTGCAAATGATCAGGTCTCTTCATTTCTATGTTATCATGTGCATTTTTACCTTCTTTTGTGACTGATACAAACATGAAATGCATAGTTAACATATTTAGAATTTCAAAGTACCGTTCTAGTAAAGTTCCTTGACATTTTAAATCATGGAACTGGTACGATGATCTAAGATGATTCGTTGGACATGTTATTGAGATGTTTGGGCTGTATGTGCATACACTGAAAGCCAATGGATTGTCGAGGTTTTAGTGATGAAGTCCTGAATTTTTTGGGGTTGGAAAATGATTAAAAGCTTTTTTTTCTAGCAATATGTGCACACACTAAGTAAATAGATTGTTGGTGTTTGGGGAAGTCCTAAATTGTTTGGGGTGGTAAATGACTAGAAGCTTTTGGGCTATATGTGCATACACTGCAAGCAATGTATTGTCAAAATTGTTTGGGGATATCCTGAATTTCTTTTGGGGGTGGAGATGACTGGAAGCTTTTGTAGCTTAAAACATTTGGGCCATTCTGCAGCTTTAATTGTCTTAAATGCTTTTCATTCAAGTTATTATCTGTGACATAGGACATGGGTTAAGGTTTAATGATGCATGCTGTTGGCCTGGTTGGCATGAAAAATATATTTTCGAGGTTGACTGTTTAAAATGAATTCTAAAATGGTATTGATGCATTACAAGGCTTCAAAAAGCCAGACAGGGCGAAAAAGAAAACAGCCTATTTCGTCTTCAGGTCCTGCAAACAGTTCAGGTACTGCTAACACAGCAGGGCCTTCACCAAGTTCAGCACCTTCTACACCATCAACACACACACCTGGAGATGTAATCTCAATGCCTACCTTGCCGCATAGTAACAGCTCGTCAAAACCATTGATGATGTTTGGAACTGACAACACTGGCACTCTCACTTCACCCTCAAATCAACTGGTAATCCAATGCATTTCCTGTTATCTCTTCGTGTGACAAACATGTATGGTTTCTCATTGTTATGTAAAATTTGCAGTGGGATGATAAAGATCTGGTGCAGTCTGAGATGGACCGTTTTGTAGATGACGGGTCTCTTGAGGATAATGTAGATTCTTTTTTATCTCATGATGATGCAGATCCCCGCGATCCGGTTGGTCGTGGTATGGTGGATGTTAGCAAAGGTGAGCTGCCCAAGTAACTTGGTGTAATTTAGTTAGGTTCAATCCCTCCCTTTGGCTGCATTATGTGCTTTACTCCTCTGCACGTTGACTATCTAGTGATCTCAAGAATGGAAAAGCATGTGATGATAGTTTAATGCAGACAAACTAGCTACGTGTTACTGTTCATCCAACACAACTGAAACTCTATTGCAGGGTTCACATTCACAGAAGTAAACTATGTATGTGCAAGTGGTAGTAAGGTGGTATGTTCCCACTTTTCATCAGATGGAAAGCTGCTAGCAACTGGCGGTCATGATAAAAAGGTGAGACTACGAAGGTCAGAAGCTGGTAGATTAGTATAAGAAATATTGCCCGATGTTTTGGAAAGGTTTTTCTTAATCAGTTTAACCTTTTTGTATTGGCTGAACCTCAGTAATTTAAATTGATTTTTCTTCTGGCAAAATAGGCTGTGGTGTGGTATACAGACACTTTAAAGCCCAAAACCACACTTGAAGAGCATTCATCACTCATTACTGATATTCGCTTCAGTCCAAGCATGGCACGTCTTGCGACATCTTCTTTTGATAAAACCGTCCGGGTTTGGGATGCTGATAATGTAAGCTATATCATTATCCGATTCATAAATGATCTTATCTACATCCTGCCTACCCAAGATGCTCTTACTGATTTTGTTCTTCTAAAGTTCTGTGACAGTGACAACTACAATGTGTGGTAGATTCTGTCACATGCTTTCAGAGCTCAAGTACAAAACAAATTTTTTGATCAAAAGCTTATGGTGTGCCTGTTCATTGTTACAAGCTTATTTGTTGGATGGTCTAGTTTGATTTGATTGATTAAATATTTTGCGGCCTCTTTTGCTCCTCAATGCTTCAAAAAGATAAAATTTCCAGACTGGGAAAGAATAGGAGTTGAAGTTTTAACAGTTAGTTGAAAAGGTTATGCTTAGCTGTCATTTCTGAATGATGAAGTAGCGTAAGTATCGGCTTTCTCAGCCGAGTGAGTCAAGCCGTGCCTTTTCTTTTCTATTCGGACTGGATGAGATGGAGATGCTGGGAATTTAGTGAGAAATTTATATGTGAAGAATGATACATTTTCTGGATCATTCTTTTTAAATATGTATGTGGAGAACTTTCATTACTAAAGCTTAACATCTAGTCTCATTGGACTGATAGAGATTGCAGTACTAATGTTATTTGTCGATTTCCATCCATTACAGTAAATTTATTACCGTTTATCACTCTACTGTGTTTAGAAAAGCCATTATTACTCTCTTTTAAGTTGTTTGGCCTTGCTAATGAACTTCCCTATCTTTATTTTTTGACAATTTTCATTTCCATGGCTTATTGCAGCAAGGATATTCTCTTAGAACATTCACTGGACATTCTTCTGGTGTGATGTCATTGGACTTCCACCCGAATAAAGATGACCTTATTTGCTCTTGTGATGGAGATGGTGAGATAAGATATTGGAGTATAAATAATGGCAACTGTGCTAGAGTTTTCAAGGTAACAGATCATACTTAAAACTGTCTGAAGTGTTGGGAAAGAGTTAAATGGTAATCTCCGTTCATATTTTCCTTTTCTGTATTACAGGGCGGTACGTCTGAGGTTAGGTTCCAACCTCGTCTGGGAAGGTTTCTTGCTGCAGCTGCAGATAATATTGTAACAATACTAGATGTGGAAACTCAAGCTTGTCGTCATTCTCTGAAGGTTGTGGTTCTGTTCTATTTTGAGAGAATCACAACTCTGATCTTTTTCCGTGTATCCTTTTGCCAATGGCCTTGGTTAACATTGGCATGTCTTATGTGTGTGCATTTTAATATTTAAGATAAAACACAAGCTACATGGATTTCTTGGTCTAATTTATAATTTGTTGATTGGTTCAAGTCATAATTTCTGATGACTGTTATTTTAGTGCTGGTTTAATAATCCTTGCTGCCTGAGATTGGTAGTGGGGGGTATTTAAGATTGAATCAAGTGATATCTTTTGTGCCTCAACATGTTTTGATCCGCCCTCCTCACACTTGGACTTAATGGTCCAACTCTGATACCATGTTATAATACTGAAGTGGTTATGTGAGGGGGATGTGGGGGTGATGTGGGAAATATTTTATGTACCTCATATTGTTAAGTAGTTTGTAATCCTGCTTCTTGTTGATTACTTGGTGAATATTTGGTATTAATGTTCTTTTGTAATTCTTGCTCTGTTGTATATATTGTTAACTTTTGTGGTGTTGCCTATGTATGATTTGCTATTTCTGCGGTGTTACTGATTACCTTATTTATAGGGTCATATAAAGCCGATACACGACATTTGCTGGGATCCCATGGGTGAACTTTTGGCATCTGTCAGCGAGGACTCTGTCAGAGTCTGGTCCGTGGCTTCAGGAAGCGAAGGAGAATGTGTCCATGAGCTGAGCTGCAATGGCAACAAATTTCATTCTGGTGTTTTCCATCCAACATATAATTCATTGCTAGTCATTGGATGCTACCAGGCAAGTCTTGTGTCATGGACGAATTTATAATTTAAGTTTTGTTTTTCTGCTATCATTGGTCAAACTCCTAACACTGTTTTACAGTCGCTGGAGCTTTGGAACATGTCAGAGAACAAAACGATGACCTTGGCAGCACATGAAGGATTGATCGCTAGCTTGGCTGTCTCTACTGCTGCAGGCCTGGTTGCTTCGGCTAGTCATGACAAAATCGTTAAATTGTGGAAGTAGAGATGTTTCATGTTAAGAATTGGTGTGCATGTAAGATCCATCCTCTTAGCACTAACCTAGTAGGTTTATGCCCTCTGTATTACCAGTTAATACAGAGCAAATAATTCATAATTTTCAGATGCCTGTAAACTTATATTTTAAGTTTTTCAGTATGTTTCAGAAGTATGTGAGAACTGGATGAGTTTGGTGGTTATAACGTGTTCTTATGAATTGAATTCTCAAATTAATCAGTAGGCGTAATTGTTTCCAGTTATCACTCCACCATTGCCAGTCTCCAGCTTACATCCCACCTCTACCACGTACCTAAACTTTAAAAAGTAGCAGGTTAGGGTGATCGACGATGGAAAAAGGTTAGTTGTTTCAAAATCCATCAGATCCAACCCCTCAGTCCTGATCTTCTCTTATTTGTCCTCCATCTTTACCATCGTCAATTTTTTATGGGGTATTTTACCACGTTTCTCAATTTTTAGCACTCTCCTTTTCGTGATGTGATGATACCCAACTGAAGTTTCAGTACAAAATAACCTACTAAGGAACTCTGTCCATATAATAAGATCAAGCCATTTATGTACTATAGCCGTATCATTCAATTTAGATCTACAACACTGTTTACAAAATTGTTCTGATCATGTTGGGAGAAAGGATTCTTTGAGACACTCATTTGAAGATTCCCTCAGTAGAAAATTTTGAAATTTTGGTAAGGCATTTTGAAATTGTTGAAGACAAAAGGAGATTAGTAGAAAATTTCTTTAAAATAGTTTGGCATTAAATTGTGGATGAATTTTTGGGTAGTGTTAATTTTCCACCCCCATTGTGATCCTAGTTTCCGACATTCTCCATCTACCCATTGTGTATTGTGTATAGATAAATAGGCTGAAAAATAATTAAAAGGGTAAAATACATTTACAACCCTAACTGTTGGTTGAAAGTGTCGGTATGACTCTGCAATATCAGAAAGTGTCATTATAACCATAACTAATTGTTGTTGGTGTCAATCTAACACTAACTTTCAAAAAATTTGTATCGATATAACCATACTCTCTAATTCCGGCGCTGACCCATGAATTCTGGCAATGACGAAAAAGCCCTTGATTAAAAAGGTTTTTCGTCAGCAGGCGGCCGCATAACACATAAGAACGACACGCTGGAGCTTAGCAGCTTGAGCACGATCTCATCCACCTGTTTCAGGGCCACCGCACTGCCGAAGGAGATGTACACCACGGAGGATTCCAGTCTCGAATCCAGCCATTCCCGGCAATCGTCGGCCTTGTAGAGATTGACGCTGAGTCGCTGACGTTGGCGGAAGCATCGGTGTGTTATTTGAAGAGCGGGCCGATGGGTTTGATGGGGCATAGTTTGGACATGTACGGGATCTCGCTCTGCGGGCCGATGGGTTTAAAGGGTTTGATGGGGAATGACTCCATTAATACGCAGAAGTTCCTGGAGAGGTTTTTGAACATCCCGAGGGTGGTTTAGTGAGACACGGCCACTGAGTCCATGGATGCAAGAAACTTGGGATCTCATCGTACTTCAACATAGACATATATGGCAACTGGACATCCAATTCGGGTTCAGTACCAAATTGTTGTAGAAATGGTAGAACGCTGAAAAATAGGCGGCGGATTGGATCCAGAGCGGAGCAAAAGGGATTCTCCGACGTCGGCAACCCATGGGATGCCGATTGGACCCAGATCAATCTTTTTTGTCATTTTAAATTTTTCTTTAAAAAAAAATCAAGGTTAAAAAAATCTGGCCAACTGAACGTTGTCTAAAAAGTCACAAAGAATAGATTGGCGCTCCAGGTTATATTAGCACTTTCAACTAAAAGATAAAGTCAATTAACATCGTTTTCAATTTTGGTACCTTACAAATGACAGAATGATTCTTTTAGTCTTCTATTTTTCAAAATGCATTGTTTGGTACCTTACAAATAACTGAACGATTTTTTTAATCCTCTACTTTTCAAAAAACATTTTTGGCATCTTACAAATGATTGAATGATATTTTTAGTCATCTACTTTTCAAAGTATTTTTTTTTGTATCTTACACTTGTTTTTTTAATTTTTTTTTAAGTCCATTAAAAGTATTGGTCCATTTAGCGTCTTACATAATCGTTGCTTTACATTAATAGGATATATATGTTGAGTAGGCTTAAAAAAGTTTAAAAAACAAGTGCAAGGTATAAAAAAAAGTATTTTGAATTTAAAAAATTATTTAATCATTTGTAAAGTACCAAAGGAAATTTAATAGGGTAAATTATATGATGCCTGGGGTATCATGAACACATTATCACCAAGAGTATTTTTTGTATTTTATATTATATATATGTATTCATCTTTATATTTTTGTGCATTATTATAATTTGTTGTAATTAGTGTATAAATATTTTAATGCACAAATAACAACATTTAAATACACAATTCATTATTATATATACAACGCACATGTATGCTACCAAAAATAAAGTATAAGATTTGATTATTTGGATTGTCTTCTTCATCATCATACACAAAAAGGGAAACCGCACAAACCCTTGCTATTATGAACCCAATTCGGAAACGGAAAAAAAAAAATCCCTATTTATATAGGTACTTGATAGATAATATTATAATAAATTTTTAGTAATCTCAGGCATTGTTACAACATCAGATAAGCATACATTTTCATAAATTCAAAAATTACCAATATGCCGAGAATCACTTATATGAGAAATAATAATTTTGGCATCATTTCCAACATAAACTCAAGAGTTACCATTACAAGCCATGACGTTGTCTAGGCCGGACCGAAAGTAGAAGATACCAAATGATTGGTGGCACTGGAGTTGGCACTAGCCCACGGACAGCACGTGCACGGAGCACACCCGAGCTCGACCTACCGGGCCACGTGTTGGGGCTTGAGCTTGACACGTCTGAAAGGTTCGAGAGTTCTTGAGGTGATTTAAAACAAAATGTGGGGTTTGTAGGAATTGAACGCAATACATTTTTGTCTCTAATTCACTTCCTTAACCACAAATTCAACACATCACATTGGCATTTTATTTGATTGTTTAATAACATAATAACATTAAATTAATTATTTTTTAAAAATAATTAATTTAATCATTCATCAATATATTTAATTCATTAAGTATGGAAATAAATTATATAAAATGTCATGAATAGTAAGTTGGAATTGTTATAAATTTATAATTGAAATTTAACATACAGTTAATTAAATTAAATCAATTGAACAATATAAGGAACATTGATGCATTGATAAAGAAATAATATAACTTGAATATTTTAATTGTTCAATTTCTAACTAAAATTTTTTAACTTATGTTATTTTTAGAACATTTTCAACTTACATTATTTTATAACAAAATATTTTATTTAAGTAAATTATATTTATTTATTGTATATGTACTTAAAATTTATATTCATATAAAAAATTATTAGACGAAGTATTAAATTTAACTCGCCGAATTAATCCAATCAGTCAAGGCATGAATTCAACACATGAAACAGGCACGACACGACACGAAAAACACGAAGCATGTGGGCGGACCGTAGACCGACTTTTTTTTTACAACATGAAACGAAACATTACAAAGCACGATAGACATGAGCACGCAAGTGAGCCTTAAATTATAGAAGCACAAAATACGACACGAGCACAACACGAAACCAACTTTATGAGGCACCGGAATCCACATACCAAACCGAGGTGCAAGAAGATGGCTTCTAGTATAATGATGACTGGAAATTTTCAGTCAAGTGTGCGGAATCAGAGCGGCGACCCTGAGCCATCATCATGTAACAAGTGGCAGCATAATGACTTAGACGACCGCACCAAGTGCAGTGGAATGGCTACGACCAGTCCCAGCCGCTGCAGAACCAAACTAGGAGCCACAACCTCGCACCGTCCATTGAATCAGCAACCTTGAGTGGCACATGTACCGCACACGCCACGTGATCTCACACGTGACCAGGCGAGGGCTGATCTCAAGGGGAGTATGCGACCAAGCCAGTTGCTGGTATGCTTGGAGCTAGGGATGATCATGGGTCTAGGACCCAACCTATACCCACAGGGTCTAGACCCATTGGGCAGGCTATAGGTCTAAAACATTTAGACCCATCAGATCCGGGTTCAGGTATGAGTCTAGAATTTAAAATACGTGTCTGGATCTAAAATACTAAGACCCAGATCCGACCCAAATCTATCCCGTATACCCATATGGCCATATAACCCTAACTATACATAATTTTACCTTAATTTCTAAGTTACTTTAAGATTCTCTCGGTATTTTTAATTTTAATATAGTATATATTTCTTGAAAAATTAATTCAGATGCATATTGAACTTGAATTATTTGTGTTTAAGATAATACATATTTTATTAGTGAAGAAAAAAATTATAATATTAAACCCATTTAAGATCCATTTTGGACCCAAGACCCGTTTAGACCCATCAGATTTGGGTATGGGTCTAAGATTTTCAGACCCTACGGGTCTAGGTTGGGTCTGGGTCCAACTAAATTTTTTTAGGGTCGGATCTGAGTCTTATTAGACCCGACCCATGATTATCCCTACCTGGAGCGCTGTGAATTTGCAAAATTTTCAAAAATGCCTTGTGGTTCTTGGCACGAGGAATAACATCGATATAATGGCGTATGAGAAACATTGATCAAAGGGGCCAAAAAACTTTAGACTCAGAGCTGAATCCAATAAAAAACCAGATATTTTGATCATCATTCATCAGAGCAAATCCCATAACTGATAATTGCTCAAAAATTTCCTTAAACTGGAGAAGGTCATGAACCGTAGATTTTTGGAAAATCAACTTGTGGTGAGACCATCAAGATGAAAAAGGGAGACGTGGTCATGTGTCACACCCCATTAGTTGAAACTATAAAATAGAGAAAAATGCCTTATAACCCTATCTAATTAACATAAGTGTTTAAATAACTCTGCGGTGTTCAAAAGTGCCAATAAGCCTAGATACTCAATAAGAGTGCAAAATTAACCTTTCCAGAAAACTTTGGCTAGGATTATTTTGAAAGTCCGTTTTACCCCTCTAAAAAATTAAAACAAAAAATAAATTACTATTATGCCCCTATAAACCCTTCTTCTCTTCCATTCTTCTCTCTCACCGGACCTCCTCTCTTATTCTTCTCTTCCTTCTTCTCTTCTACCGACAGTGTGGTTCTCTTCTTCTTAGCGTCGAATAGGGCTAATTGACATGGGCAAATTTGGGGCAGCGCTGGCGAAGGTTTGTGAGCAGAGGGAGTAACGGTGATGGCGGGTGGGATTCGTCTAGAGTTTTGGGAGCAGCAACGGTAGTGAATGGAGGGTTTTGGGGGCGTAGTGGTGGCAAGTGGCAGTTGTCTAGGGTTTGGGAAACAACGACAATGGTGGGCGGGAACAATGGGCAGGGGGTTTTGGGCCGACGGTGACAGCACGAACGGTGGAGTTAGTTAGGGTTGAGGCAACACGGTGGAAGAGCGACGACGAAGCGGAGTGGAGAAGCATCGACGGTGGAGTTGGGGCTTTGGGGTGGTGGTGGAGCTGGGGTTAGAGTTTGGAATCAGGCGGTGGGTTTGGGTTGGTGGTGGAGCTAGAGTTAATATTTTGGATTGCTAACGGTGGAGCAGAGTGGAGCAACGGCAATAGTGAAGCTGGGGGTTTGGGGTAGTGGTGGAGCTGAGGGTTAGGATTTGGGATTGGGTGCTGGTTTGTTTGGTTGCCGATTGTGGTGCCGATGGCAGAGCAACAACACCGCTAGCAGAGCTGTGGCGGTGAGTGAAGATATAAGTTACACACATTCTGTTTTTGCCCGAGAGGCATTTTTATCATTTCAAGTGTGGTCAATCGCCGAAATGTCAAGGTCAACGCTGGAAGTGATTTCATCAACTAATTAAGGTTATTTTTATAGTTTTAATTATCTGAGAGTTATATTGACATTTTCACAAGTATATTGGTTATATTGTTATATTGCGGTATAAAATGTCATATTCAATCTAATCCATCGTCTTTATATTTGAATATATGATTTTAGATTATTATTTATCATTCTTTTAAACTAAATTATTACAATAAACTGTATTTTTCATTTTTTGTAAGTAGAGACTAACTTTACCATAGTGCAATGCACAACTCATTATTTTTCTTTTTCATATTTTCAAAAATATCCCCTCCTTGCACAATTTGACTTTTGAAAATCAAATGAATCAATGTTAAACTATTAATATTTGAGTCCGTCTCTTGAAAGACGGTCTTTTCATAAGATATGGAAAGACCAATGTTTTTTTTTTTAAATTGGGTAATAACTCAAATGAGCCCCCAATAAAATCCCTCCCCTCCCCTTGCCCTGGCCTGGTGGGAATTGAACTCATGACCTCATGGTAGTAGCACTAGACTTCAACCGCTAGGCTAACATTCAATTCCCGGAAAGACCAATGTTTAAAGTACAAATTAGAAGAAATGAAGATAAAATTTTTAGGTTGCATGAATCGAGTTATAAACTTTATAACTACTAACGTTGCATAATAAAATTTTAATATTACAACTACGACTATTTACCTTTTATTATTTTAATTAAACCCCGTCTTTCCATAAGTCTATGAAAAGATGGATTTTCCCAAGTCTTTGCCTTAATATTTTCATTTATGTATGTAAGTTATCATGTATGTAAAAAATTCTTTAAAAAATAATAATTTAAAAACATAAGTTATCATGAATCCAACAACATATAACATGATAATAGTGTTACATATATAATACTCCCTCTGTCCCATTTAAATTACAGCCTAATCATTGCACACCATTCGAGAGACATATTTGATCGTTAATATGTTTAGCTACGTATAATAACGGTAAATGAAAAGTTACTTTTTAGAAACTACTAGTTACGATGAATTCAACAATATTACATACGATAGTATTATGCGGTCAAACTTTGATAGAGAATAGTAACATAAAGTAAGTGTATAATTTAGTTGGGACATAGGGAGTATAGAATTTAATGGTCGAAGTTGACTCAGTTTGACTTTCAAAAATTAAATTGTGCCAATTTATCTAGGACATGGGGAATATATAATTCAAACTTTCTCAATATTTGATTAATTATGTGTATTATTAATATTTAATTAATAAAAAATATTTAAAAATATACTATTTAGAGAATGTGTCTTGTTAGATTGTCTGACTGTAAGACCAATTATGAGAAAACTCATTCCGTTAACTTTTAGGTCACATTATAATTATATATATTTTGAAATATTTTGAAAATTAAAGATAACTCATTTCAATAAATAGAAACAAACATCAAATCACCCACAATAGTTGGATTAACTATAAAATGACTCTGTCTAATGGTTAATCGGCCCACATTTGGTGTCAAATTAATATAAAAAAAGATAATTTTGGTTGGGTTAGATCATTGATAAACCTTTGAAAATAAATAGATTGGTCAGATTATGAGTTGTGTAGGTGGATGAAAGAGATATACTATTTAATTAAAAATGTTCATTGGGTTGGGTCATAAATATATATTGTTTAAGAAGAAAAGTTGTATTATGAAATAAAACTTGGGAGAAAAAAATTCATTTATTTTTTTGAAAAAAAATGTAAGGAAATTTCAATGTTAGTGGAAATTTAAATTTGAAAAAATTGTGATAACCTGATGGAGTATTTAAATAATATATGTAGAAATTAAGTGACCAGAGTTAGGTGTAATCAGGATCAAATCCCCCTCTCTCGGAGTTGTATTATTATGGATTTAAAAGTCTCTAAATATACACCGTGTTAGGTGTGAGAGTTTCTACAAGTATAAAAGAGTGGGAGACTCACCCCACTTATGTGAGCCCTAAAGGAGTCACACATCATTTGTTTGAGACAAAGATGAATGAAAGTGATTGTAAAAAAAAATTAATGATGTTCATAGAAAAATAGAAGAGGATGATAGTATTAAAAAGATTTCTAATTAAATTTATGTGTAGATAGTATTTTTTTAATATACTGTATATAAAATTATGGCAAAGTCTTGAAAAAGATCGTCTTTCCATAAGTATATGGAAATATGGGTTGAATTAGAACTATACAAAGGTAAAATATTTTAGTTGTAATATTAAAAAATATTATGCAATTAGTAGTAGTTATAAGTTTATGACCCAGTTAATGCAAATCGAAAATATTATCTTAATTTTTTCTAATTTACAGTATGAAAATATCGTCTTTCAAGATATGAACTCTAAAATGATTGCATTGTCAATTGAATAACTATTGTTCAATGTTAAACTCTTGTTCAATTTCCTAATTATGTTTTGTTTTGTTTTATCATTTTATCTAAAAACCAATCAACTTTATTACTACTCTCTCAACTATATTTTTCATTCTTTCATCTTTGGAATGTCCCTCTTTTTCACTCTTCACTTTATTTTTATTTTTAGCTACTTTTTATTCATATTTTATGTTGAACTGACCCACCTTATATAATGCACTATTCACCAATCAAATTAAAAAGGAAAGGAAAAGAAAAATAAATTTAGGAAACTTGACATAGATAGCATATAATAATAAGACTAAATTATTTTTTTGGTCCCCTACAAAGTATCTTGTACTATCTTTTGGTCCCCAATTGCAAAACCCCCGTTAAATGGTACCCTACAAATTCAAAACATTATTTTTGGTCCCCAAACCCACTTTCCGGCCATATTTCTGGTTTTCAGGTGCACATGCCGGTCACATGCCATTTTTTCCGGTATGGTGAAGGGTAATTTGGTAATTTCACAAATTAAAAACATTTACTCATTTTTTTCATCCCCCTTCGTCTTCTCAAATCTATTTTTCTGCTTGGGTTTCTTTCAATTCCGCCTTCATCCCCCTTCGTCTTTCTCAAATCAATTTTACTTATTCTTGGGTTTCTTTCAGTTCCGCCTCTCGATTCTGATCTGCGGATGGTGGTGGCAGAGACCTTGCGGGGAAGGTGAGCAGCAAAAACCCTAGTTTTTGGTGGGGGAAGGCAAGCGGCACCGTGGGGATGAGGCGGCGGGGGAAGGCGAGCAGAGGGAATGAGGCGGCGCTAACCCTAGCAGTGGGTGGGGGGGAAGGCGAAACGTTAGATCGTCGGAGGTGGAGCAGGGCGGCGGGTGTGGTTTTTCAACCAATTTTAAGTTGGGGCTCGAAGTTGGGGCGAGGAGGGGCAGGGTTGTGGGAATTAGTGGCAGAGGATGGGCTGTGGTGGTGGAGCGGAAGAGCGGCGGTGACGTGGGACTTCTGAGAGAGTTTAAAAGCTGCAATTTTTTTTTGTCTTCCTGTGTGTGCAGAATATTGTTCTTGGGTTTCTTGACATAAGGCTCCCATTCGACATTGTTTTTGTATGGTTTTGAGATTTGCCTGCTTTCTGAAAGTTGTATTTTTACTGATGCAGACAGTGTTTCCAATGGGAATGACGTTTCCTATGCTTTTCAGCTTTGTTTTCGATTTGGCGTTTGAAATTTGTTTAAGCAAGCAAGCATTTGGTATTGTTTTTCGGTCTACTATCTAGTGGCTTATGTATGTTTGTTGAGATATTGTGACACACTTTGTTGTATTGATGTATTTGGTGATGTTCTTTTTCTAATTTGGTGTCACTAAGATGGTGGCGTTGTCCTTTTAGATTTTAATGGAGGGGGATTGTGTCTTTTGAGAAGAGATGGCAGAGTAGAAGTGGAGCAGCAGCGTGGAGGCCGAGAAGTGGTGGCATTTTAGACCAGGGTGTATTTGTAAAAAAAAAATTAGTTTAAAATCCATGGGTATTTTTGTCCTTTTGTGTTTGTGAAATAGTGTTCGCCCCAATTTCAGTAAATTAGTATTTGTGAAATTACCAAATTACCACTTACCATACTAAAAAAAATGGCATGTGACCAGCACATGCGCCTGAAAACCAGAAATCTGGCCGGAAAGTGGGTTTGAGGACCGAAAACAATATTTTGAATTTGTAGGGTATCATCTAACGGTGGTTTTGCAACTGTGAACCAAAAGATAGTAAAATATACTTTGTAGCGGACAAAAAAAATAATTTAGTCTAATAATAAACCATTAAAAATACTTCCTCCACAGAAATAAATTGGACGGAGGGAGTCAGGATTATTTTTAGTTTTACAATTAATTTTTTACTCCCTATGTCCAGCTTAAGCTGCAGAGAGAGGGAGTGAGTCTCAAAATTTCAGTCAAGCTAAAAAGACATAATTGCCCTTCACCCATCCAAAAACCTGAGCTTCTGCCATCCGCCGGAAACCTCTACAGCCATCACCAACCATTTACCGCCCCTTCCCCTGCCTAACAATTCAACTAAAACACAATATCTAACAACAGATTACTTAAATTTACAAAAACATCCAACTAAATTCATAAGCTATATCAACACGATACTTTATTTTACAAAAACTACAATGGAGAAAATACATCTACATCAAGAAGACATTTCGAAAAATATTTGGTTGTTGAGAAGATAGTAGCAGCGGCGTTGCTGAAAATCGGTATCGGTCGGGGAGGGGCGTTTCGACGATGAACGGAAGGACTGGAGCACGAACAAAGGTGAGCACCAGATCTGGACGATGATGCCGGAGGTACCGTCGATGATCGGAAATAGGAGGGCTATAAGATTTGAAGGGATGTGGAGTTGTTGGGATTGTAGATGATACCGTGTGAGAGGAATTAAAGTAGAAAATCGCAAAAGATTTGAAGGTAGTTAAAGGAGGTGGTGGGGAGATGGAGCACTGGGAGTGAATTGGAGAAGGAGGCGGAAGGAACGAAAATGGTGAGCAGAAGCTGTGCTTTTGTTTCATTCTAGCACAGGATTTCTTCATTTTGGGCTTAGGAGCCCAAAATTAGCGAGGATGAATTTTGTAGTTTTTAATTATTAGTAAGGGTAGATTTGTCATTTTCAGAGAGCTTTCAATTTAATACTTTTCCTAGAAAGTGTGCAGCTTAATGTAAGACAGACCAAAATGAAAAGTGACCAGTTTAAGTTGGAACAGAAGAGTATACCTTTTGTCATGGCCTTTGAGGCATAGGAAGGACAATTTGTATTTTATACACCGGGGGAACCATGGAGGTGCATGGTATGTATGTAGGATATGCATTTCATTGCTAATATTTATGCATAAAATATTTACATAATAATTACATAGTAAATTCAATCATGCATAATGTCACATAAAATAATGCACTCTCTTACAATTTAAAATGAACAAAATATCACGGAGGTACCTCATGGATACCATATATTTAACCTAGGATGGAAAATGAATATTTTGTATCAGGGATGAAATAAATATGGTACTCATGGATGGGGAATGCATTTTTTCTCCTGCTTATCCTTGCAGGTAATGAGATATTTACTTTGATGTTTGTAGCAATCGGGTTTAGTTACTGTTGGACATATATTGATTATATCATGGGAAAAATTAAATAACAAAAATTGAATGAGCAATTAACATATGCAAGAATAATAAGCTTTCATTAATTATTCAACCTTTTACAAATAATCAAAGCATAAATCATGTTTCAAGTAATGATGGAGTCACGAGTAAGTTTTACTTAAACAAGCTGGAATCATGATTAAGTGGAAGTTAAATTAAAAGACGAGTCACTTTCTGCACAGATAATGGTAGGTTTTGGATTCTCTGGCTAGTAACATTGTCTCAAAACAGGCCAATACCAGGTTTTAAGAATAACGATGAACTTAAAACATATGGTATGCTCTCCGGATATTGAAAACTTCTTGATTATTAACCACAAAATCCTAATGAGTAGTCAGCAAATATAAAATTGCATCCTTCAGAGTTTTTTTTATTGCATTAACTTTAAGAACTTCCAGGTTTTCGCGCTCAGAGATTCAAAAAATTTGGCTGAAGATGGTAAATAACTTGATGTATAAATGTGTGAGCATGATGATATCCTCTACTCCCTCCGTCCCTGCCAAAGAGGCCGATCAGCTTTTGGCACGCGCATTTAGGCGCTAGTACCAGAATGCAAAAGGCTGGGTTCTTGTGGGGATAAAAAGGAGAAATACAAAAGTTTAATCATTCATCTTCTTCATCCATAATCGCATCTCTTCTCCACCCTAATCAACGCCTAATCCACCGCACCGCCACCACTGAACAACTAACAACCACCACCGCCGCCACCACTAAATTCCCAAATCTCTCTTTTGATTTTTCTCCGATTCTTCCCAGAATCCAACAAGATAACAAATCAAAAACTATCAATCTTTTCACAATTTCACAAGTCAGAGGCTATGGCAACTGAAAGGAGAATTGGAGATGCCATAGATTTCTCTGCATGCAGCAAGAAAGCTCTTAAATGAATTGTGGAGAGCGTTGTAGGCAAAGGAGATCACCTTATTCTCACAGTAAACGCCCGGCGAGAACTACAAAAGCGGTAGCAGTAGCGCCGCCGCGCGGGTAGGGTTTTCGGGAGAGGGCTTGAATGAGAAATGTCGGATCCAAAGTTTAATTAGGCGGAGAAGGCTGATTTTGTGGCTGTGTGTGAGGGACGGGGGGGGATGATTTGGAATTGACGTGTGAGGAGTGGTGGTGGTGATGTGTGAGGGACGGGGGGGATGATTTGGAATTGACGTGTGAGGAGTGGTGGTGGTGATGTGTGAGGAACGGTGGTGGTGGTAAATGAAAAGGCAGAGTGGTTGGTGCCTGGTGGTGGTAACGAAAAGAAGAGTGGGTGATGGTGATTAATTAGAGTGGAAGGTATATTTTTTTTAAGTTAAACCATCCGAGGATAGGGGGAAGATGTATTAGGCTCCCCTAACCCATAGAGGTGGCAATTATGCCTGAAAATTCATACATGTATACAAAAGATCATCCTTATGATGATCCAAGAGCAACCAGTAGCTCCTGAAGCAAGAATACTTGCTTTCAAAAGAGATGATACAACCGTAACTAGCCTAAACTAAGCTAGTGGTCACTAGCGAAAGAGTTTCTATATATACCATAACGCTGTTTTCCATAAACAGGTCGGCGAATCAAAAAATCAAAACCCTAGTATGTCAGTGGAAAGCCCGCAGAAATGAATATATATAAAGACCCATGACACAACGAAGAGCAAAGAAAGTTTTTTATGTGCATAGCTGATCGGAATAGGTAACGTGCGTAATCTCTTGTTGCCCGGTGCATAATAGTCATGTGTGAGTCCAAGAGCATTGATCTGCAGTTCCAGCCGACCCAGCCGACCTGATGCAAAAAAGAAGAGCAGAGTAGATTCCATTCCATAGTATTGAAAACCATTAGCTAAAATGCGACTATATCTGCTGAAGAGGATTACAAAATCAAGAACCTATTCGAATGGCAGGAAAACCAAGTTTGTCAAGAGATATTAGTCCTCTAAGCACAGGAGGAGCAGACTGGATATGTATATTACCTTGGAGATTAATCTCTAGTGAATATTTGGCAAGAAAATCCGCAACACTGTTAGCCTCCCTATGAATGTGTCTAATTGGATATTTAAGATGCAAGGGGCTAAGTAAACTGCAAATAGAAAAATTCCTCCAAGGGGCGGTCATAGGATTATGAATACCATGAACAGCAAGTAAGCAATCTGATTCCAATTCACAGTGTTCAATATCCAATTCTGTACTTATTTCATATCCAAATTTAATAGATATCAATTAAGCATGTAGTGGTGTTGGGGAGTGGAAAATTTTAGTTCTCATTGTGACCACATTCCCAACCATATTCCTAACTACTACAGCCGCAGAAGACAAACCATCCATTTTCCATGAAGCATCTGTATTGATCTTATATCCCAAAGAAGGTTTCTTCCATATTACAGCAATTAAAGGTTTCCTCCTCTTAGGATAAATGTGAGGGATAATGTTAGACTCAATCCAATACTTATGCTTATCTAACTTGCCAAAAAGATGGTGCACAGTGAATATTTCATAGATGATGCATTTAATCTCTTGTATATAGGCTGTTGTGGAGAAAGGTTCATTATCAAAAATGATTTTGTTCCTCTTTACCCACATGATCCATATTGTAACAAGAAGGGAAGCAGTGATAATATTAGAATGAATCTTTGTTTCAGCCTTAAAAGACAGGAAGAAATCAACTCTGTTCTTCAGATTTTCAAAAGAAGGATGCTGAAGATTTATCAGGTCGCATACTCTCTCCCAAACAGCAATTGAAGATGGACATGAATTAAAAAAATGATCTAGATTATCTGTATGGTTCATGCACAAAGGACACATCGATGCAAAAAGAAATCCTAACCTAGCTAATATATTATCAAAGGGAAGAATGCCATTCATTGCTCTCCACAAAATGACAGACATTTTCCTTGGGATGAAACTACTCCATACCTTGGAAAAATGTCTGATTCTAACTTTCCTCTGCCTGAAAGTGTGATATACCGAACGTATGGTGAACATACCATCAGTGTTTGGGGTCCAAATCAGCCTATCCTCATGGTGATACTCCAATTCAGCTACCTGCAATGTGTCAATTATATTGGTAGCCAAATATGGCTCCAGCTGTGGAAGGAGATTAGCTTTATTTTGTATGAAAAACCTAAGAGAAATATCCTCAAAGGGGATATTTCTCCCATCTGGCCATTCATAGCAAAGTGCCCCATCTCCAGTCCAATTAGAGTTCCAAAAGGAGCAATCCCCCAATCTATATAGCACTTTAGTATATCTGTTTGCCTTAGCAGTGATATGGCAGATTCTATTCCAAGTATGGGATTTCTTATATGAATTGGGAAGTGACCATATTAAAGAGGTCCACTGATTTTTATTACACTGCAATTTCCACCACAATTTACATGAGAATGCATCAACTATAGCTTTTATATCTCTAAAACCGATGCCATTGTCATCTATTGGTAAACTCATGTTTTTCCAGGATCTCTATTTTTTCCTATCAGTATTATCTCCCTTCCCCCAGAAGAAATTGGAAGCTATTTTTTCCATCTTTCTTAACACTATCTTAGGAGGACTCAGAACAGAAAAAATATGCGTAGGAATCGAAATTAGGCAATGTTTAATGAGTACTATCTTACCAGCACTAGTGAGCCATTTACTCTTCCAGTTGTTGATTGTCTTCTCCATCCTTTCGAGCAGAGGCTTGTAATATACCTGTAGATTATGACCATAGAAAACAGGAACTCCCAAATACCTAAAGGGAAAAGAACCTTTTTCCATACCCACTAATTTCTTAATAGAGAGAATAGTCTGAGGGGGGGGGGGGTTCTGTGTGAGACAAAGAATTCTGACTTCCTAAAATTAACCTTTTGACCAGTAGTCAACTCATAGGCAAGTAGAAAGCTTTTAAACCTCTTCAAGGTTGTAGGTTTAGCATTGAGAAATATTGCTGTGTCATCAGCATACATTAGGTGAGAGACAGGTGTATAGGACTGAGGTAAACTGAAATGTTGGAGATAGCCCGTTTTAAAGATTTTTTTTAAACCTCTTGAGAAAGCCTCAGATAACAAGTTATAAAGAAAAGGTGATAGGGGATCTCCCTGTTTTATACCTCTAGAAGATGTAAAGAATCCTGAGGTGACTCCATTAATTAAGACAGAGAAGTGGGCTGAAACTATATTACTCCTTATAATTTTAACAAAATTCCCATGAAAACCAAAATGTAGAAGTATAGAGTTGAGGAAAGACCAGGAGACTCTATCAAAAGCCTTTTGCATGTCAAGTTTTACAATTAAATTATGGGCCTTTGATTTTCTATTTAAAATTTTGGTCATTTCTTGCATTTGGAGTACATTATCAGTGATGTCTCTACCACTGATAAAAGCACTTTGTTCAGGAGAGATTAAGGAGTGCATTAATGGTTTGATCCTTTCCATTAGCATCTTTGAAAAAACTTTATTAATAAAGTTAGATAGACTAATTGGCCTAAAATCAGAGAAGGAGATTGGGATGGGTTTTTTGGGGATCAGGGTCAACCAAGTGCTAGATATGGCTTTTGGGATATATCCAGTAAGCAGAAAATCATTTGCAGCATCTAGTAAATCATTTTTAATGGTTTCCCAGAAGGTGGTATAAAAACCACCTGAAAAACCATCAGAGCCAGGGGCACTACATTTATTTAAATCGAATACAGCATGCCTAAGTTCCTGAACTGTAAACTGTTGAAGAAGGAGTGAGTTTTGCTCTTCAGAAATAACCTTTGGTATTTCCTTAAGGAAATAGTTATAATAAGATCCTAGTTTTGGAGTGGATTCCTCATTTAATAATTCTTTATAAAAACGAATCCCTTCAGCTTTGATCAAATTAGGATCTGAAATCCAGTTCCCTAACCCATCTTTAATCTTGCTAATTCTTGGCCTAGCTCTTTTTTCCCTAATGGTATGGTGAAAGTAACTAGTGTTAGCATCTCCAAACTTAAGCCAATTTAATCTAGCATTTTGTCTTAAGAAGATGATCTTTTCTTTCTGAGCTCTAAGCAATAGGGCTTTTAATTTGTTTAGTTCGGCTAAGTCCTGCTCATTTTGAGACTGTTGAAAGATTATTTCCATTTCACTAACTCTTTCCTCAGTTAGATCAGGTTTAGCTTGACATTCCCAAAACTGGTCCTGTTCCATTCTTTAATTACACACTTAAGCCTTTTAAGTTTAAAAATAAAACCAGACATTCCATTCAAAGGGGATAGTAAGTTCCAGTTACTGATCACTAGTTCCTGAAACTCATGCCTATTAGACCACATATCCTGATATCTGAAAGGCCTAGGTACCATTTCTGAGGCAGATTGTATAGACAATAGTAAAGGAGAGTGATCCGATGTAATCCGATTTAAAACTTGGATTGAACTATTAGGATATAATTCCAACCAGTCTAGATTGGTAAGTCCCCTATCTAGTCTTTGGAAAGTGAGATCTTTACATTTTTCCTTAACCCGATTATTGCACCAAGTAAAAGAATTACCAACCGTTGTAATTTCATGCAAATCAGCATTATTAATGAAGTCATTAAATTGTTTCATGCTTTTATGTGGGGTTGATTTCCTTCCTTTGTATTCAGAAACTGAGGTCACCGTGTTAAAATCACCAATATATATGGAGGGTTCAGTAGATGGAGTACATAAGTCTTTCCAGAGGATTTCCTTGATATTCCTATGAACACTAGCGTAGATAAAGAAGCAGTTCCAATTAATTGATGTAGCTACTTCTGTGATTCTAGCTTGTAGATATTGATCCGATTCATTGATACAGTTTAAATGAAAGGATTGATTCCAAAGGATCCAGATTTTAGCAGTTTGAGCTGTGAGTGAAAAATTAAAACCTAGATCATTCATTAAAGTTTGAACATGTTGTTTATCATGCCAAGGTTCGATCAGACAAAGTATATCTATCTTATGATTCAACTTTAGAGTTTTTAATCTATCCATGGAAGATCCATATCCTCTAACATTCCACACTAATATATTTCCTATGATTGTGTATCTAATCATTTAAAAACCATTGGGATTGCTTTGTGTGAGGATCTTAGCTTCCTAGGTTTGACAGTAGAGGCTTTACTAATAATACCTATAGTCTCCTCACCTTTTTCACTACTGTCAGTTGATAATTCCGGATTTGGAATACTTACCTTAGTGTGTACCTTAGTGTGTTCCACCTTTGTGGATTGATCTGCTTTGCTTGGAGTTTCTGGTTGTGCTTCATTCTGTGCAAGGGCCAGATCAGGAATTGTTGGTGATTTTGTTGCTGATGTGAAGATTTGCTCCGGGTGTCGATCATCCTGCTTTATTCCTGGAGTTTGTGACCCCTCTACTGTGATTGCAAATATACCTGTTGTTGTTGGGGGGGGGCTAATTTCTCCTGAGTTTCCAAAGATTCATGGTAGACCTCGACAATCTCTTCATCCTGTTCATCTTCAGTAAAGACATCTAAGACATGAAAGACATTAGATATAGACACAGTATTTGTTATTGCTAGATCTTCCACTAAGGATATTTCAGGCTGTTTATTCTTTTTTCTCCAGAAAGTAGTTGTAATAGGTTTTGAAATATCATCCAGAGAGTAGAAGTCAGGTCTCTTCTTATGAGTATTGGTGAAAAGATTGAGATTATTATCCTGGTGAGTTCCTGATTGATTTCTTTGGTTTTGGAATTCAAATTCTTTTTGAGACACTGTTAAGGCCGATGAACCTGCTGCTTTATCCTTAGCTATATCTTCAGAGTGTAGTTGTTTCTTAGAATCTAAATGTTCCTGATTGTTACTATCCAATTTCCCAGTTTTTGTTTTTGTTTCTATGGACTTCCTCTTTAACTCAGGGTGTAGGAAATTGCATTTATCCTGATTGTGACCAATAATCTTACAGTGAGTGCAATAATATGGGAGTTCCTCATATTCTATTGGATATTCTGCAACCTTGTTTCCTATTCCTACCACTATAGATGCTGGCAGTTGTGAAAGAAGATCTATTTCAACACAGACTTTAATTGCTGAAGGTCTAGTCAGAGCTGCAGTTGCAGCATCCATTTTTAAAAACCTGCCTATCTGACTACTTAGACCAATGATAGCAGAGGTATTATAGAAGTGAAGAGGAAGTTTGTGAATCGTTACCCACGCTGGGACAATCGACGACTCAGCAGTAGGGGAGAAATCTGGTGACCATTTCTGCACTTTCATAGCAGCCCCTTGAATCATCCATTGCCCCTTCATCCAGCATCGCTGGTAGTCTTCATGATCCTGAAACCTGATAAGCACATATCGATAGTCAATTGAACCAAGTTGAAATTTACATTTAAAACCAATGGATTTGAAAGCAGAGTGAAGATGCTCCATCAATGGTTTTCCCCTATTGAATTTTCCTACTAGTGCGTTCTGGTAGTGGGAAGCCAGACGTTCTCCTTCCTCTTGAGGAAGGATAAACGCAATCTTACCCTTATACTGGGTGTAGGTTAGGTGTGTCGGGAAGGGAAGTAAAAAGCAGTGGTGGCTTGGATGTTAGAGCTTGGATAAAGCTCTTATTGGTGGCGGTACCCATCTCCACAGAGGGATTGGGCATCGGCAGCGCCATTAACGGCAGATATGACCGTTAATGGCAGAACACGGTGACAGGGAGGGAGAGGATGGGAAGAAGAGAAACAGTAGTGTGTAAATCGCACCGTTTTCGCAAGAAATCGCACTCAGTAAATTAGAATGTTATCAAATTCGCAAGAATTTATCATTTCAAATGTTGAGTGGAAGGTATATTTAACAAAGTAGTGTTTGTTCAATGGGCTTATGAATAAAACAATTGGCTCAAATCAAAAAATTTGTGTTTTTATTTTGATGGTTTGATATTTAATTATAAAAGTATAGTAGGGGAAAAATTGATATTTTAAAGTTTTTTTTGCCAAAAGGAGAAAGAATGAAAATAGGACTCTTTGACTGCGACGGACAAAAATGGAATGTAGAATCCTTTGGTTGGGACGGAGGGAGTAAATGTTTTTGGTTACATACTGGAGGAATTGGGAGACAGATGAGTGGTTGGCTCTTATATACTCCCTCTGGTCCCAAAATGGTGGCTACAGCCAATGGGCACACTTTTAAAAAAAAAAGTAAAATGGATGTAGGAGATTTTACTAGGAGAGTAAAAAGTAAATTTAGTGAATGAAAATAATTTAGTATTTGCCAAAAGAGGAATGTGTCAATATAAAAGGACCATTCCAAAAATGAAAGAGTGTCAATATAAAAAAATGGAGGGAGTATTCTTCATTCATGATCTGACTGCATGAAGTTGGCATTTTAGTTTGGAAAATATGCAGATATAACCCTATATAATTGAGAAAATGCAGATATAACCCTGAGATAATTTTTAGTACAAATATAATTCTTTACATAAGTGCAAATATAACCCTAAAGGCTATATTCCGACATTGACTATCCATTTCCGGCCATTGACCAACCGGATATGACCAAAATTCCTTTTGGGCCAAATACAAAAATCTAAAAGATAAAAATAGCCTATGCTTACTACCACTCCACCACAACCTCCACCTCCACCGCCAGGCCACCAGCCCACCACCTCCGAGCCACTACCCACCACCCTGGCGCCACCACTATCACCATCCCCTAGCCTCAACACAAGTGTACTTCACTAGATATACGCTCCAATTTCCAACAACATTTTCAACAAAACCAAGCTAAGATCTTCAAACAACAGCATTCAGCGATGTCAAGAGCTAAAAACCAGAGATCTCAAGCTTGCAAACAAAATATCGAATCAAGAAAACAAAAGGGTCGATAAAAGAACAATGCACCGCCGCTTCACCACCTCCTCCTCAGCCCTAGCCTCCCGCCGCCTCCTTCTTAGCTCCGCCGCCTCCTCACCACCCACCACCACCTCACCCACCCAGATTCATCACTCGCCAACGAATCAATTCTGCCATCTCCGCACCACCTATGCTCTACCGCCAATCCCAATCTAACTCCAATCTAACCCCAATCGTCTCCCCCTAATCGACAGGCACGACTTCAACGAGGCGGTGTCGATATTGATGGCATTCGTTTAAAAATAATTATAATATGAACCCCCATTTTGCATATCAGTCCCTGGCCTGTCCATAAGCTTATGGACAAGCTACCTTTCCTGAGACTTTCTCTTTATGGTTATGCCACCTATCAGGAGACCTTCTCAATATATAGTATCTAACAATCTATCCCATTATTTCATTATAGAACGAATTGTCAATGACATTCATCCTTTGCTTTAGTTGTAGATATTACAACTATGGTGATTCGTGAACCAATAAGATAGCATGTCAATAAATTTGATGTTTTTATTTACTTAAAAAGTGAAGGAAGATAAGTCTAATTTATGATAGTTTAATCATTCAAGAAGAACTACATGTATATCAAATTAAAATAATCAATTTAGTTAGAAATTATATAAAAAAAATAAAATATGAAATTCTTATTTTGATAACATTTTATTCAATTCTTTTGTTGTTGTTCGATGTAAATCCCGCTCTTTTTTTTGTGGATCGCTATATCACGCCCTATATTTTACTTACTTATGCCCTGTATTTTGTACAATTTAAATACTTATGTATTTTGTATTAATTAAAACAAAATTGATTAGTTACAGATAATTAATTGTACATTAATGATAATTAATTAGATAAACATAAATATTAGATTAACTATCTAACCGAAAAACGTAATGGCTGATGGGTGGTGGTCAGCGCCGCCGGTGGTATTTAACGACGGTGAGCGATGGTCAGCACCACCAGTGGTGGTCAACGGCGGCGAACAGTGGTCAACGGCGGCGAACAGTGGTCAACGGCGGCGAGCAGTGGTCAACGGCGCCGAGCATTGGTCAACGGCGCCGAGCATTGGTCAACGGCGGCGAGCAGTGGTCAACGGCGGCGAGCAGTGGTCAACGGTGGCGAGCAGTGGCCAGCGTCGCCGGTGGTGGTCGCCGGTGATTTTGAAATTCGGCGTGATAATTTGCTGCAACGTCGTCTTCTCAGGCAACAAGCGTCTTCTCCGGCAACATTGTCTTCCCTGATTGCTGCAGCGCTTTCCTTCTCTTCTCCGGCCCGGTATTCTCTTCTTCTCCGGCCTGATCTCCTCTTCTTCTCCAGCAACTGGTCTCTTTCCATTCTTCGTCCCCCGGTTTCCTCTCCTTCTCTAGCGACCGGTCTCATTCCCTTCTCCGGCCCCTAGTCTCCTCTCTTTATCCGGCCCCAAGTCTCCTCTCCTTATCCGGCCTCGGTCTCCTTCCCTTCTCTGGCTCCGGCTCTCCTTCCCTTCCCCGGCCCCCACTCTCCTCTCCTTCTCCAGCTCCGGCTATCCTTCCCTTCTCCGGCCCCTAGTCTCCTCTCCTTCTCTGGCCCTCGGTCTTCCTCCCTTCTCCAGCCCCCGGTCTCCTCTCCTTCTCCAGCTCCGAGTCTCCTTTCCTTCTCCCGACCCTGTTCTCTTCTCCTTGTCCCGGCATTTTCTCCTCTACCCATTCTGCCTGGCCAAACCCAAACTGGGTCTCTTGACCGATTCTTCTTGGGAAGACTCAAATCGGGTCTCCTTTACCAGTTCTTCTTCCCAATCCCTTCCCGGTTCTCCTTTCCATCCATTGCCTCCGGTTCTCCTTTCTTTCCTGGCCTTCTTCTCCTTTCCCTCTCATTTTTTGGTTCTCCTTTCCCTTCTCCCAGCTTTCTTCTCCTTGTCCAACCCGGTTCTCCTTTGCCTAACTACCACCTGCCCCACAGTTAATGCCATTTACCCCATTTAATTTTAAAAAGTGAACAAAATTTGTATTAAATAGGCTGTAAAAATGCTCATTGGATAGATAATATCAAACTTTTTACTCTAAATTTGGTTTTTATAATAATTAATAGTTAAAGTTATGATTTATTAGTTGTTTAAGTAGAAACTTATATTCTATCTCATAATTAATAGTTGTGATATTTTGTTTAAATTTCATATATAGTTGGTTAACATTTTATTGTCTGTGCATGTCTCCATATGTTCCCTCTAATTTTGTTCTAGATTTCATCATTTGTAGTTGAAAATATGTTAATTTAATGTTAATTACTATGTTTTTTAATCTTAGTTAAATGAATAATTTGCAAAAATAAGTAATTATGTAATTTAAATATTTTAAATTAATATGTTAATTGTCATGATTTAGTTACGTTATGGTATAATAGAAGTACAATATTTTAGTACTTACACATATTTAAGTATTACATATGGCTCTACTAATGATGATATAATTTGGTACAATATTTTAGTTCATACGTTATTTCTATATTTAAGTAACATAAATTATAAAGGTTCTACAAACATAATTTAGAGTAGTTCTAGTAATGTGTTGGGAATTGTTGGTAGGCTAATGAGATAATATTAGTATAACATACGGTTCTACTAATGATGATATAACAAAATTTTGTGTGGTTTTACTAATTTTTTAAAAAGTGGTACAGATAAAATAAAATTTGTATAACTAAGTCATAAGAATGTCCAGATGTCTTGTATTTTTTAATGTGGTTATAGATTTCATGACTAGTAGTGAGAATTATTATACTTTAAATATGTGTAGGTATCTTTTATGCACTTATAAAAAAGATTAAGTGTTATGTTTCATTAGTTATTAGAATGATTTATGACATCATTGTGTTTGGTATTATATTTTCGTGAAACGAAATACTTAATATATTATGTTTTTTAAGGATGGCAATGAGTCATATGGAGCGATTCCATGGGGGGAATGGTTACTCAACATTCGCAACCACAAATGTGTTTCCAAGTCATATCGAAGCTTATTCTTACCTGTAACAGACTGCTCGTCATATAGGATTTGAACTTGTCATGGGGTCGTACAAGAAAAATAAGAATAGGCCCCTTAGGATATATTGTATTTGCAATCGGGGTCGAAATGATAAGGTTGTCGATATGAGCGATTCAGATGTTGTCCAAAGAAGTAACACACCGACAAGAAGTTGTGATTTCCCTTTCATAAATGTCATGAGAGAGAGTAACACATGGGAGAGTTGGAATGTAATACCATGCAAGGATTCTCGATGAGGGATGCACAACCACCAATTTTCAGTGTACGCAGAGGGGCATAGGCAGAGTAGCAGGCTCCATGTAGAGGCAACAAAAATTATAAAAGATTTGACGAATGCTGACACAGCTCCCAGGCATATCAATATGAACCTCAATCGTTCATTTCCAGACTTGCATCAAACCATTAGGCAAGTGTATAATGAGCGATCAACTAACGGAAGAGAAAGGCGAGGCGGGCGCAACAGAGCTGAGAATTATTTGCATCTTGCCACCTCCAACGGTTATGTTACTAGACTGCTCAGCACTTGATGGTACTTTGACCCATTTATTCTTGGCTCATCCCGAAGCCGTTGTGGCATTTTGGACTTATCCATGGATTGTGGCCATCGATTCAATGTACAAGACGAATCGATATGACATGTCATTCATTGAGATGGTTGGTATGTCTCCATGTAACACAAATTTCCTGATTGCCTATGCCATTGTCATCGAGGAAATGATAGATACATATGAGTGGGTTCTTCACACACTTAGAAGCTTTCTTGTCGATGGACCGTTCCCTGAGGTTGTGGTCACCGATCGTGAGCTGGGATTGATCAGGCAATTCGGGTAGTTGGGAGCAGGTTGCGAATCAGCTACAAGGAGCAGGCTGGCTTTAACCTTAGTCCCGGTATTATCAATAAAGAGAGTTGATGAAAAAGGGTCAACATGTAGCACATGAATTGGAAGTTATCGCTCTGACCCGCCGCTACACACCTCGCCATCAATGCTTGGCCATCAGTATCAACTCTATTCCAGTCTTCCTTAATGAAGGACTCCACATCTTTCCCAAATAGTTCAGTATTTGCTTCCTGAATGATCTCCACCGAAATGGTACTAGCAACAGAGCCACCAACAATAGGAATTCTGAGAATCATCCCAACATCGTGCAATAGGACGGTCATCTCTTCGAAAGGCATGTGAAATGAGTTCATGTTCGGCTGCCACCTCTCAACAAAAGAAGATATCAACGTCATATCAAGGTACTTGAACATAATCGCGGGAAGGTACGACAACCCGGTCGCACGTAACCTGGCCTGAACAACATCGCTGCAATCCGGGAGTGTGGTGATTAGCTGCTTGCAAAGAATTATACCATTCCAAACATTAACTGTGACATGACCTCCAAATCTGGGTATAATAAGGTCATCTTGCGGGCCACCACACATCGGTCTGCGCACAAGCCATGTTTCATCAGCTACATGCTTTCTCTTGTTCCTAACACTCCTATCAGTCCTAATCTCACCAACATTGCACGATTCACTTGAAGATTGGGCAAATCGAGCAGCTCTATTCCTGTACGTATGTCTACCTCCTCCTCCAATAAGTGCTGCAATTCCAACCTCCACCTGCGAACCTGCAAAGTCGTCGCAGGTTGGCCACTGGGGGGAACAATGAATGTACCCTGCCCGCCCTCGGCGTCTAGTGGTGGCTCTACACCACAACTATCTAGTGGGCTAAATACGGGTGCTTGATCCCCAAGATGTAAATCGAACAATGATTGCCAGTTTTCTTCCTCACAGATTGAATGCACTCTACCGTCAGTGAGAATGTTGAGTTCCGGACCATCCCAAGTTGGCATGGGATCAAAAACATCACTGGGCCTTGGAGAAGGCTGCTCAACAGGTACCTCGTGATCTTGCACAGTTTCCTGCAACTGTTCCTGGGCAATGGCGCGACCTCTCACCTGTCTGGCCGACACACTAATCCCCTGTTATTGTATAAAACAACCTTCATCAATGGGTTCGGCGTTAGTGCTCATCTGTAATACAAGAAATATAATTATTATCTTAACAATTCATTAATTGTAGGAGAAAATAAAATAACATAAATACAAATAAAATGTTAACTGATATGAAAAAAATAATACATAATTTCAAAGTACTTATGAAAACAAAATTAATTGAACATAAACTACATTTTCAACTACTCATGTAATTTTTCATCTTATATATTATAATAATAAAGTACATATTTACTAATGCATAGAAAAATGTAAATATAACATAAAGAACAAATTCTTAACAAAACATACAATATTTCCTATAGAAAGAACTATTTATTTTTATTATTTACAAATTATATAATAATTTACTTTAAATTTTACTTTAAAATAATTATTTAATCATATCATCATAATTTAATTCAAAATTATTTTATATATTTTAAATGTGATTTTCATAATATTATTTTTAATAATATTATATTTACTTTTCAAATATTTAAAATATTTTTATTTTAGAATTTAAGCTAAACAATATTTTAAAATTATTCTACTTAATTTCAAAGTTTTTTTTCCAATTTTTATTATTTAATTTTAAATTATTTTCTAGAATAAAATATTAATTTTTAATTGAAAATCTTTAAATTAATTTCAATTCAATTTAATTTTAAATTTTAAGACTACCGCCGCCTAGCTCCTTCTTCCCCTGTACCCTAGCGCTGTCGTCCCTCCTCTCCTGCCCAACGCCACCCCCATCTCCCTCCTCTCCCACCCGACGCTATTATTGTCTCCCTCCTCTCCCGCTCAACGCTACCACCATCTCCCTCCTCTCTCGCCTGATGCCACCACCGTCTCCCTTCTCTCTCGCCAGATGCAACCACCGTCTCCCTCCTCTCCTGCCCACCTTCTCCCTCCTCTCCTTTACTTTCACCATTCGCTCGATGCCACCACCGTACTCCTCCCCTCCAGCCTCTCCCAAAAACCAATTCAACCAATTCTAAAAATTCTAAAATTTTTAAAGATTCAACAGATTCAAAGGTCGCCGGAAAACTTAAACCAATTCCAGATTCAGACACATATCCGGCCAGAAATGTAGATTCAGGCGAGATTCATTAAAAAAAGATAACTTACTTTTCCGGAGAGATTCAGGCACTGTACGATGGTCGGCGGTGGTCAACAGCGTTGGTCAATGGCGGTCGGCAGGCGGTGGTCGCCGGTGGCCGGCAGGTTCAGGAGGAGAAGAGCCAAAAATGGTGAAAGTGAGGGAGAGAGTTCAAATTTTATCCAATTTTACCCAAATTTTGTTACCAAAATTTTTTAACCCACACACTTTTAAATATAAATTTTCACACAATAAAAATATAATTAAAAATATTTATACATGAATGTGTACGTATTAGGGCGTAACTAGTAAAATACATGGCGTGATATAATAACACCCTTTTTTATCGTTTAAGTTTTATATGATTCTTCTTGAGATCTAATATGTGCGGAAGGGGAAAAGGATTTAAAACAAACCGGACATTTGTTTTATGATATACTCCATTTTTTTTCTTAAATTTGGCACATTTACTATATTTATATGTTTTTCTAAATTTATCATCTTTCCTTTTGTGGCAAAAAGTACATCATTCTCAACCACTCATTAAAATTTTTACTCTCCTAACTCAATTTTCTCCACACAATTCAACTTACAAAAAAAAACAACACCTAAACCTATGGTGCCAAACATAGTAAAACGGAGGGAGTACTATTTGTAGAGTCCTCGGGAGTTGGACTTATTTATGGCATATTGCGAATTCTGGTGATCTGGTGTTTTAACACCGTTATTCAGGTTTTCCGAACGAGGGATTCTGTCCACGAATTATGGAGCATATTATGGAGTATATTTATGCGATCAAATCAGAATATTGTGAAGAATATTATCTTATTTCGTGGCAGTCTAATTCTGGTAAACAAATATTCCTGTAATATTTAGGAATTGATTAAGTAGTTTATTTATGGTACAAGTCCTATTGATGAAGGATTGTCCATTTAAATACCAGATTAGAATTAGATCTTTCCTTAGTTTAGAAGTCTATTAATGGTAGAGTTAGACAAGGAAAGAGGTTGACAGAAGGCAGGATTGCGAAGGATATAAATAGAGAAAGAAGCAACGCAATCATGATACGCGACCAAGAACTATTCTCTACGTGAGAACTTTGGAGCGATTTGCCTGAGCTGTTTTGGAGGAGTGTTTATTCGTCCGACCAAGTTCGTGAAGATCAGAAACAAGGAAGTCTTAATTCCTCGGGAGGAGGAGATCCAGGCAGACGTGTTGATCGTGAGGGTTCAACGATGTAGGATCGACAGTGAGGGGAGCTCACAACATTCACTCTGTAGGTTAGCAATGGATTAGTATTTAAGTTAAGCTTCTTGTACTAAAGACTGCTTTCTAGTGAATGGTTTCTGATCTGGGCAAGGCCCCGCAGACGTAGGTGTAATTGCACCGAACTGCGTAAACAAGTTGTGTGTGCACTGTGTTTTTATTTGTGTTCCAACACCAAACGTTAAACAACTTGGCGTAAAAGTAGAGACATTAGGTGAAACAGACTTTCATTTGGTATCAGAGCAAGGCACTTGCTGACCCCTATACAGGGAGAGTGAGATCAGGTTTCACCATGGCACCAAAGGAGGGGGCTTCGGTCACGCGACCACCGTTGCTGGAACAAGGTAATTATGCTTATTGGAAGGCACGTATGAAAGTGTTCATTGGAGCACTAGATGATCAAGCCTGGAACTATGTCATAAATCAGTACACTCCACCTTCAAGTGACGAAACTGCAGGATCAAGCGCATCGACGGCCAAACCATTCTCTAAATTTTCTCCTGATGAGCATAAAGCACACGTGTCCAACTCAAAGGCTTTGAATGCCATCTTCACAGCAGTGAATGAAGATCAATTTAAGATGATTTCAAATTGTGAGACTGCGAAGGAAGCATAGGATGTGTTACAAACGTATCATGAGGGGACAAGCTCTGTCAGGGAATCAAAGTTGCAATATTATACGTCAAAATTCAAAGAATTGAAGATGCGAGAAGATGAGACTATTTCCGAGTTTAATGGACGAGTCCGAGATATTGCAAACAAAGCGTTTCAGTTTGGCAAAAAGTACAAAGATCAAAAACTTGTCAGGAAAGTGTTGAGGGCGTTACCTCCACGGTTCAATATGAAGGTCACAGCAATTAATGAAAATGGAAGGATTGGAACAATGACTCTTGATGAGCTTATGGGATCTCTGGAATCTTATGAGATGGAGATGTTGGAAACAAAAACGGGAAAGAAAGAGATGGCTTTTTCAAGCACAAACTCTGGAAAGGCAGATAATCTTACGGATAATGAAGATTCCGACGAAATTGCGAACATTACCAGAAACTTCTCCAGATTTATGAAGAAGATGGGCAGGAAACCACTAGATAAGTCAAGTGGGAGCAAAAATCCTAACACCAACTCCATTCCAAGATTCGGTCAAGCAACTGGTGTTGAAACACCAAAGATTAAATCGACAAATCTGAACCTGAACAGGAAAATCCAGTGCAGAGAATGTGAAGGTTTTGGACACATACAAGCTGAGTGTGCCAATACGCTTAAAAGGCAAGGAAAATCGTATGCTACAACCTGGAGTGATGATGACGGAGGAGATGATGTTAAGGATGGAGAAGAATATACAAATCATGTTGCTTTCGGTGTGTCAATGGTGGAGTTAGAAGACTCTATTACGGACGGTCTCGGTGTGCTGAATGAAGAAGAAAGTAGTAGTTCAGATGAAGAGACTGGAAGCATTAGTGATGATGACATTCGCAAGGAAAGTATGGAGATGTACAAGATGTGGTTAAAAGTGGCTGATGAAAACAAAGAGCTCAAGTTTGAAAACAAGAGACTAAGTGAGAAAGTTAAAGTTAATGAACTTGAAAAGGAAGAGGCAATTGGAGAACTGAAAAAGTTTAAGAAGGAATTTACTGAAGTGGTACAACGAGCAGAGGCAGCAGAACAAGCTATTAGACGTCTCAATACAGGGAAAGCTAAGCTCGAAGACTGTCTACGAATGGGACAGACGGCCAAATATGGAATTGGTTATGAAAGGACAGTGAGTGTGTTAAAAAATGAGGCAGATCCAGGTGTACCAGCTCCTAGCATAATCGAGAAGAATTGTCACATCAAGAGGATCAGACGATGCGGATACTGTGGAGCTCAAGGGCATGTCAGGAACAGGTGTTTTAAGCTGCTTAGGACACTGTCTGTCAACACATCAGATCGGTGTTTCAACACCATGCCAGGATATAAGTCAAGGCATCGGCTTAACACTAGAGGATACAGAACCGGATTGCTGAACACACGTGTCAATCAAAATCCTAATCACATCCATCGATCAGTACGCCAGGTATGGGTTCAAAAATCTCAAGATGTTTGTTTTTCAAGTTTCGTTTGTTTTGGGGCACATACAGGAAACTCCTGGTATTTCGACAGTGCGTGCTCAAGGCATATGACTGGAATACCTGAATTCCTTCAAAAATTCAAACCGGGATTTGGTGGACATGTCAGATTTGGTGATGGGAAGCGCAGTAGAATAATCGGCAAGGGTGAGTTATTCATTAAAGGGCTTCCTGTGTTCTAAGATGTATTACTGGTGGAAGGTCTGAAAGCTAACCTGTTGAGCATTAGCCATATATGTGACAATGAAATGACGGTGTCTTTCGATAAGGAGAAGTGTGTAGTCAACCATGGTACTGGAGTATTCACTGGTTCGAGATCAATGGATAATTGTTATTTGCTCGACCAAGATGTCACATGCCTCCACTCAAAAACTGAACTCAGTATAATGTGGCACAGAAAATTGGGACACATAAATTACAAATCCTTAGCTCGTATTTCCAGACTGAAGGCAGTTAGAGGTATTCCCGAGATCAGTGACAACAAGGAGATAGTTTGTGGGTCATGTAAAGAAGGAAAGCAAACCCGGATACCACACCATGCCGTACATGATGTTTCAACGTCAAGACTTCTGGAGCTCCTACATATGGATTTGATGGGGCCAGTCAATACTCCGAGTGTGGCAGGAAAGAAGTATATTTTCGTCTGCGTAGACGACTTCTCGAGGTATACGTGGGTATCATTTTTAAAAGAGAAGTCAGAAGCTGCTGATGTGTTCAAGAACTTGGCGCACAAACTACATGTTGAAAAAGGAACCACTCAAATAAGAATTGCACGTATCAGGAGTGACCATGGAAAAGAGTTTGAAAATTCTACGTTTCATAACATCTATGAGACACTTGGCATACACCACGAGTTCTCTGCCCCCATAACTCCTCAACAAAATGGTATTGTGGAGAGAAAGAATCGAACACTGCATGGAATGGCACGAGCCATGTTAGCCGAGAAAAAAATTAATTCTAGATACTGGGCTGAGGCGGTACACACTGCATGCTACACCATCAACAGAGTATATCTGCGTCCGTTTATCGACTAGACACCATATGAGATTTGGAAAGGGAAGAAACCAGATGTGTCGTATTTCCATGTCTTTGGTAGTAAGTGTTATATTCTGAAGGATCGAGAACCCTTAGCTATATTTGAATCTAGAAGTGATATCGGGATATTCTTGGGTTATTCTCCTACCAGTCGAGCTTACCGAGTGCTTAATCAACGTTCTGGTACGATCATGGAGTCTATAAATGTGGTGGTTGATGATTCAGAGGACGACACTGTCGGTGACAATGATGCTCTTGAACCAGTGACTCATACTGGTGTTGAAACACCAGCATCGTCAACCGGTGTTGACACTCCGGAAGCTGGAACTCATGAATTAGAACAGCATCCTACTAGACACATGCAATTAAGGGATCAACCACGAGTAAATTACAGAGAATTGGCAGGACTATCTTGTTTCATCTCTCTCACTGAGCCAAAAAATTACAAAGACGCTCTTCTCGATGAATATTGGGTTTCGGCAATGCAAGAAGAACTGCATCAATTCGAGAGAAACAATGTGTGGTATCTTACCCCACGACCAACTAATGTGAATGTGATCGGTACCAAGTGGATATTTAAGAACAAATCTGATGCGGAGGGTAACGTCACAAGGAATAAAGCGCGATTAGTTGCTCAAGGGTATACTCAAGTTGAAGGAGTTAATTTTGATGAAACTTTTGCACCGGTAGCAAGATTAGAGTCGATCAGACTGATGTTGGCAGTGTCATGTATTCTGAATTTTCAACTTCATCAGATGGATGTCAAGAGTGCGTTCCTGAATGGCCTCGTAAAGGAGGAAGTTTATGTGGAACAGCCTAAGAGATTTGAAGATCCACATTTTCCTGACCATGTCTATCGATTGAATAAAGCACTGTACGGACTCAAGCAGGCACCTCATGCATGGTATGAGCGACTGACTACCTTTCTGATTCAGAAAGGATATCGTCGAGGGGGAGTGGACCGTACACTATTCATGCTGCGTAGGGGGACAAATATTCTCATCGCACAAATCTATGTGGATGATATTGTTTTCGGATTTACCTCTTCAGTATTGGTGAAGGAGTTTGTTAACTTAATGACTCAGGAGTTCGAAATGAGCATGGTAGGAAAATTGTCATACTTTCTGGGATTACAGGTTACTCGGGAGAAGAATGGTATTTTTATCAATCAACAGAAATATGCTGAAAACTTGATCAAGAGATTCGGACTTACAAGTGCAAAAGCAGTACGCACTCCAATGGCTACCACCGACAATCTTACAAAAGATGAACTGGGTCAAAGTGTGGATAAATAATTGTACAGGAGCATGATTGGCAGTCTGTTGTACTTAACTGCAAGCAGACCAGACATCTGTCTGAGTGTTGGTATTTGTGCTCGCTATCAAGCTAATCCAAAGGAGTCACATCTATCAGCCGTGAAGAGGATTATTCGGTATATAAGTGGAACAGTGGAGTATGGAGTATGGTTTTCTCGAAACAAGGATTCGCAGTTGGTAGGTTTCAGTGATTCCGACTGGGCCGGGAATGCTGATGATCGTAAGAGTACCACTGGTGGATGCTTCTTTGCTGGATCAAATCTTGTTAGTTGGTACAGTAAAAACAGAATTCTATATCATTATCTACGGCTGAAGCAGAATACTTAGCTGCCGGGAGTTGTTGTGCGCAGTTATTGTGGATGAAGCAGATGATGAGAGATTATGGGTTCAATGATGTGAGTTTGACAGTCCTGTGTGATAATAAAAGCGCCATTGATATTTCCAGGAATCCTGTGCAACACTCTAGAACAAAGCACATCGATATCCGACATCATTTTATCAGAGACTTGGTTGAAAAAGGAGAAGTCGCAGTCCAGTATGTACCAACAGCAGAACAACTGGTTGATATCTTTACAAAACCTCTGGATGGTGAGACGTTTGAAGGCCTCAGACAGCACTTGGGTGTCTGTCGAATGTAAGGTACTCTGATTTGTACTTTCTATTGTATTATTTACTGTTGTGTTGTTTCTTTTATAATATGGTGAAAAAGAAAAAAAATTGAAAAATCAAAAATATCAAAAATATGTGGAGTGGTGTTTAAACACCGAGGGAAATTAGAGAGAAGGAAATCAGACGGGCTGAAATTTGGGCCAGAAAAATTATGCTGATGGGCCTAAGTGTGCAATTGCTGTACTCAGAAAGAAGGAAAAGTAGAGTGGCTTTACGGTTTTTGAAAAAGGTAAGTGAGAGTGACAAGTGGTTGATTCCCACACAAATTCAACTTCCTCAACTGTTCATCTTCTCTAACCAAGCTCCCACAAGTATCCTGTTCAAACTGTTTTTTTTAAAATCCCACAAAACCGCGCATTCCAAACAAAGCCTAGTGGACAATGGTGAATTTTACCCACAAGAGATGGTTTGGGGGTTTCTCGAGTGTGAAGATTCCGGAGAATCCTCGGGTCGGAGAACTTGACCCCGATACAGAAGTGGGAGAGTGCGCAGAAGGCCGAGAACAGACCATAATTCAGTGGGATAGAAGAAACCGCCGCCGCCCTAAGCCCAGGTTTGACCATTCGTTTGTTCGTGATGGTGTTTATTTTTCCTCTGTTTTGGAATTTATTACTTGGATGGTACAAAACAAAGGTTATATTTATCTTAGAAAGTATAAGAGTTTGCATGGAAAGTTGAATGGGTTCAAGTTGGAAGATCTGTTAACCGGGGGAATTGGAGAAATCCGGGAAATTGGCAAATTTCATGCCTCACTAGTAGGAGTCAACTTTGGTGAGCGGTATAAAGTGGGAGAAGATATAGATCAGTATTTTACAATTTATACTCGAATAGGATCCCTGCACAGGCCTGTCATTAGAAGCCTGGATGATGATGTTGTGATTCAGCCCTGGATAAAAGTGGTAAAATCCACTGATTCTGCTATGGCTGGTAACACAGAGATAGGTTGTTTTGATGAACCCCTGTTTCAGATTCAAGAATCACTGAGGCTATTGCCTATTCCTGTTGTGGAGATTAGTGATAGTGAGGAAGAAGCTGGTTGTGCAGGAGAAACTGATATAGATGACACATTGATGAACGAACCAGAGGATTCCCCTATGCTAAGTGAGGCACTGGCAGAGTTTTTGCAGTCAGACTCTGAGATGGAAGTTTCTGAAAATGTTGCTGAAGACAGTGTGGATGGTGCTGATTTGTTTGATACTGGTGTTCAAACACCAGCGGAGAAGATAACTGTGAGGGAGAAATTGCCTACTGATCTTGGTAGTGGTGTTGGAACACCACCGGAGACAAGTCCAGTCCAGGGACTCAAGAGGAAAAGAAAGGAGGTCGGTGTTAAAACACCACCTGAGTCTGGAGACAGATCTGTACCTCAGATATCTGAGACTGCCAGGGAAAGATTGGCCTCTGACTCCAAGAGAGTTCGAAGATCAAAGAGGTGCAGACACAAGAGTACAGCTGACAGTGAAGACAGTGATGAGCCTATTGGGCAGACAATGAAGAAATTGCGTGCAGAACGGCTGAAGAAATCTGCTGAGCAAATGAAGACCAAGACACTGCCTGCACCAGAGGTCAGTAAGGCTATCTGCAATGAATTTTATGATGATGCGAGCCAAGAAAAAATGGAGTTCATCAGTGGGAGAAGGATACTGGCAGAGAGGCCAGCAGATGCTGAGAAGTACCGAGAATGTGGCTTTACTGATTTTCTACAGTACCTCAAAGTACTTAAAGCTGCCACGTGTTTTACCGAGTACAATAAGCAGATGGTGATGGAGTTTTACTCAAATCTGAAGGAGGACTGTGAAAGTGAAGATTCCCCTTGGTTTCACAGAGTGTACGTGCGTGGGGAAGTATTTGAGTTCTCCCATGAGGCTGTGAATAGATGTCTGCAGCGTGGAAATTCCAGGAATGTCCAGACGGTGTTCCAACACCGGATGCCAGAGAACTTTGATGATGTGGCAGTGGAGTTAACTGGTGGGGTGGAAAGAACTTGGCCACTGACGGGCAGACAGCAGATTCCTGCATCAAATCTTACATCCAGATATTATTGTCTGTATATGGTAGCTGTTCACAACTGGATCCCTTCGGTTAACAATACATGTGTGACCAAAGAAATGGCAACTCTTCTCTATAGTCTGGGAGCGAGGCATAGGGTTAATTTGGGAAGGCTGGTATTCAATGATGTTTTGGACTGTGCCCGGAAGACTAGGAAGGAAGCCCTAGTACATCCCTATGTCATCTCCATGGTCCTGCAAAAAGGGGGTGCAACTGCAAGAGAATCTGATGAAGTGGTTGCTACTCAAGCCTTACGGCCTACACTCAGAACTTTGAGTGGTCGTATTGTGAAGGATCTACCCTAGACGCCTCCAGCACAAGCATGCTCGGATGAAGGCGGAGCTCGATTGAGAGCCATTGAGGCGAGAGCAGCAGTTTGTCAAGAGCTTCTTGGACGTCATCAAGCTGCCATAATAAAGATTCAGGGGGAGTTAGCTGCTCTGGAGGCTGAGCGAGGAGACTTGTTGGCAGCAACTCAGACTAAAAATGGGTCGAATGACAGTGCTTCAGACAGTGCTGGATCAGAAGAGTCAGATGACAGTTTGGAATAATTGATTTTCTTGGTTTTCTTGGTTTTCTTGACATATTGCTAAATTCAGGGGGAGAATTTTTGAATGATTTTGTGTTTAAATGATTCTGATTTGATTTTGATTTATTTCTGTTCGGTCTGAATATTTGGGCAATTGTGCCATCTGGGTGTCTATGTTATTTGTGCTGATGAATTCACCAATATGCCAAGGGGGAGATTGTAGAGTCCTCGGGAGTTGGACTTATTTATGGCATATTGCGAATTCTGGTGATCTGGTGTTTTAACACCGTTATTCAGGTTTTCCGAACGAAGGATTCTGTCCACGAATTATGGAGCATATTATGGAGTATATTTATGCGATCAAATCAGAATATTGTGAAGAATATTATCTTATTTCGTGGCAGTCTAATTCTGGTAAACAAATATTCCTGTAATATTTAGGAATTGATTAAGTAGTTTATTTATGGTACAAGTCCTATTGATGAAGGATTGTCCATTTAAATACCAGATTAGAATTAGATCTTTCCTTAGTTTAGAAGTCTATTAATGGTAGAGTTAGACAAGGAAAGAGGTTGACAGAAGGCAGGATTGCGAAGGATATAAATAGAGAAAGAAGCAACGCAATCATGATACGCGACCAAGAACTATTCTCTACGTGAGAACTTTGGAGCGATTTGCCTGAGCTGTTTTGGAGGAGTGTTTATTCGTCCGACCAAGTTCGTGAAGATCAGAAACAAGGAAGTCTTAATTCCTCGGGAGGAGGAGATCCAGGCAGACGTGTTGATCGTGAGGGTTCAACGATGTAGGATCGACAGTGAGGGGAGCTCACAACATTCACTCTGTAGGTTAGCAATGGATTAGTATTTAAGTTAAGCTTCTTGTACTAAAGACTGCTTTCTAGTGAATGGTTTCTGATCTGGGCAAGGCCCCGCAGACGTAGGTGTAATTGCACCGAACTGCGTAAACAAGTTGTGTGTGCACTGTGTTTTTATTTGTGTTCCAACACCAAACGTTAAACAACTTGGCGTAAAAGTAGAGACATTAGGTGAAACAGACTTTCACTATTATCAAATCTTTTTTTATAAATGACTTCATTTGTTACACACGTCCTCCGCAACACCTCTTTCTACATTTTTTCTTTAATTTTATTTCCCCATCTTCTCATCATGGAAAGATGAGGAAACGGTAGATTTTTCAATTGATATTATTTGAATGTTTATGTTATTGAATAAGCGAGAAATTGGCTGTATACATTAGTATTGTTCATCGACCTAATAAATTTGATTGTTTTGTTCATGATGATCACTCGATTTAATAGATCTTGTCGATGTATTTTGTCTGTTCTGGTTGTACTTATCATGGATGCGGGGTTTTTTTGTCTGTTTTATTTTTGTTTATTTGGATGGGTCTATATGTGTTCTTCAAGGTGTTTACACTTTGGATAACATAGATCGTGCTTTGGATCAAGTGATGCTACAGTTCTTAAAAAACCCTTGTTTTGCATAATGATATTGATGCTTGATACGCCCCTCTCTGCCAAGTGGTCATGATTTTTATGTGAAATGATGGTGATCTTACAAATTTTTTTGGATCCCTAATCTATAATAGTACAGACGATCAATCTGGTTGGCATGTAATTTGTTATGGCTAAAGTGTAGTTATGTTGGATGTTAATTATATTTATTATTATTGATGTTGGATGTTTTTCCCATCAAATATAAATACTTACTTTTAAAAAAAATCTATTTTTGTGGTATGGAATGTTACGTTATCCAAATAAAAATTTGTATTTTATGTTATGTTAATTTCTTAGATTATTACATGAGCGTGAATTATTTCAATTCACGAATGAAGGTGTACTATGAACTGTCACAACTCTAAATGAACATTTTCTGAGTATTAACATGAAAAACACATAAACACTAAATGAGTTTCATATAATAGCTTTCCATGGAAAATACTCAAGAGCACTAAGACAGAACATGTTTACAGATATAGAAGATGCCTTAGAACAAATCAACATCTCATGTATTGTAGTAGAAGATTTTAATGTTAGTAGAAGATTTTAATGTTAGTAGAACCCTCCTGGAATACTGAGGAAGATATCCACAGAATCCCAATAGTATGCAAGTGTAAAGTCTAGATTTATCCAGGTGGCAATTTGTAGAAATTATGCAAACACGGTATTATTGAGTTGCAACATCAAAGAAGGAATTTTGGTGAAATAAGGAAAGGTTGAAGACTGAATCCAAGAAGGATACATCTAGTCCAAGTTGTATTTGATTTAGAGAATATACCAGTTCCTAAATATGTGAGATTGGATTAATGTTATGGAATTGGAGATGGAATAAACTTCATGTGAATATACGAATGAGCATATTTACGCCAAGGTGTTTACTGAAAAAGAAGACAAAATATTATGGTATTTGTGATTTATGGAAATCTGAATATTCTTCTATATATTAGGCGTATGGAAACATAGTTGATTTATGGAAAATCTATAAATATAGAGTTGTTATTATCGAATATATGGAGATATTGAGATAAGGAAAATCCCTTTATTTATGGGATTTGGATATGCTTCAAGAAACATATTTTGAATAGGAATATTATGGAGAATTCAGATCTGCTCATGGACTATATATTGAGGACAAACACGGCTGCATTATTTACAGACTTAATAGAAAAAATCTGCATACAGATTTTTTATCTTTCGAGAATTGCAAAGAGCCAGAATTCTATGTTCCAACATACGAACCTGCTGTTCAAAGTTCATAATCGTATACCTTAATTTCTCGGAAGGAGGAGATCCAGCGTCGACGAGTTTCGAGGTCAGAGGGAGTCTGATCAAGGTGGATCGGTAGCAAGGGGAGCTTGCAGAATTCACACGTTATAGTTAGATAAGATAAGTATAACTGTATGGTGTACTTTGTACTGTATCTTTCTGATTAGTGGATTCATTCTGAACTGGGCCAGGCCCCACAGATGTAGGTGGATTTCACCAAACTGCGTAACCAAGTCTTGTGTCTTTTATGCTTTACTTTATTGCATACTTGGTTAGATAGGTTATGTTGGAACACAGTAGTGATAATTGAATTAATTAGGTAAAACCAAATTTCAGCAAGATTTTGACACTTTTATAGTGTCAAACAATCTAGAAGACATACCAACGGTTGGGAATTATTATACATGGACAAACTCAAGGAGGGGCCAGGATAGAATCTGTAAAAGAATTGATATGATATTAGGAAACTTATAGTGGTTTAATAAATATCCAAACACATCAGTTCTGCTTTAGTCAGGATGCCCTCTGATCACTCACCTCTAATCTTAGACACTAACATACATGATAATACATCTCCAAAGACCTTTAGATTTCAAAATATGTGGACACTTAGACCTAAATTAATGCAACTAATACAGGCTAACTGGAACCAACCATGCCCACACACAGGGATGTTTGGTTTTTCACATAAGTTAAAAAGATTAAAATTGGAGTTAAAAACATGGAACAAAAACAAATTTGGTAATGTTTTTGAAAATCTAAAAATTGCAGAAAAAAGGGTTCAAGAATTGGAAGCTAAATATGACACTAATCAAGACCCCAATGATCTAAACCTCCTTTTAGAAGCCAATGCAGAGTTAACAAAAAAAATTAACGGAAGAACATTTTTTTTGGAAACAAAAGGTGAAATTCAACTGACTAAAAGAGGGAGAGCTCAACACTAAATTCTTTCATAACTCTGTAAAAGAAAAGCATAACAGACTCAAAATTAACAAGATTAAGGATGAGAATGGAAGTTGGATTACAGATCAGAAAGAATTGGGGGATTATGCTGCAAACTTCTTCAAAAACATGCTAACTGATACTAATAATGACAAATCAGGAAATTCCATGTTGAGATATTTAGAATTCATACCCACGGTTGTGACAGAACGGGAAAATGGTGAAATGATAAAGCTAATTCAACTGCAAGAGCTGAAAAACATATTGTTTTTCAACTTGACCCTAACATTTCTGCACGGCCAGATGGTTTTGCTGGCAGTTTCTACAAATATGCATGGGAAATTATAAATGTCGATCTACTTTCATGTGTGCAGGAGTTCATGTGTGGTATTTCTATACCTAGGAGTATCAGTAGTACACTATTTTGCCTAATCCCTGTCCAATTTTGTTAATAAAATATGCTCAAAGGTCCTGGTAGATAGGATGTAATTAGTTGTGGATAAATGTATATCTAAAGAACAATCTGCCTTCGTTAAGGGGAGGGAAATAAGTGATAATGTGCTTACCATGCAGAAGATGGTCAGATTTTAAGATAAGAAAAACCATGCCTTAAAGCTAATAGCAAAAATTGACATGCCCAAGGCCTTTGATAGAGTCTCCTGGCCAATGTTGAATTCATTGCTATTGAAACTTGGGTTCCATGCCCACTTTGTGAAACTGATCTTACAAAATATATCAAATGCATGGTTCTCAGTTCTACTTAATGGTAAACCCAGTGGTTTTTTTCAGGCCAACGGAGGATTAAAACAAGGGGATCCCATATCCCCCATACTTTTCAACCTCATAACTGAGGTACTTAACAGAGGCCTGGAGATCATGTTCAATTCTGAACTGATGGATTACTTCCATATCCCAGGAGGATTTAAACTAACACACCTATCATATGCAGATGATACAGTGATTTTCTTAAAAGCCACTAAAAAATCTGTCCTAAATCTGGTAAAATTCCTACACCATTATGAAAAAGCAACTGGACAAGTTATAAACTACCATAAAAGTGCTTTTTTTACATAGGTAAATGGGCTAGCACGATCACAGTTCAGAGGGTGAAACACATCACAAAGATAAGCCAGGGGACATTCCCATTCACATAATTGGGAGTTTCATGCTATAAAGGTAGAAAACTAAATGTTTACTACCAGTATCTAACAGAGAAACTCAACAAAAGAGTCTCAAACTGGAATTCTAAGTTACTAAATTAGGCAGGGAGGACAATACTCATTAGACATGTCCTTACAACAATCCCACAACATACCTGGTGTGTCTTAGCCCCAACAAGTCACATAATCTCTTAAATGGAGGCCATTTGTTCATAATTGCTATGGGGGAAAAATAAAACGGACACCTCTAAAAGACATTAGAGATCCTGGCCTAGACTGTGTTACCCTAGGCTAGAAAATGGGCTCAATTTTAGGGATTTCCATACAATCATAGATTCATTCTCAATGAAACTATGGTGGAAACTACAGGAAGGGCCAAGTACTTGGGCACAGCTCATATGGTCACTGCCAAAATCTAGCAGAACATCTGATCCATGGAAAAGAATCCTAACAGTAAGTCCTCAAGTAGTAGAGAACCCTAGAGTCAGCATAGGTGGTCTTTGTAATTTTTGGACTGCTAATTGGTCTGGACTAGGACTACTAATTGATAATTGGAACCATAACTCTGAAACCCCCCCCCCCCCAGCCCTCCTTAGATGACAGTTAAGGATTTCTCAGAAAACATGAACCATATGATGCAGTCACTTAGAATAGGTTTCAGATCACTGATTATGTCAAAGTTGGAACACTCTATTATGCTCTTTAACAAACAAGATCACATGGTGTGGACACCATCTACTACAGGTAAGTTCTCTATACAGTCTGCTTATCAACTGTTTAGGAACAAGAAACAACAAATGTCAGGACTGGAAAAGGTATGTAGCTCAATCTTACCCCAAAAGATTGCAATATTTGTCTGGAAAGTGATTAATAAACTGCTCCCAGTGGATGATATATTGCAAACTATGATGATTAATGTTGCTTCTAGATGCTCTCTCTGTTTCAACCATGAGGAAACTCTCAATCATATTTTAAATAAATGTCAAGTCACTGAGAAACTATGGAAACATACTACTCACTTGCTAGAAATAAATTACCATACTTGTGATCATATATTTGACAAATTATCTTGGTATTGGTCGAACACAGCCTTTTCAAAAACAAAAAATAAAATTGTTCAGATCTTACCATCTTTAATTTGTTGGATAGTGTGGACAAATAGATGCTCAGCAGTGTATGATAACAAAAAAAGTGAGGGCTGACAGTATGATTTTTGAATTGAACAGAATGTTGGCTGATATTTTTACTGTACATCCTCAGGTTATATATAGGGATTGTGATTCCTTGGTTTTAAAAGGACTAATCTCAGTGCAGAAGCAACCAAAAACTAAAATCATTAGAGCCTATAAATGGGAACCACCGAACATAGGGTATAAACTGAACACAGATGCCACACACTCCCATTTATCTTACTCTAAAGCTGGAATAATTGTCAAAAACATGGAATGCATAGTCAAAATGGCAGCAATAGATAGCATACCATCAGCAGACTCGCCATTAGAGGCTAAACTATTAGCCATCAGATCAGGCCTTCATTTATGCATTCTAAATAACTTCCAGCCTTTGATAATTGAAACTGACTCTATGCAGGCTACAGAAATACTACAAGGAAGGAAAATCTCACCCTGGAAGATCAGGAAGTTATGTTGGGAGATCAACGATGATGCAGCACACATAGGTGCCATGTTTCACCGCATTTTCAGGCAACAAAATCAGGCTGCACATGAACTTGAACATATGGCACTCGGCCTGGATACTCAATTGATCACTACCTTACAAGCATAGGACTTCAACCAAAGAGTCAAGGCAGCAATCATGGCAGATCAGATGAGACTGCCAAACATTAGAGTTCACCACTAAAAGAACGACGTCCATCCCTATTAGGCTCATCCAAGGAGTTATATATAGCATTGGTTTCTTGGAAATGTTTTCAAAGGATTGTCTTGGCTAGCAAATGTTAACACTTGGGGTGGAGGCATTTCGTTAGAGACACAATCCTTTCAAAACAATAAACGTAGCACCGCTTTTGTCTTAGAAGCGCGATCACACCATCATAATAGGAGAACTCTTAAACTAAACAACTGTAATGTTTTTGGTTACATGTCTAGGGGTGACCAGTACATACCCCCCACCCCCACCTACCAAGTTGTTTCTAATTGAAAAAAAAAGTGTACTAGGAACAATGGTAATAATGAAATTTCGTCTATTACTACGAATTATGAAAGAGGAAAAGATACTCGATTTAGAGAGAATGACCATCCCATGGTATCAGCACGTGTTAAATTTAGCATTAACCAACGACAGAACGAGGCAAACATTCACTCCAAAGTGCACTAAGATTCACTCCAAAGTGCCGAATCAGTGCAGGTATATAACAAGTATGGTTAATAACATCCTCGCTACCTATGACCATGAGTAAAGAAGAATCTAGAACTTGTTCATAAACATTCATTGAGTTGAGATTAGCACTTCTTTTAGAGCAAGTTCCAGCACCAAAAGGGACAATTAAAGTAAACTCTGACCAAATTTTTTTCTTCAACTTCAAGCAGCAGTTGACACGACACCAGGCTTGGATTCTTCTGCCTTTTCATGCTCTTTGTTAAGCATCTGAAAGAAGTAAGCAGAGTCAAGACATCAGCTTCAAATCAATTATTGGCAGTTAAAATTCGAAAGAGGTTCGACTGTTCACATGCCAAATTACAAAAAAAAAAAAGTAAATTGAACTTTGAATTTGCTGAAGTCATTAGCCAAAAGAAACATTCTGTAGTAAAAAAGGGGGGGAAAAATACACTTGATAATTATCATGCTCATCAGTTGCCCTAATAAACCCAAAGTTTAAATGATCAGGATAGTTGCATAACATTTGTCAAAGCAAAAGAATGTATAATTGAAAAAACAATAAATCGAGACATGCTAGGTGCGACTTTCTAAAGTATCGAGTTCCTTCAGCGTGTAATTCTTATAAAAGCAACCACAATAATGTACAATTCAAGGGATGGGACATAAACTTTCTTAAACAAAGTACATGCAATTTATATACAAGGCTAAACTCAAACAAAGCTTTAAATCAATTTAAATAAGGACATGCTAGGTGTTGCTCTCTAAAGTATCGAGTTGCTTCCTCAGTTAATGACCACGTAAATGTTAGGAAATCAGCCCAAATAATGTTCAGATGTAGGGGGTGAGATACTTTCTGAAACGGGGTGTATGCATATCGTATACGAGGCTAAACTCAAAACAAGATTTAAATCTGTTGGAAAATGATTGTAAAATAAGTTGAATTTCGTCAACTTTTGGGCTTAGTTTTGAGTTGGGCTCGAACGGAATTAGAGTCGGTGGATGTCGTTTTTGGATTCTCCTCTGCGAGTACTATAAAATCGACTGTTTAAACTCTCAAAATGGATAAAGGGTGAATGAGATATGGATGCTCAAAGAGTCACTCTGAGAATGGAAACTTAGGCGGAAATTCATTCGCACGTACTAAGTGTTCTGTAATTTTTTTACTGTCTAAAATGCGTTTGGATCGTGTGGAAGTCTCCAGAAAGCCCAAACCGCGTAACAAATATTCTAAGAATCACGTATGGAATATCTGAGATTTGATACGCGGTTAATCATGATAAGGAATATGATATTCTTATCTTTCCAGAATCTGTTGGTTAGAGAATATTTTCTCTGATTACGGGAATCAGATCTTTCACGTATCTTCCCATAGGGTTTCTTAGACATCTATAAATAGAGCCTTTGTGTCAGACAGAAAATTCGCACCATTCTCAAGTTCCTCCCTACTTCTAAACTTGAGTCTTATCTTCTTTCTCTGTCTTTGTCGGTGATAGTCCTTCGGGCTTTGTGTGACTCCGAGGTAATTTTTACTCGTTAAAATTACCTTCGATGGTTTTATCCTAGGGAACGATGTCCACGACGGGACTCATTCGTTTCAAGGGCAGCGAGTGTTACTCGTGACTCCATCACTTTGTGATAACTTGAAACATGATTTATGCTTTGATTATTTGTAATTTAAGCTTTTCGATTGTATGCTTGAATAATTAATAAAAGTTTATTATTCCTGCATATGTTAATTGCTCATTCAATTTTTGTTAATTAATTTTCGCATGATATAATTAATATATGTCCAACAGTCTTGAAACGAATGATATCTGTTGATTTATATTGATGCGGAAACTGTATGCGATGCATGATTGTTATTGTATGTTGCAAACGAAATTTGCTAGTATGCATAATTTGTTTGAAATTGTTATGCTAATTGCATGCATGATTGTAACGTAATTTTTCCACGAAATTGACGAGATTGCATGCTGGAAATTGAGGTGCATGTCTGCGCAAATATTGATATGCTCGTCGGATTGATTAATACGCATGCTAATTGCGTAAATATGCATGCTAATGGTTTTGGTTATTTACAACAAAATCATATTGAATCGGGATCTTTTGGCTCAACTTTATCCGAGTTTTGCCGAAGGGGCAACTCCATTTTTTACCTTGAATTGGTCAAAATATGCGGACTTTCTTACTTTTCGGGGAGGATTAGAACAAAATCATATTCAGCAATTTGTTATGTATAATTGTTTAAAATATTATACTACAATATTTGATGCGTACATATATTTAACGATGAATATTTTTTGTATGTACACATTGGTGAATCCGAGTATATACGGCGGTATCTCTCGTGGAAGAAAAACTTGGCATGGAGATACAACAGGATTTGCTTGACAACATGAAAGAGTCAAGAGTTGTAACCACGGTTTTGCAAACTATGATAAGTATACACGTTAATTAAAGTGAATCATGGCATATGTGTGTATATTGTTTGGATTATATTTGATAACCATTTGCATGAATCTGGACGTGAACATGACTTTGTTACAAAGAGTGTTATGTGAATAATATGTGCACATATATGTCCAGTACACTAAGGCTATCTAATTTGATAGTTAATGGATTTGGTTATATTAATGACTTGATTATGTGGGAAAATGAGTTGAGCATGTATGTTAAATTACATGGCGTAATTATGGAAATATTCTAATTCCGTGATATTCATGCTTATGAGATTAAATGTTGATATGGTAATAAATCAAAGTTGATTCTTTGCATGAATAGCTTAAAGTTAGAAAAAAAAATGTCATGAGTTTGAAATATTGAATCGAGCATTACTATTCCTTTTAATTATGAAATTACATGAAAGCGGTGCATGTGTGTTTGAAAATTATGAGACATTTAAATTTCCTAAGCCCTCAAAATGTTATAGTATTTGTTTAAATACTTGATCAAATGTTGAAATACCTATTATGCATGGTATAGTAATTTGGTTGTGTGGGCTGCTCATGTTGGATAAAAGATTTAAAACCACATTTTGTATGAGAATGTGCTGCTAGTGATTCATGACTTTTATCTGCTTGGTCTGAGAATCGCATGCAATAAAATGGTAAACTTCATTTGCACTTAAACATGACATCTCTCGGCAAGAGTGTAATATATTCGTGTATGAATGAAGTATGTGACATTGGGTTATTTGATCCATGATGTATTCTCGTTCATTTAGGGACTTGATTTAGCTGCATAAACAGAAATTTTAGATCTATGATGTGTCTAAAATTGTGTTGCTTTTATATGCTATGATTATATTAATTGTTTGGGAAAGTGCCTTTTGATGCAATGAAGTATTTGACAAGACTATTCCCGATAATTGGCTATCTTGATTGATCGCTTACGAGCATATGGCTCACGAGTGACAATTGTTAGATTGCACAGATAGAGCATATGAGCTCGAAGTTCGACATATTATGGTTATTTTATATGACCTGATAAATGTGAACGTGAAGACATTAGTTACAACTATGTCTAGGGTATTGGTTCTTGTGAACCATGGTATAAACCCTAAAGCATGAGTTATCATGACTATGCTAAAAACCTTTGATTGTTTGTAATCAAAGAATTGAGGGGAAAATCTCAAGAATTTGTTTGGGAAAACTAAGAATCCTGAGAATGGGAATCCCAAGACTTTTGGTCAAATCTCTTGATTTATGGTTGAAATATCTAAGAATCATGAGATATGGAATCCCAAGACAATTGGTCAATTCTCTAGATTTTTTGTTGGAAAGCCTTAGAATTCTGAGAATAGGAATCCTGGTACATTTGGTCTAGGAACCCCAAGACACGAGGTTTTGAGAAACTTAACACGTGTAGGGATATTTAATAAAATCAGCCCAATGTGGGGGGTAGACGAAAACCTAAAAATTCAATGACCATATGAATTTTGATAGGTACTTGAGATGAAAAGTCATCACGAGAGACTTGAATCAAGTTGTTCAAGTCGGGAAGAATTTAACTCGAACTAAAAAGGTAAACCCGAAATCAAGTTGGGTAATGCACTCAACCTTGAGTTGAGCAATGGACTTGAATGTGTTTCGAGCATAAAGGCACTCAAGTTTGAATTGAGTAGTCTGAAAGTAAAGTACACTTGTACTAAAACTTGGCTTTAAAATGGGCATGAAATTGTGTGGATTTGGTAACCTTACAATGCGCCCTAGTGAGAGATAATCGAATCCTTGATTGATTGATACTACATCGGTTGTGGTATTGGTCATGCGAGGAAGAATGATTAATTGAGATCGGAAAGTTTAGTTATCTCTAATCCCAAGGGAGTTGAAGGAATAAGAGAGACTTTCACGATAAAAGATCAATACTTGAAGGTGTTTTGATTATTGAAAGGATCTAGCCCTAAAAGAAATTTCATGGGTAAGAACCTAGTGTTTGATTCATTATTGAACACACAGACTTTTAGTAAGTTGGGTTTGTATATTAACGAAACCACTTACGTGATGCACAGAAAACATATGAGGTTGTCTGTGACCATGATGTGAATACATAAAATCCTTTGGGGAATGTGACTCACAATGTAGACATTTGCAAGGTCATTTGGTGATTGAAGGAAATTGCTAGAAATGATCAAGCGTTGTGGGGGAACCTTTAAGTTGGTTAGCGATCTTTTAAATAAGATACCCCAAGAAGGGGGAAAATAAAGCTCCTCATAGAGCCATCCTAAAAGTAATTTTGAATGTGTGGGTTGGCGTATTGCGTATGTAGTAAAAGGAATACTTAAACAGTATCTTTACTAGATATGCACAATGCTAAAGTGATATCAATTTCTTGAAATTCACAAGGAATATTATGCAGAAACAAGAAATATTCTTGATGGAAAGTGTATTTTGTGGAAGGTTCTATTAAAGATCCTGATTTATCTTAAATGGACTTAAGAGTCAATAGATGAAATCATTAAGGATCATTGATAAACCAACGAAGGAAACAAGATTCCATGAAATGACGTTTGTGGAAAGAGGTGATCAATAGAGAGTTTGATATACCATGATTGCAAATCACTATACTAGTAGATTTGAACAATTAGTAAGCATATTTGTGCACTTGATGGGTGTTCTCTAGACATGAGAATAAGTCAAAGGATGATGGTATTTGCTATCAAGGCTTTGAGAAAGCTAGAAGTACATCTAATGAACCTAAGGAGATTTAGATATTAAGATCTGAATAGAGCAAAATGAAAAGCTCAATGCTCTTAAATGATCCATCATGTGACCAAACTAATTGTTGTAGCCAGTGATATTAAATCAATGAGTTTGATGAAGGCAGATACGCTAAGAGACACGGAAAATGACCATGTCATTTATGTCTTTGAATTGATACTTTCTCATTGATAGTCAAATTGATACAATGATTGAGTCTTTTGGAGACATGTCGTATTCAATGGAATGACTCTAAACATTATGAGTTACCTTTTTGTAAAGGTGAGGTGTCTCTTAAGAAGAGAACTCAAGAGTCATTGATAGTCTGTTGTATTTATTAAAGTGCACATTAAACAATTCTTACAATGGATAGTAAGATGATACACGAGTTATCCAAAAATGATCGCTGGCAACAAGCTGTGTGTGAGACTCGTGGATATGGCTTGAGTTGTGTAGAGAAATGATTCTCTCTTGCTAGATTCGTAGAGGAATCTCTGTCCATTGTGTTGGACAAAAATTGGGAAAGATATACCCTAGGATGACCAAAGCACTTGTATGCTTATTGGTGTAGCGTAAAGCCATATCGATGATGGTGTGTCTTGACAGAGACACTTTACCATTGGATGACTACTCTCTACGAGAATTATCGGTGTTGACTACGTAAGGTCAATATGATAAGAGTTGTGATTCTTTGACGAAAGGATTGAATTAATTTCTTGACGAAGAAATTGAATCGAGAGTTAGTTGAGAACTCATCAAAAGGAATATGACTAAGTCCAATAAATGGTGGGTTACGTACGTGGACACCCAACCTATGTGACTGGAGATCCCAAGATCTAGGTTCAAAGGGACAACTAAACTGCAAAGACCCATCGCGATCACTGTGGGGGTTTCATACCTCATGTCTTATTCCTATGATGAAGAAACAGTGATGTGAATGGAGGTTAAGTATTAAATTGCTTTTAATGATTCAAGACATCGAGTATGTAGTACTCGAAAGAGCGCAATAGTTTACGAAACTGCTCTTACGCTAAGAATCACCTATGTAAGCGAGAAGTGTGGCCGCTTCGAAAGGGAATTGTTGGGACGCAATTCTTTAGAAACCTTACAGAACTAGGCGTGTGCCATGGCCTGATCAATGGACACAACCGAGGAAAGCGCAAGGGCTAGGAAAGATGTCTGTGGGAAGTGCATTGTCGTTCACACAGGCGGTAGGGGAAGTTCAAGGACATCGCGTCTACTTCCTAACCAGTGGACTAAGTGTACTCTCTCAAGGGAAAGTTCAAAGGGTGACACCTACTTATCCTATGCAGCATCTATGCCGTCGAAATGAATCTATCACCAAGTCAAACTCCGTGTCTGGCGTGATTGTTCTGATTCCACATCAATATCTATTCATGTGGGGGATTGTTGGAAAATGATTGTAAAATAAGTTGAATTTTGTCAACTTTTGGGCTTAGTTTTGAGTTGGGCTCGAACTGAATTAGATTCAGTGGATGTCGTTTTTGGATTCTTCTCTGCGAGTACTATAAAATCGACTGTTTAAACTCTCAAAATGGATAAAGGGTGAATGAGATATGGATGCTCAAAGAGTCACTCTGAGAATGGAAACTTAGGCGGAAATTCATTCGCATGTACTAAGTGTTCTGTAATTTTTTGACTGTCTAAAATGCGTTTGGATCGTGTGGAAATCTCCAGAAAGCCCAAACCGCGTAACGAATATTCTAAGAATCACGTATGGAATATCTGAGATTTGATACGCGGTTAATCATGATAAGGAATATGATATTCTTATCTTTCCAGAATCTGTTGGTTAGAGAATATTTTCTCTGATTACGGGAATCAGATCTTTCACGTATCTTCCCATAGGGTTTCTTAGACATCTATAAATAGAGCCTTTATGTCAGACAGAAAACTCGCACCATTCTCAAGTTCCTCCCTACTTCTAAACTTGAGTATTATCTTCTTTCTCTGTCTTTGTCGGTGATAGTCCTTCGGGCTTTGTGTGACTCCGAGGTAATTTTTACTCATTAAAATTACCTTCGATGGTTTTATTCTAGGGAACGATGTCCACGACGGGACTCATTCGTTTCAAGGGCAGCGAGTGTTACTCGTGACTCCATCACTTTGTGATAACTTGAAACATGATTTATGCTTTGATTATTTGTAATTTAAGCTTTTCGATTGTATGCTTGAATAATTAATAAAAGTTTATTATTCCTGCATATGTTAATTGCTCATTCAATTTTTGTTATTTAATTTTCGCATGATATAATCAATATATGTCCAACAAAATCAATCTAACTTTGTTTTGGATCAAATGGTGGAGCGCTATAACACATGCCTTTTCATCCGTATGTTTAACCTCCTTCCAAATCTGATGCTCTTTGTTAAGATTTGGAAGGAGGTTAAACACATTATGTGAGAAGAAGAAAGGTACTATTAGATGACAGGCAGAAGATCAAATATAGCTCTGTGGTAACACCAAGTTTCCACGCCACGAATAAAAGGTACAGATTAATTTTTAGAACTACCAGAGGACCAAATCGATTTAAAAAGAGGTACACCATATTGCAAGGGTTAGTAATCATCAATAGGAGCAATATATAACTACATTCGTGAGAGGAATCCCAAGACTCCAATGTCTGTGAATGGAGGGAGCGGTTAAAATCACTTGAGAGAGAAAAAGGAAACCTTAGTAAAACTTGTCATGTGAGGGGAATCCCAAGGCTCCAATGTCTGTGAATGGAGAGAGTGGTTAAGCTTAAATCGAACTAAATAAAATAAAAGAAGCTAAACGCATACCTGAATGTCATTGATTACTGGTCTAGCGCCCACAAATTACTCCTACTCTCAGTATCTCTCTTTGCTGCTCTGAGTTTGCATCTTCACTTTAAAGTCACGAGTGGAGCCTTCTCCAGCACAATGGGATGAGAGAGCGTCCGATGCATGGTCTCGATCCAATTCTTGGTTTATCTAAGCTGATTCTCCAACGACGTAGATTAAAGTTCCTTTCAGAGGTTGAGTCACTCCTATAGTAAGGGATTCCCTAGACTTGATAATGTCAGACCATTTCACTTAACCATCTTCTGCTTCAAGTTAACAATCAATTCTTCATCAATCATCACTTGATAATGTCGGACCATTTCAACTCCTCATCTTTCTTGTCAATTTAACAATCAATTCTTCATCATCCAGGAACCTGCAGTCAACATTAATGTTAAAACTAAATCTAACCTCCAGAAAATTGATTTCAAGAATCATTGTGGGTTGTCTCATCCTGAAACCCTAAAAAAATATTCTACAGCCTTTCCGAGCCACCGTCGCCCCGCATCGATCCACGCGCCACCGCCATCAGCTCCATTCTGCCGATCGCCACCGCCACCGTCTGGTCGTGGTAATCCGTGCTCCGGCTCTCCTGATCCGATCGGTCTGTACATTAAGCCACACGTCGTGTTCCCATCATGCGCCGCCCCCGATCCGATCCGCCGCCGGTTGCTGCACCTGCTGCTGATCCGTACCTGATCTTGCACTATATCTGCCTCCGGAAGTAATTCCGAACAACAGGCCCGTACTGATGTTGGTTTTGAGGTTCTGAATGAATGACTATGAGGTAATTGCGACTTTTCTGAAACACCTATACTTGTTGGTCATTTTTCGGCTGACCCCTACTTCATTGGCTCTTCTGACGGATCTGGTTTGGTTATTGCACCCGCCATCATGAAGGGTTAAGAGAACTACCTTGAATGGTCTCCTACAAATACTGCTCTTACTGAAGCTGAATACTTCCTCTACCGCTACAACTACGGCTAATAAAGTTGAATAATGCTCTACCAACTGCTACTGTTATATTGTTGCTGCTACTTCTACCCCTGAGATTTTTAAAATTTTCTTTTTTTAATGATTAATAATTTCACAATATTATTTGCAAGTTGGGCATTCTTGTCATCATGCTCCAACTTGAGGAAGGGTGTTAAGGAATTAGTTTCTATTTCCTTGTAGAAAAGGTTATAGATGTTAGTTACTTTATAGAACTAGTTTCCTTATAGAATTATCTATAGATGGTAATTCCTTATAGACTTAGAATCTTAGTCCTTTTAGAATTTGATTTTTTGTATCCCTATATATTGTAATTCTCATGGTTGATGATGCGTGTCATTGATTAATATCAGTGCACCATACTAAAGTATTTTATATTTTAGCACTGCTGGGTACATTGAGAGAACTTTAACTATATTTCTGTTTTCCGATGGTTCTCAGGATCTGGAATTGAGGTTAAAAACTTAGGGATCTAGAGGTTACTTCCAAGGATGTATCTGTGGACCCACAGGAAAACTCTCTTGTAATCAAAGTGAATCAAGATGGATCCCTTTGGACTCTTATGGATACCAATCTTCTATATGGAAGAATTAAGCCGGCTGAGACAATGCGGCGAATAGATGCATTCTTTATTTTCACATTGATTAGATTAGCCGGTTAAGTGTTAAGGAAATAGCTATTTTCTTGTAGGAAAGATTGTAGATGTTAGTTATTTTATAGAATTAGTTTTCTTATAAAATTAGTTATAGGTGGTAATTTTTTATAGACTTAGAATCTTAGTCTATAAAGAATTACTATCTATAGTTAATTCTATAAGGAAATTAATTCTTTAAGGTAACTAATATTTATAACTTTTTCTATAAGAAAATAGTTTCTATTTCCGTAACCAGATATCTGCTCGAGTTAATTTCTCCAAGTCATTGTATATTTGAAGAAATACAGCATGATAAGAACATCCAAGCCTTCATCCTCCTATTTGGGGTCAGCTAATATAGATCATATCTAATCTCGCCATGTTCGCTCAAAACACATTGCATCGTTTATATTTAATTCTGGCACGTCTAACTTTGCAGTGTCACTGAAATTCTTTTTACTTTTAACCTTCCCCATTTAATATGTTTTAGTGGTTGTCTTCTCAGTTATGTAGGCTACTACAAATATGTTTCTGATCGACCAAAACCATTAAAACTTGGGTAATTCTCAAAAACCTCTGACTGGATAATCCACCCCACATCAGAAACCCAAACTTATACAAGAATAAAAATGTCAACTTCTTTCTTTCAAAATCCTCTCCTCCCCGATTCTTTTTTTTTAAATGAAAGCACCCTAAGGTGAGCGTTGATATATTGGCGCCCCAAATCATAAATAAAAGCCATATGATAATGACAGTAGTTTTTACAAAAGGTAATATCGTTGCCTCAAAATCAATGAAAGGTAGTAGGAGTCGAATCTATACAGGTTAGATTCGACCCACACTATTACCCTAATGTGGTCGTTTCAATGTTATTAAGGAATTAGAATATTACAGTTTCCTAGCTTGTGTAGGTATCTTATACCACTATATAATGTATTATGAGTTCATGAATAAACACAGATCATTACCCTTATTTTCAACCGATCATTACCCTTATTTTCAACAGATCATTACCCTTATTGGACATCCTTCCTCTATGGTGTTTTCTTCTATATCTTATCTTGATTTTAGCACTAATAAGACGTCTGTTCCTTGCTCTATATGTTATTCAGCAAAACAGACTAGACATAATTTTCCATTGAGTTCTACAAATGCTACTGGTATAACTAAGAATCCTGAAGAAGATGAAGTTTTTTATTTTTTTTTTGGTATAACTAAACAAAACGACGTCGTTTTGGCTAAGTGAAACGATGTCGTTTTGCTTAGCGGGTGGGAAAAAAAATAGAAGGCCAATTGGGCTGAGTCCAATTGGCCCAAACAAAATTCAACTAACCTAACTAACTAACTAAGGCACGTTTGGGCAGCAGCCAGCAAAGGCAAACCACATTTGCCTCTCCAACTCATCTGCCGCTCGGCCACTGCCGCTAGCCACCTTTCGCCGCCGCTGCCTGCCGCCGCCGCCGCCTACCGCCTGCCGCCGCCGCCTGCCGCCGCTGCCGCCGCCGCCTGCCGTTCCTTCCCTTCTACAACCACTATCAACAACCAACCAAAGGCAAGGTATCAAGGGACTAATATATTTTTGTTATGTAATGTTGAATAACTTGAATTTGTATGAAATTGTGAATATTGAATATAGATATGAATAATTTAGTGATTGTGTTGAAATTGTGAAATTGTGCTAAATATAGATTTGAATAATTTGACATATTTTTGACATATTTAATTAGACATATTTAATTAGACATATTTTTGAGACATATTTAATTAGACATATTTAATTAGACATATTTTTGAGACATATTTAATTAGACATATTTTTTAGACATATTTAATTAGACATATTTTTGAGAAATTGTGAATATTGAATAGCATATACATATTTAATTTGACATATTTTTCATATATTATGTCAAATAGGATATGGATAAATTCTTAATTCGAAGTAGTGGATCATCTATTTTTAAGAGACCGAGTGAATCAAATGAAGAAAGGATTAATGAAGAGGGTAGTAGTCAAAAACATTCTCGTGTAGAGTTCAATTCGGATGATGTTATAAATGATCCCGGGAAACGTAAACCTATTAAGGATTTTGATGTTTCTATTAGAGATCAAGTGATGAGAGAATATGTGTTGAGAGGTCCTTGCCAACCTAAGGGCCATTCTTTTCCAAAGACAAAGCAGGGAAATGACTATAGATGTTTTCAACCTTCGTGGTATGAAAATTTTGATTGGTTTGAGTATAGCGCGTCAAAGGATGCAACATTTTGCTTTTGTTGCTATCTCTTTAGGAATTCACATAAGGGATGTCGAGATGGAGATGATGCATTTACTGTGACTGGGATTAACAATTGGAAGAAAGCGCTTGATATATATAAGAAACATGTTGGCGTAGTTCTCATAATGATGCAGCTGAACAATTGTATGCATTTAAGCGTCAAAGACAGAGTATCCTTCATTCTTATCAGGCACATGGGCGGGAATCGGAGATTGCATATCGCACGCCTTTGACAGCCGCTTTGGATGTGACACGGTTCTTGCTAAATCAAGGTATGGCTTTTCGTGGCCATAATGAAGGGCTGGATTCTCTGAATAAGGGCAATTATCTCGAAATGATTGACTAGTATTGCAAGCGAAATGACGTTGTTGCTAAGACCATGAATGAAAATGGCACTGAAAATTGCAAGCTCACATCTCCCAAAGTACAGAAGGAACTATCAAGTGCCTGTGCAAGTGAGGTAACAAATCTTATTGTTAATGATATTGGAGATAGTTATTTTTCTCTATTGGTTGATGAGGCTAGAGATGCATCAATAAAAGAGCAAATGGGAGTTGTTTTAAGATATGTCAACAAACAAGGATGCGTTCTTGAACGTTTTCTTAGTGTAGTGCATGTGCGTAATACTTCTGCTATTAGTTTGAAGAGTGCTATTGATGAATTGTTTACAAAGCATAAATTATCAATGTCAAAATTGAGAGGTCAGGGATATGATGGAGCCTCAAATATGCGAGGAGAGTATAATGGACTGAAAGCTTTGATATTGAAAGAAAACTCATCTACAAGGTATGTCCATTATTTTTCTCACCAGCTTCAGTTGGTTGTTCTTGCTGTTGCTAATGATAATCGAACTGTGTGTCAGTTTTTCGTTTATCTTGGTATGATTGTGAATTTAGTTGGAGCTTCATGTAGAAGAAAAGACATGCTTCTTGATTTAGAACATGCTAGAATTGTAGAGGGATTGGAGAATGGAGATATTGTGAGTGGAAGAGGCCAAAATCAAGAGACTAGTTTGAGAAGGCCGAGGGATACTCGTTAGGGGTCACATTACACTACTATTATTCGTTTTATTACTATGTGGGAATCTATTTTGCAATTGATTGAAAACGTCCACGATGATGGTGATGCAAATCTGAGTAAATCTTCAGCGAGCGGTTTGCTTGAGCAAATGGAGAGTTATGAATTTGTTTTTGTGATGCTTATGATGAAGCGTTTGTTGGGAGTTGTAGATGCTTTGTCCCATGCTTTGCAGCAAAAGAATCAAAATATTGTGTTGGCTGTGAGTTTGATTAATACAATGAAGTTTGAGTTGCAACAATACAGAGAGAATGGTTGGGATGAGTTGTTAAATGAAGTCAATGCATTTTGTGTTAATCATGACATCTCGGTAGTTAATATGGAAGATGAACGAACAATTCGTGGTCGTAGGAAATGACTTACGCAAATGCAGACCCATGGTGATTTCTTTCGTGTTGATACTTTTCTTCAGGTATTACTTTTATAATTTACATACCTTATTTGATTTGATTTGCATTTTTTTTCACTGCTACATGCTAACCTTTTATTTTCTGAATACTAGGTTGTTGATAGGATGATTCATGAAATGAACAATTAATTTCCGGAAGCAAATACGGAGTTACTCACTTGTATGGCTTGCCTTGATCCAAGAGATTCATTTTCTAAGTTTGATATTGGTAAGTTAATTCGTCTTGCTGAACTATATCCAAGTGACTTCTTTGTAGAAGATCGTTCCCGCCTTCATCAACAACTTAGTACTTTCATTCATAATGTGCAACTTGATCATGAGTTTTTGGCCATTGAGGACTTCAGAAGTCTTGCTCAAAAGATGGTTCAAACAACTAGGCATACATGTTTTCCACTGGTATATCGTCTTATTGAGTTAACCTTAGTTCTACCAGTTGCAACTGCTTCTGTTGAACGAGTTTTTTCAGCCATGAAGAGAATCAAGACTGATTTACACAACAGAATGGGAGATGAATGGATGAATGATGTTATGACAGTGCATATTGAGAAGGCAATTTTTGTTGGGATTGATAATAAACCAATTTTGCAACGTTATCAGCGTATGCAACATCGCAGGACACAGTTGTCTCCTGCTGTTAGTGTTTCTAGTTCTAGCAACCCAAGTATTGGAACGTAGTTTTTTATGCAGTGGTAGTTCTTTGTTGTAAAAATCTAATTATTATGTATTCATATTATTATGTAAGCATTGTTTGTTAAAAATTATTTTATTTAGCGTTGCAAAAAAAATTTTTAATCTCATTTTCGCCCCCCCTAAAATTTACTCCTGGTTCCGCCACTGGACGTCGAAGAAGAAGATCGGCGTTCCAGGTAGGGTTTTTGGCACCGGAGAAATCCATCCTTGTGTGGGATTTCAGTGGGAGGAAGGAGAGGTGGTCGGAAGAGGATCAACGCTGGTGTGTGGTGGATGGATGGAGTTCAGGTGGTGGGGTAGCGGAGTAGAGTGACGTTGACAGATTTTTTCTGAGGCAGGATTAGAGGTGCGAGTCCGGCGACTGTGGGTGTGGTGGAGGGATGGAGTCGGGAAGGTGGTGGGGCGAGTCCTGCGACTATAGGTGTGGTGGAGGAATGGAGTCCGGAAGGTGGTGAGTCCGGAGCGGATCAGAGCGAGCAAGGGAAATGGTAATGGGAGGGGAAAAGAAAAAAATAGAAAAAGGAAATGGAAAATGAAAAGGAAATGGAAAAAATAAATGGAAAAAAAGAAAAATGGAAAAATAAATGGAAAAAAGAAAAATGAAAAAATAAATGAAAAAAAGAAAAAAGGAAAAATAAAAATGGATCATTTTGCCCTTAAATTCAACGATTTTGGACTGAAGTTAAAGCTTTGACCAAACAGAAGGGTTACGATTCAGTACTTTTGTCAGTTCAGGGGGTAAAAGCATCGAAAAAAATGGGGGACCAAAAGAGTAAGATGAGAAGAGTTTGAGGGCTCCTGAAGTCATTTGCTCATAAATTTATTTTGTATACTGTATTGTGTAAGATTTTCATATAAACATAACAAAAAATCATTAGTTATTAAAATTATAAATTGTGTTATATTATAGATTTTTGTTCATAAATTTGTGCATCAGCACGGGTATTATATAGTTTTCCCAGGATTGGACAAGAACTGAAGCTCTGAGTTGTATAAAGCCATGGCGATTTCAATTCCCCTGAAACCAAACCCAGCGAAGCTCAGTCCATATTCCGACAAGCGTGACTTTAACTATGACAGTGGAACTCCGTAAAAGCCAACGAATTTGACTTGGCAGTCTCCTCGGCGAGGAGCTCAGCTCATGTTAGCTGTTGCAATTCAAATTCTGATGGCAGAGGCGCGATGACGATGCCGAATTTAGTGAGGGAGAAGGGGGTTTCTATTTTTTCCCATAAATTTGCAGATCAATCCTTAATCTTTTACTCGTCTTTAAAAGAAGACCTCGAATAAAAAATATTATTAACATGACCCCCAAATTATAAACTTTCCATTTTATATACTATACTGTACCTTATTTTCCCGAATCTTACCGTGAGACAGTTTCGCAGGAGATGGACTTTGCAAAAAATTATCATTTTTTGGGAACTTCAATTTGAGTTTGATGTACTAGCTGGAGTCCCACAGTGCGTTGCACAGCATTTTTGATAATTTTTTTATTTGAATAAAATTTATTTTTAGATTTCAGAGATTAAGTATAAAATAAAATTAAATTCTAAATATAATGAGTCAATCTCTTAAAAGAAGGTCTTTCCATAAGGTATGGAAAGACCAAGGTTTAAAGTGCAAATTAGAATTTAAAAACTTTGTTAGTCAGTCTAATATGAAATATTGTGTTTTATTTTAATTATAATAATCCGTGTATGAATTTCTCAAATAAATCAAGGAGCATTAATTTGTAAAGAATGATAAAAAGGTAAACATTATAGTAATTAAGAGGAAATTTATTCTCTAACTAATGCAATCAATACATATCTCATCATTTTGTTAGTAAAAAAAATGTATATCATTATTCATTAAAAAAAGGAAACTAAAATTAAAAAGATAAATATGATTCAAATTAAACTCAAAACAATAAAGTCAAATGGAATAGAGAAATATGAAATATGAAATAGATAAATACAATGGAATAAGGATCATCCTCGATAATGGATACATTTTTAAACCTATGTCATTCTTCTTGTCTTTGAGTTTGGTTGCTCTTCATCTTTACTTTCAAGTTCATCTTCACTTTCAATGCTTGGCATCAAATTAAGTTGGACCTTTTTTATTTCTTCCTCTTGAGTTTTTGACTATGTAACAAAAAAGAGACAAACTATTAGCTTATTAAAAAGAAATTTGTATAGCATATTGGTTTAAGAATTTACCTTTATAGATCCAACTAACATTATTCAATCAACTTACGTTTATCAAATCATACAAAAAACAATATCTCGTGAAGTTAGGAAATTGTTACGTGAGTAGAGAGGTTCGAGTGGAGAGGGTTTGAGTGGTACTGGTTCGAGTGGTACTGGTCCGAGTGGTGAGATTTCGAGTGGAGAGGGTTCGAGTAGTACTGGATTCTAGTGGAGAGGTTCGAGTAGTACTGGATTCGAGTGGAGAGGTTCGAGTAGTACTGAATTCGAGTGGAACGGGTTCGAGTGAAGAGGGTTAGGGTAGTACTAGGTTCGAGTGGAGAGGTTCGAGTGGTACTGGGTTTGAGTGAAGATGTTTGGGTGTTGAGGGTTTGAGTGGAGAGAGTTCAGGTGGTGAGGGTTTGAGTGGAGAGAGTTTGAGTCGAGATTTGAGTGGAGAGGTTCGAGTGGTACTAGGGTTGAGTAGAGAGGGTTTGAGTGGAGAGGTTCGAGTGGTACTAGGGTTGAGTAGAGAGGGTTCGAGTGGAGAGTTTCGAGTGGAGAGGTTTGAGTGGTACTAGGTTCGAGTGGAGAGGGTTCAAGTGGTACTGGGTTCGAGTGGAGATGGTTCACGTGGATTGGGTTCAAGTGCTACTGGGTTCGAGTGGACTGGGTTCGAGTAGAGAGGGTTCGAGTGGTACTGGGTTCGAGTGGAGAGGTTTGAGTCGAGGCGGATGGTTGATGTTCAAGGGGTGGATGGTTTGAGTGGTGGTGAGGCGGATGGTTGATGGATCGAGGGGGTGATGCCTCGAGGAGGATGGTTGATGATTCCAGGACCTCGAGGGTTAATGAATTGATGGAGAGGTCCGAGTGGTAATGAGTTCGAGTAAAGAGGTTCAAGTGGTACTGGGTTCGAGTGATACTTGGTTCGAGTGGAGAGGTTCGAGTAGATGATTCAAATGGAAAGGGTTCGAGTGGTACTGGTTCGAGTGGTGAGGGTTAGAGTAGAGGTTAGAGTGAAAAGGTTTGAGTCGATGGGTGATGCCTCGAGGGGGATGGTTGATGGTTCCAGGGCCTCGAGGGTTAATGAATCGAGTGGAGATGCCTCGAATCAACACACCTCAAAGCGGATGGTTTTTCAAAGGGTGGATGGTTCGAGTGGTAGGGAGGCCTCAAGGCGAATGGTTGATGTTCGAGAGGTGATGGTTCGGGTGGTGGCGTGGTGGATGTTCAAGAACTGATGGTTCGAGGGGTGATGGTTCCAGGAATGGATGGTTGGTGTTCGAAGGGTATATGCCTCGAGTGGGTCATGGTTCGAGAGCTAATGTGGATGGTTCAATGCTCTCAGTGGTATACCCCTCTCGAAGGGTGGTGTACCCTCGAGGGCTGGTGTACTCCAGAGGGGTGGAAGTGTGACCTCTCGAGGGGTGGTGTACCCTCGATGACCGGTACACCTCTCTCGAGACGTAGATGGCGTACCCTCGAGGGGTGGAAGGTGTACTCTCTCCAGTGGTGGATAGTTTACCCTCTCGAGAGGTAGATGGTGTACCCTCAAAGGGTGGTTGACAAACTTCTTGAGGGGTTATTAATACTCTCTCCAGTGGTGGATGGTATAATCCTCTCGAGGGGTGGATAGTACTCTCTCCAGTGGTGGATGGTACCTTCACCCCTCGAACTTCTCCACTCGGACCTTTCCACTCGAACCCTCAAACCTCCTTTACTCGAACTCTTTCAACACGAACCCAGTACCACTCGAACATAGTATCACTCGAACCTCTCTACTCAAACCCACTCCACTCGATTCCGCATCACTCGAACCTCACCACTAGAACCTCATCTCTCGAACCCTCTCCACTCAAACTCAGTATCACTCGAACCCTCTTCACTCGAACCCAGTATCACTCGAACCCTCTCCACTCGAACCCAGTATCACTAGAACCTCTTTCACACCCACTCTACTCGAACCCTCTATTCGAAACCTCTCCACTCAAACCCAGTACCACTCGAACTCCTATTACTCAAACCGCTTGACTCAAACCATCTCCATTCAAACCATCTCCACTCGAACCCAGTACCACTCGGACCTCTCCATCGATTCATTAACCCTTGAGGTCCTAGAACCATCCTCCTCGAGGCATCACCCCTCAATCCATCAACCATCCGCCTTTCCACCACTCAAACCATCCACCCCTCGAACATCAACCATCCACCTGGACTCAAACCTCTCCACTCGAACCCAGTACCACTCGAATCTCTCTGCTCGAACCCAGTACCACTCGAACCCTCTCTACTAGAACCCAGTACCACTCAAACCCTCTTTACTTAAACCTAGTACCACTCAAACTCTCTTTACTCAAACCCAGTACTAATCGAACCCAGTACCACTCGAACCCTCTCCACTCGAATCCAGTACCACTCAAACATCTTTACTCGAACCTATTACCACTCAAACCTAGTACAATTCGGACCTCTCCATCGAACCATTAACCCTCGAGGTCCTGGAAACATCAACCATCCTTCTCGAGGCATCACCCCTCGATCCATCAACCATCTGCCTCGCCACCACTCAAAACATCTACACCTCGAACATCAGCCATCCTTCTTGACTCAAACCTCTTCACTCAAACCTAGTACCACTCGAACCTCTTTGCTCAAACCCAGTACCACTCAAACTCAGTCCACTCGAACCCTCTCTAGTCGAACCCAGTACCACTCGAACACTCTCTACACGAATCCAGTACCACTCAAACCCCCTCTACTTGAATCGAATACCACTCAAACCTCTCCACTCAAACTCTCTCCACTCGAACCCTCACCACTCGAACTCTCTCCACTCGAACCCTTTTCACTCGACAACAATATGAATCATAAAAAAATTAAGAGAAAAGTACATGTATAACCATACAATCCTAGATAATATAACCCTAGATAATAAGTGCAAATATAATCCTAGATAATAAGTGTAAGTGCAAGTATACTCATTCTTATAGATTTAGGTTGAAATTCAATGAAAATACTATTTTACCCCTGTGAAAAACATGAAATGTCAACAATATGAATCATAAAAACAACAAAGTCATAAATTCAACCATATGTACTCCTTATAGGACCCAGATGATACACTTTGATTCATATTGTGTTTTTTATATATAAATTTGATTAATTGGAACATCATCTTCTACTATAACATGTTGCTTTCTTCTTCAATTTCAATCTCGTCTCCAAAAGATATGGTGGTATATTTTGGTACAATTTCACCTTCTCTCTAGAAACTTTACTTGAACCATATATTAAATATTTAGAATTTCATTGTTGTAGAAGAGAGGATGATGTAGATTATCAGTTACAGCAACCATATAATAATATTACATGTGAGAATTCATGACTTCTAGATCCTTTACGATTCTCTGGCGACGAAGGACATCTATGATGAGAAAAAAAAGAGCCTGCCAAAGTAAGTAAGCAACTAAAGGAACAAGAAACAGATAAGTCCAGAGATTGTATTTGCTTTCAACATAAGGCCATGAAGGTCTCCGAGGGGTTCTAACAGGATGCATAGCTTCAAAGAATACATGATCCCACCATCGAATTGTGAAGAAAACCAAACTTGACCCAAATAATTATATTAGAATAAGCATGGGAACCAAGAAGCATATTCATCTAAAAATATAACATGTGAAACAGATCAATGTCAAATATTAATAATGATACGTGCAGATTGCGGTGCAATGAAGTTTGCAGCAAGTATCTTAGTTAATGTTACATGCAGTAGCATGATGGTCAGAGATACTGCAAACACATTTCCAATCAATCTCCAGCTCTGTTGATATTAGGACATAATAATCAAAATTGGCACTTTGTTGCTTTACTATAAAAGATATAACTAAGCCTAGCTAAATAATACTAACAAAAACAGTAAAAAGAAATCATTTGCAATAAAAAAAGTGATACAGTAGAAGTACACAATTATTGACATGCAGGTAAAGAAATACGATGAAATCGGCTTTCAACATATTGAACTTCCAGTTACTAAATTAGCAAGGAACAACGTAGGTCTTGGCCCCAACTTTAATGTTCATTTTCTCGATTTCAATATCCATGTATGGTGATATTACACCATTACATATATCTTACACTCAAAGAACTATTCAATTGTTGCCATAAGTCAATCCAAGACAGGGTTAGACAGAAGAAGGAACAAATGCAAAATCACTTGCCAAAACTGATTCATGATAGAAAAACACTAACAAATCTTCATTAAGCAGTCAAAAAGCAATATAAATCTAGAAATAGAACCACCACTTTGAAAGAATGAAGAATGGGGCAAGATTCGATTTATCATCATAAAAAATAACCTCACTTTCAAATAAGAAAATGGGCCACACTATGAAAGGAGAAAAGGCCATCCCACTTACCAAGCAAAAGGTGTATGAAGACGCTCACAATTTTATCAAAAGAGTTGAACACTAAGCTGCACCTCCATACAATCAGTGCCCAAGCTAGAGGCCCCCTGCATATGCATTGGAGGAAGTCAAGATATCAGAGAGAACATACACAAGATCATAAAATTCTACCAAGATAGCTGCTCATCAATAGCCCACCTCTATAAATGAGAAGCAAATCATGAAAAACTTTTCATTTCTAGGGTAGAAGAGAAGCATGACCAAGAAGATTGTGTTGGCATAGTAGCAGAAATCCTGTTGAAAACGATCGTTCATTTCCATTAGAAAACAACAAAAAAATATAAAGGAATGTAAAAATTGGGCGGAGGGAGAAATGAAAAAAATAACTCACAATGCAGAATGTGTTTCCGCCATGGGCGAAGGCCTTGTAGAGCTTCCTCCTCTCTTTTCTATTTCCCATAACTCTAACAGGCTCGCTGACGCGACGTGGACACTCTGCCACAGTATCAGGGGTAACTTCATCTTTCCCGTCATCATCTTCTTCTTCTCCCTAAAAAATGTTTAGTTTTATCAGCTTCGATAGGTTTACAATGACAATGTCAGCGGCTTCAAATGACAGAAAACTTGGAGGCTCAAATATTGTACCGATCTATGATTATATCATAAAACAAACATAAAATTAAGAGTAAAAGATTGTAGTTGATAGGTAAAGAATAAGACGTACTTCCTCGAGGCCACCGGATCCCCCGGCACTTCACCAGATTAATCTATCTCATGACACAGTTTCAGCTCACGAAATTGAAGAAATAACAGGCAATTTTCAGTAAATTTGATTTATAGGGCAGGTATTCATGTATGGATGTTTACCTAACGTCGACCATGGCGATATTGGGGCGATGCCTGAGAGAGAGGAGCTTGGAGGAATTGATATAGCTGATTCTCCCGACCATCTTTTATTCTCATCTTTGTCGATTCGATGCTCCGTTCGCCGCCCCTCCGCTGTCGCACACCATACACTTGGCTTCAGAACAAATCAACTGATTTCAAGATTACAGATTTAGATCAAAACCCTAACTAATTCAATCAGATTCACGATAATCCACAACCATATAAAACAATAAAAAGCGTAGGAGAGAGAGTGCTGTATCATCCATGTCACAGAAATGAAGACGAAATGATTGAAAACAAAAGAAGGAACATAGATTGAAAATCAGAAGAAGAGGAGAAGCAGGAGACTGCATGAGAACATCGTCGTTTTTGTATATAAGGTTAGTCAAAATGACTCAAATACCCTCGGTTGACAAACAGAAAACAAACAATATTTATTATAGGGTGCTTGAGATTAATCCGGGCACACCTTGAACATTATTTAGTGACCCTTTACCAAATCTTACAAACACCAGGGGTAGAGTTCGAAATATAAGTTCTTCATCCACAACCCTTTTATAATTTCCTAAGCTCTCCCATAATCTAGCGATAAAAATTTTAAAATCTCGTATGGCAGCAGCACCTTCGTCTGCACCAAAACCCTCAACCTCCGCCACCGCCACCCACCAGGATCTTCTCAAGCAGGTATGTGTCCAATGTTCATATAATAGTCTCGTTTCCATCAGCTGCCTTGTGACCTTAGGTTTTCTCCGTTCATCAGGTCATTCCCAGTAGACTGTTTGAATTAGATTCACGGCTAGAGGGGAAAAAATGTCGTTCAAGTCGAGGGAGATGGTGAAGAAGGTAATCAAGAAATTAGGGGCTGAGAATAGCCTGACTCCTGCAGGCAAAAATCAGATAAAGAGATTCTTACCGGACAGCAAGATGGTGATGGGTCGAGCCCACCGTGGTATCTTCGCTGGCCGCCACATCCAGTATGGCAACCAAGTCAGTGAGGATGGCGGCAACAAGTATGATTATATTTCACTCCCGCCATTTCTTACTTATTGTTTTACTAACATACATGATGATGTGATTGTTCTTATTTTTACTCCGACCAAGAACACTTATTTATTGCTCAATCGAAAATTGTCATACAACTATGAGTCGATTTGTAATTATTAAATATGAACAGTTAAAATTCTAGTTCAGTGATGCGTAATGTGCAGTGTGCACAGATTTAACTAGTTGGGTTCTAAGATTGTCATTCTGAAGATATTTGGATATGGAAAGATGAATCTGATATCTTTGTTTATTTTAGAACCAATATTTAGACTACAGTTACAACAGATTAATATATTGGAAATGAAGAATTGATGGATTGATTTGTTGACTCATATTGCTTTCAGTAAAGTTTAATAACTGAAAAAGAAGATATCTGTCTGGGGTGAGAACTGAGAAGGGAGAAGGCAATCCCACGCGTAGTTTTTAACATCGACTCTTTAGCCAAAGTTCCTTCTTTTTATCAGTTTTTGGTGCAGATATCTGTCTGGGTGAAAACTGAGAAGGAAGAAGGCAATCCCACGTGTATTAGTAGTTTTTAACGCTGGCTCTTTAAATTGATAAACCTCTATTTGTTGATAAACCTCTCTTTGTTGTTCTATACAGAAGACTTATGAATTGTGGTTATGGTTAAATCTGAAAGAAACAACACATATTAGGTACTTGCAGCATGCATTTTGACCTTGAAATCATCTATTTGTATATTTATGCTTGTTGAGTTGTTTATTCAATGTCTCGTTTAATGGAATGAAGTATTTTGATGCAGCACCAATGGAGCGTAGGTTTAGAATGGATCTTAGGTTTAGAACTTGGCTTTAGGATAGGAAATTATAGGTTTATGGCTGTAGGTTAAAGGGAAAAATCTGCGGAAACTAAAGAAAATAAGGATAAATTTAGGAATCACTCCTAAACCCTCGGCATCACACCTTGGGATCTTTTAGGCATCGCACCTAAAAGTTGAATTGCGTCACACAACTCATCATCACGATGTAAATCGCAAGAAAGTTTATTAATCTCAATCTTATGTCTATTCCTCCCCGAGGATACATTATTTATAGTTAGAAAAGTAAATCCTAATAAGAAATAGAATTCCCTTCTAATTTTCCTACACCAGAATGAAAACAGATTCCTAATACTAAAAGGAAATAGTAAAATCTGATGCTGGAAAAAAAGGGAAATAAACCAGAAAAACCTTCTAGAATTATGAGATACTACCCTGGTTACTGTTCATGTGAATAGTATTCTGGAAATAAGCTACTTAATCCCTATTCCCATTCCTCATCATATTTCCTCATCCCTTTCAGTGTAGCTATTTTGCTTTTCCGGGTTATCCCATCAGCCCTTTCCGGGCACCTTGGTTTTAAAATGCATGATGCGCTAAGGCCCCGCATTAGAATAATGCGCGATGCGCCATGCGATGCAAGGGCATCACGGTTCCGATGCGCTACCTATTTTATATTCAATATATATGTATATATGCATATATGCAAGGCAAGTTCAAATAATCAAATATAAAGTTAGATTCATAATAACTTCAACCACATAGCAAATAGCGAATTAACTACCAAGTGCCAACAACAATACGGGAATAATATCAAGTTTCAAGACTCCCAAGTCCTGGGTTTTAAAAAGCGCAAAGTGCAGCGAAGCGCTAACGGTAAAATTTACCGAAGCGCGAAGCGCTGAGCGCAAGCGCTCGCTTTTCGGAAAAAAGCGCTCGCAAATCATATACTAGGATTATTTCAATAAAGACACATGATAGACTTTCAAACTTTGCCAGCAATAGCAAGGCTAGAGAAATTTAGGCTTCCTAATGTTCCGGTCAAAATCAATGACATGCAGCATACCTGTAAAAGATACAACCAGTTGAAAATTATATGTTGTGGTGATGCATGTTCCTGAGTTGTCTTCGTTTGAAATCATCAGTCAGCTATAACTTTTCCTTCGGCAGAATTAGTTTAATTATCACTTCCAGTATTAGTTATCTAAATAGTAGGTAAGGTTTGATAGATTTGGAGTGTAGATTTCCCAGTGGTATTCACCACTCATGTATATCAGTTCATCCAATTGTGGGTATAGAATAAGCAATCACCAACTTAAAAAATTGTATGAAATTGTCAAAGAAGTAATGCTGCATCAAGAGACAGAATTCATTGAACTTAAACTAAGCATTTCACTTATGTTCAAGAAAGAGAAGTTCAACATAGGCAGCAAAGGCTTTAGACTTAGCCTTACTATACTACATTATTCCCACATTGGAAGAGAGGAGACTTAGCCTTCAAATTTCAACTATAAATACTAGGGAGCTCCTCCATTCTTTCAAGGCAAAGCACAAGATGCAAAAATTACTTGGCCTTTACTTTTGGGCTGTAATTATTTATTTGGAGTTAAATTTTTGGTATGTTTATGGGCTTTTGGGGCTGTAACGAAAAGCGCGCTTTTTTGAGCGCTTCGCGCTTCAAAAAAAGCGCTCGGAAGCGCGCGCTTTCCGTCTGTGCCAGCGCTTTTCGATACAAAGCGCTCCTATGAGCGCTCAACGCTTTTTTGCGCTTTAAGCGCGCTTTTTAGAACCCAGCCCAAGTCTCAACAAAAAACACACTAAAAAACCAAAACGACACAAACACAACATAATTAGTTCCTAAGAACTCCCAAGTTTAGACTTTAGACTTGAAAGTTTCAAAACAATTCAAGTTTAAAGATCATCAAGATTAGCCAAACCAAAACTGAGTACTGATTTTATTATGGGATGAATGGATGGTAAGGTTGTTTTAGTTCATACGTTTGTATAAGGTCTAATTAGTTTGTATAAGGTCTAGTTAATATGGAATTCATTTAGCATACATCGCAATGAATTGGAAGATATAAGCCAAACCAAAAATATCAAACATATATCTTCTCTACAAATTGGCTTGTACTGAGTACTGATCTAAATATCAGCTCAAAACTGGGCACCGACTACTGATAAAAAATATCAGCCAAACTAACAACATTTTCCTAACGAAGTATGTAAGAAAGAATGCATCCAAATCATTCTTATGAGTTATCAGAACTAAAGCCTCACATAGAACTGAAAACTAACAACATTTTCCTAACAAAAAACTGCAAGAATGCATCCTAACTGAACCAGTCCATTAACCCTGCAGCATAACCCTTTGAAGTTTGAATTGAGCAAAAAAAAAGATGAAGAAAAGAGACGAAGAAAAGCTTGAGCAGGAGTAAAAGATTTAAAAAAAGACTAAATTGTTTTTTTAGTCCCCTACAAAGTATCTTATACCATCTTTTGGTCCCCATTTGCAAAACAACCCTTAGATTGTACCCAACAAATTCAAAACAATTTGTTTGGTCCCCAAAGGTGGTTTTCAGAAAAAGTCAATGGTAAAAATTGGTCAAAATATATAAAAAGACCATTATACCCCTGAGTTAAAAAAACTCTTCATCTTCTTTGCGGCTTCTTCGCCGCCGCCACCATTGTTTGAATCTGGAAATCGCTGGAGCTCGCCGTTGTTGGAATCTGGAACGATTTCTTCTTCCTCTTCCTCGTCGGAGCTTGCCAGCGACGAATCATTATCCTGGCCGCTTGGTACTGATTTCTTCTTTGAACAATTTCTTCTTCCTCCTCGTCGGAGCTCGCCGGAGCTCGCCGGTGACAAATCAGTACCCTGGCCATCGGGTACTGATTTCTTCCTCGAACGATTTGATTTCTTCTTCCTCGAACAATTTCTTCTTTCTCCTCCTTCGTCTTCTTCGCGTCTCCTTCTGCCGCCGGTTTCCTCGTGCTCGAGGGCTCGAGGCAAGAGAGTTTGAGGGCTCGAGGGTTCGAGGGAGGAGTTTTCGAGGGCTCAGGATGAAGTTGTCGAATATCTGAAAATTTTAAAATTAGGATTTTTTAATTGAAAATATTTTTTAATTAGTAAAATTACCATTATACTCCTGACTATACCGGAAAACCATTTAGTCTAAAAAAAATAATCTTTATGGAGAATCTGGAGATAGCCGTTGATGAGGATTTGAGGATGAGCGAAGAAGAAGAGAAGCGTCGCCGATGCGAGAACACAAAAGCAGAGCCAGCGGGAACATAAAATCAGAAAGAAAATCCTTTCCTTTTCTAATTTTGGACTCTTATTATCAATGGGCTTTATTTAACTAAGTGGGCTTTTTTTGAAATGGCCATTTTGACAGCCTAACCGCATCAAAGCCAGGATGCGCCCGATGCGCTTCGCATTGGATTCGCTACGATGCTGCGCTCTGATGCGGCCGCAACCTGGAAAAATAGCGCAGCAAGCCACCAGATGCGGGGAGGCAGCGCATCGGAGCGAATCGCGCGTTACACGGGCTCATTGGAGCGCATTTTAAAACCAAGCTGCGCACCATTGTTGCTTTTCTAGGGTATCCATTGGAATGTATTGATGACTCTGGATTTTTTCCCCATAAACTTGACCCGTGTAACTGTGTTGTTGTGATAATGGAAGAAATATATCCTATTACTTGACTCATATTGCTTTTGGTAAAGTTAAATTTAGCTGAGTGAAAGAAAGATATCTGTCCCAGGGTGAGAACTGAGGAGGTAGAAGATAATTTCGTGCATATTAGTAGTAATTAATGTTGATTCCATAGCCAAAGTACCTTTTTTTTTCCAGTTTTCTGTGGAGTTAATTTGTTCTCTGATCACATGGTTGCACAATCAAATATTCACTAGGCTAGTTTTTTGTGTTTCATTTCACCTGGGCAGTTGGAAGTTATCAATGTTTATACCCATCATTGAGCCAAAGAAGTTTTGTTGAAGTGTCTCTTAACCTCAATTGCCTTAGTCCTCATCCATTTTTTCTAGTTGTCTTGCTGTCATCATAAGAGGAGAGAGTTGGATTCTTAGCTTAGAGTAAAAAGACAAGCTAGATGTAAGCAGTGGAAGTGAGAACCCAAGTTACTTAACTAATAGTGTTCCTTAGATTACTATATTGAGCTGTTAGGCAACTGATTATTACCGATGTGATGCTCGATAGTCGTTAGGATTTTTGTGATTGATCTGTTACATTCTTGTGCACAATCTCAAACTTTATGGTAATTTGCTAGGTGACATCATCATTGTACAATTGGAATTGAGAAGAAGAGTGAGAAGTGAATTATCACATACTTATGTTTTCCTGTCTCAGTTCATCTTCTACTTTTGGGATGTTGCCTATTTAGTGGTGAACTTTTGGGATGTTTTCCTGCCTCAGTTCATCTTCTACATTCCGTTATTTCTTAGGTATTTTGGTTATTTGGGATTGCAATGAAGCAACCTGTCCTCCAAAGGTAGTTACCCCTTTTTTTGTACCTTCTCGATGTAAACACTGATAGCTCTGAACGCATCGATGTGAAGGATTTAGGGTGATTATACACAAGCTGATCAAAATCATAGTTTCTGAATGTGGTGGTGTTTATAACTTGAAATATGCATAGAAGACATCAACAATCTGGTCTCTTTGCATCTTTATAATTTTTTCACTCTGAATTTCATTGCTCTAATGTAACTTTTCTAAAGAACTTTGTTTGATAATGTTGATAGGTCAAAGAGATCGTGGAAACCTAATGTGCAGGATAAGAGGCTTTTCAGCTATGCCCTGGATTGTCAAATTCGCTTGAAATTGACCACACATGCCTTACGTTGTATAGATAAGGCAGGTGGACTTGATGAATATTTGCTGAAGACACCGTACCAGAAGATTGACTCAGAGATGGGCCTTTATTGGAAAGCAAAGATTGAGAAATTGTATGAAGAATTCGGGAAAATGGAGGTCCAATTCTTTTCACCCTCAGAAGAAGCTAAGTTGAATGAGTTAAAATTGGGAAAAAGTGCAGCTTTTAGGGAGGGCGAGAGATGGAGGTTCCGATGGTCAAGAAAACCATCGGCAATTGATGAAGCACAGGTCAGTGCTGACACAACTAGTCAAGAAGATGACATCCTCGAAGGAGGAGGCTCGGATGCTGATATTCATGAGCCCAGGGTTGCGAATGCTTGAATGTGGAATAGTGTTGCATTGCTTCCTTTTCCATAATAATAGTATTGCTATTTGTACGCATTGCAATTTTGCAGTTGCAAGATATTGTCTTATTGGATTATACAGGAGCTAGCTAATTTTTCTTTAGCTTTTTGGTCAGCTACTTCCAGCAATTTTTCATGGCATAAGACAGTACTCGTACAACTTCATGAATTAGGTGATATTTATAGAATACAAGAAGTTATCCTCTAGCCAATGCCACTGCCATTATATTTAAAGACTAATGGCTGATTAGTTAACCATCGTGTGAACGGTGTATATATATAGAATAGCACATTTATATTCTTGTTGGAGGTGTCAAGGACCTTTGGCAGCCTGCGCAGCATTGAATTCTATAGCGAATTGATTCTATTGCAATAATGAAATATAAATGTTCTAATTTTCTATTTTCATCTATCCAAATTACAGGTTATATTTCCTTATTTAAACTTAATTTTTTTGCGAAAAATTTGACCAGCTCATTCCAATAGAATCCAACTCACACTTCTCCTGCCAATGAACCTGTATAAATGTTCGTACAAAAATGTTATAGGAACCTTTGGTTGGGATGGAGGAACTCGTTAAGTACTCCTTTATCCTATTTTTAATCTGCAATTGAACTTTTGGAATGTTGCCTATTTAGTATTTTTAAATATCAACATTTCACAAGCTTAATTACGATCAAACATTTTTTAAGTCAACTGCTGAAATGAAAGTGTACAACTTGAAACGAAATACTAATTTTATGTTTTACAATTTTATTTAGTCTGTTAAATTACAATCAATGGTATAAACTAGAGCATTTGTACAAAGTTTTAATACTTTAAAAGTTCTACTAATGCCAATGCCAAGTACAATATAATAGACGAGATTCTTTGCTTTCTATAGTCTAACTAGGAGAATTTATGTAATTTTGACTTATCTAACAAGGTGAAATGACGTCATTTGCTATGCCAATCTCCCAATTCACATCCGTATCGCAATTGAGTTTGTGGTGATGGGATTCTTGGGCTTCTTCATCCCCAACAGCATCATTGTTGGATCTGCGCCGCAAGGCTCGCCTGGCAAAAGTTAAATCATTGGTTGGCCAACTAGAACATGAGTTAAATAACAAGTCATCTATATTATAAAACCACAAAGTCCACAACAAACACAAAAGTGCCTTTTTAAGATTTCACCATTCAAAGACATGGTTATATGGTTAACATTATGCTGATTTTTGTGTAATCAAAACGAAAAAAAAAAATCATTGGATCATTTGCTCTAATACCATAAAGAATCGTTCGAAGCCAGACCAGATTCAGGTAGAAAAGAAAAGGCAAGGTTTCATTAATCAAAATCAGCAAAAATTACAGAGGAAAAGTGGTACAGCACCAACACTATATAATTGTACTCCTCGAGAGAAAAAACTGAGTATTCAATTACGGTATGCCACGTGCCCTAATCTGTTTCAAGTAAAATAAAAAAGTGAAGCATATATCATATGGCGTGGTTCCATTAATTTGAATCAATTGCCGCCTAAACCTTAATGCCTTTAGCCTTGATCTGTTCTTCAATCTAATGATCATCACCACCAGAAAATACTACAGCCTTCCGTCACAAGTTAAATGCATCCGTCTGAGCTTTTTTATCTGGTCAACCAATGATCCAAGACCTATAACAAGGTCAGGAGAATAAATCATATTATAGATTTTTGGCTATTATTGACCAAAGAGAAAAGTTCAAACAATTGCATTTCACTCCGTGATGGGAAATCAGGGTAAACAACTGTTAACATATATGTAATTACATTAGTTTAGCTTAAGGGTAGTTTAGTCATTCACTATTCTTATCTATATGTATTGTACTCTTGCTCTTTCAAGACAAGGCTTTCATTTTTTGGAAAAACAAGAGTTCCTTCCAAAACCTTCTCCTCTTTTCCCTACTCTATGTATTGATTCTTTCATCTCACATGGTATCAGAGCTTTGGTTGTGATTCTTGGAGTAGATTGTGATCCGATGCCCAACAGCGCTGATCGAACTCGGCGGTGAGTTCGCTGGGGGGTCCGGGAGGCAGCGCGCCCCCGTTCGGGGTTCGGGGTGAAACCCCAAAAAAAAATTTTTTTTAGGACTTGTGTTTTTCGTGAAGGTATTTTTCGGATCTTACAGTTGATATTTAGATTATTGGTATTGGGTTGTTCAATTTCTTTCGAATTGGGGCTGTTTGCTTGGATTGTTGGTATGCGTATTTAGAGTTTGCTATTGATTTGGGGTTTTTCCAATTGGAGTTTATTGTTGGGATCGTTTGGGTTTGTGATTGTTGGATTTCTGATTGTGGGGTTTATAGTTGTTGTCGATTTGGTGATTGAGTTATTTTCGACCAGTTTGTTGCTCTCGGATTTGTACCTCCGAGTTTGGTTGTGTTATTTGTGCATTTGAATTTCTGGAATTGTAATCATGGTGGGTGGTAGGGATGATTCCCTTCAGTCAATTAGTGTGCAATTGGACGGTAAGAATTACTCGCATTGGAGCTATGTGATGCGGAATTTTTTGCGTGGCAAATGTTTGTGGGGGTATATCTCTGGTGTGAAGAGACTGCCTACGTTAGGAGTTGAGGATTATGATACTTTGTTGGATACTTGGGAATCTGAGAATGCGAAGATTCTTACTTGGATTAATAACTCCGTGACTCACTCGATTGGTGCTCAGTTGGCTAAGTATGAGACTGCAAAGGAGGTTTGGGAGCATTTGGAGAGGATTTATACACAGTCTAACTTTGCAAAACAATACCAATTGGAGACTGATATTCGAGCACTTAGACAGAATGAGTTGAGTATTCAGGAATTCTATTATGCCATGTCTTCCTTATGGGATCAGTTGGCACTCACTGAGTCCCAGGAATTGAGGGCCTTTGAGCCTTATATCGCGAGGCGTGAAGAGCAGCGTTTGGTTCAGTTTCTGATGGCCCTTCGTAATGACTTTGAGGGGTTGCGTGGGGCTATCCTCCATCGTAGTCCCCTGCCTTCGGTTGATTCTGTGGTGAATGAGTTGCTTGCTGAGGAAATTCGCCTTAAGTCTAAGGGAGATAAGGAGACTCCTCTCCTTCCTATGTCATCAGTTTTTGCTGTCCCACATCGACCCTTAAGTGGGAAATCTAGTACTTATGCTCGAGTCTCCTCTGATGAGTGTGCTTTCTGCCATCAAAAGGGTCATTGGAAGTCTCAGTGTCCATTGTTGTCCCGCAGTGGTGGTCCTCCTCCTCCATCACAGTCGCGGCCTCCTTATCAGCCACGACCTCCTTATCGGCCCCTTACTCGGCCCGTGGCTCCTTGGGCACTTCGTCCATCTCAGATGCCTAATGCACTAGCGGCTGCTCCTTCTGTGGATCCTCATTTGCTAGAGAAGATCCAGGAGTTCCTCGCCTCACAGCCTCAGCCTCATGCTATGTCTGCCTCTCCCTCAGGTTTGCCACCATCATCATCTGTCTCAGGTACATGGATCATAGATTCTGGTGCCACTCATCATATGTCCCCTCAGTCTGAGTCTTTTGTTTCATTATCTCCTCATTTGTCGCTTCCTATTGTGACCGCCGATGGCACTTCTATGCCATTGGAAGGTATTGGTTCTGTTGTCACCCCTTCTATCCTTCTTGATCATGTTTACTATATACCAAATCTTGCCTTAAATTTATGTTCTGTTGGTCAATTGTGTGATTCTGGTCTAAATGTTTGGTTTTCGGATTCTCATTGTCTTATTCAGGATCGTCGATCTCAGATGATGATTGGGACAGGCCATAGGCAGGGGAGACTTTATGTTTTGGACCACCTCAGAGTGTCAGATGATGTTGCTGCCTCTAGTGTGGATTTGTCATCTTTTCGTTTGAGTAGTTCGTCTTCACCCTTTTATTTGTGGCATTCTCGTTTGGGTCATGTTTCTGCATCCCGTTTAAGGTTTCTAACCTCTACGGGTGCTTTAGGACCATTGAACTCTCATGATATTTCTGATTGTAGTGGTTGCAAACTTGCAAAATTTTCTGCTTTACCCTTTCAGAACAGTACTTCATCATCTCTTGCTCCTTTTGATCTTGTTCATTCTGATGTTTGGGGACCCTCTCCCGTACCTACGAAAGGGGGCTCTAGATATTACGTCTCTTTTATTGATAATTTTACTCGTTATACTTGGGTTTACCTTATGAAGCATAGATCTGATTTCTTGGATATTTATCGTGATTTTAGAGCTCTTATTAGGACACAACATTCTGCTGTCATTAAGTGTTTTAGGTGTGATTTGGGAGGTGAATACACTTCTAATGCTTTTTGCCAGCTTCTTTCTTCTGATGGCACCATACGTCAGACTTCTTGCACGGATACTCCTCAGCAGAACGGTGTTGCCGAAAGGAAACACCGTCACCTGGTTGAGACAGCTCGCTCATTCTTGGTGTCAGCAGATGTTCCTAGGATATTTTGGGGGGAAGCCATTCACACTGCTGTACACGTCATTAATAGAATTCCAACTTCTCACAACTCAGGTTTGTCATCTTTTGAGAGGCTGTATGGGGTTGCACCTGATTATACTTTGTTGCGTGTTTTTGGTTGCACTTGTTTTGTCCTTAAACCTCATATTGAGCGCTCTAAGTTGTCCCCAAAGTCTGCCTTGTGTGTCTTTTTGGGTTATGGTAGTGGTCAGGGATATCGTTGCTTTGATCCAGTCAGTAAAAAATTATATGTTTCTCGTCATGTTGTGTTCTTAGAGCATATTCCTTTTTTCTCTGTTCCACGTAGTTCCCATCAGTTGACTCAGTCAGATCTTCGTTGCATTGATCCTTTTGATGTCACCACCGATGATGTTCCGCCACCAGACTCTGATCCTCTGAATACAGATACTCCTCCGAGCTCTCCCCCTCCATTGCCTTCACCGCCTGTTCCACCATCTTCTGAGATTGCGGCGCATCCACCCCCTCATCGGTCTACTCGTATATGTAAGTCCACTCAGAAGCCTGATTTTGCTTACTCTTCTTATTCTCCCTCATTTGCTTCATTTCTTGTCTCCATTCACTCTCTGTCTGAACCTACATCCTATAGAGAGGCTGTCTGTAATCCTCTTTGGCAGGCTGCCATGGCTGAGGAACTTGCTGCCCTGCATCAGACTCATACTTGGGATTTGGTACCTTTGCCTTCGGGAAAGCACACCATTGGTTCTCGTTGGGTCTATAAGATTAAGACCAAGTCTGATGGATCTGTTGAGAGATACAAGGCTCGCCTTGTTGCAAAGGGCTATTCACAGGAGCATGGGATGGATTATGATGAGACTTTTGCTCCTGTTGCCAAGATGACCACCATTCGTACCTTGATTGCAATTGCCTCTGTTTCTCAGTGGAAGATTTCACAGATGGATGTGAAAAATGCCTTTTTGTACGGTGATCTTCACGAGGAGGTTTATATGACTCCTCCTCCCGGTGTACCACATGAGCCGGGGCATGTTTGTAGGCTTCACCGATCTCTTTATGGACTCAAACAGGCGCCTAGAGCTTGGTTTGAGAAGTTCTCCACTGTGGTATCCTCTCTTGGCTTTCGTCCCAGCTCTTATGACTCGACATTGTTCATCAAGCATACAAGTAAGGGTCGTATTCTCCTTTCTTTGTATGTTGATGATATGATTATTACTGGCGATGATTGCGAGGGTATTGAATCATTGAAGCGTGATTTGGCTTATTGTTTTGCTATGAAAGATTTGGGTGTGCTCCGTTATTTTTTGGGTATTGAGGTTGCTTCTTCTGCTAAGGGTTATCTGTTGTCTCAGTCGAAGTATATAGCCGATATTTTTCAGCGTGCCCGTCTTACAGACAATAAGACGGTTGACACTCCTCTTGAGACTCATGCTCATTACTCTCTGGATGATGGGATTCCTCTGTCAGATCCCACACTTTATCGTACAGTGGTTGGTAGCTTGGTTTATCTTACAGTCACTCGCCTAGACATTGCGCATGCTGTACATGTGGTTAGTCAGTTTGTCACTGCTCCTACATCGGTTCATTGGGCTGCTGTTCTTCGCATTCTCAGATATCTCCGAGGCACCCAGTTTCGTTGTCTCCTCTTTCCTTCATCATCATCTTTGGAGTTGCGTGCTTATTCTGATGCTGATTGGGCTGGTGATGTTGAGGATCGCAAATCCACTACCGGATTCTGTATCGTTCTTGGCGACTCTCTCATTTCTTGGAAGAGTAAGAAACAGGATGTCATTTCTCGCTCTTCTACAGAAGCTGAGTATCGTGCCATGGCCTCGACTACAGCTGAGATTGTTTGGTTGCGTTGGTTACTATCTGATTTTGGCATCAAACTTTCACGACCCACTCCGTTGCATTGTGATAATCAGAGTGCTATTCACATTGCACGCAATTCCGTTTTTCATGAGCGCACCAAGCACATTGAGATTGATTGTCACTTCACGCGCCATCACTTGCACCTTGGTACGATCTCATTGCCATTTGTTCCCTCTTTTCTCCAGATTGCGGATCTTTTCACAAAGGCTCACTCCACTGCTCGCTTTCGTTTCTTATCAGACAAACTCTCAATGCTTCTTGCTGTAGCATCGTGAGTTTGAGGGGGGATGTTAACATATATGTAATTACATTAGTTTAGCTTAAGGGTAGTTTAGTCATTCACTATTCTTATCTATATGTATTGTACTCTTGCTCTTTCAAGACAAGGCTTTCATTTTTTGGAAAAACAAGAGTTCCTTCCAGAACCTTCTCTTCTTTTCCCTACTCTATGTATTGATTCTTTCATCTCACAACAACCACATCACTACTGAAATAAACTTTTGAGGGGCAATGCACGTTAAAAGTTGTGTAAAATACTGTAATGCGACAGAAAATTTAAGAAGGAAATCTTGAAAAGGCACCTTTGTGTTTGTTGTGGAATTTGCGGTTTTATAGCATCAGAGGACTCGTAATTTAACTTATTTTTGTTGGTAGAATTACTCATTTTCCATACAAAGTGCATGAGGGAACTGAGCTCATTTTCCATACAAACTGCATGAGTAACCGACTCTGTATCTACTTCATTCTTGAGAATACATTAAAAACATGAAAAGCTTATGAAATATTCTACTTGTATATAAGTAGAAAAAAAAGAGGGCGGTTGATTTGGTATTTAGATATGCTGGACTTCTTGATCCCTGTAGTTTTAATAAATAAGAATTTCAAATTACTTAATAAAATGAGCGTCTTCACTTAGCCTAAATATTGAAGGCAAAATCTTGGGAAAAACGTCTTTCCATATATTTATGAAAAGACGAGATTTAGTTAAATAATTAAAAGGTAAAAGAATTTAGTTGAAATATTAAAATTTATTATACATGTAGTTATAAAGTTTTTGACCCGATTAATGCAACCCGAAAATTTTATCTTCATTTCTTCTAATTTATAATTTAAACCCTGGTCTTTTCATGATTTATGGAAAGGCTGCCTTCAAGAGATGGACTCAATATTAAAACCATTATCATGAAAAATTCGGCTAGTATAACTTTTAATGTCAAATTATAAATTATTTATATGTTGAACTATATTTTAAAAGGTTTTAAAAATTATGAAAACCTTTGAAAACTTACATTAAATCATTCTAATAGTTGTATTAATTATGAAATTATCCGTCTATAGTTATGTGGTTTAAAACAAGACTTTACGTCAATTAAATTAATAAATTGATCTTGAAAGATATTTTGTATTTCAGACATACAAGTAAAAAATGGTTCATAATATTTTTATTTGGTTAAGTGATATATTTACATTTATATATATATATATATATATATATATATATATATTAAATTAAAAAAAATCAAAGCTACCATTGGTGAGGGGTGAATTTTGTTAAGGTTCCTTTAAATCTGATTACAATGAATTCTAAAGGTTCCGGTTTAAGTTCTAAACAGAGAATATTTAGTACTTGACCAATTTTAATTACAGTATAGCTTTTGTAGAAATGTAAGCATAATGGATCCTGACAAACATAGAATGAAAGTTGGGCGGGCTACTCGGTGACTGCTTTTCGTGGAGTAGAAGATAACTACTAGTTGTTCAAATTAAACCTTGTTGCTCAGAAGAGAATATAGTTTGCTTGGTCAGAATATTTGCCATTAATCAGGAATGATTAATTACAACTCAGAAAAAGATTGCCAAGGTGCTCTTTAGGATTTTCAACAGAAAGAACACAATCTGTTTCGATGCTAAAATCTGAAAGCATGAGTTCATGTGCCTTACTAACGATCAAATTAATTTCCAACAGTTGAGTAACTAAGCATGTTGCATCTATCAGTTTACCCTCAAAATCACAACAGCTTGCTGAAATTCCACGATCCATCTCTGTTCGTTTCCAAGCTGCATCAACATTTAATTTCATTCTTGTGTTTCGATAACCGAGATTTTTGGTTAAGTTTATTACATTCCAATCCTAGTCTCACTTTATTATCAAAGTTGTTATAATAAAGAAAGTAGATGATTAAATAATATTTTATTCCACGTTGATGATTAGTACTAGAGTTATATTTAGACTAGTTTTCATTGTCCTCTATATATTCTTCATCATTAATCAGAATCATTATGAAAAATTATTTTATCATGGTATCAGAGCAAACCTGGTTCTTAAACCCTCTTTCTTTTTCAGCCGGCCGCCTCTCTCCCTCCCTTGCCACCGCCGCCGGCGACAACTCCCCTCTCCTCCTTGCCAAAAGTTTTTATTTCTTTCTCCTCTCATCATGTCTGAAGAGAAATTATCTTATAATACCTCGCTCCACATAATGACTATCAAATTGTCATCATTCAATTATCTGTCGCGTCAAGCTGGTTATGTTCTCAGACCCCAGAACCTGTACGATTTTCTTGATGGTTCCAGGCCATGTCCGACTGTTCCTCCTCTTCCTCCAACCGATGCCTCTTCCATCTCCTACGCTCTGGCCGCCGGCGCCACTCCCAGTTGCGACACCACCACCAAGCCCGATCTCATGGAGGCTTACTTGAAGGCCCAGTCAGATTATGATCTCTGGGTTGATGAAAATCAACGTGTGTGCAGTCTTCTTTTTTCTTCTCTCACGCCAGAGGCCTTGGCGGTTTTACCTGAATGTGCCACTTCCAAGAAAATTTGGGACAATCTTCAGTCCATTTATTACGACAGCAGTGCATCAACAATCCCCCGTCTTCGTGTTGCTGCCCACGGTATACATAAGACTGGTACAGTTCATGAACTCCATCTCAAATTCAAAGAAATTTTTGAGCAGTTGTTTATGATGGGTTCTCCTGTATCGAATGATGATCAAATTATTTGATTTTTGACTGCCCTTGGAACTGAGTTTAAGGATTTTTCTGCACCATTAATTAATTCCTCGCCCACTCTGTTGTATGCCGATATTTTATCTCGTGCCAAAAACCACAAAGCTTTTCTAAAAAATTTACAGGACCATTCAGCCCCAGCCACTGGGCTTGCCACTTTCACAGCATGCATTTTCCCTTAGCTGGCCGCGTGTGGGATCACGCGCCGATGAGGGGCTGCGGCGTGTACGGCTCACGCGCCACCAGGGGTGGCCATTTTGGTGGTCGGCGAGGCGGCAGGTCCGGCGGTCAGTTCTCGACAGGGGTTGGTCATGGTCGGCCGTAGTGTACTTGGTGTGGTCGTCCCGGTCACTATGCTGCGACTTGTTACAAGATGCTTGCGCAAACTGGTTCTCAGGGTCAAACTAGTCATACATACTCCACTCATCTGGCTGAGCATTTTCAGTCATCGATGCAGTTAGAGCCTATTGCACGATCCTCTGATTAGTATGTTGACTCCGGTGCCACCAGTCATATGGCATCCTCCGCCTCTGGCTTAGAGTCTGTCTCTCCATATTCTTGGTAATTCTCATGTTTCTGTTGGTAATGGAGCTTCTATTCGAATCTCTCATGTTGGTGATGCTAAATTTTCCGATGATTTGTGCATGTATGATGTCCTGGTTGTTCCTGATCTTACTAAGAATCTGTTGTCTATTAGTAAACTGACCAAAGATTTAAACACTTCTGTCACTTTTGATGATTGCAACTTTGTCATTCAAGAACAAAGTTTCCAAGGCGGTCGTGGGCAGGGACCACAGTGATGGTGGTCTCTATGTTTTGGATAAAGGCGATTCAGCATTTTTCTCGGATTTATAGCAGAATAAAGGACGGGCATCTTATAAGCTGTGGCATGCTCGCTTGGGTTATGCATCGACGTCAGTTATCTCTAGTTTGCAGAAGTCCAGTTTAGTTTCTTTGTCTTCTTTGTTGCCTAAACCTGTTGCCTGCGCCCCCTGTGCTATGGCAAAAGGTCAACGGTTGGCGTTTGTTGAGAACCATAAACGTGCTACATATGTACTGGATTTGATTCATTGTGACTTATGGGGACCTTTCCCTGTTTGATTGACACATGGTTTTTCATACTATGCTTTATTTTTGGATGACTATTCTCGTTTCACCTAGCTTTATCCACTTCGTCGCAAGTCAGATTTTTTTGACGCTTACTTACAATTTGAGGCTTTTGTGAAGAATCAGTTCTCATCCAAAATTAAGGTGTTTCAGAGTGATGGTGGTACTGAATTCCTGAACACTCGCCTACGGGGTCATTTTTCCACTAAGGGCATTCACCATCAGATATTGTGTCCTTACACTCCGAAACAGAATGGCCGTGCCGGAGCGCAAACATCGGCATGTTGCCGAGATGGGTCTTACTATGCTCTTTCATTTGCATATGCTTGTTTCTTACAGGGATGATGCATTTGCCTCAGCTGCATACACAATCAATCGATTGCCCACTCTGGTTTTGCATGGTTCTTCGCCTTATGGCCTTCTATATGGTCGTGCTCCTTGCTACTCGAATTTTCATCCTTTCGAGTGCCGAGTTTTTCTATTTGTTCGACCATATGCTGATCACATGTTATCTCTCCACAGCATTCCATGTGTTTTCCTTGGTTATAGTTCCCAGTACAAAGGTTTTCAGTGTCTCGATACTTCTACAAGCAGAGTCTACATCACTCGTCATGCTCGTTTTGATGAGACATATTTCCCATTTGCTCCTTCTACATCTTCGGGATCTTCAACATCCGCCCTTGATGCCTCTGCTTTTCTTGATCCTGATGGCAACTCTGTGATCTCTGTGCCAGTTTCAGCTTTGTCTCACGCGCCGCCATGCACCATGTGCCCACCGGATCCGGAACCAGCTTCTCTGCCACCGATCACGGTCCCATAGCCAGGCTCGGCCACGTCTTCTCCGACCTTGTCCGTAACTTGCTGCTCGGATGGCTCTTCCGAGTCTTTTTCGGCGTCATTCGCTAGTTCTACTCCTCCGGCCTCGCCACCCCCGCCTCGTACTCATCGAATGGCCACCATTCAGCGACGAGATTATTTGGACATTGTTGCACTTGGTCTTACTGCTGCACTGCTTTCTCAGACGGAACCTACGGATTATCGCTCGGCCCTCCTGGATCCAGCCTGGGTTTCAGCTATGGACAATGAGATGACTGCTCTTTGTAGTCAGCACACTTGGGACTTGGTGCCTCGACCTTCGGATATCAACATCGTTTGCTCCAATTGGGTCTATCGGCTCAAGTATCGACCAGATGGTACTATTGAACGTCACAAAGCCAGAATTGTGGTGCAAGATTTTTTTGCAGATTTTGGGTTTTGACTTTGACCATACTTTCAGTCATGTGGTCAAAACCTACACTGTTCGGACAGTTCTTGCAATTGCCACCATGCGTTCTTGGCCACTTCATCAGTTGGATGTCAAGAACGCATTCCTTAACGGTGTTCTGGATACTCCGGTCTATATGAAGCAGCCCATTGGTTATCAGGATTCTTCTCATCCGAACTATGTTTGTCGCCTGCGGAAGGCTATTTATGGCCTTAAGCAGGCTCCTCGAGCTTGGTTCCAGCGTTTTAGCAGCTATGTTACACAACTTGGTTTTCGGTGCAGCTCGGCTAACACTTCTTTATTTGTTCTGGCGAGAGGATCATCGTAACTGTACCTCCTTGTGTATGTGGACGACATTATTCTTACAGGGAATGGCTCAACTCTTCTTCGTCAATTCATTTCTCGGACGCACAAGGAGTTTGCTATCAAGGATCTTGATGCTCTTACTTACTTTCTTGGTCTTGAAGTTTCTCCTACTTCCTCAGGGTTACTTCTCGGCCAGGCGAAGTATGCTCGGGATATTCTTACTCTGGCTGGTTTGACAGATGCTGCGCCAGTTTCTACGCCATTTGTTGCCGGTTCTCAGCTGCACAGTTCCACTTGTCCGCCATTCAGGGATCCTGCTCTTATCGCTCTCTTGTTGGGGCGCTTCAGTATCTCACCATTACTCGTCTGTATTTGGCCTTCTCGGTCAACACGGTGAGTCAGTACCTTCAGGATCCTAGAGATGATCATTTTGCTGCAGTTACACGGATTTTGCGTTATGTTCGTGTCACTCTTCATTTTGGTCTGGTTTTTCATTCTGCTAGCACTTCAGATGTGTTAGGATATTCTGATGTTGACTGAGCCCGCTGTCTGGAGACTCGTTGATCCACTTATGGATATGCGGTCTATCTGGGTGGGAATCTTGTTTCTTGGAGTGCTAAGAAACAACCCACTATTTCTCATTCCAGTACGGAGTCTGAGTATCGTGCTCTTGCCAACACTGCTTCGGAGGTTGTTTGGCTTACTCATTTGCTTTGTGATCTTCGGGTTCCATTTTCTGGTTCACCTTTGTTTTTATACGACAACAGTAGTGCTAACTTCTTGGCTCAGAATCCGATGGCGCACAAGCGGGCAAAGCATATCGATATTTGTTATCATTTTGTTTGTGAGCTAGTGACTTCTGGCAAGCTGTGTTGCTCATGTTCCTACTTCTCTCCAGGTTGCTGACATCTTCACCAATGGACTCTCTCGTCCGTTGTTCGAATTCTTCAGAGCCAAGCTTTGGGTCGGCGAGCATCCGACGCTTCGCTTGAGGGGAGTGTTAGAATAAAGAAAGTAGATGATTAGATAATATTTTATTCCATGTTGATGACTAGTACTAGAGTTATATTTATACTAGTATTTTTTGTACTCTATATATTCTTCATCATTAATCAGAATCATTATGGAAAATTACTTTATCAAACATAAACTGGTTTCTTGGCAAAGCCGAAACACCGGTCTCTTTAAGTATGACAGTTCTAACTTCCAAGGACCAACGCATTATTGACGTACGTATATAAGTAGGAGCAAAATGCATCGTTGAAAAACCCTTGGTAGACCAGTAAAAGGAAAACATGTCCCAAAGTTATGAAAAGTTTAAAATGGAATGAATATATGCACTCGTTTCCATATCTGAGCAGCAAAGTGACAATGATTATAGTAATGATCAACCGAATCCATTAACCATGGCAGATATGTTTGGAATAGATTCCATTTTGAGAGAGCACTATCTCGTTGAAAATTTCTATACAACTGCCCTTTCTCGATGCATTTCTTTAGACAAAGACTCCATTTTTTTTCTCTTTTCGGATGGTAAATATTTCTCAGAACATGGAGTGTGAATCAAACCCATGAGTCACAAGAAGGAAAATTAGAACCTAAACTGAAACCCATAGATTGCAATGTATCATCAAGGTTCATAATTAGTTTTCACATAAAAGTGAAAATCTTGTTTTTGTGCCATACCTTTTTCAATGAGCTGACCCGATTCCTCCTTTTCCTTGTAAGCTCATACGCTGATTTGAATGTGAAGTTCCCTGTAGTCTCAGGTAGCCAAATCAGTTTGTCATTCCTATGGTCATATGGTGGAAAGTTGCGCACCATATTGGTTTAGGAAGTTCTGTTTTTCATCTTTAAAATTAGAGGCCAATTTATAGATGTTATCTTGGACTATGTATTATCATTACACATATTCTCCAGTTTCCTTTTAGTTTGCATTAGACTACAAGAACCTTCCCCAAGTAAGATTCTTGTGTTGAGTTTAAAGATGTTATTGACCTAGTTAATTCTGGCCCAAGGGTTGGATTTTCTATGTGAATGTGGCAAAAACTACAGGAATTTACCCTAGAGCTTCACCTAATTGAAGTTTCCGCCAAATCGTTTTAAGGAGAAAGTTTTGATCATTGTTGAGAGGTCTCTAAACCCCATCTTGACAAGATGTATTTGCCATAAGGAAATATTTTGTTACTGATATGATTAAATAAAGTACAATAATGTGTCACATAACAACAATGGCGAACCTAAAAGCGGAACACGAAGATTGCAAAGCAAATGAGACAGCCAAACTACCTCTGAAGCAGTGTTGGTAAGAGCCCGGTACTCGGACTCAGTACTGGAACGAGAGACAGTGGGCTGCTTCTTCGCGCTCCAGGAGACCAAATTACCACCAAGGAAGACCGCATAGCCATAAGTGGAATGCTGGGTCTCCAGACAATGAGCCCAATTAGCATCGGAATAACCCAAGACCTCAGGAGTGCTGGCAGGGCAAAAAGTGACACCAAAATGGAGCATGCCACGAACATATCAGAGAATCTGAGTGACAGCTGAAAAATGATCATCACGAGGGTTATGAAGAAACTGATAGGCGGTGTTAACCAAAAAGGCCAAGTAAGGACGAGTGATCGTCAAGTACTGGAGAGCACCAACCAAGGATCTGTATAGAGTCGGGTTCAGAAAAGGAGGACTGGTGGAGCTGTGAAACTGCAAACCAGGAACAAAAGGAGTAGTGACCGAAACAACATCAAACATACCAGCACGAGTAACAATATCCCGAGCATACTTAGCCTAACCAAGAAGTAAGCTCGACAAAGTGGGTGAAACCTCTAAGCCAAGAAACTAGTACAGAGCGCCCAGATCCTTGATAGAAAATTCTCGATGTGTCCGATCTATAAACTGGAGGAGAAGAAGTGGATCATTTCTAGTGAGGATGATGTCATCAACATATTCCAGAAGATAAAGCAGAGACGTCCCTCTAGATAGAACAAATAAGGAAGTGTCTGCCAAACTGCACTGAAACTTGAGTTGTAATAGATAAGTGCTGAACCTCTGAAACCAGGTCCGAGGAGCCTACTTAAGACCATAAATGGCCTTTCGCAGGCAGCAAACATAATCCGAACGGAGTGGGTCCTTATAGCTAACATGTTGCGCCATGTAGACTGGAGTATCGAGAACACCATTTAGAAAGGCATTCTTAACGTCCAGTTGATGAAGTGGACAAGAGCGCATCGTAGCAATGGCAATGACTGTGCGGATAGTGGAAGCTTTAACCACATGACTAAAGGTGTGGTCAAAGTCAAAACCTGGAATCTGCAAAAACCCATGAGCAACAAGTTGGGCCTTGTAATGATCATCTGTGCCATCTGGTCGATACTTCAGCCAATAGACCCATTTGGAGCCAACATCATTGACATCTGATGGGCGATGAACAAAATCCCAAGTGTGTTGGCCTGTAAGGGCATCAATCTCTTCATCCATAGTAGCTATCCAAGAAGGATCCTTGAGGGTTGAGCAGTAATCAGTGGGCTCAGACCGAGCAAGTAATACAACAAGAAGACCATGCGCAACAATATTTGAGTAGTCCCATTGCTGAATTGCACTAGTGGTCATTCGAGTGACCATCCGATGGGCAATTGGCCGAGGCCAGGAAGTTGGTGGTAATGGGCCATCGGAAGAAACCAAGAATGGAGTGGCGGTGGGGGAAGGAGAAGAAATGGTTTAGGAGGTTGGACTGGCCGGCGGTGGCCGAGAAGGGAGCAGGTGTTTGCTCATCAAGATTAGACGAGTAAGCCGGGCTAGGCCCATGAACCGACTCATCAAATGGGGAGAATAAGGGAGCTGAACCACCGTCAGCATCCAAAAAGGTAGAGATATCCAAAGTCGAGAGAGAAGATTCGGATGCCAAAGCGGAAGAGGCAAATGGAAAATAACTCTCGTGGGTAATATGGTAAATAGTATATACGATGGAACATCCGACGGGGCCCCCTGAGGGAACAGGAGACCCCGTCTAATACAAAGTCAGACATGAGAAATGCAAACCCTACGCTAAATGGTGAAAAGCCTAGGGAAAGCTGAGATGCCCGGGGAAGGGGGAGGGGGTGTCCAATGGACACTTCCCCTCCCCCCCTCTCCAAAATGCGAACCCTAAGCTAGATGGTGCTAAGCTTAGGGAGGTACATGCTAATCCTAAGCTAGATGGTGGTCCAGAATGAAACATAGGTCTGGACCTATACATAGCAACCAAAACTTGTGTTGGCTCTTCATATAATCTCTTCCTCGCAGCCTAGAAGTGGGTCCCGGGTCTTGAAGAGGAGGTGGTGGTGAGGGGCAGCCAGTGCTGGGGATGGAGTGCAGCCGAGTGTCGCGGTCTCGGGTCTTGCGTGGTCGCCATGTTGTGCCGGTGTTGCTTAATCCGTGTGAAGCCATGACCTCCATAGGTGGAGCAGCTTCTACCATATACACCCCTAAGATGAAGAAAGAGGAGTGTTGTTGGCCTTCAATGTTCCCGTGTTTTGAGCCGGGGTAATTTTTGAGAGTAAGGGTGTCCGTAGGCGGTGCCAATAACCCTTATGAACCCCCCAAAAATCTCCCTCCTAGTGGATGAGAGAACGGACACACTTGTACGGTGCGTGTCAAACCTAGCGGTTCCATAACCGCCCACTCCATTTTAAGCAAATGGACAGCTTTATGCTAATTTAACACAAAGGAGTGTAGCGCGAGCATAGGGCGCATGTTCCGTCAAATCCAAGTACCAAGACTAGCAATGGATTAATTAACTTTGCATACGCTAATTAATTAATTCACTACCCAATGCAAGTAGATGTGGAACCCAATGGTGAAAGGTTGCACACCCATCGAATACAATTTCAGCCCAAAAGGAAGGCTAAAAGTTACTACCATCCAAATGCAATAGCAGCCCAGAAGTGATGGCTGGACATCTTTTTTTTTCGGGTACTCGAATACCTGCTGCTTCGTCCTCGAGCACTCGAAGGCAGTGTGTCACTCGAGGGTAATCACCCAAACCTCGAGATCAAACAAACCCTCGAGAACTCGAATGTCTTCGTGTGGAGTACATTCATCCCCTCGAGTACTTAAATACCTCCCGGGCTCGTGCATTCGAATGCATTGAGCCCTCGAATACTTGAGATCAAATATCCCCTCGCGTACTCGAATGCCTCAGTGTGGAGAACATTCATCACTTGAATACGCCCAGGACTCGTGAACTCGGATACATTTAGCCCTCGATTACATCATTCCAGCTGCATCCCAAACTTGAGGGCTCGAATCCCTGGTGCATTGTCCTCGAGCACTCGAAGGTTGTCTATCAGTCGAGGGAAATCACCAAACCTCGAGATCAAACAGCTCTACGAGCACTCGAATACCTTCATAAGCACGAACCACCCCTCGAATTCTCGAACCATCATTCGACCCTCCTCGAGAGCTTTCCATTTATTCCATACCACTCCTCGAAACTATGATTCCAGTCTTGGAGCCGATAGGATAGTCATCGGACCGCTTATTTCCAGCGCCGGAGTGACGCTGGGATCTGGGCTAAATATAGATAAACTACCAATTACGAGAATCTGCTCTTCCATTCATCTTCTTCTGGGGATTCTTAAGAAACTGAAGAACAAGGCAACATATTGAGTACCCATCTTTAATGATTCCGATAAAATTAATCCACCACGGTCGGCCGCCGGGGACCAACGGCTAGATTCAACCAACGCACAGTGAAACGTCTGTTGACATCCATCTTGAATCAGATAACCCCCAAAATATGTGGGATATTCACCAATAACATTTGAAAACACCCACATGAAGATCTCCGTATGAGTGTTCATAAGTCAATAAAATTAAATCCAAGTTTATGGCATTGAGTGTAGTCTCTAAGTTCCCACTAAATCAGATAAAACAAGGCCGGGCAGTGTCCGGGATCTGAGCATAAGCGGGGCTGAGAGTTTACCGAGTTTTGGACACAAGCAAGGCTGGGAAAGGAACCGGGATTTGATCACTTGCAAGGCCGGAGGTTTCCCAAGTTTTGAACACACACAAGGCCGGAAGGTGACCGGGTTCTGGGCACTAGCGAGGCCGGATGACCAGTCTGGGATTTGAAAACAAGCTAGGCCGGCCGGGTGTCCGGGGTTTGAACACAAGTTCACCTGAATCAGTTGTAAAGATAGCATCCACAGTTTAGCTGATCTTGAATCTAATGGTGCTTATATCCAATCTCTTAAGCTTTATAATCATGTTGAAGAGTGGGTGATGTCATTTGGTATTCGTTTGAAATATATGATTCTCGGTGTGAATGATCTAGAGATTGGATGGAAGAAGACTCTTACTGAAACATGGGAGCATATTTGTGAACTAAAATGGTTCGGTTTAGAAAAAAATGACCTCATTCATCGTTAGCAGGTAAGTTTGGTTAAGATGATCTGTCAACAAGAAGAGTCAAAGAATTTTTCTTTCAGTAAGGCCCGTAAGGCCTATCAGAAAATGGGTATCATAGACAAATAGTGTGCTCACATTGATGACTTACTTAATTGGTTGAAGAAGAAATAAGATGAATGTGACCATCTCTCCACTTGTTCCGTAGGGTGGAAAACAGGTTTGATGAACAGGTCACTTTGAATACCCAATTGCGTAGTGATTATGATCAACTTCACACCGAGTGCGAGCATCTTGATTCAAATGTTCATCATCTTGAGCAAGCATGTACTAACTATAAAGATGAGCTGAAGGCTATTTCTGCTGGGACTTGTAGCTCCACTAGTCGTGGCAATTTGATTATGAGTATTGGAGGTCAGCGGGTTAATCTGTCTGACACTGTCCAATTGCATATTCACCAATTATAGGAGGAGATTCACAATTTGGAAGAATCAAATAAGAGCTATCAAGAAATTGTTGACCTTATGAGTATGCAGCTCGATTGTGAGGATTTTGGTCCTATAACTGATTTTAAAGCTTATTATGCTAAATATCTTGATCGTATGGAGCAAAGTGGTTGAATTCAATACCATGCTTACTTGCATATGAAATGGCGTTATGATCATATCATGGCTGAAGAACTTTAGGCCGCACAATCTCGTTGCTGTGGTGGTTCTTCCTCTTCTGGGTCTTCTCGTGCCTCAAGGCATAGATAATTTTATAATGTAATAAATTTTCCTCTGAACGATTCAAGTACTATTTTCATTTGATTTTAGCTTCTGGTGGTTGTTGAAGCTTTTTTCAGTAATGCAAAATGTTGTGCTTGCTTTCGTGATCATTTTATTGCTTGCCAGATCTACCTCTTTTCAATTTGTTGATAACCTTGTGGACATATTTGTCCTATTGTAAGATCTATAGTATACAAAATTGGACGTTTACGAAGTTGCAAGATGTATTGCTTGCTTATGTCACTTTTTATAGGCACATATGCCTTGTTGCAAGATCTATAGCTTGCTAAATTAAAATTTTGTATTGTACAAAGATGCAAGATCTATCGCTTTATTTTTTCACCATTTTATAAGCATATCTGCCTTATCGCAAGATCTATAGCTTGCGGAAAATTTGTATCGTACGATGCTGCAAGATCTATTGCTTGCTTTTGTCGCCATTTCATAGGCATATCTACCTTATTGCAAGATCTATAGCTTGCGAAAATGAAAACTTGTACTGTAAAAAATTGCAAGATCTAGAGCTTGCAAAATTGAAGAGTTGTATTATTTGAACTGCAAGATCCATTGCTTGCTTTTGTTGGTGTTCTTAATTTTGTTAATCGCGTAATAGATAACTTCGTAGCTTGTTGCATCGTAATTGGTTAGGCTCAATTTCTTTGAACTACCAGGCTTGATATATGATTTGCGATGTGCCATAGTTGGCTATTATGCACTAGATACGAGTAAAGAATATAAAAAGTAATTTTCCCCAAAAGACGCTTTCTGATATTTATAATGTGTGATTGCGATAATATTTCCTTCAAAACAAAACAAAGGTGCAAACATCACCAACGATCATCTCATGGTTCCTATACAACTAAAATTTTCCTGTCTTCCTCCTTGGATTTACACATAAAACTTTCTCAGGTTGATCACATGCCAAGTATTGGGGACACTGCTGCCATCTAGTCTTTCTAGCTTGTAGCAGTTGTATCAGTGTGCCCTTATTATCTTGTATGCTCCTTCCCACATTGGGCTTAAATTTCCTTTTTCTTCTGCTAGGCTTGCTTCATTTTTCCTCAATACGAGATCACCAATTTGAAATTGGGTCTCTTTAACCTTGTGATTGTATGCTCTAGCCATCCTTTCCTTGTACTTTGCTTCTTGATCGTTGCCTTTTGTCTTTTCTCTTCAAGTTCGTCTAGATCCAACAACATCATTTCAGGATTATTGTCCTCCTTGTATTCTTCTACCGTAAGACTTGATTTCCTAATTTCCACTGGTAACACCGCTTCATGACCATAGACAAGATTGTATAGTGTTTCTCCCGTTGGCTATTAAACAGTTGTTCTATACGACCACAAGGTATAGGGTATCTCGTCAACCCAGCCAGTTCGCTTTCCTTCCAATCATCTTTGGATACCCTAAACTATGGTCTTGCTTATTACTTCCACCTGACCATTTGCTTCAGGGTGAGCTACAAATGTAAACTTTGGTACAATTCTTAAATTTGAACACCATTCAATAAATGTTCCATTTGTGTATTGTGTGCCATTGTATGTGACGATAGTTTGTGGCACCCCGAAGTGAAAAACTATATTTTGCCAGACTAACTTTCTTGTTACTTCTGGTGTGACTCTTCCCAATGGCTTTTCTTCCACCCACTTCATGAAGTAATCAATTGCCACAATTAAAAATCTAGCATTGCCAGCACCCTTTGGAAAATGTCAGACTATGTTGACTCTCCATCTATCGAATGGCCAAGCTTCATATATTCCCGTTCAAGCAGCTTGTGGTTTGTGCGACATCAAGGCATCAATCTGGTAACTTTTGCACTTGAGCACGAAGTTATACGCATTGTTAAACATGGTTGGCCAATAATATCCCGTTTGAATGATCTTTTTTGCAATTGTTCAAGACCCTTGATGCGTTCCACATAATCCTTCATGAACTTCCTTCAAGATTTTGCCTACTTGCGATGGTCCCACACACTTTATCCACAGATATAAGAAACCTTCCTTGTATAGGTGTATAAGATCCCTCCACCATAAATGTAGTTGTGAGATCGCAATTCCAACTTCCTGGCTTGTATCTTATTTGTTGGCAACTTTCCCATTGCAAAGTAATCTATTAACGGTGTCATCCAATTTACTTCTTCTATCTTGACTTTTGACACAATTGTTATGATTGTGCTCCTGACTGGAATGATCTCCACTTTCACATCCTTGTGTTTGATAAATGACTCGAACCCAGCTATTGCCAGCTTGCTCAAGGCATCTGCTTTTGTGTTTTCACTTCTTGGTACATGATGAATATTGAAGTATTCGAGTTGAGCGATGAGCTGGAAAACCCTTCTTAAATACTTTCCCAACTGCTTTTCTTGCACTTTGTAGTCTCACGACACTTGCTGGACTACTATCTGTGAATTATATAGGCTCAAACGCTCTTGACCTTCATCCTGATTGTAACATCTAAGCCACATATTAACGCTTCATAATCAGCTTCATTGTTGGTGAGTGTGAAATCAAAACAAAGTGAATATATGTGCCCTCCTCCTTCTGGGTTGACTAGTAGGAGTTCTGCACCACAACCTTCTTTGCCAAATGCCCATCAACGAACAATTTCCATGCGATGCCTACCCACTTGGATTTTCCTTTTCCATTTCTAAGATTCTATTATGTGCTTGCCTCTCGTGCATCTGCACTTGTTATCTCCGCAATAAAGTCTACCGAAGCTTGTGTCTTGATTGCAGTTCACGGTTGAAACTCAATTTCATATTGCCCCAATTCAAGAGCCCACTTGGCCATTCTACCAGATGATTCATGCTTGCTTAGAATGTTCTTGATTTGGTAGTCAGTATAGACTACAATCCCATGACCATGGAAATAGGTTTGGAGTCTTCTTGCTAAATATACCAAAGCTAAACTTTATCTTTCAACTGGCAAGTGCGTCCTTTCAGCATTCTGTAGTACTCTGCTGACGTAGTACACTAGTACTTGTTTCTGGCCTTCTTGTCGCACCAAAACTGAGCTTCCTGCATTTTTTTAAACTGCCAAATATAGATATAGTGTTTCTCTAGGGATTGGTGGTTTCAATGTTGGTAATGCCTGAAGCTATTTCTTCAAGGGCTCATATACCTCTTACCTTTCCTCGCTCCATCTAAACTTTTTAAACTTTCTTAAGGACTTCAAAGAATGGAAGTGTTTCTCAGTTGCCTTCAAAACAAATCTACTAAGCGATGCTAACAATCCTATCAATATTTGCACTTCCTTAATTGTCTGTTGTTGAGGGAGGTCAACTATAGCTTGTATTTTCTTCGGATTGGCTTCAATCCCCTCGGATGATACTTTGTATCCTAAGAATTTACCTGCGCCTTTCCTGATTATGCATTTTTTGGGATTAAGATTCATGCCAATTGCACTCAGTGTATCCAAAGTTTCCTTCAAGTCTTACGGAAAGTTGCATATCCTTTTTCTTTTTATGACCATATCATTGACATATGATTCCACATTTCCCCCCATTTGATTGCGAAAAGCATTGTCGACCATTTTTGATATGTTGCCCTTGCGTTGTTTAGGCCATTGACATCTTCACATAGCAAAATATTCCCAAACTTGTTATGAAGGCCATTTTTGCTACGTCTTCTGGGTTCATCAGTATCTGGTGATATCCCTTATACGCATCCAAGAAAGCTAGGACCTCGTATCCAAAAATTGCTTTGACCAGCTGATCAATTTTTTGGTTCATCAGTATCTGGTGATATCCCTTATACGCATCCAAGAAATCTAGGACCTCGTATCCAGAAATTGCTTTGACCAGATAACAACGAAATCACAAATGATAGTACACAAACACTCTATGAACCATTGCATTTCAAATCCTAGCAATAATGACCATTAGGTCATTGCACTACAAGAAACATTACTTTTTACCGGTTCCAGAGGGGTTTTTACCTTGGTTTTTAGTCCAAAAAACCGAGGTAAATGTGGCAAGAGTAAAAAGTGTATTTTTTTCCTCGGTTCAAAACCGAGGTAAAAAATACTTTTTACCTTGGTAAAAATTTTCATGGGGCATAAGTTTTAGCTAGCATCGCATGTTGTAAAACCACAGTAAAAAAAATACCGATAGATATGTGAAGTTGGTAGGTGTTTCTCTCGATATAAAAAAACTACCAAATGCAAGACCGAGATCGGTTCTGCATTCGGCAGTTCACTGCCGAAGAAAGTTTTCTGTCAAGCCCTTACAGTACCTAAGTGTTTTCTGGAATACCAATACAATACCTAGAATATGAACAATTGCACAGTGTTTCAACAAATTTATTCAACACATCCAATAAAAAAAGAATAAATTAACATAGTTAAATCTATGACAATAAATCAAAGAAATCAAACTAATAAATCTCAAGCTTCACTTAGCAGTTGTGCTAGGCGGCGAGGAAGTGGTGGCATCGGCAGAGTGCTGGTGGCATCGACAGAGTGCTCCGGCCAAGAGAAGAAGTGGTGGCATTGGCAGAGTGATTCGTCGGAAGCGTTGAATGGCGGAGTGCTCCAATAGAAGCATTACACGTCAAAAGTGTTCAACGGCCTCATCAAACAGTGGCGGTGGCAACTTTACTAGGCAGAGTGTTCCGGCGGAAGCATTGAACGGTGGTGGCGTTGAATAGTGGTTTTGAGCGGTGGCGTCAAGCGATGGCATCGAACCGCAGTGGCGTTGAGTTTGAAGTCAAGCTTTGGCATCGACCAACGACGTCAATTAGCAGTGGTGTCATCGATTGGAGAAGAGGCCGTAAAAGGTGAGAAGATGAGAAGAGGCCGTAAAAGGTGAGAAGATGAGAAGAGGCCGTTCGTTTCTCAGACTAAGGGAAAGGAGAAATAGTGTAATTAGGAACACTCTATTAGGTTTGCCTAAATATCTATGTGAATGAATCGAGGATAGAAGCATTAGATTGACCATGTTGCTCAATGATTCCACAAGTGCTTATTTAAATAGTGCACTTTTCTTTTTCACTTTTATGTTTAGTAGTTACTAGATTGAAAAACCAACCCCCTCGTGCATGTTTTCTTTAGTGGCTACAACTGCCTCGGTTAATTTATGCATGCACGCTACATTTCGCTTGATTCTTTGTCTTGCCTTTGTTTACTCAAGGACGAGTAAAGGGTTAAGTGTGGGGAATCTGATTTTCTTCATTATGTGTGCATTAACAGCTGCATTTGGCATAGTTATGGTACAGACATGAATCATATTTTGGGTTTACGAAATCATGATCATATTTTGAAGACAGCTGAGGCAGACATGAAGGATATTATTCTAAACTATTTTGGAAGTTTATTTTCCTCTTCAGATCCTCCTACTGAGCTTATGTCGCAAGTTCTTTGACGTTTGCATAACAGAATTTCTATGGAAGATTTTGATACTCTCAATCGGCCATATTCTAAAGAAGATATTGCTCGCAGCGTGAAACAAATGCACCTTTCAAATTACTTGGTCGTAGTGGCATGAGTCTATTATTTTATCAGAAGTTTTGGAGAATTATCAAAGGTGATGTTACTGCTTTTGCCCTTGCTTTTCTTAATTATGGTACTCTTGACCCATCTATGAACTATACACATATTGTACTCCTCTGTAAAATTGCTCAGCCTAACATGATCACCCGATTTTGTCCGATTAGCCTTTGTAATGTGGTGTATAGGATAATTTCAAAGGTGGTTGTTAATCGGCTGCGCTTGATTGTTCCAAAAATCATATCTGATTCTCAATCAACATTTGTACTTGGCCGTCTGATTACTGATAATGTTTTGATAGCACACGAATTTCACCATACCATGAAAGGATGGAAATGAAGTATCTGTTGTGCGGAATGGAGAAAGAACAGAAAATATGAACGAAAATAACAAGACACAAGATTTACGTGGTTCACCAATTTGGCCACATCCACGGGAGACGGATTCCACTATATCAGAATTAGAGTTGGTTTACAGAGAGAAGAGAGACACTTTATATGCTGTCTCCACTAAACCCTAACAAACTGGGCCAAAAACATAATTCGGCCCAAATCAACAGCAGTCCAATAAAGAGACAAGCTATACCGTCGGACCGGGGGCAACTCCGCCCCCCCGGACCCCCAGGCCAGGGTCGCAGAAGTGGCTATTACAGTATTCAAGGCATACCAACAAATCTCCACCTTGACTTGAATCCTCAAAGTAGAAAACTCCAGATGCACCATTACAGTGCCAGATGAGTAGACTTCGCCCTCCACTCCCGGGACTGCCCATAGAGCACCTAATCAGCTCTGATGTTCAGCAAGTCCAAACAATATTGAAACTTGCTATGTGGAACAGATTTGGTGAACATATCAGCGGGGTTATCTGCAGTTCCCACTTTCTTCACCCTGATTCTCCTCTCACTCCTCAAGAAATGATATCTGACATCAATATGCTTGGTCCTCTCATGATGGACCTGATCCTTGGCTAGGCAGATTGCACTCAAGCTGTCACAGTACACAGTAGCCTGATCATGATGTAGACCAAGATCACTAACTAGCCCTTTCAGCCATATTCCCTCCTTTGCAGCCTCTGTTAGAGCCATGTACTCTGCTTCCGTAGTAGAAAACGTCACTGTAGGTTGCAAAGTCGCCTTCCAACTAACCACAGAACCTCCCAAAGTGAATACATAACCAGTCATCGATCTCCTCGTGTCAACATCACCAGCATAATCAGAATCAGAGTAGCCTGTAACTAAGCACTCGGTATCACCTCCATAAATGAGACCCACACCAGACGTACCTCTAAGATACCTGAAGATCCTCTTCACTGCTTGCCAATGTTCCTTTCCCGGTTGCCCCATGAACCTGCTCACAACACTGACTGCCTGTGCTAAATCTGGCCTCGTGCAAACCATAGCATACATCAAGCTCCCCACCGCGCTGGCATAAGGAACCCGAGACATATACTCCTTCTCCTCGTCTGACTGAGAAGCAAACATGGTGGTGAGATGAATATTTGCAGCACTAGGAGTGTCTATAGGCTTGGCTGTAGACATGCCAAACCTAGCCAACACTTTCTGAATGTAGCCTTTCTGTGACAAGAAAAGCTTCCACTGACTTCGATCCCTAAGAATCTCCATTCCTAGTATCTTCCGACCTGCACCCAGATCCTTCATCTCAAACTCAGCACTAAGAAGTCCTTTCAATTTCTGAACCTCGTGCTTACTCTTTGCGGCTACCAGTATGTCATCTACATAAAGCACCAGATAGATGAATGACCCATCTCTCAACCTACTGTAGTAAACACAACAGTCATAAGCACACCTCGTATATCCCAGCTGAAGCATGTAACTGTCAAACTTCTTGTACCACTGCCTCGGAGACTGCTTAAGTCCATACAAAGACTTCTTCAACTTGCAAACATATTTTTCCTTGCCAGAAACCTGGAAACCATCTGGCTGAGTCATGTACAACTCTTCCTCTAACTCTCCATGTAGAAAAGCGGTCTTCACATCAAGTTGCTCGAGCTCCAAATCCTGATGTGTCACCAAGGCTAGCAACACTCTGATGGAAGTGTGTCTGACCACTGGTGAGAAAATCTCATTATAGTCTACCCCCTCCCGTTGACTGAAACCTCTTGCAATAACTCTTGCCTTGTACTTGACTCCCTCTGCAGGTGATATTCCTTCCTTCTTCTTGAAAACCCATTTGCAACTGATTACCTTTCTCCCTTGAGGCTGTTTGACCAATTCCCATGTCTGATTCTTCTGAAGAGACTCCATCTCATCTCCCATTGCAGCAAGCCATTTATCAGCATCAGTACATGAAGTAGCCTCTCTAAAGGTTGATGGCTCTTGAGTTTCCACTTCCTCGGCAACTGACAGTGCATAACCCACCATATCCTCAAACCCATATCTCTTTGGCGCCCCAACTCCAACCCTCCTGGGTCGGTCCTGAGCTAAACTGCAGACTGTAGCTCCTGATGGTTGAGGATCTGGTGGGGGAGATTCTGGTATCTCAGATTCTGTCTGTGGCTCTTGATCCACCTCAAATTGTTCCAATCTATTTTCACCTTGAGTGACTTCAAGCTCTACCTGTTTATCAACTCCACTAGTTTCTGGCACAACTGTGGGCTTCACCATAGATCTAAGCAAAGAATTTTCATCAAAGACAACGTCCCTGCTCAGAATAACCCTCTTCTCAAATGGAGACCATATCCTGGAGCCTTTAACTCCATCTCCATAACCCACAAAGACACCCTTCTTGGCTTGGGGCTCTAACTTACCATCACTAACATGATAATAAGATGTACAACCAAAAACTTTTAACTTGGAGTAATCAACAACTTTACCTGACCACAACTCCATAGGTATTTTGCACTCTATACCCGTGTGAGGCCCGTTGTTGATCAGGTAACAAGCTGTACTCACCGCCTCTGCCCAGAATCTCGTTTCCAAACCAGCATTAGAGAGCATGCACCTCGCTCTCGCCAGCAATGTCTGATTCATCCGCTCAGCTATGCCATTCTGCTGTGGCGTATTCTTGACTGTATGATGACGAGCAATCCCTTCATCCCTACAAAACTGATCAAACTTAGACGAGCAGAATTCCAGCCCATTATCAGTTCGAAGCCTCTTGATCTTCTTCCCAGTCTGATTCTCCACCAAAGCTTTCCACTCCTTGAACTTCGAGAAAGCTTCACTCTTATGTTTCATCATGATAACCCAAGTCATCCTTGAGTAATCATCAATCAGAGAAACAAAGTACCTGTGACCTCCCAATGACTCAACTCGGGAAGGTCCCCAACAATCAGAATGGATGTAATCCAATGTGCCCTTTGTTCTATGAATCGCCTTAGGAAACTTGCTGCGGTGATGCTTCCCAAAAACGCAATGCTCACAGAAGTCCAAGCTCTTGATCTTGTGGCCACCAAGAAGATCATACTTCGACAGAATCTGCATCCCTCTTTCACCCATGTGACCAAGCCTCATATGCCATAACTTAGTCATATCATCCTGGTGAACCTCCGAAGATGCAACATTAACAGAATCCATAACCGTGGAACCTTGTAGAAAATACAAAGTACCATGCAGAACACCTTTCAGAACCAGCCTAGAACCTTTGCAGACACTCAGAACTCCATCACTCCCTGAGTAGACGAAACCCTTTCTATCCAACGTAGGAAGAGAAATCAGATTCTTTGTCATCGATGGAACATGCCTGACATCGTTCAAAGTACAGAAACTACCATCATGCGTCCTGATCTTGATTGAACCAATCCCAACTACCTTGCACGCAACACCATTTGCCGTAGTAATGATGCCCTCAGCTTGCTCATAAGTTGAGAAATAATCTCTCCTTGGGCATATATGGTAAGATGCCCCAGAATCAAGAAACCACGCATTTGGATGATTATTTTTCCCAGTAGTAGCTAGAGCAAAATCATCTTCAGAACTGAAATCCCCTTCAGCCACAGCAGCAGTACCAGATGTACTCCCAGATTTACTAGCCTTCTTCGGACACTCCTTTTTCCAATGCCCCTTCTCCTTACAGTAGTTACAAACATCATTGGCTTGGGACCCTTTGAAGATGACTTCTTGCCCTTCTTCTTATTGCCGGTTTCCTTGCCTTTTGTATTTCCGTCACTAGCAAACAAGCCAGTGGCCTGACTTTCCGTACCTGTACTGTTTGCCTTATGTCGCAACTCTCTACTATGGAGTGAGGATCTTACTTCCTCCAGAGACACAGAATCTTTACCAACAATAAATGACTGAACAAAATTCTCATACGAAAGTGGTAAAGAAACTAGCAAAATCAAAGCAGCATCTTCATCTTCAATTTTCACATCTATATTTCGCAATTCTAATAACAAAGTATTCAATTGCTCTAGATGGTCTCTGAGTTGCGTACCTTCCTACATTCAGAGACCGAAGAGGCGTTATTTCATAAGCAACTTGTTGGTTAGAGATTTCTTCATAAACAAACTCTCCAACTTCAGCCACAGTTGTGCAGTAGTCTCCTGATCTGAGACCTCAGTGATGATTTCGTCCGCGAGACACAGCATAATCGTCGAGTGTGCCTTTTCTTCCAGACTCACAACATCGTCAGAACTGCTCGCGAAATCCTTCGTCAGCGGAGTCCACAAACCTTGCTGTTTCAGCAAAGCTCGCATCTTGATCTGCCATAAACTGAAACTGTTTCTCCCAGTAAACTTGTCGATCTTCACGTTCAACCCAGACATCTTTCTCCCCGATCAGCCCCGATCTGTTGAGCCCAGAATCCGATATACCCACTACGGATATCGCCGGAAAAAGAAACCGCTCTGATACCAGTTTGTTGTGCGGAATGGAGAAAGAACTGAAAATATGAACGAAAATAACAAGACACAAGATTTACGTGGTTCACCAATTTGGCCACATCCACGGGAGACGGATTCCACTATATCAGAATTAGAGTTGGTTTACAGAGAGAAGAGAGACACTTTATATGCTGTCTCCACTAAACCCTAACAAACTGGGCCAAAAACACAATTCGGCCCAAATCAACAGCAGTCCAATAAAGAGACAAGCTATACCGTCGGACCGGGGGCAACTCCGCCCCCCCCCCCCCGGACCCCCAGGCCAGGGTCGCAGAAGTGGCTATTACAGTATTCAAGGCATACCAACAATATCAAAGGAATATGAGTGTGAAACTTGACATGAGTAAGGCATTTGATCGTATTGAATGGAAGTTTGTACTTGGTGCTCTATCTTAGTTGGGTTTTCCATTGCCCTTTATTGCACTTATTAATCGTTGTATTTCGATCGTCTATTTTTCTTTCCTTTTGAACGGTGGTGAGTTGGGACACTTAAAGTCACAAAGGGGCTTATGACAAGGGAATCCTTGTCTCCTTTTGATTCGTATCATCTGCTCAGAGGGGTTTTCTACCATTATGATTTGTTGAAGGCTGGCAAGATTAAAGGTTTAAGTGCATCAAGATATGGTCCGCAGATTTCCCATTCGTTGGGAAGCGACTGAGACTAAAACGACTTACATGCAATGGGAAATCTCTTTATTTGAAAGTGTTTCTGGACAATGTGTGAACTATGATAAATCTGGCATTCTCTTTAGTCCTAACACATCTTTGGATATGAGAATGGGAATTTTTCATATCCTATGTATTTCTGAAGTTACTTCACATGGTAAATACTTGGGATTGCCATCAAAGGTTGGTCGAAGCAAAGTTAAGATTTTCCAAGGAATTAAAGATCGTGTTCAACAATGTATCCATGAATGGAATGAAAATAATTTATTCAAGGCTGGGAAGGAAGTTCTTATTAAACAGGTTCTTCAAGCTATCCCGACTTATACCATAAGTTGTCTACTTATTCCGGGCGTTATCATGCAGCAAATACGTTCCATGCTAATCGAATTTTGGTGGAGTGGAAATTCTACAACAAAGAAGATACCATGGGTTTCCTAGGCAAAAATGGCTAGATCAAAGCAGAACGGAGGGCTGGGTTTTCGTGATTTAGAGAAGTTCAATCTTGCTCTTCTCGGCAAACAAGCATAGTGAATGCTTACGAACCCCTTTCTTTTGTTATCCCGTATTTATCAGGCCAAGTATTTTTCGTCTACTTCGCTGTTGCGATCATTTTTGGGGCATAGACCTTCTTGAGGAGTATTTCAAAAAGTATTTCAGCCATGAAGTTAGGATGACTAAAACATATTACAGGTAGGCTACAAACCAAGATCTGTACTGATTTTTGGTTACCTTGTGATCAAAATTTCTTTGTGCAACACCAAGATCGTATACCGAGTAATCTCTCCTTAGTTTCGAATTTAATTGATCATCCTCCACACCACTGGATGGAGGACGTACTAAAAACTTTCTTTCATCTGGATGCTGGTTCACTTATCAAAAGTATTCCCTTGGATTCAAGTCAACTCGTGACTATTGGAGATGGCATTACACACATTCCGGGAGGCTTACTTTCAAATCGATCTATCATGTTCTCATAGAGCTGCCGAACAACCTTCAGAATCACCACCTTTCTATGGCATCCAACACTGATGTTATATTTTGGAAAACATTACGGCGCCTTCATATATAATAATGGATTCAGCACTTTGCATATAGATTTTCTATGGATTCCTTGCCAACTTATGAAAATCTTCATTCAAGATCAATAGATGTTAACCTTCCAAACTCTTGTCCATTATGTCAGCGGAAGATTTTTCAACTGCTCACCCTTTCTTCTACTATTCTTTTGCCTCATCCATATTTCAGTTGGCTGGTTTACAAAACTCCATTCAACATTACTTGCAACAGAGGTCCCATCTTTCTTTTTGACGATTCATATCAGATAATGAATCTCCTATGGTTGAACTTTTTGTGGTTTTATGAGAATCTATTTGGCGAGAAAGGAATCTACAATTCTTTCAACAACAACATGCACAAGCAAATCTAGTGCCAGCAACAACAATTGAGACATTGAAATGTTTTCAAGACTCAAATCATTGACCTCAATGTTTAGCAGCTGATTTACATCCTACTATTCTACTACGGCCTCCTCCTTGTGTTGCTCAAGTTTTCTTTGGTGCGGTTATTTCATCAGTATTTGAGTCTGCTAGTTTGGGCATTTACATTCTTGATACAATGGGCTCTTTCATTCATGCTCAATCTTTTCGTCGAGCGAACATTTGGTCTTCTCTTCTTGTTGAAGCTATGGCACTACGTGAAGGAATCTTGACTGCTGTACATTTAGGGCTTACTGATGCTATATTCATTGGTGATGCCTTAAATTTGTCATGCATGATTTGTGGCGACGACGACGTCATTCCTTTGGACATGCAAGATTTGATAGATGATCCCTGTTCAATGTTGCACTTACATCATCTTCGCTCTCCTTGTTGGATTCCTTAACCAGAGAATTATTCTACACGTTGTGGAGCAACTGTTGCCAAGTTTATTACTTTGGATACTATTGTGTGGAACTCTCCACCTAATATCTTGTACTCAAACGATTTTGGACGTCTTCCAGTTCCGTGAAATAATATATATTTTCTTCAAAGAAGAAAAAACCTTCCAATAAAATAATAATTTAAGAGTAAAAGTAGATTTTTATATTATTTTTTTAATAAAATATAGATGTCAAACAATTTTATTGTCAAGTGAAATTATTTTCGTCCGTAAAGTGGTTACGTAACATTTAAGAATTATGTATAAAATAAGATACTTTTAATACTTATTGATAATTTAATATATGAATGTATATTAGTAATAAGGTGAAATTGTTATTATTTTAAATAATATTTAGATAAATATTATGACTAAAACAATATTTGTGTGGAACCAACCGGATAAATAAAATTGAAATAAAGTAAAAATTAAAGCTATTGCATCCATTACCACCTGATTAAAGTAAAAAAATTTAAATTTTAGAACATATAAAACGATGTTGTAATATTTATTGCGCAAGAGTGGCATGATTCGAACTGCAAATGCAGATAGTAATCAAATTGCGAAACATAATCTCGAAAAGATGGAAATCTCTGCCCACTGAGAGAAATCCCTATCGTGCCATTGAAAGTTTTACAGATGGTTTATCTCACCTAAGGGAGTCAAATGAATTTTGGAGAGAGCTAAAGAGAGTAGTAGCGGAAGAGAGAAGGGAGCGGGCAGTATCTGGCCAAAAATGTGGAGAAATTGGCAATTTCAGTACAATCTTGCACAGCTCATAATGCTTTTGTTTTGATTCAACTTATTCAAAACATCCAAGAGAAGGATTAGACAAGAAAGATAAGTGAAGAGCCGCAATTAAAGCCGTTGAGAAACAAGAAATAAGAAAAAATGGATGTTCCTTTAACTATTCTGGTGCAATTTTTGTATAATAATAGCCTATTGAGTTGCAACTCATAATCACCAATAATCTCTGCAAGAGCACATCCCATTTTCAAACCTGTGGAACCTGTTGGCATCTCGAACCAAAAATACCTTTTCCAAAATCTTAGACAAACCCTTGATAAACTCATGACAATCTCCACACACCCTCAAGTTTTTGAAAACACGAATCGTCTTTCCATTGTTTTCCACCCCCCCACGAAGCAGTGCCAACCCAATGGCCAACTTCTCGCTATGAAACCTCAAGCTTTCTTGCTTCGACTCCTCTTCAATATCATGTAGCGAAAAGCTTACTTCATTTGCGTAACCTCTCTCTGCTAGCATTCTTTTCTCCATTTCCAGGAGAATAACATGGATTCCTTCAAACAACGGGTGCGTATCATCCCCACTATAGAAGTAGTGGATCTGTTTATCGATCTCTACCCAACTGCGTCCAGCTTCTTTCTTCAGGCCCTTAGCCCTCACCAATCCCCTCAGTCTCTCGCATTCTTTCCAGCACCCGGCATCAGCCAAAACGTTCGACATCATTACATAGTTGACTGGATTTTCACCATCTAGTTGCAGGAGAATTTCACCAACTTCTCTCCCTATGTCAACGTCTTTATGAACTCTGCAGGCGCTAAGCAGCGTCTGCCAAACGCCTATGTTTGGTCTCACAGGCATGCTCTCTATGAGTTGTCTGGCTTCTCTTAAACGCCCAGCTCGACCTAGGATATCAGCCATGCAAGCATAATGCTCCACTCTAGGTTTTACATTATTACCCCAAGTGCACAACCTTGTGAAGTAGTCTTGGCCTTCTTTAACAAGTCCAGAATGGCTACAAGCAGAGAGTATAGCCAAGTAGGCTACCTCATCAGGCTCAACGCCACTAGCCTCCATTTCCTTGAAAACTTGTAGAGCTTCAACACCAAGACCGTGCTTTCCATACCCAGTAACCATGACGGTCCAAGAAATGACATTCTTTCGCGGCATATCACCAAAATACTTTTCCGCCTCCTCTACCAGCCCACATTTGAGATACATATCAACAACCGAATTTGCAAGAGAAATGTCTACACCACTAGGTTTTTTAATGGAGTACGAGTGCATCTGTTTCCCAAGTTCTACGAGAGCAAAATCAGCAAAGACGCCCATCATGCTTGAGAGTACTAGCCCGTCAACCGGGTTATTGCTTTTCCTGAGTTCTCTGAACAAATCCATGGCCTCAGATAGACTCCCTTCCTGAGCATATCCAATTATCAGTGCAGTCCATGATACTACACTCCTCTCTTCAGCTTCGTAAAACACTTTACGTGCTTCAGACAGGCATCCACATTTCACATACAAATCAATAAGCGCCCCTGAAACATATGTCTGCATCAGAAAATTCAATCCATTCACAGTTAGAAAAGCATGAACTTGAGCTCCCTGGTTAATAGCACCTGCAAGAGCACAAGCTTTCAAAGTGCTTGTAAACGTGTACTCATCTGCCACTTCTCCAGCTTCTTTCATCTCTTTAAACAGAAGCAATGACTTTTTGCCATTCCCTTCAATCGCATACCTCGCTATCATCACATTCCAACTAATTAGACTTCGAATAGGCATCGCATCAAACATAGACTCTGCATCACACATTCTTCCGCATCTGAAATACATGTCCATGATCGAGTTACAAACAACAGGATACCACTCGTATCCCCACTTACAACACACGCTATGAATCTGCATTCCATCAACAGCCGCACCCAGAGCCCCACACGCCTTAAAATTTGTCGAGTAGGTATACTCATTCGGCCGAACACGTGAGCTTACCATTTTGCGTAATAGCATCAAAGTCTCGCTAGCATCACCACTTTGCAAATACCCACACATGAGTGATGTCCAAGACACAACATTTCTCTCAAGCATTTTATCAAACACCTCATGAGCAAAATTCAGTCTTCTGCATTTTGCATACATGTCTATGATGTCATTATTAATCATCAAATCTAACCCATAACCCTTTCTAATCACAGCTCCGTGAACTTCCTTACCCTTTTCAAACAACAGATTCTTGGAACATTTCCTTAAGAGATCAGCCAATCTTTGACGCTCACTCATGAAACTAAAAATATGAAAACAAAATAACTCTTAACAAAACAATAACCTCTTGTCTATGTATGTATTCTAAACCAATATTTGGGCAGTGGTAACAATAATTGATCTTTGCCTCTATTAAACCCAAGATTTTAAATCCACAGACAAGATTTTGATCATGTGATGGGGACGAAAGTTGGGTTGTGGACGATGAGAGGAGCGGAAGATATGCTGATACCCATGTTAAGAAATTGCAAGAGATTCTCAGAATTGAAGAAGCTTCATTGCCAAATGCTCCAACTTTCCCTCTCGCAAAGCAGTTTCTTAGTGACCAAAATGGTGAACTTTTGCGATCAAAGTGGTGAAATACAATATGCAACTTCACTATTCAGGCAGGTTCTTGAGCCAAACATCTTTCTTTACAATGCTATGATTAGAGCCTGTACAAATAAACAAATGTATACCTTTGCAATCAGTGTTTATAGGCAATTGCTCAGACAACCACCACATGATGAAGAAGAGCCGAGTTTTCCTGATACGTACACGTACCCTTTTGTTCTTAGGTCATGTGCAGGGGTACGAGATGGTAGTTTAGGACAACAAGTTCATGCACAAACGTATAGAAACGGGCTCAGTTTTAATGGTGTGGTAGAGAATTCGCTGTTGGATATGTACGTGAAGTGCGATGACATGAGTGCAGCTCGTAAGGTGTTTGACGAAATGACTGAGAGAGATGCCATTGCTTGGAATAGTCTCATTTGCGGACATGTTAATTTGGGTCAGGTGAGGAGGGCGAGGGTGTTGTTTGAAGAGATGCCGAATAAGACTATCGTGTCTTGGACGGCCATGATCTCGGGGTATTCTAGAATCGGGTGCTATGATGATGCGTTGGATGTGTTTCGGAAGATGCAGGTTGCTGGAGTGAAGCCTGATTGGATTAGCCTGGTTGCAGTCTTGCCGGGTTGTGCTCAGTTAGGAGCTCTTGAGGTTGGGAAATGGATCCACTTCTACGCGGAGAAAAATGGGTTTCTGAGGAGAACTTGTGTGTGTAATGCGTTGATTGAAATGTACGCTAAGTGTGGATGTGTGGCGGAGGCTCTGCACTTGTTCGATCACATCTCAGAAAGGGATGTTATCTCATGGAGTACGATGATTGCTGCGCTGGCTAACCATGGGAGAGCGCATGAAGCTATCGAGTTGTTTCAAAAGATGCTTGAGGCGAAGGTTGAGCCAAATGAGATCACTTTTGTAGGACTTTTATCAGCTTGTGGGCATGCTGGTTTGGTAGATGATGGCTTGAGGTACTTAGATTCTATGCAGAATGAATATCATATAGAGGCAGGAATAGAGCATTATGGTTGTTTGGTTGATCTACTGGGGCGAACAGGGCGCCTTGAATGGGCTCTGAACCTGATAAGGAGCATGCCAATGGCTCCGGATTCAGCTATATGGGGCTCCTTGCTCAGCTCCTGCAGAACTTTCCGCAATCTTGAAATCGCAGTTGCTGCAATGGAGCATCTCTCGGAGCTCGAACCAGATGACACTGGCAACTATGTACTGCTTGCAAACCTATATGCAGATCTCGGTAAGTGGGATGGGGTTTCAAGGATGAGGAAGTTGATGAGGAGAAAGAGCATGAAGAAAACACCTGGTTGCAGTTCGATTGAGGTCAATGGTGCAGTACAAGAATTTTTATCAGGAGATAACTCCAAACCATTTTCCAGTCATCTGTTTGAGATATTGAATCTAATTGCATTACATCGGACTGAAACAGATGATCAGATTGATGCCATCGCCGAGCTAGAGGGTGTTAGCAATCATCTTCAATTGTAGCCACACTAACACAGTGCTAAGTATATAGTTGCTTCAGTAAGAGTGTAGAACATGATACGCAATATAGATGATTCCATGCTTTCAAAACGGGTCACGTTGATCTTTCACATCGTATGAATATTGTATTACCTACTGTTACACTAGCGGAAAAGAAACCTTATATAGAAAGACATGCAAGTGGAGAATGGACATGACAGCAAACTGCGAGCCTAAAAACTTAAAATTATATACTTCATGGTCTCTAAATCTAGCTGACAACACAAATGAATTCGCCTCCCACTTCTAGTTTCTGTTATGAAATCCTTGGGAGACAGTACAATAATACCAAAAGAGAAACAAGCAGCTACAAAAGAGCATTATTCCTGAGGTAATGGAGTCACAAGCATCCAGAAAACAAAGGGTTCAGGTTTTATTTTGATGGAAAAAATCAATGTTAAGTACAACTAGGTTATCAGAAAGAATAATATTAAGGTACAACTACACCTTTGCAATTTCATGCATCAAAGCAAAATCTTGCCCCTTAACAAACTTGAAATATAATCCGAACAAAGTAGAATCTATATGGGTACTCTTCTTATCTGCATACATTGGAAGTAAACAGAAACCAAGGAACAAAATCACCAGCCGAGACATTGGGCAAGGGAAAAGCCACATACAAGTGTTACTGCATAAATGCTACAGTCCATGAACAGTGCACCCATGGCGTTCTGTAAAAGAAACGCCAATTCCATAAAAGTACCAAGCTGATCAAATAAGTCAGGCTCTTCATCTGAAGGATTCCGAGTTGATTGCAGTTCAGGTTTTTGAGAACCTCTTTGTTTCTCAAGAACCCGTGCTACCACAAGCGTGACATTAGTCAATATCAGAAAATAAAGAGGTCTGAAAAATATGACCCTCTTCACAAGGCCACTGCGTAATATTGGGAACCCAGCGTGAGCTAAGACTACGAGAATTGCAACTATCGCTGAACATAAACTGCGAATACTCGCGGATGCTAAAATTGCTGACTTAACTTCATTAATTGTATCCGAGTTGCAAAGATGAGCCAGCTGCTTGAGTAGTTTGTCTCGGGGGGAAGTAGAATCACGAGGATGCCGAATTCGTGATGGGACTTCAACTGATGAGGCTCTTCCATCAATATCACGGGAAGATACAGGAGAGGGCTCTGCACTGTTATCAGGCTTACTTATAACAGGATCAGCTACATCTGCAACAGTAACTTCCTCCCGACTAGTTTCCGGGACAGTGTCCTGTTTCGGGGATAATGTACCTGTGGCTTTGTCCTCACTTTGTTGAGAATCTGCAGCATCAATACACACATAAACAAGGCAAATTCGACATGACCATATAAATAAATGTGCTAATTCTCCTCATTTAACTTTCATGGAAGACCAGAGACAGAAGTTGCAGCATACTAATCACACATTGATCAACTTTCAATACAATGATTCCTTTGCAACGACATATAAATGATGATGAAGCAACATTACACCCTAATTTCTAAATCTTGTAAGTCAACACACACAATCATGCGACCAAAAAAAACCCCGCGAAATATAATACGATGGGAATTTGGAATTACATTTCACAGCATGATTGGATCTTTGATAGCATGAAATTTACCTAGGGTCTGAGGATGCGAGGGAGGGGATTGAGCTTGATTGACCGACGGCGAAGAAGGGGCGTTATTCGACGGGACAGAATCGGCCGGAAGATATTTAACTTGGCCAGAAACAAGGGCCAAACGGTCGCTTCCTCTTTCAAGTATACGGCGTCGTCTCGCCTCCCTGCTGCTCTCCGTCATCCTTCCTTAACTCTGTTCGTCCTTTCGATTTGTGAAAATATTGAAGAAATTGGAATGGGAAAACTGGAACACAATAAATCGACATCTTGTAAAGGGAAAGTCTCCGGAAAGTCGGTCTTTCCATAATCGGACAGTTCTCAGGGGCATTTGCCTTAAATATTGTAATTTTTTATAAAATTTAAATATTATATTTTAGGCAAAATCTTGGGAAAGACGGTCTTTCCATATGCTTATGGAAAGACGGGGTTTGATTAGAATAATAAAAGGTAAAAGGCCTTAGTTGCAATATTAAAGTTTTAGTATGAAACATGTAGTAGTTATAAAATTTATAACCCGGTTCATGCAACACGAAAATTTTATCTTAATTTCTTCTAATTTACACTTTAAACCTTGGTCTTTCCATAACTTATGGAAAGACCGTCTTTCAAGAGACGCACTCTATATTTTATAAGCTAAAACAAGTAATAATATATATTTGAAGATGAAAATATAAAAATATATGATATAAAAAAATATTTTTAAAATATTTAAATTTTATATATAATTTAATAAAGGTAAAGTCTTGGGAAAGACGGTCTTTCCATAGGTTTATGGAAAGACGGGGTTTAACTAGAATAATAAAAGGTAAAAGGTCTTAGTTGGAATATTAAACTTTTAGTATGCAACATGTAGTAGTTATAAAATTTATAACCCTGTTCATGCAACCCGAAAATTTTATCTCCATTTCTTCTAATTTACACTTTAAACCTTGGTCTTTCTATAACTTATGGAAAGACCGTCTTTCAAGAGACGGACTCAATAAATACAGTATATAAGGTAAGAAATAAGTGATCTGTCCATAAGTTTATGGATAAACCATCTGTCAATAAGTTTATGGACAGACCGCCTGTCAGGAGCCCTGCTCTCTCTTAAATATTGTCATACAGAAAATAACACTTTCTCAGTCTCTCGTATTTCAACTAAATCGACATCTTTACACTAAAATATAACTTCTTTTTAAAAAATCGACATCTTTTGCCACTTGAGTCCATCAAAAAATTCTTTTTTTTGTAATTTGAAAATTTAATATTCTTCTGGGAGTTCATCTCTTGAAATACGGTCTTACCAAGGTTTAAATTATAAATTAGAAGAAATTAAGATAAAATTTTTGGATTACGTTATTCGGGTCATAATCTTATAACTATGGCACATTGCATAATATATTTTTAATATTGCAACTAAAATCTTTTATCTTAATATATTTTAAATTAAACTCCATCTTTCCATAAATATATAGAAAGATGGTTTTTCCCAAGATTTTGACTTCTTCTGAACAATTGATTTTACTTTTGAGATTTAAAATGGAGTAATTTTAGCTATCATTACACAGACCCACAGTCGATTGATCAAAATAAAATTATTTCTAAATTCAAATATAACCATACTTATTTGAGCAAGCGCAAATATAACTCAAATGATTTTTACTACAAAAATAACGCTAACTACATAATAAAATTGCAAATATAACCCTCCGGAGTATATGCATGCATTAACTGACTATTTCAGACCATTGACCGACCATAAATTATCAAAATGCCCTTTGGGCCAAATACAAAATTTTGAAAGACTGTTTTGCCCTGTCACTATTCTGTCACCACTGCCATTGCTCCATTACCTTTGTCGCTACTCCGCCGCAGTCGTGCCTCCGACGCAGCTACTCCACCTCTACCTCATCTGCTGCCACCACCTCCGTGGTAGCGGAATCTACCATGGTCTTTTAAGCTGGATTCACCCACTACACCCTGTGCAGACCATCGGATATCATCCCGGGACACGTGGCCACCTCCAAATTCCTCATCTTCTCATTGTTTGTACTCCTCAACGTCCCTCCCATCGTCATCTCCGTCACGCCACTCATCAAAACTCACGTCTCCATCGCCCAATCTACCGATCCTAGACCAGACCTAGCTCCAACCCTAAATTATTGGTATTCGCGAAGATAGACATAGACATCCCAAAGCTCATCATCACTTTCGTGCTCGATCCTAAATCCTTAGGTTGTGACGCATCCTTCGGATCCGACGTCTGTAGCCTGAAAACCCTGGTGTCATCGACGTCAAACCGGAGATCTTTCTGATTATCGTCCTCCATCACTTTTCCACCTCCACTCTTACACTTCCTCCTACTACTTCCACTTCTGCTAGCAAAAGCATTGTTCAATTCCAGAGGAATTCATTGTCAAAAGTAGGTAAGAGAAGGAAAAGAACGACGATGGAGAGAAGAAAGAAAAAGAGAAAAGAAAGGGAAGGAGAAAGGAGCAAGGAGCAAGGAGCAAGGAGCAAGGAGCAAGGAAAATTATGGCTTGGGGACATTATAGATATTTCTTTTTTTTTTGTTTTTTCAGAAAGGTAAAATAATTTTTCCACTAAACTTTAGCATAAATCTGCCGGAATGTGTACATTTGACTTACACTTACTATATAGGGTTATATTTAAAATTTTAATTATCAAAAGGTTATATTTACACTTATATGAATTAGATAGAGTTATATATGCATTTTTCTATGTATTAATTTTTGGGGAAGTTTGTCTAAGATCGTTTGACAGTTATTTAAGTCTATGAAAAACCCGCGTTCCTTAAATTTTGGGGGGGTGACTGTATTTGATTTAGAACTGATATATGTTTTAGAAACTCTCAAACAGTATAGGGACCACATCGTAAATAAATAAACAAACAAAGTGAAAATTACTCTTTCCTCATGTGTGTCCCTCTCCAGTGAAGATCTCAAACTCTCTCTTATCTAACAAAGTAAAAACCATTGATTTCAAAATTCACGAACATCAAAGAGTAAATACCCAAGCTGAAAAGTAAAATTGCAAAACCACATAATTAAGATTAACAAATCAACCAGGGATAAAATATATAAGACTTTATTATATTGCATTGATATTAATCAATGACACACCTCATCAATCATAAGGATTACAATATATAGGCATACAACAAAATCAAAGTCTAATATAAATAGGATTCTAAGTTTATAAGGAATTACCAGCTATAACTAATTCTATAAGGTAACTACCATTTATAACCTTCTACCATTTATAACCTTTCCTAAAAGGAAATGGTTTCTATTTCCTTAACATCCTCCCTCACGTTGGAGCATGATGACAAGAATGCCCAACTTGCAAAGAAGATTATGAAATTGCTAATCATTAAACTTCAGTAGAGGTAGAAGTAGCAGCAACAACAATAACATTAGCAACGGTAGAGCAGTATTCAACTTCATTAGTGGTAGTAGTAGCAGTAGAGTAGTATTCAACTTCAGTAAGAGCAGTATTTGTAGGAGACCATTCAAGGTAATTCTCTTGACCCTTCAGGATGGTGGGTGCAATAACCAAACCATATCCGTCAGAAGAGCCTGTGAAGTAGGGGTCAGTCGATAAACGACCAACAGGTATCGATATCTTAGGGCTAGATTGCAACTACAATTGTTTCAATAATGTCGAAATTACCTCATAGTCATTCATTTTATGAAATGCAATAGCCTCAAAACCAGCATTAGTACGGGCCTATTTTTCGGGATTACTTCCGGAGGCAGACATAGTACATAATCAGGTACGGATCAGCAGCAGGTGCAGCAACTGGCGGCGGATCGGATTGGCGGTGGTGCGTGAAGGGAACACGGCGGCACGTGAGCTTTGGGATCGGCGTGTGTGGCTTAACACACTGATCGATCAGATCTGGAGAGGTGGTGCACGGATTACCACGGCCAGACGGTGGCGGTGGTGATTGGCGAAACTGATTAGACAGCGGCGGCTGTGCGGCGGCGCGTGGATCAGCGCGGCTTGACGACGGCGGCTATGGCTTGGAAAGGCAGCAGAATATTTTCTTAGGATTTCAGTATTTTAGGCTCTGATACCATGATAAAATATAAAGGACTTTATTATGGTGCACTAATATTCATCAATGACACACATCATCAATCATGAGGATTACAATATATCAGCCTACAATAAACCAAAGTCTAATAAGAATAGGATTCTAAGTTTATAAGGAATTATCAACTATAACTAATTCTATAAGGAAAGTAATTCTAAGATAACTACCATTTATAACATGTCCTACAAGGAAGGGGTTTCTATTTCCTTTAACATATGAATTCCATATATATTCCAATCTAACTAGTTAGGTAACACCGCGCGATGTGCGGTGAGCTTGATAACAAATTACAGAAACACTATAGGAATGTTGCCACAATATAGGAATGTTAAAAGAGCTGTAATTGAAGCTACAAATACCAAGTTTACAAGTAATTGAAGCTCATAATTAACTCGAGCTATCAACTAAAGTAACGTATCATTCACATGTAGGAATAGGTAAAAATTTCACAGTAGAAGCTACTGATGACATTTTAATAAGCATTGTTTACATATTTGATTACATAATTAGAATATTCCAAACTGTAAACGCATGCATGTTACCTACGTGCTTTAGCGATCCAAGTTTACAAAAGAGATGTTACAAGGAAATGGATTCTTGCTGAATTTATCGTAACACACTACTAAAATCTTAATTTCTTAGGCTTAGAAATCATTTGCAGCAAAAGACATCTTGAAGATGCGACAAAAACTATTTACATATATGTAGGTTCGTGTTGGAGTCAGGCTAATTTTGGTTTCTATCTGTCTGCCCTTGATAGTTCAAGTTGGGAACTTTCAAGTTGGGAAAGAAGGTTCTTTTTCGCATTTGATCGAGGTGGTTAAAGGGGAAAAAAAAGAGAACAAATAAGGAAAGGGGTTTAAAGGAAGTTACCAGGAGTGAAAGATCTTCCTTTAATTTTTTGAAGGATGTTATTTTCAGGGATTTGCAGGATATTATGTTCAGAGCAGTTGCTGAGTCTTCTTCTTCTTCTTCTTGTTATGAAGTTAGGGAAAAAAGGTAAGTATATCTACGCAAATGTATTAATGTAATATATATATATATATATATATATATAATAAGATAAGAAGAATGAGTAGAAGAAACTGTGCAAAAAAGAGATGAAAGGAAAAAAATGAACCCAAAGTAGGGCTAACTATAGAGTGAACGGTACCTTTTCCATATTTTTTGGAAAGGGTATGGATGAAAAAAAGAACAGTGTCAGAGGGAAGTGACATGTGCTTTGTGCATAGTTTATTTATTTTAGTAGGAAAAATGATGAAAAATTATGGTCAACAAACAGTTTGAGGAGAAGGTGGAATAGTACTACATTGTACCTGATTTCACTGATGTGTTCATTGATGTGTTCCTGACATGTTTGACCCACTCCACTCGAACCCTCCACTCAAACCCTCTCCACTTGAACCATCTCCACTCAAACCATCTCCACTCAAACCTCTCAACTAGAACCCTTTCCACTCGAACCTCTCCACTTGAACCCTCTCCACTCGAGCCTCTCCACTCGAACCCCTCCACTTGAACCCTCTCCACTTGAACCCTCTCCACTCGAACCATCTCCACTCGAACCTCTCCACCTAAACCCTCTCCGCTTGAACCTCTCCACCTGAACCTCTCCACATGAACCCTCTCCACTCGAACCCTCTCCACTTGAACCATCTCCACTCGAACCCTTTCCACTCGAACCCTCTCCACTTAACACATCTCCACTCGAACCATCTCCACTCGAAACCTCTCCACTCGAACCCCCTCCACTCGAACCTCTCCACTTGAACCCTTTCCACTTTAACCATCTACACTTGAACCATCTACACTCAAACCACTCCACTTGAACCCTCTCCACTCGAAGCAACTCAACGGACGCATGCCATTTGAGCTACTTTATGGACGCAATCCAAACTATAAGCTTTTGCGAGTCTTCGAGTGTTTATGATATACCTCTTACATTCTAGATACCATGATAAGTTTGCATCAAGAAGTCGGCGATGTTTGTTTCTTGGTTATCCTGTCGGAAAGAAAGGTTATAGCCTTTTTACCTGGAATCCCGCATCATCTTCAACAGTCGGGATGTTAATTTTTTGAAGGATAGTTCCCGTATGCAGCAACTTTGACATTGGCCTCATCAGTGGATCCCAGCGGTGCCACCACCTCACCGTCGGTATCACTTCTGCCGCTGCCGGAGTTGCATGGCCAGTCGCATTGATGAGATGCTATGACTGAAGAACTCACTGCGCTTAAGCGCAATCAGACTTGGACTATGGCCCCTCTACCTCTGGATAAGAAGTCAATTGGTTGCAAATGCGTTTACCGGATGAAGTTTAAGTCAGATGGTACCATTAAGCATCATAAGGCGCGCCTAGTGGTTCTCGAGAATTGCCAAGTTGAAGGGGTCGACTATACTGAGACATTTTCTCTGGTTGCGAAGATGAGTTCAATTTGCCTATTTTTATCTTTTGTTGTGATTCTTGGTTGGGAACTACATCAAACGGATGTGCATAATGCTTTCTTGCATGGTGATCAGCGTGAAAAGGTTTTTATGCGACCCCCACCGAGCTATGTTGCACCCCCTGGTCAGGTATGTCACCTTTAGAAATATGTTTATGGTCTTCACCGGGCTCCTAGAAATTGGTTTTCCAAATTAGCACAGGCTTTACGAGCATTTGGATCTATTCAGAGTAAAGCAGATTATTCTCTGTTTGTTTTTTCCTGTGGATCAGTTTCTTTGCATGTTCTGGTTTATGTGGATGATTTGGTCATTGCCTAGCTCTTATGCGCTTATCTCTGAATTCAAGAAATACTTGAATTCTTGTTTCCGCATGAAAGATCTTGGTTTGCTTAACTATTTCTTGGGCATAGAGATTGTTAGAAAATCGGAGGGGATATTTCTTTCACAATAGAAATATGTCCCGGACATTTTATCTGATACAGGTTTATCTACCTCTAAACTGACTGACTTTCCGATGGAGCAGCAACACGATCTGGCGCATTTTGAGGGCCCGCTTTACCATGATCCTGAGCAGTACAGGCGAATGGTTGGGCGCCTGATATACCTTACCATCACACGTCCTGAGCTTAGTTACTCGGTTCACACACTTGCTCAATTCATGAACTCTTCTTGTGTTCCTCACTGGCAAGCTGTAGTTTGTGTGTTGCACTACTTGAAGAGCTATCCTGGACAAGGTTTATTTCTTTCTTCCCATAGTGCGTTACAGTTGACTGCTTACTGTGATTCTGATTGGGCTGCTTGCCCTATTACTCGGCGTTCTCTTTCCGGTTACTTTGTGATGATTGGTGATTTTTCGATTTCTTAGAAGACCAAGAAACAACCAACAGTTTCCCGGTCTTCTGCTGAAGCGGAGTATCGTGCTATGGTCGTTACCCGTTGTGAGTTGTTATGACTTAAGTCTTTACTAAAAGACTTAGGGGTTTCGCATACTACTCCTATGTGTTTGTTTTGTGACAGTCAATATGCTCTTCATATTGCAGCAAATCCAGTGTCCCATGAACGTACGAAGCATATTGAAGTTGATTGTCATTTTTTCTGGGATTTTGTGCAGCCTGGTCCTATAGTTACTCATCATATCCGCACTACAGATCAACCTATTAACTTGTTTACCAAATCACTCGGACGTAACCAGTTTCATTCATTACTTGGCAAGTTGGGCATTTCTGATCCTCACGCTCCAACTTGAGGGGGGGTGTTAAGGAATATAAATATTACTTGTAATTGTAATAAGATTATATTTTATTTTCCTAAATTGTATAGGTATTTTGTACTACTATATAATGTACCACGAGGTTTATTACCCTTATTTTTCTATAATCATGCATAAATCTCAACTTAAAACACATAAATATCATCATCAAAATAGATATATTGCATACATCTGTAATCATCAACAACCATGAAAAACACAACCAAAATGAGAAAACTCACACCAGTAATCTTGCATATATCTAAAACCATAAACAACAATCATAACAAAAATAACCAAAATGTAAAATTTTACCATCATTTATTTTGCAACAAATCTAAAGCCTAGGGTATAACAATAAATAACTCAAACGAGAACAATTGTGGCATGTATCTAAAACATCAATAACAATTACAACAAAAACACAACCCAAATAATATCGTTCACACCATTAATCTAGCATCAAATCTAATACTCATAACAAAGAACACAAACATAATTCGTGATAATCTTAATCTAATGCAAATAAAAATTAATAGCTAACAGTATGTTGTTTAATATTGAACTATAATTGTCAAAATCATTTGCTGAATTCATCTCCCAGCCTACTAAATTTCTTACTTCAAAATCATTTTCCTAGTTCAGTCATTCATACACAGTCTAAATCTTAAAATCTTTCCTAACCATGAGGATAAAATGATTTGGAAAACCTAATTCCAATGGTATTTTTTTCTCAAAAATCTGCATACGAGATTATCCTAATTGATTTTAGATTAATTAGGATTGATATTGTACATATATAGAACAGTCTAGGTTCGATGTAATCAGCTGATTGTACTCTATTTATTCCATCTATGATAGACACACCAAACATAGTGAATTACACTCTTTCATGGTATCAGACAGGTTTCAATTTTTTACTTCGTTCTGATCTTCCCCCATTTTTTGAAAAATCTTGAACCTTCCAAAAGCTTCCATGGCAGACAACCAGTTAAGTTATTCTAACCTTATTCATATGTTGCCGATCAAGCTAAATTCCGGAAACTATATGTTGTGGAAGTCGCAAGTTCAAGTGCTTCTCGAATCCGAAGGTTTCTTTGGCTTCTTGGATGGTTCAATTCCAAAGCCAACGATTGCAGTCAGGGGTGAATCCTCGGCTGCTGGTTCTTCTCAGACCAACGACGATGACGTCGCAAAATCCCAAGCCGCGTTCAACACTTGGGTGGCACAGGACAAATGGCTCCAAGCTTTGCTCCGGTCGTCGCTCACCGAGGAGGCCATGCTGAAGACCATTGGTTGGGCACAGTGATGGAGAGTGGAACTCTCTTGCAGCAGCGTTCGACAACGTCTAGGTGTCCCGCGAACTTCAACTCCGGGATGAGCTCCATACAATTCGGCGTGGCTCCTCGTTAGTAATGGATTTTCATTGCATATTCAAGGCTGTTCTTGATGGACTCGCAGCTATGGGCACTCCAGTTCCGCCCAGAGACCGTGTAATGATTTTCTTGCGAGGCCTTGGCACTAGATTCAGTGAATTCACGAGCGTCCATATGCCATTACCGGTGTACTCCGATGTGGTCGCACGAGCCCGCAGCCACGAAATCTTCACTCAGTCCTCTTCTGGCACGGGAACCGGTTCAAATTCCATTCCGGTAGCTTTTGCCACCTCGTATGCAGGTCCGTCCTGTGGCCAAGGTTTCTACTCGTGGATGAGTGACACCCACGCGCCGCCCTCGGGTGCGTTGACCACCACGTGCGGCCATGGGAGCAGTTCTGGTCGGACAGTTCGTTATTCAGGTTCTGGTCGCAGAAGACGTTGGAATCTAAAATGCCAAATTTGCCACAATTTCGGTCATACAGCTCACAGTGCTCCAGACTCTCGTCGGCATCTCGTCACTCGGAAACCGCCAATCTTGCTGAGGCCTTCCAGTCTTCTATCTCCCTTGAAGATTCAACCTCATATTGGTATCTGGACTCCAGCGCAACGAATCATATGGCTCCACTTCTTCTGGTATGGACAGTGTTGTCCCCTATTCTGGTAACCATTCTGTCACTGTTGCTAATGGCCGTTCTCTTCCTATTTCTCATATTGGACATCATCGGTTTTCTCATAATTTTTTGTTATCTGATGTGTTGGTGGTCCATGATATTACAAAAAAATCTGCTTTCCATTAGTAAACTGACTAAGGATATGAATGTTGTGATTTCTTTTAATGAGGATTCGTTTGTGATGCAGAACCGGTCCACAAAAGAGGTTGTGGGCCAAGGTCGATGTGATCGTGGCCTTTATGCGCTTGAGAAGGGTGGTGCTACTTTTGTTGCTCATGTTAAAACCAATAAACATAGAGCTTCTTTTGATGTTTGGCATGCTAGACTAGGGCATGCATCCATTTCAGTTATTTCCTTGTTAAATAAACTGAATCTTGTTGATGTGGTTTCTTTACCGCCTAAACCTACATTTTGTTCACCTTGTGAAATGGCGAAAGGAAAATGACTTTGTTTCGTGGACAATCCTAGACGGGCACAGGTTGTCCTCAATTTAGTGCACTGTGACTTGTGGGGCCCTATGTCTGTTTTATCTTATACTTGATTCTCTTATTATGCCTTTTTTGTTGACGATTTCTCGCGATTTACTTGGTATTATCCACTGGCAAGGAAATCAGATTTCTTTGAGACATTCTTGCAGTTTCAAAACTTGGTTGAAAACCAATTTTCTTATTCAATCAAGGTGTTTCAGAGTGACGGCGGTACAAAATTCACAAATGCACGCCTACGATCCCATTTTTCAAATAAAGGTATCCTTCATCAGATTTCTTGTCCATCCACACCGGAGCAGAATAGTAGGGCGGAACGTAAACACCGTCATGTTGCAGAGATAGGATTATCAATGCTTTTCTCCTCTGGCTTGCCGATATCGTACTGGGATGTTGCATTTGCCACAGTTACTTACACCATTAATAGGCTTCCCACCCCTGTTCTTCGTAATACCTCACCATATTCTCTTCTATATGGTCGCTATCCAGACTACTCAAACTTTCACCCATTCGGATGTCGGGTGTATCCTTTCATTTGGCCATTTGCTTCTCACAAACTGGCCCCTCGCAGCACTCCATGCATATTCGTGGGATATAGTGCTCGCCATAAAGGTTTTCGTTGTCTGGATCTAGTCTCTAAGAAGGTCTACCTCACTCGGCATGCCCGTTTCGAAGAGTTTTCTTTCCCATTCGTGAGTGATACTTCTCGCACTGCCCCAGAATCTCTGGATGTCTCAACGTTTATTGATTTTGATTTGGATGAGTTGTCTAGATCCCCTGCTACTCCTTTACCACCTACTCAGAATTTGTCTGGGTCACCAATCCCGACACCCATGTCTCCTTTGCAGCCATCCCAGGCTGATGTTCCACTACCTCCTCCATCGATTATGAGTCATCGTATGACCACTCGCTCTCATACAGGTAGTCGCACGGCAAAACAGTATCCAGACTATGTGATGTCGACTGGACCTCGAGGGTTTCGATCTGCCCTTAAAGATCCTCACTAGGTGGCCGCTATGGATGAAGAAATGGGTGCTCTTCGTCAGCAACATACTTGGGACCTTGTTCCACGCCCTACTGGTGTCAACATCGTTGGCTCCAAATGGGTTTATCGTCTCAAGCGTCACCGGGATGGTACCATTAATCGGTACAAGGCTCGACTTATTGCGCAGGGATATTCTCAGTTGCCAGGATTTGACTTCACCCACACTTTTAGTCTGGTCGTCAAGGCATCCACAGTCAGAATTATCTTATCCTTGGCCACTACTTTCTCTTGGCCCCTTCATCAGTTAGACGTTAAGAATGCATTTCTTAATGGTCTTCTTGATGCACCCGTCTACATGGAGCAACCGGCCGGTTAGATGAATCACGTTCATCCTGACTATGTTTGTTGTCTTCGCAAGGCTATATATGTTCTCAACAAGCTCCTCGGGCTTGGTTTCAGCGATTCAGCTCCTATTTATTTCATCTGGGATTCCGGTGCAGTTCTGCTAACACTTCCTTGTTTGTGTTCTCCCAGGGATCGAAGATTCTATATCTGCTAGTATATGTGGACGACATCATTCTAACCGGCAATGATCCTACTTTCATTCGTCAGTTCATCAGCCGCACTGATCGTGAGTTCGCCATTAAGGATCTTGGTACCCTTCACTATTTTTTAGGTTTGGAGGTCTCTCGATCTTCATCTGGACTTCTTTTGGGGCAGGCTAAGTATGCGATGGAGATACTTCAGCGTGCGGGCATGACAGATGATGTTCCTGTTTCCACACCTTTTGTTCCTAGCTTTCAGCTTCACAACACCTTGGGTTCTGAGTTCTCGAACCCCCAAGCTTTATCGCTCCCTGGTCGGTGCCTTGCAGTACTTGACCATCACTCGCCCTGATCTCTCCTATGCGGTCAACTCTGTTAGCCAGTTTCTCCAGTCGCCTCGAGAGGATCACTATCAGGCTGTCACTTACATCCTTCGGTATGTCCATGGAACGCTTCATCATGGTCTGTCTTTTCGACCATCTCCTAATGGTTTTTCCCTTCTAGGCTACTCCGATGCTGACTAGGCCCGTTGTCTCGAGACTCGGCATTCCACTTATGGCTATGCCATTTTTCTTAGGGGCAATCTTGTTTCTTGGAGTGCTAAGAAGAAACCGACCGTGTCTCGATCCAGTTGTGAGTCCAAGTATCGCGCTATGGCGAATACTGCTGCTGAACTTTCCTGGGTGTGTAATCTGCTTAAAGAGCTTCAGGTTTCCCTTTCGTCGTCGCCTCTCCTGCTTTGCGACAGCAGCAGTGCCATTTTTCTTGCTCAAAATCCGGTTGCACATAAACGGGCCAAGCACATAGACATCGACTACCACTTCATTCGTGAACTTGTTGCCTCTGGTAGGCTCCGTGTTAGTCATGTTCCATCCTCCTTACAAATTGCGGATATTTTCACTAAGGGTCTGTCTCGCAATCTTTTTGATCTGTTTCGTTCCAAGCTTTGCGTATCCTGTAGTCCTACACTTAGCTTGAGGGAGAGTGATAGAATAGATAGAATATCCTGATTGATTTTAGATTAATTAGGATTGATAATGTACATATATATAACAGTCTGGGTTTGATGTAATCAGCTGATTGTACTCTATTTATTCCATCTATGATAGACACACCAAACATGGTGAATTACACTCTTTCAAGACCTAAAAGAGATATTGTGCATTCCCTTAAATATCTCTGGTTTGAATTGTTTCAAACAAAAAAAGTCTAATGAATTGGAGACTGTTGAACAGACTCATCCCTTTCCATGATGTGCTTGAAGATTTCACATATAATTTACCATCAATATGATATTTTTGCAAACAAGAGTTTGAGAGTATCCATCACTCTTTTAACATTTGCACTGTTATCAAAGAAGTATGGGATAAAATTGGTAAAAATATTTGGCATAGATGCCCATTCTTTTGAATACTTATGAGACAAAATATTCCATTATTGCAATCTAAAATTGGAAATACTTGAATTCAATGATCTCATTGAGATCATTCCCTGTACATGCATCTAGTTTATTTGGTGTGCTAGAAACAATCTTTTTTTGACCAAATCAAACTGAATGTTGATCTTATATTATGAAAATATTGTTGCAATTGAATGACATATTGATTGGTTTTTGTATCAAATGTTTGTGGAATTTGACATTAGGGATATCCAGATTTTTCTTTTGCAAATCTAAGAAAAGATTTGAGATATAGTCCAATGGAAAGCTCCATTTCATTTCAAACTGAATTCAGATGGCTCTGTACTCAAAAATGGGCATGCGGGGATTGGTTTTATCACCAGAGATCATAATGGAAAGCTAATCTTATCAGCTGCAAAACAGATTCCCACTTGCAGCAGCCTACAAGCAGAGGTCAAAGCTCCTCAATACGGCCTGAAAGCGGCTTTCAATTTTGGGATCATACACATACAAATTGAGTACGACTCAGAAATATTGATGAAAATTGTGAGGAAGGAATTCAGAATTCCATGGAAATGCATTAACGACAGTTATCGAATCTGAGAAATTCTTCATCGGTTGGATTGCATTATTTCTCATATCTATAGAGAAGCCAACAATGTTGTAGATGCAAGCGCTAACAAGGTAAAGTCTTTCTTTGTTATTGCAGGTCTGCCTCAAGAAATAAAAGGGATGATCCACCTTGACTCGATTTTCTTTTCATATGTTAGGATTTCTTTGTTTTCATTACACGTTTTGGACATTATTGGATGTTTGTAATCTTCCCACGTCTTTATGTGAGCTTGAGAATCATGTATTGAAGAAGGATTCCAAGGCTTTATTAACAAAGGTAAGGTTTTATGTCCCCCTATTTTTTGCAACTTTTATTTTTTATTATTAATAAACGAGTAGAAATCTACCAAACCCCTCATCATAATTATGTGGTTTTTTTTTAAAGGACTATAATTGTCAAAACATGCTATCCTTCTAAACCATCACAAACACTATAAAAACTCTTCTAAAATAACTATTATCAAATAAGTTTGTCCTTCTTCACTTGACCTTGTCTATCTTTCGAACCTGATCCAACCTCATCCTTCACCCATCGCCTTGACTCAGTTCTAAGAGATCAAATGAAGGAGGAGAATGCAAAACATCATTATCGGCCGCTTTCTCCATTGATCTTTGACAAATACGTTAGAAATTTTCGAGTGACAACACAATCAATTTTGAACTATAGTTTTCCCATATAAGCTCTTTGACTGCTTAAGCCCCATAAAATCTTTTAATGCTTGAGGTACTGTGTGGACACTTTGGGAATTCCATAAATTCACTAGTATAAAAAATGGACTCACCCATCAGCTACAGCCTGCGAGATTTTATCAAACGGTTACGGCAGCTGAGCACCCCTTAAGCTTCATTTCGATTACTTTTTCATCCATACATTCGTGAGCAGAAAAGCCATGGCTTCACCAAATAACAAATCATAACATAGAAACAAGGATCACTCAGCTATGTAATTCACTCCAAAAAGGATCCCTATACTTTTAACCCTTAGACAGAGTGACGGCTTCATGACTCTGATAGACGGACTGAAGGACCTGAAATTTGACGCTAATGATAATCTCATACAAACTACAGGTGGTTCCATACCATTCTTTCAGGCAACGAGACTATTTATACCACCCAAAATTGTAGACGAGTAAAAGACAAATTAATGACCTGGTAGCTTGGTCACAAGCACATTTAAACAGAAGTCCATCTAGCTGCTAAAATCATCATTGTCAGTATCAGCAGCAGCTTGAGATGAGTTTCCAGAGATTCTAATTCTTTTGTTCATGTCCTTTGATGAGTTTTCATCTTCAGAATCAAGAATAATGGCAGACTCAATGGCAGTATTAACAGTAGGTCGTTGCCTCAGTCTCCGCTTTGTGGTTAAGCTCATGCCTTCTGATATATTCATATCAACAGTTCCAGCCAATCTCTCACCGTGACTTGAAGCAGTGTGTTTACAGGTAGACATGCTATTCAGATCCTGGGGGCTGTATTTTGACCTGTTTATGTTGCCAACTTCATTGTATTCCTCATTCAAACTATTAACATCATCGCTAATGTCAATAAAGCTAACATCCTCAGGTTCATCATCTGCATTACTGAAATGGTCGCTCTGAATGGACCCAGAGTCACTTGAATGACCAAGTTTGGAGCAACCTCTGTGTTCCTCTTCGAGCCTTTGGTCCTTAGCAATCTTCCTATGCCTAGAAACCACATGTAGGTATAACAATTCAGCAGGTATACCCAATGCCATTAACATAACCTAAACAGACAACTCTGAAACCAAAAATCAGGAAGAAAAAACCTGAAGAAAGTTGCATGCATTGTTACATGATCCCACAACATTCAAACTATACATGTGGCCAGGATCCAGAAAGCATAATGTGTTAGATAAGACACTTATCTGAAGTTGCAAGAGAGGAATGAAGATTCTTAAAAAAGTTATTCATCGGGGAAAAGATTAAGTAATCTATTGAATCATCAAGCAAGTCAGTCAAGAAGAGCAACCAAATATGATAACAAAAGATTATTCTAGCAAGAGTCGCAAAACTTACTGTGTCACTTTTATCGCCTCTTTGATTGCTTTGTCATATTCTTCTGCAGATTTCAGTCACAATTTCATTAGACTTCAGAGACCACCAAAGAAAATCTTATATATAGATAAGCAATACAAATGCGAGTAACTCTTCAATTACTGATTTTAGTCTGGGGAACAAAGGAAAAAGAATCTTGTAGCTAATCTTGACATGTTCTAAATTAACGTAATCACTTGTATGCTCCTGGTATTTTTAGACCTATATATTCCCAAACTAATGTAAATGTTAGACAAGAAACTTCATGCTCTATACCATATCTATAGCTGACAGGCTTCCTTGTACGTCCCGTGCGTGTTGTTGCTGAATTATGAAAAGCAGTGAGAAGCATTTCTTGTCTTCTCTGTCGTTTTAGCTGCACTTCTTTCTTCTGTAAACAAGGACTCAAACATCAGCACAACCGCTGACTTGGAACTTCTAAATTTTCTATACTGGTTAAAACAATTGATATGAAGTAGATTCAAGGCAGACTTTTGAAGGAATTCCAGGAATGGACCTTCTGAAGTCTTTGAAGAGCAGGAATAACATTTGCTTGTAAAGCCTCCGCAACAGCTACCTCCAGCTTAACTTTGCTAGATGAGAACTCATGCTACCAGTAGCAAGTAATAGAAAATTCAGTATCACTCTAAATGTTAACTGTAGTATACTTTGGTTTTACATAGTTTAATGCCTTACCACTACTTTCTGAAGCTCCTCAAAATTGGTGGCAAGTGTCTCCCACTGAGAAACGACACCTTGTGGATTGACCCTGCCTTTGACTGTTGACTTACGCCCAAACTTTTGAATTTCCTTGTACAATCTCTGACCAATATTTTCATTTCCATCATACCTATCATAAGAATATGTTATAGTTTTTGTCAGTAGCTGACAAGTTTTTACACATGTGATATTCGATACCAAGTACCTACCAGTACACAGTCCCTTTTCCATCTTCCCCAAGCTTCTCTTTTTGGAAAGTGGATAGCCCAGTTCCATTTTTGATATTTTCATTGACAAAAGCAACAAAATCCTCATGCTGTAACCACAGAGAAGATGTCATTTTTGACAGTTAGCTAAACTTATAGTTGCCAAAAGTAGTTCAGACATGAAAATTGCTGGAGATGATACTAAACCAGCAATTTAAAATCAAAATTTCCAAAACTAAATGAATGCATATCTTACACAGTACATCCCACCCCCAAATGCCCAAAGCCTATCAAGCCACCCCACAAAACAAAAACGAAACATTAACAAAAAAAATGAAGAAATTTTAGCTCAAACATGTATAAGAACAAGGCATAAAACAGAACAGGTCATACATCTGCTCGTATTTCACAAAGTGCTTTAAGAATATACAGGCGAACTGCTGGATCAAGTTCCTTGTACATGTTCATCTCTTCTCTGGAAAATTGTGACAGCATGACATGTAAGCCAATATAAAATTATACATAATTAAATAAATCCAAGCTTAAAGGGCAAATGATAAGGATCTGCATACCCTTTTGCAGCAGTCAAAGGGATATCACCTTCAGCAACCTACAAAAATCACCAGTATACTGAATAGTTGTTTAAAGACTCACGACAAATTTTGCAACATTCTACATTAAGTATGACCTACCCATGGCCACCATACTGCGAGTTTCTTAGACATTATGGACACCCAGCCATCGGGAACATTCAGCAACTTGCTGGATGGGACCACTCCCTGAAGAGAAACCAAAATGCCAGAAGATTAAGAAAAACTCAACTATTGTAAACCACTTACAAGGTCATAGTCACACTGAGGTGCCTAAGGAGTGCTTGGTGTGGTAGTTTTCTACTGCAAAAACACAATACAGTCATATTTTCGCACACTCATTTACACAAACCACAGGTCATACAACAGTCCTCATGTTCTACAGAGCACATAGGCAGTCGAAACTAGTCATAGAAAAGGTTGCGAGACCTTCAAAAGCGCGATGTGCAGCTGCGCAAGGAACTCATTCGGTACAATCAAACCAGTCTCAATTTCTTCAGCCGAAATCTTCATTTGGCACTGTATCACAGGCTCAAAAACCTGCACAGAAAGTCCATAAAAAAAACTCAAATCTTTAATGTGGAAAACTAGTTTCTTTTCGATCACGCTGACAAAACAAACAAAAACTAATACCAACCAAAAATAAAAAAGATAATCCAAAATATAGGTTTCTTAAAGCCAAATGGGAAGTGAATGAACGCGCCCATGCACAGAGAATCAGAGTCAGACACAAAACGTAAGTTGACGAAAGAAGAATGGATTTTTTCGGTGTTTAACTAAAAGAGGTTACATTACATTGAAGAAATTGAGGATGGAGGCTAACTCCCAGCGCTGCCGGAGGTTTTTCCTCTGAATGTCCATATCCGTCGGCGAGTCATCCTGTTTGTTCCCGGAAGAAATGCATGCTTTATCTTCTTCGGCGGGCCGGCGGGTTTCAGGCATTGTTTGTGGGAACTGGAGAGATGGAATGGTAGATTTTGGAAAGAGATGACAGAGGTGATGGTTGCCCGCTCGATGTAGAAGGGTTTGTTTTGTGGACGATGGAAATTGGTGATTTCCCGCCCAAACCCGTGTCCCTTTTTCCCCTTATTTTGGCCGATACTGTATATTCCTTGTTAAGGTTGGGACTACCGGACTAGAGATATCGAATCGATCTCTGACCCGGTCTGAATCGATTCGATCAAACTTAACACGAACTCGAACCTGATATGCAAAATCTTGATCCAAACCTAATTCAAACTGAGCTCAATATGAACCCGATCATGACCCCTAAAATATTGATCTGAACTCGAAATCCTGGCCCGCAAAATATTGACTCGAACCCGAACTGAACCGAATCGCACTCAACCAGATACTCAATTCTGACCTGATAATTTGGGCTCAAACCCTAACCCGACTCGACCCAATCTCAACCCGAAACTCAATTCTGACCTTATAATTGGGACCCGACAAAACCCAAAATCAACCTGAAACCCGATTCCTACCTAAGTAAAGCCTTTCTTAATTTTTTAAAAAATTAAATGCAGTCATAGCACCAATATATTATAACTTATACTGTGGCTAGCTATTTTCCCACCACAATTTTATCCGCAAAAACTACTATTATGGACATAGTCACTAGTATTAACACCGATATATGTCATTCAGCCAAAATCGGTGCTGAAAATTATTAAATTCAAACATTTTTTCTTCAGTGAACTGCTGCTGGATTTATTCATGGACACTGTTTTTTTGATTCATTTGCCAGATTGTCGGTGCCTATTAAATTCCTAACACCGGTATTGCTCTTCCAGCACTGACATAGCATTGCTTATATATCTTTTTCTAGTAGTGTAACCCAACCCGACCTGACCTGAGAAACATTACAGACCCGTCAGGACCTGACTTGACATTTACCCGATCCGACCCGACAAACAGACTTCAGCATTTTTCAACCTCAAATACATTTTGACCCGACTAAAAGACTTCGACCTATTTCAACTCGCACTTGTTTTGACCCGACCCAACCCAACCAGACCCAAAAAATAGACTTTGACTCATTTCAACTCGAACTTGTTTTGATACGACCCGACCCGACCCGACCCGACTCAACAAACATATTTCGACTCGTTTCAACCGCGAACTTGTTTGACCCGAACCCGAATCCAACCTGAATAATCAAATTGACAGCTCTAGTTGGGACGCTTCTTTTGTGAATTCGGTTTTGAAACACCATCTTTATATAAGTTTTAGAAAAGCTAGGATATAAAATCTTACAAGTTGGGATGGGTCAAATTGGGTTATAAGTTGACCTACCACTTTCCCCACACGCCAATATAATATATCATATCATTTTACTGCTAGTGGCAATAATCAAATATATATAAATATAACATTATTTCCTTTTTAAAAAACTATTCTTCCACACGTTGAAGCATAACTCTCACCTCGCCCCTATCGTAATCTTCATCGGTGAATCTTAAATTTTAAGATCCACAACGCTACCGCAGATTAGAACGTCCATCATCACAAATAAGAGGTTTGTTATTGCTATAAGAAGATTGAACAACATGAACTTGAAAAATTAAAAAAAAAATTGTAGATTATATTTGACAATCCAATCAATCGAGTATGAAACTTGTGTCAACTAGCAGGGATTATGTTGGACAATTCCTAAGTTTTGATTAATGACAGGGAGACGACGACCAACGTATAATTGAAAATAGTCAATGACGATTACCATTTAGCCATCATGCAATGGTTTGATTAACGGGTTACAACTTCTGTTTAATAGGGGTGTGGTTACAAAATTGAAAAACATCAAGCTTGGATGAATATTGTCTCTGGCAAGTGTTATGAACTCGAAACATAAGTTGGCAAGGTGGCGGCGACTTCCTATATATGCTCTGATATTGGAGTATGCATCAGAGATAACTTAAGTTGCATCTGAAACTGACTCCAAGTTGAAACTTGATGGTTTTTCATAATTTTAATCGTGCTTTGGGGGAGTTTCTTAAAATTGGAGTCAATGTTCTTGGATTTGGTTTAATAGAAAATGGACATTTGCTAAGAATTGGAGGTGAACAACACCTCAAGGTGACTTAAAATTTTTGAATTTTATTCCATCGATGAAGGTTTATCTTTATAGGTGAATGTGGGTGGGGTTTATGATTGACTTACAGAGATATCAACGAGAAAGGCGGCAAGATCATAGGCATTGAGCTTCAAGGCAGCTTCGGAGACGATAACCTTAGGCTTCTTAGGTTTCTTAGGTTTCTTAGGCTTCAGAGTATATGGATTTTGAACTTAAACATAGGAAACTCTGTCACCTTTATTCTTAATTAATAGAGCAAACCCTGAGATAGACGGCATGTTGACTTCAGTCAATATGAGCAACTACAGGAACTGCACCAATTGAAAGAAATAAAAACATACACACTAAAGATTAGAGTTTTAGTGAAATACAGATTCGAAAACTCTAACATTACAATCAGTGTAGAAATGGAGTAAAAATCATGAAAAATCTGCATGCACGGATAAAGAATGAGAACATGTTGACACAAACCTACCCACATAATCCTAAAACACTTAGAGATGTACAAGTGCAAAACCAAGATCCAGTTCTACTATCTATATCAGAAAAGGGCTTCTTTTAGTGTGGCTAACCATACTATAATTGCCAGGAAAACCTTTTGCATAGTCAAGGAAAAATTAAATTTCTTGATCCAACTAAACTATATATCTTTCTTTATAGAAAGGAAGAAACAAATAATCTAAACTAGTAGCACAATGGAAGACGAAGAAAGCTTACCTGTTTATCTAACTGTATCATAAGTTTGTATATTTCTTCCCAGATCACAAACCTAGTACATGAAAATAAGTAGGTTAGTTCACTAAAATTTGAACTATCTACTCCATATAAGTATCATGATATAGTTTGCAAGATTATACTACTTGGAAATTTGGTACCGAAGATGTGAAATCAATTACAAAAACGATCAAACAAAATTATAAATCAAGTTGATGAAAAATGAACAAATTACCGGTGAAATTTTGAAATACAAATGAAAAGGTAATTTCCACCTTTACTATATATATTTTCCAAAACCAAAGTCTTTATTTTCCTGGTAGGAGAGCAAAAAAGTTATGAGATTCAACACATATCAAATGACATCATCATCATGTAAAAAATATAAATTCAAAAGAATTGTTGTCAAAAAAGTACCTCGATGGCTTTCAAAATTTTATAAGTACCACTCTGAGCAATTGTTCCACAACAATCTACAAGCTCTTCATTTTTCATACCAGTACCAGTATCTGTAAAAACAGGAAAAAGAACAGCGGTAACTATGCGACATCTTAAACAATAAAAATCTAACAACAAATACACAAAGTTCATAATTTCATATGTTATAGTTATATTCTCATTCTCTGGATCAGGTTTAATACACATTTCCAGATCTCCGGCAACCCCCTAGAAGTCTATGGTTAGTACACTAAGAGTCTAAGAAAGCTCAACTTGTCAAGAGCATCAATATTCAATACTCATATAACTCTTCACTTGTCAACATCAAATTCTTAAACTCTGAGTGTTCATACCCCCCTCAGATTCAAAATCTCAACATCCTCAAACACACATAAATCAAGTATTCATCCTACAATACTCCAAATTCAAAATCCTCAAGAACTCAATTAGCAAAATGAATCAATCAACAAAAATAAAAAGCTCACCTCAGCCGAATACTCGCGGGTTTCACCCGATGCTTCATGACCGGTCTCCTTCTCAACCACCACAATTCCGCCATCACTCTTATCATAAAACTGCGGAACATCAGACCTCACTGCCACCTCATGGATAACTTGCATCGCCAACAACGCAGATGGCGTTTATCTAAAAGACAGGGCACACTCCCCTGCTACTGCTTCACTATCTTCATCTTCTGTCCCTCGTGAGAGACGGGGGAGTTGGCATCGTCGAAGTCTCTGCTGGAGAGATTATTGACCGATGCCGGGCCAGAGTTATCATCGTCACTCGTCAGACCTAGTACCATTGATTGATGTTGTTGCACCACCTTTTTTATGTTGAATTTCATCTCCTCTTGGTTCAGGGAAGATCGATTATTATTGTGGTGGGGAGAATTACGAACAGGCCGAGAAAGTGATTATTATTGTGGTGGGGAGAATTACGAACAGGCCGAGAAAGTGAAGAAGGAATTTAGGGATTACAAAAGAGTTGAAGAAATTGCACAAGAAAAGGACTAATATGGTAAAAAAGGAAATGGAAATAGAAGGGTTAGGAAAAAAATATTAAAATATACGACGAAAGACATTGTTCATTCCCAGGATCCACGCTTTTAAGATAAAAAGATTAAACAAAATATAAAGAAAATCATTCTGAACATAAATGACACACCAATATTTTTTAGCTAAAATATCTGGTAGTTTTTTTTTTGTGTGTGCGAAATGTATTTAAAATTCCATAATGAAATAGGTAAAAAGAAATCAATTCTAACATACAAAATGAGCCAAACGCAACATCTGTGGCTAAATAGCCTCACCACACACCTCACCACACACTTCCATAATCCCTTTCCATCAATAGTTGTATCACGAGCTATTCAAAAATTCATACATAATACCCATCCTTCTTAGATCTTGCCAGCTGACTTTTCCTTGAGCTTCTGCATCTTCAAGACCTTCTTCACGATCTTCTATTCTTCAACAAGGCAGGCCCTGATGATCCTTTCCCTCACAGCACTTCTACACAATACATCACCAGAAGCACGGTTGACAGCCTTTGGGTTCCTAGGTAGACTAGACCTCTTGTACTCTGTAGGTCTCAGGGGTGGCATCCCTTGGATGAATGTCATTCTTTCTAGTATCAAAGATCGGAGTTAGCTAAAAACTATTACATCGTAAGCACATACTACATAACTTACACTAAACAAAACTGTGAAAGCATAAATGTAGCTAAAGCAACCTCGGAAGCTAATGAGCACTTGCACGAAAACTTGCTATTCATCCTTTACATTACACAAGGAAGTTAAACAGTTAGATGAAACTCTAAACAGCTTTCCATCAGCTAATTTACAGCCAGCAAAGACACTTTCCACGAGCAACTTAGGCGTGCTGCTTTAGAGCAAAACTGGAGAGTTCTTGTTTGAGTATAACAAACTAATAGCAAACGAGGACTTACTCATATTTCCTGGCTAGAATCCTGAGCACATGAAGAGCCCAAAATACTTGCTGATTTTGCAAATTTAGTCTCACCCACTGCAAAAGACCAGGCCACTGCTCTGGGTAATCAGCATGAATCATTGTTTTCAGGCACTCGCCCAGCTGTGCTCTGCCAATGAAAAACAGTAGATCCAAGAATTATTGTCATTTCCGTAGTCCGAGGAAAAGAATACTAATTTCCATGAAACCAAAGCCATTTTACATATGATCTCACTCATTCCCCATGATTCTGGACAAATGAGAACTTAAAATGCAAACAAGGTTCATAATAAACAGCTTTCCATCAGCTAATTTACAGCCAGAAAAGACACTTTCCACGGAACTATAAGTAAGACTTAATAATTGAACTCTTTTGTTCAGTTCCCACTTTATCAAAAACTTAAACTGTATTAACAAACGGAGTAAAGAATTTTCAGAAGCGAGCCGGATCATCATAAGAAATATTAACAATCAATGTAAGCAACCTGCAGGTTCTCGGATGCAATAGATTGAACGGAAAAAAAAAAATCTAAAAACTGGGCTCTCGAATTCAATACAGTAAGAATAAAGAATGAAGATTAGGGTAAATATAAACAAACCTAACTCACAGAAAGGGTTCCGAAGATTCATAACAATCGACCAAAAGAAGTGATGAGGAGTATGAATGTTTACCTCTGTGAGCGCAGTTGGAGATAGCAATCGACCAAAGGCCATCAGACTCATCGGAGATTCGGAATACAGAGAGACGCAGGGGATGGACCAGTTTTCTTCCTGACCTTCGTCACCGTACCCTTGGCCTTCGTCGTTGACGATGAAATCCTTGCCCTCTTCCCGCCGTTTCGCCACCGGCGCCTCGTACTCGTCATTGACAACGGTGTCATATATCGTCATTGACAACAGAAGTTAATTTCAAAGCTTAAATAAGAACAGCCCATCTAATTTTATATAAAATTTACTTCAGATTATATATTTTTTATTAAATTAAACTAGTTTGGTTACATTGAGCTTGATAAAAATTTATAGAAATTCTATAAGAATGTTAAAAGACCTGTAATTTAAGCTATAAATGTACAAATTATACATGTAATTAAAGCGTGGAGATGACGAGAGGTGAAGGTTCAAGTGGAGCAGTTCGAGAGGTAGGGATTCGAGATGTGAAAGTTGCAGTGTAAGTTCGAGAGGTAGTTGGTTTGAGCGGAAGGTTGGGGAGGTATGAATTCGAGCAGTGAAGGTTCCATAGTAGGTTCGAGAGGTGGAGGTTCTATAAGACAATTCGAGAGGTGAAGGATAGGGGGTTCGAGAGGTACCTCTCGAATGGTTACCTCTCGAACCCATCCAATCAAACCCCTCCACCTGAAAGTTCACCTCTCAGAATGGCACCTCTCGAATGTTACCTCTCGAACCCATCTAACCGAACCCTTCCACCTGAAAGTTCACCTCTCTAACTGGTACGCCTCGAATGGGTACCTCTTGAAAGGGTAACTCTCGGATGGTACCTCTCGAATGACCACCTCTCGAATGGGTATTTATCGAACCCATCCACCTGAAAGTTCACATCTCGAATGGGTACCGCTCGAACCCATCCAGTCAAACCCCTCCACCTGAAAGTACACATCTCGAATGGGTACCTCTCGAATGGGTTACCTCCCGAACCCATCCTACCGAGCCCCTCCACCTGGAAGTTCACATCTCGAATGGAATCGCTCGAATTGGTACCTCTAGAACCCATCCAACGGAACCCCTCAAGCTGAAAGTTTACCTCTCGGATGCGTACCTCTCGAAAAAGTACCTCTCGAACCCATCCAATCGAACCCCTCCAACTGAAAGTTCACCTCTCGGAATGGTACCTCTCGAATTTGTACCTCTCGAACCCATCCAATCGACCCCCTCCACCTGAAAGTTTACGTCTCGAATGGGTACCTCCTGAAAGGGTAAATATCAGATGATATCTCTTGAATGACCACTTCTCGAAGGGGTACTTCTCAAACCCATCTAGTCGAACCCCTCCACCTGGAAGTTCATATATCAAATGGGTACCACTCGAACCCATCCAATCGAACCCCTCCACCTGAAAGTTCACGTCTCGAATGGGTATCTCTTGAATGGGTACCTCCTGAAAGTATAACTCTCGGATAGTATCTCTCGAATGACCACCTCTCGAAGGGGTACTTCTCGAACCCATCCAGTCGAACCCCTCCACCTGAAAGTTCACATCTTGAATGGATACATCTCGAACGGATACATCTCGAATGGGTACTGCTCGAACCCATCCAATCGAACCCCTTCACCTGAAAGTTCACATCTCGAATGGGGGCCTCTCGAATAGGTATGTCTTGAACTCATCCAATCGAATCTTTCCATCTGAAACTTCACATCTCGAATGGATACTTCTGGAGTGGGAACCTCTCGATTGGACACCTCTCGAATGGGTACCTCGCAAACCCATCCACCTGAAAGTTCACCTCTCAGAATGGTACCTCTCGAACCCATCCAATCGAACCCCTCCACCTGAAAGTTCACCTCTCGAATGGGTACCTTCTAAAAGGGAAACTCTTGGATGGTACCTCTCGAATTGCCAACTCTCGAACCCATCCTATCGAATAGGTACCACTTGAATGGCCACCTCTCGAACCCATCCATTCGAACCTCTCCACCTGAAAGTTCACATCTCGAATGGGTACCGCTCGAACCCATCCAATCGAACCCCTCCACCTGAAAGTTTACCTCTCGAATGGGGACCTCTCAAACACATCCAATCAAACCCCTCCACCTGAAAGTTCACCTCTCGGAATGGTACCTCTCAAACCCATCCAATCGAACCCCTCCACCTGAAAGTTCACGTTTCAAATTGGTACCTCTTGAATGGGTACCTCCTGAAAGGGTAACTCTCGGATGGTATCTCTCGAACGACCACCTCTTGAAGGGGTACTTATCGAACCCATCCAGTCGAACCCGTACACCTGGAAGTTCACATCTCGAATGGGTACCGCTCGAACCCATTCAATCGAACCCCTCCACCTGAAAGTTCACATCTCAAATGGGTACCTCTAAAACCCATCCAATGGAACCCCTCCACCTCTCGAACCTATCCAGTCAACTCCACCTGAAAGTTCACATCTCAAATGTGTACATCTTAAATGTGCACCTCTCGAATCCCTCCACCTGGAAGTTCACATCTCGAATGGGTATCTCTTGGAATGTTACCTCTCGAACCTATCCAATCGAACCCCTCCACCTGAAAGTTCACCTCTCGAATGGGTACCTCTCGAATGACCACCTCTCGAACCCATCTAGTCGAACCCCTCCACCTGAAAGTTCACATCTCGAATGTGTACATCTCGAATGTGTACCTCTCGAATCCCTCCACCTAGAAGTTCACAGCTCGAATGGGTACCTCTCAGAATGTGACCTCTTGAACCCATCCAATCGAAACCCTCCACCTGAATGATTACCTCTCGAATGGGTACCTCCATAAAGGGTAACTCTCGAATGGTACCTCTCGAATTGGCACCTCTTGAATTTGCACCTCTCGAACCCATCCTATCGAAAGGGTACCTCTCGAATGGCCACCTCTCGAACCTATCCAGTCAAACCCCTCCACCTGAAAATTCACATCTTGAAAGGGTATATCTCGAATGGGTACTGCTTGAGCCCATCCAATCGAACCCCTCCTCCTGAAAGTTCACCTCTTGAATAGATACATCTCGAATGGGTACCGCTCGAACCCATCCAATCGAACCCCTCCACCTGAAAGTTCGCATCTCGAATGGATGCATCTTGAAAGGGTACCGCTTGAACCCATCCAATCAAACCCCTCCACCTGAAAGTTCACATCTCGACATCTGAAACTTCATATCTCGAATGGGTACTTCTGGAGTGGGAACCTCTCGATTGGCCATCTCTCGAATGGGTACCTCGCGAACCCATCCACCTGAAAGTTCACCTCTCGGAATGGTACCTCTCGAATAGGTACATCTCGAACCCATCCAATCGAACCCCTCCACCTGAAAGTTCACCTCTCGAATGGGTACCTTCTGAAAGGGTAACTCTTAGATGGTACCTCTAGAATTGCCACTTCTCGAATAGGCACCTCTCGAACCCATCCTATCGACTGGGTACCACTTGAGTGGCCACCTCTCGAACCCATCCAGTCGAACCTCTCCACCTGAAAGTTCACATCTCGAATGGGTACCGCTCGAACCCATCCAATTGAACCTCTCCACCAGAAAGTTCACATCTCGAATGGGTACCTCTCGAATGGGTTACATCTCGAACCCAACATATCGAACCCCTCCACCTGGAAGTTCACATCTTGAATGTGTACCTCTCGAATGGAATCTCTCGAATTGGTACCTCTAGAACCCATCCAATGGAACCCCTCCAGCTGAAAGTTCAAATCTCAGATGCGTACCTCTCAAATGGGTACCTCTCGAACCCATCCAATCGAACCCCTCCAATCGAACCCCTCCACTTGAAAGTTCACCTCACAGAATGGTACCTCTCCAATTGGTACCTCTCGAACCCATCCAATCGAACGCCTCTACTTGAAAGTTCAAGTCTCGAATGGGTACCTCTTGAATGGGTACCTCCTGAAAGCGTAACTCTCAGATAGTATCTCTCGAATGACCACCTCTCTAAGGGGGTTATTCTCCAACCCATCCAGTCGAACCCCTCCACCTGGAAGTTCACCTCTCGAATGGGTACCGCTCGAACCCATCCAATCGAATTCCTCCACCTAAAAGTTCACATCTCGAATGAGTACCTCTTGAATCCCTCTACCTAAAACTTCACCTCTCGAATGACCACCTCTTGAATGGCCACCTCTCGAACCCATCCAGTCAAACCCCTCCACCTGAAAGTTCACATCTCGAATGTGTACATCTCGAATGTGTACCTCTCGAATCTCTCCACCTGGAAGTTCACATCTCGAATGTGTACCTCTCGAATACCTCTACCTGGAAGTTCACATATCAAATGGGTACCTCTCGGAATGTTACCTCTCGAACCCATCCAATCGAACCCCTCCAGCTGAAAGTTCACCTCTCAAATGGGTAACTCTCGAATGGGTACCTCCTTAAAGGGTAACTCTCGGATGGTACCTCTCGAATTGGCACCTCTCGAACTCATCCTATCGAATGGGTACCTCTTGAATGGCCACCTCTCAAACCCATCCAGTCGAACCTCTTCACCTGAAGGTTCACATCTCGAATGGGTACCGCTCGAACCCATCCAATGGAACCTCTCCTCCTGAATGTTCACATCTCGAATGGGTACCTTTTGAATAGGTACCTCTCGAACCCATCCAATCGAACCCTTCCATCAAAACTTCACCTCTCGAATAAGAACCTCTAGAATGACCACCTCTCGAATGGCCACCTCTTGAACCTATTCTATCAAACCCCTCCACCTGGAACTTCACATCTCAAATGGGCACTTCTGGTGTGGGAACCTCTCGATTGGGCACCTCGCGAACCCATCCACCTGAAAGTTCACCTCTCAAAATGGTACCTCTCGAATAGGTACCTCTTGAACCCATCCAATCAAACCCCTCCACCTGAAAGTTCACCTCTCGAATGGTTACCTTCTAAAAGGGTAACTCTTGGATGGTACCTCTCGAATTGGCACCTCTAAAATTGGCATTGAACCCATCCTATCAAATGGGTACCTCTCGAATGGCCACCTCTCGAACCCATCCAGTCGAACCCCTCCACCTGAAAGTTCACATCTCGAATGGGTACCGTTCGAACCTATCCAATCGAACCCCTCATCCTGAAAGTTCACCTCTCGAATCGATACATCTCGAATGGGTACCGCTTGAACCCGTTCAATTGAATCCCTTCACTTGAAAGTTAACATCTCGAATGTGTACTTCTCAATTGGTACCTCTGGAATGGGTACTTCTGGAATGGGTCAACGGAACCCCTCAATCTGAAACTTCACCTCTCGAATGGGTTCCTCTCGAGTGGGCATCTCTCGAATCGGTACCTCTCGAATCCATCCAATGCAACCACTCCACCTAAAATTTAACCTCTCGAATCCATCCAATGCAACCACTCCACCTAAAATTTAACCTCTCGAATGGGTTCATCTCGAATAGATATAACAAAACCCCTCCATCTGAAAATTCACGTCTCGAATGGGCACATCTCGAATGGGTTCCTCTCAAGTTGGCAGCTCTCGAATCGCTATCTCTTGAACCCATCCAATCAACCACTCCACTTGGAAGTTCACATCTCAAATGGGTTAATCTCGAATGGATCTAATGGAACCCCTCCAGCTGAAACTTTACCTCTCGAATGGGTAGCTATCGAATGGAACCTCTCGAATCGGTATTTCTAGAACACATTCAGAGGAACCCCTCCACCTGAAACTACACCTCTCGAATGGGTACTTCTCAAATGGGTCCAACGGAACCCCTCCATTTGAAACTTCACCTCTCGAGTGGGCACTTCTCGAATCAGTACCTCTCGATCCCATCCAATGGAACCACTCCACCTGAAACTTGATCTCTCGAATGGGTTAATCTCGACTGGATCTAACAAAACCCCTCCACTTGAAACTTCACCTCTCGGATGGGTACCTCTCGAATGGGTTTCTCGAGAGTGGGCACCTCTCGAATTGATATCTCTCAAACCCATCCAATCGAACCCTCCACCTGAAACTTTACCTCTCAAATAGGTTCATCTCGAATGGATATAATGGAACCCCTCCACCTGAAACTTCACCTCTCGAATGGGCACTTCTCGAATGGGTACCTCTCGAATGGGTTCCTCTCGAGTGGGCATCTCTTGAATTGGTACCTCTCAAACCCATCCAATCAAACCCCTCCACCTGGAAGTTCACATCTCGAATGGGTTAATCTTGAATGGATCTAACGGAACCCCTCAAGCTGAAACTTCACCTCTCGAATGGGTAGCTCTCGAATGGAACCTCTCGAATCGGTATTTCTATAAGACAGCCAATGGAACCCCTCTACCTAAAACTGAACCTCTCAAATGGGTTCATCTCGAATGGATCCAACGAAACCTCTCCATCTGATACTTTACCTCTCGAATGGAACCTCTTGAATCGGTATTTCTAGAACACATCCAAAGGAACCCCTCCACCTGAAACTACACCTCTTGAATGGGTACCTCTCGAATGGGTCTAATGGGACCCCTCCATCTGAAACTTTACCTCTCGAATAGGTTCCTCTCGAGTGGGAACCTCTCGAATTGGTACCTCTTGAACCCATCCAATGGAACCACTCTACCTGAAACTTAACCTCCCCAATGGGTTTATCTTGAGTGGATATAACGGAACCCCTCCACCTGAAACTTCACCTCTCGCACGGGTACCTCTCGAATGGGTTCCTCTCGAGTGGGGGACCTTTGGAATCGATACCTCTCGAACCCATCCAATCGAACCCCTCCACCTGGAAGTTCACACCTCGAAAGGGTTAATCCTGAATAGATCTAACGGAACCCGTCAATCTAAAACTTAGTTTCTCTCGAATGGAAGTTCTCGAATCGGTATTTCTAGAACACATCCGAAGGAACTCCTCCACCTGAAACTACACTTCTCGAATGGGTACCTCAACGGAACCCTTCCATCTGAAACTTCACCTCTCGAATAGGTACCTCTCGAATGGGTTCCTCTCCAGTGGGCACCTCTCGAATTGGTACCTCTCGAACCCATCAAATGGAACCACTCCACCTGAAACTTGACCTCTCGAATGGGTTAATCTCGAATGGATTTAACGGAACCTCTCAATATGAAACTTCAACTTTCGAATGGGTACCTCTCGAATGGGTTCCTCTCGAGTGGGTACCTCTCAAATTGGTACCTCTCGAACCCATCCAATGGAACCCCTCCACCTGAAACTTAACCTCTCAAACGGGTTAATCTCGAATGGATCTAACGAAACCCCTCCATCTAGAACTTAACCTCTCGAATGGGTACATCTCGAATGGATCCAATGGAATCCTTCCACATGAAACTTCACCTCTCGAATTGGTCATCTCGAATCGGTACCTCTCGAATAGGTACCTCTCAAATCGGTACCTCTCAAACACATCCAATGGAACCCCTCCACCTGAAACTACACTTTTCGAATGTGACCTCTCGAATCGATACATCTCGAATAGGTACCTCTCGAATGGATCGAATGGAACCCCTCCACCTCAAACTTCACCTCTCGAATGGGTACCTCTCAAACATGTCCAATGGAACCCCTCCACCTTAAACTTCATATCTCGAATAGAGACCTCTTGAATGGATCCAATGGAACCCTCTCGACCAGAACCTTTGCCACTTGAATGGGTACCTCTCGAACCCTTCTAATTGAACCCTCTCCAACTGAACCTTCACCTCTCGAATTGGCACCTCTCGAACCCCTCAATCTGAACCTTCACCTTTCGAATCGGTAACACTCGAATGGGCATCTCTCGAATCCATTCAATGGAACCTCTCCATTTGAACCTTCACCTCTAGAATGGGTGCTGCCTGAAAGGGTACCTCTCGAAGGGTACCTTCATCTGTTGAACTTCCCCGGGGATTTGTTAAATTTAAATATGATTAGTTTAAAATTTTATATCTATTATTTCATGCCGGTTAAACTTGAAATGTACAATATTTATGCCGGTTCAACTTTCAATGTATTATTTCATGGCGGTTGAATTTAAAACGCTGTTGTTGAAAAACTTGTGAAATTTTTTAAAAGTATACAAACGAGTAATGTATAATTCTGACGGTGATATAGTAATAATTCTGACATCTCTTAGGCATGCAATGCAAACACATTGAAAATATTTTATACAACAGAGCTGATAACAAATGAATTGTTACCGAATTGATCACCACACAGTACTACAACTTTAATTTATCAGCCTTAAAGGTTACTTGCACCGAAAGATATCTTAAATATGTGACAAAAGGTAACACCACAAAACAAAAGGTCACTTGAATTGAGAAACGATGCAACAAAATGTTTCTGTTGGAGTTAGCCTAATTTAGGTTTCTTCCCTTCTGCTTTTAATAGTTGAAAGTCCTCACTTTCAGATTGGGGGAAAAGGTTCTTTTTTTGCCTTTGGTGAAGGTGGTTCACAATCTGTAGAGTCTGTGATTGAAGGAGCATGCATTATATTTTTATTAGGAAGTAAGGATATGTAATGATAAGGTGGGAGTGTTATATCAGATTAAATGCAGTTGTACCTTAAATAGTAAGTTGTGTTGCAGCAGATGGAGTTTTAATCTCTAAATGTGATTGGTCATCACCTTTTTTGGGCAAATGAAGAGTTGAAACCTGGTCTTGCAAGCATTGCTTTTCAGCAAAATTAAACACAGTATATCTTGGGGTAAGCTGGTCACCCTTTAATTTGGAGATTTGAATTTGGACAACGTAGTCAACATTGTCAATGATAGAATGTCAATCTTCAATGTATTCCTACAAGTTTATCAATATAAAAACTACGTTATGTTTAAACCCAATGCATGGGTTTTCATTTTCTGGATTTAAAATAGATGGAGCAAAGCAAAATAATTATAGGAATGATAAATTAAAAGTCCTGATTCATATGTCAAAATAGAGGGTACTAACCTGCGTAACTCCATCAATAGCTTCCACTACTGTCAACCCCAATAATCTCTCGGTAGGTTTACCGAAGAAGGTAGCAGTGATAATACCACTGTCATTGATAAGACATGCTTCGAAGCGACACCTACGCAAATAACACATTCAGAATAAGAATAGGATTAATGTAGTAACTATGTAATATTTAAACAGACATATATTCTTAAGACATTAACAATATATAATGAAAGGAGTTGGTTGGTTTATAACCTTGGTTGAGCAAGCTACTTCTCTTGGCATAAATTGCAGGTGAATTCATAATGTAAGGAGGCACTTGTTAAATGAAAACATTTTACGCAAGCCATATAATAATAATTCTGAGTTATGTCCTTGAAATATATCTTCACCTCTGAAGTCACCATCTATTTATCAAGAAAATTGTTCAGTCACAATTAACGGCCAAACTAAAGAGAAAAACATGGTACCGAGAAAAAATGGGACATTATTTTTACCTTTTGAGTTTGTAGAATATAACCAACTGAAGTGTAGACAACATCTAAAGTTGTTGGTGGAATTTTTTTGCCAAGGATTGGTTAAAGCTAGTGATGGTATCCGTGATCTCCCTGTGGTGCTGTTTTTCCATGCAAAATTATTATAGCAATAAATGTAAGCATTGCTTTGAATATACCTATCATCATATCATATAAATGGGAAAAAAATAGTACCATTTTCTCAATTCCAAAGATTGACTGTCAGTGCCATTAATTAAAAGGGATGATATGTAATGTGTTGATACTTCTATCCCTGAATAAAGCAAAAGTGAAAATGTTAATAGAAGTTTTTTGATAATGAAATGGAGGTTAGATGACAAATTAAATATTAAATGTAATGGCACATTGGTTTTACAAATATATAATACCTTGAAAGGAATCAACCTTGAGTCGATAACAAATTAGTACTGGCAGGTCATCACAGTGGCTAGCAATTGTTTGCCTTCATTTTTGATAAATTCTTGCCACATAGTGCAAGTCAAAGCTTGTAATCTAAACATGGATGACAAACATTAAGGTAAATTTAAATGTAGAAGATAATTATATAATAATTTTGCAACAAAAACTTATTTTTCTTACTTCTCATCAATAAGAACAAAATTTTGAATTTTCTTAGACCCACTCGGTGTTTTGACAATGTGAATTGGGAGGCATTGAAAAACAACCCCTATAACATCTGTAATTTTATACCATTAGTAAAGACAAAATATGTTCAGATTTAAGATAAAGTGATGCATTGGGAAATGATTACCTATCAGTTCTCCAGGTTTATTGACATGTTCAGGGATTCTTTCAAATGGTACATAGGAATGTTGAGCTGAAATGAGATGGTCGGAATCAGGAATTTCTTCGATAACTGTTCTGGTGTCGATGATCCACTGCATTGCTATATCGCCCTTTTTATATCTGGGATCAATTTCTCTTATGTTTGCATTCGATATCTTGTACCTGTTATAAACCTGAATTATTTGGCTCATGGTTTCATATGCTTTGTTAAACATTATACCTTCCACTTTGGCTCCCTATATCATCAGTAAACCTATCAGTATGAGAAATAATGGTATTATAGACTATTATATATACAAAAAAAGACTTGATTACCTTTTCATCAGAAAAAATAAATTTTTGGACTTTTGTAGGACTCTTTTGGCTTTGAAGTATAGAGAATTTTTCATCGACTGTAACGACTCTGATCTAAGGGCGATCGGTATTGCATAGTTTATCAATGGCTTTTTCTGATGCCATAGTTCCTGCATCACATATAATGACATCTCTAACTGATTCAATGTTTCAGTAAAGATTTGAAGTATGAAAATTCAGAGTATAATACATGTATGTATTTACTTTTCAGATTCGATACTTGTACAACATTTACGTTGCTGGTGTTATTGTATGTTCCTAGAAATCAACAAAGGAGAACAACATTAGCATAATGTTTTGAAATTGTGTAATAACATTAAAAAGAGAAAGCAAATAAGGAAAGAGGATTAAAGGAAGTTACCAGGAGTGGAACATCTTCCTTTAAATCTTTTGAAGGACGTTATCTTTAGAGCAGCTGTAGGATGCTATGTTTAGAGCAGTTTCTGAGTCTTTTTCTTCTTCTTTTGTTGTTACCTGAGAAGATGATGATGATGATGGCGACGAAGGTAGGGAAGAAAGGTAAGTATATGCACACAAATGTATTATAAATAAATATATAATAATATTTTTAAATAAATAAATAAATATATATTCTTATATTATTATTATATTATAAAATATAATAAGAAAATAAGGAGATAAGAAGGAAGAGTATAGAAAATTGTGCAAATGATGAGTAGAAGGTGGAGTAAAGGTAAACCGTATCCGACATAACATTTTGGTGAATGAACAAACAGTTTTAAGAGGAGGTGGAAAAACAATAGACTCTACTTATGTATATATAAAATAGATAAAAAATAATAATATGATAAAGAGATAAGAGGGAAGAGTATAGGAAATTGTGCAAATGATGTGGAGAAGGTGGAACAGTACTACACTGTATCCGAGGAAAGATTCTTATAATAATAAGATAAGGAGATAAGGAGATAGGAAGGAAGAATATAGGAAATTGTGCAAATGATGAGGAAAAGATGGAACAGTACTACACTGTACCCAAGAAAAGATTCTGGTAAACAAATAGTTTTAAGACAAGGAGGAACAAGAATAGATTGTACTTATGTATATATAAAATAAAAATATATAAAATAAGAAGATAAGAAGGAAGAGTATAGGAAATTGTGCAAATAATGAGGAGAAGCTGGAACACGACAACACGGTAGCCGATGAAACATTCCGGTCAACAACCAGTTTTAAGAGATGGTGGAACAGTAATATACTGCACCTGATTTGGCTGATGTGTTGATTCAAGCATTGCTAACATGTTTGACCGACTCCAGTCAAATCTTCTCCATAAGGGGTGAAGCTTCCATTGGAGGTTTGATAGGTGAGGTTGGAGGGGTGAAGGTTGCATTGGAAGTTGGAGAGGTGAAGGTTCCATTGGAGATTCGAGTGGCGGTGATTGGAGTGGTACACCTGAAACATCAACTCTCGAATGAGTAACCTATCGAACGTCTCCATTGGAGAGAGAGAGAGAGAGTGCATATGGAGTTAGCTTCTCGAATAAGCACTTCTCGAACCTCTCAACTGGAACCCTTCCACTTAAACCCTCTCCAGCTAAATCTTCACCTCTCGAATCAGTGCCTGGCGTACCCCTCGAGTGGAACCCCTCAAATGTAACCTTCAGCACTTGAACTTTCAATTCTCGAACTAGTACCTCTCTAACCTTTCCAATTCAATCTGTCTAGCTTATCTTTCACCTCTCGAATCAGTATCACTTGAATCCCTCCACTGGAAACTCATCACCTGAACATTCACCTCTATAATCATTAGCTCTCGAACTCCTATAATGGAACCTTTCCACTTGAACCCTCTGCCTTTGTACGCTCACCTCTCGAATTAGTACCTCAAGAATGAATTCTCAACTTTTGAATTTCCACTGGAACTTTGACCGCTTGAACTCTAATGAAATGCTTAATACTCGAACCTTCCATTCAAACCCTCTGGCCTCAAAACTTAACTTTCGAACCTTCTATTCGAACCCTCTCGAGTCCAACCTTAACACTCAAACCTTCCACTCGAACCATTTTGACTCAAACCTCTTCACTCCAATGGAACCTGATTTGACTAATGTGTTTACTCAAGTGTTGCTGACATATTTGACCTACTCCAGTAGAACCCTCTCCGCTGGAGGTGAAAGAATTTGAAGATTGTATTACTACAATTGATTATCTGAAGAACTATTAAACACATACCTTTAATATAGGTCCAATGAGATATATATAACCATATCTTCATTGCATTATATTGGACAATAGTTTCTGAATCTGAAATCTGCACATCAACATTCACCGCACAGAAGCAAAACTTCATTTAAAAAAACACATGCCTTGTTTATAGGCAGAGAAATAATGAAAGCAAGATGCATAAATAATTTAGGCCTGAAGAATGTTTTTAAAGGAATTTATAGAAAATGAAATAAGGAAATACTTGCAAATTCAAAAATGAGGGAGCTCCAAAAAATCTACCAAATCCAAAAGGAGAAGACAAAATCAACTAGTATATTGCAAAATATGCAACAGAAAAGGCAAAGTGTTGCAGATCCAAAACGGGGAGCACGAGATGAGCAAAAATAGAATAACTACCACTCTTCAAAAATCTCCTGGTAAACTATATTTTTAGTTTTATTATTTAGTCATGCGCCCTCAAATGTCGGAGGTCTCAAAAGAACCTTGACAGATTCAGAGGTTTTTACTCGGGATAAAGCAACATACAACTGACCATGGGAAAACACGGGATGTTCTAAATATAGTCCAAAAAAATCTAATGTCTGGCCTTGGGACTTATTGATTGTCATAGCAAAACATAGTCTCATTGGGAATTGAAATCTTTTAAATGGGAGGGAGGTTTTGCTACTTTGGTCACAAATAATTGGTATTCTAGGAATAAAGACTTGTTTGCCATTATAAAGCCCAAAAGATATCTTAGCCCTAATGGTTGATTGACACAACTCACAACAAATTAATCGAGTTCCGTTACACAGTCCCTTGGTTGGATTTAAATTACATATGAGTATGATATGACAATTTGGTTTTAACACTAATTTATGGGGTGGGAGACCTTTTGGATTAAGTGTATTAAGAAAATCCTCATGATCACTCTGATTGTTTTCACCCATAGTTCTATCTGTACTAATATATAATCTTGGGGTGCCAGGAAAAGCATCAATCAAAAAGTTATTTATGCTGTAAACAACAACATTTGTTGCAACCAAAACACACCTTCCTATCATATCAATTGGATTTACTGCATATGCAGCTAAATCTGTGAACACACATTGAATAAACCTGTAAACAATTAAAATATTGTCAATGCCTCCATTAATAATCCATTCATTATGTAGAAAACTTGTGCAAAAAGGATAAAACTGTCTTACTTTTGGATGGATGCTTCTTTCCCCAATATATAGGATAACAATGTGAGCTGGCAATTCGATCTCCTCATTGCAGTCAATATGCTCTGTCCCTTCACCTATGAATAGTAAAAAAGAGCAAAATTGAGGATCATTTAAGGCCCTCATGTTTTGTTGAAGATGGAACTTTTCCAATTTTGGCCACAAATGAGAATATACAATGGATGCTTGAACTGTTCCATCTCTTGATGCACCTGGTATAACAGGTAGAGTCTGCCTAAAATATCCTCCTAAAAGAACAACCTTACCACCAAATGGAGTATCGGTATCCATGAGATCTTTTAGTAACATATCCAAAGCTTCTAACGATTGACGTTTTGCCATTGTGGCCTCATCCCAAATAATCAACTTAGCTTCTATTATTAACTTTGCTAAACCACACTGCTTGCTCTATTGACAAAATTTGGTGTCGAAACAATCAAATGGCAACTTGAAACGGGAATGTACAGTCCTTCCTCCAGGAAACACAGAGGCAGCTACTCCAGAAGATGCAACAGCTAGTGCAATATGACCTTTAGACCGCAATGTCGCAAGCAAAGCTCTATACAAAAATGTTTTTCCTGTACCACCAGGTCCGTCAATAAAGAAATATTTTCCACTGTTGGCCATAAAACTTTGCATGATCCGATCATATGCCAGCCTTTCCTCACCATTTAATAGACCGGGTAGTAGTAATTCTTCATCAGAAATTCGAATACTCCTCTCACTGACTACTTCACGTGTTAAAACTTCATCAGCTGGTACACCAACAATACTATCCATCAAACCATAATGTTCAATATCCTTACCCATTTCAAACAAAAATCCATTTATAATATTCAAAACCTTTGTATTTATAAAGGCTTCAGTGAGATAGGGGTGTGTTGCTGATTTTTCTGAAAATCTGAACATAGTTCATCTCTGAACCTGAACCATAATTCCTTTGGATCCTCGGGCGAGCAAAATACCAGCAAAATAGCAAATAAATATCTCAAAGTTGATGGCTTCTCGAATGAACAAGCTTCCTGTAGGGCATCTTCAATATACGTATCTGAAGTCAACAAACCATATGCAATTGCGGCTTCTCTATAAGTATTGTATTTACTTCCTTGCACACTCTTCAAGTTTTCAAAGGATGTTGGTGATCTAACATGAGATAGAAAAAGCCTTAAGTAATAGCATTCACCTTCTGCGGGCCCACTGCAACCAGCCTACCGATAACATTCCTGGATTTTCTCTTCGCCCAAGTCCTATTCGATGTTGACCACACAAAGTGTTCTGGAAATTCTTTATATAAAAGCTTCAGTTCTTTTGCATCGGGGTCACATGCATTCATTTTAAAGAAAAATGTAAGCATAGTTCTACTAAGAAACTCATTTGCAGTAATCGACTCAAGAGCGGCATTCTTATGAAATGTAATATATTGCTGACCTGGTAAGTGGACTTGAAGAGAGTAAATAGTAGGCTGCATATGGTTTAATTTAAAACCATACATTCTCCAAGTTGCTTCAGATGGGCCAATCCAACGGCCATCTTGAAACAATTTGATTTCATAAATAATTGTATCCTGTCCACCACCCTGTAATGTAAAGCCAACTCGGTCATTGCCCTTAAAGATATACTTGTGAACATACTTGATGAGATGAATAGTTGAGAAAATATCCACATTTATATGACACTCATATATCGCAGATAAGTATTTATTATAGCCAACAAACTAGTTATTTCTCAGAGCATGTTTTTTATGGTAACTGTTCTACCATTGTCTCTCCTTCTATATAATGGATCACCATCCTCTGTATGACATGTTGACTATGTAAATGGTTTAGGGAATCCAAATTTACACTTACCGTTCCTCATGTAAGGGCTTTTAGGATTCAATCTACCACATGGTTCATGCATCATATTTTTGCTGACAATATAAAAAAGATATGATTCATTGTTTGGATCCGGAGCTCGACACAAACAATTTTATCATAAGCATCCAGTCCCAAAGGTTTACAACCAAGTTTTAGTATGATTAACATGTGGCAGTGAAGCAGACCAAAGATTGCACAATACCAAAAATCTCCTTACGAATAATGTCATCCTTCAGCTCATAAACTTTAGCGCGAAAAACTCTTGCATGTAAATATGGCCTATCATTTGCAGTTTCACCAAAATGAAGGTTTTCTTGAATCTCTGCCCAATAGGGATTACAAGTCATGGTCAAAAATATATCAGGCTTACCAAATTTCTGAACAATGGCCATGCCATCAAGATACCTACGATACATATCTCTAGGAACACCTATAAATGAAGCTGGAAGTACCACTCGACGACCAAGTGTGAAGCCCTCTGCTAAACCAGCATTCATACCATCAATAAGACCCTGCGCCATTTCAGTTCGGAACTGCCCCTGTTTGTCCCTAAAAAATTCCAACCGACTGGTTTCGATTTTAATGTAAGCATCAACAACAAACTGTTGTAAGAGGCGTCCAACATGTAGAACCATCGATTCATCATCTGACCTCATTTGTAATTTATAGCAGTAGTACTCCCTTGAAGTAAATCCATCCTTGTTTTTTCCCCATCCCTGACAACTGTAAGGAAAGTAAAACATAAACATGTAGTAGTGTAATTTGTCAAAAAATAAAAACAATACAACTATTGAATTTAAAAGTTGATTACAGACCTTTACTCTCAGAATCTATTAGTGATTGAGGACAATCAAAGACCATCATTTCACCTCCAGACTGTTCACATACCATATGCCTCTTCCTAATCCTTTTAATATTCAAGTGCCAACCGGATTGGCCCCTCGGAAAAATTAAAGGATATTGCATTGGATCGTAACATCCATAATAATGTTTGATATTATAAGTTTTACCATTAGCGTTGTAGACTTGAACGGGTATAGTCCTCACCGTGTATTCCTCGAACGGCTCAACAAATATTCTACCAACCTGTAACACCGTTGGAATGTTGTATCATCTCTGATCAAGTTTTGGGTATGCACTTAGAACAATAGTCTTCGTCTCAATGCTGCCAATATTTTCAAGTGCTTAAAGAACCGACAATACGGATTATCTCTCAATATATCCATCAACAATTTCATCGTTGCCTCATCAAATTTGTCACCACAGTCAGACCTCATTCTCTTTTCCAACTCAAAGTCCGTGTCAAACAAATACAGCTGAACACCAGCAGGTTCAGCTCCCTCAGAACCTTTCAAAGGTTTCAGGTAGTGATACATTTTACCATGAACTTTGAAGGTATAAATTCCGCCGGCATTAGCAGTTAAGTTATGATAATAACCTTCACTCAAAGTTGTAAATTCTAGGTTATTATTTTAGGTCCGAACACTCTTCCTAAAATGGATAGACTGCGGTGTGATGCCAACAAAAAGAGCTCTTAATTGGTCTGGCATTGGCACAGATGGAAAGTAAATTTCCCCTCCAGAAATACAGAATAGATTTGACTCTCCCTTAAATATCTTTGCCTTGCAATGAACACAATCGGCCATTATAGGTAATGTCCGTGCAGAGGTGGGAATATCATCTCCCAGAGTAATATTTTTATACTTTCTCTTTTTCAGTGGACCTAAATGGAAAACAATTACTACAAATAACCACCATCCAGTTAAACCTGATCTAATGTCATTGTTTTGCTGCAATTGTTGATTCTGTAAAGATACAATTTAATTTATTGATCACACATATAAATAGCAGCTATTTTACTAAAGAGTATCACATTTGGATATCAACCATTTAATTACATGTAAATTTCGACGTAGAACTAAAATAGATATCTAATAAAGATCAAAGTAGCACCGATGATAAACCAAAAAGAACAAACCTGCAGAAGTAAAAGGTAAATTTCCATCCCTTTTGCTATGAAGAATAGCAAAACTGATAATTGGCAAATGAGTATGAGAAGAGGAACACCCTGCTTGGTGAACATGACCAGAAATATCAACTGGAGAATTTCCTTGTGAGAAAGCATCGCGAGAAGAAAAAGAATTATATGTTGCAGGTTGGAATACACAGTAAAGAAAATGCTACATCTGTTGAGAAAGAACGATGAATGATACACAAATATATATAGACCTGCAAAGCTGGTGTTAGCGAAATGGACATATGAAGAAGAGGATACTGCGTGGTGACCATGAGCATAAATATCAACTGAAATATTTCTTCGCGAAAATGCAACAGAATTGGAAAATGAACCATATGCTGCACGCAATAATGCATAGTAAGTATCTACCAAGAAAACATAGAGAAAGGGATATACTAATTGTTGTGAATCAATTTAACTATATATAATAGCCAAGCAAGTTTGACATTGACCAAATAATGCCACAGATACAAATCAAAATCTCTGACAAAACATAATGCTGCAAAGGTAGGTAGAAAGGAATATAATGAATATGTAAACATGAACTAACCCCTACATCGAGCTCGCAGATTCCGAATTTACTGAACACTCAAATCATTTGACTCTATGATTAATAAATCATCATGAGAAGCCACCGATCCTGCTGGCTCTGCATTTTCATAACTACTGTTATCCATCAAATTCCTCGATAGGAATGCACCATCAGTGGATAATTGGCCAGAAGAAGATGTTTGTGGTTTCCTCTTTGAACCTGCATTCCATGAACTGAAACCAATAAATTCAAACAGCCGATTATATAAACAGAAGAAGATAAATAAATACAGTTTAAAATTGTACACACAAACCTGCCACCGGCTATTGATGGGATGTTTGAGATGACCGTCTTAGTGCAGCTTGCTCTTTTTTTTGTTGGAGCATTCGTAATTTTTTTCCGCTAGAGATCTGACCATAAACCTTTCTTCTCTTAGAAATTTTATGGTTGATAGCCGATGGATCTCCTGCAACCTATTCAATTTAAGCCCCCATAGAAAAAAATTTAGTAAACCAAAACACCCCCTATACAATGACCATTCACTAAAATAATAGAAAGTGGAGCTCACAAGGGAAGCAGGCAGTGTCAAAATTATAACAGTAATTATGACACTTGTGTTCAAACTGGGGGAAAAATATTACGACCAAAAACACATACCAATAGCATTTACCATTGAACCCTCCACTGACTTAAAAGAATGCTTTAAAGCATCATGTTCTCTTCTCTGCTGCAACAATTCTCCCTTTTCCTCAGGTGATAATTCAGCATAAGCCTTCCTCCTCTTAGCATTTCTATCTAATCGATCAACAGCCTCCATCGGTATGTTTTTAGGTTTTATAACAAAAAAAATCTTAATGCTATATAAACTTGGCCAAAGACCCAAAATTCAAAAACCCACAAGCATTTACCAGGAAAAGAACAAAGAACACGATTTCAGAACAACACAATTCCAAATTCTGAGAAAAGAGTTTGGATTAGGGGAAAAAAGGGGGAACAATGTTTATAATATTTGCTTTCTGCATAGTTTATTTATTCGTTGAGGGGAACAATGTCACCGGGAATGCGTACCTCTCGAATGGGTCCCTCTTGAATGCGTACCTCTTGAATGAATCCAATGGAACCCCTTCACCTGAAACTTAACCTCTCGAATAGATACCTCTCGAACTCATCCAATGGAACCCTTTCACATGGAACTTCACTTGTCGAATGGGTACCTCTCGAACCCATCCAAAACCTCTCCACCTGAACATTAACCTCTTGAATCGGGGAATAGGTACCTCTCGAACCCATCCAATGGAAACCCTCTACCTGAAACTTCACCTCTCGAATGGTTACATCTCGAATGGATCCAATGGAACCCCTCCACCTGAAAGTACACCTCTCGAATAGGTACCTCTTGAATGGGTACCTCTCAAACACATCCAATGGAACCCCTCCACCTGAAACTACACCTCTCGAATGAGACCTCTCGAATCGGAACCTCTCGAATATGTACCTCTCGAATAGATCGAATGGAACCCCTCCACCTTAAACTTCACCTCTCGAATGGGTACCTCTCGAACACGTCTAGTAGAAACCCTCCACCTTAAACTTCATATCTCAAATGGGTACCTCTCAAATGGATCCAATGGAACCCCTCCACCTGAAACTTAACCACTCAAATAGGTACCTCTCGCACCCATCCAATGGAACCCCTCTATTTGGAACTTCACCTCTCGAATGGGGACATGTTAAATGGATCCAATGAAACCCCTCCACATGAAACTTCACCTCTCGAATTGGTCCTCTCAAATCGGTACCTCTCGAATAGGTACCTCTCAAATTGGTACCTCTCGAACACGTCCAATGGACCTCTCCACCTGAAACTACACTTATTGAATGGGACCTCTCGAATCGTTACATTTCGAATAGGTACCTCTCGAATGGATCAAATGGAACCTCTCTACCTCAAACTTCACCTCTCGAATGGGTACCTCTCGAACATGTCCAATGGAACCCCTCCACCTGAAACTTACCCTCTTGAATAGGTACCTCTCGAACCCATCCAATGGAACCCCTCCACCTACAACTTCACCTCTCGAATGGGTACCTCTTGAACATATCCAATGGAACCTCTCCACCTGAACATTCACCTCTCGAATCGGGACCTCTCAAATGGGGCCTCTCGGATCGGTACCTGTAGAACCCATCCAATGGATCCCCTCTACCTGAATGGGTACCTCTCGAATCGGGACCTCTCAAAAGGGTACCTCGCGAATGGGGCCTCTCGAATCGGTACCTGTAGAACCCATCCAGTGGAACCCCTCCGCCTGATTGGGTACCTCTCGAATGGGTACCTCTTGAATGAGACCTCTCGAATGGATCCAATGGAACCCCTCCACCTGAAACTTAACCTCTCAAATATGTACCTCTCAAATGGGACCTCTCGAATTAATCCAATGGAACCTCCACCCGAAACTACACATCTTGAATAGGTACCACTCAAATGGGTACCTCTCGAATGGGTACATCTCGAATGGATACAATGGAACCCCTCCATCTGAAAGTACACCTCTCGAATGAGACCTCTCGAATTGGTACCTCTCGAATGGGTACTCCTCGAACACGTCTAACGGAACCCCTTCACCTTGAAATTCACCGCTCGAATGGGTACCCCTCCAAGGCCTCCACTGGAACCCTCACATCTCGAAGCTTCTAGTGGCCAAAACGACGTTATTTGGGGCAGCCACCTGGCATCACCTGTAGACGCACATGGCGGTGCCGCAACTTTTGAAAAATGGGATGCACAAAATGACAAAAGTGGTGGCCAAAATGACATCATTTTGGGTGGCCACTTGAGAGCACATGCAAGGGCACACGTTCGGCTTGCCTACAAAATAACCACTATGCCCCTGACCACGGTTGACACAAGCGGGCGATTTCGATGTATTTCTTTTATATAGTAACCAGAGTAAGAGGGAATTTTGGTAATCTTTTATAATTCCGACCAAAATGTCTTTGACAAAAAGGCCAAACGGGTTTAAGGTTATTTTGGCACTTTTAAAACCCTTTCGAAACTTTTTTACTTGTATTTATATATACTAAGTCACGTAAGTGTTTACTATTGATTAGTTAAAGTCAACTTAATTACTATAGTTTATATATAGAAAATCAAGTAAGTGTGACCGTTGATAAGTTAGTTCAACCCTTAATTATTAGTGCTAATATATTGAAAGTCAAGAAATGATTGATTGTTAATTAGTTATAGTCAACTTAGTAATCAGTGATTATATATAGAAAGTCAAATAAGGTTGACTGTTGGTTAGTTAAAATCAAAAATTTTATATGAAAGATTTATTAGTGTTTATAAAAAAGTCAAGTAAGGGTAATAATTGATTAGTAAAAGTCAAACGTTATATTCGTGTGTATATATAGAAAGTCAAGTAAGAGTGGATTGTTAATTAGTTATAGTCAACTTAGTTATTAGTGTTTATATATATAAAGTCAAGTAAGGGTTGATCGTTGGTTGGTTAAAGTCAACTTAACTATTAGTTTTTATGTACAGAAAGTCAAGTAAGGGCTGACCGTTGATTAGTTATTAGTGTTTATATATACTAAGACATTGAATGGGCTACCGTTGATTAGTTCAAGTGAACTTTGTTATTAGTGTTTATATATAGAAGGTCAAGTAATGGTTGACAATTGATTAATTGAAGTTAACTTAGTTATAAGTGTTTATATACACCAAGACAATTAAGGGGTTCCCGTTGATAAGGTAAAGTCAAATATTTTCATCCGTATTTATATATATACAAAGTCAAGTAAGAGTTGAATGTTGATTAGTTAAATTTATCTTAGTTATTAGTGTTTTTATATAAAAGGTCAAGTAAGGGTTGGCTGTTGATTAATAAAAGCCAAGTAAGGGTTGACTGTTGATTAATAAAAGTCAATTAAGGGTTGATCGTTGATTAATAAAATTCAACTTAGTTATTAGTGTTTATATATAGAAAATCAAGTAAGAGAGTTAACCGTTGCTTAGTTAAAGTCAACTAGAAAGTCAATTAGGGGTTGGCTATTGTTTAGTTAAAGTTAGTTCTTAGTGTTTATATTTAGAAATTCCAATAATGGTTGACCGTTGTTGGTTAAAGTGAATCCTTAGTTATTAGTTTTTATATATAGAAAGTCAAGTAAGGGCTGACTGTTGATTAATCAAAGTCAAATATTTTTATTGATATTTATATATACCAAGTTACGTAAGGGTTGGCCGTTGATTAGTTAAATCCAAACATTTTATTCTTATTTATACATACAATGTTAAGTAAGGGTCGATCGTTGATTAGTTAAAGTCAACTAAGTTATTAGTGTTTACATGTAAAAACTCAAATAAGGGTTAATTATTGATTAGTTAAAGTCAACCATTTTTATTTGTATATATATATATACTAATTCAATTAAGGGTTGAACGTTAATTAGTTAATGTCAAACATTTTTAATCGTATTTATATATATTAGGTCAATGAAGACTTGACCGGTGATTAATTTGAGTCAACTTAGTTATTAGTTAAAATCAACAAAAGAAATGAACAATTTTGAAAGTTAAGAAAAGTTTTTTTAGCTTGGAACGGCTGTGTCCAGACCATGAAATTTTTGGCAAAATGTTTTGAACTTTTTGGCAAAAGTTTTAACATTTTTTTGGCTGGAATATTGAATTTTTAAAAAAATTTGCACCAATTTTTTTTGGAAATCGGTAGAACTTCCTCTTTGGCACTGGATTGGAAATTGGTGCTCAAATGTGAATATTTAACACCGGTTTCTCAAAAAATCGAAATTGAGAAAAAATAAATCGATGTCAAAATTTACTAATCACCGGTTTGGGACCCGTTTTTATCAAACCGGTGCTTGGTTATCAACGGTTTTTAAAAAACCAATGTTAAAATAAATTCAACTGGTGCCTTATCAATTTGTTCACCGATTTTCAAAAACAGGTGCCAACATACCGGTGCTATAGGAGAGTATATGCGGTAATGTATGGGTTGACCGTTGATTAACTAAGTCAACTTAGTCATCAATATTTATACATAAAAGCCAAGTACAGGTTTACCGCTGATTAGTTAACGTAAACTTTGTTAGCAGTGTTTATATATAAAAAGTAAAGCGACCAGTTAAAGTCAAACATTTTTATTATTGTTTATATATAGAAATTCAAGTAATGGTTGATCGTTGATTAGTTGTAATCAACTTAGTTATCAGTGTTTATATATACAAAGTTAAGTAATGTTTAACCGATAAATGATAATTAACTAAAATCAACTAAGATATTAATATTTATATATGGAAAGTCAAGTAAGGTTTGACTGATGATTAGTTAAAGTCAAATTAGTTATTAGTGTTTATATATAGAAAGTCAAGTAATGGTTGACCATTGATTATTTAAAGTCAACCTAAAAAATAGTGTTTTTTGAAAGTTAAATACTGGTTTACACTGATTAGTGTTTATATATATAAAGTAAAGTACGTGTTGAAACGAAATTTAAAGGCATAGAAAATGTAGTGATAACATTCCCACCAAAAGTTTGGTGAGTGACCGTAACTTTGGTCACTAAATACTAATTTGGTGACCATTTTATATTTCGCCATCTCCACTGGTCACCAAGGATAGGTAGATTGCTTAACTCTTATGCCCAACACCTTTCCATGACCAATTTACTGACCACAATTTCACTTTGTCACTTAAAGTTTGTTAGTGACCAAAACATAGTGACCAAAACATGTAAGTCATTAATACGATCATTAGTGACCAAATAATTTGTAGTCACCGAAATTCCGTCACGAAAGCCCTTTTTTCTTGTAGTGCCTGTCACATGTCTTCACCAAGTTTAAATTATTCAATGCCGATTTCAGTCGATGTATCTATGAAGGGGAAGTTGAAGAAGACTTTCTGTCTAATTGGGCAGACTTGCTTGAAAATTATGATCATAAGGAGGAGAAATGAATGCAAACACTAGTTCAAAAAACAAAAAAACAAAAGAGAAATAGGCTCAGGTTTATGGAGTCAACACCTTTGTGCAGGTATTATTAATTTTCTTTTTAATTTTGTTCTTCCTGGAGTATTCAACATTTTAACTTCCTTGTGCAGGCATGGCTAGTACATAACACAGTGAAAGTATGAACAATTATTTCAAGAAGTATTTTAAAAGAAAACAGATTCTTGTAGAGTTCATGAAGAAATTCGATAAAGCAATATCACATCGTCGCCGAAAATAATCAGATGTAAAGTTGAAGTCAAGTCAAAGCGAACCAAATTTAATATCAAAGTGGGTAGTCGAATGATTAGTACAAAAATTTTACACGAGAAAGATGTTTTTTCTCTTCCAGGCAGAGTTAAATGTTTGTCAATGCAATTAATCAATCAGAATGTGATGATAGTCCAATAGTCCCATATGATGCGGAGTGTTTTCATACTAGAAGAGTTCGTCGAGGTTAGTTTACATGCTGAACCAACACAGCTAGGTGTTCGTGCCAAATGTTTGACCTCACTGGTATGCCTTGCGCTCACATGTTGAAAGCGTGGAAGATGAACAATGTGAAAGATGTCCCCACAGAGTATTTTTTGACGAGGTGGAGTAAAGCTGAAAATCCCAACATCATTATCAGTGCAAGTGGATATACTACGGAAGTAGATATTAATTTTCCGATGTCTGAGTGGTTCAGTGAGTTGTCACATATGGCTCAAACTCTAGTTACCCTTGGTTTATTAACATGTGAATTAGGTAACTTAGAGGGGATTGAAGCGAGCAATCGATGAGGTGGAAGCCTGTAGGAAAACCATTTTAGAAAATATTGTTGACTCTACGAATGCAAATACCGAAGATCCAAGTTTGTTGTTCAAGAAAATAGTGTAGATCAACTTCTTGATAATATTATAGTGCTTGCTCCTCCACAAAAGAAGTCGAAGGGGGAATTTGAAGGGCGAATCAAGGAATTCTATGATAAAATGAAAAGGAATGGAGCACGTCAAAGGAAGATAATAACAACTTTCACAATAATGTTTTCTTGTTTATTTAAACTACAAACTTACTTCTTATATTTTAACATAGTTTTAATTATGTCTTTTAGGTAAGAAAGGATGAGATGGTGTTGGAGAGATTGAAAGAAGCATTCAATCCACTAAACCTCAACCAAGAAATAAAGGCGAAGGTCATATTTATATATGAAATTTAGTACGTTAAATATTTAGTTTCAGTAGAACACTATTGCATTATTTCAGGCATGAAAGGAAAATAAGATGTTGCAAATAAAGCTGATATTTGCAATGGAACAATTTTCATAGAGAACCCTTCAATCCAAAATGATGAGGTCACAATCATCTCAAAACACAATAACAAAATAACTGAAGGTACATAATTAATATTTTTTATATTATTTTTGTGCTGAAATTTATGAAGATAGTTAAGTTTATGAAGATGTTAACTCATTTTCAGGTGGAGAGGAAGGAAGCTCTAGCATCATTGCAACTGGGACCGATGCGAAAGAATATCAGTGTTTACTGCTCCAATTCTAAAGAGTGATGGTTACCCCTTAGATTTCATTAAGATACCAACAATTTGCTTGACGATCAGTGCACTATGAAAATGTTGATGTGATTTGGTATGAGTTCTAAGGATTCTGCATTATTAATAGAAATGCACTTTAAAGCCATTCTTCTTATTTGGATATGATCTTGTGATGTACATTGTTTATTTTTTTTATTCTTTCTACGGAGAATTAAGGTGTTCATGAAACTAATTGGAAAAGAATAACGATCATTTTTTACCTGGTTTAACGTTTGGCCACATGCTACTACCACTGTCAATTTAATGACCTGATATTTGCTTCAAATTTGTCGTTCATTGGGAGTTCTTTGATACTAGTTTATTATGTATTTTAACATATATTTGGTGGCAAAGCATGAGGTACCATGAACATCGTATCCTTAGGAGTATTTTGTGACATGACATGTATTGCCTTATTTTATGCATTATTGTGCATTATTGTACAATAATGGTGCCATACATAAAACCCAGGACCGGTACAAACAAAGGGTGTGTGCAAAATCAGTGCTGGTACAGAGTTCCAGCCATGGAACAGTGTAGTTGGCGACAAAAAAATGGAGGGAAACTAACAGCACTGCTACAAATATTTGTGCCGGTGCCTCTGATAAAAGCTGGCACCGGAATGCATAGAACCGGTGCCTAGAAAATGGGGCCCAGATGGGAGGAGGATAATTATTTTGTGTCTTCAGCACCGGTTTAAACCGGTGAAAATATGAAACTGGTGCTGAAAAAAGTCAAGTTAGCGGCTATTTTTTCCTGAAAAATAGAGAGTGTGCAATGTCCCATATAGGGCACCAATTTTTGTTCACGCAACATCGGTATTTGAAATGGTGCTGTCTACTTAGAATAAATTATCTGAATTAGCTCTCGGGTTAGGGAAAGGGTTTTAAAAAACCAGGATTAGCAGCCATAAACTGCTTTACCTTTTCATGGCACCTGTTTTTGACATGTCAGCACCGGTTTTAATACCGGTGCTGTATACTTAGAATAAATTTCCCCAGTTTTCTCTCTGGTAGGGAGAAAGCGCCAAGAAATTAATTCAAAGCAACCTACGGCTCCTGCTTTTTCTATTTCTGGCACCATTTTATTAGCTCCATACCGGTGCTAATTATTTTAGGCTGCAATAACAAATACATATCGACGGGGGCTTCTTCTTATATTTCTAATTCTTGGAGAGGAAATCTAACTCATCTTTCACATCACTTCATACTTCTAAGCTCTGTAAAGGAATAACGTGAGTTCTCTTCAAACATTGCTCTTCATTCTACAAAATTATGTATCATGAACCCAAGATTTTGGTAAAATAACAACCATGTTAGATGTTAATTAGTTCACTTTGCTCTCCAACTTTGTTAGATGTTGCAAGCATGTTCACTTAGTTTATGTGTAATAACCACATGTATCTCTATCTAGGATTTGATTGACTCCCACTGAGGGTTTGTTGATGTTCATTAAAACTATTATTCTATAGGTTTTTATTATGCATGGAAGGTGTTTGTTGAAATGTCTGAGTGGACGTTATAGGATATGGAACCAATAATTCCCTACAAGAGGTCACACAATGCATCCCCTTCCTCTCCGGAGATGCAATCCAATATTCAACAAAAGGAGAAGAGGTTCATTTCAGAGCAGAAAAAGTTAATTGGACAAGCGTACAGAACAAGGCGACATTTTCTAGAGAGAGGAGCTGAAAATGCTCCCTCCTTTGAAGAAACTATATGAGCACTTGGGTGGAAGAAATTGTGTGACACACCTCTAGTGTTCAACCTCAGCATAGTGAGTGAGTTCTATGCTAATTTATGGAGTGGTCATAGGTGGGATGAGGCGTTCTGTCGTGGGAAAATGGTGAAATTGACCGATGAATCCATAAACAATTTGTACGGGTTGCCACCTATTCCCCCAAGGAGGATGAATTTCTTGCATTCCACTACAGACCGACAAGGGTTGGGATTTTGACAATCCCACAGGACGGGAGATCGTGAAGACGGTAACTTATATCGTGAAGGTCGCAATCACATCATAACCACTTATATCCTGAAGCTTCGGAACCTCAAGTGCAACATCAATACGAGCATGTTCTTCAGAAACAGACATCGTGCAAACTCAGGTACGGATGAATGGAAAACCAGATCGGTGGCACCAAATCGGATCAGGAGCGACGGCGCGTGGACGAAACGCGACGATACGTGGATTTTGAGAACGATGACTGGGACTTAAAGCATAGACCGATCGGGTTTGGGACGACAGCTAACAGATCACCACATCCAGACGGTGGCGACGGCGATTGTCGAGGAGCGAAACGACGAGCGGACGATAGCAGCTGTGCGGTGGCGCGTGAGTACCATGCGCGGCTTGACGGCGGCGGCGATGGCTCGATTGTAGCAGCAATTTTTTTAGGGTTTCAGGATTTTAGGCTCTGATACCATGTAGAAAATAAGAGTAATAATTTGTGTTTTGTATTCATGATCTCATGATTATATAGTGGTACAGAATACCTATACAAGATATGAAAAGGTAATGGAATATAATTACAATCACAAGTAATAATTTAATTCCTTAATATATTGGTTCACCTCCACTTAATACCATGATACATTGAAATTTAACACATATCGTCTTGGGGTTGGTATACTGAGCACATACCATGCCATCAGAAAAAAAAACTCAGGAATCATCAAATTAGGTACTGTTAGGCTCTGTTTATCGGTGACCGCAACAATATGGTCACCATTTTTGGGTAATAAAAAAATGGAAAATGGCTACAGGACGGCCCAACCACGCACAAGAAGAGGGCCAAAATTGACTCAAAAAAGTGGGAGAGGCCAAACGTGGTTATTGCTACGTGTTGTAATTTAATTTGTTGAAAATATACCAAATTTAATCATTTTATATCCATATCTACATATCTGATTTTTTAAATTTCTTTTTAAATATTTTTGTAATAAAAATAATTTTAAAAATTTACATTTTTCATTCTCTATAAATAGAGATCAATATTGTCATAATTCAATGCACAACTCAATGTTTCTCTTCTCCCTATTTTGAAAAAAACTATCTCCATTTTTGCATTTAGTGTTAATCCTTTATCAATAGGAATAACACAAACACTATTTTCTTCCATGGATCAAAACAATTCCAATTTCTTTCTTCTTTCCGAAGACAATTTTAATTCACAAGAAAATTCAATAGATTCAAAAATAATTTGATAGATTCAATAGATTAAAATTTTATGGAATAGATTCGAAAATAATAATCAATAAATTTTATTAATAAATAAAATAATAATCAATTCGAAAACAATAATCAATAAATAAAATTTTATTTATTAAATATTACAACATGTAATTAATAATCAATAATTTAGAATATAATATTTAGATTTAGAATCAAAATAATAATTAAAGAATTGAAGTTTTTGGTTGGGTTGGGTCAATAATAAACCTTTAAAAAAATTGAATTAGTTGGATGTGAGTTTGGGTAGGTGGACGAGGGATATAGTATTTAATTAAAATACTCTATTTTAATTGATCTGAACTCGGAAGCACTGTGTTTACCGGTAAACGTGAAACTGGGATTTTGCTTCTCTAAGAGCAGAAACAGGGCAAGTAAACATAAAAGAGAGGAGAATGAAAGGCTGAGTTGAACAAGGCACCCAGAAAAAAAAGGGTGTAAATGAAATTGGTCTGGGGAAGGGGTTCACCTGAGAACCTGAGTGTCCTGTAGAGTCCTAGGAAGCCCAATCAGAAGCTAAAATGGTGAAGTACAATCCGCCTAGTCCCAAGAAGAACACCACCACCGCCCATGGCGTCACCGGAAAATCGGCCTTGTTCTGCACAACAGCTGCTGCTGCTCCGCCGCCGCCCATGAATCTTTCAGAGGAAATGATGGGAAATTGTTGAATTCTTCAAAAGTTACATGTGGGGGTATATACAGCTCAATGTGAAAGATTTGGGTAAAACCCTTTTTGTTTCGATCGCTTTTGGGTAACCCTTTTTGGATGTTCAACACTCTTGGATCATCTAACAGCTCCTTGGCAAGTGCAGATGTCGTCTGAAAATATCAGGTTGGAGAACAGAAGAAGAGTTGATCTGTTCCTATTTAGTACTTCCCGAAAGGAAATTTCCATGTCCAACAAGTACAAAAACTGAAGTAGTAATTCTGTCATCTATGCGTCCGGAAATTTCCCAATCACAGGTACCTGTCCTCATCCTGCCACTCTATTATTTTATTTCAGGTTGCTTCCCTTTTTGTCTGCTGCTAACATTTTCATTCTCATGTTTAAATACCGCCACCTCCTGCATTGGCACCTAAACTAACACATTGCACCTTTTTCTCACACCGTGACCATGTGGATCAATCTAGTACTCCTAGTTTTCCTACTTCATGGCGGAGGCGCTGCTTTTGGCTTCGACGCTCCATCAAATCGTATGGTGAGGGTCAAACTCAAGAAACGCCCTCTTGCGCTTCACAGCTTGCATGCTGGCAGGATTTATGCCCGGCATTCTACCAATTTCAGTTTCAACTCCAACTCTTCTGTTGAAGAAAATGTTCTGTATTTGAAAAATTACCTGGATACACAATTCTATGGTGAAGTTAGCATTGGCACACCACCTCAAAACTTTGATGTTATCTTTGATACCGGCAGTTCCAATCTTTGGGTTCCATCTTCCAAGTGCTTCCTTTCTGTGAGTTTTTTTATTCTCTAACATCATTTCCACACACACACAAACAACTTTCATCACATTGCCATTTCCTTGCAGATGGCATGCTACGTGCACTCGAAGTACAGATCAAAGCTATCACATACTTACACAGAAATCGGTAAAATCAAATCTCTTACTCCCTCTGCATTCCATCCTTCAGACTATAATCACGCAAACATCACTTTTGTTGTATAGGACAACCTTGTAAGATTCCTTTTGGCTCGGGCTCCATATACGGATTCTTTAGCAGAGATAGCGCGGTACTTGGAAATGTGACCATTAAGGAACAGGTGTGACTTATCTTTCTTTTGCACTCATTCCATGAGTAATTTTGTTTTTCATTATGATAACTTTGTGTCCATCAGGTTTTCACTGAGGCGACATGGGAAGGATTGTTCACATTTTTACTTGCACAGTTCGATGGCATACTTGGACTTGGATTTCAGGACATCTCTGTTGGTCAATCTGCTCCAGTTTGGTATGCTACATCTCATACTATCCCACATTCTTGTTCTGGTGTTTACCGTAATGCAGTGTTCACATCGTCAGGAAAGGACCTACGGTTTTCTGTTTTGGCATCAACTCATTACCACTATAAAGAAAGAAATGAAGAGCACTCTTTGGTGTCAGCACTTATTACCTAGCAAAATATTGGTAGATAACTAAGAAGAATATAGGCAGAACTAATTAAACTTTTTGTGTGATCCCTAGAAGCCTTGTTTACATGTAGTGTTGTGGGCTTCAATATATACTTATTGATCAAGTCCACTTCAGGTAAAGGACTGCACAATCTCTACTAAGTGTCATCAGCATTAGACATAAGTATGTGTGAATGTTGCAAATAAGAATGAGTTGTTATTTTTTCGGCATTCATGCTTCATTTGTTTGAAAACTTGAACTCTCCAACCTTTGCAGGTCTAATATGGTGCAACAAGGCATCTTCAGCCTGGAAATGTTCTCTCTTTGGCTAAATACAGATCCTAAGTCAAATATGGGAGGTGAGATTCTCTTTGGAGGTGTTGACTGGTCACGCTTCAGAGGTCGTCATGTTTATGTTCCGATCACTCAATCTGGTTACTGGCAGGTAAACCATGCCAAAGAGTCGTTCATGTTTAATGGCTTGCTGATGACTGATGTAGCCTGGGGTTGACTTTTGAATTCTTATGGGAAATTAACCATAGATTTCTCTAATCTTGCAGATCGAGGTTGGAGATGTATTTATTGGAAACAATTCAACAGGTAAATACCTTTTGATGTCATGCATCCATTAGTTACTTGGGATCTGGAAGACTTATAGGATGAGGCTTGGGATCATACATTTATTTGAATCAATCATTGTTTCATCTGCATGACTTTTATGTAGATACCCCGATGTCTTGCATGATGCCCTAAAATGATGTATTTGGGGGATGGGTGGGGGGGGGGGGGGGGGGGAGCGAACCTTCTGATATTTTATGGGAAAAGGCAACTAATTTCTAGACTGACGCAAATTCTGATGACTTCAGTTTGCCCGAGGATGACCTTATTGATCACATAGGTGAAACCTTTCTCGACATAAAAACAAAGGAAACTTGGATGCCTAGACTCATTACTGAAGAATGGAAAATTAGGAAGTATTAAAAGAGCATGTGATGTGAAGGGATTTTGGAGGATGACATGCATAGTGTTGCTCGTGTATTTAAGTTAGAAAAGCACATTTTGGAATGCATGAGTAGTTTGGAATTACAAAAGCTTGGTAAATCTTCAACAAAAAAATTGTATAAATGTGTTTCCTTCAGTACCTGTTGGTTTATCAACACCATTGTAAAACACAATAGCAGTTTTGCATGCTGTCAGAAATGCTTGATCTGCACTGGCAATTTGATCATCTATGACCATTATTTTTGGGGCGAGTTATAATTTCAATACTTAGGAAAACATACCTTACAATTCTAGTTGCTATCAAGTAGTTAGTTGTGTGAATTGTATTATCATGCATAATTTTTAATACCTGGCTGAAGATGATTTTTTTTTTGTTTTTCCTGTTGCAATTCAGTTCTGTGCCAGGATGGCTGTGCTGCCATTGTGGATTCAGGGACAACATTCATAGCTGGTCCAACTGTATTTAGTCCGAGAATTTTACTCTTTTGATCCGCACTTGAAGCATTATGCTTGTCGTCCATATTTATTAGTTTCATTGCAGGCTGTCTTGACCCAAATAAACCATGCTATTGGAGCTCAAGGGGTAGTCAGCTTGGAATGCAAGACAGTTGTTTCCTCATATGGGGAACTGATATGGCAAAGGTTACTATCCGGAGTAAGATTTCACGCACCTATTTCCTTAGCATTAGGTTCTCTTAAAGGTTAATCTTTTCTTCTGTTTTAGTTTAGTCTAATTTTAATGTGAAATACTAATCATGCATTTTGCTTATATGGCCCTACAGCTTCATCCTAAGAAAACATGTGCTCGTATCGGCCTCTGTTTGGCTTCTAGCCCTCTCAGGTCAGACTCTTCAACACTTAGTCACTGGACTACTTTCAACTTGGAGATTGTCACGATTCTGATTTCATTTTTGACCTATTTCTGACACTGAATTTGTGGTCAGTAGTCTGAAGTTGGAAGAGCATATTGTAGGGGAAAATGCTTTATGTCCAATCTGTGAGATGGTAGTGTTCTGGATGCAAGTAGAACTAAGGAAAAAGAAAACCAAGGAAAATGTTTTCAAATACATTAATGAGGTACACATTTTTCTCTTCAGCCAATGGTTGTTTTTATGAGCATCATTTTTAGGGGGTACTGATATTATCTTTTGTGCTTAAATGAAGTTGTGTGACAAGTTTCCAAATCCAAATGGTCGAGCTTTTATCGACTGCAACAGTGTTGCTACTCTGCCTCATATATTTTTCACAATTGGGAACAGAACCTTCCCCCTTTCTCCGCATCAGGTATCTGGAACAAAACATGCCAATGCATCGATGAATGTGTTAATATCATAACTTGCTTTGGTTCCATGTCCATTCTTAACTTTATGCTACATTCTTGTCACAGTACATAATTAGAGTTGAAGATAACCTCACTGCTGTTTGCCTTAGTGGCTTTGTCCCTCTGGACGTGCCTCCACCGCGAGGGCCACTCTGGTACGCAATCTGCACTTATGCTGAGTATCAGTATACATTGCACTTTTTAGATGACTAACTTGTTATGGCTGCAGGGTTCTCGGTAATCTATTCTTGGGAGCCTATCATACCATTTTTGATTTCGGAAATCTTCGAGTTGGATTTGCAGAAGTGCTGGGCGCCAATGCTGAACCTCTTGGTTTAGGGACATGTTAGAACTTGGAACCATTGTATATTCATCTTGTTTTTCGAGATTGTATTACAAAATTTAGCGCTTTGCAAGTTACTTTAAGAAAAGCATTGCAGTTTTGAGGGTGAACTATTATCACACTGGTGATTTTTAGTGTATAGTTTAGATGCACGCTCTCTATAATTCTACTGCGCCACTTCCATCTACTAATACACAGTCACGATTATCTGTAAATAAATACCCATCTTATTATTATATGTGATGTAATAGGTTGGAATAAATATAACCCTCTATTTCTTGATACATGATAATGTGACTTTCTTTTTAGAGTGCTTAGATCGACGCCCAATTTTTTTCAACACACAAAAAAGAATTGGATGCACAGAAGGGAAGTGTACCTCACCTGCCACCCCCACCTACCACCACCACTACCCATAGGTTTTTAGCTCTCAACACGGCGCTTCATCGTGTCTCCACCACCAATGCAGCATCACACTACAACAAATCAAGTATTTAGAGGGATGTGGACAAGTATGCAGTCGAAATACACACAAATTTAGAACGGAGGCAAGAGTTCACAAACAAGGGACAAAAGCAATATGAGGCCCAGACAACTTGGGGAGCAAATACTCATTTTCAATATATTGCAAAGGTAACCAGATGTGGGTAGCTCAGTACTCCACATATATGGTGTACGGAAGTAATTACAAGTGTTAGGTACTAGAACATAAGAAGGTCAAACAAAACAAAGGCATGCAGGCCTGGACCTCCAAGAAAGAAACTAAGCTAATCTACTAGCTAAGTTATTACAAGCAAAAGAGTAAACTTCTGGGACAAGGAGATAGGGACAAGTATTCTTGGGCTGTGACTTAACACTTAGTGTGCTGGCCTGGCAGGCAACTGGGCATTGCGTGCATGGGCGTTGGGCATGAATGGTTCGGGCATTGTGCACAGCGCATCGCGGGAGTAGAGGGGGACACCACAGGCCGATAGCGGTTAGGCGGGCGACACTGGATGACCCAGAGGCGTGTGTGCCGCAGTTTAGGGCATTGAGCGACTCGGGACCATACCACATTTGTGGCGTGTGTGTGGGCATGGGGTTGTGTTGAGGTTGGGTGATAACATACTCCCCCACTCGATTCAGTAAACGTCCATGGAACCATCAATCCTCCTAGATGCTTCGCTACCCACACTTTTCTCGTACACTTCTGCATTAAGAAATGGGTTGATTCTTTTGCTGGGGTTGGTGTACTCTGATGTAGCCGTGGTTCTAGCTACTCTTCTGTTCCGTTTTCAGTAGGCTTGATTTTATAGCACCCACTCATTGATCAACGATCGAAGGAATATCCAACTCTGGATGTTGTTCGGTAAGCATTATCATCCGTTCACGTTTCTGCCTCCTGCCTTGTGGAACGACACAGGGTTGCTAATGTGAATGATGACTCATCTTTGTCAAGGTTTACAAGGTTTAGCTTGTTTAACCAACTCGAAACAGAAAGTTTGATGCGCACCAGCCGGTAGGTACATCTTTGGAATCCAAATCTTCTTGGCAACCGACAAACGCTTCCTATCCTCCATGTTCAACAAATCTTTGTCTCTCGCAGTCGGGGGGCGATCCACAACATGCTCAATCTTCAGACTTGATTCACAAAGCTCCTCAGATCCATTGTGCGAACCTATTGTCAGTGTAGACCTTTCTGAACCTTCATTTCTGTTCTCCCCACCGGGATCCGCAGTCCTCATCTTGTCATAGGCACCTGATGAGCTGTAAAGTCGAGATTTTATCCCCAAGTGATTTCTTCACAGTCGCTTTAATCATGTATAGATTGGTGCCAAAGACGTAAATGCCATTTCCATGTGGGCATACGACCATCCGTACATCTCTTAGAAATTCCATGCCGAGGACTAAACTGAAGTCATCCATTTTAACGACATAGAAATCCACTGTGGTTTCTATGGTGCAAAAATTGACCAAGCATTGCCTCGCAACACCTAGCATTGATTGTGCTTCACTATTAACGACCTTCATCATGCCCACAAATTTCTTCGACTTGAGCCCCAAGCTTGATGCCTCTGTTTCAGAGACATACACATGGCTAGCTCTAATGTCAACCATCGCTCGAATGAGTTTTCCATTCATGCACAAGTCCATATACATCAATTCTCCATCTGTCTGTCGCATTGGTTTCACATGGACAATATTAGGTTTGTCAAGTTTAGGTGCGGCCTTCTCCGCTCTGCTTGACTGAGCTGCAACTCTCTTTGCTCGCACTGCAGCAATCACCCGGTCGATCTCAGGCTCCGTTAACGAACTTAATCTCCCAAGCTCTATTGATTCCACCATGGAATTACGCCACAGATTCAAAGCTCCCATGGAGCATGGTTCCTCCTCTTCGGGCTCAGACTCCTCAGTCGTCTGCTCCTGAACTACCTCACTCAGTGCCTTCCCGGTTTGTCTCGAGTCCTCGAGCAACATAGTAGTAATCCTATGCTCTGTTGGACGGTCAACAAGGGCATGATTCCCTTTGCACGCCCCGCACACAAGTCGCTACTACACACCACATTGCCGCCACCACTAAAATCACAGCACCACCATATCATATTACCAACAACTGTAACATCACAACACCTCAGTGCAAACTAGGGACTCACGTTGGGTCGGTTCAATCGGTTTTTGATTTATTTGGTTTGGGTTACTTGATTTTCCCCCAAAAAAATTGAAACCAAAACCAACCCGAATAATCCAAAAAAACAAATTATTTGAACCTAATTTGGAATTCAATTTCGGTCTGAAACCAAATTAACCGAATTCATGCATTTTTTTAAAAACAATTACTAAAGAATATATATATATATAACATAATTTAAAATTCAATAAAAATATGTAATTTAATTTTGAGAAAAGTACGTTATTGAAAGTGCAAATATATCCTTGCAAAATCTGAAAGTGCAAATATAACTTTATATTTTTGTCAAAAGTGTCAATTTAACCCGTGACAAGAAATCTTTAAAATGACCATCATGCCCCTTAGAAAAATAAAGAAAAAAATTGAAAATGGAAAAAGATGATATTACCTTCCCAAAAAATGCACAAACCCTTCAGCCGGTCACCGCCATTGTCAAAGTAAACATTGATCAACCTCAGTCATGCCGGTCGCCGCCGGTCGCCGCCGGCCGCTGGTAGTTGGGTTAGATTAATACATATAATAACAATACATGCTTAGATCAACACTTTAGTAAAAAATACAGAGTTAAACTCAGCACTTATGTAAAAATGATATGGTCAGATTAGCACCATCATAAAAAAAAAAATCTTTTCCAGGAAAACGCATCCCTTATACACATGATTTCATTACAATTTTATAATCTAACGTATCATAATATATTTATAATTTGTATCTTAATCTCTAATTAGTTTTCAATACTCCCTCCATCCCAGATAAATTAGTACATTTTGATTTTTTGAAATCAACTGAATCAATTTTCAACTACTCCTTCTAGTCCTCTAAATATGGTCTCTTAGAATCAAATTCAGCTAACTTGCAAAAGTTAAAATGTGCCGATTTATCTGGGATAGAGGGATTATTGAAAATTAATTAGAAATTAACATACAAATTATAAATATATTTATGATACATTAGATTATGAAGTTGTAATGAAGACATATTTATAACGAGTGGGCTCTTCTAAAAAAATATTTTTTTTATGATAGTGTTAATCTAACCCTATCTTTTTTACATAAACACTAATTTAACCCTGTATTTTTTTAATAAATTATTGATCTAACCATGTCTAATTAAGAAAGAGAAAGTCTCAGGAAAGACGGCATGTCCATAAGCTTATGGACAGGCAAGGGACTATTTTGTAAAATGATGGCTTTTTTTTGTAATTAATGAAAATTTAAGTCTTTTATTGAATAAAAGACCTAATTCCCTTTCTTCTCCAACTTATCTTCTTTTTTCTTTCCAACGATTCTCTCTTCTCTCTCCAACTTATTTCTCTCTTCTCTTTGCATTGTTCTCAGTCTCTTCTCCGCCTCTTCTTCGTTTCTCCATCGCCGCTCATTTCTCCGATTTTCTGCCTTGCGTTGCCTCGCCTCTTCTACACGATTTTGTGCATGCTTGTTTATCAGATTCTTCTTTGGCGTCGCCGCCCATTTTTTTCCTTCGTCGCTTGTTGCGTTCGCCAGATGAGGTATGTCGTATGCTTAGGATTTTTTCCAATTGTATTATCGCTCATTTTCTTTTCCTATTGTTTAAATTTGGTATGTTAATTGTTCTTTTGAGCATTAGGTTTAGCTTTTTCTATGTTTTGAGTTAATTTGTGTGTTTTTCTATGTGTAGATTTTGAAGTGTCCCCTCGTTGTTACAACAAACTTGTTGATTGTTCGTCTTGAATTACGAGGTGCATTAGTTTGTTTATATGTTGCACCCGTTATTATCCAGCGTGTACCTGTTAGTTGTACCATGAATGACTTTTTTTCATTCGTTATTGATTGTTCATTTTGAGTTACGAAGTGCATTCGTTTACTTATATGTTGCATCTGTTAGTATTCAGTGTGTACTAGTTAGTTGTATTGTGCATGCCTTTTTATTTTAATTTGTTGTTGCTTGTCCATTTTGAATTAGAAACTGCACCTGTTTACTTATATGTTGCATCTATTAGTATTCAGTGTGTACTAGTTTGTTGTATTGTGCACACCTTTTTATTTTAATTTGTTGTTGCTTGTCCGTTTTGAATCAGAAACTTCACCTGTTTACTTTTATGTTGCATATAAGTATTCAGTGTGTACTAGATAGTTGTATTGTGCATGCCTTTTTATTTTAATTTATTGTTGCTTGTCCGCTTTGAATTAGAAACTGCACATATTTACTTATATATTGCATCTGTTAGTATCTAGTATGTATTTGTTAGTTTTATTGTATTTGGCTTTTATAATCATTGTTGATTATTGTTTGTTTTAAATTACAAATTTTACCTGTTTACTAATATGCTGCAACTGTTAATATCCAATGTGTATGACTTTTTGCAGGAGTTTGATCTAAACTTGAAATGGTATGAAATCACACAATATTGAACATTGGACTCCATAAGACATTTCGGCACAAACTTGATATAGATGAAGCTGATACAAAACTCAAGGAATTCGAAGATGATCTACCTTTGAACATTAATAATTGATTCACTGTATTAGATATTGTTAGTTAATCTAGAAAGAAATACTGTTGTAATTGTAAGTTCCATAATAGGAGATTTTTTCTATGAGCACTTGTAGGATTTATCCCCTATCTTGCCCTTTGTTCAAGTGTTGAGAGTTCTTCTTGTGTATGAAACCAACAACATTTGCATGATTTTTATACAAAGTATGCAATGCTTTTACATGTGTTGCTTTCATGCTGACAAGACTTTTAGTGGCATCTATTTAACTGAAATCGAGAAAATTTACTCCCATGTTTGAAAACAAATTGAAGTTTTAATGTAATTAGTACACATTGTAAGGAATTAAATGAAGTTCATGTGAGATTTTTTATTTTTAAAAAACAAATTATGTAACATCTTTTCTGTAGAATACTACTCCCTCCGTCCCAGGGGAATCTGCAGAGAGAGAATTCTCTGCAGAATTTTTCCCCTGGGCCCCACTGCACTCTAACTCTCCACGTGTTCATGCATTAGGAGTGGACAAAAAAAAATTAAGGAATGTGGAGGAGGGATAATTTTTCCCTCCTCATTTACTGCTTTCATTTCCCGCATTTTTGGCCTCCTGGGAAGGCGCCAAAGGTCTTGCGAACAGTACCCAAAATTTACACATGTGCCATTTTTTACAGATCCTCCGAACAGTAGCCACAACTTTTACAACTACTCTATAAATACATGAACATTTCAGACAGTTTTCAATGCTGAGAAACTACTTGGAAGAAAACTGAAAAGAGAAGAGAACAGATCCTTCAAGACTTGGAAACCCAAACCCGCTAACAGTTTGGGTATTTGGGGCACCCTCAGGTATGGTTCTACACTTCCTCGAGCCATCCCGACTCACCCGAGGGTGGTGGTTGCTCTCGGTGTTTTTCATCTTCCCATTCCTCATTGGGTTTTTTTAGGGCCAATGCGCAAGAACCTGACGAACGAGGAGAGGCAGCATCTGGGGGAATTTATGCTGGAGCAGCACAAGGATGGGAAGCTGTTGCATTCGACACGATTGCTGGCAGCAGCAATGTTCGACTGCTCCATACGAACAGTGAGCACCATCTGGGCTCTTACCCGGGCTCAAATGTCACAAGGAAGACCTCTGGACTTGCGTCATCGGATGACAGGCCATCCTCCGAAGAACAAGAGGGAAATCAACCTTGAAGAACTGAAATCATTGCCTGCAGTAAAGAGGCGCACTATTAGAGGTACAGCAAAAGCACTCGGAATAGGGAAGAGTAGTGTGCAACGGGCAGTGGCAGCCAAGGTAATAAAAAGCCACACAAATAGCATCAAACCAGCTCTCACAGAACACAACAAGGTATCACGTATGTGGTTCATTTTAGAAAAGCTTGATCCCGAACTGAGATTTCGATCAATGGACCATGTTATACACTTGGATGAGAAATTGTTTTATTTAAGCCAGGAATCAGTAAGGTACCTACTGGCCCCGGACGAACCGGAGCCATATCGCACAGCTAAACACAAGTCACATATCCCGAAGTTAATGTTTTTATGTGCAGTGAGCAGACCAATATGGGGAGATGATGGTGCACTGCTTTTCGATGGTAAGCTTCGCATTTTTCCATTCGTGCAAGATGAAGTAGCAAAAAGAAACAGCAAGAACAGGCTAGCAGGGACAGTTCAGAAGGCAGCAGTACCAAAAATCACAAGAGATGTCACAAAGGAGAAGATAATCAAAGAAGTCATCCCAGCAATTAAGTCACGGTGGCCATCTCACATTCTGGGAAAATTTATTCATATTCAACAAGACAATGCAAAGCCACACATTTTCAACAATGATCCAGAATTCAGGGAAGCGGCTGATGCAGATGGTTTTAACATACACTTAGTCAACCAACAAGCAAACTCACCCGACTGTAACATCCTAGACTTGGGGTTTTTCAACTCAATTCAAAGCTTACAACAAGAACATACATCGTCTAATGTTCAAGAGTTAATGGCAGCGGTGCAGTCAGCGTACGAAAGAGAAGATGCAATCACTTTGAACAAGGTATTTCTTACACATCAACTGTCAATGATCGAAATACTGAAAGCACGCGGGTCGAACAACTACAAGATCCCTCATATGAACAAGGATAAACACATAAGGGAGGGAACTCTACCAAGATCACTACAAGTAAGTGAGGAGGTTGTGAGGGGCAGCATTGAGCATCTAATCAGCAAGGGTGCAGTAGATGAAACTGTGTTACCACTTATGCATGCATTAGGTTATAGGCCCTAGATGCAGAATTGTAAACATTTTGGGGGTTGGTTACATGGCATTTTTTGCAAGCCAAGAACATCCCACTTTTGGTGTTCATGGGATGTTCTGACACCAACCCCGGGTAAATGTTCAGTTAGTTAATGAAGTTTAACCCTTTTTTCAGAACAAACTCTCTCATATTTTGCATATTAAGGGAACATTTCCCTTAATATGTTGCATATTTTGTCACAGTGTGAAGGCAACAATCAGGGACGATGCATAACATACTCTCAAGTAATTTTCAAAAACACATTTCCTCAGAACAGTTTCAATGCTGCCACACAAACTCAGAGAAGACTCAACTCAGAACAGTTCCAGCTAAATGTCACAGTGTGAAGGCAACAATCAGGGACGATGCATAACATACTCTCAAGTAATTTTCGAAAACACATTTCCTCAGAACATTTTCAATGCTGCCACACAAACTCAGAGAAGACTCAACTCAGAACAGTTCCAGCTAAATGTCACAGTGTGAAGGCAACAATTAGGGACGATGCATAACATACGCTCAAGTAATTTTCGGAAACACATTTCCTCAGAACATTTTCAATGCTGCCACACAAACTCAGAGAAGACTCAACTCAGAACAGTTCCAGCTAAATGTCACAGTGTGAAGGCAACAATCAGGGACGATGCATAACATACGCTCAAGTAATTTTCGGAAACACATTTCCTCAGAACATTTTCAATGCTGCCACACAAACTCAGAGAAGACTCAACTCAGAACAGTTCCAGCTAAATGTCACAGTGTGAAGGCAACAATCAGGGACGATGCATAACATACTCTCAAGTAATTTTCGATACAGAACAGTTTTATAGAACAGAACAGTTTCAGGACTGCCCCAGAAAATCAGAACAGTTTCAAGTCAGAGCAGTTCCAGCAAAGCACATGTATATCGCACATTTATATCGCACAACCAGGGACATTTATATCGCACATATATCATCGAGCAACTGCATTACACAGTCGCTCTCGCACATAACACATAAAAGGTTAGAGGGAAGCCAGGAACGATTTCACCTCATCCGTTTCCAATTCCGTAATACCCCCAGTTTGATCTTATCTCTTCCCCACCGAAAGCAGCATCCAATGAATGGATCCTGCATATTTATCAAACAGTCGTTAGCGTGTAGAACATAGAAGTCAGATTAGGCACAGGAAACTTAGCACGCGAAACTCTACGGAAGAGGAACGAACTAGATTAATGTGAACAACGAAAGACTTATCTTTTTGGGGCCAGTTTGCGATGAGACCAAATCGGAGCTAGGGTTTGCGCCGACGGGCGTCGCGCTCCTCCCGCAACCAAGGGCATAACAGGTAGAGGACCTGGTTGCTGCCATACATGGTGTCCTCTGGGTCATCCGGCACAATGGTTTCCTAGGGGAACCGCGTTGGTTCTGCAACGGCCCCCGTGCCTTCGCCACCGGATATTTCACGGCTGGGAGGAAACAAACCGTGGTCACCGTGGCTAGGATGAACTTCTTCTCTGCCATGCAAGTCCCCCACGGAGGATTTAACATCAGACTGTGGCTCGGTCGGAGCAGATTCCCCTGGGACTGGAGTGGAGGTGGGTTCGCCATGGCCGGCGACCACAGTTTCCCCGAGGGCTGCGTCAGACCTCCAGGCGGAGGTGGCATCATCCGCCTCCGTCTCGGGGACGAACTCCGACTTGCTGTATGAATCCGACACGTAGCACAACGAACACCTCTGACAAGATTGATCGGTGGAGTTCGAAGCGAACGACATGCGAAACGCACCAAATAACCGGGTCAATGGGGGGGAAGATGACACAAATAGACCGGATCTGACGAAAATAGATGAAAACAACAACTGGATCTGGGGGAAGATGCGAAAAATCGAGGAGCTAGGGTTTCAGGATGAGGAAGAGGAAGAGGAAGATGGAGAGGAGCGTTTCGGAAGGAAGAAGGTGAAATGGCACCAGCTTTGAAGACTGTGGTGCCATATAAAGTCGAGCTTTCTTTTCATCTGCCCAAGGAGTAGAAAAGTCGAGCCACATTCATTGCTCCTGCTTCCGGCGTGGAAGAGATAAGATCACGAAATCTTATCTTCTGAGGAAGGGAAACGGTTGGGAAACAGCAATAATGGTTGCAAATGGGTTAAGGTAAATGGGTTAAGCTAAATGGGTTAGGGTTTAGATTTGGGCCCAAATCTGATTTACTAATTGCAATTTTTTGGTAATTGTCCAAATATTGTGGGGGTAATTTTGTAATTTCAAATCAGTTTTTTTGCCAAATATGGAAAGAAACAAAAAGAGTGCAGATTTGCTTGGGACACCCATTTAAGGAAAGTGTGCAGATTCGCCTGGGACGGAGGGAGTATAAGAAATAGTAGTTGAAGTCTTCTAACATATGCATGTTTTAACAAAACAGATAAGGTAACTGATGCACTACCTCCTGACAAAGTTTTGCTATTCATAAAAGGAATTGACATTTTAAAATCAGGTGCGTGTTTTTGTTTAAATGGTACATGTTGTAAAGTAATCAATGCACAGTTAATATGACAATTTTAAATTGTCAAATTTTAACCTAACTTTTACATGATCTCCTGGAAAAGTTTCATAATTCATATTCAGAACTTTTAAAACAAGTGCATGTTTTAATACAAACGATACGTATTGTAAGATAACATGTACATAGTATATACAAAAATTTTCAGCAGCATTTAGTCCAATTTTTGAATATTTGCCACATATTTTTTACATGTTCATAGTACCAAAATTTAGACATTCACCGCTTCAGAGATTTCATTAATGTCCAATTCTACAACATAAAATTCGTAATTGCGGTTGTTACCTTATTGTGTATAGTTCAGAGGAGAAAGATGTATAGGATGTGAAATTTATTTTATTTGAATTGAATTCGTTCAGATGCAATGACTGTGATTTTTTGTTGATTTCAATTTCTAAAGGGTTGTGGCATCGATAATCTGATCATATTATAGATTGTTTTGTAATCAGAGATCGATCTTTCCAATGGAGGATTGAATGTTGGGGGATTAATTGAAGTGGCGAAGAAATAGAGAAGGAGAAGGAAAGGAAAGCGATGCGAAGAAGAAGAAGAAGGCCATGCGAAGAAGAAGACGAGGAAAAAGAAAGATGAAGAAGAAGAAAAGAAAACGAAGAAAGAAGAAGAAGACACGGGTTATACAGAAGAAAATAGCAGGAACCCAGGCTTGCAAGTTAACCTGGCCCAACCTAAATTCTTTTTCTTCCCCAAAATTTTAAATTGCTACTAGGTCCCTGGCCTATACATTAGCTTATGTACATGCCACATGTCAGGACATCCACTTATTAATAGAAGTATGGATTTAACCCGGCCACCATCAGTCGATGCCGACGATCATCGTTAACCAATGTTGGTCATCGTTAACTGGTGTTGACTGGCAGTATAACCTAGGGGTATAACGGTCATTAAAATTTTAGTTTAAAACTGGGGGTATTTTTGTCCTTTTAGATTAGGTCAATGCCTAAATACCTTTAGTCAATGCCAAAATACCTTTAGTCAATGCCAAAATAGTGCAATTTGGTTATATCTGCACCATTGCTCAAAATCTTAGGGTTAGCTTGGCACTTTCATATTTTACAGAGTTACATATGCACTTTCAAAATTTAATAGGGTTATTTATGCAATTTCCCCTTTAATCTTTACATCATCAAAATCAAGCTTCAAAATTAAAATACAAAAAGTACCATGCAAATTCAACCATAAAAATTTTAGGATTACATTTAACATTAAAGATCAATAGTTTGATATAATAACTACTCTCTAAAGTGCTAGGGGTGATTTTCACATAGTATGGGTGTTCTTCCCTTTTTCTTATTTCAGATCTGGTAATTCTCTTTTGAATTTGCCATCCTCACACCATGAGGATATCTAACACTAAGAATAAAGGGAAAACACAACAATCAAAGGAGAGAAAAACGTTTTTGAAGGAGGAGGTGATCAGCTTGGCTTTGTTGAAGGATGAGGGCAAGGGAAAAAACAAAATAGGGCTGAAGAGTGTTCTTGACAAGTCACTTTCAGGCCCTAAAGAAGCTAAAAGCCAAGGAGTGGAAGAAAAAGAAGTTTTTGAAGAAGCAAAAAATGAGTGTTCAATTTCGAATTTCAGCAGCTCTAAAGAAGGGAGAAAAATTGTTTGGAGTGAAGAAGTGGAGGAGGAGAGCAAGAAGGAGGTCAGATCTTGGAGTTCTATACTCAAATCTAGCTCGACGGAGATCCAATATTACCAACCCCGTGGAGATAGATGGGCTGTTTATGGGTGAAATCACCATGGAGGAGGTGGAAGAAAGCTCAAAGCAATGGGAGACTACTATTATGTGCAAGGTTTTGGGCAGCAACCCACCATTCAAAGTCATGGAGGGGTTCTTTTTTCGGATTTGGGGAAGAAGAATCAACAAGGTATGGCTTCTAAATTCAGGAGTTTTTATGGTTAAATTTCAAAGTAAGGAGCATAAAGAGGTTGTTTTGGAGAAATGAGTGGTGTTCTTTGATGGGAAACCCGTTTTAATGAAAGATTGGAATGAAAAAGGTGTGATTGAAGAACCTAATGTTGTCCCGGTTTGGATTCAGCTCCCCGGATTGCCATTGAAGTATTGGCAACCAAAACTCATAAGTAAGATAGTAAGTCCACTTGGGAAGCCTTTGAATCTTGATAGAGCAACATAAGAGAAGGAGAGGCTGGATTTTGCAAGGGTGCAAGTTGAGGTGATGATAAGTGATACCCTTCCGGATAAGTTGATTTACCTTAATGAAAACAAGGTGATTGTTAGCCAACAAATCTGTTTTGAATGGAAGCCAATTAAATGTGGAAAATGTGGGATGATTGGGCATAATGAGGAGGTGTGTAGGAAGGAAAATGGACCTAAAAAAGGTCAAACAAATAGGAGGATTTATGTGTCAATTGGGAGGATTGTGAAAGAAGATGAGAAACAAGATGGAGTGAAAGATGTTAAGGGGCAGCAAAGGGATGCTAAATAGCAGCAAAGGGAAGTTAAAGGGCTGCTAGGGGAGGAGATTGAGTTCAAAATGGTAGAGAAAGGAATAAGGCCAGCAAGGAAGAAAGAAGAAGATCCGAGGAGTTTAAGGAGTGAAGGTAATGGGTATACTCTCTTATCCGACCCTCCTTATGAGTAGTAGATTTGCTTGTTGGAATGTTAGGGGTTTGAATAAATGTGAGAAGCATAGGAGGGTGAAAAACTTTTGTATGCTTAATCATATAGGTTGTTTGGGGCTGTTGGAAACTAAAGTAAAAGAAGAAAACCAAAAAAAAGTGTGGGGGGGGGGGGGGGGGGGGGAGAATAGGGCTTGGTTGGGAGTTGATAACAAATGGGAATGTTGTAGGGGGAGAATTTGGCTAGGTTGGAGGGCTGATTTTTATGATATGAAGGTGTTGAATGTTGGGGATCAATGGATGGATTTTGATGGGTTGACTAGGAGCAATAACTTGAAATTCTTCTTGACGGTGGTGTATGGTCATAACACCATTGAAAAGAGAAAACCAATGTGGGAGTTCCTAAAGGGGCAAGGGAGTAGAGATGATAAACCATGGCTGATCATAGGAGATTTTAACTCTCCCTTGGATTTTGGGGATAGAGAAGGTGGAAACGATGTTGAAGAAAAGGAAGTCTTGGATTTCCAAGGCGTGATGGAGGCTAGTTTGTTGGTTGAAATTAAAACTATTGGCCAAATGTTTACTTGGAGCAATAGAAGGGAAGTGGGGGAGTTGATACAAAGCAAAATTGATAGGGGCATTGTAAACCAAGAGTGGGTAAGGAGGCTTGGCCAAGCCTTTTGGGAGGTAAAACCGGACACACTCTCGGACCACCATCCTATCATTTTGAGTTGGCATAAGGAAGACAAGAAGAAGATGAGGAGCTTCAAATATTTCAATATGTGGGAGGCCTCACCACATTTCAAGGGGACAATCCAAGCTGTTTGGAGGAAGGTGAGCACAATGAAGGATTTTGGAAAGCTTCTTGAAAACATGGAAAAGCCTTTGAATAGGCTTAATAGAAGGGAGTTCTCTAAGATTGAAGAAAGGGTGGAGAAGGCTAAGAAGGAATGGCTTTTGGCACAAGAGAGGTTGAATGAAGAACCAAGGGATGAAAGGAGGCAAAGGGTGGAATTTGATGCAAGGAAAGTGCTTGAAGAATTGGAGGAGGCTGAATACAAGTTCTTGCAACAAAGAGCTAAAGTGCAATGGCTTTATGAGGGGGATAGGCCTACAAAGTTGTTTTATGCTTCTATGAGAACAAGGCAATACAAGAACCAAATTTTGAACATAAAGGAGGGGAGTAAATTACTATCCAATGTTGACCAGATTGAAGAACATTTGAAGAGACACTATGAAAGTCATTTGGGAGTCTATTGGGAAACTAAAGATTTGGAGGAAAACTTGGCTATTTTTGGTGGAGTTCTAAGCATTCAACAACAAGCATCCTTAATCCAACCAATTGGTGAAAAGGAGGTGAAGAAAGCACTTTGGGGGATTCATCCTAACAAAAGCCCGGGGAGAGATGGTTATACAAGCCAATTTTTTAGGAGCAATTGGGAGATAATTGGAGGAAGTATGGTGGAGGCCGTACAAAGTTTTTTCAAGGGGGAAGAAATTCCAAACTCTTTGAATCAAGCCGTGATATCCTTGATCCCAAAGGTGAGTCAACCTTAATATGCATGTGATTATAGGCCTATTACTTGTTGCTCCGTACTTTATAAAGTGATAACCAAAGTAATTTGTGCAAGACTTTGTGAGGTGCTGCCTTGTTTGATTAGTGAGAATCAAAGTGCTTTTGTGAAAGGTAGGCACATATCACACAACATCCTTTTAACACAAGAATTGTTGCATAAGTACAATGTTGATGGCATGAAGAGAAGTTGTGTTGTTAAAGTGGATATTAGCAAAGCCTTTGATTGTATAAGCTGGAAATTTCTTGTTAAATGGCATGAGGTTTTAAAGTTCCCCGGGTTGATGATTGATTGGATCAAGAGAAGTACAATGAAGTCATCATTTTGCTTGGTTTTGAATGGGAGGTATTCTGAAGGATTCATGGGTAGAAGAGGAGTTAAACAAGGGGATCCTCTATCCCCCTTGTTGTTTGTTTTGAGCATGGAGTACCTTACAAGAATGATGGCAAAGGAGTACAAGGAGCAGCACATAGAATTCCACCAAAGATGCAAAAAGGTTGGTGTGCATACTTTGTTGTTTGCTGATGATTTGCTTATCTTTTGTGGAGCAAACCAAAAATCCATGGAGGGTGTAAAAGGTTGCTTGAAGAGGTTTATGGAGGTCTCGGGTCTTGCAATAAGTGAGCAAAAATCTAGAATTTATTTTTCTAGAATGGATGAAGAGGAGAAAGACTTGTTGGCTGGAGTGTTAAATGTAACAAGAGGGGATTTTCCTATGCAATATTTGGGGTTGCCTTTGTCTAATGTGAAGTGGAGGAAGCAAGATTGTGAGCAAATGGTGGATAAAATTAGAAGAAAATTGCATAGTTGGAATTCAAGTGTTCTTTCTTATGCAGGGAAGGTGCAATTGATCAATTCGGTTTTACTAAGTATAGCTGGATTTTGGGCTAGTATACTAAGTATACCTGAGGGTGTTCATGAGGAGATTGTGAAAATTTGTAGATGTTTTTTTGTGGGGAAGAGAAGAAGGGAAAAAAGGGTTATACTCCTATCTCTTGGGACACAATTTGTAGAAGCAAAAATTTTGGAGGATTGAGGATTAGAGATCCTTCCATTTGGAACAAGGAAGCACTATGTAAGCAATTGTGGGATTTAAACTCAAAGAAAGATATTCTTTGGGTAAGGTGGATTCAAGCATATTACATAAAGGGTGGATGTCTACAAGGAAGCAAAGGAGGGGTAAGTTCTAGTTGGCATTGGAAGATGTTGTGCAAATTGAAAAATAAACACTTCCAAACCCTTGGGAGTTGTTTGGACAAGGAAGGCAAGTTGAAGACAAGGATGGTGTATGATGAAATGAAGGGAGGAAGCAAAAGGGACTATGCAAAGGTAATTTGGGACAAAAACATTTTACCTAAGCATAGAATTTTCCTATGGATCCTATTGAAGGGAGGGCTGCCCACGGTTGATAGATTGCAAAAATTTGGGATTTTGAAGACACAAAAAAGTTGCAGTTTATGTGATGAGGTGGATGAGACAGCAACCCATTTGTTTTCGAGTTGTACATACACTAGGGGGTTGATGAAAATTTTGAAGTTGAGGGATATGAGCAATATGAGGCAAGTAAAAAGATGTTTGTTGATGATGGTAAGAAGAAGGCAAGACTTGATGTTGATGAAGATTACTAGTGCCTTGTATAGAATATGGAATGAAAGGAACAAGAGGATCTTTTGCCAAGAAGATTTGAAGATGGAGACCTTGGCTGCCCAAGTTGAAGCTGAATGCAAATGGAGGAGCAACAAGAAATGGAAAGAAGATTTTGAATATGAGCCTATATAGAATATAGAGCTGGTTGTTTGTTTGATTTTAAATAGCAAGTTTTGATAGGGGTTTTTTCTTGTAAAAGGCTAGGAGTGATAGCCTAAAAAATCTTTTGGTTTGATTTGATCTATATACAAAACTTTCATAAAAAAAAAAAATAGTTTGATATAATATTCATCTTCAAAGCTTTCAGATTCTTCAAGGTTTCAAGCACTTCACATTCACTTTCACTAAAGGCAAATAGATACAAAAAATGCATCTTGAAGATTCAATACAAAACAATTTAATTTTAATTTTAATTTTTGAAGTTTATTATGTTATCAATATAATATATAATTTATTTATTTTTTAATTGCAATTTGGTATTCGTGTCGTGTTTTAGATTGAATTTCAATATCCAAAATCCAACCCAAATCATATTCAAAATTTGGTTTACTCATTTCCGTTATCCAAAAATCATATATTAAATTTGGTTTGGATTATTCGAATTAATAATATTCAGTTTACGATTCAATTTATCGTTTTCAATATTTTTGCCCACCCTAATCATCACAAGATTTACAACAGTGCATAGTTGTCACTGCTGTTATAGAACATTGTTGGCCACCACACCACCACTAAAGCTCTCAATCACATACCCCACTACAACAAGTCATCCACCAAAGCGCTCAATCACCCACCACCATCACATTGAGTCACCCACTACCAACGTACTAAGTCACCCATCACCACGTCCCAAATCACCCCCCTTGAATCTCAATCACCTACTCATGTTGCACCGAGTTCGACAGACGCAGTCGCATCAAGTTCCTCCTAATGCTACCACCATTGATAGGTGTATTTTATAAAACTACTCTATGTGCTTTTATGAGTTTCCTTTTACACTGTATATGAATGAATGTGCATTTATATGCATTAATTTGTTAGATTATGTGCTTAAGACCTGGAGAAATACACTATGCTATTTTCCTTAACCGTATCCTGGAAAGGTTTTTAATGAGGCAATGCGATCCAATAGAAAATGTACTTATTTTATCTTCTTAGGAAGAATATGTGTAATTATTCTAGAATGGAAGCTTGAAAGCAGTTGGATTGTGTTGCATAGAATTTAGGTTTAATTCGGTTAGATAAGCTTGAAGAATTTCGTATTTGATTACTAAATTTAACGTCCAATTAAAAGACCAAAGTAATTGTCCCTATATATTTTCTTGCAATAGTTAGATTTTTATTTAGGGTTATTGCAATTCACCATCCAAATACCAAGCCCATCTAGCAAGCCCAACAACAAAGTGGCACCCCAAGGGCTAAACCAACCTCGAACGAACTTGGGAAGCCAACGGCCAAAACTTGGTTCGTTCAGTCATCACGATGACCATGACCACCACGTTCTGAGAAACACAGACCATGACCACCACGATCTTAGGAACATATACCATCTACGACATGATGCTAACTCACCAGGTAAGCCTATAAATAGTAGAAAGACCAGAGAGACCATGTAGACTCACTAATTTGATAAAAGATAGAACAAGAGGAAATTACTAACATAAGCATCAAAATTTCATTCCCAAAATCAATCTAGGGACTTATTGAAGCAACCAAGGAGTTGGAGAGATTGCACACCTCTGTCCTCACTACTACCACTATTTAGAAGAAATCAACCTCATCATACCTAACTCCAAGATTCTATAACTTTAGAAACTAAGACCTCAATAGTCGCAAATGTGTTTAGACTAGCTTTCGACCGTGATATATTCTTTGTTTGCTATCTTTTTGGAGCCACAACCCATAAAACCCACAACCACAATAATTACACCCACGGGTGTACCCCAGTGGTTGGGAGATGGGTGGGTAAGCCAATGATCCCAGGTTCGATACTCGGCAGCGGCAGTGTGGGGAGCTCTTGCTTTGCAAGGCTCCCTTGTGCGCACCGAGTCCATACCAAGCCCATTTGTCCTGGTGCTGGGCTACCGTGATTTACCTCTCATACGTTGGCCGAGGTGTCGGTTGGTATGGGCCGCTGAGGGCGAGCGGATCTTCGCCTTTTGCCACAACCACAATAATTGCACCCATGATCGAATAAAATATTATTGTCTTGTGTGATTCCTTCCTTTTGCGGTAAGTTTACTATAGTTTATGTTTGTTTATTGATTTTTTTTCACTTTTGTAATCCAAAATAGTTCTTCTCGATTTTAGATTATGAATCGGTCAATTTCGAGAATGCTTATGGTGTTTATATTACGAAATCTAGTTCATAAAGCCTTACAATGTATTTTATTTTGTTATTGTTGAAGATCGTATGTGTTTATTTTCAAATTTATATTGCAACCGCTAATGTTTTGTACTTTTTAGTTGATGTTTATGTAGATATGAGTTATTTTATATTTATACTATTTTCATTCGTGTTTATGAGTAATTTGTTGAGATTTATTAATTTCACAGGTTTTAAATGTTAGGTAGATTTTTGGGGGTTTAGTAATAGTTTGAATTTTGTTTATATGCTATTTTAGTGAAATTAATGATATTTCATTATTTTGTACTTTCAGTTGATGTTTGTGTGTTTTAATTAATTCACAAATTTAGAATGAAAAAGAAACAAAAATCACCGCAACCAAACCTCTCGTTCACGTGAAATGCTATACTTTGACTAACATTTTTTGTTTGGGTTATTTTCTATGAATTTAGCACTTTTTCTAAGTAAAGTTTTGTCAACTTCATTGCCTCCTACATTTTTCTTTCTAAATTCAAAATTATTCATTCACTTTCTTCAACATAAATTCAAATATCTAAATCTATAATGTAAAATCGATACAAAGCACAACACAAAAGCTCTATTAGCACCCTAAATAATATTCCAATAGCTTTCTATTGGGACACTTCTAAAACGTTCTCTTATTGCGAGTCCCTTATCGTTCCATTCATACAAATGATCTTGGGTCGCTTTATTAAGTGACTCTATAAATAAGGTATGGGGTTGTTAATTTTTAAACGTCCTATTGTATTAGATCACTTTTTAATACATATGTATTGGAAAGTTTAGTTTATAAGTGTCCTAATATACATCCATTAGGACACTTATAAATGTCCCAATAGTTTTAATATTGGATTGATTTATAATGTCATATATAGAGAGAGAGAGAAAAGACACATTTAATATGCTTCACACAATATTAAAACGTTTAATTTTATAAGCGTTCTGATATACATGTGTTAGGACGCTTCTTATATAAATATTCGTATATAAGTGTATTAATACTATTTTTTTGGGAGGTTTTCCACACTTTATTCAACTTCAAGTTGCCTCACACAAAGAGGGTGATGCTCCTTTGTGTCTCACACAAAAGTGGGGTGAGACTCCCACGAAGTGAGACTCTTGTGTGAGACTCTCACGTGACTCATACGAAGTGAGACTTCTACACCTAACACGATGCATACGAAGACTTAAACCCCATAATAATACAACTCCAGAGGGGAGTCGAACTTGGATTGCACCTGGGGGCACACTGCACTGGCCACTGGGTTATCCCAGGTGGTTTAAGTGTATTAATAGGTTTCTTTTGTTGTAGTGAAGTGAGGAGGGAGTGATGTCTTGTTCACGTGTTAAGATAACTTTTAGAAAATTATAAATTTATAATGAGAGTACTATACAGAGAACAGCCTTTTTTTGTTATAATCAGTTTCACTCCGTTCCTACTTTTTACTACCTCTGAGAACATTGATATAAAAACAATGCATGTAGAGATAAAAAAATTCTTTGTAAAACAAATGTGCAAAAACCAAACTCTTTATATTACGAAATGAAAATGGTATATACTATTCAATAACGTACACTATCAACCATTAACATATTCTGTTTGATCAAAAGTATTTCATTACTTTTGAACACTTTAATTTTGGTAAAGGAGCTTATAAAGAAAATTAAAGAAAAATAATGAAAAGTAAAAATAAGTGGATGAAAAAGACCAATTTTTATTATATATAAAATGATATAATTTTAGTGAAACAGAAAATAAGACATTACATTGGAATGTAATTAAACAGCCGCACTATGACATTGCTGTGCAAAGTGCGATCATTCTGGGTAAGAATTTTGTAGTTTTTACTTTCAAAACATGATAATAATTACAGAGAGAGTAATTAGTATATTACTCTCTTCTCCCATCTTTATTTGCACTTTTACTTTTTAACAGTATTTTGTATAAAATTTGACTGAATATTTGAATTGGAGGAAATCTCTGGAAAAACAGTCTTTCCAGAAACTTATGGACAACCTACAGGGGCTTTTACCTTAAATGTTGTAATTTTTTATAAAATTTAAATAGTGCATTTTATAAGTTAAAACAAGTAATAATATGCATTTGAAAGTGAAAATATAAAAAAACATATGATATAAAAAAAATATTTTTAAAAATTCTAAATTTTGTATGTAATTTAACAAATGCAGTATACGAGGTAAGAAATAAGTGGTAAGTCCATAAGCTTATGGACATGCCGTCTGTCAGGAGACCCACTCTTTGAATTGATATATGAAAGTCAATATTATCGTATATGATATTGTTGAATTCATCGTAATAAATAATTTTAAAATAATAACTTTTCATTTGCAGTTATTATATATAGGTAAACATATTAACGATCAAACATGTTGTTTAAACGGCGTGATATGATTGTTTTGCAAATAGAGGTGGGGCGGAGGGAGCAAGATTAATGAATTGATATGGTTATTTTGTATTAGTGAATACCATTTTAATAAGTTTTTTGTCCCTCCTCAATCCTTCTACAAATTGAATAAAGTTATTCTCAGCGTATGTGCTAAACTTCCTCTTCTTTACAACGCTTAGTTTTCATCAATTACAGAATAGTTATAGGATATGTCTTTTCTGGGTTCCGGGGTATATGAACTTTACACTTGAAATGAAAGTAATTTTCCTTAAAAAAAAATAAAATATTCTTCTTCGCATTATCTGGTGCAGTTTGTCGACCAACCGTGTCAGTCAGGCACAGACACCGATCCATCGGCGTTATAATTCCAACACTGCAACGTAATACAATTTTATCATTACAGAAAGGGATCAAACAAACAAAACAGTAGAATCCTACAGTGGGATTATAACTCTTACAAAATAGAGTATCAGACTTGCCTTAAAATTAGCATGCGCGCGGTACGTACCTAATTATACTGATGTTGCAGATAATTTATAACACAATTCGTTCACGAAGATTGATTCTCCCTCCCTCCATCCCACCTCAAATTGCACAGAATCTTTTTTACGGTCTCCAATAAACACGTTTAACTATAAATATATGTAATTACATATAATACCACACACAAAAAATCGATATTTCAAAATTTCATCTTACGGCAAATCTAACGGAATCTCATACCAAAATATTACTGGTCGTTTACATATCCAAATATATGGTAAAATTTCGACAAGTTTGACTGAGAAAATTTTTTTGTGCAATTTGAAATGAGACAAAGGGAGTACCTATATTAACTTTTCAAATTCTCGATCATTAACAAAAGGTTTAGTTTGTGAAAGATGATCTTTCGATAAACTAAAAAAAAAATCAATATGTATTTTAATTTCAATATTCTAGTTTTCTAAATTTAACATTTACTTTGTAACTTAAAAGTTATATTTTTATACTCCCCCTATTTTCTTAAGTTTAACACAATTTTAAAAAAAAGAATTTGTATGCTTTTAAGAGATTGTCACATTTCCTTGTAGTGAATGATTCTCGACCATTAATTAAAATTTTTACTCTATATTTAATTCACTCTACACATTTTAACTTGCAGAAAACAAAAAACAGCACATAAATCTATAGTGTAAGAAAACAGAGAGCAACATATATTAGGAAAATCATCTACGCGATTTTCACACAGTTTAGGTGCGAAATAGCCAAAACGCCGATTTCCCTGTCGTTTTATTCTCCTTTCTCCCTCTCTCTGTTTTTTCAACTGATAACGGTCTGATTCCGTACATCTCCTATGGCGGCTCCTCCGCCTGGCCGTGGCGGCAACGCTGCGGTCAAGTCGTTTCTTCAAGCGCTTGGTAGTCGTCAACCTCCACTCCAAGCAACTCTCCCTTCTAATCCAGAAATTGTTCCAAAAACGCACTACAAAGGTGAGATTGCTTGTCTAGTCTCCCGTCGTGAGGCTGAGACGCTCGCCTCCCATTACCAAAATGCCCTAGTTGGTAAATTTGCTAGAGGAAAGCCGCCTATGCCTGCTCTAAATGAAGCTTTCCAATCGGTCGGGTTCAAAGGTAAATTTCAGATAGGTTCGATTGATTACAGACACATCCTCATCCGATTCCAAGACAAAGAAGACTACCAGAGATTTTGGCTTAAAGGCCACTGGATTTTCAATCAGGCTCCAATGAAGGTACTCAAATGGACAATGGATTTCAACCCAGAGGCAGAATCCACTATTGTACCGGTATGGGTTACCATTCCCTATGTTCCTATCTTCTTCTATAATATTGCGATGATAGAAACTATGGGAAATCAGATAGGTACATTTATTAAGATGGATGCAGCTACGGCTGCCCTTACTCGGCCATCAGCTGTTAAAATGTGTGTCGAGATTGATCTAAAAAATAAACTCCCATCATGTATTAGGGTGGGAATTGAGGAGGAAGGTATTGAATACAATGTGGTTAAGCTTCCTTTAGAATTTGAGGATATACCCCCATACTGCCATCACTGTAAAACTATAGGGCATGATGATAATCACTGTGTATACCTCCATCCTGAGCTTAAGAGAACTAAATCCTACAGAGTGGACTCACAGGGTGATAAGAATGTGCCTCATCTTAAAGAGAAACAAAGAGCTGCAGTTTCTATCCCTAACGAGGATACTGCCATCTTAAATAAAGATATTACTAGGGCAGGGTCCTCAGGTTTGTCTGTTCCTGAGAAACATGGTTCTCATATAACTAAGACTCTTAAATATGTCCCAAAAATAAGGGATTCTCCAAAGTTTAACATGGAGAAGGCATCTCTTGTGGAAGTTGAGACATCTGAACATTTAATAGAGAGCAACAAGGTTAAGTCATCTGATACCATAATTTCGAAAGCTGATAGTCTAGTTGATGATCAGGATAAAATATGCACCACCTTGTCCGACCCTCTTGATTTAATATCTGAGGTTCAGGGCGATAAGAATCAGAACAATAAGTCAGATTTGACCCCTTTGGTAACTAAGATCAATCAGTCTCAGAGAGAGTTGGGTCAAAATGAAGATCATCTGGTGGAGTTTCCTGAATATAAGTCCAAACACTCATTCTCTGCTCCACTATTTCCCATCCAAAAAACTCAGTTTGCCAAAGATGACATCCCTGGTAAAAGAGGTAAATCTTTCTCACCTTTCCATTCCATTATTGCAGCTAAAAACTTCATCTTCTCTCAGCAGAAACACAAACACAACAGGTTCCTACCACTTGAAGATGATGATGGTGATAATGAGGAGAGCTCCCACAGACAAAACATAAATGATACTGTGATATTAGAGGATTCAGTAGATGTCCGGGTGGGAGATTCTCCTTCCCAGAAATCTGATTCTTATATAGATCAGACCAGCCAGGTCAGTTCTTCTACTCCCAAAAATGAAAATAAGAAGAATGCTAGTAAGGCAATGAATGAGCCTAATCATAGGAATGAGACATATTTAACTCAGTTAAATACTATCATGACTAGATCAAAAAGCGCTAATAATGTTCTATTATGAATAATACAACCCTTCAGATAAAATTCCTGGTTTGGAACCTGAGAGGAATGGATACCTCCATGATCAGACTCCAAAATTTGGTTGCTAGACATCATTTTGATCTTATTTGTTTAATTGAGCCAAAACATGATAATCTTCAGTGTGAATCATACAGACTTTTGCTGCAATATGATAACTGTAAATATGCAATGAATGGTCAGATCTGGCTTTTCTGGAATGCAAGCATATCTCTAGTAGTTAAAGATGACAATTTACAATTCCTTGCTGTTTCATTGCATAGTCTCACTCTGAATAAAAATATGGATGCCTTTTTTGTGTATGGACTTAGAACTAGGGATGGAAGGAAATCACTTTGGTCTGACCTGAAGTCCTCTACTCAATCAGAAGCTATGTTTATAGGGGACTTTAATGCCATTACATCAGTTACAGAATATAAAGGTCCTTCATCCCCTAGAATAGGTAGTATGAATGACTTCAATGAATTTATTAATCAGATGGCTTTGGAAGAAATAAATACAGTAGGCAACCTTTTCACATGGAGCAATAACAGGCTCAGAAATCCTACTATTAAGAGGCTAGATAGGGGTCTTTGTAATTCCGCATGGTCTTCTTCCTTCCCTGCATCTGCTATTCAAATTTTAAATAGGTCTACTTCTGATCATAGCCCTATGCTTCTCACTATAGGCAGTGATATTCCATCCAACCCTAGACCTTTCAGATTCTTGAATACCTGGTTTAAAAGGAAAGAGTTCATGACTGTAATTAAGTCTAACTGGGAACTCCCACTCAGTTGCTCAGGAATGCTTGGTTTTTGTCTTAAACTCTTAAGATTGAAGAAAGAATTAAAAATCTGGAATAAGGAACATTTTGGAAATATTCATGATAATGTGATGAATGCTGAAAATGTTCTTCTCACTCAGGAGCAATTATATGATCAAAATCCATCTGTGGTTAACTTGGTAAAGCTCAAGGAAGCTAGGGCTAAGTTAGTTCGAGCCTTAGTTGAACAAAAAAGCTTCTGGAAACATAAAGCTAAGATTAAATGGTTAAATGAAGGAGATAATAATACCAGTTTTTTCCATAATTCAGTCAAAGAAAGGAAATGCAGACTAAAGATTACTAAAATTAAAGCAGGTAATGGACAATGGTTAGATAACATGCAGGACATAGAAACTGAAGCCATCCGGTATTACCATAATCTTTTAACAGATGATAGCTTGCCTGAAAGTAATCTTTTTAAATCTCATTTTCTCAGCCAAATTCCCAAACTGGTTTCCCAGCAAGATAATGATTGCCTTCTGCACCCAGTTACTATGTCTGAGCTAAAAGAAACTGTTCTTAATCTCAATAAAGACAGTAGCCCAGGTCCAGATGGCTTCTCTTCAAAATTTTATATTAAATCATTTGATATCATCTCCTCTGATTTACTAAATGCTGTTCAGGACTTCATTGATGGGAATGCCATCCCTAGGGGTTTTAGTAGCACTTGGATCACAATTATTCCTAAGAAGAAGACACCCATCTCATTTGATGATTACAGGCCTATTAGTCTTTCCAATGTTCTTAATAAAATTTGCTCCAAATTAATAATGGAAAGACTTAAACCTTTAATGCCAAAAATAATCTCTCCACATCAAACTGCATTTCTTAAAGGGAGGGATATTTCGGACAATGTTATTTATTTACAAGAAATGGTGAGATTTTTGAATAGGAAACAAAGTCAACCTAACTGCATAGTTAAGTTAGACCTTAAGAAGGCATTCGATAGGGTTAAATGGTCCTTTTTATATAGTGTCCTAACTAAATTTGGTTTCCATGCTAGATTTATTTTTCCCATCATGAATAACCTGTCACAGGCTTGGTTTTCAATCCTAATAAATGGTAAGCCAACTGGATTCTTCCAATCTACGAGGGGTATCAAGCAAGGAGACCCCCTCTCCCCTTTTCTTTTCAACATTTTTTCTGAGGCCTTCACCCGAAGTCTAGCACACATTTTCCAATCAGGTAAGCTGGCCTACTATCAACTTCCAGGTAATGCACTACAAATTTCTCACTTATCCTATGCTGATGATACAGTGGTATTTTTAAAAGCTGATCACAATACTTTGATTAGATTCAAAGCCTTCCTGTCAACATTTGAGGAGGTCACAGGACAACAAATAAACTATGGAAAAAGTGATCTGTACATTGGGAAGCATGCCTCTCCTCGTACTGTTAATAAAATAAAGAGGACTTTAGGGATGAAAATAGGAAGTTTTCCATTTACCTATTTAGGTGTTCCTATTTTTACTGGTGTTGCACATAGAGCATATTTCCAACCTTTAATTGAGCAGATTGATAACAGGATTGGTAGTTGGAAAAATAAGTGGCTATCCACTGGGGGAAAAATCACATTGATAAAATCTTGCATTTTCTCCATTCCACAACATATCTGGGCAGTGCTTAAACCAAGCAAGAAGATTGTTGCTGTCATAGAGAAAAAAGTTAGCAGATTTTTTTGGGGTTTTATTGATCAGAAACCTAAGAGAGCATGGAGGAAATGGGAAGCTCTTTGCCTTCCTATTAACCAAAATGGTCTAGGATTCAGATCAATTAACTCCATAATTGATACTTGCTCGGCCAAACTTTGGTGGAAATACCAACAGGGGGTTGCTCTGTGGACACATTTTGTTGCATCTCTTCCACCCTCATATAGATCCTCCCCTAATTGGAAAAGAATATGTAATATTAATGCTTGGTCTGAATCGAATTCCAGAGTGATTGTGGGTAGAGGTTCCTGTAATTTTTGGACTTCTAATTGGCTTGATGTTGGTCCTATTATAGATTATTGTGAGCCAGACCAGGTTGAAATCCCTGAGGACTGCACGGTTTCTGATTTCATCACCAATAAGGACACACTGATCCAAAAATTCTCTTCATTACTTCCCCCTAACATCTTCTCTCTTTTGCAGGTTTCAAAATTATATCCACATAGAAGTGATAGGCTTATATGGAAACCAGGTATTAGGGGTGATTTCACTTTCAAAAGCACATACCTCCTACTCAGCTCACAATCTGGTAATATTGCTTCAACTCAGCTGTTTTGGAATAGGAGAATAGAGAAAAAAATCTCGGTTTTCATGTGGAAATTGATCAATTCGTTTTTACCTTTTGGTAATGTCTTGCAAAATTTGAGAATTTGCCTGGCTACTAAATGCTACTTATGTAGTAATCATGTGGATTCCTTGGAGCACTGCTTCAATTCCTGCCCTTTCTCATTAAATATATGGAGTTCTATTCACCAGTTTATGGGTATTAAGGATATTCTTTTCTCCTCTATTTGGGAAAGAATCTCCTTCTATCTAACATATCAGGGCTTGAGTTCTCTGCACTCTACTTTAATTAGAACTGCTGCTTGCATTACATGTTGGAATATTTGGAAAATGAGGAACAAATGCTTACATGATGCTATTTTCCCTAATAGTAATGCAGTTCTAAATCATATCAGAGACCAAATTTTCTACTCTTTCTGCTCCAAACCAGCTCATATTTCATCAGTATTTGACTATGGTATTGCTAACCACTCTTTTCTACCTTTGATAAAAGCACCTCCGAAACCTAAAATTTTCATAATTGCTTGGAAAAGGCCAAATGAAGGTTTCAAGATTAATGTAGATGCTGCTTGGTGTGCTTACTCTAATATGTGTGGATTAGGACTGATTGCCAGGGATCCTACGGGTGGTTTTATTTTGGCTAGGACTAGCTATACTCAGGCTAATTCTCCTCTTGAGGCAGAGTTAAGAGCTATACTCTTTGCTACTCAGACTGCTGTTAGATTCTCTGCCCCTATTGTCATTGAATCAGACTGCCTAAAAGCTGTCCACTCTGCTGAAAACCCATTATTGGCAAATTGGCAACTCTTTCAGTTGGCTGACGAAATTCATCAAGCTTTAGGTGATATGTCTCTACGTCACATACATAGGCAATCTAATTTGGTTGCTGACACCTTGGCTAAACACTGTCTCAAGGCTCAATCTAACTGTGTTTTTCATAGTTTGCTTTTGCTTCCTCAGATATGTAGAGGTCTGATTAGGCTTGACCAGTCTGGTACGCCCTCATTAAGAATTTCTCAATGAACGGAAGCTACTGAATATGGTTTTTTCTTTTGCAGGATGGGTGATTCTTTGGAAAATCTGGATTATACTTCAAGACTCGGAGGCATTTTGGGACTGCTCCCTGCTGCAGCTGCTCACTGATCGTAGCACCTTTCTCCTCGACATATAGTTGTCTTTGAGATTTAGCAAATATAGACATTTTAAGCTAAGTAACCTTCTCTGACTGATTTGTGTTTCGTTTTCGACTCACTAACAAGTTCGAGGATGCTTTGCTTAGCTTTATGTCTTAGGAATTCATTACAATCTTTCCTTGGAAGCAACTTTGTATTTATAAACTTAGCTCCGGACTTACTGTTGATGTACATCTTTCATATTTTATGGCTCGGGAAGGCCAATACATCTTCCCCCATCTATGGATGGTCTTAATTAAAAAAAAAAATAGTGTAAGAAAACAAAGGGAGTATAGTATTTCTCGTGTCACATTCAAATACAACCTATTATGTTTTTTCATTTTTTTAAGCAACAAATATGCCTAACGCATATTATCCCAATAGGACAGTACTACTAGCACCATACTTGTCGAAATGTCAAAATGTCGAAATATCAGTTTCCAACCAAATATCAAAGGAATGTCATTAGCAGCTCTTACAAATGTATTGCTATAAAAAAAAACAGATACATGACACCCTTTTTAATCAGCTCAGCTAATCTAATAACCATAATTGGTGCCATACAATAGTCTCCGGGAGGCACGTGGCTGTTGTGTGTAGAGTTAGATGGCGGGGAAGCATATACAGGATTGTGCTGATAAGAACTATAACCTTGACCCGGTGGTCCACTCGCAGAGTTCTGCGCAGTGGCTGCTGCATTAGCAATGATATTCTGGACCGTGCTGATAAGAACTATAACCTTGACCCGGTGGTCCACTCACAGACTTCTGCACAGTGGCTGCTGCATCAGCAATGATATTCTGAATCAGGTGTTGTGTAGCCTGAACCTGTGATTGATTTCAACAGTCATCTCATTAGGGGCACCTCTAGTCTCTTGAATTGCAATTGTTGCACCACTAGGACGTCGATGTAGCTAATATTTGCACCAGATGTGCCAATAAATGCATCTGCATACAACAATGGTATTTGCATATTCGGTGTGGTCTTTGACACGATTGATTGATGTGGTTGCAGGCCTCCAAGAGTAACATCTCTCCCATGAGCAGCAGCACCACGAGGCGGCTTGTCCATAGGCACATCAGGTTGTGTGTAATAATTGACGTACTGCCTAGGTGGGGGCATGTATTGAGGTGGTGCTCCATAGCCACTTCCAGGACCAGCACCCATAGGGAAACCTTGAGGTGGAGGCATATTTTGGTTTGGTCGAGCAGTTGGCATTTGTGTTTCAAATACTCCAACCACACTTCAATCAACTAAGAACTTTCTAAGGTGTGTAGCAATCAGCTTAACTGTCTTATGCACACCTGTCGGATCCCATTGCATCTCAACAACACTGTCATCAGGCAAAGCGAAAACTGGCAGGTGCTCTCCACTCAAGACGCGAATAGCACAGTTAGAACCATCTTGAATATATTTTATAGTGGCACCCTGCTTCCCGATCAAGCTCCCAGCCCGAGTTGCTGCTACAAGTAAGCTTGTGGGAGCTGTTTTACTCTTCCCAAGTTGAGCATTAGCTGGATCAGAGTCCACATTAACTATTCGCTTATGTTTATTAATGAATACAATCTATGACCTTTTCTAATAGGTTGATCGGTTTAAAACAAATTTTTTGTGTGTGATTTTAGAAATAAATACAGTTAAATATTTTCACTAATTATTTTTTAAATCAGTCATTCAAAGATGTTGGGGAAAACACCTAGTTGTGACACCAATATGTGGAAAGATCCAATAAAAACTGTAACATCGTACTTGGGGAAATAATCCGCTCTCACAAAAATCATGATCACTTGGCAGAAAGGAGCGCATCACGAATCAATATTACTACGCCAAACATATATCTTCTAAAACTATAACACCACTTGATCGATCCAAACCCTACACAAATTGACACATTCAAACAAATAGAACCCCTCAAATAAAATAGAGACATAACCACGAACACACGATCTGTACAACCATGAAGATCGAGGACAATATACCATCACGATAACTAAATTGAGTGATTATCATGAACACAACGATTTAATAAATTAGGTTGAACAACAAAATTAATGTACGAAGACGAATTGTACTCTTATCCTAAGCACCCTATAATACATATTGTTTGCTTTCTGTCTGACAACCGAGGGTATTTGAGTCATTTTGAATACCCTGTGAAAGTGAAACGATGTCGTTCCCGTGATATATTTGCGCATACAGGTCTTTTTGGTTGCTTTGTTCCCAATCGATCGTTGCGGTGGCGGTGACAAGGCTACATCTAAGTGGCAGCATCGAGATGGGTCATAGACGCTAGCGTTGAGATGGGTTAAAGATGGTGGCGCCGAGTTTGGTCGAAGGCGGTGGTGGCGAGTTTAGTCACAGCAGTGGCGGCGAGATGGATCAAAACGGTTGCATCAATTTTGGTCATAGACGGTGGCATCAATTTTGGTCACATCGGCAGCGTCAAGTTTGGTCATATATGGCAGCTCACAGCCCACAGTGGCATCATGATGAGAGAGCAATTTTCTCAGCCTATTGAAACTCTGGGCTGTACTACTGTGATCTGCTCAAATAAAACTCGACGGAGGCGGTGAACTACTGTGCCTCAATAATTTGGTGTTGTGATTTGCTTCACAACACATTTACCTTATACTCTATTTTGCTCTTACCTTCTTCCGTAGTCTATTTTATTGTCACAACCATCTTTTTATCATTTTGTAGGTGTGTCAAAAATGGAAATTCCGACGCAGATCTAGACGTAGAAGCATGTGGTGGTCAGGACTTTAGCTAAGGTTTTGCTGGTAGAAGATGTAAATAGGGAGAGCTATAACTTTTTTCTGTACTACATGTGTCTATTAAGGAGTATATGAACCCCATGTTTAGCTATTGTTGTATGTCTATTAAGGAGTATATGAGCCTCGTGTTTAGCTGTTGTTGTATGTCTATTAAGAATTATATGAACCCCATGTCTAAACTTCATGTTTAGTATACATTATGGTTGGAGCAGAAGATTGAAGGTACGTAACGAGTTTGGTGTTGTATAGTTTTCTGGTGACACTTCTTGTGCTGGTGTGGTCTCGACACTTCAGATTTGCTTGAACAGTTACCTAGATTGCAACAATTTCTTTCTCTTCTTCTAGATTGTCATGTTAGGCCTCATTTATATTTCAATCATATATCATTTCTACCTCAAGAGAAATTTTTGCTGCTAGTTTACAGCCAATTCCCAAAGTACAAAATAATTTCTTGATTCAACATGCTTTTTTCAAAAATAAGTGATTGTTAAGTTCTTTATTTGATATATTTAGAAAACCAAGAAATGTACTTGATTTGGTTCAAATTTACTCTGCTTTGTAACGATCATAGTGATCAAGGTTGCTGATTAGAGTGTGAGGTTATACGCAGTGATTACAAATGGAGTTGTAAATATGGTTGACAAGGCATAGACATCATATGTTATTACATCAATTCCTTTGTATGTACATTTTACGCGCTACAAAGCGTATTTATGATGTAATTCTTTGGTAGTTCTTCGGGATGCAGCGCTATGATGCAGTTAGAGCGCTCAAAATTTACAAGAAGTTGGGAAAATAGGTTTAATCACTGCTTCTGATTTCATCTACGAATATTAACTTTGTTTGAATATTCTCAACTTTAAACTAGAATTGTAATGTGTGAAGGCAGAATAGCTATTCAAGTTCTTTGAGATCTACCGGAGCCTTAAATTCAGACGAGGACAAAGCTACGCTAAAATTGATCAAGTGCCATCTTTTAGACTCCATTCATTCTAGCATACTCCCAATTTAGTTTATTTTAGCATATCTTATTTTTCCGAACCTTGAATTTCAGCCTCCCAAATCATTCCTAGCTTCCATGGAAGAGTATGTTAAGGATGCTCCAAAGCCTTTGGGGATTCCTTGGAAAGTGGTAAGCATCGTAAGTTTTGCAATCTAATAAACATTGCAATGCCTACATTTCCTTAATTTTTCTCCTTTGAGAAACTGAAAAATTTAATGCTCTTCAGACATCCTTCCCCTTGTGTCATCAGAAAGATAATGAAAAATTTAGAACTCCCATATCAGGAGAAACTATCCTCGATATGACTCATGAGCTAGATGTTATAGATAATGCATTGGTATGCTCTTGTGAGAACTTGTGTTAACTGAACTTAATACATAAGATACTTTCTCGTTTCCCCACTGAAACTGTACTTCATCTCTCAGAATCATGGAGATTTATCGACCCCCTCAACTGGTATGTATATCAACCCCCTCAACTCGAATGATTCAGACATGAAGTGAACAACATTAACAACTACTTCACGTCAACTTACATTTTTTTACATTTTTCTATAGCTACTTACTTAACGTTAACTTTTATTTCTTGTTTTCCTATACTCCTGAATGCCCTTTTGGCTTTCTTACTTGTACGAGCTTCCATAAGATGAAATTATGGGTTTTGGTCTGTGTATTGTTATATGTTTTTTGTCTATTTTTGACTCTCCATGCCTGTTCTGCATATTTTTGTGCCACTTGACTTTTCCTTTCCTTTTATTTCCTATTTTTCACTTCTATTTCTGACTCTCAAGAGTTGCAGCTTAAGAGTTTGATACTTGTTGTAAGTCAACTTCTTTTTTAGAGGTCTACTTATTAACCTTTTGGTATTATACATGTGCTGCATACCTCCTATTTAGTTAATACTACCAGGAGCTTGGACATTTATATGAAAACTATTTGATTTCGTACACAAACCATGCACGATAACTTTTAATGTATGGTTGTTTCTACCACCCTGATTACTTGAATTTTCTATTTATTCTATATGTTTTGACTGTTGTGTTTTCTTGTAATAATTAGTTGCAATAGATTTCTGTCAGGTGATGAAGAAAATTAATGCCCCAATTTGTGTGTATTTATCACTGTGTGATGAGAATTTGTGATGGTCTTTTTGAGCAGGAGGAATTACATTTAAATAGTGTCTTCTGTATAATCAGAGTTGGTGTCCTTAAAGGACTTCTGTTTGTTTGTTTTATAGTTGAATGTTGTCTCTCCGACATCAGTATGCCTCATTTCCTGTTACTTTCTATCTTTTCGTTAGTGACTTGTGTTTGTAGACTGTAGGAATTTAGTAATTCTTTCCAGATGTTAGGGTTTCAAGTCAAGGCATATAGAATAAATAGAAAATTCAAGTAATCGGGGTGGTAGAAACAACCATACATAAAGAGTTCTCGTTCACGGCTTGTGTACGAAATCAAATAGTTTTCATATAAATGTCCAAGCTCCTGAGAGGGTTCGAGTGATACTGGGTTCGAGTGGAGAGGGTTCGAGTGATACTGGGTTCGAGTGGAGAGGATTTGAGTGGAGAAGTTCGAGTGGAGAAGTTCAAGTGGAGAGGTTCGAGTGGTGAGGTTTGATTGATGAGGGATCGAGTGGAGAGGTTTGAGTGGAGAGGTTTGAGTGGAGAGGTTCTAGTAGAGAGGTTCGAGTGATACTATGTTCGAGTGGTACTGGGTTCGTGTGGAAAGAGTTCGAGTAGAGGAGGTTCGAGGGTTCGAGTGGAAAGGTCCGAGTGGAGAAGTTTGAATGGTGAGGGTTCGAGTGGTGAGGGTACCATCCACCACTAGAGAGAGTACTATCCACCCCTCTCACCATCCACCACTGGAGAGAGTATTATCCACCCCTCAAGAAGTTTGTCAAACACCCTTTCGAGGGTACACCATCTACCTCTCGAGAGGGTAAACCATCTACCACTAAAGAGAGTACACCTTCCACCCCTTGAGGGTACGCCATCAACGTCTCGAGAGGGGTGTACCAGCCCTCGAGGGTACACCAGCCCCCGAGGGTACACCACCCCCTCGAGAGAGTATATCACTGAGAGCGTCGAACCATTCACATTAGCTTTTGAACCATGACCCACTCGAGGCATATACCCCTCGAACAATCCACGAAACCACCATTCGAACAACCTTTCCCTCAAACACCAACCATCCATTCCTGGAACCATCACCCCTCGAACCATCAGTTCTTGAACATCCACCACGCCACCACTCGAACCATCCACATCTCAAACACCAACCATTCGCCTCGAGGCCTCTCTACCACTTAAACCATCCACCCTTTGAACACCAACCATCCGCCTTGAGGGGTGTTGATTCAAGGCATCTGCACTCGATTCCCTCGCCCTAGAACCATCAACCATCCCCCTCGAGGCATCACCCCTTGACCCCAAACCTCTTCACTCTAACCTCTACTCGAACCTTCACCACTTGAACCAGTACTAATCGAACATTTTCCATTCGAATTCTCTATTCGAACCCTCTCCACTCGACCCCTCACCACTCGAATACTCAACACTCGATCCCTCACCACTCAAACCCTATCCACTCGAACCTTGTCCACTCGAATCTCTTTACTCGAACCCAGTACCACTCAAACCCAGTACCACTCGGACCTCTCCATCGATTCATTAACCCTTGAGGTCCTGGAACCATCAACCATCCTCCTCGAGGCATCATCCCTCGATCCATCAACCATCCACCTCGCCACCCCTCGAACATCAACCATCCACCTTAACTCAAACCTCTACACTCGAACCCAATACCACTCGAACCTCTCCGCTTGAACCAAGTACCACTCGAACCCTTTCCACTCAAAACTCTCCACTCGAACCCAGTACCACTCGAACCTCTCCACTCAAATCGCTACTCAAACCTCTCCACTCGAATCGCGACTCGAACTCTCTCTACTCGAACCTCACCACCCAAACCTCATAACTCAAACCCAGTACCACTCGAACCCTCTCTACTGAAACCCAGTACCACCCCGAACCCAATACCACTCGAACCCTTTCCACTCGAACCCAGTACCACTCAAAATTCTCCACTCGAATCCTCTCTACTCGAAACCAGTACCACTTGAACCTTTTTACTCAAACTCATTACCACTCGAACCCAGTACCACTCAGACCTCTCCATCGATTCATTAACCCTCGAGGTCCTGGAACCATCAACCATCCTCCTCGAGGCATCATCTCTCAATCCATCAACCATCCACCTTGCCACCCCTTGGACATCAACCATTCACCTCGGCTCAAACCTCTCCACTCGAACCTAGTACCACTCGAACCTCTCCGCTCGAACCAAGTATCACTCAAACCCTTTCACTCAAAAACTCTCCACTCGAACCCAGTACCATTCCAACCTCTCCACTCGAATCGCGACTCGAACTCTCTCTACTCGAACCTCATCACTCGAACCCAGTACCACTCGAACCCTCTCTACTGAAACCCAGTACCACTCGAACCCTCTCCTCTCGAACCCTTTTTACTCAAACCCAGTACCACTCGAACCTCTTTACTCGAACCTATTACCACTCAAACCCAGTACCACTCGGACCTCTCCATTGATTAATTAACCCTCGAGGTCCTGGAACTATCAACCATCCTCCTCGAGGCATCATCCCTTGATCCATTAACCATCAACCATCCACCTCACCACCTCTCGAACATCAACCATCCACCTCGACTCAAACCTCTCCACTTGAACCCAGTACCACTCGAACCTCTCCACTCCAATCGCAACTCGAACTCTCTCTACTCGAACCTCACCACCCGAACCTCATCACTCAAACCTAGTACCACTCGAACCCTCTCTACTGAAACCCAGTACCACTCGAACCCTCTCCACTCGAACCCAGTACCACTCGAAACTCTCCAATTGAACCCTCTCTACTCGAACCCAGTACAACTTGAACCTCTCCACTCGAATCTCGACTCGAACTCTTTCCACTCAAACCTCACCACCCGAAATCTCTCCACTTGAACCCTCACCCCCCGAACCCTCTTCACTCAACCCAGTACCAATCGAATCCTTTCCACTCGAACCCAGTACTACTCAGACCCTCTCCACTCGAACCCAGTACTACTCAAACCCTCTCCACTCGAACCCAGTACATCTCGAACCTCTCCACTCGAACCAAGTACTACTCGAACCTCTCCAATCGAACCCAATACCACTCGAACCTCTCCACTCGAACCCAGTACCACCCAAACCCTATCAAATTCATAATTTCCTGATATAACCCTACCAGTTACGGCAGCGGCAACGATGGTTCGATGGTTGTAGGTAAGGTTATAACTGTCCACCCAAATTAAACTTTTGGTCTGATGGCATTATTGTCATTTTAAGGTGGATCAACAGTTAGAAAAGCAAGATAAATGCCGAAAAGTCTACCAGAGAATTATATATTGGCACTTTCAATAATTAAGTTGTTTTTTTCTAACTTTCAAACAATTGAAGGTTATATCGGCACTTTCGCAAGTATATAAGATTATATTGGTATATAGACAACAATTCTCCAAAATAAGCATATGGACAATGATTGTGACAAAAACTTGTCTGCATTTATGCCACCCAATTCATTGTTTATTTTTTTTAATTTTAAGCCATCCGAGGATGGGGGGAAATATATTAGGCTCCCCAAACCATTAAAGTTTTTGCTAATATTGGCGCGAGATGAAATTTAAAATTACAAGAGGTCATCTATTAGATGATCCAAGAGACCAAAGATAAGGCTCTTGCTACCAAAATTGGAGGATACACCTATTCTAAGCCAATAATAATAGTAAAACAACAACCGTGTTCTAACCAGTGTTTCCTATGAATTCCTGTAGACTGATAAATCACGAACAGGTCGGGGAGTCGAGAATCGAAATCCCAGTTAGTCAATGATAATCAGTCAAGAAGGAATAGAAGGGATAAACCATGAGTGGATCAGAAAAAAAGAAGTTTGGGTAGGGAAGGTGAAGCAGTCATCCGGCCTGAGAAGTCCAGGAGCTAATGCTCTTTCACAGCAAAACTAACAGTCTGATCTTCGCCAAGTTACATCTTCAAACCTGCAATTGGAAGAGAGCAAAAACAGCAGCATCTTTTCGAAATGGATTGTGAGATATTGCAAAGAGTAGATATGGAAAAATTTCATGGCAGATATAGAGAGCTATAATGGTAACTCTAATTACTCTCCTAGATGAGAGCCAATTCTTACTCCAGGGAAGTTTTTGTTGTCCAAATGAATGAGACCCCTAAGAAAACCAGGAACATTATCTAAATCTAGATCTCCCTGTAAGTTATTTTCCAAAGCATATTTAGCCAAAAAATCAGCTGCGGTGTTAGCTTCCTGTGGAGTGTGTTGGATCGGGTAAACTAAATGCTTATCATAAAGAAGGCTGCAAATAGAGAACACTCTCCACTGACATGTCATAGGTTTCCGAATGCCATTTACAGCCAGTAAACAATCAGACTCAATAACACAACAATTCAATTCCAGTTCAGAGCACAAGTCATATCCACATTGAATGGAAAAAAGTTCTGCATGTAATGGGGATGGAGAATGAAAGATATGAACTCTCATTTTAATCATTGCCCCTTTCCAATCCCTTACAATGACCGCGGAAGAAGATTTACCACTAGGTTGCCATGAAGCATCTGTATTTATCTTGTAACCTGTTAGTGGTTTACACCAGTTTACAGCAGTAATTCATTTTTTCTGTTTTGGAAGGATTTTGGGGATGATTCTTTGTTGGATAAGATGCTTATGTTTATCTATATTACCCTTCAAGTTGTGAGCTGAGAAAGTAAGGTAAATCATTTGTTTAACATCCTGGAAACATGCATCCTCTGAGAAAGTTATGTTGTCGAAAATGATTTTGTTTCTGATTATCCAAAGAGTCCATGTAGTGATTAAAAGTGCAGCAGTTATCATATTAGACTGGATCTTAGAATCAGGCTTAAATGAGAGATAGAAATCTACTCTACTCTTCAGATTACCAAAACTTGTTTGTGGGAAGTGTATGAGATTATTAACTCTATACCATATTGCCACAGATGAAGGACAGGAGTTAAAGAAGTGGTCCAGAGAGTCCGAGTGATTTTTGCAAAGAGGACATATGGATGCTATAGAAAAGCCAAACTTGCACAGAATATTATCAAATGGAAGGATACTGTTTAAAGCTCTCCACATTAGGACTAACATCTTCTTAGGGATAAAAGGAGACCATACCTTGATTATGTGTCAGATGGTAGCCTTTTTTTGTCTGAAACATTGGTATGCAGAGCTGATAGTGAAATTTCCTGAGGATGAAGGAATCCAGACAAGCCTATCAGCATGGGGGTAGACCAGTTGAACTTCCTGCAAAAAGTTAAAAGTGTTGGTAGCCAAATGAGGCTCCAGGGTTGGAAGGAAAGAAACTCTGTTAGTTATGAATGACCTTAGGGAAATATCCACAAAAGGAATGTCCAACTCCTGGGGCCATTCATAACACAAAGCACCATCACCTTTCCAGTTAGCATTCCAAAAAGAACATTCTCCAAGACCAAAAATGACTCTAGAAAGGTTATTGGCCTTGGGTGTAATCTTAGAGATTCTGTTCCAGATATGGGATTTCTTGTAAGTAGCAGGGAGTGACCATAAATGAGCAGACCATTGAGTGTTATTTATTTGCAGTTTCCACCATAATTTGCAAGAAAAGGAGTCAACTATAGCATTAAGATCTCTAAAACCAATTCCATTTTCATCTACGGGTAAGCTCATATTTTTCCAGGATCTCCATTTTTTCCTAACTATGTTTTCACAGCTCCCCCAGAAAAGACCTGAAGCAAGTTTTTCCATTTTCCTTAAGACTATCTTCGGGGGACTTAAAACTGCAAAAATATGTGTGGGTATTGAGAGAAAACTGTGGTTAATCAAAATGATTTTGCTTGCATAGCTTAGCCACTTGTTCTTCCAATTGTGAATACACTTTTCCATTCTTTCCAAAATAGGATAATAATGAATCTGTAAATTTCGACCTGGAAAGATAGGAACACCTAGGTACTTGAAAGGAAAGGAGCCTTTCACCATTCCTAAGATTCTACCAACAGATTGAGCAGTAGCAACACTTGTATTTGATGCAACATAAAATTCTGATTTAGCAAAGTTGACTTTTTGACCTGAAGTTTGCTCGTAAGCTTTCAAAATTTTTTTTAAATCTTTTCAGATTGGAGGGATTAGTGTTCAGGAAGACAGCTGTGTCATCAGCATACATCAGGTGTGACACAGCTGGACAGGACCTTGGTAGTGAGAAATGTTGCAGGTATCCAACCCTAAAAAGTTTTTTTAAGCCTCTTGAAAAGGCTTCGGACAAAATATTTTACAAAAATGGAGAAAGTGGATCTCCCTGTTTAATACCCCTAGAGGAAGCAAAGAAACCTGAAGTTATGCCATTTATTAAAACTGAGAAGTGAGCAGCATCAATATTATGCATGATTCGATGCACAAATTTACCATGAAAACCAAACTGGAGTAATATTGAATTCAGAAAAAACCATGAGACCCTATCAAAAGCCTTTTGCATGTCTAATTTAATTATGAGATTAGAAACCTGTGATTTCCTAGACAGCATTTTTGTCATTTCATGCATCTGTATGACATTATCAGATATATCCCTACCCTTTATGAAGGCACTCTGTTCAGGTGATATTAGTAATGTCATTATGGGTCTAATCCTTTCCATTAACATTTTTGAGAAAACTTTATTAACAAAATTGGATAGGCTAATGGGTCTGAAGTCAGAGAAAGTGATTGGTATTTGTTTTTTGGGTATTAAGGTCAGCCAGGTGCTAGAGATAGCCTTGGGGATATTTCCATTAGTTAGAAAATCATTTGATGCCTCTAAAAGATCAAATTTAATTGTGTCCCAAAAAAAGATGTAAAAAGCACCAGAATATCCATCAGGGCCTGGAGCACTGGATTTATTAAGATCAAATACTGCAAGTTTAAGTTCCTGAATATTAAAAGGTGACAGTAAGTTAAGATTATGTTGATCAGTGATGACTTTAGGGATTTCTTTTAGAAAGTGCTGTAGGTAAGTTCCCATTTTTTGAGGAGTCTCTTCATTAAGTAATTCCTTGTAGAATCTCACTCCTTCTTCTTTAATTAGATGTGGTTCTATTATCCAATTCCCACTACCATCCTTAATTTTAATAATTCTTGCTTTTACTCTCTTTTCCCTAATGGAGTGGTGAAAGTAGCTAGAGTTTGTATCTCCATGTCTTAACCAATTTAATCTAGCCTTTTGGTGCAAGAAGATATTTTTTTCTTTTTGGGCTCTCATCAGTATGTCCTGTGCTTTAAGTAATTCAGCTAGAACAGTTTCATCCTGTGTTTGCTGGAAAGAGATTTCCAGATCACTTACAGTGTTTTCAGATTGCAGCAAATTATTATTAACATTACCAAAATGAGAGTTGTTCCACTGCTTAATTTCCAGCTTTAGCCTCTTTAATTTAAAAACCAAATTATGCATTCCACAGAATGGAGAGACTAGGTTCCAGTTAGAGGTTACTAGGGCCTTAAATTCTTCTCTATTAGACCACATTTCTTGATACCTAAAAGGCCTAGGAACTTGTTCTTCAGCTGATTGAACTGATAGAAATAGGGGGGAATGGGCAGATGTCATTCTGTTTAAAACTTGAATAGAACTATTAAGAAAGAGTTCTAACCATTCTAAGGTGGCAATGCCCCTATCTAATCTCTGAAAAGTTAAGTCCTTGCATTTGTCTCTGAATCTATTATTGCTCCAGGTGAAGGAATTCCCTACAGTAGGTATTTCATGAAGGTCCATATTGTTTATAAAACCATTGAACTGTGTCATGCTCTTTTTAGGAGTGGATTTCCTACCTTTATACTCGGTTACAGATGAAACTGTGTTAAAATCACCAATATAAATGGAGGGAGCATGTAATGGGGTCTGTAGATCATTCCATAAAGCCTCTCTAGTTTGTCTACTTACACTAGCGTATATGAAAAAATAGTTCCAGCTTACAGAGGAGACAATATCAGAAATTTATACTTGTAAAAATTGATCAGACTCCCGTATATTAGTTATACTGAAGGCATGATTCCATAAAATCCAGATCTTAGCATTCTGAGCAGGAAGGGCATATTTAAAACCTAGGACATGCATCAAGGTATTTAAATTTTGTTTATCATGCCAAGGTTCTATTAAGCATAATAAGTCTATGTTGTGTTTAGATTTTAAAGCTTTTAATCTATCTATTGAAGTTCCATAACCCCGAACATTCCAAACTAATATGTTACCTATTGTGGTGTGTTTAATCATTTTAAAACAGTAGGGGTTTCTTTTTGAGATGATCTTAGATTTCTTATTGTTGTGACAGGGTTCTTACTTGTGTTTCCTGATTTGCCCATGTTTTTTTCCATGTTATCCATGTTATCCATGGTAGATATTTCATCAGAGTTACTAACTCTTACCTGGGGAGTATGTTCTACATTTGAGTTCGATCCTGATATTTTAGAGTCACTAACCTGGTCACTGGCCTGATCATCTTTACTGACCTCATTACAGTTAACTGGAGGCTTGGTAGTTGGGGTGATATTAAAACTGGTGGAGCCAGGTTCGGTATTCTAGGGAATAGGCTCCCTTGCTGTGGAGATCTCCTCAGAAGTGGTGTGCACATTAGCTTCCTGAGATTCCAGTGACTCGTGGAAAATCTCAACAACTTCATCTAACTGATCATCCTGTAAGTCATCCAAAGATTGAAAGGCATTTGATATAGTAATCATGTTCTTTTTTTGTTAAGTCTTCCCTGATAGGATTTAGATCAGATTGTAGACTCTTTTTTCTCCAGAAAGATGTGGTAATTTGTTTGGATATGTCATCCAGTGAGTAGAAAGGGACATTTCTCTTCTTATGACTCACAGCAGAAGTGTTAAAGTTATTTTCTTGTATAGAGCCTGAAATCATTTTTTGATTATGAGAATCCTTTTCCTTTTGTGAAACAGATAGAGTTGAGGGTCCCTCTACGCTAAGTGTATCTTTAGGGGGGGATTCTGTGGATTTCTGGGTGTAAACATGTACTGTCTTTAGTTCACTAGCTTCAGGATTTTTCTTTTTCCTCAATTCTGGGTGTAAAAAGTTACAATTAGTGTGGCTATGTCCAATTATCTTGAAATGTGTGCAATAAGTTGGCAGATCATCATATTCAATTGGATACTCTGCAACCTTATTCCCGATTCCTACCACAATAGAAGATGGGAGCTGGGATAGAAGGTCAACCTCTACGCATACCTTAATGGCAGAGGGCCTGGTTAAAGCACTAGTGGATGCATCCATCTTAAGGTATCTACCTATTTGGCTGCTAATTCCTATTATTGCAGAAGTATTATAGAAATGAATAGGCAATTTATGTACTGTTACCCAGGCAGGAACGATGGAAGATTCCACAGTTGGTGAGAAATCTGGCGACCACTTTTGGACCTTCATAGTTGCTCCTTGAATCATCCATTGGCCTTTCATCCAGCACCGTTGGTAATCCTCGCTTTCCTGAAAACGGATAAGAACATGTCGATAGTCAATAGAACCAAGTTGGAATTTGGATTTGAATCCAATTGATTTGAAAGCAGAGAGTAAGGTTTCCATTGGGGGTTTTCCACGGTTAAATTTTCCAACAAGAGCATTCTGATAATGCGATGCTAGAATTTTGCCTTCCTCCGGAGGAAGGATGTAGGCAATCTTGCCCTTAAATTCCGTAATTGGGTGGAGATTTGGTGTGTTAGGGAGGGAGGAGAAGAGCGGGGAAGGTTTGGAGCTGAGAGCTTGCAGGAAGCTTTTGTTAGCAGGAATCTCAGGCGAGGGATTTGGCGTTGGAGCCGCCATGGACGGCGGCCGGAGTAATGAAAATGACCGTTATCAGAGAAGAAGAAGGAAGATGAGCTGAAAATTTATCCCAGTGTGTGTATCGCACTTCGATCGCACATATGAACAGTGAAACAAGAGTTTTTCTTAAAAAATCATAACACAGATTACCCAATTCATTGTTTAGTTCACATATACACACAGTTCCTTGTTTTTCCATAAGTTCAACGTTTCTTTTTTCATATTTTACTTACTTCATGTACTTGCAATATATTATTTCTTGAAAGGTTATAAAAATGTTTTTTTTATCTTATTGATTATTTAATAAGTTCCAACAAAATTTATTATTTGTTTTACAATTTAGATAGTTATTCTTAGATGAATATACTTATAATTTATTTATTTATTTCAATTCAAATGTGACATATAAATATTATATATTAATTAAATTAAATATATTTAATCAAGAACACCGCGCAACGCGCGTTGGGACTCCCGCTAGTTCAATAACATAAACATTCCATAACAATCAACTAAATTGAATTATTATTTCCTATCTTTTCATATTGAGAAAATGAGAAAAAGGAACTTGGAGACACAAATGGTATATATATATATATATATATATATATATATATATATATATATATATATATATATATATTTAGAGAATTAAGGAATTGCTGCTTATTTGTTATTTTCACAAAATTATTGAAAGCTAAGAAATGTGACTGCTCATATGAACTAGTAGGATATTGGAATATTAAAATTAAAGCTAAGATGAGAATAATTCGTTTGACAACGATAAATATTTTCTTTATTTCACTGTATTTAGCATATTTAGTCTTGAGTTCGTATATTAGAATACAGTCTTTCTATAAGATATATGAATACCAAGGTTTAAACTACAAAATAGAAGAAATAATGGTAAACTTTTTGGCTTGCATTAATCAGGTCATAAACCTTATAACTACTATATTTTGCATAATAAAACTTTAATATTGCAATTAAAAATTGTTACTCTTTTATTATTCTAATTAAACACGTCTTTCCATAAACCTATGGAAAGAAGGTTGAAATTTGGTTTTACCGAATTATCTTAATTATTACTGCTATGTTCCAACATAACCTATCTAACCAAGTATGCAATAAAGTAAAGCATAAAGACACGAGACTTGGTTACGCAGTTTGGTGAAATCCACATACATCTGCGGGCCCAGTTCAGAATGAATCCACTAATCAGAAAGATACAGTACGATGTACACCATACAATTATACTTATCTAAACTAATGAAACGTGTGAATCCTGCAAGCTGCTCTTGCTACCGATCCGCCTTGGTCAGACTCCCTCTGACCTCGAAATTCTTCGACGCTGAATCTCCTCCTCCCGAGGAATTAAGGTATATGATTATGAACTTTGAACGACATGTCACATATGTTGGAACATAGAGATCTGACTCTCGAAAGACTCTCGAAAAAAATAGAAAAGCTGTGTGCAGATTTTCGCAATTAAGTCCGTGAGTTTAATAGAGCCGTGGTGTTCCCTTTTAAAGCCATGAGCAGATCATAACTCTCCATGATTATGTCCACAATATTCTTATTCCTTATCTGCTTCTGAAGCATATCAAAATCCGATAATCAAAGGATTTTCCTTATCACAATATATCCCATATATTCCATACATCCAATTCCATATTTGTAGGGATTTTCCAAAAACCTAATATGCTTTTACCACCCCCTAATATATTGCATAATATTCAGATTTCCACAAATCAACAAATATCACAATATTTTGTTTTCTCCCGTAAAACCTTGTATGCGCTAATGTGGCTGTTGTCCGCGTGTTCCAACTTGAAATGTTTTTTTTCCAAATTTGTTCACTAATTGCAAATTAATGAAAACCACTTGACTTTACAATCTCCCCATTTGACAGTTTGTGGATCCAACCAATTTGAAAATAAGAACGCAACAAAAAACTTCCAATCAAACATATAAGTCTTCCAGAAATCCACATATGTTGGAACATATGCTAAATCCTAAATCTAATTATAAAAGAATACCATTAGAAAACTAGAATTCCAGAACGATGACATAATTCAGATTACATTCATCCAATAAAAATTAATATCCAAAATTATCCAAAATACTCTCCCCCTGGGGCCATGAATATGCCAAACTCAAAAACCACATAAATAAAATCTAAAAAAATAATTAAGTCAGCTCCCCCTGAACTCATCATGTGATCTATGTTGGAACATAGACACTTTAAGATCATCAATCCTATTCAGGAACAGCATCTTGTGCTTCCAACAAAGCCTTCTCCCCCCCTCCAATCTTGGCATTCTCTGCTTCAAGGTCCGCAATTTGGATGGCTATAGCCCCGAACCTTGCATTAAGAACCACCATCTTGGCTTTTTTCCCAGCATCTACAGAAGTGGAAGCCTCTGGATTCCAAGGTAGATCATTCACTTGCCGCATTCCAAAGGTCTTCTTGTTAGGCTGAAGAAACTCAGTATCAATAATGACATCCTTTGCCTTGCCTTTAGTCTTTGCATTCATAGCCAATGTAGAAATCAAACAAGGGTATAGCAAGAATGCTTAGCTTTTGGAGCAATAGCTTGCCCAGGTTGACTGGTTTCTGTGTTCCAACACAGTACAGTAACTTTGCCATTTCTCTTGTCAGATCTGTAGTGTTGGAAGATGGCATCTAGCAGTTTACAGCCACGTAATACAACCCAAAAAACCTAGAAGATAGGCAAGATGCATGTGAATACCCTGTCTGTGGCCACTCAGTCTTGTATCCACCAGAAACCACTTCCAGAATCTTGTCACCAGACACATCCAAATCATTCGGAAAGACACCTATAAAATCTGGAGTTCTCAGCCCTCAAACTTTATTCATTCTGTTAGTAGAGATATCTATCACCACCCCCCCTAATATAAACTCTATCACACCATGGGGAGTCAATTTCCAGGTTTCCAACCATAAAGTTTGAGTAAACTTCAGTAACCTGCTTGCTATACTGAAGTTGCACGGTGGCAGCTCTCTTCATTCCAATCAACTCCAAAAAATCAGTAAAACCACTAGACCTATAAGCCTTAGATCTAAGTCCACTGGCCTTTCAGAAATAATTTTCCTCTCTGCAAAAATCCCACCCATCTCCTCACATTTAATATCAAAGTATGAAAAGCACAAAGCCTCACTTACAGCGGAAGTGGCAGCAAATTCTTCTTCTTTGGAATATCTTGGGTTTTCTTTTTGGACCTTTTGGCTGGTGGAGAATCCTCAATAGCAGACATCTTCCTCTTGGCCCTTGTAATCTGAAAGAATTCATCCAATACTTCATCACTGAAGTAGTCCAGGTTTGGTTCCTTTGTTGGAACACACTTAGCATGTTCAACCTCTTCATCCTACTCAATTGCATCTGCCTCACCTTGTGTTCCAACATGCTGCTCATTGCCTGATTCCTTTTGCATCAAGTCAAACCCTCATATCTTTCCTCCTTCTGAATATTTAAGGTCATCATATGTATTCCTAGTAACATCAAACTAGTCTTGACCTCCCTTATCAGCATCATCAACCTCCATATCTTCAGCCGTCTCTGACTTTGCCCTCTGTGTTGGAACATACCCAACACTTTATCCCTCTTCACTGTCTGTAATCTCAATGATCACAGGCTTTATAAGTTCTTCAAGTCTCTTGGCAGCCTCAACATCATAAAGTCCTAAGGGCATCCTATCATTGGATTTAATCACTTCTAATCCCTCAACCCTATCATCGTCGATTTCCTCAATTATAACGTTACTAGGAATAGGAATAGATGAATACACATGAAACATATCCTTCTCATTGTACACACTACATTTCCCTCTCAACAGCCTAGTATTATAGTTTTCAATATCCTGAAGCTCACCAATATATCCAGAAAACAGCTCCTTAACATTCACATTGAGAAATTCCATTTCTAAATTTGTAAACTTAGACAGATCTATTGTAATCCTATTAGCTTCAACCCATTCAAAGAACTTATCAACATATTTCAACTCCATGCCATGCAACTTCAGAGTAGGGGGATCCGGATCAGTTACCTTTTGGTAAGAAGATTTTCCCTTGCTCTTGAGTTCTTCATTCTGGCCACTGTCGCCAGTTGAATTCACTTCCACGGTTTCTTCCCTTTGTTCACCATTGATATTCTCTGGAGGGTGAGAATTTTCTAGAGTCTCTTTTTCGGCCATGGAGACGTTTGGGCTTGAAGACATTTTTCGACAAGGTTTCGTTGTGAAGCGAAGGATCGTAGCTCAGTTATTCAAGATACACTCACAAAAAATTTTGACAACAAGAAATCCAAAAATACCAAGGAATCCAAAAATACCAACGAATGTGGGAGTGTATGTAAAAAAAGGGATATGGAGAGATGAAAACAATTTTGAACCAAAATAAACTCTTCACTATTTACCTCTTTTAACGCACAAGCCACTTTTTTCCTTTCCAAGAAAACTAATTATTTCACTTTTCTCACTTGTCAACTCAAGTCACACCTCCTTGAATCTCCAACATACCATGTTTTCACAACTTCTATTTTGGTAATTTTTTTCTTCTTTCTATTTTTTTTACCAAAATATTTTTGTTCCGAACATGGTATTATCTTTCGGAACAAAAATAAAGCGGAAAAAAACTATTTACAGCTGAATAAAAGTTATATAAAGAAATACCTCAAATCTGACAAATACCTAAGTATTGTCTGAGAAGCTCAAAGGTGGCAGTATCCAACGGTTTTGTGAAGATACCTACAAATTGCTCAGATGTTGGAACATAAACAACCACCACTTCCTTCCTTTCCACAAGATCTTGAATAAAATAATGTCTTATGTCAATATGCTTTGCTTGACAATGCTGAACTGGATTTTTAGAAATATCAATAGCAGTTGTGTTGTCACATAAGATCTTCAAAGGCCCTTGATAAATTCCATAGTCTTTCAACATTTGCTTCATCCATAATAGTTGTACACAACAACTTCCAGCAGCAAGATATTCAGCTTCGCAAGTAGACAGAGAGAATGGATTTTGATTCTTACTATACCAAGAAACTAAATTCGTGCAAATAAAGAAACACCCACCTATAATGCTTTTACGATCATCTGCATTACCAGCCCAATCAGAATCACTGTACCCAATTAGATCAGAGTCTTGATTCTTAGAATACCAGACACCATACTCAGAAGTTCCACTTACATATCGAATAATTCTTTTGACTGCAGTTAAATGAGATTCCTTTGGGTCAGCCTGAAATCTTGCACATATTCCTATGCTAAAACATATATCTGGTCTACTTACTATCAAATAAAAAAAACTCCCAATAATGCCCCTGTGTAATTTCTGATCAACTCCGACTCCTTTCTCATCTTTCACCAGTTTATCAGAACCCCCATAGGTGTTCGAATTGCACAGAAATTTCTTAGTCCAAATCTTTTCGCTAAACTCAGGGCATACTTACTCTGATTTATAAACAGACCATTTTTTCCTTGCTTGACTTGCAGCCCTAGAAAATACATGAGTCCTCCAACCATACTCATCTCAAATTTAGCCTGCATTACAGTGACGAAATCATGTACTATAGATGGTGAAGTAGATCCAAATACTATACCATCAACATAAATTTGAGCAATCAGAATTTTTGATGCTTTTTCAAGCACAAATAAAATGTGATCTACTCCCCCTCGATGATAACCTTTCTTAAGAGGAAAGTTAGTAAGTCGTTCAAACCATACCTTTGGTGTTTGCTTTAAGCCATATGAAGCCTTCTTGAGGCGATACACATGATGAGGGTAATGAGGATCTTCAAATTCTTTAGGTTGTTCAAAATATACTTCTTCATTGACCACACCATTTAGAAATGCACTTTTGGCATCCATCTGGTAAAGTGTAAAGTTCATAGTGCAGGCAATAGCAAGTAAAATTTAAATTGACTCTAACTTGGAAACTGGTGCAAATGTCTCATCAAAGTCGACTCCTTCAACTTAAGTATATCCTTGAGTAACCAATCTGGCCTTGTTCCGAGTGATTTGTCCATCAACATCTGATTTATTCTTGAAAATCCACTTTGTGCCAATGACATTCACACCTTTAGGATAAGGAGTGAGATACTATACATCATTTCGTGCGAACTGACCAAGTTCTTCTTGCATTGCCGCAATCCAGTATTCATCAAGTAAGGTCTCCTTGTAGTTCTTGGGATCAATGAGAGAGATGAAACAATGTAATCTAGCTGATTTCCTGTAATCAACCCGAGGGATTGAGCGAGTACTTCTTGTCATTGGTTCTGGTTGCTCCTGTGTTAGAACATGCGATGAGACAATGGGGAATGATGTTCCAACATATTCAGTATCTTCAGGCTCAACAGGATAATTAGTCTGCTTAGATGTTCCAACATGCGATGAGTTAGGCTCATCAGGTTGACTGTGCTGTGTTGGAACATGTTCTTTATCAGGTTCATCTTCTCCACCACCTGAACCTTGTCCTTTGTCAGAATCATCCACAATAACATTTATGGATTCCATGAGAGTATTTTTTTGAAGATTGTAAACTAGATAAGCTCGAATGTTCACAAAATAACCAAGGAAAATTCCAATATCACTACGATTGTTGAATTTCGCCAATTGCTCGCTATCTCTAAGAATGTAGCACTTGCTTTCAAACACATGAAAGTATGAGACATTTGGCTTCCTGCCCTTCCAAATTTCATAGGATGTTTTGTTTGTGAATGGACCTAGATACACCCGGTTGATTGTATACCAAGCTGTATTAACGGCTTCTACCCACCATTTTTTGTGAATTTCTTTCTCAGCTAACATGACTCGAGCCATCTCCTGTAGAGTCCTGTTCTTTCTTTCCACAATATCATTTTGCTGAGGGGTGATGGGTGCAGAGAACTCGTGCTGAACTCTAACTCATCACAGAAGTCGCTGAATTGAGAGTTTTCAAATTTCCTGCCATGATCACTGCGAATTCTAACAATCTTCCCAAATGGACTTCCCTTTTCTGTCTGTAATTTTACCACAAGACCTAAAAATACTTCCACAGTATCAAAATTTTCTTTTAGAAAAACTACCCAAATAAATCTGGAGAAATCATCAACACATACAAAGATATATTTCTTGCTACCTATACTAGGTGTATTGATTGGGCCCATCAAATCCATATGCAGTAATTCCATATTTCTTGAGGTAGTTATATACTGAACTGAAGAGTGGGGAGATCAATTTTTTTAAATCTTGTTGACATGGTCCACAGACAATTCCACCTTTGCTCTTCAATGTAGGCATACCTCGTACTACCTTTGCATTTGCAATTTTCACCAAGGTTTTGTAATTTATGTGACCGAGCTTTCTGTGATACATAGATCCTTCATCTTGTTTAGAGCTCATACACTTCACTTCCTGCTCCAGCAAATAGCAATTATCTGATGATTGAACGCCTGAAAGGACTTTGGCTTCTCCGTGTTTAATTATACATTTTTATTTTTAAAATTCCACAGTTATATTGCCGTCACGCAGTTGGATTATGCTTAGCATATTTTACTTTAACTCTTCAACAAACAAAACACTGGTGAATACTGGGAATCCTTAAATTTGTAGTTCTCCTTTTCCAACTACTCTACTGATCTTTCAATCGCAAAAGGTAAAATAACCACTATCATGTGGTGTGATATTTGTGAGAAACTCCTTAGTGCCAGTCATATGGCGAGAACAACCACTATCAAAGTACCACAAATCTTTGGAATGTGCTATAAGAGAAGTATGTGCAATAAGGCAAGTACTAGAGTTTTTGATAACCCATACCTTTCTGACCATCTTTGATTTCTGGAACTCATCTATGTTGGAACATACCAAAATTTGTCGTCCTGTCCGGATGTCTCTGAGCAATTTCTGGCATTGTTCTTCTGTGTGCCCTTGATATGAATAGTAGCTACAGATGAGAGATTTCCTTTGATGAGGTTTTCCAAACTTTCTCTTTACCTTTCGAATCTTTGACTTGAGTGTGACTATATTCTTAGGTGGGTTGTCATACCCAATTCCGTGTCAATCTCCAAAGCTCTTTCCCATAACCAAAATACCATCAAGTTTTTCTTTTCTAGAGTTCAACTTGGTAATAGTTGCTTCAGATGTCTCAGCTCTCTTGGTTGCTGAAATTAGCTTCACATTCAACTCACCATTCTCTTTTCTAAGTTCAACAACTTCCACACGTAACTCTTTTTCTATCTCCGCCAGATGGATTTCTCTTCCTTCAGTACTTTGTTTGTATCAACAACTTGGAACTACATAGCATATATTTTTTCGTATGTACTGTAGATTTCTTCATCACTCACAACAAGTCCGTCATCATCACTAGACACCTCATTCGAATCTATGTTGGAACATACAACTTCGATTTTATCTGACATATTGGAACATTCATCATCTGATGCACCATGAATTTTTTCTCTAAACGCTACATAGTTGCTCTTAAGTTCCTCTTCATCTTTCTCGCCTTCTTCATCTTCACTCCATGAAGTGACATATGATTTTCCCTGTTTCTTACAAGTATTTGCACATTCAGCCTGAATATGACCATATCTTTCACATTCTCTGCATTGAATTCGTCCAAGCTGTTTTGATTCAACACTTTGATTTTTGGGAAACTGCTGATTTCCTTGTTCAAACCGTGTCCCATGGCCATTTCCAAATTCTTGTGGCCTTGGTCTATTTCCACCAAACCTTTCTTGTGATTTCTTGTTTGCCACTTTCTTCAGAATTCTTGAGAAATTTTTTGAGATAAGTACACGTTTTTCAAATTCATCATCACTGTCAGATTTGTGATTGTCCGTTGATGATGATGTTTGGAACGCCAAATCCTTTTGGACCCTTTTTGTAGACTGTTGGAATGTCATCTCATAAGTCTGTAACGTTCTCATTAATTCATCCAGACTCATGGTGGCTACATCGCTTGCTTCTTCTATTGTTGCAAACCTTCATTTATTCTTCTATTGCTGCAAACCTTCATTGATTCTTCTATTGCTGCAACCTTCATTGCAAACCTATTACTGCAAACCTTCATTGCCAACCTTCTTGCTTCTTCTCTTGCTTCTTTTTCATCAATTTTTCCTCTTTGTAAACTTTTCCAAGTTGATATGCCACATTGGAGATGTTTCTGAGTTTCCCATTGAATGCGGCAACAGTATCATCTTCCTCCCTCTTGCATTCCTCAAACTTTGTAGCCAACATCTGTAATTTAGATTCTTGAACTCGACTTGTTCCTTCATGAACATTTTACAGAATATCCCAAGCTTTCTTGGCCTGATGGCATGTAGAGATGATTTTGAACTGATTTTCATCAAGTATCGTGAATATAGCATTTAATTCTTTTGAATTTGCCAGTGAGGACTTGAGTTCATCAGGAGACCAAGTAGATTTGTTTTTGAGTTTCTGCTCCATCTGACTTGACTCTCCTTGTTTTGCCTCAGAGTTTGTTTCAGCATCTTCAGTTGGGTGATTACACTCATTTTCAACATAGTGCAAAGCAAGTTCATCCAGTGACTTGATAAAGATTCTTATGCGTGCTTTCCAATAGTTGTAGTTGTTGCCTTCTAACAGAGATGACTGAGACACCGAAGCTCCTTCTTTGGCCACCATGGTACAATCGAATCACACTTTCCTTGACAACCAAGGGAAAAATAAGTGAGCAAGCTCTGATACCAAATGAAATTTGGTTTTACTGAATTACCTTAATTATTACGGCTATGTTCCAACATAACCTATCTAACCATGTATGCAATAAAGTAAAGCATAAAGACATGAGACTTGGTTACGCAGTTCATGAAATCCACCTACATCTGCGGGGCTTGACCCAGTTCAGAATGAATCCACTAATCCAAAAGATACAGTACAAAATACACCATACAATTATACTTTCTTAACTAATTAAACGTTTGAATCCTGCAAGCTCCCATTGCTACCGATCCGCCTTGATCAGACTCCTTCTGACCTCAAAACTCGTTGACGCTGGTTCTCCTCCTCCCGAGGAATTAAGGTATACGATTATGAACTTTGAACGACATGTCACGTATGTTGGAACATATAGATCTGGATCTCGCAAGACTCTAGAAAAAGATAGAAAATCTGTGTTCAGACTTTCGCAATTAAGTTTGTTAGTTTAATGCATCTGTGATGTCCCATTTTAAAGCCATGAGCAGATCAGAAATGTCCATAATTATCTCCACAATATTCCTATTCCTTATCTGCTTTTAAAGCATATCCAAATCCCATAAATAAAGGATTTTCCATATCACAATATATCTCATATATTCCATACATCCAATTTCATATTTGTAGGGATTTTCCATTAACCTAATATGCTCCTACCACTGCCTAACATATTGCAGAATATTCAGATTTCCATAAATCAACAAATATCACATTATTCTGTTTTCTCCCGTAAAACCTTGTAGGCGCTAATGTGGCTGCTATCCGAATGTTCCAACATGGAATGTTTTTCGTTTCCAAATTTGTTCACTAATTGCCAATCATTGAAAACCACTTGGCTTTACAAAGGTTTTTTCCAAGACTTTGCCTTTAGTCTTTTATGTTTATGGTGGATGAAATAAGTGGATGAAATTGAGTGAAAAGAGAAAATATAAAATAAGTCGATAAAATGAATTAAAATAAAAAAGTACCAACATAAAAAAATGGAAAAAGAATTAGGTATAGTAAAACAAAGGAAGTACTCCCTAACCATTTCTTCACACCTTTTAATCAATTTTTTCAGGTCGTGTTTGAAACTTTAACCGTATATTAAAATTTGATGCTTAAAAAATAAATAATATAAAAAATATAATAATAACTTAAATAATGACATTGATTCTTATATATTAACTAAAGTTTATGGTCAAATATACATTAAAAAAATAATTTAAAAGTGTGCAGAAATAGCCGCAGTTGAGTTGAGGGAGCATTCATTTTGTGATCATTTTACAATGCCTTATCTTCTAACTTTCCATAATCGATCACGCCTGATTTATGATTTTAGTAGTTGAGCAAAGTTTTCTATAAGAAAATTAGCGTCTAACTATTGTTTCGTTCAAGTGGCGCACCATCCAATGCATTAATTAACAAAACGAAATATTTCCATCAATGATCGATGGATTATTCCCATTGAGAGTTTTATTCTTATAAAAAACTAGAGTGCGGAGTTTCATTTGGCGAATCCGCAAGGCCCTCGACAAGGTTTAGATTATATTTGGGAGTTCTTATAAGTGTGTTGATTATAACCTAAACATGTATTTTGTGTTTGGTAAACAACTAAAAAAGTGCTTGTTTAAGAAGCATAAACTTTTTTTTTTGGGGGAAAACAGAAACTACTCCCCCCTACTTTTAAAATAGGGAAAGTCTCAGGAAATGCGGCATTTCCATAAGCTTATGGATAGTACTCAGGAGCATTTGCCTTAAATGTTGTAATTTTTTATAAAATTTAAATATTTCATTTTATAAGTTAAAACAAGTAATAATATGTATTTGAAGGTGAAAATATAAAAATATATGATATAAAAAAATATTTTCAAAAACTTTAAATTTTGTATGTAATTTAAGAAATGCAGTGTATAAGGTAAGAAATAAGTGGTCTGTCCATAAGCTTATGGACAGACCGCCTGTCAGGAGACCCACTCTTTAAAATAAGCCAGTTTTACTTATAATCACAGCTCTGTCAAACACACCCTTAGTTATATAGTGCTTTTTTATGGCTAATTATCAGTCGGGAAATAAGGATGACAAAATAGACATGTAACTTCTGGGTTAAACGAGCTTTCTATTTTAAAATTTGAATGAGTATGGGTAAAAATTTAATATGGGTAATAGAGAGATTGTCCAAAATGGTACACCCACTTTTAATCGAAATTCACAGTTTGATACCAAAATTTTGAATTTATCCTTTAAAGGTACCCACTTTTTCATTTATGTCTCTAAATGAGGTACCAATTTGGATCAAAATTGTTCCACAATGGTACCCACTTTTAACAAAAAAATTATTTTTTCGGTACTTTTTTTTTTTTTCATTAAAACCATCCTTAGATGGAGGAAGATTATATTAGGCCTTCCCAAGCCATAAAAAACAAGACATTCAAAAGAAGCCGTAGCTAAGTTGAGATATACATTGTGGAGCATGAAGCTCTTGAATCAACGTTTGTTGCTTCCAAAAGAATGAAAGAAAAACGAGTAGCAAATTGATAGAGGATTACAAAGGCTCTTAGACTATGTTGGAGAATACCAAACTTATTAGTGAATCTAATCGAAGAAACACAAGTCAGTCCGATTTTCTCCACATACCTAAGAGACGCAACCTCTACTCACAGAAAAAGAAAAAGTAACTCCCAAACATGAACTCCCACCGATGGAGATTATGTGACCCCAGAAATGAAAGAAATCATCAACAGAGGTATCCAGTGTGGATATATAATCATGGCAAAGTTTTTGTGGAGTAGCTGAGCAGCTGTAGCAATTAGTGTTAGTGTAATCCTCTGTATTCAGCAAGCCCTGGTTCAGCAAAAACCTTTCCTCATCAAACCTGCAATATATACAAAAATCAGTAGCATCCATTCGAAAAAGGAATAGTTCTGATATGAGGTTCAGTCAGTAACTTCATTCAATTAGCAAACCGCATTGAAGGTGTACCCATTTGATCTAATCTAATCAATCCTTGCACATAATTTGGTAAACTCTGAAAGCGTATGTATGAGAAGGACGACAAACTTCTCAAACATTCTTTAGCCAAAGCATCTGCAACCAGGTTTGCCTGCCTATGCACATGTAGTATAGAAATTTCTCCTAGCAGAGCATGAATCTCATCAGCTAGTTGGTATATTTTCCATGGAGCATTATCAGGATCAACTACATACCTAACAGCATTCATGCAATCAGATTCTACAACGTAAGAAAAACCTAGATTTAAACCAGTTTGTAAGGCAAAATTAATTGCCATCATCTCTGCCTCCAAAGGAGAAAAAGCAGGAGAGATCTTAGTATGAGCAGCATAGAAACCACCCCTGCAATCTCTAATAATCAAACTCAATCCACTCATGTTTGTTTGGCAGCACCAAGCAGCATCCACATTAACTTTAAAGCCCTTACATGGTTTTGTCCAAGCAATTTTGAAAATCTTTGGTTTAGGAGGTTGTTTGATCAGTGGCAGAAAAGAATGATCAGCAATAGACTTATCCATCCTAGAGATTATATGCACTGGTTTAGCTGTGAACATGTAAAAGATGTGTGTCCTTATGTTATTTATAGCTACACTGGTCACAGGATTAGCAGATTCATATAAGCACTTATTTCTGACCTTCCACAGATTCCAGCAAGTTATACATGCTGAAACATGAATCATTTCTAGATGTAACTTACTGATACCAGTATAAGTAAAATAAAAAGAAAGTCTATCCCATATGGATGTGAATCCTCTATCCCTAATTCCCATGAAGGAATGAATCTGTTTCCATATATACACTGCAAATGTACATGTGTTAAAAAAATGGTCCAGAGAATCCACATGATTCTGACACATACAACATTTGGAAGCCATTGAGATTCTCCAGGATATAATAACATTATCAAATGGGAGCAAACAGTTCATCAGTCTCCACATGAATACTGAGATTTTTTTCTCTATTCTAGGACTCCATAAGTGTTTGAAAGAAGCAACAGTACCTCTTTGATCCCTTAGCAAAAGGTAGGTTGATTTGAAAGAAAATTCTCCCTTGATACCTGGTTTCCATATCAGTCTGTCCTTCCTGTGAGGGAATAGTTTAGCATCCTGCAAAAGAGAGGAGGCATAAGTAGGTAGAAATGGATAGATTTTAGCAAGCAGAATAGTTTTATTGTTCATAAATTCAGACACACTACAACTAGTTGGTATATCAGTATTTGAATGATCACAGAGATCCTGCAGGGGTCCTATGTCCAACCAGTTAGCATTCCAGAAATTACAATCTCCACTTCCTATTATGACTCTGGATTGGGATTCTGCCCAAGTATTAATGGAGCAGATCCTCTTCCAATTTGGTGAAGATCTGTAAGAGGGTGGAAGAGATGCAACAAAGTGTGTCCAGGGAGCTTCAGCCTGTTGGTATTTCCACCAGAGTTTAACAGAGCATGTCTTTATAATGGTGCTAATAGATCTAAATCCTAGTCCATTTTGTGAGGTAGGATAGCATATTTCTTCCCATTTTCTCCATGCTCTTTTAGGCTTCAGATCATTGTATCCCCAGAAAAAGTTACTCATTTTTTTCTCTATAGCAACTATGACTTGCCTACCTGGTTTGATTACTGACCAAATGTGCTGAGGAACTGCATATATACATGAATTTATGAGAGTAAGTTTCCCTCCAGTTGAGAGCCACTTATTTTTCCAGCTTCCTAATCTACTGTCAATTTGCTCAAGTAAAGGCTGGAAATATATGTTCTTTGCTCTACCAGTGAAAATGGGAACCCCTAGATATGAGAAAGGAAACTTTCCTACTTTCATACCAAAAGTTCTCCTTATTCTGTTTACCCTATTTACAGTAGCATGCTTTCCTATGTACAGATCACTTTTACTGTAGTTAATTTGTTGTCCAGTCACCTCCTCAAAGGTAGCCAAAAATGCCTTAAATCTGATCAGAGTATTATTATTGGCTTTAAGAAATACTATAGTATCATCTGCATAAGATAAATGGGAAATTTGGGATGCATTACCTGGAACACCAAAGTATGTCAAGCTACCATTCTGAAAAATAAAGGCCAGACTTCTTGTGAAAGCCTCTGAAAAAATATTAAAAAGAAAAGGTGATAGGGGATCACCCTGTTTGATTCCCCTAGTGGATTGGAAGAAACCCACTGGCTTACCATTTATAAGGATAGAAAACCAGGCCTGAGACAGATTTTTCATAACTAGAAAAATAAATCTAGCATGAAATCCAAATTTAGCAAGCACAGAATAGAGAAAAGACCATCTAACTCTATCAAAAGCTTTCTTTAGATCCAATTTAACAATGCAATTAGGTTCTCTTTGTTTCTTGTTTAAAAATCTGACCATTTCCTGAAGGTAGATAACATTATCAGCAATGTCTCTACCTTTCAGGAATGCAGTTTGGTGATTTGAGATGATCTTATCCATTAAAGGCTTTAATCTCTCCATTAGTAACTTAGAGAAAATCTTGTTTATGACATTAGAGAGACTGATCGGTCTGTAGTCCTCAAAGGAGGTTGGTGTACATTTTTTTGGTATGATTGTAATCCAGGTACTACCAATCCCCCTTGGGATATTATTCACACTCAGAAAATCTTGTACAGCAGCTAACAAATCATTTGCTATTATATCCCAAGACTTAATATAAAACTTAGCAGTAAATCCTTCTGGACCAGGGCTACTCCTATGATTAAGTCCAAAAACAATGTTTTTAATTTCTGAGATAGACACAGGTTCCAATAATCTATCATTATCCTCACTAGTGATCACATTCGGGATTTGGCTGAGGAAATGGGGCTTAAAATAATCACTGTGAGGGGAGTTTTGTTCAGTTAAAAGTCCCTGAAAAAATTGGATGGACTCATTCTCAATATCCTGTGAATTATCTAACCACTGTCCATCCCCACCCTTGATTTTTGTGATTTTTAACCTACTTTTTCTTTCCCTAACTGAGTTATGAAAGAAGCTGGTGTTGTCATCACCCTCCCTTAACCATTTTACTTTAGCTTTATGTTTCCAAAAGCTCTTTTGTTCCACTAAAGCTCTCACAACATTAGCCTTGGCCTTTTTCATGTTAATCAAATTTTCAGCTGTATCATTCAGATCATACAATCCTTCCTTTTCTTTCAGAATTGATTCAGCCTTTATCACATTATCATTTATATTTCCAAACACATCTCTGTTCCATGTTTTTAAAGTTTTTTTCAGCCTCACCAGTTTTAGAAAGAAACCACTCATTCCTGTTTGGTGAACCTGACCCTCCCAGCATTGTCTAACTATCTCATTAAAACCATCCCTTTTATACCAAGTATTAATGAATCGGAATGATGTAGGGGTGGATGGAGTATCACTTCCTATGGTGAGGAGCAATGGATTATGATCTGAAGAGGTTCTATTTAGTATATGAACAGAGGAGTTAGGAAAATTATTTGACCAGGAAGCAGTGCACAAACCCCTGTCTAACCTCTGAACCGTTGGCTTTCTTAATCTATTATTACTCCATGTAAACAGATTACCTACGGTACTTATCTCCTCCAAAGCCATAGTATTGATAAATTCATTAAAATCCCTTATACTACCAAGCTTCGGAGTGGAAGGTCCTCTATACTCATTAATCGATGTTATAGCATTAAAATCCCCAATGAATAAAGAGTCAGATTGAGAAAATGCTTTAAGATCAGACCGGAGATCTTTCCTACCAATCCTAGTTCTCAGCCCGTATACAAAAATAGCATCCATACATTTATTCAACTTAAAGCTATTCAAAGAAACAGCCAGAAACTGAAGATTATCAGTTTTGCATACTATGGAGACACTATTTTTCCAGAAAAGCCAAATCTGACCATTATTAGCATACATGCAATTATCAAACTGCAATAATTGTCTGTAATGTTCACATTGATTATTATCATGCTTAGGTTCAATTAGACAGATGAGCTCAAAATGATGTCTATTTATTAAGTTATTGAGCCTAATCATAGAAGTGTCCATCCCTCTAAGGTTCCAAACTAGTAGCTTAATCTGCAGTGTTGTGCTATTCATAAGGAAACATTATGAGAGCTTTTTGATCTAGTCATGATTGTATTTAACTGGGTTAAATAGGTCTCATTACTATGTGCTTTGCCATTATGTTCCTGTTGCCCTATTTTAATTTCTCCTAAGTCTGATTGGGGAGATACAGGAATTACCTGACTTACCTCATCTGGTACAGGGGGAGCAGAACTGACAGGCTAGATTCCATGTTTGCAGCTGAGTTATTTTTATTGAGACTATCTTCATGGTCAGATATCTCTTCAACTTCAAGTGGTAAGAACCTGTTCTGCCTATCTAACTGCTGAGAGAATATGAAACTTTTAGCAGCCAAAATAGGATTAAATGGAGGGAAAAGCTTACCCCTTTTACTAGGAATATCATCCTTAGCAAAACCTGCCCTTGTGGTGAGATTAGGTGGTGCAGAAAGTGACTGGTGGAAGTTAATCCAAACATCTGAAGATCTGTCTCTAGGGACAGTTTTGTTATCATTATTACTATCACTCTGCTGAGCACCTTTGTTCAGATCTGGTGATAAAGCCTGAAATTCTAATAAATCACCATCTTTATCCCCTGGCTCAAAACCTGATTCTGGAGACTGGTCATTTATGTGATGAGGTTCATGATTACTATCCCCCCCAATTTTTGGAGAAATAGGACTCTCTAATTTTTCCCCTTCCACATTTGGTATAGCCTTTGGTTTGGGAACATATTTAAACTTCTGTATCTTAAGTTTTTCCTTATCAGAGAGTCCTGACCCCCCAGCTTTATTCTGTCCCTCTTGTGATTGATTAATTCCCTCTGATGACATGATTACCATCCCAGTTTGCTGATCCTTATTTCCAGTTAATTTTTTTTGCTCATTTGTGGCCAGATTAGCATTTGTTTTATCTGGCTTATTGTATCTTGGTTTCTTCAATTCTGGGTGTAAATAGATACATAGACTGTCGTCATGTCCTAAGGTTTTGCAATGGTTACAATAGAGTGGAATCTCCTCAAATTCAATGGGCAATTTAACCACATTATACTCTATTCCATCCTCTTCAATACCAACCCTAATGCTAGATGGCTGTTTCTTTTTTAGATCAATTTCAATGCACATCTTAACAGCTGAGGGCCTAGATAGTGCTGCAGTTGCTGCATCCATTTTGATATAATTGCCTATTTGGTTTCCAATTGATTCTATCATGGCAATATTATAAAAGAAAACTGGAACACAGGGGATTGTAACCCAAACCGGAACAATAGAGGATTCAATTTCAGGATTAAAATCAGTATTCCATTTCAGAACTTTCATATGAGCTTGGTTAAAAACCCACTGACCTTTGATCCAGAGTCTCTGGTAATCTTCCTTATCCTGAAACCGGATCAGAATGTGTCTAAAGTCAATTGAACCTAATTGAAACTTACCTTTGAATCCGACCGAATTAAAAGCCTCATTTAGAGCGGTCATGGATGGCTTCCCTCTGGCAAACTTCCCCACGAGGGCATTACTGTAGTGTGCAGCAAGTGTTTCCGCTTCCTTCCGAGTTACTAGACAGGAGATTTCTCCTTTGTATTGAGTTTTAGGAACTATCTCGGGGTTCGATGGAAGAGAAGTGTTGAGAGGGAGTGGTCTATTACCTAAAGCTTGGAGAAAGGTTTTGGCCGCGGTGGAGCCACCGCGACCGGGCGGAGGAGCCGCCATGGAAGTTTGATAAATCAGTACAGGTATATTACCGTTACACAGCAAAAGAGAAGAAAGGAGAAGTTTGGATGTTGAGAAAAAACGGTTAGTGCGTTTTTCGCACCTTTTTCGCACCTAGACTGAGAGAAAAATTAAAGCTCTTTCTGAAAGTTATTTTTTCGGTACATTAATGAAAAAGTGGGTACCTCTTCACAACAATTTTGAAAACAGGGTACTAAACTACAAATTTAACTTTAAAACGGGTATCATTTTGGACATTTTCTCTTGGGTAATATATAGGTTAAATGGTAAATAGGTAACATGTCAAATTGATATTTGAAAAATATGGGTCAGACAGGTTAGGTTTGCAGGTTGACCGTGGGTTTACCTATATAAGTTGGTATATAAACTCGATCATATGGGTTGAAATTCACGGGTTTACCCATGTATGGATTGGTATATAAACCCATATGAGTCAATATATGGGTTGAATCTCGCGGGTTTAGTCGACATGGGTTGGTATACATATAAACTCATATGGGTTCATAAAAGGATTTAAACCCGCGAGTTTATCCATTTTTGACCCGTGACTTGAATTCTTTTTTACTCAGGGGTTGAACAGGTTTCAACACAACCCATTTTTACCCGACTCATTCTGATCCATTAAAAATGTTCAAAATGGGTCGTATTCATATTCACCGACCCATATTTGACCCATCCATCCATCTGACAACCCTAGCTTAATTTTTTTTAAACATGTATATTCCCTCCATATGTTTAATAAGGTTATTTTAAAATAAATTTGGGACGGAATTTTAACAATGTAACTCTTTTCATTTTCAAAAAGGATTCTTTCAATGACATTCTTCTTTCTGTTTTTGGGAAAAGGTCCCTGTAGGATAGATGAAAGAGAATGAGAAAAAATTACAAAAAAATCTCTACCTAAAGTTTAACCTATCTAAAATAAGACTAGGTGCTTAAATTATATGTAAATAGATAAATAGATTCCTAAACGTCAAATTTGACTTATATTGAAAACTTTACACAATAACGGCATGATTGTTCTTTTGACCCCTTTTATTAACGCTGATACATTAAAAGATAGAGAGAAATAGTTTAATTTTATCTCTTTTTTCTCTCTCTCTAACTAGGGGCAAAAAAATGGTCACTATGTGTACTTTCCAATATGATTTTTGCTCTCGATATGGTAATACACACTGACTTTTCCATCCCATGGGTAGATTAGGTAATCGAAGCTGGTGGAAAATACTAAAAATACAAATATCGCAGCAGTTGAGAAGCGATGTTACGCTGGTGAAAAGAGGGAAAACATTGGATGAGGAAGAGGAAGAGGAAGAAACATTGAGGCTGGAGGGTTTGTTGGAGAGTAAATCTATGAGTAACAAATGTGATAATGGTGCAGGAGAAACATTGGATGAGGAAGAGGAAGAGGAAGAGGAAGAAACATTGAGGCTGGAGGGTTTGTTGGAGAGTAAATCTATGAGTAACAAATGTGATAATGGTGCAGGAGAAACAATGGGGATGGAAAAGGAAGTGACTTAGAAGATTCTGGAGGTAACCTCTAAGCAGGATAAGGTGATAAACAACAAGACAGGCGAGTGCCCAGAATTTGAAGAGAAAGGAAAACTGGGATGTAAGCTCACATGGGGAGAGAGTGTAGAGGAAGAGGAGATAAAGAGTAACAAAACGTGGAGCTTTGTGAAGAAGAAGAAGAGGTGAAATGCTATAAGCCAATTGAAGTGGGGGGATTGATATTAATGGGTGAGATCACAACAGAAGATGTGGAGGAGAGTATCAAACAGTGGTAAACGACTGTGATATGTAGAGTGCTGGGACGTAATCCTCCATTCAAGGTGATTGAAGGATTCTTTTACAGAATTTGGGGAAAATGCATACACAAGGTATGGTGGTTGAATTCAGGATTGTTTATGGGTAAATTCCAGAATGTATTGTATAGAGAAGAAGCATTAGAAAATGGTGTGATATCATTAAATGCAAACCTATAATCATAACATCGTGGGATCAAAATGGAGAGATTGATTATCCAACTACCTAGATTTCCACTAGCTTATTGGAAACCAAAAATCATTAGTAAGCTAGTTGGGCCTTTGGGGAAACTAGTTTGTTTGGATAAAATGACAAAGGAGAGGGATAGGATAGCATCTTTAGGATACAGGTAGAAGTGAAGGTGAGTGAAAGCTACCAGACAATACTTTATCTAAATGAAAGGAATGTGATTGCAAATTAGGAGATAAGGTTCTAATGCGTGAAGAAGATGTATGTAGGAAGAAGGAGAAAGAAGAAGGTGAAATTAGAAAACATAAACAGGTTTATGTGCCAAGGAAAATGAATGAACGGAGGAAGTCTGAGCAGCTAACAGTCTCTAAGAAGCAGATGAAATTGTAGAAGGATGGAAAAAAATCAGGAAAATTAAAGAAGAGGATCAGAATGGTGATCAAAGAGAGAAGGATGATGAAGATGAAAGAAAATGAGATCGAAGGAAGTTCAAGTAACAATTTTACCTTGCTAACTGACCCTCCTAATGAATGACAATTTAGTTTGCAGGAATGTAAGGAGACTTAATAAGTGTGACAAACACAGAAAAATTGGGAGATTACGTAGGGTGAACAATATTGGATGCTTGGGATTATTAGAGACAACGGTAAAAGAAGAAAATTTTTAAAAAAACCTGGGAGAAAATAGGACTGAGATGGGAGTTGAGAACAAATGGAGGAATCATCAAAGGTGGGAGGATCTTGATAGGATGGAGAAAATACTGATTCAGTATGAATATGCTACAAAGGGTAAAATACAAATATAACCCTATTATTTTTTTTAAATGCCAATATAATCCTGTATAATCTGAAAGTGCGATTGCAACCTAACATTTGCATCAAATGTGCCAATATATCCTTTTGACACTATTTTGACATTGAATTGATATTTTCCGACATTGACCAAATAAAAAAAATTAAAATAACCCTAATTTTAAAACTAAAAATACAAAGACAAAAATACCCTAGATTCTTCTTCATCCTCCTCACAACAAATAACCAAATAGAAGAGACAAATTCTCCACATGTGTGCACTAGACTATCTTATAATCAAAGAATGGAAACAATACTTGACCGAATTCCCCGCAGGCAGCCAACTCTCCAAAAAAAATCCATAACGTAAGTGCAATAACTAGAACTGCAGGAACAAACAAATAGGACCAATGATAAGGCAAGTGGCCAAAGAACACAAAACCTACATCTATCCAATTAAGTAGACTCGCAAGTCAAAGAGGAAAGAAAGAGAAGACTCCACCGAAACAAACTGCTCCACCACCTCTACCCACCACTGCCGCCACTCCACCGCTCTGTAGCCGCCAAAATCTGGAGCTTGCTTGAATATGGATTCACCACCTACACTGGAGCTTAGTTGGGTTTACGTGACAAGGGGTTTAGATGGCCATGTTTGGTTTTCTTGTCTAAATCCTGCGTTTTGTAGACTTAATTAGTACTAATGGACATTTTGTATCCACGGGCTTCTAGATTATCCTTGTAATCATCTTTAGTAGGTCGCCCGTGGGTACTTTTTGGTTACATTCTATGTGAAGGACGTTCGTAAGGGCGGTAGAAGAGATTGAAAGCCGTTCACAAGGACGGTAGAAGAGATCGAAGGCCATTCACCTCTATAATGGTAGTAGAAAAAGGCCACAAATATCAATATGTGGTAGAAGGAGATTGGAGCCAAAGATAGGCGGCATTGGAATTCAAAACGGTTAACGAAGAAACAATGAATTGTGGTCCGATGAGTTGTGCTAAGTCTGAGAATGATCGAGAAGAATTATCCTTCAAGGATGATTCCATTGGATGTCTTCTTGAGCACTACAAAATTGACTACTAGAACTCTCAAATTAGACTAATGGTTCACCCGTACCAAAGGAAAGAAGTTCAGTCTATCAAGGCACAAACAGGTCAGCACAAGCAGCTCATGCATAGCACCAATGGCTCGCGCCAAAAGAGTCGTCCCATGCCAACAATGTTCAGCATGAGTCTATGGCATGACCCGCGCCAAATCTCATGGGTTGCGCACATGAGTTCAAAACTTCACTCAAATCCGGCTAAGTATCGGCGCAGACTGTCCCATTTACAACTGCCTGCACCATTCCAAGTCCAAGATGCCAAAACTAGCTAACGTCCCACGCCAAAGGTCGTGCCCCGTGCCAAATTCTGAGAAGACCAATGCTCCTGACGATGGCTCCCGCCAAAAGCCGCATCCCGCACCAAGTTTTTGAGCAAACCAAGCCTCCTGACGATGGCCCACACCATGCGGATCAGAAGTTCCAATCCAGCACACTGATGGAGCCCTGCGTTAAAGGCCACAATTTGCACCAGATGATGCAATACGGCCCATGCCAGATCCATTGTCCCGCATCGGATGAAGAGGCACGACCCGTGCCATATCGTGTAGCCCGCACAGAAGTACGCACCACGGGTCGCGCCATCCACGATGGCTCGCTCTAGGTGGCGGCTAAACTAGGGTTTACTAATTTTTGGCCTATTTTGGGCCTAATTTTAGGCCCAATCCCCTTCTCCTATAAATATAGCCTTTGTTTACTAGGTTAAAAAGTGTAGATAAAGTTTAGATCATTTTTCACTCATTAGGAGAGCAACTTTAGAGAGAGAGAGAAACACTCTTTCATTTTCTTACTTTTCTTTTCCTTTTTTCTTTCATCCTAGATGTGTAATTCAAATTCATATTTGAATTCGATATCTATGGAGTAGTTTCTATAGCTTAGGGATAACTTGTATGTTTGTTTGATTAATGCTTATGTGAGATTTATTAGATTCATCGTAGTATTTGTGTCTATGATATTATTGTGATTGTTCTTGAATTTGAATTTCATGAATAGTACACCATATTAAGCACACACTTTGGGCTATATTCATGTATGGTGCAAATATTGATGCCCCATTGGGAAGGGAAACTTTAATGTTAGAATGGGTAAGGGAGTATGTTACGTCTGCGGGAGTGTGTGCACGGGAGACCCAAGTATTACTCTGACTTATTTGCCATTGCATCAGTCTTAGCTTATTACGTAAAGTAGTCTAAGAGGTTAGGGTAGAGATATAGGATTGTAAGAGGCCCTAGTATCATAGATAATGTGCCAACGACTTTGGCCTAATTGATAGGACCATTGTGAAGTAGTGCATTCGTGGTGGAAGCCTGTGACGTAATCACACGGGAGAGAAAGACCTACAATAATGGTTGGAACTTGTTGTACTTGGCTAATTACAATGGTGGTGTCAATGGAGGGTTGCGAGCGCATCCGACGTGATAGGTACTGGGAAGTGTATACCATCGGCCACACCACATGTTGTGAACACTCTACAAGGTTGTTAGTAAATCTTACATGTGGATGAATTAGGTATCAAAGCATAAATCATTCATGTCTCACAATGATTCCCCAATTGTTTAGCTTTATAGATTAATTGTCTTTTTTATTTTTATGCTTTGTAGCTGTTAATATGAAAATCCATCCCCCCTTTGTTTGCATTTACTAACTATTCCTTTCACTTGTACGGATTGACGACCCGTACGAGGTTGTATTTTTTAGTTGATACTTGAGCCCTAGCATCTCTTTGGACTTACATAGAGCTTAGCGCTAACTACCATATCGATAGCGTAGTAGTGAGACCGGGTACATAATGTAAATCATATCTATGACCTTTTTCCTAAAAGCTTCCACTCGGGTTAATTAGCTACAATTAACGACGCCTGGTGGGATGAGTCAAATTTTGGCGCCGTTGCTGGGGATGTTATCCTGCTTAAGTATCAATTAGAATAACTTGTTAGTAGAGTTGTTAGTAATTGCTTTTATTTTTTTTTTGATAGTTTGGTTGTTGAACTAACAGTGTAAGGTTTTTTGTTACCTTTTGATCTATTTGCTAGTATTGTATTCAGAGGGTATTGTTAGACCTAGTTTATGGTACACACCCATACCATTAATCTAGGCCTCTTACACTACTCGACTGAGAACATAGTTGTTCTGAGGAGAAGGAGACATAGAACTAGAGGAGAAGTCCAACCGAGGCAAGCAGTGTTGGTGGAAGAACCACAAAGAATGGTGGAAGATAATCATACCTTACAAGAGCTCGTGGCACCTAACCTTGAGAATCATCCACTATGTATTACCTTCCCGCCAATGTTAATTGTGAGTTGAAAAGTGGCATGATCCATTGCCTACCAACATTCCACAGATTGCCAAGGAAGGACCCAAACAAGCATCTATCGGAGTTTCACTTGGTGTGTACAAACATGAAGCCCCCGGGAGTATCCGAAGATGACAACAATTTGAGAGCTTTCCCGTTTTGCCTCCAAGACGAAGTGAAAGACTAGCTCTACTACTTGCCACCAGGATGTATTGGTTCTTGGATGGACATGAAGCAAATGTTCTTAGAGAAGTATTTTTCGGCATCCAAGTTGGCAAGGTTGAAAAAGCAACTTACAAACATCACCCAAGGGGCTACCGAGAGCTTATACAATCATCAGGAGCGCTTCAAGCGATTGTTGGCGAGTTGTCCCTACCATCCCTTCACAGAGGAAGATCTAGTGTATTATTTCTTCGAGGGGTTATGCGATGAAGATATGTGAATGGTGAACGGTGCTAGCAATGGTTTAATAGCGAACAAGAGCCCTAAGGATGAAATGGCCCTCTTTGAAGAAATGGCTAATGGTATGCAAAAATTTGGTACTAGATCAAGGGTTAAGGTTTTGGATGAACCCGCACAATCACCTAAGTTGGAAGAGCAAATCCAAGCTCTTGCTTCCATGATGAAGGAGCTTTTGTGAGGAAAAATGCATCAAGTCAAAGTGTGTGAAGTTTGAAACCTTAACCACAACTCCGAGGAGTGTCTTGAGATTGTAGATGAAAAGCAAGAAGTAAAAGACGTTGAGTAAAATAATCAAGAGAGGCCACAACTTGCTAAGGGTCAACCACGAGGGTTTCGGGGAAACCAAGGAGATGTAAGGCCAGATCTCTATGAAAACTCGCTCCACCCAAGGTATCGAGATCATCCTAATTTCCAATGAAGTGAGGATAACCAACCTCAAGGATACCGGGGTGGACAAGCCCCTCCTCAACCATACCCTCGAGGAGAAGGCCCTTCTGACAACCATGCCTCGATCTACAAATCAGATCGAGAAGAAATATTCGAAGCAATTGGTCAATTGGGGAAGAAACATGAAGTCTTTGCAGAGAGGACAAGGCATGGGATTGAAGACCTTGGTAATAGAGCATTCTCGAGTATCAAAAATCTTGAAGTTTAAGTTGGACAATTTGCCATTTTGGTGAGCCGACTTGAAGCCAAGGAGTCCGGAAAACTCCCTTCCCAATCGGAGATCAATATGAGGAACGTTAGCACTCTTAAGTTGAGAAGCGGGAAGGAAGTTCGTGAGTCCGAGAAGAGGGTTATGCAAGAGGATGATAGAGTAGTGAAGGCTACCAAGGCACACTTTGAAGAAGAGGAGATTGTGGTCAAGAATGCACCTTCCAAGGAGCTACCACCGCCCGAAGCAAAAGCTACCATTCCACCTCCATTCTCAAATGCTTTGAGGGGAAAGCCAAAGGTGGTGACCAATGATGCAAACATTTAAAAAGTCTTTGAGAAGGTCGAGGTAACCATCCCTATCTTGGAATTAATTGAAAATGTGCCATCATATGCTATTTTTTTTAAAGTTACATGCACAAAGAAGAGAAGTAGGCTAACTAAGAGGTTAGGACATTTAAAAATGGGGGATTCGCCATTTTGAACCATAAAATTTGCCTAAGAAATGCGACGACCCCAGAATGTTCTCTATCCCGATCTCTTTAGGTGTTAAACTTGTTGAAAATGCCATGATATATTTAGGTGCATCCATCAACGTGATCCCATATAGTCTATATGAACGCCTAGAAATAGGTGAGTTTAGGGAAACTAGAGTGATTGTCCAACTTACCGATCATTCCCAAGCTAGTCCTCGTGGACTAGTAAAGGATGAGATAGTGTGAGTTGGCTAGTTGGTTTTTCCGATGAACTTTTATGTCCTAGACCAGGCGCACTGCAGAAGTACACCCCCAATACTTTTGGGGATACCTTTTCTCAAAACGTCTAGGACTAAAATCGATGTCCACTTGGGAACCTTGACTTTAGAATATGACATGGATAAAGTGGAGTTTGATACCTATAATCTAAACATGATTCAACAAATCCTTCTCTTATGTTCAATGGTGTGAACCTATGTGATGAGTATGAATTCCATGAAACCTTTTGCATTACCAATGAGCATGAACATTTGGATGAATCTCGTGTGGATAATATTGTTAATGAGTTTTATGAATTTCATGATGCTATTGATAGTATATCTGTGTAGATTGTTTTTCCATGCTAGCTAACTTGTAGCGGGAAAGGGAGAATGTTGAGGGTTTAAAACCTCCTCGACCTCCCCTAACCCCAAAGTGACATTCACAGACTCAATACTTGTGAGACACAGAGATTCATTTCCTATTGGGACAAGAGGTTTGAAGGTAAGGATGATTCATTGTGGAGACCTATCCACAATGATGTCATCGTGGGTGGAGTCGTCGATGGCAATTTCGGAGACCCACATGTAGGTGTTTCTAACTAGATTTCATGAAAAGAAAATAAGTCGTGAGGACGACAATAAATATACAATGTTTCTTTTTTTTTCTTTCGTGTTTGAAGTAGTGATTAGATAGATTTTTCATGCTCTTGTTTGCAATGAGGATCTTTGAGATGAAACTCTTGTTTGTTTTGAAAACTTGAGTTCGAGACTCGTGATCATGTTTGGATGAATTAGATTTGATGGGCGACATAGTTTTTTGGAAATAGAGGAAAAACTAAGAATTAGGTCAAAATTTTGGCAATCTAGTGCCAAGACCTGACACGGTCCGCGCCAAGAGCGGGATGTCTTATGCCAAAGAGTTTAGCATGAGGGTTAATTCGTTGTGGTAGTCGATCCATTGTAATTTATTTTGTATTGGATTACTCTAGTAATGGTTAACCATAGTACAACAATCAAATGTCATTAAAAATATATTAGAAAATCAACAATGACATGTTACATACCCTAAACTCTAGCTATAACATGTAATACAATTACATGTTACAATATATAATAATACATAAGGTTGGTCAAACATAAAATGTAATGAACCTCTAAATTGACTACGTTGTAAAGCATAAAGACCGTCAGGGTGACTAGTGAAGTGGAAAGTTATCCATCTACAATCCATCTATAACTCTCGTTGTCCAGTTACTTTGAATACACAACAAACAAAATTTAAGTTCGAATTGGCATATTCAATTAAGGCCGACCTAAGTGCGACGTCGTTCATTTAAGTTAAGGCCGGCCTAAGTGTGATGTCGCACATTCAATTAATTTCATGCTTTTCATTGACATGTGCGTCGTTGGTATGAATTTGGATTTACATTGCGGAGGCCGATAAACGGATACTGACGTGGCATATTCATATCATGTTAGTACAAATAAGTAGTTATTGTATACAATGAGCCTTAACCTAAGTATTTTTTGTCATTCCCTACAAACATGGCATCATCTTTGGAAACAAAAACAATATACACTACATAACATGTAATACAATCATCATACATTATGAAAATATACAAGCTTGATCGATGAGAAAAATAACATGTAGAAGGTGTGGTAATTAAATTGCTAAACTAACATTGAATATATAGAAAACTACCTCAACTAATTTAAACCCGAAGGTGCTCCATCATCGGACATTTTTTTATGTGTGGGAAAAACAAATTGATTGAGCTCTTGAATTGTTGTATTAAAGGTGTGGATGGAGAAGATGGTGTGTTGTAGCTAGGGTTTGGAGAAAGTGTGTTATAGATGAAAAATGGGTAATGATACTGGTTTTTAATGACTTGAAATTTGGGGAGGGGGGATTTTGCTTCAAATTTTCGCTTGAAAATTTCTATTCCCGTTGGAAATTTCATTGTGACCGACGTTGGTAGCTATTTGGTCTTGGATCTTTATTTGGTGACATACCCACAACTTCGCACATGGGGGCAAATTTGTATGTTTTGAAAAGTGTTGAAAAATAGTCAGTGTTCAGAAAGGGGCTCCTTCAGTAAAAATATGAATACAAAAATGTTATCAACAAATTTTTATTTGGGCTTCTACCACTTTCTTGGAGGGACCTACAATGTAAATATTCAGAAGTTCACCGGTGTAAATATAATTAACCATCTATAATTTACGTTAGACCACGTACCAGCGGTTTCTAAAATTTGAAGGACGCAATATTATTATATTTTATTTTCATAAAAACCCTTGAATAAGGAATTTTATTTGATTCTATGTGGTGGAAATCATCGTTCTGATAACGCTTACCCTAAGGGAATAAACAGAAATACTAATACAAATAACAGACAAATACTTTGTTTCATTCATCCGGTCATGCCTCAATAGGAATATCTTGGCCATGGCATTGTGAATTAGATTAGGAAATCTCTAAATTTTCATTTCCACATCTCCCACATTCGTGGACGGACCTAAGTTCAAAAATAAAAAAAACTTGATCCGTGCGTGGAGGTAAAATTATGTATGATAAATACGGACATTAATTAAATTCAAGGGCAATTATAAAATTCAATAAGTATTTATAATATACTATAGAGCGTTTGTAAGGTCAATTATATATTTTTTGTCAAATGTAGGCACATCTGAAATGCTAATGGGAGAAAATGGTAAGGGTCGTAGTCGAACTTGCCGATGTCGGTCATAAGCCAAAAACAATGTCGGATAGGGCGACTGTACTGCGACACCACACTGGTCGAGTTATACCTTATGTTTGCAGTCCATCTATAATACATAGAGCCCATCTATGGAGCCCATCAATTATACATTGGGTCTGGAGCCCATCTATAATAATGCGATGTCATGATGATATCGGTAGGCTATCAAATTCAGTGATAAATGTACGAATTTGTACTTAACGAGACTGACAACACAAGGTCCCAAAACGACATCGTTTCAAAATGACTATAATTAAGTGGTCTCCCCCAAATCAGTTCTATCTCTTCATTTCCAGGTTTCCTGATAGCGGGCGGTCGTCGCGCCCCCTATGCAAAAGATAATTTATAAGCCCTTTTTGCTTACTTTCTACAACTAGGTAGATAGCGGCAAATCGGGGTCGTCCAAGGAGAAGAGGGATCTTCCTAAGCATCTAAGCACACAATGGTTGATATTAGGCTAGGAGTAGATATATATACACACACATAAAAGCATGTAAATGGGGGGGGGGGGGGGTTGGTTGGTTGTTCCTAAGTTACGAAAGTAAAAAGACAAGATAACTAGCAAGGTCAAGTGACTATGCTAATCATCAAACAAAACTAAAGAAAAGGGGTTTTAAACTACAAAGATAAAGCCTTGGGGGCAAGGGATATTCACTTCCAAATCTAATGTAGGTCATTGAATCATTCACTCATTCTATCATATAGCATTACATGACTCAACATCAACATACCCATCTAGCAAGAATCACAACACGTTAGGCACAAGAAGTTCTAAGTTCACGCTCATAGATTTTCATGCAAAGGAGCTACGGAATTCGTCACGTTCCTAACACCTAACCAATTCAATCATACAAGCACTCCCTATGCTCAAGCAACTCATGGCACAAATGAAGTGAAACACACCATCAAGAATACACAAATGCTAAATAACAAATGCTTCAAGGATGAATTAAAATCATCTATTCAATACTTCAACTACTTGTTGTGGAGACTAAACTCCTATCCTTCTTAGTTCGTAGTTTGCAAGAGTGAGTTCGATATCTCTCGTCAAACCTCACCAATGACTCCCGTTGTCGCGACCACGACTCAAGGTATCCCATTGGTGGCATTTAATCACGAAGAACCAACAAGCTTGGCAATGCTTATGACCACTACACCGTGACTAAGCATTTAACCAATTCATGCAATTACACGAGATTGGATGAACGTGCAACGCACATTCATCCAAGAGCATATAACTCTCTCGTTTGCTACACAAACGAACATGACGAAGAGTTCAACATCAATCACATTCATCTAGCACATTATCAATCCATCAACACAATCAAAAGCTCTAAATCATACTCATACATTCCTAACAAGAAAAGGGGGGAAATCAACCCAAATCCCCCAAACCCTAGCTAGCAATTCATACAAGTATTTCATATCCTCAAGCTTCCAACAACATCAATGAAATCAACAATTAACATTCAAAGCACAATAAGAGCACAATAGCAAAAACACCAAATAGATAGATAAAAATGGTTCTTGCTACATAGATGTGGAAGCTTCAATCCTTTGCTCCCAAGTACAAAAACTACTCTAGAACAACAAAAGGCATAAAAACTAAGAAAACAAGAAGATAAAACCTAGGGTTTTGGCCCAAAACAGGGGCCAAAAGCTGTGGAGAAGAAGGGGTGAAGAGATATTTATAGTGGAAGAAAAAAGGGGAGAAAAACGCTGCTGCAGAGCTAGATTCGCGCTGTCGTCGCGAGTCGCGACCAGTTCCATCGCGAGTCGCGACCAGCAGTGAAATCCAGCCCTGTTTTGTTTTGCTTCCTCCGGGTGAACCGTTGATCCGTTTCGGGAGTTCTTGTAGTCGATTTTATAGTGATCGAGAAGAGGAATCCAATGGTGCCACTATTGAGGGCTGATTCTTCTCGGAAAATTCTGAGAACCCTGGATCATCATTCATCCGTTGCTTTGCTCTCCTTTCTTCATCTCTTCACTTCTTCAAATCTTCACAAAGCTCAAATGTAAAGGTCTTCAAATCTTCAAATCTTCAAAGATAAATCTTCAAAGTCTTCAAATCTTCAAAGTCTTCAAACAAATCACCTTGTCACACAAAATCATCTAAAAAGTGATAAAAACGTCAAAGCCGCCTTTATCCCTCCTTAGATGATTTCAAGGCAAAATGCCACATGTAGAGCACAAAATTGTACAAAACCTAATCCTAAAAAGCCTAAAATAACCATCTAAAATGGACACATCAAACCTCCCCACACTTAAACCTTACTCGCCCTCGAGTAAGAAAAGATTCAAGCACACGGAGGAAATGACATATCCACATCCTAAAAACCCTAAAATAACTGCATAAAATGGCCTCATCAAACCTCCCCACACTTAAACCTTACTCGCCCTCGAGTAAGAAAAGATCCAAGCACACGGAGGAATTCATATGGCCATATCCTAAACTAATCCCCCAAACAAAGCCTCACAAAAACTCTCAATATCATAAATCCCAAAATACAAGCTCACATGAGAATTTTTCACACACACATCCCCAATCCTAAATCTAACCAAACCTGCCACTTATCAATCCACTACCCATAAAAATATTTCAAAGCCCAGAATTGATATTCCCAAAGTCCAATGACACAAGATGAAGTTAAAACCATTTGAGAGGTTTAAGCACATACTTCACCTAATGCCAATATATCCACCAAAATCCAATGACATAAAATGAAGCTAAAGCCATATAAGAGGTTCAAACACATGCTTCACTAAATGCCAATATATCAACCAAAAACGAAGTAGAAAGAGATAAGGAATTTCATAACCACACTTCGTTTCCTAACCCACTAAGCTACCCAATCCCAAGAGGTCTATAGATGTTGAGCTACCCGATCCATCCATGTGACAACCACAACCTTATGACTCCAACGCCAACAAATGAGTGAAATCTTAGAATTTATTTTTTCTCTCTTTTTCTCTCATTTTGCCTAGGAGCTCTTTCGAGTTTTCATCCTAGCCACACATCATGTTTCTTAAGCTCACATCTCACCTTTTTCTGCACATTTTAACCTCTCATTTTTGCCTAGGCCGCCCTTTCGGGTTTTCGACCTATTCGGGCCCCAAATGTTGCCTAAGTTGCCCTCTCGGGTTTTCAACTTAGCGGGTTTTCTTTTTCTATATTTTTTTTTATATATTTTTTTCTTTTTGTTTTTCTATTTTTTTCTCATGTTTTTCCAATGAAAATTAGCAAAAAGCATTCCAAAACAAGCTAGCATGCATATGATTCCTCTAACCCCTCCCCACACTTAAAACATTACATTGCCCTCAATGTAAACATATAAGGCAAGAATAATAAAAATCAAGGTAAGGGGGTAGAATGACACCCGTGTCTCCACAATTCGCCGGTGATATGGCGCAATCCAAGCACTTGTATGGTCCCAAAATAGGTGTCGGAACCGGACAGGTGAGCAAAGATGCCGTAGAAGAACTCACCCCTCGAGAAAAGCATTGTCTCCATGGCGCCGTTTGATCAAGACTAACACCACGAAGAACACATTAAACTCACAAGTACATAAGGATATGTAATACTAGGTTTAGCATCAAGAGTTAATAACCATAGTATTTTCAAAGAACAACCAAATCACACTCAACCAACACTATAAGAATAATCATGAAAAATATCCAACATATATTGACATGTATACAAGCATCATTATAGGATATGCACTTACGATCACAATGATGTAGTCGGCATACTACAATCAACAAATGTACTATAAAGATGCAAGAATGTTCATATGCCAATATATGTCGGATGGTTGAGAATGAGTGGAGATGTGGTGGTTCTTGGGAGTGTTGGGTGGAGAAGAAGGAAGAATCATGCAATGTTTAAGATCAAATGAAAACCTGGAATTTTCATCGGGACTCGCGACTGAAGTGGTCGCGACGGACTTCATCGCGACTCGCGACGGGTTCGTCGCGACTCGCGAAAAGTAGAGGCCGGGAGCATAATTTTTGGAAAAATTTTCTGATCACGTCGCGACTCGCGACCTCTTAGTCGCGACTCGCGATGGCCCATCGCGAGTCTGTCGCGACTCGCGGAAAGTTGGTTCCGAGAGCTCAAAAATTCTGAGCTCGTCGCGACTCGCGATGAAGCTCATTGCGACTCGCGACGAGCATCGCGAGGTCATCGCGACTCGCGGAAAGTTGGTGCTGGGAGTGGATTTTTCTCCCCTGTTCGTCGCGACTCGCGACGAAGCTCATCGCGACTCGCGACGACAGGGTATCCCAGGCTTAAAAATTTTTCGTTTTCTTACCAACTGTCCAAGCTTTCTTCCCTCGTTCATTGATCTCGTTCCTTCATCTCCTTCATTGCAATGCACTTCATGTTGCTACAAAATCACAGAAAAACATGCCATAAAAAGAACAAAACAAAACAACAACAAAAACAAACTAAGAAACACAAACTAAGAAACAGAAACTAAAAGAAATGCCGAATTTATTTAACGTCATCGGCACGACAAAGCTCCGTATTTTTAAGGTCGTCGGCACGACCCTAATGTTATCCGTATGGTGAAGGCTTGAACCCCTTCACCATGAGCTTCCAAAAGTCGAGAGGTGGGGGTACAAAACTTTCAAGAGGAAAGTTTTGTGGAGGTGGAGATGGTTCAAAGGGAATTGAGTGGTTAGGGAGCTTGGGATAATCTTTCGGCTCCTCTCTCGTTTCCCTCAAAACTTCCAAAAATGGTGGAGTTGGTTCACTAGGTGGGAGAAGGGGTGACGATGCTAATGGATGTAGCAATATCACCTCTTCCTCCATTTTTCTATCCTCTACAACCAACTCCTCATCTCTTTCAAACTCAAAATCATTTTTATTGGTGACCTCACTCACCGAGTCATCGAGTTCAAGTTGGGATGGTGTATTTTCGGAATCACGAGCTTCCATGTGGGCCAATACCTCTAATATGTTCCTCGCATGCCCCTCAATGGCCTCAACACTAGAGGAGAGCTGGGTATCCGGCTCCTCACTAGTAAAGGAGTTAAAGTTTGCTATGGTATTTAAGACATCCTCACGTGTCAAACTTGAACTTCCTTGTTGGGCTTGGTTTTGGGGTATGGTATAGGGTGGTGATGGCCAGCTAGGTTGCTCGTAATGTTGGTTTTCCGGCTCATTCTCATACCACCAATCCGGACTACCACTCCATTCCGGATTGTAAGAGTCGTGGTATGGATAGCATTCATGAGCTTCTTGCCCTTGAAAACCAACATCTCCTACCTCTTGGTAGCACTCTTCATAGTACCCATGGTTTTGGAAACCATGGGTTCTTTCTCGGTCATAGTGCTTCCCACAACAAATGGCAAGATTCGGTAGGATGGTCGAAATGACACATCCTACAAAACCTTGCTTGTTGAGCCTCTCTTCTCATCATGAGTTCCCTCAAGGTGAGACGCTCCATTAAATTTTTTTTTATTTTTCAAAAGTTTGGAATCATAGTGCAAGGATTCTCGAAAAAATAAATTACCAAGAACTCAAGCAATACCTACTCCGAACAAAAACAACCACCAAGTAGTGGAAAATAAAAACAACTAGCCAATACACAACCAAATACACCTAAATACTTAAGAATAAACGCCTCTTCCCCGGCAACGACGCCATTTTGATAGCGGGCGGTCGTCGCGCCCCCTATGCAAAAGATAATTTATAAGCCCTTTTTGCTTAATTTATAAATCGGTATTACCGATGTCCTAGCCACTTTGCATGAGGGCAATCTTCTTACCTGAATGTTCATTTTTACGAGCTCATTTTATCCTCGGCTATGAAATCGGTCTGGGAAAGTAACATGCGACCTCGGGTGCATATGTTGATGGTACCACTGGTTTAAACCAATGTGTTCCTATGACACAGTACCGTCTTCACACGTTTTTCTCATGTGGATACTTTAACTTAAAGATATTGTTCACTTCATATACATGACTAATGGTTGGTGAAGGATCCTCCAAGAGCCTATTTTTCGAGGTATTATACCATTTTACACAAAATATATACTAATACATGTGCATAGTATGCATGGTATATAAATTAATTTCTATTTGTATTAATTATACAGTCTTTGCACAAAGGAGAAACCCTGAACCAGTTGTGTTCAACATTGAAGACCATATAATGGCTCCGGAAAATCCTCATTTCCACTGCAAAACTTTGGGAAAACCCCAACTTTGGTAAGGACTAAAACTTGCAAATAATTAAAATCATGAAATTATTTTATTTTCAGTTAATACTTTTTGTTTGTAACTGCACATATTTATTCATAATGAACTTTTTTTTATTTCTGATTAGTATATCCCGATTGAAATTGTAACTGCAAACCCTCGTTGTGATAAGGTGCTACGGGCAAGAGTGGCGCATGTCCTACTCGGGCCAAAGGAAGATTAAGGCCCTGTCCCAGAAGGGGTTTTCCAAGTTTCTTTTCGGAACCTGCACATTGGGGACACCTTGTTCTTCGAGATCATAGAAGTTGGGATGCCGATTGTCTTCAAGGTTATCATAATTAGAGAGGCTTAATTTTCTTGTAATCTCTATTTTAATAACAGTCTTGGACATGTATTATTAATATTTGAATTATTTTGTACTAATTAATTTGTAAGAAGATTTTCGTGAATAAGGTTTTTCTTATAATTTTACTACCTTTTTTGAACAATATGTAGTTGTCTATATGTGTGTGATTTTGTAAAATATTTCCAACCATTAAAATGTTTTCATGTTGTGGTTTTTTCTATTGATTACACAACCATTTCAAATTGTAACATAACAAAACAGACCTTATTAAGTTTTTGAATAACAAAAATTAACAAAACTCCTCGTAAATCCTACTTAACGATAACTTCTAAAAGACCTATATTTAAATTGATTCGACATCGGTCATACATCTCACGCTCTGTCGGTTATGTCGACAGAACATGCAATTTTGGAGACATTTTTATTACATGAATGCAACTTCTCACAAACATTGGTAAGATTATTTACCTCGTTTTAAACCTTTTACTTCAGTTAAAATAATGATCGGGGTAAGAAACCTGATTTTTCCTTGTTTTTTTATAGCCAAGGTAACTAATATCTTTTACTTCGGAAAAACCGAGGTAAAAGAACTTTTTACCTCGGTTTTGTGAGCTAAACCAAAAATCTGAGGTAAAAAGGGTGAAGTAATGGGTTCATTTTCTTGTAATGCAAGGTGTCAAATGTATTGTCAACCTAGTTTTTGTTTTCTCTCAATTTCTCTCATTTTTCCAAGGAGCCCTTTCGGGGTTTCATCCTAGCTTTAACACACAAATGTTACTCACTTCTCACCTTTTTCCATACGGCCTCTCATTTTTGCTTGGGGTCGTAAGCCTAGCCGGGCCTAGCCTCCCATTTTTACCTAGGTCTTTCGACCTATCTAGGCTTTTCCTAATGTTACCCAATTTGCCCTTTCAGGTTTTTGACTTGACCAGGTTTTTGTATTTTTTTTCAATTTTTTTGGTGTAGCAAAAAATTGCCCCCAAAAGTGGGCTTCGTGCTATAAAAGATAAGATCACACACAAAAATAGACCAGTAATATCCTGAAACAACCTACCCCATACAAACTAGAAACTCTAGCATAGCATGTCATGACACCAAATATTATTCATCCAAAAGCATCCCTCAACAAACACAAAAAAAAATTACCAACAATAAAGAAAAACTACCAACAAAAACATGAAAATGCACCAAGGAAATTCAAGAATGAAACTCCCTAAGTGCTCACTACTCCCTTCCCTACACTTAGCCGATGCATAGTCTCCCATGCAACAAAAATCATGTCAAAACACAAGTTAGGTTGGGAGAAATAGTTTCACTCACTCTTGCGGCCCCAAAGGGCCTTTCTCCTCGTCGTGACTAGTGAAGTTCCTATCAAGGTATCATGTTGCTTGAAATCGCGCCCTCAATGCGATCCATCCTCGAACTAAGATCCTCCACTTGCATCCTCACTTCTCCTATCGCTTGGACTACCTCTTGCAACATTAGGGTAAAACTCAAAAGTTGATGCCCAAGTGCTTGCAATCGGTCAATAATGTTTGAGGATAGGCGAGAGTGGCTATGGCGTGCTCTTGAGGATGTCCCACCTTCGGCCTCTTCAATGTCTATCTCTGGGGTGACTAAGACTCTATAGAACTCTCTCTCAAAGCGTTCGTCCGATTCAATAAATAGGTCATCCAAGCATGTGTCATGGTTGATGGCGGTGCGCTTCAGCTGTGGAAGTACCATGAAACTATAAGTGCTCACTCCGTCATAAAGCCACACATATCTACCTTCTGATGTCGTAGGTCCCACTATGGATTCTTTGGCTAACTTCTCGATGTTATACCTTATACCCGATCATCCCAAGTTAGCCAATGCTCTTTGTGTGACTGGATGCCTTAAATGTTGTGCCAATAGACCTACCAAGCCACCCATAGAAGTGTTAAAAACCCTGCATTCAAGAACATAAAACCCAAGCGTAGTTTCATTCCAAAACAAATCTTGAGTCTCGAACTCAGAATTTCAAGTTCAATGTAAGAAAGAGATGGAATTTAGGAAATTTCGAGTTGAACAACAATTCTATGTAAGTTATTGCCACCCCATCAATAGGATTATGGAATTAAGATTCCTCTCTTACTCAAATCACCAAGTACATGAAGAACATATCATTCAAATGCAATAGCAATCAAACACCCAAAACTTCCTTCAACATATGATCATACATATAAGCCCAACCACATCTCTCAAACACACACACTCTCATTCAAGAATCATTCTTTTCATAACACTACCACAATGTCAATAAAGCATATAAAAAAAGAGTTCAATGGGTTACCCAAAATTTGGAGCTAGGATTTGTAAGATCCACAGAAGAAGAAGCAAAAATTGATAATTTTTGGAAGGAAAGCTTCATTTTTTTGAGTTTCCCCAAGAGTGTGTGAGTGAGTATTTCTTGAGAAGAAAGAATGTGTCAAATGATAGAATTAGGTGAAAAAGTGTACTATGGAATTAGAATTTCAGCCTTGATGATAAGAGAGAGAGGTACAATTAGGATAAGAATGGAATTTTCAAAATTGCGTATTAGGGAACAATAGTACAAATCAATTAGTTCCTAGGAATGTAGGAAGTACTATTTGCATAAAAAAATCTAAGGGGTTAGGGAATTTCAAAAATTTTGAACCAAAAATGCATTTTTGAGTTAGAAATTCAGAATTTTTGAAAATGTGCATTTTTGGAAGAATTTGGTAATGGAAAATAAAAAATTGGCATATAAGATGTTTGGCGCGGACCAAAGCCTCGCGCCAAACCTCCTGGCATGAAACATTCCCTCGTGCAAACATATTGGCACAAGGCATCCCCTTGTGCCAACACTCCTGGCATGGACCTAAGCCCTTGGCGTGGACCGTCTCAGGTCTTGGCTCGAGATTGCAAAAATTTTGACCTAATCTTTAATTTTTTCCTCTTTTTCAAAAGACTATGTCACCCATCAAATTTAATTCCATCCAAACACAATCAAAACTTACGAGCATCAAATTTACAAATCCATCAAGAGTTTCATCTCTCATTGCAAACATGCAAAAATCTATCTAATCACTATTAAAGCAAAAAGAAACACCATATATTTATTTTAGTCCTCACGACTTGTGGCTCTGGCTTCTACATGTAGTCCACTAGCACTAAATGTAGTACTTCCCATCGGACTTTGGAAAGGGACCCAAGAAATCCATGCTCCACATATCAAAGACCTCTATAGGCATGGAAAAGGCCTGGGGCATCTCATTCTTTGAGGAGATTTTCCCTATCCTTTGGCGTTGATCACATGATAACACAAAATATTTAGCATCTAATAGTATAGTGGGCTAGTACAGACCACAATTTGTTACCTTCTTTGCGGTTTTTTTTGTATCCAAAATGTCCCCCGACTTGGGACGAATGACACATCTTAAGGACACAGCCTACTTCATCATTGGAAACACATCTTTTAATTTCCTGATTAGAGCAATGCTTCCACATGTAGGGGTCAACCTAGACATATTCCTTTCTTTCATGCATCAATCTCTTCTTTCTTGACTTGTCAAAAAATGGGGGAAAATCTCAAGTCTGATCTGCTTCATTATGCATGCATTAATCGATGTATTTGACATACCTTTTAGTTACTTTTACTTAGTGGATTGCTAGTATTAGTTGAGTTTATATGACAAGGGGTTTAGACAGCCATGTTTGGTTTTCTTGTCTAGATCCCGCATTTTGTAGACTTAATTAGTGCCAATGGACATCTTGTATCCACAGGCTCCTTGATCTTCCTAGTGATCATATTTAGTAGGTCACCCCTGGGTACTTTTTGTTTACATTCTGTGTGAAGGCATGTTGTAAGGGTGGTAGAAGATATTGAAGGACGTTCACAAGGACGGCAGTAGAGACGAAGACCATTCACATTAGAATGGTAGTAGAGGAAGACCGCGGTCATCAATGCATAGTAGAAGAAGATTGAAGCCAAAGATAGGTGGCTACAAAGTTCATAGTGGCCAATGATGTGCCCATTTTATATGGTTATATTAGGACTTTTAGGATTCACTTTTGTACACTTTTATGCTCTACATGTGGCATTTTGCCTTAAAATTCTCTAAGGAGAGTTTAAAGTGACTTTTACACTTTTATTACTTTTCTAGGGGATTTTGTGTGACAAGGTGATTTGTTTGAAGACTTTGAAGACTTTGGAGAATACCTTTGAAGATTTAAATATTTGAAGACTTGCATTTCAGATTTTGAGGGATTGAAGAATTGAAGATAAGTGAAGTGAAGAGGATGACATGAAACAAAAAGAAGAAAGAAATTAAGATGCTAAAACTTGGCTCAGTCGTGACTCCAATGGATTGGTTGTAAGTCGCAACGGACGGTTGGCTAGAACCTTTCTTACTTTTTTTACTATAAATACTTAATATTATCCTCTCATCTTCCACTCTTCTTCTTTTGTGATTTTCTGGGTTCAAAACCCTAGTTTTTCCTTTCTTTCTTTTCTTAGTTTTGGTAGGTTAATCATGTCTTTTCACTATCTAGGTTAGTTTAATCTTAGGAGCAATTGATTGAGATCTCCTTTCTAATATCTTGAGAATCATATATATCTATTTATTGTTCTTGCTACTGTACATTTATTGAACTTTGAATGTGAATTTTTAATGGCATTAATGTTGTTGGAAGTTTTAGTATATGAATTGCTTGTATGATTACTTGTTAGGGTTTGGAGAAAGTAGCTAATCTTCCCTCTTTTAATATGGAATCCAAGAGCATGAGTTAGAACTTCTAAATGATGTTAATGTGTTGATAATTGCTAGATAAATATGATAATGTTGAACTCTTTGTCATGTTTTTTATCGTAGAAAATAGGAGAGGTCTATGAGCATTGAACGTTCTTGGCTAATCTTGTGTAAATGCATGAATTGGTTAAATGCTTAGACATGGTGTAGTGTTTATAAGTGTTGCCAAGCTTGTTAATTCTTCATGCTCAATGACATCAATGGGATGCTTTTTGTCATGTTTCAACTAAGGGAGTCATTGGTGAAGTTTGACAAGAGATTTCGAATTCACTCTTGCAAACTACTATCTAAGAAGGATAGAAGATTTATCTTCACAACAAGTAGTGAAAGTAGTGAATAGATTGTTTCACTCATTCTTAAAGCCTTTGTCATTTAGTATTCATGTGTTCTTAATGCTACGTTTTACATCATTTAATCCATGGCTTGTTTGAGAATAGGAAGTGTTTGTATGATTGGAGTGTTAGGATGTTAGGAAAGGGACGAATTCCTTAGTTCTTTGGCATGAAAATCCAAGAACACGAACTTAAAATTTCTCGTGCATAATGTGTTGTGACTGTTTCTAGATAAGTATGTTAATGTGGACCGTTCTCATATTTATCCTATAGATGCAATAAAAGGTTGAACCTTGAATGTGGCTTGTTGTAGGTTTAGCCTAATGAATTCTATGTTTGGTTAAATGGCTATGTCTTTGGTAGACGATTTGTTGTTATCAAATCTACGGTACTTCATGTGAAATTCCATTAAATACCTCTATGGTGAGGTTTGCTCAGAGTGATTGCCAACGAGGTTTGCAAATTATCGATGTTTGTCTTAGCAAATTACTATTAATAAGAAATGAATGTTGATCTTCGAATGTGAAGTGATAACATTCCCCATAGGTAACAAATGTGATAGAATGAGTGAATGGTTAATTATCTACATTTGGTTTGGAAGTGGATGTCAATTGCCCTAAGGCTTTGTCTTTTGTAGTTTTTACCCATTTTTCTTAGTTTGCATGATGATTAGTATAGTTACTTAACTTTTCTAGTTAGTTTGTCTTTTACTTTCATAACTTAGGAAAACAACCAACCAACCAAACCCCTTTTTACTTGCTTTTATATATCCATATATATATATATATATATATTTACTTCTTGCATAATATCAACCTTATATGTTTAAATGCTTAAGAAAATCCCTCTTTTTCGTGGATGACCACGACTTGCCATTATCTACTTATTTGTATATAGGAAGCATTTAGGGTTTATAAATTTAACTTTGAGAGGTACATCGACGTCCTCCCAAATTTTGGCCGCTGCTGGGGAAGAGACATTTATTTTTAAGTGTTTGGGCATATTTGGTTGCATATTAGCTAGTTGTTTTTTATTTTCCACTCCTTGGTGGTTGTTTTTTTGGAGTAGGTATTGCTTGAGTTCTTGGTGAATTTTTATCGAGAATCCTTGCAATATGATTTTAGACTTTTGAAAGAAAAATGGAGCGTCTCACCTTGAGGGAACTCGTGATGAGAAGAGAGACTCAACAAGTAAGGTTTTGTAGGATGTGTCATTCCGATCATCCTACCGAGTCTTGCTATTTGTTGAGGGAGGAGTACTATGAGGGGGAAATAACCCTTGATTTCTAAAACCAAGGGTATTATGAAGAGTGCTACAAAGAGGTAGGATGTGTTGGTTTTCAAGGGCAAGAAGCTCAAGAATGGTATCCATACCACAATTCTTACAGTCCAGAGTGGAGTGGTAATCTGGATTGGTGCTATGAGAATGAGCAGGAAAACCAACAATACGAGCAAAATAGTTGGCCATCACCATCTTATGACATGCCCCAAAACCAAGCCCAATAAGGAAGTTCAAGTTTGACACGTGAGGAAGTCATGAATGCAATAGCAAGCTTGAACAACTTGACTCGTGAGGAAGCGGACACTTGGCTCTTCTCTAGTGTTGAGGCTATTGAGGGGCATGCAAGGAGTATATTAGAAGCGTTGGCCTAAATGGAAGCTTGTGATTTCGAAAATACACCATCCGAAGTCGAACTCGAAAATAATTTCTGGAAGAATTGATCTCACAGACCCAAGATATCGCGAGTCGCAATGGCTTGGTCGCAAGTCACAACAAGGCATCGCTAGTCGTGACCGATACTGTAGCAAGTCACGATGGAGAAACCAGCTTTTCAAATGTGCTTAAACACTGCATAATCATTTCTTCTTCTCCACCAAATACTCCCAAGAACCACCATAACTCCACTCATTCCTCTACCATCTTACATATATTGACATATGAAGATTCTCGCATCTTTATAGTACCTTTGTTGATTGTGGTATGCCGACTACATCATTATGACTATAATTGTTATATTCTATAATGATGCTTGGATATGTGTCGATATATGTTTGATATTTTGGACAATCTTATAGTGGTGATTGCATGATGGATTAGTTGTTCTTTGAGAATACTATGGTTATTAACTTTTGATGCGAAACCTATTATTACAAATCCTTATGTACTTGTGAGTTTGATGTTGTTTTCTGTGGTGTTATTCTTGATCAAACAGTGCCAAGGAGATAATGTTTTTCTCGAGGGGTGAGTTCTTCTATGACACTTTTGCTCCCTCTTCCGGCTTTGAAACCAATTTCAAGGCTGATTCTATACAAATACATGGGGTTGTACCATATCACCGGTGACTATGCGGAGAAATGGGTGTCACTCTACCTTTTACCTTGAGTTTTATTGTTCTTTCCTTACATGTTTACATTGAGGTCAATGTATGTTTTAAGCATGGGGGGATTAGGGGATTAGAGGACTCACATGCATGCTAGTTTGATTTGGAATGTTTTTTGCTACTTTTGATTGGAAAAACATGAGCAAAAGGAAGAAAATTTGAAAAAAATGAAAAATTAAACAAAAATTAATTAAAAATAAAACCCACTAAGTTGAAAACCCGAGAGGGCGGCTTAGGCAACATTGAGGGCCCGAATAGGTCAAAAACCTAGAAGAGTGACCTAGGAAAAAAATGAGAGGCTAAATGTGCGGAAAAATGTGAGATGTGAGCCAAAGAAACATGTTGTGTGGCTAGGATGAAAACTTGAAAGGGCTTCTTGGCAAAATGAGAGAAAGAAGGAAAATGCTATGATTTCACTCATTTGCCGGTGTTGGAGTCATAAGGCTGTGGTTGTCATATGGATGGATCGAGTAGCTCAACATCTGGAGACCTCTTGGGATTGGGTAACTTAGTGGTTTGGAAAATGAAGTATGGTTATGAAATTCTTGATTCTTTTATACTTTGTTTTGGCTGTTATATTGGCATTGGGTGAAGTATGTTTTTTTTTTTTTTTTTTTTAAATGAAACCATCCATAGATGGGGGAACTTATATTGGCCTTCCCAAGCCTTAAAAATAACAGGTAACTGAAAGTAAAATTACAGGGAGAAACCATTGGCTTAGTCTATATGTACATTTAAGCTCCATAGGCTCATCGAGGCAACACTTGTTGCTTCCAAAATGATTAAGAGGATATATCTAATTGTGAGAGGATAATTAAAAACTCTTAATTGAGAATGGAGTTCATCGAACTTATTAGTGAATCGTAATGACGAAACACTGATCAGTCAAACTCACCCCATCCAAAACTAAGAGTCTTATTCCCTGTAGCCTAGAGTAGCCATGAAGCTTCTAGTAGAGGCTTCAAACTAGAGCTAAGAAACAAAATATTCAGCAATTGGCATTGAAGAAGAATATGTAGCAGCAATGCTTCCAGCAAAAAGTTGGCTTTTCTGAAATCTCCATGTGAAAAACAGATCCGTGCATCAAGCTAGACAGCAAAGATATGGAATCAAAAAACCAGAAGCAAAGAAGATCTGAATCTTCCTGGAAAGTTTTCATAATGAACATCATTGTGATTGTAGTGAGAACAAACAGCCTCCTTCACCTACAAGTTGTAAGAAACATTTAATCAGTAGCATCCATTCCTTGTGAAATTCTTAAGGAGGGTGTCCCTAACTGATCTAGCCTAATGAGTCCCTGAATATGATTAGGTAGCATATTAAAGGAGAGAAAAGATTCACCTGTACCATGTTTAAGACATTTCTTAGCTAGTGCATCAGCTACAAGATTCTCTTGCCTCAAAACATGAGTAAGTTTAAGAGGATTCAAAGATTGTTTAATGTTATCCGCAAGTTGGAACAATTGCCAAGGGGCAAGCAACGGATCTAATATAGATATCACAGCATTCTTACAATCTGATTCTATGCAAACATTTACCATGAAACCATCAATCTTTGATATGGCAAACTGTATTGCCTTCATTTCAGCCTCTTGAGGAGATGTAGCATTTGAAATTTGAGTATGTGCTATAATAAAATTACCCGTATTATCTCTTAGGATCATGCTAACTCCAGTCAAATTCAGATGTGAATTCCAAGCAGCATCAACATTTAATTTGTATCCCCAGTTTGGCCGAGACCAAGCAATTTTGAAAATTTTTGGTTTAGGAGGGGACTTGATCAGTGGCAGAAAAGAGTGGTTTGCAATGTCTGTGTCAAATTTTGATCTAATGAAAGCAGGTTTAGCAGTGAACATGTAGAAAATTTGTTGTTTAATGTTAGCTATCACCACACCTGTCCTAGGCAAAGCTGAATCAAAAATGATTCTGTTTCTCATTTTCCACAATTGCCAACAAGTTATAATAGCTGCAGATTTTATGATATCATTATGAAGTGCACTTGAACCAGAGGTAGTTAAATAGCAAGAGAGTCTCTCCCAAATAGTGGAGTATGCAGCAGCAGTAATCCCCATGAATGAATGAACAGTTTCCCAAATTTGTAATGAAAATGTGCAGGAGTTGAAAAAATGGTCTAAAGAGTCCTCATGGTTATTACACATACAGCATCTTGAAACCAAAGAGAATCTCAGTTTGCGTAGCACATTATCAAAAGGGAGCAAGGAGTTCATCAACTTCCACATAAAGATAGAAACTTTTTTCTCAATTCTAGTGTTCCACAGGTACTGAACAGATTGGATATTACCTCTTTGATGTCTTAGCAATGTATAAGTAGCTTTAAAGGAGAAATCCCCGGTTGTACCTGGTTTCCATATGAGTCTATCCTTTCTATGCGGAGATAGGGTTGCTTCCTGCAATGAAGTGGCAGCATGAGAAGGTAGAAAAGGAGCAATTTCTTGCAACCAAGAAGCTTTATGTGTGATGAAATCAGAAACAGTGCATGATTGAGGAATATTTACAGTAATAGAGTTACACCAATCCTCAACCGGTCCTATACCTAACCAATTTGAAGTCCAGAAATTGCAAGCTCCGTTTCCTACTATAACCCTAGAGTTAGCTTCTGCCCAACTATTAATTTCACAGATTCTCCTCCAATTTTGAGAGGTCCTGTAGGATGAAGGTAGAGATGCCAGAAGGGAGGACCAAAGTACTTCTCCCTTTTGGAATTTCCACCACAACCTAGCAGCACATGTCTGTAGGATAGTATGAATCGATCTAAAACCAAGTCCATTTTGATCAATGGGATAACACAGAAATTCCCACTTTCTCCATATTCTTTTTGATCCTTGATCAGTTGTACCCCAGAAAAACTTATTAAGTTTTTTCTCAATGGTGAGGATAACCTCATTTGTAGGTTTTAGAACTGACCAAATATGTTGTGGAATGGAGTATATACATGACTGGATTAAGATGATCCTACCCCCCATAGAAAGCCACCTATTCTTCCAACCCCCTATTTTGTTTTCAATCTGTTCAATAATAGGTTGGAAATAGGTTTTTTTGGGTGCCCCTGTAAAAATTGGAACCCCTAAGTATGTAAAGGGGAATCTGCCTATTTTCATACCCAACACCCTTTTTATTTTACTGATCCTGTTTACTGTGACCTGCTTTCCTAAAAAAATATCACTCTTAGAGTAATTTATCCTTTGTCCACTGATCTCCTCAAACTTGGTAAGAAAGGCTTTAAATCTGATCAGTGATTGGTTATTTGCAGTTAGAAAAATCACAGTATCATCAGCATAAGATAAATGAGAAACTGGAAGGATGTTACCTGGAAGATGATAATATGATAGCTTACCATTTAGAAAAATGTGAGCTAAACTCCTTGTGAAGGATTCAGAAAAAATATTAAAGAGAAAGGGGGAAAGGGGGTCACCCTGTTTAATCCCCCTAGAAGCTTGAAAGAAACCAACCGGCTTACCATTTATGAGTATTGAGAACCATGCCTGAGATAAGTTCTTCATAATGATAAAAATGAATCTAGCAGAAAAACCAAATCTAGCAAGAATTGAGTATAGGAAAGACCATTTAACCCTATCAAAAGCTTTCTGAAGATCAAGTTTAACAATGCAATTGGGATCTCTTTTCTTTTTGTTTAAAAATCTTACCATTTCTTGTAGGTAGATGACATTATCAGAGATGTCTCTTCCTTTAAGAAAGGCAGTTTGGTGTGGTGAAATAATTTTTGGCATTATAGACTTAAGCCTTCCCATCATTACCTTTGAAAAAATCTTATTTATAACATTTGAAAGGCTTATTGGTCTATAATCATCAAATGATGTAGGAATTAATTTTTTGGGGATAATACTGATCCAGGTGCTGCTTATACCTTTGGGAATAGTTGAAACAGTTAGAAAATCATTAACTGCAGCCAATAAATCTACTGCAATAATATCCCAAGAATGCATATAAAATTTGGCAGTAAAACCATCAGGTCCCGGACTACTAAGCTTGTTTAAATTAAGCACAATGTCTCTGAGTTCATTAAGAGAGGCTGGTTTCACCAAATCATCATTCTCCTCTTGAGTAATCAGTTTCGGAATTTGACTAAGGAAGTGTGATGTGTAGGGATTAAAATCTGAAGAACTGTCCTCGGTTAAAAGATTATTATAATAGTTAATGGCCTCATTTTCAATTTCCTGAGCAGTATCAACCCATAGGCCATTACTATTTTTGATTTTTGAAATCTTTAGTCTACAGTTTCTTTCACTAACAGATTTATGGAAAAAACTTGTGTTATTATCTCCCTCTTTAAGCCATTTGACCTTTGCCTTATGTTTCCAAAAACTTTTCTGCTCTACAAGTGATCTAACTAATTTAGCTCTGGCTTCTTTCAGTTTCAGTAAGTTCAGATCCGAATTAACCTGATCATAATTCTGTTCATGAGCTAGGAGATCATTTTCTGCCTTCGTAACATTATCAGTGATGTTACCAAATTTTTCTCTGTTCCAAATCTTGAGCTCCTTTTTTAATCTAATCAGTTTAAGAAAGAATCTCAACATACCAGAATTAGTCATAGGCCTTTCCCAGTTATCTTTGATAACCTGAGTGAATTCTTTCCTTTTATACCATGTGTTAATGAACCTGAATGGTCTAGGAGAAGAGGGAACATCACTCCCAATAGTAAGTAACATGGGATTATGATCAGAAGAGATTCTATTCAGAATGTGTACTGATGAAGAAGGAAATTTAGAAGACCAGGAGGAATTGCATAATCCCCTATCCAGTCTTTGGATAGTAGGAGACCTAAGCCTGTTATTACTCCATGTAAATAAATTCCCAACAGAATTGATTTCTTCTAATGCCATGACACTAATAAACTCATTAAAATCCTTCATACTACCTAGTTTAGGAGTAGCAGGACCTTTGTATTCATTTATTGATGTTATGGCATTAAAATCTCCAATTAAAATGGAATCAGGCAGAATCAGTGATTTTAAATCTGACCATAAAGACTTTCTCCCATTTCTGGTCCGTAGGCCATAAACAAAAAAAGCATCCATGCTCTTATTGAGAGTTAAACTTGTCACATTGACAGCAAGAAACTGCAGGTTATCACACTTTAGAGATAAGGAAATGTTAGAGTTCCAAAAAAGCCAAATATAACCACTACTAGCATACATACAATTATCAAAATGTAAAGCATGCCTGTAACCTTCACATTGAGAGTTATCATGTTTTGGCTCAATCAAGCAGATTAGATCAAATTTGTGCCTATTTATCAGGTTTTGGAGTCTTAACATAGAAGTGTCCATTCCCCTAATGTTCCACACCAAGAACTTTATCTGAATTGTTGTATTACTCATTGGGAAACATTATTAGAGCTTTTTGATCTAGTCATGATAGTATTTAACTGTGTTAAATAGGTCTCATTCCTATCCTTAGAATCTGTCTTTTTCTGTTTATCTTTTTTCAGATTGGAAGAACCAGATGGAGAATTTGAAGAAATAACCTGAATATCCAAAGACTCCCCAGAACCATCTCCATATTCATCAGAAGCTGAGTGTGTGGTGACCACAGGGGAAGCCACTTGTGTTGGCATTTCCTCACACTCCAGTGCTTGAAATCTGTTTTGTCTATGCTTGTGCTGAGGAAAAATGAAATTTTTTGCAGCTGCAATTGGGTTAAAAGGAGAGGATGACTTACTTCTTATACCTGAGATGTCATCTTTTGCAAATCCTACCTTCTTGTGGAATTGAGGAGGAGCAGATAGAGATAATTTGTGCAGAGGAATAGGAGAACTAAGTACAGGCTCAGAACTAAGTACAGGCTCAGGAAGTACATGAGAATTAATAGTGTTATCCATGGAAACAGAATTAACATGTACTACATCTGACATATTTGAAATTAGATCTGGATTCTGCAAGATATAATCAGTTCCCGGGGTTTTGTCCATGACATTATCCTTCTCAGAATTCCCAGGGATATCTTCCTTTGTATCATTACTAGGAATGATAGGGTCTGCTTGCTCAGTAACAGTAGTAAAACCATCAGACTGGTTTTGATTATCAGTGTTATCCTTTCCAACCTTCTGTTTAGGTACATATCTAAGATTTTGTTTTGGCCCAGTATTAGACTTATCAGTAACCGAGAGACCAGACCCTCCAGCCTTGTTAGTTTTATCCTGAAACTGATTAATAGTCTCCTGATCCTGAACTTCTATTGGCTTTTTGATATTCTTTCCAAGGGTATTGATGTTATCCATTTTATTCATCCTTGGTTTTTTCAGTTCAGGATGTAAGTAGATGCATAGATTATCATCATGGCCAATAACCTTACAGTGATGACAGTATAAAGGAAGATCATCAAACTGAAGCTGCAATTTAGATACATTATATTCAAGGCCATCTTCCTCAATGCCCACTCTAATATAAGTTGGTTGTCTTTTTTTCAGATCTATTTCGACACACATCTTGACAGCGGATGGCCTAGTTAAACCAGCAGTAGCAGAATCCAATTTAATAAAATTCCCAATCTGATTACCCATGGATTCTAGCATAGCAAGGTTATAGAAAAAGACTGGAACATGATGTATTGTAACCCAAACCGGGACTATGGACGACTCAATTTCTGGTGAGAAATCAGTTGTCCATTTTAGAACTTTCATTTGGGCATTACTGAAATTCCACTGACCTTTGATCCAAAGACGTTGGTAATCTTCCTTGTCCTGGAAGCGTATCAGGATGTGGCGGTAGTCTATGGAACCCAGTTGGAATTTACCTTTAAAACCGGCCGAATTGAAAGCTTCATTGAGAGCAACCATGGAAGGCTTCCCCCTCGCGAATTTTCCCACCAGGGCATTGTGGTAGTGAGAGGCTAGAGTCTCTGCCTCCTTCCGAGTGACCAAGCATGAGATTTCACCTTTGTAGTTGGTTTTAGGAATTATCTCAGGATTTGAAGGGAGTGAGATTGATAGTGGAGGTGATCGGTTGTTTAAGGCTTGTAAAAAAGATTTGGCCGGCGCTTGTCCTCCACGACCAGGCGGAGGAGCCGCCATGGATGAGGTGAAGGAAAAACTCAGGAAGGTAGTGTTTCGATCAAAAACCGTTAGGCAGAAATGGGAAGAAGGAAGAGGAATAGTTGAGAAAGAACTGTTTGTGTGTGATTTCGCACCGTTTCGCACACAATTCCGTTAGAATGAACTTTTTTGGTGGTGAAGTATGTTTTTGAACCTCATATATGGTTTTAACTTCATTTTGTGATATTGGACTTTGGGATTATCAATTCGAGACTTTGAAATGTTTTTATGGTAGTGAATTGATAAGTGGTAGGTTTTGTAAGATTTATGAATTGAGGCTGTGTGTGTGAAAAATGGAGCATCTTACCTTGAGGGAACTCATGATGAGAAGAGAGGCTCAACAAGCAAGGTTTTGTAGGATGTGTCATTCTGATCATCCTCCCAAGTTTTGCTATTTGTTGAGGGAGAAGCACTATGAGGGGGAAATAAACCTTGGTTTCCAAAACCAATGGTATTATGAAGAGTGCTACCAAGAGATAGGAGGTGTTGGTTTTCAAGGGCAAGAAGCTCAAGAATGGTATCCATACCACAATTCTTACAATCCGAAGTTGAGTGGTAATCTGGATTGGTGGTATAAGAATGAGTCAGAAAATTAAAAATACAAGTAAAATAGTTGGCCATCGACATCTTATGACATACCCCAAAACCAAGCCCAACAAGGAAGTTTAAGTTTGACACGTGAGAAAGTCATGAATGCAATAGCAAGCTTGAACAACTTAACTAGTGAGGAACTTGACACTTGGTTCTCCTCTAGTTTTGAGGCTATTGAGGGGCATGTGAGGAGTATATTAGAAGCGTTGGCCCAGATGGAAGCTCGTGAGGTCACCATGGGAAATGAGTTTGAGTTTGAAGGGGATGGGGAGTTGGTTGTTGAGTATGAAAAAAATGGAGGTAGAGGTGATTATGCTACATTCATTAGCATCGCCACACATTCCCCGACCTAGTGAACCAACTCCACTATTTTTGGAAGTTTTGAGGGAGACAAGAGAGGAGCCAAAAGAATATCCCAAGCCTCCTAACCACCTAAATCTCTTCAAACCATCTCCATCTCCACAAGACTTTCCTCTTGAAATTTTTGTACCCTGAACTCTCTACTTTTGGATACTTATGGTGAAGGGGTTCAAGCATTCACCATATGGATAACATTAGGGTCGTGTCGACGACCTTAAATATATAGAGCTATGTCGTGGAGATGACGTAAATAAATTTGGCCTTTATTTTGGTTTTTGTTATTTTGTCTTGTTCTTTTTACGGTGTGTTTTTCTGTGATTTTGTAGAAAAGTGAAATGCATTCCATTGGAGAACATGAAGGCATAAGACCCATGAGAAATGGAAGAAAGCTTGGAAAGTTGGTAAGAAAAGAGAAATTTCTTTCTAGGTGCTAGGAAACCCTGTCTGTCGCGAGTCGCGTCGAACATGGGAGAAAAAATGAACTCCCATTACCAGCTTTTTGCGAGTCGCGATGGAATCAGAACAATTTCTGGAAGAATTGAGCTCGCATACCCAAGATATCGCAAGTCGTGATGGCTTGGTCGCAAGTCGCAATAAGGCATTGCGACTCGCGCCCGATACTGTAGCAAGTTACGATGGAGAAACCATCATTTCAACTGTGCTTAAACACTGCATAATCGTTTCTTCTTCTCCACCAAATACTCCTAAGAACTGCCATACTTTCACTCATTCCTCCACCATCTTACATATATTGACATATGAAGATTCTGGCATCTTTATATTACCTTTATTGATTGTAGTATGCCGACTACATCATTGTGACTATAATTGCTATATTCTATAATGATGCTTGGATATGTGTCGATATATATTGGATATTTTTATTGGACAATCTTATAGTGGTGATTGCATGATGGATTGGTTTTTCTTCAAGAATACTATGGTTATTAACTTTTGATGCTAAACCTAGTATTACAAATCCTTATGTACTTGTGAGTTTGATATTTTTTTGTGGTGTTAGTCTTGATCAAACGGTGCCAAGGAGTCAACGTTTTTCTCGAGGGGTGAAATCAATTTTGAGGCCGATTCTGTACAAATACATGGGATTGCGCCGTATCACCGGCAACAGTGATGACCTCCCAGCCAATGAAGAAATAGGAAATCGTGGTCCGATGAGTTGTGCTTCAGTCCAAGATTTATCTAAGAAGAATTAGTATTCAAGGCTTGTTCATTGGATTCGTCTTCTTGATTACTATAAAATCTACTATTAATACTCTCAAATCGGACTAATGGTTCTCCCGTAGTGATGGAAACTAGTTCAGCCGGCCAAGGCACCGACGGGTCGGCATAGGCTATGCATAGTTTGGCAACAATAGCCCGCGCTAAAGGAGAAGCCCCGCGTCAAGGAGAGCAACGTGAGGCAATGGCATGACCCACGCCAAACACGATTGGCCGCTCAGAATGAATTGAAGACCCCTATGTGCGGCTAAGTATAGGCATATGATGACCTATTTTAGGCATCCCACACTGGTTCAAGTCATTATACCGAGACCAGCATGTGTGATATGGGAATTTCACGGCCCGTGCCAAGTTCTTGAGCAAAGAACCTAGCCTGACCACAACCCACGCGAATGGCCACGGGTACAGATTAGAACTTCAATATTCAGTTCCCCCGACGATGCCTCACAGCGAACGACATGACACTAGTGCCAGACGTGATCTGCGCCAGCCCATGTGCCCAACACCACGATGATGATCTGCGCCACGCCTAAGAATAGGTGCCCCGCACCCATGAAGCAACACGACCTACGCCAGGCCTCGCACTCTGCATCAAGTACAAGCCACGGGCTATGCCATCTGTGATGCCCCGTGCCTAGCGGCGGCTGAGCTAGGTTCACCCTATTTTGTACTTATTTTTAGGCCCAATCTCCTACTACTATGTATAGAACCTTATTCTACTAGGTTTTTATATATACTTTCATACCATAATTCATTCTTAGAAGAGTAGATAGTAGATTCTCCCCTTAGAAAAACTTTATCTTTTTCTTCTTTTATTTTGCTTTGATCCTAAAACATGGAAATAAAATCTTTATTTGGATTCCTTGTCAAGGGAGTAGTTTCCATAACTTGGGGATCATAGTATTAACTTGGTTTTATCTATATGCTTTTTGAGATCCTCTAGTTCATCCTAATTTTGTGTTCATAATATTATTATAATTTGCTTTTGAGTTTGAATACATAAATGTTACACCATATATATAGCACACACTTTGGGCAGTATTCATGCTAGGCATAAATATCGATGCCATTTTGGGAAGAGAAACCTAGATGTTTGTATGGGTGGAGGAGAGCGCATTTGCGTGAGTGTGTGCATGAGAGATTTGAGGTCACTCTGATCCACTTACCATCGCACCAGTCTTAGTTGACTCCGTAAAGTTGTTCGAGAAGTTCCGGGTATAAAGAGCTCAATAGTAGCAAGCTAGGGTTAAAAGAAACCCTAGTATCATAGTTAAGGTGTCTACGACTCTTGGGCCTAATTGATAGGATCCAAGGGTAGTAGTAGCATTTATGGTGGAAGCCTGGGACGTAATTGCATGGGGGAGAATCAGACCTATAGAAACACCCAGACCTTGTTGCACTCCCCTAATTATGATGGCGGTGTTGATGGAGGGTTGCGAGAGCACTCGCCATGACAGGGATGGGGAAGTGTATGCTAATGGCCAAACCACATGTTATGGACACTCTATTAGGTTTGTTTAGATCTCTATGTGAAAGAATCGAGGATAGAAGCATTAGATTGACCAAGTTATTCAATGATTTCCCCAAGTTCTAGCTTAATATTGTAGTTGTGTTTTAACTTTTATGTTTATTAGTTGTTTAGTTTAAAAAACAAACCCCCTCTTTATTTACATGTGTGCTTTACTAGATATTCTTTTCACTCGTACGGATTGAAGACCCGTACAAGGTTGTGTTTAGAGTTGATACATTAAACCTAGCATCTTCGTGGACAAGCCCAGGGCATAACACTAACTACCCTATATGTAGCATAGCAGTAGGAATAGGTGCGGAGCTATAAATTCTATCTTTTGACCACACCGCCTCCAACCGGGTTTAGACTTCTAAGTTACAGGTTTTAACGACCCCAAGGGAAGACAGGTCAGAATTTTGGCACCGTTGCTGGGAATGCTATCAGTCTAGGTATCAACTTAGGCATAACGTGTTAGTAGAGTATTTAGTTTAGCTTTTATTTATTTTTTATTTATGTTGATTCTTGGTTGGAGCTGTTGTTTTAGTTAGTTTATTACCTTTTGATTTGTTTGCTAGTGTTTTATTCAGAAGGGTATTTTTTCCCTAGTTTATAGCACACACCCATGCCACTAATCTAGGCATCTTACACTACCCGACTAAGAACACAGGTGGTCGGAGGAGATGGAAGCGAAGAACTAGGGCACAAGTTCAACTGAGTCAAGAAGTTGTAGTAGTAGGTCCGTTAGAAATGGAGGAATATAATCGCACCCTACGCTAGCTCATGGAACCTAACTTGGAGAATCAACCTATATGTATCACTTTCCCACCATTACCCGCCAATGTGAGTTGTGAGCTAAAAAGTGGCATGATCCAACCTTCCTACATTCTATGGATTGGCAGGTGAGGACCCGAACAAGCATCTTTTGGAGTTCCATTTGGTGTGTACTAACATCAAGTCCCCGGGAGTGTCCGAAGATGACTACAGCCTAAGAGTTTTCCCCTTTTCCCTTCAAGGTAATACCAAGGACTGGCTCTACTATTTTTCGTTGGGGTGCATTAGATTGTGGATGGACATGAAGAGGAGATTCCTAGAAAAATATTTTTTTGACATCCAAGTTGGCCGAGTTGAAGAAGCTGTTGTCGAATATCACCCAAGGTGCCACCAAGAGTATGTACGGTTATTGGGAGCGCTTCAAGCGACTTTTGGCAAGTTGTCCTTACCACTTATTTAAAGAAGGAGATTTGGTTTATTATTTCTTTGAGGGATTATGCGATGAAGATATGTGGATGTTAAATACCGCATGCAACGGTTCGATAGAGAACAAGAGCCCCAATGATGCAATGAACCTCTCTGAAGAAATAGAAATTGGAATGCAGAAATTTGGCACTAGATCAAGGGTGACGACCTTGGATGAACCCACACACTCACCTAAGTTGGAGGAGTAAGTCCAAGCTCTTGCTTCTATTATGAAGGAGCTTTTGCGAGGAAAAGTTCATCAAGTCCATGTGTGTGGAGTTTGCAACCTCAACCACAATTCTGAAGTGTGCCCCGAAGTCAAAGGTGATTTACAAGAGATGAAGGCCATTGATTACAACAATCGAGAAAGACCACAATTTGCTAGGGGTCAACCAAAAGGGTTCTGAGGGAACCAAGGAGATGCAAGGCTGGACCCCTATGCAAATTAATTCAATTTGAGGTATAGAGATCATCTTAATTTCCGATAGAGGGATGACAACCAACCTCAAGGGTACCGGGGAGGACACATTCCATGTCAACCATATCCTCGAGGTGAAGGCCATTCCAACAATCATGTTCAATTTACAAGTAGGAACGAGATGAGATCTTGGAAGCCATCGGCCAATTGGGGAAGAAACATGAGATCTTCGCGGAGTGGACATGGCGAGAAATTAAAGACCTTGGAAATTGATCTTTCTCAAGTATCAAAAATCTCGAAGTTCAACTCGGGCAACTTTCCACTTTGGTAAGCCTAGTTGAGGCCAAGGAGTCCGGAAAACTACCTTCCCAACTTGAGGTAAATCTAAGGAATATGAGCGCACTTAAATTGAGAAGTGGGAAGGAATTTTGTGAGACCGAGACGAATACAATACAAGAAGATGACAAGATAGTGGAGGCTCCAAAGGACACTTAGAAGAGGAAGAGATTGTGGTCAAGAAAGCACCCTTCAAGGAACTTCCACCACCCGAGGCACAAGTCACCATTCCACCTCCATTTCCAAATGCTTTGAGAGGACGACCACAGGTGGTAACTAACGATGCGGACATTCTAAAAGTCTTCAAAAAGGTCGAGGTAACCATTCCTATCTTAGAATCAATTGAACATGTGCCATAATATGCTAAATTTCTTAGAGTTGGATGCAGAAAGAAAATGCATAGGCCAACTATGAGATTAGGACATTTGAAAATGGGAGGTGTCTCCATTTTAAATCATAAGAACCTACCTAAGAAATGTGATGACCTCGGAATGATTTCTATCCCTATCTTTTTAGGTGGTAAACTTGTGGAATGCCATGATAGATCTAGGTGCATCCATTAATGTTATCCCACTTAGTCGATATGAACCCCTAGAAATAGGTGAGCTTAGGGATACTAGAGTGATTTCCCAACTTTCCGATCATTCCCATACTAGTCCCCATGGACTAGTGAAGGGTTTGATGGTGCAAGTTGGCAAGTTGGGTTTTCCAGCGGACTTTTATGTCTTAGACGTGACACGCAATATAAGTGCACCTCTAATACTTTTGGGGAGAACTTTTCTTAAAATGTCTAGGACTAAAAACGATGTCCACTTGGGAACCTTAACTCTAGAAAATGACATGGATAAAGAGGAATTTCATATCTATAAGTCTAGGCATGATTCAACAAAGTCACCTTTGATGTGTAAAGGTGTAACCTTATGTGATGGGAGTGATTAATCTTCTTGTGTGATAAACAAGCATGAATGTTTGAGTGAATCCCACGTTGATAATAATGATGATGATTCTGATGAATTATATGATGTGATAGATAATATATTTGTGCTAGATTTTTTTCTGTGCTAACCAATTTGCAGTGGGAAAGGGAGATAATCAAGGGTTTAAAACCTCCTCTACCTCCCTTAATCCCAAAAATGGCATTCATAGATTCAATGATGGCAAAACATGGAGATTCATTCTAATTGATGGAAAAAAGTCTGAAAGGTAAAGATAACTCGTTGTGGAGACCTCTCCACTACGTGGGTGAAGTCGCCGATGCCGATTCCGGAGACCCGCCGGTAATTGTTTCTAACTAGAATGCATAGGAAAAGAAAATAAGTCGTGAGGACAATACAAAATATACTGTGTTTCTTTTTCTTTTGTGTTTTTGATTAGGAACTAGATAGCGTTTGCATTATTTTTATGTTTTGCTATGTGGATTTTTGAGATGAAACTCTTGATTGGTTTGGAAATTTGAGTTCGAGACTCGTGATTGTGTTTTAATGGAATAAAATTGGATGGGTGACATATTCTTTTGAAAAAGAGGAAAAAATTGAGGATTCTAGAAAAGGTTGGTGCATGCCTCGCGTCAAGTAGGCTGGCGCGAGGCTATCCTTCGTGTCGGGACTGGAACGACACGAGGCTATGTCTCATTCCAAATGTTTGGCGCGAGGCTATGCATCATGCCAGGTGGTTTGGCATGAAGCTATGCTTCGCACCTGGCACCTTTTGTGCCTAAAGCCGAAATTTCAATTTTCTTTGTTTAAATGATGCAAAATTTCCAAAAATTCTTATTCTCAAGTTCAAAAATGCATTTTTGGTTCACCAATTTTGGAATTCCCTAATTCCTTAGAGTTTTTGAAATACTTCCAAATCCCTTGAAATTAATTGAGTTGTACTATTGTCCCCTAAATTGAGCATTTTGAAATTCCATTCTTATCCTAATTTTACCTCTCACCCTAGTCACCTAGACTGAGATTCCATTTCCATAGTACATTTCTCCACCTCATTCTTTCATTTGACACATTCTTTCTTCTCAAGAAACACTCATTCTCACTCACTCTTGGTGAACTAAAAAAAATTGAAGCTTTTCTTCCAAAATTTGGCAATTTTTGCTTCTTCTTTTGTGGGTCTTGCAAATCCTAACTTCAAAGTTCGAGTAACTCATTGAACTCTATATTTATATACTTTATTTGACATTGTGGCAGTGTTATTTGAAGCATGAATCCTGAATGAGTGTGTTTTGCGATGTGTGTTTGAGTTTGAGTTTGTATGCATAATCTTGTGTTGAATGAGGATTTTGGAAGGATTAATGCGCTATTATGCTTTAAAGATATGATCTTTAGTGTTTGGTGATTTGGGGAGAGAGTGAATCTTGGTTGCACGATCTTATTAATTGGTTGGTGATAACTTACATGAGATTGTTGTTTGATGACAAGTGTTCTTGTTTGACTAAATTATTTTTTTGGTCCCCCTACATAGCATCTTATAATTTGTTTGGTTCCCAAGGCCACAGTGTTTGTTCATCAACTAACAAATACAAAATGATTTGTTTGGTGCCTGGAGGCAGTTTTCAGGTAAATTTAATGATAAAACTGGCCAAAGTATGTAAAATGACCATTATATCCCTGGAATATACAAAATCAAAAAAATTATTTGTAACCCAACTCCGTCGCGGCTTTCCTCGTTGCCGACCGCCGTCCGCCATCGTTCTCATCACTCCAGTTGATCTCAACCACTCTCTCCCATCCTCTTGCCTCTTTTACCTCCAATCCACTACCCTCTAAATTGCACCTCAAATCAACCGCCATTAGGGCCTCCCCTAAAGGTGGTCCTCTGGTGCCATAGAATAAAATAGAAGTGATGAGGAACATGTCGGGAACCCAAGATGACATCGGATTGATGAGAATGATACTAGAAAGAAGAGATACAGATCTAGCATCAAGCGCGTGTGATTCATGCGCGACACCTTGAGGACAATGCGTGCAGTTCCCGAGCGATACGTTGGGGAAGATACGTGTGGTTCATGCGCGGCTTCGACGACCTAAAAACCCAGCGTGCGAACCAAATTTGAGAATGTCAGTGCTCTAATTTGATCCCCAAGACATAGAGGTGTAGGCGGGAGCTAGGGTTTAAGAGGTTCGAGGTGCTCCAAACTTCCTCAGTGAAGGTGCACCGATGCTCCAATTCGGAGCTCAACGAAGAGGTGTCAGTGCAAGAGGTAGCCAGCGAGATACTTTTCAGAGGTGGCCGGCAGCGGTGGCGGTGGCCGGCGGCGTAATAGGGTTTGAAAGGAAAATAATTAAGAAGAAAATTTTAAATTAAAATTAAAAGAAAAGGATATTAAAATGGTTTTAATTGGTGAAATTACAAAAACACCCCTTGGCTATGTCAGAAAACTACTCCGGATTATCTGGAAAATGCCTTTGGGACCAAACAAGCCATTTTTTAATTTTTATTTGTTGAACAAATGCGGTATTGGCATTTGGGACCAAAGGATGGTATTGCATTATATTTAGGGGACCAAAAAATAATTTAGTATTCTTGTTTGAATAACCCACATGCTTAGAATATCATGTTATGAATGTTTGGGTCATTTGGGAGAATGTTTTCTCATTGAATTGAATTGAATTGTAGGCCATGCTTTCTATATGATCATATCACCACTCTTGTCCTCATTTTGTTAGGATGTCACCAAAGAAGAATGCTTCGGAGAAGGGCAAGTCCACTAGGGGTGAGAAGAGGAAGAAGTCAGCGAAGGGTGCAGACCAGAGCTGAAAACTTCCATTCTTCGTATCCCCACATTTGTGATCAAGGAGTTTATGGGTTTATCCAACATTTCTAGGATTGTAGCCCTGAGGTGGGGAAAGTTGAGAGAGCCAAAGAGGAGTATTTTGGAGGTGGAATTTGCTTGCAAGGACACCTTGGCAACTCTAGGTTTACTCGAGCCAATCACTTACATGTTGAGTCGAGTGAATCTAGCTGGGTTTCTTAAGAAACACTCAAATACGTACATTAGGTGGACCCTAGAGTTCTTGGCTACTCTATAGCCGGTCGTAGATGATGATGGACCCAAGGTGATTAAATTCAACCTGGACGACAAGAAGTACAAGATAACCCATCGGGTGCTAGCACGAGCCTTTGGGTGGAGGTATGGCAAGGAGATCCAGAAGACACATCGACAAGGGTTACCTTTCTCTCTTGGGCACTTTTGGGTGCAACTGACAGGCACAGATCGAAAGAACCTGTGCAAGAGTACAGCCATAGTTCATCCGGATTTTCGTTATGTTCACCGTTTGTTAGCTATAGGAGTATTTTTCTACGGTGAAATAACACAATGCCCAAGTTTTGATGTTCATTTCTATTGGAAAATGACCCTCGAGGTTAAATTTTACCCAAACTTGGTGGGGTACTTTGTGGAGGAATGCGCGATAGGAGACAGGAAGAGTGGAAAAATCTCCATAAGAGGCATGGTTGGTCTTTGGTGGAGTATCTAGGTCATCCGATCACACAAAGAGCTCTAACTAACTTTGGGAGATTGGGCACAAGGTACAACATTGAGAAGTTAGCGAAGGCATCTATGGTGGGACCGACAACATCAGAGGATAGATATGTATGGCTCTATGGCGAAGCAGGCACATACATCTTTATTATTCTTCCACAACAAGAGATCACTACCATTTACCATGATACTAGCTTGGATAACCTACTCATTGCGCCAGACTGGAATTTTGAAAGGAATTATATAGAGTTATGTCCAACCCGGATATAGATATTGAGGAGGCAGAGGGAGACTCCACTCTGAGAGCACCTACTAGTTGCTCTCGCTTATCTATGGACATCATTGACCACTTTCATTCACTTGGGTACAAGCTTTTGAGCTCCTCTCAAGTGTTACAATAGGTTGTCCAAGCAATAGGAGGAATGGGTTCCAAAGTGGAAGATCTTAGCTCGAGGATGAATAGCATTGAGGCCACACCTCAAGCAACCAGATACATGGATAGAAGCTTTACAAGTAATGAGGATGAAGGCCCTTCGGGGTCGCGAGAGTGAGTATCACTATTCTCCCTACCTCACCTATGTTTTGACATGAGTTTTGTGCATTAGACACTTTGCATGGGCAAAGTGTGGGGAGGGAGTAGTGAGACTTAGGGAGTTTTCATTCTTGGATTTCCTTGGTGCATTTCATTATTTTCTTTGGTAGTTGTTTTTCTTGTTTGTTGGTCATTTTGGTTTTTGTTGAGGGATGATTTTGGATGAACATTCGGTGGCATGACATGTTATGCTAGGATTTCTAGTTTGCATGAGGTAGGCTGTTTTAGGAAATTGGTAGTGGATTTTTATGATTTGACTATCTTTTGTAGTATGAAGCCCACTTTTGGGGCATTTTTGTGCTACACCAAAAAAATTGAAAAACTTGAAAAAATACAAAAACCTAGACAAGTCAAAAACCTGAAAGGGCGACTAGAGTAACATAAGGAAAAGCCTGTATAGGTCGAAAGACCTAAGTAAAAATGAGAGGCTGCTCGACTAGGCTTACGAGCCTAGGAAAAAATGAGAGGCCGTGTGGAAAAATGTGAGAAGTGAGTACCCTTTGTGTGTTAAAGCTAGGATGAAAATTCGAAAGAGCTCCTAGGCAAAATGAGAGAAATTGAGAAAAAACAAAAAAAAACTAGGTTGAATGCATGCTTCTATAGTGGATTGTTTTCGAAGACTACTCTTTGATTGCTTTTGGGATCATTTCGGGAAAAGTAAGTGATGCGGTTGATTGTTCAAGGAATTTGGTCTTCCTCTCCAAGAGCTTCTTCACCTGCAAAGCTTATCCCATAAGTGATTCTGGGAGAAGGGCTCCGACGATCAAGTCAGTATTCAACTTGTAGAACTGGAAATTCTACAGATAGTAATGCTTACCTTAGCTCCTCCAAAACTTGCTATATTTAAACTGACATCCTCAACTGTTCCTTGATTTCCAAGAATTAAGATCGTAGGCGTGCCACAATCCCACGTTCTTCGTTCATGGTCTTTGTGTTTGCTGCTTATTCTGTGTTCTTCGGCCCACATAGTCTGGCATAACTAGAAGCTCCATACCCTCTTGCTCTTTTCCTTGGGCTAGACAGATTCCCATTTCCTTGAGATAACATTAGGATTGGCCTATTGTTCATTGGCCTTTTGATCATTGGTCAACATATACACCATAAGCCTCACTAGTCATGAAGACTATAAGAAACAAAGCGATGGTACGATTTGTGGCTAAAGTGTGAACTGATGTTGCTTGTCCACGGAATGTTCATTGCAAAATGCTACTTTCATCGGCATTGCAAAGTGATGTTGTCTTTTTGGCTATATCTCTGCCCTCGTTCATTCTTTGACTTTTGAATATTTCAATTTTGAGCTCCTCGTGACAAGGCTATTTTTGCGATGGTTGTTTTTAAAATCTGAGATTCACTCCCCGTGCTACAGTATTCATGTCTACAATTTTTTGGCTTTTGTTTTTGCTGTAACTCTTACATGGGGAATTTGAAATGAAGAATTTAATATAGCCCTCAATCAATATGCTATCTTTTCATATACCATCGTTGTCTCGTTATAAGAAAAAGTTACTTTGCCTTTTGTGTTAGATAATCATCATTACGTTTTCCTGAACTATTTGTCTTCCTCGATTTTCCTTTTTAGTGCTTATATTTAAGTGTCCTTTGTAACTTTCATTTCAGCTCCATTATCCAGGGTTTCATCTTCTCTGCACATTCATAAATTTTCCATGTGTCACCCTCCTTCAGCTCCTTCAAGAGTAAGTTTTGTTGCTAAATTGTTTTCCATATCTTTGATGTATTCTTTGGGATTGATATGTTAGAGTAATTTCTCTAATTCTAGTGATTTTGGTGGTCTGTATAAAAAATTTCAGGTCATCTTTACCGGTCTGCTTTTCGTAAACCCTGTCTCTACAATAACTGTTTCCATTGAATTTAATCTTAACTAAAATTGTTATCTCCAAATTTTAGGATACCTATGTCTTCTTTTAACTGTGGTAGGTCTCCTGTAGAAGATGGTGCCTCTGAAGAGGATTCCGACCATATTGTCGGATCCTCCATCATACCCAGTATCCTGACTAGTTCTTAAGTACATGATTTGAAGTATTTATTTCCTTTTTTGTCTTCTTATAAGCTTCATCCTCCTTACAAATCTGAATGCATTTGTACCCCTCCCCCTGGCAATATTTTTTGTTACTTAGCGTGTCTGAACTTTGGCCTTTATTTTCCTCTTTCTGAGCATATGATTACACTTCTTCGCTCATATAAAATTGCGTTGTCCCATTTTCATCCTAAGGGAATTGCTATTATAATGGGGTTTCTTTGTGTGTGTGAAAATGCAAACATATCTTTCACAATTGATTTGTTCCATAATTTCTATCACATTCGAAAGGTGAAAAACACAGTAAACGAGTTCACCTTGTATCCTGTGATTTCCGGGGTTGAACTTGTAAGTAGTTTCCCAAGTAATGTTTGTGACTAGCATAGGAGATACTTTTTTTTATAAAAGTGAAACAAATTCCCGAGTATGATATACCTTCATGGAACTACAAAGTTCCTAAGTCTAAGCTTCCTAATCCGAGTGTTCGTTATATCGAGGAGACGCCGATCGTGGCCACGCTTTGTGTGCATACACAGCATCTTTGCCATGCTGAATCTGATGTTGAAGATGTCTTGTTTGCTTATATTTTGATGCATTTACTATGTACTCTTTCTTATTCGGCGTACTATTATCTTCTCAGTCTTTATGTGTGTTTGTTTTGATCTATGGTGTTCATCTTGTGTCAGATATGGATCTTTCTAAAGGTGAGATTAACTTGTCATTCTTCAACGACAAAGAAGAGAATGCAGTCGCTATTCCGGCCGAACATGTTGATGGTGGTAACAATTTGTCTCAAGGGGTGAAGACTTCAGGCCCTAATGATAAATATAAATAGACTGAAGGCGGGCAGACAAGTTATCGCTGCCTTGTTAATTTGAAGAACGAAAAGAAAAACAAGAGGGATAGGGTCAGTAGGCCTTCGGGGCATTCTTTTCCCCATTTGAAAGGCAAGGGGGCGTTAATACAACCGGTTCACAAATTATTACACAAACTGAGAGCCCTTTGACGGAGGGAATGATCGTTGATATCTTCTCTAACCTTTCTTTACCTGACACATTGGATGTGGTAAGGCTACAAGCAAAATTTTTCCATTCTTCCTAAGTCCTTATTTGTTGTCAGTAAAATGCTGAATAACTTTGTCCCGTGTTTTGTTGTTTGATAAGGTCGGTGAAGGCCTTCAAATTGTGAGCAAGCGGTTGTCCAAGTGTTCTCCTGTTGATGATTCATTTTTGGAGAAGTAAAAAAGATTGGAAAGAAAATGTTTAACACCAGAAATCTCGCTTAAAGCTGCTGAGGATTAGGTGAAGGCCGCTGAAGAAAAGGTGAGCGCTGCTGCGGAGTGTGCTAGGCTCACAAGGGTGGAAAGTATTGAGCTTTGTTCTCAGCTAGATGAAATTTGCACCAATAGACATATCTCTCCTGAATATCCCCATGTACTGGTAGATCGGTTTTGCAAGACAAAGCCATTCTATAAGTATTTTGAAGACATCTCCAAAGATGCTAGCATTGTCGAGTATTGCGAGTATGTGAAGAATCAGTTAGAGTGGAACCCATCTTGTGCTTGTGAGATTTTGCCTCCTCTAAAGAAATGCATTGATACCATGGAGAGCAAGAGGGCTGAGCTGAATCAAGCCTTTATTCAGAAGATCGCTGACAGGGGGCATCTGTATGCTTTGCTTTCGCATCTTACTAGCCTGCCAAGCCTTCCTTCCATTGTTGATCTGAAATAATGTGAGGTAAATTATTTCGAAGATCTTCCATTCAAGCAATGATGTTACAATTCCTTATCCAAATGCTAGTGTGACTAGCGCGGGCAATGAAACTTCAATCCAACAGCCTAACGAGGGGAACTTTACTTAGCAGCCAAGCCAAGAAGATTCTGCAATCATTGCTCAGCTTCCACCTAACATCTAACCCCGAAGTCATTTGATTCTTAGAATTTTCTATTTATTATATTTTTGGACTGTAATCTTAAAATAATATTTTAATCTTTTGAATGTACTGTTTGTATGACTTAAGTTATGAAAGTTGATCTATCTGCTGTCCCTTTTTTTAAAGCCCTTATTTCTGATCATAAGGAATTCTGCCCTATAACTGACTTCACCTTAAATTCCTGAAAAGATTTGATTTTATAGGACATAATGATTCCCTTTCTTAGCCTATTAGTTTGCTTCGTGCTATACGATCGTTCACTGAAGAATGTGCGGGGGGTTGTTTCTTCTGATCTGTTTACACGTATAGAATTGCTTCCTTAGTGTATTGGGTGGAAACTTCCCATCCCTTATTCATCTCCATCTTTGTCCACAAATTGCCCATATAGTAAGTTTATTACTGATGGATACAATGTTGAATCGGTTGGCAAGGACATTATTCGCAGTTTAGTCAATCTTGAGGCTGTTAGTACATATATACGATCGCTAAACCTTTCTATTCGCATTTAAGAATGGGCTCTGTGTTTGGGTATTCGTTTGAAATATATGCTTTTCGGTATCAATGACCTCAAAAGGAAGTGGGGTGCAACTGTAAAGGACACCCAGGATGCTTTGCAAGATCTACGTAAGATTCTAAATGAGATGAATGGTCTTATTCATTGTCAGCAACTGAACCTTGCAAAGATACTTTGCCAACAAGTAAAGGCCAGGAGTATGTCACAAGAAAAACTTGCAAAGCTCATCAAAAGAAGTTGATTATTGATAATCAATGTGTTTGTATCGATGATTTGCTGGTAAAGCACAAGAAAACGCAGGATGAGTGTGATCACTTCTCCACTTATGCCATTGGATGGCAAAATAAATTTGACAAAAGCTTTCCATAAACACACAATTGCGAGGAGAAAATGAATAACTTCGTACTAAATGTAATTATCTTGATTTGTCTATGTACCAATTGGAGCAAGCTTGTGCTTATTACAAGGATCAGTTTCAAGCTCTTCCTTCATCATCACACTGATCCAATAACCATGGTGATTTAACTGTTGGAAGTAATGGGCAAAGGATTAAATTATCTGATGCTGTTCGATCACATATTCACTGCCTTGAAGAAGAAGTTCAGAATTCGAAGGCTAGCGTGGAACATTATGATGAAATAGTTAGCATTATGAGTATGCAGCTGGATCGTAAGGAATTCTGCCCTATAACTGACTTCATGGCATATTATGCTAGATATCTTGATCACATGAGTCAAAGGGGAATGACTCGCCATTCTGCTTACTTACGTCAGAAATGGAAATATGAGCACTTAGTTATCAAAGAGTATGAGGCAGAGGAAAGCCATTGTAAAGTTGAGTAGCATTTGTACGTTGCTGAACACTCTTCTTGCGAAGCCAATTGCCCACCTTACGAGGCTGAACATAGTCGTCGTTGTGGGGTTCCTCTTCCTTTAGACCATCGCGATCATCTATGAGTAGATAGTATGTATTGTTCTTCTATTTTTTCCCCATAATGTCTTCTTTTTTGTTACGGATGATATGATTGCCTATGCATTCGGATGTTGTTTGACTCCATGACTTGTCTTGTTTTAATAGAAATTATTTTCTATTTTTCTGCTGTTGTATTTTTCCTTTGAGATCAGTTTATCTCAAATTTGAACCGTTCCTAGGTTGTTTTAGTCTTTGTTTTGTGAGAATATAAGCCTTGTATCAAGATCTGTTGCTTGCTTTGTTTATATTACCTAGCCGCGAGATCTATTGCTTGCTTTTATTGCTATTTTTAGAGGCATGTTTTCCTATGAGCAAGATTTGTAGCTTGCTTTGTTGGTAGTACGAAGCCGTAAGATCTACTGGTTGCTTTTGTTGCTATATTTAGAGGCATTTTTTTCCTCTGAGCAAGATCTATAGCTTGCGATCGTTCGAGTTGTGAAGCTGCAAAATCCAAAGTTTGCAAGCTTTTTTACTTGTGCAAGATCCATAGCTTGCTATTTGTCAAACCAAGTTGAAGTTTATAAAGTCTAAGTATCTTGATTTGAGTATGTTATGAACAAAATAACTTCTAACATTCACAAGTAAAGAATAAGAGGCACGATTGTGGTCCAGCAAAGTGGTATTTTTTATACTAAATGCATACTCCCGCGATAATATCGCGTTAAGGACAAAGGAAATGGAAACGATCAAAGATAATATCCTGGATTCTGTACATGTAGATGTTTGCTACTCTCCTTCTATACATTAAACTTCCATAAGTTGATAGCATGCCATGTGTTGGAGACAGTAGTACCATCCAACATTTCTAACTCGCAGCTATTGGATTTATGTGCCTTTGTAACCTTGTAAGGTCCTTCTCACTCTGGGCCTAACTTTCCACATTTTTTTAGCTAGGCTGGCTTCGTTCTCCCTTAAAACTAGATCACCAATATGGAATCGTGTTTCTTTCACCTTTTGATTGTGAACTCTGGCCATCTTTTCTTTGTACTTTGATTTTGAGATTGTTGCCAAATTTCTCTTCTCTTCTAGTTCATCTAGTTCGAGCTTCATCACCTCAGGGTTGTCTTTCGCATCATAATCGGTTACACAAAGACTTGAGTGGCCAATTTCCACTGGTATAACATCTTTGTGACCATAAACCAAACTGTATAGAGACTTACCCATCGGTTCCCAAATAGACATTATGTACGACCATAACATGTTTGGTAATTCATCCACCCATTTAGCTTGCTTCTCTTTTAATCGCTTCTAGATTCCTTGAATGATAGTTATATTTATTACTTCCACTTGGCCATTTGCCTGAGGGTGCACAACAGACGTAAACTTCTGAAGAATCCCAAGCTTTGTGCACTAGTCGATGAACACGCCGCTTGTGAGTTGAGTACCATTGTCTGTGACTATGGTATGTGGCACCCCAAAGCGACATACTATGTTTTTCCAGACAATCTTCCTGGTTACTTCAGCTGTGACCCTTCCTAATGGTTTCGCTTCCACCCACTTCGTGAAGTAGTTAATTGCTACGATTAGAAACTTGGTGTTACTTTTGCCCCTTGGGAATGGTCCAACTAAGTCAACCCCTCATTTATCAAACGACCATGCACCGTAGATTCCTGTCAAAGTTTTTTATGGCTTATGTGAGAATGAAGCGTTAATTTGGCAACTCCAACACCTAAGCACAAAGTTGTGTGAGTATTGAACATAGTTGGCTAGTAGTACCTAGCTCAGGTGATCTTTATTGCTATTGTTCCAGCACCATGATGTGTTCCACAGAGGCCTTCATGAAATAGAATCTCTGCTTCTTGCATTGGTCCCACACACTTTATCCACGAAGACAGGAATTTTTTTTTGGTATAAGATCCCACTCTCATAAGCATAATTAGTAGAACGTAACTCCAACTTCCTAGCCTGAATCTTATCTTTAGATAACATCCTATTGTATATGAAGTCTATTAGTTGGGACATCCAGTTAATGTCATCTTCATGGATGGTTAACACCATGGTTGACGTGGTGCTTCAGACAGGGATGACTTCCACAATGACGTTGCTCTGCTCGGTAAAAGAATTAAATCCTTCTACTTATAGCTTACCATGTGCGTCCACCTTTATATTTTTGCTTCATGGTATGTGTTGTATGTCAATATTTTGAAGTTGGGCTATGAGTTGTTGCACCTTTTTTAAATATTTTGCCAATTGCTCTTCTCGGACTTCAAAGTCCCCTTGCACTTGATGGACAACGATTAGAAAATTTTTGGATACTTGTACGCTTCTGGCTTTCATTCTGATGGCAAGGTCCAACCGCAAATCAAGGCTTCATATTCTTCTTCGTTGTTCTTGAAATGTAAATCAAACCGCAATGCATATATATATGTTTTCCCCCATCTGGGTCTTTGAACAACAATCCTGCTCCGCAAACTTTTTTGCTGGACGCACCATCAATGAAATAAAATCTATGAAACTTCTTCCCACTTTGACTTACCTCTATCAATCTTCGAGCTCTGATACGTGTTCACTTTCTGTTCTTCTTCACTCATCAATTTGGCAATCAAGTCTACTAATGCTTGAGCTTTAATCGCCTTCCTAGGTTGGAATTGAATTTCAAATTGGCCTAATTCCAAAGCCCAATTCGTTATTCTTCCTGATGACTCTGGCTTACTAAACAAGTTCTTGATTTAGAAACCCGTGTAAACTATGATGCAATGTGCATGAAAATATGTTCGCAGCCTTCGTGCTTAGTACATCAAGGCCAAGGTAAGCATTTCCATTGGCATATACGCCTTTTCTGTGCTTTGCAATATTCAGCTTATATAGTAAACTTTCACTTGTTTCTTTTCTTCAAAGCAAACCAAGATAGAGCTGACGTTGTTCTGCGACATGGCTAAATAAAAATTAATGTTTCCCAGGGAGGGGGGGATTTTAGTGTTGGCAGTGTTAAAAATTGTTCTTTAAAGCCATCATACGCTATCTGGCACTCTTGATTCTAGCTTAACTTCTTGGCTTTATTTAGGACTTCAAACAGTGGAAAGTTCTTATTTGCTGCCTTCGAGACGAACATGCTAAGTGCTGCCAGTGACCCCATTAGAACTTGTACTTGCTTGACTATTCGTGGCTGAGAAAGGTTGATTATAAATTGGAATTTTTCTAGGTTAGCCTCGATTCCCTTCGAGGACACTTTGTATCCTAATAATTTCCCTGCGCCCACACCAAATACACATTTCTTGGGATCGAGCTTCATTTCTATAGCACTTAGTGTATCCAGAGTCTCCTATAGATCTGCTACAAAGCTATCCACCTTCTTGCTTTTAATGACCATTTCATCAACATACACCTCCATATTTTTCCCTATTTGATTGCAAAGAGTGTTATCCACTACTCTTTGGTATGTCGCTTCTACGTTCTTCAGCCCAAATGTTATCTTTACATAACAAAAAGTCCTAAAGCTTGTTATGAAAGCCATTTTCTCTACATTCTCTGGGTTCATTAATATCTAATGGTAAGCCTTGTACGCATCCAAAAATGCTAGCACCTGATAGCTTGAAATTGTCTCAACCAGTTGATCGATTTTCAGTAGGGAATAGCAGTCCTTAGGACATGCCTTATTTAAATTAGTGAAATTGATACAAATTCTCCATCCACCGTCAGACTTTCTTACCATTACTGGATTTGCGAGCCAATTTGGATATCTAACCTCCCTTACAATGCTGGCTTAGAGTAGTGTTTTAACTTCTTCTTCAATTACTTTTTGCCTATCACTGCCGAAGCAACACTACTTCTGTTTAACTGGCTTAACCGTATCACTGATATTCAAAGAGTGTGTTGTGATGTGTGGATATACCCCTCTCATGTTATGAATACTCCATGCAAAAGTGTCTTTGTGTTTCTGCAGGATTTGTATGATTATTTCATTTTCTTCATTGGGAAGGCATTTTCCTATTCGTACACACCTTGAGTTGTTTTCGTTATCCCGGCTTACTAGCTCTATTTTCTCCCCTAGGCTCACTGTTGATTCTTGTGGTCCACTACTTAATATTGTGTAAACCATATTCTCTTTCTCTCCGACTCTTCTTGCCATTATTGCGATGACCATGAATTGCCACGTTGTTTGTTGGTTTCCACTTATAGTTGCAATTCCAGCCGGTGTTGAGAATTTCATAGCCAAGTGGTAAGGGGAAAATATGGATTTCACTCTGTTCATCCATGGTCTTCCTATTATAGCGTTGAACATGCTTAGGGCATCCATGACTACAAGTCACATAGGATTGTCCAGTTCCTTCCGCTTTCACCGATCATGACAGGTAATTGTATATTTCCCAAAGGTATTTCTGATCGCCCTGTGAACCCAACAAGTGAGGATGTGGATTGTTTGAGGGCCGTTCACTTGAATCCCAGTCTGTCGAAGCAATCTACAAATAGTATTTAAACTGCACTTCCATCGTCTACGAACACTCTGTGTACTGTAGCATTTCCCATTTTTGCTACAATAACCATATGATTGTCGTGAGGTGAAACGTTTTGTACTGCATCCTCTTCACTGAAAGTAATTGCCTCATCCAAGCGGAGTCACTTGTCAACAGGTTCTTGTGGGGAGAATACCAATCCTTAGCAAGCATTGTTGGACAAAAAGTTCGTAGATCCATATGTAGAAAAGATTACCGTTTCCAGCAGTTTATCACCCTCGGCTTCCTTATAGTCAATTGCAGCGGTTATCTTTTGAACTTTTGCCAATGTAGACGTTGTCCCCTGATTCCTTGCTAGGATGTTCACTATTTTGCTATTTTCACTATACTGACTTCCACCTTCCTTTCTGTATTGACTTAAGAAACTATTCCTCAAGTTTTCCTCAATTTTTCTTCTTAAATATCTACAGTATTTGATATCATGGCCATGGTCCTTGTGGAAAGCACAATAATATTCTCTTGATCATTTTTCTAGTGGTGCTAGCATGAGTGCTGGCTCTCAAAACAGATCCTTGTGTGCTTTCCATATCTCTCTCCTTGGCTTCGTCAAGGGTGTATCTTGAAATGTCGCAACTTGCAAACTTTGCTATCTTTCTTTGAAAGAAATGCTTCCCTTTTCCTTCTTCATAAATCCCTTCTATGAATCTTCCATCATTTGATTCTCGCCACGTTCCCTCTCTATCTTATGATTGTTCACTTCTTTCATTTTCACATGCTACTCAATCATTTTCTGCAACTCCCTCAAGTTCTTAGGCATATTCTTCGTCAATTCTTTGTGGAATTCCCCTAATCGTATGCCTCCTATGAACACCCCCAAAGAAGACTAGAAAGGCAAGTCACGAACCTATAAGCTTTCCATAACAAAGCGATTATGATATTCTTCTAGGCTTTCGTCACTTCGTTGGGCTATGTTATTGAGATCCATGATCGTCTTGGTGAATTTTTACTATTGGTAGAAAGGACCTAAGAACAAGTCTGATAACTGTTCCCAAGATTTTAAGATCCCGTTTGGAAGGTCTTTGTACCAAGTGATCGTCGTTCCTGTCAAAAAGATAGGAAATGCCTTACAAACTAACTCGATGTTTTCATTGTGACCTCATACTATTTCTGTATGAGTGCAGAAACTCTTTTGGGTCTGTTGTCCTGTCTAGATTTTAACATACAAAGGAAGTTTAAAATCATTTGGCATTTTAAAATCATGCAAGTGTGGAGCTAGAGGTGATTTATCTGTGTTATCGTCCCCGACAATGTCACGCAATTCCTCTTCATAGTTAAGGTTTTCATGATCTTGGGTTACCATTTTTCCTAGTTTTGTGGGCTTTTGCTTGAGCATACTCAGGAATTGGTCATAAAGGATTTTTTTTATTAACTTCCAAAAATGTCGTGAATGCCCTTTTTCCTTGTCGTGGTGGTTGTTCGAAGACTCTGCTTCCCGCTCTGTCTTTTCCTTGCTGTGCTCTTTCTCTTTACTTGGAGTATGTTTCTGATGATGATACACTTCCCCATCCCATTCCAATATCTGTTCATGTGACTAGTGGTTATGACTCATCTCACTCCCAGTGAACACCATTTTTCACTTGAATGACCTAAAAATGAAAATAAAAATTTTCCCCCACAGACGTTGCCAAGTGATGTAGAATATAGTTCAGGGAATTTGGTCGTTCTCTCCAAGAGCTTCTTCACCTGCAAAGCTTATCCCGGAAGTGGTTTTGGGAGAAGGGCTCCGACAATCAAGTCAGTATTCTCCTTATAGGAGTAGAATTTCCACATTTAGTAACGCTTACCTTAGCTCCTCTAAATTTTTTTTGTATTTATAGACTAACAACCTTAACAACTCCTTAATTTTTGAGAATTAAGATCGTGGTCATGCCACAATCTCATGTTCTTCATTCGTGGTCTTTCTGTTTACTGCCTATTCTGTGTTCTTCGGCCCATGTAGTCTGGCATGACTAGAAGCTTTGTGCTCACTTGCTCCACACTTTGGGCTAGACACATTCCCCTTTACGTGAGATAACATTGGGCTTGGCCTAGTGTCTGTTAGCCTTTGGATCGCTGGTACACATATACGCCACTAAGCTAGCTTAACACTTATATTTTTGGCTTACCTTTTTCCACACTTTACTTTTTGGTGGTTTGATTACTTATGTCTTTCGAGGAGTGGGAGAGTTACTTTCTTGGGAGAAACAGGGTAACCTTGGAATAAGTTGAATGCATCGATTAACTTACTCTTGCGTGCTACATTTTTCTTGATTGTTTTTCTTATCTTCTATTTACTCGAGGACAAGTAAAGGGTTAAGTGTGGAGGGTCTGATCTGCTTCACTGTGCATGCATTATCTGATGCATTTGACATACTTTTTAGTTACGTTTCTTGGTGGATTGCTAGTATTAGTTGAGTTTACGTAACAAGGGGTTTAGACGGTCATGTTTGGTTTTCTTGTCTAAATCCTGCATTTTGTAAACTTAATTAGTAATAATGGACATCTTGTATCCACAGGCTCCCGCATTTTAGAAGGTTGTTTGCAAGAATGGTAGTAGAGACAAAGGCCATTCACATTAGAATGGTAGTAGAAGAAGGCCACAGTCAGCAATGGGTGGTAGAAAGAGATTGAACCCGAAGATAAGTGGCTACAAAGTTCATAGCGGCCAACGAAGAAATGGAGAAACGTGGTCCGATAAGTTGTGATTCATTCCGAGAATGATCCAAGAAGAATCAGCCTTCAAATATGGTTTCACTGGATTCGTCTTCTCGAGAACTATAGAATTAACTATTAAACTCTCAAATCGGACTAACGGTTCTCCCATAGCAAAGGAAACTAGTTCAGCCAGCCAATGCACCAACGGGTCAGCCCGGGCCGACCATGGTTTGGCATCGATGACTCGCACCAAAGGAGACGCTCCACGCCAAGTAGAGCAATGCAAGGCAATGACGCGACCCATGCTAGACATGATGGGCCGCCAAGCACAAAATTGAAGACCCTTCCCCGCGACTAAGTATGGGTGTGAGATGTCCCATTTTCGGCGTCTCTTCATGTTCCAAGTCATTATGCCAAGACCAACACGCAGGAAATGGGAGTTTACGCGACCCATGCCAAGTTTATGAGAAAAGCACCTAGCCTGACCATGGCCCACATTAACAGCCACGAGCGCGGATAAGAACATCAATATCCAGTGCCCTAACGGTGCCCCGCAATGAATGATATAACCTGCACCAGTGCCAGATGAGACCTGTACTAGCCCCCGTACCCCGCTCCACGATGATGATCCATGCAACGCCTAAGAACAGGCACCCCGCGCCCATGAAGCGACATGACCCACACCAAGTACAAGCCACTGGTCGTGTCATCTGTGATGCCACATGCCAAGTGGCGATTGAGCTAGAGTTTACCCTATTTTGGCCTATCTTGGGCCTATTTTTAGGCTCAATCTCCTACTATTATATGTACAACCTTAGTTTACTAGGTTTTTATATATACTTTTATACCATATTTCATTCTTAAAAGAGTAGATAGGAGATTCTCTCCTTAGGAAACTTTATCTTTTTCTTCTTTTATTTTGCTTCTATCCTAAGATGTGGAATTCAAATCTTTATTTGAATTCCATGTCAAGGGAGTAGTTTTAGCTTGGGGATAATTGAAGTAACTTGGTTTTATCTATATGCTTTTTGAGATCCTCTAGTTCATCCTAATTTTGTGTTCATATTATTACTGTAATTTGCTTTTGAGTTTAAATGCATGAATATTACATCACATATATAGCACACACTTTGAGATGTATTCATGCTAGGTGCAAATATCGATGCCCCCTTAACCTGGATGTTTGTATGGGTGGAGAAGAATGCATATGCGTGAGTGTGTGCACAGGAGATTTGATGTCACTCTGATCCACTTACCATCGCACGCACTAGTCTTAGCTAACTTCGTAAAGTTTTCCAAGAGGTTCTGGCTAGAGATAGCTTAATAGTATAGCAAGCTAGGGTTACAAGAAACCCTAGTATCATAGATAAGGTGCCAACGACCCTTGGGCCTAATTGATAGGACCCAATGAGAGTAGTTGAATTCATGGTGGAAGCCCGGGATATAATCGCACAGGGGAGAATCAGATTTACAATAATGGTCAGACCTTGTTGTAATCCCCTAATTACAATGGCGGAGTCGATGGAGGGTTGCAAGAGCACCCGCCTTGATAGGGACAGGGAAGTGTATGTCTTTGGCCACACCATGTGTTATGGACACTCTATTAGATTTGTTTAGATCTCTGTATGAAAGAATCAATAATAGAAGCATTAGATTGACCAAGTTACTCAGTGATTTCCCTAAGTGCTAGCTTAATATTGTAGTTTTGTTTTTCACTTTCATGTTTATTAGTTGTTAGTTTAGAAAACCAAAATCCCCCTCCCTTTTATTTGCATGTGTGCTTTACTAGCTATTCCTTTCACTTGTGCGGATTGATGACCCGTACGAGGTTGTGTTTTAAGTTGATACATTAGAACTAGCATCTTTGTGGCTTACCGCTATAGGTAGTGTTGCACTAGGAATGGGTGCAGAACTATAAATTCAATCTTCTGACAGCACCGCCTCTAACCGGTTTTAGATTTTTAAGCTACGGGTTTTAACGACCTGGGGGAGGCAGGTTACCAGTGGTGTAAAAGTTCACTATGTTAGCATACCACGGCTGGCTAGTTGTCACCCCGAATAATTTCTCATTGGGGAATTCATCCCGAATAGGTTCCAACCTTGCTTTTTTCCTTGGCTGGTTCTAAATTCTTGAGGACTGGTAGTCTACTCAGGTGGTCTGCTACTGTTTTTTCAGTTCCCTTCTTATCCCTTACCTCTAGGTTAAACTCACTTAAAAGAAGTATCCACCTAATAAGCCTCGACTTAGCTTCCTTCTTTGTTATTAGAGAACAAAGTTCTACATGGTCGATGTATACTATAACTTTGGTTCCTCAGAGGTATTGACAAAAATTTTCTAGGGCAAATACTACAGCTAGTAACTCTTTCTCAATGGTAGAGTAGTTGCGCTGAGCATCATTGAGAGTCGCTGACATCTAGTATACGACGTGTGACACTCTACCAATCCTTTGGCACAATTACTTACATCATACATGATCTCGAAGGGAAAAGACCAATATGAAGGTTAGATGATTGGGGCAGTCACTAGTATTTTTTACAGAGTGTCAAAAGCCTTTTTGCAATTTTCAGTGACAATAAAATCGACAGTTCAAACCGGTGTAACCTAAGAATGATCTAACATCCTTGACATTGGTGGGGTAATGTAGGGATTTGATTGTCTCTACTTTGGATTTATCAATTTCTAACTCTTGAGCTGACATGACATGTCCTAGAACTATACCTTTTTCCTCCATGAAATTACATTTCTCATAATTTAGTACGAGGTTCATTTCCATACATTGCTCTAGCACTTGTGCCAAGTGATGTAGGCATGATTCGAAGGAGTTCTCGTGAATTGTGAAATCATCCATGAAAACTTAAAAAACATTCTCAATAAATTCTGAGAATTTGCTAACCATACACCTCTGAAAAGTTCTCAGGGCATTGCAGAGACCGAAAGATATTCGCCTATGGACGAAGGTACCAAAATAGCAAGTCAAGGTGGTTTTTTCTTGGTCCTTCGGGTCGATGGCTATCTGGAAGTATCCCGAATAGCCATCAAGGAAACAATAATATGCATGGCCAGCTACTCTTTCAAGCATTTTGTGAATGAAGGGCAAGGGAATATAGTCCTTACGAGTCACCGCATTTAAGCGATGGTAATGAATGCACACTCGCCACTCGTTCTGAATAAGGGTGGGTACCAAGTCCCTATCCTTATTCTTCACTACCGTGACCCCATTTTTCTTTGGCACCACTTGGATGGGACTCACTGAAGTGCTATCAGATATAGGATATAATACCCCCATCCTTTAGTAATCTAAGGACTTCACCTTTCACTACTTCTATCATAGGCGGGTTTAATCGCCTTTAAGGTTGGGGTATGGGTCTTGCACCCTTCTCTAATAGTATACGGTGTATGCAAGTTGAAGGGCTTAACCTTTAATGTTAGCCAAGTCTATCCTATTGCTCCCTTGAATTTTTTAAGGACGTCGAGCAGTCTACCTTCTTGGTCAATGGTCAATCTACCCGAGATAATCACAGGCAAGGTTTCATTTTCACCTAGGAAAGCATACTTCAAGTGTTCAGGTGAGGGCTTAAGCTTAATTTCTGGTGGTTCCTCTATTGAAGGCTTGGTCTCTGGTAGAACTAGCTCATCTAAGTTTTTGGGTAAAGGTTCCACACTATTCTCACTTTGAGGATCAATCTCTTCCACACTCCCCATTAGGTTAACTTCCAGGGTATTAAAAGATATATCACTTAAGGAATTATCCTCTAAAGCTAACCCTTTGTTTATATCAAAAATGTCTTGCACAATACTGTCATATATATCAACCAAAAGGGAATGACACTTCACATTTTGATCAATTGATTCATGCTCAAATTCATATTCAGGATCACCCATTTTTGTTAACAATGCTCTATACTCATGTTATACCTCACTGGTGTCAAAGGAGATATGACTAACCTCATTGCGATCAAATGTCCCACATGGTTCCTTTTTCCTCAATTGTCTCGAACATATTGGCAAGGGTGCTTCCTCATCTATAAGCTTACACCTTTCTATTAACTAGTTCATTGTGCCTATTAGTTCATTCATCTTTCCACCTATCCTATCAATACCAGAAGATAATTGAACCCCACATTTTTTTATACAAGAGAATACTTTATTTTGAAAAGTTTCACTAGTTTTTACAAAACTAGTCAAAGCTTTGAGTATATCTTCGCCTAGAGACTTTGGGGTTGAGATTGATTCAGGTAAGCAGTGGTGTATGCACCAATCTCGCTCCCATTGATCTTGCTGAACCGCAAGTTCCATGTCTCTCCCGTAGTTGCTCAACCACAAGAAACACTATGTAGGGTGGTCGAAATTTGCTGAGTGGTATTCTGCCCCATCACCAGATACCAACTATAAAACAGCTCCACAAATGAGTTATATACACAAAATAAAATGAAAGTAAAAGGCAACTACTAACTACTCGACTAACAAGTTGTGCTAATCAATACTTGAGCTGGATAGCATCCCCAGCAACGACACCAAAATTTGACCCGCTTCTACCCGGGGTCGTTAATTGTAGCTAATTAACCCTAGCAGAGGCTCGAAAAGTCAAAGATAAAGTTTGTATTCTGCACCCGTTCTCACTACTACGCTACCTAGATGGTAGTTAGCGGTAAGTCCTGGGTTGTCCACAGAGATGCTAGGGCTCAAGTACTAACTAAAAACACAACCTCGTATAGTTCATCAATCCATACGAGTGAAAGGAATAGCTAGTAAATGCAAACACAAAGTTGGGAGAGGGAGGGGGGTTTGGATTTTTCAGATTAACAACTACAAAACAAAAGGTAAAACAAGTAATCTAATTAAGTTAAGCACTTGGGGAGTCATTGCACAACATGATTAACCTAATGTTTCGATCCTCGATTCATTCACATGTAATATTTACTAAGACCCTTAATATAGTGTTCAAAACATGTGGTGTGGCTGATGACATATACTTCCCCATACCTATCACATTGGGTGCACTCGTAACCCTCCATCGACACCGCCATCATAATTAAAGGAGTACAACAAGGGCCGACCATTCTTGTAGGTATGTTTCTCCCCCATTCGATTGCATTCCGGACTTCCACCACAAATGCACAACTTCTCACTGGTCCTATCAACTAGGCCCAAGGGTCGTTGGCACTTTATCTATGATACTAAGGCCTCTTACAACCCTAGCTTGCTACTTTTTCACTATCTCTACCCGCAACCTATTAGAAAACTTTATGTGATCAGCTAAGACTGAAGCGATAGCAAATAATCCAGAGTAATACTCGGGTTTCTCGTGCACACACTCAGAAAGACGCAACACACTCCCTTACCCATTCTAACATCTAGGTTTCTCTTCCCAGGGGGGCATCAATAAGTGCACCATACATGAATGTAGCCCAAAGTGTGTGCCAGTGTGGTGTAATATTCATACATTTAGTACATTCAAGAACGATCATAATAATATTATGAACACAAATAATATGATGAATCTCACAAAACATAAGTTAAAACATGTGCTACAATTATCTCCAAGATGTAAAAACTACTCCATAGATATGGAATTCAAATATAAATTTGAATTCCACATCTAGGATTAACACAAAAGTAAAAGAAGAGAAAAGAAAAGAAGAGAGTGTTTCTCTCTCCAAAAATATTCTCCTAATGAACTAATCTACTCTATACATGTCTAACCTAGTAGATAAGGGTCATATATATATATAGGAGACAGGGATTGGGCCTAAAAATAGGCCCAAATAGACAAAAAAGGCTAAAACCCTAGTTCAGCCGCCGCCTGGCGCGGGCCGTTGCGGATAGTGAGATCTGCGCCAAGTACATGTCGCAGGACGCACGATCGCATGCATGCCATTGTTCTTCACCTAGTGCAGGGTATTGGATCTGGCGCGGGTCATAGTGCGAGGCTCTGGCACGGACTGTGGGATATGGCGCAGGCCGTGGTCTAGAAACACGATCTGCTCAGAAGTTTAATGCAGGTCGTGGTCTGGAGGCTCATTCCGCTCAAAAGTTTGGCATCGAGTGCAGACTTTGGGGTGGGTTGTAGGATGGTCTTGACATCTTGAGCTTGTAACGACACAGGCCATCATAAATGGGACTGTCCGCGCCCATACTTAGCTATTTTGATCAAATTCTCGATATCGTGCAGCACGAGCCATAGAATATAGTGCGGGTCGTGCATTGCCTCATGCTGGAATTGCTGGCATAGGACGTCTCCTCTGGCGTGGGCTATTGGTGCTTGACCATTGACGGCCCGAACTTACCCGTGGTACCTTGGCCGACTGGACTTGTTTCCTTTGTTACAGGAGAACCGTTAGTCCAATTTTTGAGTTCTAGGAGTTGATTTTGTTGTGCTCAAGAATATGAATCCAATTAAATCAGCCTCGAAGGCTAATTATTCTCAGATCATTCTAGGAATTTGGCACAACTCATCAGATTACGATTCCCTATTTCTTCATTGGCTGCTTGATCTCCGTTGCCTTCTATCTTTGACTCCAATCTCTTTCTACCACGCATTGATATTCGTGGCCTTCGACTACTACCATTATAGAGGTGAATGACCTTTGATCTCTTCTACGATCCTTGCGAACGACCTTCAATATCTTTTACCGGCCTTACGAATTACCTTTACATAGAATGTAACCAAAAAGTACCCACGAGCGACCCACTAAAGATGATCAAATGGAAGATCTAGGAGCCTATGAATACAAGATATCCATTAGTACTAATTAAGTCTACAAAATGTAGGATTTAGACAATAAAACCAAACATGGCCATCTAAACCCTTTGTCATATAAACTCAATTAATACTAGCAATTTGCCAAACAAAACATACCAAAAACTATGTTGGATGCAACGGTTAACGCACACAAAATAAAGCACATTAATAATACACTACATGATTTCAGTTCGACCAAAAATCTGTATATATAGCTAATCAAGCAACTAACTATAGATTGGAATAGAAAACAAGCAAATTTTCTTCCGAAAAGTACATATTACTAGATATGAGATATTTGTTATACCACCACCTTAGGTCTTCCAATAGTTTGTGATCGAACATATTCCCAGGGGGTCTCGCCACATAATTTCTCACCACCTTTTTTTTCTTTGGAAAAATTTGTTGACATTACATTATGAAAACATTGGTCACATATAAGAACACATAAGAACATTATCGATAATTACAAATAATTGACATACCTATGAAATTAAAAATAAAACTTTTCAATTTCTAGGTAATCCAACCGTACATCTTTCTGGGAGAATCAATAAGAAAGATTAATGACCCTTGCATTGGAATGGAGTTTTTACTAAATTATTTGTGAATCTTAGAATGTAACGACATATTTAATAATTGTAAAATTGAAAATATCACATCTCTATGTATGGTGCAATGTAGAACTGTATATCCTTTTGGCTTAAGGATTTGCCTATGTATTTGATCCGGTCTTGGTCTGTACATCCAATTCCTTGTGTCATCAAGGGACGCAAATAGCTCACCCATCCTTTTCCCCTATGATTGGTAAAGTATTACATGTACCTTCCATAAAGAAATATGTAGATTACGTCACAATATATTTTTATTTTGATTAATTATATAGTGAACAAATAAAACTAAGCAAGCACTTACAGTAGAAAGGGAGACTCTTAGATAACATATTCATTGCCCTCTTCTTCAAATTGCCCATGTCCGGGGTGTTTCTTTCAAAGGGTCTATAATGGGACATAAAGTTTTTTAAAAAAATCAACACAAATAATGACCATTTCAATGTCATAAAAGTATTTCATATGAACCACCATTGTCAACAAAAATAAATTAGGGTTACCTTGCACTCCAACCATAACCTCTCCGTTTTTTGGACATTTTAAAACCTTGCAATAAGGATAGTATCTTAACCAATCAAAGGGTAATCAATTAAGAACTCTATCTAAAGAAATAGAGAATATATTAGAAAAAAACTTAAATCAAATAAATCATTAAAACATTATGATGGCATGAACAAGGAATAAACTAAATTTTACTCATTCAACCATTTAAGAAGACGACATACAAATTATTGAGAAATAGAGCTTCAAGGGTTTGTGTCTTACAAAACCTAGACCCAAAAACCCAATCCCATTTTGTATATGAGATGAATACCTCAAATAAAGATTTTGTGCCTTACAAAACCTAGACCCAAACTCTTTTTCCATCTTCATCTTGGATTGATGAACCCCCAAGAGTTGTAACACTAGGGTTTGGTGTATTTGGAAATTTAAGATGGGATTGGGTGACAATTTGAGATGGATTTGTGGAGATAAGGGGGGAGGGGATTGAAATTTTCTTGGTGATGAAAAGGAGGGAGCTCGCACCCTATGTTGGGCATTAATTATCCCCCTTTGGAAATGATTTTAATGATTTTGATATAAAGCTGGTCAGTTTATGTTCCGAACTCAGGGCCTAGTTCCTATGTCGGAACTATTTGGTTAACGCATTGGTGATCTTTTTCTATTGTTCCGCCTGAGGAAACTGGTCGGGCTAAAAAATTGTGTGCACCGATAAACTTCCAAGAGAGGAAGTCATGTGAAGATTGTGAACATTTAAATAATTTATCTATTTCTTTCCAGTAAAACATGATCATCTATCCCACTCACTTCCTCAATTGGAACTGTGAGTTCCGACATCGGCGTCATTTTCCAGATCAGCATGGGTGGATTTGATGTGTAAAACTCATTTAATTGAAAAAATAGTTCCGGTTACGAAATTGTTTGCAGCTTATTGAAATATAAGCCAGGAATATGTTCCTCAATCGAAACATACTCCCAGTGTAAAAAATTAAACGAGAAAATATCATAACCCCCAAATCTCCAACCCTAATTTTAGAAGTGGGGGTTACGGTACCAGAATCCTTTGCCCTCATTTCAAAAATCAACCACAATTACACCCAAAATTCAACTACACTAGCATGTCAATGTCAAAGCAAGGTGCACGGAGTGGTCGAGGATGTTCGAAATCAACAAATGCAAGGCGTGGGAGAGAAAAAGACTACAAGAGGGCAAGGTTTGTTTCCCGTCTTGCTCAATCTAGGTACGATGAACTGCATGAGAGTGGCGGATTGTTGGATTGTTACTTATTGGATTTGAATGTTATCACAGTATTGGTTTACTTGATCCACTTCGAAAAATTTAAGCATCAACATGTTCAAAATTTATTAACCTTGAATGGACATTCACATTTTGATGAAGTATGCCAATTTTACAGCAACTTACATGAGGTTGATGGGGTGGTTTTAGGACTAGGGTTAGTGGATTTGACATAAATTTAAGTCCATGGATTAATAACACATTTGGATTGTCCGTATAAAGGACCCAAAGATGTTTTTCCTCAAAATATACGGACCCTTACATGATGTATACCATAGGGATAGTTGGCCTATTTAAAGTGAGTACCCGCATATTGACCCGATTGCATGTAGCGTGAGATACTTTCGACGTAATTTGGCTAACCTAGGGAACCCCAATAGTTTTAGCCTAACGACCCTCAACATAGACCAGCACATCGTGTACAAAATAATTGGAAATACTATTGTACCAACCTCTGGCCACATCACCACACCTACGATGGCATCCATCGTGATATTTTTCTACATAATAGAGGGTAGGAGGATCAATGTAGGAGCTGCGATATTTAGGCATATGCTATACATTGGGATGTCAAAGAGGGTGATAAAAATTCTCCCATATGGGAACATAATCTCATTGATTGTGTGGGGGTACAATGATTTACAATCCATGGTGAGGAAAAAAATGCAAGTGGTTTGACAAGGGTTATTTCACAAACAAAATTTGAATTTTGTTAACCACAAGTGGGCTCTTAAGGAGGACAATGTGGATGAGGCAAACAAGAGGCCTAAAATTGAAGAAGGTTTGTCGATATTTCAATTTCATATACTATTAATTAAAGCATGAATGTTTTTAAGTACTAATGTTTCAATTGTTTTGTAATGTAGAGGAGTATGTCAAGGAATCAGACTCTGGGTTCATGAAAGGTGTTAGAGCTTACTACAGATGGGTACGTAGGGAAATTTCAGGCCTACGGAAGCGCATTTGGAAGTTAGAACGTAGTCAACGCGCATATGAGCGACAATCTGGGCTTAGACGCTTAAATTCTATGTGAATTTTATGTTTTCAAGATAATCATGTTTGTACTATGTGAATCTTAGTTTAATGATGTCCACTAGTTTGGATAAAAAAAAATTCACTCTTGTATGTATGGTCTAACCTCTTAATATTATATCATACATTATGCTCTACCTCCAAATATTTTGCAATCTTTATGATCCTAGTCCAAATTGAGAAATGCATTACAGTACAAAGAAAAAGATGATTATCAAAGTTCAATAAATACCATACCAGCTGAGCTACTTCCTCATTGCAAAGTAAGTCATTCCTTCAGTTCCCAAAATAAGGAAAAAACCAATTGAACAAAATGATAGAAAAATAGTACCTGATGCTCTCTTACCTTCAATTACAATCTCCCAACGAGGGTCTAGTGGATCTTTGATATAAAACACTTGGTGAGCTTGTGAGGCCAAAATGAAGGGATCATCCTTCCAACCTATTCAGCTACGATCTACTAGTGTGAATCCAAATCCTCAATCCTTAGCCTGTTGTTCACATCTACCCATTGACATTTAAAAACTGGAACTCACATTTTCACATAATCAAGTTCCCAAATTTCAATAATGGTTCCGAAATAGCTACTTTGAGCGTACGTGGGATTGTCATCACTACCACTCACAACATGCAATGCCTCAGACAAGAGAGTAACACCACTATTTTGTGAGACACTCTTTTCATCCATAGATTTTTTCCTAAATGTAAATCTATTTATGCCAAAGGATTCATGTGATAAAACTACGCCAGATGGTCTATGGGCCAACCATTTAATAGTACGGGAATGATTACTTCTTTCTAAATGAGCCCATAGCCATGACGCAAAATTACTAGTGTGTTGTTGCAAAATACGGGCTTCATTGAATTTGGGATGCATCCCCCTAATGGCCTCCATGTGAATATCGATGTATTGGACGCGATCCTCGTGGTTGTGAAGAACATAAAGGTGGGCCGCACACAAATCATCAGATTAACAGCTTCCCCTGCTTGACACTATGTGTGTCTAATTGCCCTTCGTGCCTCAATTTTGGAATGCCCACAGAATCAACTTCTTTTAAGTAATTTGTGTATAATTCAATAACTTCCTCTGCAACGTAACACTGCATAATACTTGCATCGGGCCTGTAACGGTTCTTGACAAAGTATTTAAAACTTTTCACGTACCTCTCAAAGGGGTACATCCACCTCACTAAGTGTACTATCAGGTGAACCATAATATCAAAGAATGGGGGGAGTACATCTCCATCCGACATAGAACTTCAACTATCAGCGCCTACAAATGATCAAGTTTGGAAACAGTGATGGTCTTCGAACATATTGACTTGAAGAAAAGGCACAGTTTTGTGATGCACGGTCTTACATGAGATGGTAGAGATAAACGAATCACGATGGTATTCAATTCTTGCATCAAGTTGAGACAGCCATGCAATTTTAAACCAACAAACTTCAAATCGTTAAGAGAAACACATGAACTTATGTTCGAAGAATAAGACGCTGGAACCATCACACCACTAAGGTCTCACAATACGACTTCTTCTCCAACTCATACATAGAAAAACATACAGAAGGAAGATAACAATCATCCATTTCTAACATGATCCAAATCTTTCTTAATACCCATTTTGACAAGGTCAAGCCGAGCCTTCAACCTGTCCTTAGTTTTACCCGGTGTATTCAACAAATTCCCAACCAAAGAGTCACAAACATTCTTCTCAATGTGCATCACATCAAGACAATGTCTGACTTCCAAGTGTTTCTAATAAGGGAGTCTAAACAATATCAAACATTTCTTCTAACTTCCCTTGCAAGAAGCTTTCCACATTTTTTCCCAAAATTATTTGGCAAATCCTTAACTCTATCAAAAACCTCAACACCAGTCAATGGAAGTGGTAGGCCTCTAAGCTCAACTTCCCCGTTGAACCACTTCTTTGCAGCACGTCATAGGTGACCAGCTGGAAGAAACCGCATGTGGCTAAAATAAGCTAATTTACACCCATGTTTCAACTAACAGAAGGTCATTTTCTTTTCACACGCTGGACAAGCATAGTGTCTTTTGACCGAGTACCCTGAAAGGTTCCCATGTGCGGGAAAATAGTTTATTGTATAAAAAAACAAAGCCTTCAATGTGAATTCTTCTTTTGCACTTCCATCATAAGTTCGGACCCCACTAGTGAACAAGGTCAACAAATCATCCACTAATGGAGCGAGGTTAACATCTGTGTCGTTACCAGGTTGCTTAGGCCATAGATAGTAACACATACTTACTTTTCATCGTCAACCAAGATGGTAGATTATAAATCACAATCATAACAGGCCAAGAGCTGTGTGTGCTACTCGTATTACCAAATGGATTCATTCCGTTTGTGGAAAGCCATAGTCTCAAATGTCGCGGTTCACCACCAAACTCGGGATACATAGAATCAAGTTTCTTCCACTGTTCACCATTGGACATATGACCAATCATGCCATCCCCCGGATGTTCCCTTTAGGTATGCCATCACAAAAACTTTGCATCTTCTTCAGAACTAAACAACTTCTTCAACCGAGAAATGATAGGGAGATACCATAAAACTTTTGCCGGTGTCTTTTTCTTCATAGTTGACCCTGCTTAAGCACTAATCACGATTCCACCATGCTTTAAATTGTAACGTGATTCACCACAAACCCGACAACTGTCTAGGATCTTGTCCTCCCTCCCCTTGTATAACATACAATTGTTGGGACATGCATGAGTTTTTTAAAAATTCCAATCCCATTGGACATAGAATTCTTTTGGCGGCATACGATCGATCAGGAAATAGATTTACTTCTGGTAACAAATCACGAAGCAATTCAAGAGTCTCTATTATCCCTTTTTCAGTCCAACAATATATTGCTTTCAAATTCATCAATTGCAATGTGGTTGCTCAATACCGAATGTCTTGCACCTTTGTATAAAGGCTTCTTCTTATCATTATGTAAAGCTTCAAAGACCTCGGGTTTTCCATGAAAATCTCTAGCCACATCCTCCACCATCTCATCGAATCCCTCATTCATAAAGGAATCATCTGATTCCTTAAAAATTGGCTCTTTCTCCATACCCGTTCCATCCTCTCCATGCCACACCTAAGAAATGTAACTAGTGTGAAACCCTTTCATGATGAGATGTTCACGTAACCTCTTCCTGACCAAATAAACATCGTTTCTACAATCCTTACACGGGCAGCAGGCTCGTACCATGCCATTCTTTGAAGTGTGTTCAAAGGCAACCACAAGAAACTATTCAATCAACGGGAAGTAATTGGGTGATTTTATCAAGTCCCTACTAATCAATTCAATTTGATCAATAATAATTACCTATATTAGAATTAAAATTAACAAGCCCGTTAACAATGAACAACAACAAACATTATCATTTAAGCAACAAACGTTCACATTGAACCATTCACATCAACAATCATTTCTGAATTAAATCTCCAAAAATTTCAACCTAAATTCAATCTCTTAAAACAAGTTTAATTCAAAAGTTCTTACCTTGCCAACACCAAACTTATAAATTCCTAGATCTTCATGATGCCCAATCTCCAAATTCATTTCACTAAATGGGGTTTCTTGAAAAATGATGACAGAAATTGGGTTTTGTATATGTTTCTCAATTAAAGGGTGTTCCGAACTCGGAACTTACGGGGATGATCATTAGTCCCAAACTAAAGCTTTTCCAAGTTTGGAACAAGTTCTAGAAATACTACCCAATTCAGGAACGGTGTTTCTACACCAGCCATACCTGTTCGAGCTCAGAATAATGACCCGCACATGTTCCTCATTCAAATTTAGTAAAGATAGAAGGCGGTTTATTCAGAGTTGGTAAAGATAAAAGGCGGTTTGGTAGAACCAAAACTGCCTTCTATCGTACACAATTAAAGGCGATTCAATATTGAACCACCTTCTAATGTCATCTATAGAAGGCGGTTCTTGGTAAACTGCCTTCTCTCTCGGTTGAACCGCCCTTCATCAATTTTTATTTTGAATTTACTAACTTTCGACTTCGAAACTAGTCAGGGAAGGTGGTGTTTTAAAATAAATAGAACCGCCTTTGTGGGTTGTCTTTAATCAAGCTGCCTCCACTAGTGGTCTCTGCCGAGCAAAATCACAGTTTTTACTCAATTGTTTTTCATGGCTTCCCTGGCCATGTGTTGAATACCCACCATTGTGCTTGCTTTTGTGCTCAGTCCGTCGTGCGTAGTTTGTGCTGAATTATTTTCTCCTCTCATGGCATAATTTTCATGTGCCAACATCTTGAAGAAGGCACGTGTTGCTCGCACGAGCTCCTATCCATTGGACTTTCATCACACACCTCGTATTGCATGCTTACTTATCATGCCTCGTGTACACCCCACGGAGCTCTATTGCGCAACCTTTTGGCATTCTCGGCAACTTGTATTATTTTAAAATTTTATCTCGCTGCAACTACGGATTTCTCCAATTCACGCGGTGTTAGTGGTCATTCTTTTTATTAATGGATTGTTGATTCTTGTGCAACTGCTCACATGACTTCTAATCCTCACCATTTTGAGAAGGTACATCCTTATCGTGGTTCTAATCATATTTATGTGGGCAATGGTGAATCACTGTCAATTTCTCTTATCGGTAAGTGTAAATTACTTGGCATGTCTCTTAATGATGTTCTTTTGGTTTCTCAAATTACCAAAAATTTTAGCCATTAGTAAACTTGCTCATTATTTACCTATTATTATTATATTTAATGTTTATGCATTTCTCATTATGTACAAGCATATAGGAGAGATAGTGTGTAAAGACCATGATCGTTCTGGTATTTCATTACTTGAGGTAGGTGATTCCACCTTTTTAGGTGTGTTACGTTCTGGAAAGTTCCGAGTTTCTTTTGAGTACTAGCACACTTTGTGTCTTATGCAACTCTTCAGTTACTAAGTAAACAAGGTCATATTTCTGTAACCTCAATTTTACGTGCACCGTTAGTTGCTCTTCTTGTTAGATAGCAAAGTGCAGACATATGCCCCTTTTTACCAGCGATAAATGAGCCATTGGTTTGTTAGATGGGGTGCACTTTGATTTGTGGGGACCGGCTCTAGTTTTATTGGTAGAAAGTTATTCTTATTATGTTGTTATCGTGGATGATTTTTCACGATTCACTTGGTTTCTCCCATAAATCCGAAAGTCCATCTGCTTTGACATTTTTCTCTAGTCCCATAAGTTTATTGAGACTCAGTATTCTACCAAGGTCAAAGTCTCGCAGACAGGTGATGACACAAAAAACACTAATCACCATTTGCAGGCTCACTTAGTGTCTTGTGGCATTTATCATCAGATGTCATCTCCCTATAAACCTGCTCAAAATGGCCAGGCTGAGTGGAAAAAATAGACACATCATCACATCTAGTCTTTCCATATTATTTCATTCTTCAGTGTCACAATCCTATCGGGTGAATGCTTTCTCTTCTGCGGTTTGTATAATTAACCATCTTCCTAGTTTCATTTTTTGTGGCAAGTCTCCATTTGAGGTCATATTTGAATCTGTACTAAATTATTCTCTTTTTCACCCATATGGTTTTCGTGTGTATCCTTTCTTGCATGTTATTGTGCCTCATAAGTTTGCACATATATCCATTCTATATGTTTTATAGGCTACAACTCTCATCACAAAGGGTTTAAGTATTTCGATCCGACTACTGGGCATATCTATGTCTCACGTCATGTCCAGATTGATGAGACCTTATTTTCTTATGCCTCATATTCACGAGATATCCACTCTAACTCTCATTTAGAGCTTTTTTATTTATTTATTTACAGAGCTCTCAGCTGCACGGTCATTTCCACCTAGCTTTTACGTTGGATCTCCCTCTACTAGGTCACCTTGCGTGGTTTGTTCAGATCTCAATGCTCCAACATTACCTTTTCCTTCACCAGCCCTAACATCCAATTCCATGGCCCTGAAGCCCATGACTCAGGTCACCACTCCTTTACCCCCAGGCTCGCACCACTCCTGCTCCAGATTCTCCTGTCACTGATACCACTTTTGAGCCAGCTTTCGCTTGCACGCATCAGATGACCACTAGGGCGATGGTTAGTTCTCGACGTCCTCGGTCTTTCTTTGATTATGAAGTGTCAGGTTTTCTGGCTGCCCTAGTTGCCTAGACTAAGCCATAGAACTATCATGCGACTCTACGCAATCCTCGTTGGATTTCTACCATGGATGAGGAAATGGCTTCACTTCCCCACCAGCATACTTAAGATTTGGCTCCTCACCCTCCGAACATGAATGTTGTCGGCTCCAAATGGGTTTTTCGCATCAAGTATAATCTTGATGGTATTATTGATCGCTACAATGATTGACTGGTGACATGGGGCTTCTCTCATGTTCTAGGGTTTGATTCAGATCATACTTTCAACCCTGTGGTGAAGGTTTCTACGGTTCGCATTGTTCTCATCATTGCCACCATGTGTCGATGGCCCCTTCATCATCTGGATGTCAAAATGCATTTCCCAGTCGTGTGCTTGATACTCCAGTCTCTATGGATCAACTGGTTGGTTAAGGACGATGCTCTTCCCGATTATGTTTGTTGCATGTGCAAAGCTATTTTTGGCCTGAAGCAGGCTTCTCGCACTTGGTGAAGAACTTATCTACGTCATCTTGGTTTTCTTTGTAGTTCGGCATACCCTATCTCTGTTTGTCTTTTCTTGAGGTATACTCTGCTACATCTTTCTAGTTTCTGTGGACAATATTATCCTTACTGGAAACGACTCATCGGCCATTTTTCAATTCATTGCTCGAAATGATAAGGAGTTTTCCATTAAGGACTTGCGAACTTTGCACTATTTCATCGGCTTGGAGGTGGAGTTTACTCCATCATATTTTTTCTTAGGCTATGCCAAGTATGCCGGTGATATTCTAAGTCGAGCTGGGATGACTGACGTTGTTGCCGTCTCTAAACCATTTCTTCCACAGTCTTAGCTTCACAATCGTAGCGTTGGAAATTTTCCCAATCCCACTCTTTTTCGATCCTTGGTTGGTACTTTGCAGTATCTCACTATCACTCGTTCGGACCTTGCCTTTGCGGTGAATTTAGTCAATCAGTACTTTCAGGATCCTCGGGATGATCAGTTTGCCGCGATTATCCTTATTCTCTGCTATGTTTGTGGTACTATGCATTGTGGTCTATCTTATTTCTTAGATCGCACTTTAGAGATGTCAGGCTACTCCGGTGCAGATTGAGTGTGTTGTCTCGAGACCCACCGTTCAACATGTAAGTATGCTATTTTTTTTGTGGTAATCTTGTTTCCCAGAGTTCTAAGAAGCAACCCACAGTTTCTTGTTCCAGCACAGAGTATTGTGCCTTAGCTAATACTGCGGCGGAAGTTATTTGGTTTTCTTATCTTCTACGTGATCTATGATTCCCTCTCTCCAGTCCCCCACTTCTGCTTTGTGACATCTATAATGCCATCTTTCTAGGTCAATATCATGTGGCGCACAAGCGGGCGGAACATATATAAATTGACTATCACTTTTTTCGTGAGCTGGTAATTTCTTCGGGCAAGCTTGGTCTCCAACATGTTCATACGTCACTTCAACTTGTGGAGATTTACACAAAAAGATTGTCTCGTCCTTTGTTTGAGTTTTTCAGGTCCAAGATTTGCATCACTGAGCATCTGGCGCTTCACTTAAAAGGGAGTGTTAAACTAAAAGATTCTAGAGATTAGATTAGCATTTGGATATATATATATATATATATATATATATATATATATATATATATATATATATATATATATTTTTTTTTCTTGTACTCTATTTATTGAATCATTATCTAAACCCTGACATAGGAATTCACTTGGACGCCACAGAAAATGATAGGCGTAAACATTATAGCTCTAGAAAACTCTAGGAATAACTTCCCACTAGGCTTCCACGAGTGGTATACCTGAGACTGTCCGAAGCGAACTAAAGGTTTGCCCATCTCCATGGGAAACCGCACAAATCCTCTTCTCCTCTTGATAGATGCAATCTCTGTAGAATGCTCCATGTAAAATGCCTCTTGGACACTTTTGTGGCTCTATGATGCAACTATATCCCGATGCTAAAAGAGAAGGAAATTTATTCCTTGATGCTGGTGCAACTCCCAACCATGTCCATATATGTCTTAGGAATGGTGTGTAAAAGACAGTAGTGCTTGCAAGAACTCTGATCTTGGGAAGCGGCAAGATCAGCTAGTGCAACTACTCCAACCGGCCACACTGAATGCGGTTCACAGCCAAAAAACAAAAGTCTCATTAGGATCAAAGGCTTTATATATAGTCCTCCACACGAAAATTCACTGAAAAGGACCCACAAACATGCTTACGTATATGAACTCCACCACCGTGGCCTTCGCGGTCTCCAGCGGTGGATGAATCATGGATTCGCCGTCACAGTCGTGCATGGCTACAATGTCGTCCAGCTCTCTCACTTAGTAGCTTGGTATAGAAGACCCCAGATAGCGGCGTTTACTTGGAATCATATGCACGTCCTACTATTCATCATCAACCACACGCCATAAGTGTGCTGAGCCTGAGATTAATAACTCAGTTAAAGTATAGTAATAGAAAATTAATGTTGTTGAAAAATGTTTGAAAAAGAGGAACTCTTACATCACGTCAAATGTTGGTGTAATCTAACAATTATTACTCCTTATACTCCTGTCAAATAATCATCTGTTTCTTTTTTTCCTTTCACATTTCAACTTATTCTACATAAATTAAAGAACAGAAATAATTTGTTTAATATATTTTTTATTCGAAGATCTTAAGTGGTAATAATCTCACTTATTTATGATATTTGATCGAAGTCTGAGAAATAACATAAAGAATTTATACTCCATCCATTCAACGATTATTTTTTATTTCGTTTGTGTCAACTAAAATGAAATACTTTAAACCTAAGGTGTGGTTTGGTGTGCAGTAAGATCTATGGTAATCACAAAATCCTAAGATTTTAAAATAGGTAGGGTTGTTTGGTTGGCGGAAAATATTGAAAATGCGGGAATTTGTAATGCTGAGTAAATTAAACCTCCCACATAATGAGGGAAATATCCGTATCCCCCACAGTCGATCGCAATTCCTTCATTTTTTTAATGTGTTATTACTTTATCCCACAAAAGGCACGCAAATGGTTTCATTTCCCTCTATGTGCGTAATTTTTTCCACTTCCCTCTACTACATAGGAAGTAGCCAGGGGGGATTAAGGAACGATTGACACTCGCTGGCAAGGGATTCTCGCATCCCATTTAATTTATTTGATATTTATTTCAGATAATACGATGAACGGACAAAACTTAAAAAACTATACAAGTATAGCCAAATCAAGATGAGATGGGACAGACGGTCAAAGGCCGCAGCGGGACTTCATTCATCTGTGGGGGAAAGGCTGAAACTTACTCCAATCAGTCAACTACCATCCATGAGCGGATACCATCGAGTTATCGGGGAAAAAGCCAATTTTTGTTTTATTTTCCTTCTATCTAGAAACCTAAATCTATTAGGTTTGTCTCAAAATTTGGTCTACGTACCGGAACGGATAACATTCAAAAGTTGACTATTCATAGCTATTACCTTGACCCCAAAGAAGGGTTCGAATGAAAATTTTTCCTTAACTTCTGTTGTCAGCATATCGGTCTTGGCCCCAAAAGGTAACGGAGGCGTGCAAATGTTTCCTCGGCCGGACGGAGATTGGCCCTCGAGTGCAAGTCAAAATTGAAACAAGTTGTTATGATTCAATCAGGAGACGCACAATTTATTGACCCTGCAACAAAAATTCGAGGGATTAATTGTTTTTTTATTTGAAGACTCCTTACGTGTGAATATTATGCAAAGAGTGTTGGGACAAATCCCCATCACCCAATCTCATAGGATGGTCACAATTCCGATAGTAAAATATCAGGAATCTACTACCTGCCCTAGAATAAGGGCTTTTCTTTTTTGTCGGTGTGCCGCTCTCCCTTATTTCTTTTCTACTGCAATTTCTACCTGATTTTTTCAATCTTTTCGACCATAGGAGAAAAGCGATTCAGAAAGATTGAGACGTTCATCAAAAAATCTGATTCGTGCGGATTCCTCCCCCAACTAATGAAGAGAAATTGCCATACTGATGCAAGTTCTTATCGAGACAAGCTACCTTTAGCTAAGAGCCTTTTTTCCTTGTGGCTTCCTCCCAGAAAACAACGTCCGACTTGCATGTGTTAAGCATATAGCTAGCGCTCCTTCTCAAAAACTCACTCACGTACGCTCCTATGACAAGGCTTTCACCACACTTAAGATATTTGTCTGGAGATGGGAAATCATCCGAAGCAGAAACCGCACGATTATATAGCCAAAGAGAATAGGCCGTGCCTAAAATCATCCCAAACTGAATCAGGTGGTTTTCTCTTCCTGAGCATTGGTGCCTTCTTGGTTGGAGCACAGAGATGGAATTTTCACTTTATTTTAGAGCAACCCCCTACCTGAACCATTCTTAAGACCATGATTTTCCTTATCGAGCGGAGGAAGTCACAAGGGGGAGAGTTTCGAATGTTTGGGTTTTGAAATCGCCTTCCTTCTTCCTTAGTTTGATGTTAAGACTGCTCCGAAACAATCTGTTCTAGGGTTGGGCTCGTGTTATCATTCCGAGTTAAAGAAGCTAGAGAAGTTTAGAATAATTAGTTCTCAAGGGCTGTCTTTTCCTTTATCTATCATTTCTTAGAAATTTCGAGCCACAGTGAAGTAAACCAAACAACAAACACCTAAATAAATCCCAGTAAATACAAATTACTTCATTTGCAAACAACACATTTTGTGTATATCCTAAGAGTTTTATTTTTTTTTTAAATCCATGCAATAGAAATTACTGCAGAAATTGAATTCCCACACGAACCAAACAACTCCTCAAACGACAAATGATATATTTTCAAATTCACACAATATTCTCTTTAATTTTAAAACTTTGAAAGTGGATACACAACTTTATCAAAATATCCAAACATGTCCTAGATCATTTCCTATCACAACAACTCTCCTAAAATGTTGTGCTAAAACTGTATTTTTTTAGTTTAGTCTGAGACAAGGAGTATTGTATTTTATACGTTAAAACATGTAATAAGGTATGTTTGAATGTGAAAATATAAGAAATATTATATAAATGGTACAATATTTAACTTTAAAAATATAATTTATTTAAATTTAAAATTTTAGTATATTATTTAACAAATGCAAATATAAGTAAAAAATATACTCCATTTGTCCCAGCTGAATTTGTATAAGCACTATTTATTTAGTCAAAATTGATTAATTTGAAAAGTAAAAATTGAGTAATATATATGATAACATACTATCACGTGGGATCTTGTTAGAATCGTCGTAACATCTATTTTCATAATATTAACTTTTTATTACTTTTAAATGTACACAAGTAAAAATATTAACGATCAAAAATAATTTTGGTTAACATATAAAAATTGACATACAAATACAGTTTGGAAGGGAATAGTAAACTATCAATAATTTAAGAATTATCCACCAGTCATGAGACTTCTTCAAAGTAAATATGTTGTAAAGAAAAAAAAAACTTGAGAACCAGTTGCCTCTCATATCGAGAAGTGGAAGAATGCTTAAAATAATCAAATCAATAGGGTTACGTTATCATAGATAGGTAGTGGAAAGTGTTGGGAAAGAAGGCCCTAGATAGAAGGTTTGGTGGTTGATTATTATAAATATTTTACATTGATTTAATAAGCTCTGGATTTAGTACATTCATCATCGAAATCAAATTATAATTAAAGTTTTACCTACCGGGTACACTATTAAAATTCGGTTCTATCTCCTCATTTATAACTACTGATTTGATATTATCAAACCATAAATTGATTCTACATCCGAAAAACAAATGGTATTTATTAACCAATTAAATATGTATATTTTATTGCCGATAAATAATTCTAATTATCTGGGAATATTCTGGAGTTTTGATTATCTGAACACAATAAAATAAATTAGGGCTTAGCGGTGCCTCTGCGCCTCAGTAGTTTCAGCAGTGGGTCGTGATGGACACGCACCAATGGTACCGGACTTTAGTGCGGGGAGCGTGTCTGGACGGTCACTGAAGCATGTGAAGACAGCAGCAGAAGAGTGCGGAAAAGCTGGCACGTGTCGACACGAACCTCGACTTGGATTTGACTAGGGCTTGAATTTGGGCTAGTGGACGGCGAGAAGCGCTCCACATCAAATTGCTGCGTGGCACGATCTGATTGGCGGACGCCAAAGATTTTATATAGCGAAGCGTAACTCAACCTGGTTCTGAAAACTTGAAATGAGATTCAAGAATATTAAAAACGTAACGGACATATAAAGGAGTTTGGGGTTTTTTTTTCGGAGGACACACAGTAGTGCGTGCGGGCGCGAAGTGAGAGAGTGGAGTCTTCTCTCTTTCTCTTTTGTTTCTCTCTCTTCCATTTCTCGTACAGACCTAAGGGTTCCTCGACTTTTCGCACTGCTAATTCAGGCAGGTAAACTCCGATTCTTTCTTTAATCATACATAGGATTGTTCGCTGATCGTTTCCCTTCTTAATGCTAGGCTTCTCGGGCGCAGTCTTTGCAGATTCGTTGCTCTTCGGTAGGCTGGACTCACACCGACCGGTGAGACTTTCCTCTTTCGCTTCTTTTATTACTTCGTTTACTTTCCTTTGGATGAATTCAAGTGGGTTTTTGTCGGTAGTTCGATTTGTACTAGATTTGTAGACTAGTTTTGAGCTGCGATTTTTTGGTTCACTGTGGTTGTCCCTTTTCGAAAATTTATTTTTTAATGTTTTTCCCCTTGCCTTCATTTCTTTGCTATTTTAGGTAATTGGGGTTTATTTTTGCTCGATTGTTCAAATATCTAGTTGCTGTATATCACTGGTCGCGTGAATTTACTCGGTAGCTACCGTATCTGGGAAACCCTAATTTCAGATGAGGGTTCTTAATCAGGTCTGTTGGGTTGAACAGATGAATGCTGTGTTTTCTATATGCTTTGTGAGGTTCTTATTTGACTGTTGATTTGTTTTGTTTTACACTGTGGGTGTCAATTTGTCTCCAAACCTAAACCCTAATTGGGTCTGTCATGTTAGGTTGATCTCGCCTCTACATTTTCTAGTCTTTTTTAATCCATGGTGTGTAGATTATTAGTTTGTAATGCATGCAAGCAGATAAAGGGGTAAATTTTTTTAGTTTAATTCTTTCCTTTTCTGGACCTTGGGTTTTACATGATGATATAGGTGTCTTGAAGTTGTGCTATCAATTAATAATTTCAATTTTGAGTACAATGATGCACCATCATTTTGATCATATGTCACACCTACTATTCCTGAAGTAGTTTAAAGTTGCGGTTGTAGATCTAGTTTAGTTGCTGCATGTGGCGGTGTTTTTTTAAAAAAAATTTCTAGCTTCGTCTTCTTATCTTACTTGAGCCTCGATTAATGACATAATGTGAGTTGCATTTGCATGCAGCACTTCTTTGTTTCTGATTAACATGGAGAATAATAACGAGGCACCAGAAAAAAATCCGGCAGTCAGTTCCTCAAGTTCAGTCGTCCAGGTTGATTCAATTTACATAGCGCTTTCGTTAACTCTACCAGAGATGGAGATTAGTTGCTCCTGTCACAAAGGCTTTACAATACGGTAAGCCGCCCATTTGTATGTATAGCTTCATCTGCACCAGAAACAAGATTGAACTGATATTTGATTCTCCGTCTTGTGTCTTCAAGTGGTTCATACGTCCACACTGTAGTATTTCTATTATCAGAAAAATAATTTTAATAATTGATTGAACAACCAATTGCTTAGACTGAAATTATTTGACAATCATTTCTGGCTTATTTAGTTATTTCTCATTTGTTTTCATAAGCGATGATATGCTATTTTATAGAAGTAAGATATGCTCACTGTCCTTGAAATCATCAGGACTGTCTGGATTAACTCATTAGTCTTTGATCAAGTCCCATCTTAGCCTTCATCAGGAGCCTTATATATGAGTTAGGGGAGGATGATATGTTCAGGAGTCATCAAACTACTATGTGATAATGGTTGCTAGTCTGTTGATGCCTTTCGCTTACTATATATTTAAGAGTGTTTGTAATTCCATGGTGGATACTCGTGCAGTCAAAATTCTAAATTCTCTTGTTTAAGTTTGCACTTAACTGAAGTCATTATTGCCTGTTAATGAGATTTTGCAAGTGCTGTCTGAATTAACCATTGTTTATTGATCATGTTCCATCCGAACCTTCATCAGGAGTCTTTTGAATTAGATGAGGATGATACATTCTAAGTTTTAGGAGTCATCAAACTACTATGTGGTGAAATGGTTACTATTCTGTTGATGCCTTTCTCTTAGTTTATTTCTGAGAGTGTTTGTATGTCCATGGTCGAAAGGTGTGATTTGTTGAGACTCTTGGTTAACTTAGTACTTTACTGAAGTCATTATTGTTGTCCAAGATATTTGGTAGGGCTGCATGGATTAACTTCAGTTGTTGATCAAGTCTCATTTTAGCTTTCATCAGGAGTTTGATAAATTAGGTGAGGGGGGTATTTTCTAAATCATCAAGCGACTATGTGATGAAATGGGATGAAATGGTCACTATGCTGTGGTTTGATGGCTTTCACTTAGCATATATTTGAGAATCTATTTCCTCGGTGGATAGGTGCGATTGAGACCCTTAATTCTCTTGTCTGACTTACTTAACAATTGAGTAGCCAAGATGGATTGGGGACCTTTAAGTTTCTACCTCATGTGATTAGATGTGACTGCAACCATGGGATGTAGTTTTTGTTGTTGTTGTCTTCGTAATGCGCCTTCTTGACTCTCTGCAGTGAATATGCCGCTTCAAAACGTGGAAGTAACCCGGATGTTTCTTCAATATATCCATCATCTGGTGGCTCTGATGGTAGGGAACTTCCTCCGATGGAAGTCCCTTCATTCAAATACTGGCGTTGCTCTTGTGTAAGAATGGAGGAAGAGGCAATAGGTACCTATAAATATCTATCAATTCATTGATCCTCGATGATTTAGTAGCACAATGCTATGCAGTTTGTTATTGTAATTTTGGTGTAGTTTCTACAGGAGTACATGATGGCATCATTGCAGATATGGATGAGAGAATTCCGCCAACTAGGCCAAATTTAGGAACACCTGAGCAAGGCCGTCCAGCAGATGCCAATCAGGAGATCAGAGATGCTGCTAACGGTGAAGGTATACAGCAAAGCCCTTCAGCCCTGGCAACTGAGAGCACTAGATCTGTTAAAGTAAATGTATATGCAAATGTAGATGCAGACGAAATCTCAATGCTACCATTCCCAACTACCCCAAAAATTGCTGCTCCTAAAGTTGTGCCAACTACTTTTACTGGTACTGTATTTCTGCACAGCTTTCTTCGTTATGTTTGCATAATTATGAAATAATTTATGCGAATCATTAATATTTGCAGGTGTTACTGAAGTACCAGCTGAAGAGCTGAGTGCTGTTTCTAGTGATTTTCAATACCAGTCTGACGAGAATACAGCTATAGATGCATCTCGAAAAACAGATAAGCCTGAAAATGACCGCAGTCGGGAAGTTGAACATTCAAATGGTATGCCAAAGAAGAAGCGAAAGCTCCGGTCTTTGGCTGACATCCTTGGTGCACAAGATAACTCAAAGACGAACCAAACAGAGAGAGCATCATGTGCATTGGTTGAATCTGTAGGATCAGGAAAGGCCGCTTCTGATGGTCAGCCGAGCCCAAGACGAAAAAGACTGGTGAATCAACAGGAAGAGGTGACGAATGACAAAGCCTCCAAGAGAGATAAAGGGAAGGCAATAGTAACAGAAGTCGATGATTCTGACTTTGTCTTGGCTCCGTCCAGGGGGGAAGGATTATTCATTGGCTCGAAAGAGGAGCGTCTGAGGAACCGAAGTGACATCGCTCCTCCACTTAGTAGGAAAAAGGCTAAGCAGACTCTTGTTCCGGATTATTCTAAAAAGGTTTCAGAACTGATTCAGTCATTTCCAGTCCCACCTGCAGCTAGAAGTTTGGAAAGTCAACAACAAGATCAAAATCATGCAGGTTTGAAACTCCATACATCTCACTGTAGGCCCGCCAAGCTAGGCCTGGATCTGTCTCTTGGCAGTTTTCCCAAGAGGAGTCACTATCAAAATAATGGAGGTAAGGGATCCCAAAAGAAGAATGACACGCAATATGTGGGATTGAATCCAGGAACTCAACTTCAGTCAGATAGATCTAGTGGGAAGGCATCCTTGGACTTGAATAAGACCGCTGCACACACCACTATGATCCCTTTACAGGAGAAAATGGTTAAATTTCATTTCTTTTACGTAGCTCCATTCAGTATATTCTATCAATACTATCTCTGTTCAGAATATTTACAATTTTCCATTGTCTTCCTTGACATGTACTGCATTTTCCATGCTGTATCTTATTCTGTCTTTTTTCAGGATTTCCTTCAGCTTGGTCCCAAGGAGAAGAGTTCGGACCAAGCAAATCAGAAGGAGAGTGATCAGAGGGGGGCAGATGATATCCCCATGGATATAGTAGAGCTCCTTGCAAAGCAGCAGTATGAGAGGACAAATTCTGATGCAGGCTATAGTCCTATAGTTCATGGGAGCAGTGACTCACCTAGAAGGTTTCGTGATGTAGCAATGGGGGGGACAGCAAATCACTGGATGAGAGGATATTCTGGCCTGCCTAACTTCCCTGCTGTTGGCCCTCAACATGGTGCTTCTGTGCCAAGTGAAGGAAGTCCTCTCAGTTTACCTCAGTTGAAATTGGCACCACTTGAGGACCATCCGAGAAGCGTGTCCACCAATCTCCCTCAGAGTCAGAGTCAACGGACATCCCGTGGATTACCAATGTCTGCAAGAGCTGGACCCCAGTACCCAACCACAGTATTTCCATCAGCACTTGGCTTTAGATTTGGTGGACAGCAAAATCAAGAAGGGCAACAACACAGAGGAAAAACCATCAGTGACATAAAGGCTGATGAGTTAAAGAAGACAGAGGAAGCAGTCAGGTTTAGCTTTACTAAACCAGGTAGTTCAGCAAGTGCCTCGAAAGGAAGCGGAGCATTTGATGGTTATGGGAATGAAAGCATTCCAGCCCTGCAGTTGATGAGTCTGATGGATGGCAGATCATCTGGTACAGGTTTCACTTTAGGCAGTACAAGGACCCCAAACAGGCCATTTTCTCCATGTAGTGCTCACCCTCGGTTCTCCAGAGATGAACGGCAGGGTTTCCTGTCTGGATCGATGTTTACGGGTCAACTTCATCTCAAGGATCCCATGCCTAATCCTCCAAGTTCTTATCAAAGCTTAAGGCCTCATTCACCTGCTTTATCAGGTAAACTGAAGTTAATAATGTTTCTCTGTTTAGCTTTCTGATGTGGTAAATCGAATTTCTGTTTTTTTCGGCAGGTCATATATCTTTTAGAACTCCAGAGATGGATATGTCCAGGGATTTATTGCAAAAGACTGGCTCAAGCAGTAGTATTCATCCGGGGAGTGATTTGTACATCCCGTATCTGCATGATCCCAGGATTAGAGGTCGTTCTCTGGGTCAGAGATATGTAAGGCCCGCAGATTCAAACAGGGCAGTGTTGGAGACCATGAGCGTACCTGGAGTGGTTAAGACAGGAAGAACTGTGTCAGTGGATGGTGTGTGCAGAACAAACAGGAATCCAGCTGAATTCAGCTTTCCAGAACCAGGTAATATGTACACAATTTCCAGCAAGGATCTGAGTTCCAGAAAAAAACGAAGGCCATACAGCAGAAGGACTCCAGATGAAAAGGTAGTGGATGATCCTAATAGGAGGCAGGGTAGTACAAACAAGGAAAAACCCGCAGATGAGCATCCAAGCGTCGGCTCCTCCTGAGGGGGGGTGCCATGTTGATGATGAGTGATGCTGAAGTATGAAAACTTGGGTTGAGTTTATTTCCAATTGCTTTGATGAAGGTTTTTTTACAATTTTACATTCACGTTTCCAGAAAAACGTATGGCTTGATAAGGATAGATCCCCAAAGATCTGTGAAGACTGTTTTAGGCTTATTGTATACTTTTTAAATAAATACCAGACTTTGTTTGGGACAACATTATATTGGTATGTGTTTGTGGATGCTGAAATTCGGGAGAGCTTAGTTATGATCTTTTCTTAGTGATGTAGCTGCAGACTCTGAGGCTCTGAATGTTTGATATCCTGAACATTGGTGCTGCGCAGGAGACTGCAGAAAGCGGATTCACGGAAAGATGTCTCAGACTCCATAAAATTCGTGTTTTCTGCAGTACTGGAGTCTGAGACGTTCAAGTGTCAGACCAGCGTATTCATAATTGGATGACAGATGAAGATCAACTTCTTAATGCTTCTCCTCAGCAACAAAAGAAGGAAAATAAATACATTTGGTTTTTCCCCTTTCTCTGGTTAGCTTCTGTTCGGAGAGAAAATAATAGTTTAGATGCCCACTTTTAGGTGAGATTATAAATTCCGTTCCTCTTTTTACATCAAGTCTTAAAATATTCCCACATTATTGCGAATGTTCTCAGTTGACTCATTTACCGGACATAACAAGTTTTAATGGAACTAACAGACTAGTCAATAGTTACCGAGATTTATAATATTATAATTTTAAAAGTTTTGAGGTTTAATTGATGTTTTTAAAAGTTTTCTTCTTTTAGTTTTTTCTCCACAGCCTCCTCCGCCATTTTCGAGCAACACCAGTCCAACCATACTTATCATTTCATTTGTCGTCCTTGTTTTCCATATTCTCCGCTTTCTAGGGGAGACACTATCACCATTAGAAAAGTTGAGTCAATGTTGACTCACTTAAATTGGCTAGCAGTATGTGAAAAGCAATTGAAAACATTTCATAATAATATGAGAACATATTACGAATAATTTATATAAAAAAAAACTGTAATGTCTATAAAAAAAATGGATACTAAAATCGTCATTTCTCCATTTTGGACAATAAAAGGGGGAAAACTATCCCTTAAGTTTCTTCCAAGCTAGGTCCCAGTTTGCCCCTTGAAGGATGTTTGTAAAAGTAGACCAACATGGGCGGTCTAATAGCATGCAAAATATAATCCAACTGCCGTAATATTAATATGTCGCATGCGAGAATGAATTTGAAGGGTAAAACAAACTGTTGAACCGCATTTATTGTTTGAAACCTTTCAAACCTGCGCACAGAGGCTTCACAAAATCATGCTGCAGCATAAAACCTTATGCAACAAAACTAAAAAATATTCAAATAGTGGGGACTGGCGACTGCAATTAGATAGCTGGGGATATCACAGCACGTACATTTGTAGATATCCATGTCACTTTTCTCATCGGTGTCAAAGTAAAATACGAACAATAAGTTAAAAAAAGGTCCCATTTTTCAGTGCAGCCAAACCATTGCGGGTTTTTCGTACACTCATTAGTGTATAATACATTTAAGAAAACAGCGAGTTGCATAAACCCTAAATAATTTATCAAAGTGAACATATAATCTTATGATAATTAAAAGTGCAAATTTAATTATATATAGTTAGCTTATGTGCACATATGACCTTTTCCATTAGTTTAACGCCGGATTATGTTGAAAAGACAAATTTAACCCTGCCGGTTTATGTTTTAAAAAAATAAAAAAAAACTCCCAATTAGGTAATGACCATATTGTCCCCTTATTAAACCCTAAGTTTAATAAAAAGCCCAACTTCAACTTTAACCCTGCTCGGAGGCCCATGCGAGAGGCAGGCGACCAAATATGGGACCATCACCAAAGCTCACCACTTACACAGTGAAGAGGCAGACGCCGCAGCTCGGCCCTCTCCGACATCGACGAACAAAAAGGCATCCGCTTCCAAATACCTGTCATTTAGCTCTACCGAAACTCTGGAGGCATGAGGGCGGTGTTGGACCCCCGCAAGGGTCATCAAAACAGAAAAGCAGGATGGCGTTCACTGCATCGCTGTGGGCAGCGATTGACTCCACGCACTTTGAATCAGCAATCCTCCATACCTTCACCCTCATGATGCTAGTGTTACGGGTGGCGATCTTGAGGTTCTCGAGGGTCTCCTGGTGGTACACATGGGATCCATGGGAGAAACTGAAGCGGGCGACGTTCATGCCAGCTCGGAGAAGCTTCTCTAACATCGACATCGAACATGAAGCGGGTTTGTTGGTGCACACGATCTTGGTCTTGGGGAGGCGGTCATCGCTAGGTACGTCCTCAATGTCGATGCTCACCATCTCTAGGGTTTAGTGGTTGGGTGTTTGTTGAGGATGAAAATGAAGAAGAAAGAAGGGGGCGGGTTTAAGAAGAAGAAAAGGGGAAAGGGGGAGAAGGGGACGACATGAGAGAAGGGGAGAGAAGGGGACGACGGGAGAGAAAATGGGAGAAGGGGACGGTGGGGGGAGAAAGGGGAAAAAGTGGGGGAGAAAGGGTAAAATTGTCAATCAGATTTCAGGTTTAAGTAAAAGGGCATTTTGGTCTTTGCAAGTCAGTCAACGGCTGTAATTACTTAGTCAACGCTGGAAATGGTGTCATAAGGTTATATTTGCTTTTTCATTTAGTAGTTAGGCTTGTTTTTGCACTAAAAATTATCTCAGGGTTATATCTGCACTTTCTCAATTATATAGGGTTATATTTGTATATGTTTCCCTTAAGAAAAAAAATGCTATCACACTTCTCAACTCCTTATACTCCCTCCATTTGGCTATGTTTGGTACCATAGTTTTATGTATTTTAATTCTTACAAATTAAAATGTGTTGAGAGAATTGAGTGAAGATGGTAAAAAGTTTAATGTTTGATTGAAAATGATTCACTTTTTTCCATAAAAGAAAATATGCCAATCTTAGCAAAACATACAAAAATGAAAAATGTATCAAATTTAAGAAATCAGAGGGAGTGTGTGTTCATATGATTCCAAGATTGTTGAAAGATATCCCACCGATTTTTTAAGGACTAAATGACTTATATATAAGTTTTGGGTCACCTCCACGTAGTGCCAATTGATTTTGAGGTGAAAGTCCAAGAATTTAGGGGTGGAAATGGATGAACGAGTTAAATACGAGTCGGGTAATATAGGTATGACCCATTTAACCCATTTTATGACTGGTTGAAAATAGGTTTCATAAAAAACGGATCGAATGAAACCCGCTCAATTCATGGATAAAAATTATGTAAACTCATGGATTTCAACCCATATGGATTGATATATAAACCAATATGGGTTGACATATAAATTCAAAAAAATTCTTGTTTTTTTTTAAATTCAGTTTTTCTATAAAAAAAAAATTAACTTTTTAGTTATTGTATAATGTTTACTAATCTCAATTATATTCCAGTGATTAATCTTCGCATAAAATGACGACAGTCAGTTTGCCAGTAGGAAACTAAACGACTAATTGCCTTTACAGCATAAAAAGAACTCTAGCTACAGTATTTGGATCACTAATTTTGATCCAACCTCAACTTCACTATATGAAAGTAGAACTGGAACTGCTTAATTTATTTTATTTGACAATAAAAGATTTAAATGCTTGCATCCAAAGTGTTAATCGCACATTTTGGTGATGTATTAAATCTAATTTATACTATTCTTATCACACGGCATTTCCACATTAATTTTGACACGTGTCACTACCACAAATTTTTATGTTACTTTATGAAAAATAATTGAAAAAATAGTTATAAATTATTCCACCTTCTCAATTACTGCATTTTAGTCTGTTCTGTTTCCAAAATATTCTTTCGTTGAACGAGAAGGTTAAATATTAATACACGCTTAGCATAATTAACTCCACATTCTCTATAACCCCTGCGTAATTCATTTCCCTGTAATTCGTTTCCAAAATATGACCTTAATTGAGGCGTCTGATTGTTTCCAAAATACTGTGCTTAATCGATTCCCTCTCCTTCCTTCTCCATCATTTTTCCTCCCCTCCTTTTGGGAGAATTCTACAAATTTTCCCTTTTTGATTTACGTGAGGCCGGTGGGGGAGAGCAAAGGTAATTTTGTTTTTATCATCGAATTCATTGATTTTGAATTCATTCATTTGACGTTTTCCACTTGAATTGTTTTCCTCCAGTAACTTCTCTAATTAATATCCTTCTCTTCGTGTTCCCTCGGCAGTTTTTGGATGTTAAATTTTTATTCTCTTTCCGAATTTGTAGATCTGCATTACCTTTTAGATTGATTTTACTTTTTCCCCACTTTTACTGGATTAATTTTATTTGTTTTGAATCTGTTCTGCAGTTGGATCGTTATGGATGATAATTAATGTTGTCCACCTGAATAGTTGATGGATATCGCCAATGGTTGGATCCCAAATGAACCATTTATCAGATATTTGGGTACGGAAAATACTATTCACCATTCAACATTTCTTCATTCTTCTTTTCTGGAAAGAATATATGTTAAACAACTACAAGGAAAGATGGTGCTTATTGTAAATGTTGCTTCAAAGTGGTAGCTGCCCCCTCTATGTTACACTCTATGTAACTCTTGGGAATTAGAGTCTGAATTTTCTTGCAACTGTTGATACTAATGTAGTCTTACAAGTTAGCTTTTAGTATGTGGAACTTTATCTTTGGATATGTAGTCTTAAGGCTTTTCCTTGAATGTGCAGGCTATGTTCCACGAATTTTTTTCTTGCAGGTGTTTATTTGGACAAAGACTCCAGTGCAAGGCTTTCTGGATATTGATGCATTAGCCACATTCCTGAGACAGATATCTCAAACAGCAATCCAGTAAGTACAGCTACTATTCAAATTCAAATCTTTTGTATTCTCTTCGTTTTTCTTGGCCTGCTATATAATTTTAGTTTTCCTTGGTACTTCATGTCAGAATCTCTAAATTCTGATGAATTTCTCATGGAACATTTCATCTTTAAATATGAAACTTTCCTAATAACTGACCATTGTTTGAAGTTTTTGTGTTCTGAAATTGATAAAATGTTGTTGAGAAAGTTTTCAATTATTAGACAATGAATTTGTTCAATAATTTTAGTATAATTTGATACTACTCTATAAGCTTCCACTGTGAAAGTGTTGTAAAATGATACCAGTCTATAAGGTTTTTTATTATCAGGCTATGAATGTGCTCCAAGCCAGTCGGTTTGGCAAGAACAAGAATTTGCTAAAATTAGTTTTTGTGTTGCTCTTTGTCACAAAGGTGTTTATTAGATAATATCAATGTTGCCTGACCTTCTTAGGCTTTGGAGTATTTCAGTAGTTCGATCATTGAGTTTCAAAATGTGGAGGAGAAGATAGTTTGGATAAAGAAACTCGTGCAAGTGACATACCAAGGTTCTGTATGGTTTAAATACCTCACTCCCCCTCTCTCAAGTTATTTCAGTTTCTTTATATTCTCATGTGCTTATTCTCCATTACGAGATAGGCTTCTCATTTGGTTGACATATCTGGGGAATCAAGTGATGATGCCTCTGAGTTTTCTGAATCTCATGTGAAGTTTGTTAATCTGGTGATTAATGGAACACTGGATGAAACAATATTATCACTATATGGAAAGGTAACTTTCTTTTTACCATTAAAATTTCACTGTAATTAATGCTATGGTTGTTTTGTCATTTTCATGAAAAAATTTCTATCTTGATGCACCGATTGGTTAATATATAGCCGCTATTGTTGCACATTTGTAATTTGGAGATATGATGGATGGTAAACCATATGAGAGCCTAATTCTCCAGGTCCTTTAGTTGTTTGTGCAATATACTATTTTCTTCAACAGATTTTGCTCATACCTTTGTTAGTAGTTGTTCATTATTTTTGTTAACTTTAGTGTATTCATATTGCCTGCTTCTAGAACCTTTCTTATGCATATGATTCATGTAAGTTAAAGACCATAATAACAAATATAGATCTAGAATTCAAGTATAACATAAAAAAGTACGGGTGATGATGAAGGAACAGAAAAATGACTTACTAAATGGTCTTTCATTCTGTTCCATGCGTCAAAACAATGCTTATGCGCTAAGAATGTGCTGAAATGCCTTATGGCTTTGCTCTTGCAGGTCTTTGTATCATGTTGTGGCACTGAGCTTGCTGTAGAATGGAAGTTGCATTCCTTTAAAATTAAGGATGAACTTCAGGATTCTTTGTCTTCATGCTACTGAGAATTAAGTTAAAAGCAAATTATATTTCTGGTGATGTGTTTTACGTGGCAAAGGATTATGATGAATCTGACTTAGTTTCTCTTTCCTTTCTTCTGCTACATCATTTCCCTTTCCAGTGGCCGGATAAATGTGAAAAATTAAATAACTCCAATCCGGAAGATCACTATTAGTTTAAATTTAGATACCTTCCTAGATTTTAAACTCAATTGGCATAAATAACCGCGACAACATTTACTAGAGAGTGAGATTGGAAGTACAGTTGATCTGCGGGTTTTGCAACCTTCGATTTTTGTAACTAAGTTTAGAAGCGAATAGTTGTGAGTTCTCCATATTTTATTTGAGGCTCCATCTATATTGATAGACAAAGAAAATAATATAAGATAATCTTATTAGCTATATTGTTGTAGATTTCTAATTGCTTTTGCAGTATGCTTTCTTGAATACTGTGTTAATTGGGTATGCTTCTTTGGTTTATTGTTCTTTGTTGGATTTGGTTGATTACTGTAGATATATCTTCACGGGGGAGGGAGTGAATGTAAAATAACATGTAAAGTACACATGACTTTTAATTTCTAAAAAATTCTTTCTTGCGAAGTGGGATACGTCACAGTTTTTGGACCTGCTGGTTCCCAACATTTAAGAATCATGTAGATTTTGATGAGGGATCTTTTGATTGGAGTAAGGATTATTTATGAAATCTAAATAAATAGGTGTGTATGTTGTGTGACTGTTTTGTATGCCTCAATACTTCTATTTTAGGTGAATTACTTGTACATCCATGGACTTGCCCATGTTTAATTGAGACTTGAAAACTTTCACATCAGGTGAATTATTGTTCTATATTATATTTGTGGGGATTTATGATATGTTTTGTGTGTGTATGGTTCTTAATTGATATGCTTTTGTGGACTGATCTTTGTGTACTCAACTGAATTTTGTTTGTTGTGTGTGTCTGTGTTAGATTCTTAGTTTGTGCATTATGATCCTCAATTAGTTTACTCGATGTCAGCTCATAAAAGTTATTCTCAGAGGGCCTTCTGTAAGAGTGTATATGATCAAGCCTGTTATTGGCCACATTTCACACCAATTCCAGCTCTTAGGGACGAAAATGTTATGCTGTTTGCCAATTCTAAGCTCACTAGCCATGCTGGCAGTAGCCTCGCATATGTACGTTGTAACCACCTACTCATTCTATGTAGTATTTCAAAAAAGTAGTGTGCGTAGAAGTACTTTCTTTGACAATCTTTTGGTAAGACGGTTTAATAGAATTAAACCTCTATGTGAATGGAGGAGGATTGTTTGCCTGATATTCGTTGTTTTATAATTTTGTTGTGGAAGGTGGGTGATAGTAAGGGACAATGTATATAAGAGGATGCAAACGTATATAGAAGAAACATAACTGGAAGTGTCAAGAGATACACAATTAAGAGCTTTAAAGCTTCTTAGAGTCGTCATTTCAGAGGGCAGTGGTAGAGAAATCATTGATTTCAAATACAAAATGATGTTAGATCGTTAGGAAAGGAAAAGCATGTCAGCATCGCGTCGATTTAGTCTACAACATTCTCCTCAATATTGCAATTATCTTGACAGGGTGAAAGAGCCATCTCCAGGTAACATTCTCAGGATGTTTCTCTTTCTGACCCCTTCTGCTATTCATGATATCCAACTGATGCAGCTTATGTATGGCTGAAATGCAAAAACGAAGAAGATAAGTGATTGGATCTGCAACTATCACCAAAGGAATCAAATTCAATGTCGATGATTGCTATGTTTTCCTTTTAACTTCTTAAGAGGCAGCAATATATTGAGTTGTGTATTACAGGTTGAAGGAGATGGTCAAGAAGGAACAAAGTGCAGCTGAAGCTATGTGAATTGTGAAGGTTTTAATCAGTACTATGTTGATTGTAAAACTGGTCGAGCAAAACATGTATGATTGTTTTTAGCACTTGGATATGCAGTTGACTGTATGAAAGCTTAGAAAATATTTTTCTTTGTTTTTATTTTCATGTTCAGGAGCATGGTCCTGATCTTCCACCTGAGCTTGCAGGAGTGGCTGGCATTCAGAACATTAAAGATTGTAAATATTGTATTCATGCCAATCTTTTTTGTTCCAGAATTAAAAGAAGTCAATGTTTGCAGTACTCAAAGGACAACATCCCCGACCATTGAACCGGCACTCAAGCCTAAATTGTTGGTATGTCTAACATTGATAAGTTCATTCACAGTTGAGCTGCTCAATTCTTGAGCTAAACCATGAAGCTCTGTTGTAAAAAGATTGTGATGAGGTGCAGCAACCGACGCCAACTTCTTCAGTACCTCACCAGCAAGCATGTATATCTTGTCAGAGAGCTTGAAGATAAAAGATTAACCCAATCAATTTGTGAACTGAAGAAATATGACTACAGTAGTATTTTGTTCTCTTTCAATGTTTTTTTACTTCTTGTGCAGGATAGCGTTCTAACAGTCAAGAGGGTCATGCAAATAAAATTTAAGAATGCACCAGGTTTCAAAAACAAGCTGAATGCACTTAAGCGAACCGGGGGTTGACGAATAAAAAGAAAGGTAATAAGCAAATAAGCAAGGAGATGCAAGACTACCTTAGCAGTGAGCTTGAACTATGGATAAAGGAGGCTGAAAAGCCATATGTCTGGGGCTTCTTGGAATTCATTTCATTGTGCTTCCAGTTGCTTTTAGTAAGCTTGTGTTGTGGTAACATAGTTGTTTTGGCGATACAAGGTAAATAAGTTTCCATATTCAGGGGAGGGTGCTTCCTACTTGACCCAAAAATCTTTGGGTGTCCTTGATTCATGGAAGGAGATTGATGAATTTAGAAAGGAAGATCTTATCGGGTGACATCTATGGAAGAAATCCAACTTAGAAAGGAAGATCTTATCGGGTGACGTCTATGAATTTTTGGATTGCATTAATCGGATTATAAACTATATCACAATAAATTTTTAATATTGTAACTAAAACCTTTTACCTTTTTATTATTCTAATTAAACCCAGGGTCTTTCCATTATGGAAAGACGATCTTTTCCAAAACTTTGCCAAATTATAATATATCTTGAATTTTTGCTCATAATATGTGCATCGGAATGGGTGTTATCTAGTTATTACTAGTAAGAAGCAGGTTCTTTCAGAAAAGTAGGAACTAAGAAGCATGTTTACTGGTACTGCACCGGGTCAAAGAAGTAAACAAAATGAGTAAATATTAGAGTTGTCAATCTTTTACCCAAATTTCTGACCCGACCCGGACCAACTCGACCAAACTCAACCCGAATCTAATCCTGACCCACAAAATATTGACCCAAACCCAAACCCAAACCCAACCAGAACCAAACTCAACCCAAAATCCAATTCTGACTTGATAATCTGAGTCCAAACTCGAATCCGACTCGACCCGAGCTCCACCCAAAACCCGATTCAGACCTGATAATTTGAACCCAAACCTGACACAACCCAAACTCAACCTGAAACTCGATTCTAACCTGGTAAAGCATTCTTAATTTTTATAAAATTAAATGCAGTCCTAGCATCGATATATTATAACTTATACCATGGTTAGCTATTTTCCCACCCCAATTTTATCCGCCAAAATTACTATTATGGGCATAGGTACTAGTATTAGCACCAGTATATGTCATTCACCCAAAAATGGTACTGAAAATTATTAAGTTCAAACATTTTTTTCTTCAAAGACACCGGTATTCAGTGAACCGGTGCTAGATATGTTCATGGGCACCATTTTCTTGGTTCATTTGCTAGATTGTCGTTGCCTATGAAATTCCTAGCACTAGTATTGCTCTTCTAGAACTGACATACTGGTGCCTATATGCCTATTTTCTAGTAGTGTAACCCGACCCAACTTGCCACGAGGAACATTATAGACGCGTCGGAACCTGACTTGACATTTACCCGATCTGATCCGACCCGACAAACGGACTTCGACATTTCCAACCCGAACTCGTTTCGACCTAACCCGACCCGACCCGACTAACAGACTTTGACCCGTTTCAACTAGAGCATGTTTCGACCCGACCCGACAAGCAGATTTTGACCTGTTTCAACCCAAACCCATTTCGATCCAACCCAAACTAGACCCGACCTGACAAACATATTTTGACCCATTTCAACCCAAATCTGTTTGACCTGAACCCAAAGCCAACCTAAATAATCGAATTGACAGCTCTAGTAAAATGTGGGTATGACCCGGGTATGCCCATTTTACCAACCCGCAGTCAACTTGCATTCCTAACTCGTCCAACCCATATTTTATAATTATCCATTTACCCATTATCCATTTAACCTATTACTCATTTAACGCATATCCAACTGGGTTTCAAAATTATCACCCGGTTGACCCGCGGGTTACGGGTTAATTTTGCAACCCCCTATCACTACTACAAACTAAGCCGAATGTAACACTTTCCTTGCAACACATATTCAAAATGTTACAATAGTTTATAAAGTGTTACTTAAACTTTTGAAAAGTGTTATATAAGTGTTACCTAAATTTTAAAAAGTATTATGTTAGATCTAATGTTACATCGCCTAAGGTAATACTTGTAAACGTGTTACTTTATGTGCTATTGTAACACTTTGAACCTAAAGTAACACTTTTACATGTATTACCTTAGGCGTTGTTACATTAGATCTAACCTAACACTTTTTTTAAAATTTAGATAAAATTTTCAAAAGTTTAAGTAACACTTTATAAGCTATCGTAACATTTTAAATAAGTGTTGAAAGGAAAGCGTTACGATAACTTTAATTTATAGTAGTGTATACGGAAGATACATCATATTCAACAAAGATAATTTAACCTGTAAATACTAACCCCTAGTAGTCTGAGATCTGAGTCAACGCCCTAGGTGAAACTAAAAAGATAAAAGAAATTCTCATTTTAAATTAGTAAAGAAAATTTAAACGAAAAAGAAATTTTCATTATCCAGACTCCAGACTTAGAGGCCGTCCTCCTCTTCCTTTTCTCTGGCCGTAAGCCATCATTTCCCCCCCTCCGATTCAATAAACTTTCACGGCAATAAATGAAGCTAATAAGGAAGAGAGGCCAAGAAAGATAGGTGTGTGTGGTACGTCGACTTCCTGCACCCACATGTCAAACTCTGCCAGCGCTCCTCGCCGATGCTAGTCAAAATGTGCCCAAGATCCTTAACGTCGAATGTTTCCCCTGCAATCCTTGTCGAGGACCTCTCTGGCTTCATATGCTTGGACATCAGTTCCACAAAGTAGTTGAAATCAAATGGCACCGTAAGCTTCTCTTAGTTGGCACAAGTATAAATCTGCTCGCAAGCATCGAGCCCTAATAATAAGTTCTGGAATTCTTTAGGAAAGAAGATAAAATCTGCGAATATTATTGAAATAAAGATAAAAATATTTTTGGGTTATAGTAAGTCTTTAAATACTTTAATACAATCATAAGAGTGCATATATAATCCTAAATAATTGACGAAAGTGAAGATATAACCCTCCAATAATTGAAAGTGCAAATACAACCCTAGATATTTAGGTTATGTGCGAATATAACCTTTTCCGCCGAATTTATATCGGAATTGAGTGAAAAATCAATTTTACCCCTCTGAAAAAAAAACAAATTTACTATTTTGACCTTCTAACCTAATTGATTTTCTTCTCTAGACCATCTCCACACCGTTTCTTTCACCCAAAATGCCACCGCAAAACACTACCGTTTCTTTCTATGTTTCTGCTTTCTCTTCGCCTGCCTGGATAAACATCTGAAACTAAAGCCACAGAGAAATCATCTAACTGTGCCCACTGAGCGCCGCCTCACTCTCTGTGTCAATCCACCACGCACCGCCTTTTCTTTCTTTGCGTCGTTCTCTCTCCCCTTAACCCAATTCTCAATGGGCTGTATTCATATAACCTCAGTGCTTCAGCTTAAACCCTAGATGACGCCTAACCCTATATATAGCTACCAGAATACAAAATTCTCCATCAGAAACATTTCTTCTCCTACACACAAATATCATTGAATGATGTCTGAGTTGAAGCCTATCGGGGAAAGGGGTACTCTCTCCTCGGGGCGGCGAACTTGGGCCTCCTCCACCGTCAGCGCAGTGGTCTCATACCATTCCGGGTCAAAGATATGGGCCAAGCTCAATGCGGACCCATCAACCTGACGCCAAGTCTCATATCATTCTCGGTCTAAGACGTTGGCCATGGATCGGTGTACCATGGTGTGTGCGACGGATCTGGGATTTTGGGTCTGAAATTTAGGGGTTTGAGATTTTGGGCGATGGATTTGGGATTTTAGGCGACAAATTGAGGAGCGGTGGACTTCAGTTCTTCCCTTGAGTGGTGTGTCGGAGCGGCGGAGAGGAGGATAGGCTGAGATTTTCGAGTGGGGAGAGGGGTGGTGGGTCTCAATTTTCTGATGCTTGGTTGAGCGGCACCGAAAATAGTGGCAGATGTGGCATGGGGTTGTGGGGGTGGCGAATGGTAAGAGGAGTTGGTGGTGATTGTGGTGGTGGGGGACAAGGTTAATCCTCCTCTGTTTAAACGCCGTTCACTTTCCCAACAGCAGTGGAGCTCGACTCTTTCCCAACAATGGTGGAGCTCGACTGGGGAAGGGGATATTCGTCGGAGAAGAGATATTCGCCGGAGAGGTATATTTGTCGGAGAATGAGGCTTTTGTCGGTGGGTTTTGAGAGAAGATTAAAGGGATGGTGGGGGTGGTGGGGCATTTTTGTCTGTTTTAGAAAGGCATTATGGTCATTTCTGGTCGGCCAATGGTCGGAAATGGCCAGTCAATACCAGAATAATGGCTTTAGGGTTATATTTGCACTTATGTATAATAGTTAGGATTATATTTGCACTAAATATTATCTCAGGGTTATATCTGTATTTTCTCAATCATATAGGTCATATCTATGTATTACCCAAATCATATATAGAATATAAGGGAAAATGGAAATAAAGTAAAAAGGGAAAAATATTAAACTGATGTCTTCAGACATCGAACGCTGAATCTTTGCTGTAACTGACAGACATTTGCAATGATCGACTTCTTCCTTTATTCTCACAACCAAAAGCTCGACACCACAGACTATTGACTTCATTTGGGCCTAGATCAAGTTTCCGTCCTGTGACCCTTCATGATCCCTAGTTTTGACGATGCGATCTTCCTGTCACCATCAATTTCAATCATCTGAAGCATTATTTTATTAAGGTTTTATATTTGTTGCTAAGATATTTGTCCATTTTATCAAATTTTACATTTCTTTTTGTGAGATTTTTTCTGCATGTGTTACTTTGCTCTGATCGGTGGGTTGGGCGGTTGAGGGACTAGAGTGGCGATGGGTTTAGGGGCAGTGGAGATGATGTTGTCATTATGCTGAAAGGGGGTTGGGGGATGGAGTGGGAGGGCTTGGGTTGGCAATCTTAATGGTGATAATGGCTAGTGGTAGGGTGGAGTTGCATGTCGTGAGAGTGGTTGTGGTAGGGTGGAGTTTCTGTGGAGAAGGGCGTGAGTGGTGGTGGTAGGGTGGAATTGTGGTGATAGCGGTTAGGGTGTGGTGATGGTGTGCATGGTGGCGGTGGTTTTAGGTTGAGTTTAGTGGGGGGTTTGGGCGTATTTGGTGGTTATTTCAACAGTTTAGAGGTATCTTTGTCGTCAGCCAAACTACTAAGGGTTGTTATGTCCTTTCCGTTTGACTATTTGCCAGAATTTAAGTAAATGTTGGTTATGGTCAGAAGGCTTAACTTACTCAAATTGATACCGATGCAGAGTTATATGACCACCACCTTCAAAAAATTCAAAGTTGGAAACACATACTCCCACTATCCCAACTCAAATTGCAAATGGTCATATTTTTTCCAGTCAAAGTTGTCGAATTTTGATCATATATTTGAACAATATACGATCAATAATATTATCGTATGAGATACCGTTAGGTTCCTCATAACATGTAGATTCTAATTATCAACTTTTTTTTGCACTGTTATTATACGTAGTTACACATATTTACAGTCAAATATGTTCACTAGAAATCGTGAAAATAATTCAGTGCAATTTAACTTGAGACGGAGGGAGCGCAAAAAAAAATTAGAGATTACTTGTACTCCATCTGATACACTAATAAAGACCCTCTTTGTCCGCAAAAATTTTTGGCAGTATATTTGACTATCAATAAGTTTTATTGTATATAATAATGGACATCATGTGAGATATCTTTGCATTCTTCGAAACATGTAATTTCTAAAAAAAGTTATAATTTGTTATCGATGACATTTTTTCTGAAGAAATGTCAGAAAAAATGGAGTTATTATTAGTGGACCAGAAGGGTATGTCCAATCATGAATTTAATCAAGTATTATCAGAAATTTTTTTATGTGGGGGAAAGTAGTATGTGAGGATGAGAGACCAATGATATGTTGACACGTGCCCATGTGTTGGGAAGTCAATAGTAGTTTTGTTTTTAAATTCTTTTATCTTTTTTTTCATCAAATTGTACACTTGTAAAGATATCATTGGTCTATCACCCCCACATATTACTTTTTCTAGCATAAATTTTATTTTGAAGTATTATAAAAAATAGGATTTTAAAGTAACTCTTTTTAATGGGCAGGAGGTTTTTTCTTTGTTTCTTTTTTTCAAATATTACATACAAACAATTAAATCACATATAAACATCTAACTAGATAAGACTATTCCACGAGACACCATCAGTTAAATTCATTGAATCCTAATAAATTTAAAACTTCTTCTATTTAAATACTCCTTCCGTCCTAACTATTTTTGCACTATTTCATCTTTGAGATGCCCTGTCTATTTTTGCAATCTACACTTTATTTCCCTTTTTGACAAGCTTTTATTCATTGTTTATGCTGAAATTAAATGGAAAAAAAATAAAATCAAGGCACCCCACCAACACTTGGTCAAGAAAGAATTAAATAATCAATTCTGAAAAATGCTTCATCTTTATCTCTCCACAAAAAAAGCTGGGACGGAGGAAGTAGTTGAGAACTGCCTCTCCTCAGAAGTCCAACATCTTCCCTTAAATTTTCTCTAGGATAGGGAATGAAAACCAATATTCCCCAAATTTTTTTGATTCAACTCCAACAGCTTCCCTATTTTGCATGATCTTGAATTTATTGCACTATAGTTGTTTTTTTTTTCATTTAAAGCTAAAGGTTCATTTTAAATATCTTCAAAATATAATATATATTAAAATTAAGTTTGTTTTTTAAAACAATCAATATAACAAATTTGAAACTAAAATTTCGATGGTAATTAGAAACAGTTTTATTTTCGTATTCTTTTTATATATTCACCTTGTTTTAAATAAACGGTAACAACATCCAAAAAATTCAAAATATTATACACTATAAACTAGGGGTGACAAATGGGTGGACATGTCAAATATGAGTTGGGTAAAATGAGTAGTTAAAAATATGGGCATGACTCATTTTGACCAATTTTATGATGAGTCAAAAAATGGGATGGGTCAAAATGGATTGGGTTGAAAATGGAAAAATCATTTAACTAACGGATAAAAAATGGGCCAGGTTAATAGTAGTTTTTGTTTTTAAATTTCTTTTATCAATTTTTGCTCATTAAATTGTACACTTGTAAAGATATCATTGGTCCCTCACCCCCACACATTGCTTTTTCTAGCATAAATTTTATTTTGAAGTATTATACAAAATAGGATTTTAAAGTAACTCTTTTTAATGGGCAGGAGGTTTTTTTTCTTTCTTTTTTTCAAATATTACATATAAACAATTAAATCACATATAAACATCTAACTATAGGGAGAAAATCTTCTCTCTTATCAAAATTCTTATATTAGGAAATGGGATAGGGAAACTGTTAGAGTTAAAAAACGATAGAGAATCCCAATAATCAATGAAAATCCCTATAATAGGGAAGCTGTTGGACTTACTTGAACAAGTCTAACAGCTTCCCTTAAATTTTCTCTAGGATATGGAATGAAAACCAATATTGCCTATATTTTTTTAACTCAACTCAAATAGCTTCCCTATTTTGCGTGATCTTGCATTTATTACGCTATAGTTACCTTTTCATTTAAAGTTAAGAGTTCATTTTTAATCTTTTCAAAATATATGATATACAAAAATTAATTTAGTTTTTAAAAAAATCAATATAACAAATTTGAAACAAAAATTTCGATGTTAATTAGAAATAGTTTTCTTTTCGTATTCTTTTTATATATTCACCCAGTTTTAAATAAACGGTAACAACATCCAAAAATTTCAAAAACTTATACACTATAAACTAGGAGTGACAAATGGGCGGACCTATCAAATATGGGTCGGGTAAAATGGGTAATTAAAAATATGGGTATCCATTTTATGATGGGTCAAAAAATGGGACAGGTTAAAACAAGTCGGGTTGAAAACAGAAAAATTATTTAACTCACGGGTCAAAAATGGGTAAACCCATGAATTTCAACCCATATATGAACTCATATGGATTTATGTACCAACCCACACGGGTAATACCAGCGGGTTTCAACCCATGGGTAAACCCGCGGTCAACCCGCCCAACCCATATTTTTCAACTACCCATTTGACTCATTACCCATTTAACTCATCACTCATTTTACCCATACCCACCCAAATTTAACAATAGACAACCCATTTGATCCGCGAGTTACATGTCTATTTTGCCACATCTACTATAAACCAAAGAGATTAACTCCAATCTTCCAAACAAATCATTATTGACAAAACCCTACGAAAAATATAACTAAGGATCCCACATGAGTTTGAGATTATAGTAGTTTTCTCTATAAACAAAAAGTTGTTGGAAGTCGTAGGAATTGTTTTAGTAGAAATAGAACAATGAGGGAAATATGAGAATTAATTTTTTAATAGAAAAATGAAGATTGTGTTATGATTTGATGCATTCAATTAGAATTGCATTAAATTTTCATTCCCTATAATTTTTTCTCTTTCTACAAATAAAGGGAAGCAAATATTCTCTCTCATCAAAATCCCTATTTTAGGGAATGAGATAGGGAAACTGTTGGAGTTGAAAAATCATGTATAATCCCTATAATCAATGAAAATATCTATTATAGGGAACTTGTTCCAATAGCTTCTCTTAAATTTTTTCTAGGATAGGGAATGAAAACCAATATTCCCCAAATTTTTTTACTCAACTCCAACATCTTCCCTATTTTGCATGAACTTGCATTTATTACACTATAGTTACTTTTACATTTAAATCTAAGAGTTCATTTTTTATCTCTTCAAAGTATATTATATATAAAAATTAAGCTAGTTTTTTTAAAAAACAATCAATATAACGAATTTGAAACTAAAATTTCGATGTTATTTAGAACTAGTTTTCTCTTCATATTCCTTTTATATATTCACCCAATTTTTTAAAAAAGGTAACGACATCCAAAAAATTTAAAAAATTATGCACTATAAACTAGGGGTGACAAATGGGTAGACATGTCAAATATGAGTTGGGTAAGATGGGTAATTAAAAATATGGGTAGGACTAATTTTGACCCATTTTATGATGGGTCAAAAAATGGGACAGGTAAAATTGGGTCGGGTTGAAAACGGATAAATAATTTAACTAACGGATCGAAAGTGGGTAAACCCGCGAGTTTCAACCCATATATGAATTCATATGGATTTATGTACCAACCCATATGGGTGAAACTCGCTGATCATTTGGGTAAACCCATGGTTAACCCGCCCAACCCATATTTTTCAACTACCCAATTGAATCTTTACCCATTTAACTCATCACCCATTTCACCCATGGCCACCCAAATTTAACAATAGACAACCCGCTTGAACCGCGGGTTACGGGTCTATTTTTTCACCTCTACTATAAACCAAAGAGATTAATTCCAATCTTCTAAACAAATCATTATTGACAAAATTCTACGAAAAATATAATTAAGCATCCCACAAGAGTTTGAGATTATAGTAGTTTTCTCCATAAAAAATGTTGGAAATCATATAGGTATTTATTTTAGTAGAAATGGAAGAATGAGAAAAAAAATTTTGATAGAAAAATGAAAATTGTGTTAAGATTTGATTCATTCAATTGGAATTGCATTAAATTTCATTCCCTATAATTTCTTCTCTTTCTACGAATATAGAGTAGCAAATCTCACACCCATGGGTGTACCCAGTTGGTTGGGATGCATGTACTCCAGGGGGGAACCCCGGTTTCGAGGCTCGCAAGCCGCGGTGTGGGGTGACCTTATTCAAAGCGTGGCCTTCACGGGCCACGTGGCGGGTGGGCTCCTCGTGGGCAGTGAGTATGGGTCCGCATGCGGGTCCTGGTGGCTGGTTACCGTGACTTACCCCCTGACCGGGCCTGTGGTGTCGGGTGGTCGGGGCGGCCCAGGGCTAGCCGTAATAGCCTTTTAGAGAAGCAAATCTCCTCTCTCATCGAAATCCCTATTTTAGGGAATGGGATTGAGAAACTGTTGTAGTTGAAAAACCATGTAGAATCCCTAGGCTTCCCTTAAATTTTCTCGAGCAAGTCCAATAGCTTCCCTTAAATTTTCTCTAGTATAGGGAATGAAAACTAATATTCCCCATATTTTTTTACTCAACTCCAACAGCTTCCCTATTTTTCATGATCTTGTATTTATTACGCTATAGTTACTTTTTCATTTAAAGATAATAGTTCATTTTTAATCTCTTCAAAAAATATTATATATAAAAATTAAGTTAATTTTTTAAAACAATCAATATAATAAATTTGAAACTAAAATTTCGATGTTAATTAGAACTACTTTTCTTTTCGTATTCTTTTTATATATTCACCCAGTTTTTAATAAACAGTAACAACATCCAAAAAAATAAAAAAATTATACACTAAAAGGGATGACAAAGGGGTGGACATGTCAAATATGGGTTGGGTAAAATGGGTAATTAAAAATATGGGTATCCACTTTATGAGGGGTCAAAAATGGGGCGAGTCAAAATAGGTCGTGTTAAATATGGAAAAATCATTTAACTCACATGTCGAAAATGGGCAAAGCAACGAGTTTCAACCCATATATGAACTCATATGGATTTATGTACCAACTCATATGGGTAAAACCCGCGGGTTTCAAACCACAGGTAAACCCGCGGTTAACCCCGCCCAGCCCATATTTTTCAAGTACCCATTTGACTCATTACCCATTTGACTCATCACCCATTTAACTCATCACCTATTTTACCCATATCCACCCAAATTTAACAATAGACAACCCGTTTGATACGCTACATGTCTATTTTGCCACCTCTACTATAAATAAAGAGATTACTTTCAATCTTCCAAACAAATCACTATTGACACAACCCTACGGAAAAATATAATTAAGGATCTCACATGAGTTTGAGATTATAGTAGTTTTCTCTATTAAAAAATTGTTGGAAGTCGTAGGTATTTTTTTAGTAGAAATGGAAGAATGAGAGAAATATGAGAATTAATTTTTTAATAGAAAAATGAAGATTGTGATATAATTTGATGCATTCAATTGGAATTGCATTAAATTTCATTCCCTATAATTTTTTTCTTTCTACGAATATAGGGAAGCAAATCTTCACTATCACCAAAATCCCTATTTTTGGGAATGCGATAGGGAAGATGTTGGAGTTGAAAAACCATGTAGAATCCCCACAATCAATGAAAATCCTTATTGTAAGGAAGTTGCTCCAATAGTTTCTCTTAAATTTTCTCTAGGATAGGGAATGAAAATCAATATTCCCCATAGTTACATTTTCATTTAAATCTTAGAGTTCATTTTTAATCTCTTCAAAATATAATATATATAAAAATAAAGTTATTTTTTTAAAAAATCAATATAACAAATTTGAAATTAAAATTTCGATGTTAATTAGAATTAGTTTTCTTTTCTTATTCTTTTTATATATTCACCTAGCTTTAATTAAACATCAAAAAATTCAAAATATTGTACACTATAAACTAAGGGTGACAAATGGGTGGACATGTCAAATATGGGTTGGGTAAAATGGGCAATTAAAAATATAGGTATGACTCATTTTGACCCATTTTATAATGAGTCAAAAAATGGGAAGGGTCAAAATAAGTCAGGTTGAAAACGGAAAGATCATTTAACTTACTGGTCGAAAATGAGTAAACTCGCGAGTTTCAGCCCATATATGAATTCATATGGATTTATGTACCAACCCATATGGGTGAAACCGACGGGTTTCAACCCATATGGGTAAACCCGCGGTCAACCCGCCCAACCCATATTTTTTAACTACCCAATTGACTCTTTACCCATTTAACTCATCACCCATTTCACCCATACCCACCCAAATTTAACAATAGACAACCCGCTTGACCCGCGGGTTACGGTCTATTTTGCAACCTCTACTATAAACCAGAGAGATTAATTCCAATCTTCTAAACAAATCATTATTGACAAAACCTTACGAAAAATGTAATATAGCATCACACATGAGTTTGAGATTATAGTTGTTTTCTCTAAAAAAAATTTGTTGGAAGTCGTAGGTTTTTTTATAGTAGAAATGAAAGAATTGGGGAAATATGAGAATTAAATTTTTAATAGAAAAATGAAGATTTTGTTATGATTTGATGCATTCAATTGTAATTGTATTAAATTTTCATTCCCTATTTGTTTTTTCTCTTTTTACAAATATAGGAAGCAAATCTTTTCTCTCATCAAAATTCCTATTTTAGGAAATGCGATATGAAAGGTGTCAGAGTTGAAAAATTATGTAAATTTTTTATAATCAATGAAAATCGCTATTATAAGGAAACTGTTGGACTTGTTCGAGGGTAGTACAGTAGTATTCTTAGAAATAAGTATTTGTGGTTTGGGCGATAGGGTAGTATTTTTTTCTTTAACCCAGGTTTGGACGGGCGTACATTATAATGTAGTATGTACCCCTATGTTTATATTTATATGCCACATCTCCCTTTTCGACGGGCACAATTTTTAGAAAGAATTTAGAAACATCAACAAGGCCACAAGTGAATGATGTCCTTTTAAAAACGCTCAACAAGGCCACAAGCAATGCCTAGACAAGTGAATGATGTCCTTGCTAACCAAAACGCTCTCTTTTCTCTCCTCCGCAACCACCACTTCTCCACGCAACGGTAACAACGCCACCATCGCCACCACTGTTAATCATCCACTCCTTACACCATAGTCACCTTGATCTGAGCTTGATTAAGCACATCACCGCCATGGCGGCAAACCGAAGCTTTGCCCGGGCATTGCTAACCAAGAGCCCTCCAATCACCACAACACTTCCCGCTACACTAGACCTAAACCCCACCCTCCAATTCAAAGGGGAATCTTCAGTACTCTACTCTCCAGATGAAATCCAACATTTATCAAGCCACTACTCGAATGCCCTAATTAGGAGTTTCCCCAGAGGAAGGCCATCCATGGAAAAAATTGAAGTGGATTTCAAAACTGTAGGCTTCGCCGGCAGATATCAAATAGGAGCTGTGGATTTCAAAAATGTATTGATACGCTTTGAGGATAAGGAAGATTTCAAAAGATGCTGGATCAAGGGGGTTTGGGCTTTGAATGGAGGTACGATGAGGGTACTACGCTGGACACCGGATTTCAAGCCTCATCACGAATCCTCAATTGTCCCAGCCTGGCTCATTATCAGAAATGTCCCACTCTACTACTACAATGTCCCAGCAATTCAAGCAATAAATACATAAAGATGGACCAGACAACAGAGAAGCTTACAATACCATCTGCTATAAAAATATGTGTTGAGGTAGACCTTCAAACGCTGTTCCTCACACATATAAGGTTAGGCTCAACTGTTGAAAATGAAAACTATGCAATCGAGTATGATAATCTCCCTTCATACTACCCTCACTGTAAGAAGATAGGCCACTCCATTGAGAAATGTAGAATTAAGCACCCTGAATTAGCCACTAGACACACTACTGAACATAAAGCCCAAACCATATACCAGGCAATAAAAAAAGGCTATTTCAAATTATCAGGATTTGGGTAATAACAAAGTGATAAATGTTGAAACTAATGGTCAGGATTTGGGTAGTAGCAAAGGGATAGATGTAGAAACTGCTTGTCAGGATTTGGGTAGTAACAAAGGGAAAGACGTAGAAACTGCTGTTCAGGGATCCGGTGGTAGTAAGGAAAAAATGATAGAACTGGCTAGGGATCGAGCAAAACAAGTGAAGAAAAGCAAAAACATAAGGATGCTCAGTCTGAAATAACCCTAGCTGAAAAAACCCCACAACAAATTATGCTTACAGATCCAGGTAGTATCATTCTGGACAATATTAACACTGTTGAGGAGGTTACATCATGCTCAATAAAAATACCAACCAGCTGCTTGGAACATGCCAAAGATGACATCACGGGTATCTCTCTAAACTCCCCTGTCTCAGATCAGGAGAATAACAATTTGTTCATGCATTCATGCAGTTAAATGATCTTTCCGTTTTCAACCTGACTTATTTTGACCCTTCCCATTTTTTGACTCATTATAAAATGGGTCAAAATGAGTCATACCTATATTTTTAATTACCCATTTTACCCAACCCATATTTGACATGTCCACCCATTTGTCACCCTTAGTTTATAGTGTACAATATTTTGAATTTTTTGGATGTTTATTTAAAGCTAGGTGAATATATAAAAAGAATAAGAAAAGAAAACTAATTCTAATTAACATCAAAATTTTAATTTCCCCTGTCTCAGATCAGGAGAATAACAATTTGTTCATGCATTCATGCAGGTCTAGCCCTCAAAACTCAAATAGATTCAAGATACTGAGCAATGAGGAGGAATTTGACATTGGGGAAAACTGTGAATCAAGTACTAGAGAGCAACAGCTGGAGCAGGTAAGTAAACGCATTCCCAGTCTCCTAAATCTGACACCACACAAAACAAGGAAAAGAACCTTGTTTAATAGACTCAACAAAATGAATCTAGGTTACAACTCAAAAGGCAATACCAGCCAGTTAACATGAATGATAAAGCCATTACCAATAAAATGCTGGTTTGGAATCTTAGAGACCTTGATACATCAATTGATAGACTCAAAAGATTGCTAAATATACATAAAATCCAGATTTTATGTATCCTTGAACCAAAACATAATCCAGAACTGTGCTTAAGTTACAAAATAAGACTTAATTTTGATAGTCACCACAGCTCCGTAAATAATAACATATGGCTAATGTGGAAATCTAATTTCAAATACAAGTTATATCTGAAACTAGCCAGTACACAAAGACATGTCTCGCCAACCCTTCTTTTCAATCTGACATGTGCGCATACTTTATACATGCTTCAATAGATAGAATAACTAGGAGTTTACTATGGACATAACTTATAGCACATCGGGATAATAATAAATTATTGATTGGTGATTTTAATGCTATGAAATCTATACAAGAATACAAGGGACCAAGCTGTCCTAACAGAAATAACATTAGAGACTTTAAAGCCAACTCACACACATCTTAACAGTAGGTAATACTTTTACATGGTCAAATATGAGAAAACCACCTACTGTAGAGAGACTTGACAGGGCCCTCGCTGATACTACATGGATTGACAACAACCCTAATAGTTCTATTCATGCCCTGAATAGAAACACCTCAGATCGCTGCCCTCTGTTACTCAACATAGGCAGCAGGCTTCCCTCTACCCCAAGCCTTTTAGATTCCTAGACGTATGGCTAACTAGAGCTGACATCAAACAATTAATTCAGTCAAACTGGTCTATACAAATTAGAGAAAGAGGAATGAACATATTCTTCCTCAAATTAAAAAGACTGAAAGTTGTACTAAAAACTTGGAATAGAGAATACTTCGGGGATATTAATGCTAACATCAAAAAGGCAGAAGAAGATGTCAGATTGCAAGAAATTGCATATGATATTTCTAATTCTCAAACTGACCTAATAGATCTAAACCACAAAAATGTAAAGCTTCGGAAAGCTTTAAATGAGGAGAAACTGTTCTGGAAACAAAAAGCTAACCTTAAGTGGCTAAAAGAAGGGGATGAAAACACAAAATTCTTCCATGCTTCAGTTAAAGAAAAAAGGGCTAGGCAAAATATAACAAAGATAAAAAAAAAATCGGATAGCTCTTGGACTGAAGATCCAGCACAGACAGAAACTAAAGCTATTAACTTTTACCAGAATCTCCTAACTGGTGAGGAAAATCAACATTCTGACTCTTTCCTTCCTCACTTCATGAGCCAAATACCTAGTATCATTAATGACCTAGATAACCAGAAGCTAACCCGACCACCAACCATGGATGAACTCAAATCCATTGTCTTCTCACTGAATCATAGTGGATCCCCAGGTCCAGATGGCTACACATCTGCCTTCTTCAGAGAAAGCTAGGAGATAATAGGTACTAACCTTCTTGAAGCAACCTGTGACTTCATGAAAGGCAACACCATCCCACCTGGAATTTCAAGCACATGGATCTGCTTAATTCCTAAGAGAAACATACCTATAACTTTCTAAGATTATAGGCCAATATCCCTCTCCAACTTCACAAAAAATATATTCTCTAAACTCTTTGTTTAGAGAATATCTGAGTTTATGTCTGCCCTGATTTCTAAAACTCAGTCAGCCTTCTTACAAGGTAGAGAAATGACAGATAATGTCATTTACCTAAAAGAAATGACAGATAATGTCATTTACCTAAAAGAAATGACAAGATTTTTAAACAATAAATCAGGGGCTCCAAATTGCATACTTAAATTAGACTTAGTAAAGGCTTTTGACAGGGTCAAATGGTCTTTCCTAAGAAATGTCTTACATAAATTTGGTTTCTTGGAAAATTTTATTAATCTGATTATTATGAATCTGTCATCAGCTTTCTTCTCTGTGATTATTAATGCCAAACCTGCAGGTTTTTTCAGAGCCACCAGGGGAATAAAATAGGGAGACCCCCTCTCACCCAATCTCTTTAACATATTCTCTGAATCTTTCTCAAGAAGCCTGCAATTTTGTTTTCAAAATAAGAAGCTTAGATATTTCAAACTACCTGCAAATGCTGTAACATATCTCACCTTAGTTATGCAGATGACACAATTTTATTCTTCCAGGCCACTAAATTAACTGTAAAAAAATTAAAGCATTTTTAGAGGTGTTTGAGTCAACCAGTGCTCAAAAAATAAATTTTGAGAAAACAGATTACTACACCAGTAAACATGCAACCCGGGGAAATGAGAACATGATCAGAAACCTACTTGGAGTAAAAAAGAGATCTTTCCCTTTCACATACCTCGGATGTCCTATATACATAGTAAGAACGAAAGCTATACACTTCCAGCCTTTGATTGAAATGTACGACAGGAAACTTAACTCATGGAAAAACAAATGGCTAAGTGTTAGAGGTAGATTAACACTCATTAAATCAGTAATGTTCTCAATCCCACAACACCTTTGGGCTGTAATGAAACCTCCCAACTTAGTAATCACTAAGTTAAAAAGAAAGCTGGGCACTTTCTTTTGGGGTACAGTAGAAAATAGGGATAAGAAGGTGTGGAAAAGTTTCCCTAAAATGTGCTTCCCAGAAGAACAGAATGGAATTGGCCTTAGATATTTTAAGGATATCATTAAGGCCTTTTCACTCAAACTATGGTGGAAATTCCAGTTAGAATTTGCACCTTGGACGCAGTTCCTATGGTCTATTTATCCCAACCAAAGAAAATCTCAAAACTGGAAAAGAATCACTGAGGTTAACCACATTGCAGAAGCTAACACAATAGTAATTCATGGGAAAGGATTTGTAAAATTTTTAACATCTAATTGGACTGGTTTTGGACCTATCCAGGATCACTGGATCCCACCAGATAATTTCCCTTATGATATGACCATTGCCTCCTTCATCTCGGACAAAATGAACCTCATCAATATGTTGCAAAATTTGCCTAACATTATGTTTTCTTTCATACAGGGAGCACAGATTCATCAACACAGAGAAGATAGGCTCATTTGGAAACCAGACATCTTGGGAAACTTCACTTTCAAGTCTGCTCATGATTTGGTAAGCAACAAAAACCAAAAATTAGGAATTCTGAATAAAGTCTGGTTTAATAAATTGCCAAAAAAGATCTCTGTTTTCATGTGGAAATTGGCAAATGCTATTTTACCTTTTAATGACATCCTTATCTTCTCTAACATCAGTCTAGCCTCAAAATGCCCTTGTTGCCTTAACTCTGACTCTCTATCTGACTGGTTTAACTCATGCAATCTAGCTATCCAGATCTGGAATTTTTTGACACTCTACTTGAGACTAGATCACTAGAATTTGACTATTTTTGATAGACTAACCCATTACTGGTCCTTAACAAGTTCCACCAAGATCCATAGAACCTTTATCACTGTAATACCATCATTCATCTGTTGGAATCTATGGAAAACAAGAAATAGAATCATTTTTTATGACATCAAACCACTGCATAGAAAAATAATCACAGACATAAAAAATGATATTTCCTTAACTTTCCTTGCCAAACCTATGTTTTCTAAAAGCATGGAAGACCAGTAATGGGTTAACATGGGGCTAATCAACACACTTAGACCACCACCAAAACCAACTATTAAATGCATTAGGTGGAATAAACCAACTGAGGGGTTTAAAGTAAATGTTGATGCATCTTGGCACAAAAACAACAACAAATGTGGTTTAGGCATTATAATTAGAAACTCAGAAGGTTCTTTTGTAGCTGCAACTATTAGAAATACCTACTGTGCCTCTAGTTTACAAGTTGAATTGTTAGCTATGCAACAAGGACTGACTTATGCAACAGAGTTAAATCTGGAAAACATATCAATAGAAACTGATTGCATAAATGTTGTTCATGCTGTTAATAACCCACTTAAAGCTCCATGGAAATCCTTTGAAATTGCTTCTCAACTGACTCTGGAACTTGGAAATATAATAGTCACACACACACTCATAGAGGGAAACTTAGTGGCTGATAGACTGAGCAAACTTGCAATCAAATCACAACAAAAAAGCCTCAGTTTTCAACAGCTTGACCAAAGAACAAAGGGCCTTATACATTTGGATAAAATCAAACTCCCAGCAATTAGACTTGTTTTGAATCAATGCTACATATATGTTGTTAATTTTCAACAGCATATATACACAAGGAGAAGGCTGGAAGCAGTTTTTCTAACAAGGAGAAAAGGAATTCGAGCCCTGGACCCATTATCCCTCAAGGCCTCGAACTATGAAGCACTCGACCCAGACGCCTCGAGCCATCGACCACTCAAGCCTCAAACACATAAGCCCTCGACCTCGAGCTCTCGAGGGAATGACCACTCGACCCTTCGAGCCCTCGACCCATCGACCCCTCGAACAGTTATAAATTCGACCCGAGACCTCCAGCCATCGAGTACTAGGGCATCAAACTCTGGAACCTTTAGCACTCGACCACTCAACCCGGAGACCTCGAGCCTTCGAGCACTCGAACATCGAACTCTCCAGAATCCAGAATCCAGCACTCGAGCCTTAGAGCCCTTGGGGCTTGAAGGGGAGACTCCGTATACCATGAGCCTTGACACCTCGAACAAGGTGGGGAACAAGAAGAGTAGACACAAGATAGAAACAGTTTCGAAACTTAATTAACATCACTCAAACCATTTCTTACTTGGAGCCTTTTTGGAGATCTGGGCATTTAACCATGTTAACACGAGGGGTGGAGACATGGAAAATGGAATCATCACCAAAAATGCCCTAAGTATACTTTTGCTCAGATATTCTGACAATCACAAGTTATCCTTTTGTACAAAGTCTTCAAAACTATTTTGAAGATAAACTTTTTGTAAACGATTTCTACCATTTCAGGTTTGAGGAACCTAATACATATCCATCCAATTAATATGGGTTAATTAGAAAAAAAAAATGTCCTTTTTAAAAAAGAGAGTGAGGGCAAAGTGGGTTAGATGAGGAAAAAGTAAGTTACTCCCTCAATTTTTCTATAAGTGACACACCACTTTTGAGTGATAGAATTTAAGAGATTCTAAATGAGTGGATGAAATTGAATTAAAAGAATAAAAAATAAAATAAATGACTATAATAAGCTTAAAATTGCCATAATTAGAAAGAACCAGTATAAAAGAATCATTTCAAATTAGAAAGTGTCTCAATATTAGTGAAACTCTTTAAGCGGATAGTAATGTTAAAATAGGGGAAAAAAGGAGTTCTCTCCTTCCTGATCTGAAAACTAGTAAAGTGTGTTGAATAAAAAGAATTAAATAGAATGTTTGTATTTTTTTAAAAATAAAATCATTTATAGGTATTGGAAAAAATGGCAAATAACAATAACAATAATATAATTGACATCCAACTCATCTAATTTCTAGCAATCATTAAATAAGACAATTTGCTTTCTGCGAAAATTATGATTACTTGGCAGAGAAGAACGTATCACACATCAATCACTTGATCCAGATCACAGTATATATTGTCCAAGGTGTAAATATTTTTATAAACTTAGAATGGATGCATTCAAAATAATGACGACCCTGATATAAAAACACAAACAAAATTATGAAAACACGATCTTTACAATCAGATCAATCGAAAAAGGATGTTGACGCAAACAACTAAATTGACCAACCATTATGAATATAATAATCCAATCTATCAGATCGAACAACAATACTAATGTACATATAAAGACAAATTCATACATAATCAATATAACATAAATAATGATTTTGAATTTTTTTTTAAGAACTACCCTCCAAGTTACTTCAGTTAAGCTAAATTTAATTTCATGATAAAATTTAATTTCAACCTATTATTACTATGTTTGCTATTTAATCTAATTCAGTTGAATTCTATACAATTTAATTTAGTGCTTCAATTCGATTCCAATCATCCGAATAATTAATATGAGTGATGATAGAGAGAGTGAAAATTCATAACGAAATTCATAGTGAATGATGTGGAAGTTAGTAAAATACTAAATTACTAACACATTCTTTAAGGGGTGCAACTAATTTTGGATACTCATACATTTATGTTTTTATTTAAGTCACTTTAGTCACTATGTAATTGCACTATAAATTTTCTCTCTTAATCATAGCCCGCGTACTACTCATGCTTCAAATTTTAAAGGAAACTTATACATCGAATTAGTAGATCTAACATTACGAAAGTAGATTGCATGCTTGAAAATAACCTGGTTAATGGATTCTCCTTTTTTTTTTATTTAGCATAAATTGATTCTCCTCTGCAATTAGAGGGGGAAGAAAATGTCCCGAGTACGTTTCTGCCTAATTTGGATGTCAATATATCTAGACTTTAAATATAAATTGTTGGAAATTATTTACTTTTCTTCTCATTAACTCATGCCTTTTCTTTATTTTAAAAGCAAATGATATTTTTGGTGGAAAAAACATAGTCCAATCTTACATATTTTTAAAATAAAACAATATTGGTTATAAGAACAACTTCACTAGATACACTAAAGCCAAGAGAACTATTTGAGGCAAGAAGTTTATTTTGGATCTAATACTGAAATATAATTAAAATATAAAACTTAATATCTCATGAGCAAGTTAATGAGGTTCCTGAACCATTGTTTCAACTCTTGTATCAAGGTCAATCATATCTGGAAACTTCTGAACTCCACCTTCGGCTTACCCAATCATTCCTTTCAACTCATGTGGGATCGTTTTTTCTTTTACTGGACGTTTCCCTCTTCGGATGGACATCTCACAAAGCTAATCCGTATCCTCCCCTGTATTACTAGCTGGTACCTGTGGTGTGCCAGATGCAATTACCAATTTGAGGCCACAAAGCCGAACATTACATCCATTTTCAAGCGAATTTTATTTCATTTCAATGACATCTTGTTGGCTTACAAACTGGATTTCACTTGGGCCCTGTCTCCGATCCCTAAACTGTTATATCACAAAATTGTTAACCAAAGACAAATCAAAATCATTAAGTGGCTCCTACCCTCTCAGTACAAACTCAATATAGATGGCTCATACAACGGGGCAGCTGGAATCGGGTGCATACTCAGAGACCACACTGGTCAGGTAATTTTAGCCTTGTCAAAATCAATTCCGGCTAAATCCGCTTTGCAGGCTGAAGCCTATTCTCTGCTGCACAACATTCATCTAGTTCGGGAAAGAGGATTCACAAGCATAGAAATCGAAACTGACTCACAAATCCTACTTGAGATGATTCGACACCAATTCAAGATCCCATGGAAACTGCTGTCAACCATAAGGGAGATTTGGAACCAGCTGCAAGGACTGAACTATTCATTGAATCACATCTTCAAAGAAGCGAATGGCGTAGCTGACTCACTCGCAAAGATGGCTAGCCGCAAACAGGTAAACACCATCTACTCATCCACGAATTTGCCCACACCAGTGGCCGGTCAGGTAAGGTTGGATGCGATGGGAACTCCACACGTCAGAATAGTGTAACTTTTTAGAACTGCTTTTTCAATTCAGATGTAATCTATTCCATGTTGTTTCTGTTGATCTTTAGGGTTACAGTAGGTCTATGTATCTATTCTATGATCAACGGATTGAACAATCTGAGGTACGGTATTAAGCCCCCCTCTTTTCTTGTACCTTTTTATTAATTAATAAACGGGTAGGGGTTTACCAAACCCCCCACCATCACAGGTGGTTTTAATATTTTTTTTAAAAAAAGAGGTTCCTGAACCTCGTTTCTTAAAATTGTTATTACAAGAACAAAATGGAAGCGTCAGATGCTCGTCGGCGCACAGATTGGACCTGAAAAACTCGAACAGCGGACGAGAGAGCCCCTTAGTGAAAATGTATGCAATCCGAAGAGAAGTTGGAACATAAGCAACGCGTAGGTTTCCAGATGTCACCAACTCACGAATAAAATGATAGTCAATGTCGATGCTTCGCCCGCTTGTGTGCCACCAAATTCTGAGCAAAAAAGATAGCATTGCTATTGTCGCATAACAGCAATGGAGAACCAGAAAGCAGAACCCGAAGATCACGAAGCAAATGAGTGAGCCAAACAACCTCTGAAGTAGTATTGGTGAGAGCATGGTATTCAAACTCAGTGTTGGAGTGAGAAACAGTGGGTTATTTCTTAGCACTCCAAGAAACCAGATTCCCACCAAGATAAACTGCATAACCATAAGTTGACTGGCGAGTCTCCAGATAGCGGGCCCAGTCAGCAGCAGAGTACCCTAATACCTCAGGAGTACTAGCAGAACGAAAGCTAAGACCAAAATGATGAGTGTCACAAACATACACAAAATTCGTGTCACTGCAGCGAAATGGTCATCTCGGGGATCCTGAAGCTATTGGCTCACCTTGTTGACCAAGAATGCCAAATCCGGACGAGTGATGGTGAGATATTGGAGAGCACCAACAAGAGAATGATAAAGTGTAGGATCTCAAAATGGAGGACTAGTAGAGCTGTGAAATTGAGAACCAATGACAAATGACGTAGAAACAAGTGTCGCGTCAGACATACCGGCCAGAGTCAAAATATCACGAGCAAACTTTGCTTGGCCAAGAAGTAACTCTGAGGAGGTAGGAAAAACTTCAAGCCCAAGAAAGTAAGGAAGAGCACCAAGATCCTTGATCATAAACTCTCTGTGTGTCTGATCAATGAACTGGCGAAGAAGAGTCGAGTCATTGCCTGTAAGAATGATATTATCCACATACACAAGTAGGTACAATAAAGACAACCCTCTCGAGAGGACAAATAAAGAAGTATCGGTTGAGCTGCACTGAAAACCAAGTTGTGCCAGATAACTGTTGAAGCGCTGGAACCAAGCCCGAGGAGCCTGCTTAAGACCATAAATAGCCTTTTGCAAGCGACAAGTATAGTCTGGATGAGCAGAATCCTGATAACCGATGGGCTGCTACATGTAGACCGGAGCATCAAGAACACCATTAAGGAAAGCATTCTTGACGTCCAACTGATGAAGTGGCCAGGAACGCATGGTAGATATTGCGAGGAGCGTATGAAAAGTTGAGGCTTTAACCATAGGACTGAAAGTGTGGTCAAAATTAAAACCTGGAATCTGCGAGAAACCCTGCGCCACAAGTCTAGCTTTGTGACGCTCAACATTGCCATCCGGTCGATACTTGAGCCTATACACCCATTTGGAGCCAACAATGTTAACATCTGAAGGTCAAGGCACTAAATCCTAAGTGTGCTGACCACGAGGAGCGGCCATCTCATCATCCATGGCTGAAACCCAGGCTAGATCCTGAAGGGTAGAACGACAATCAGTGGGCTCTGTCTGAGAAACGAGTGCAATAGTGAGACCATGAGAGATAATATCTGAATAATCTCAGCACTGAATAGCACCAGTAGAAGACCGAGTAGTCATCCAATGGGTATGAAGCTGGAGGAGTCAAACCAGCTGACGACGCCAAAGAAGACCGAGCAGAGCTGACCGGAGAGTGACCAGTAGAAGACGCCGGAGAGAGGACGGTTGAGATTGGCAGAGGCATGGTGGCCAATGCATGAGTAGCCAGTTCTAGCTCGGCCGCCCAGATGGAGCATGACGATGAAGAAGGTGCAGCTGGAATGGGCACAGGAGTTGTGACCCCAATCGATGATGTAACAGCTCCATAAAAAATGACAAAATCCCCAGATTTGAAATAGAACGATTATCCGCAGAAGATGAGACATAGGGGAATAAAGTTTCACCAAAACGAACATGGCAAGAGACATAGATATGCCCAGAAGTCGGGTCGAGACACTGGAAGCCCTTGTGACGAGGGTTGTAGCCAATTAAAACACATGGAGTAGATCGCGGTGCAAACTTATGGGTACACATGGAATAGATCGCAATTCAAACAAATGGAATAAATCACGATGGAATGCAGACATGGGAATGCACGACATCCAAATGGGTGAAAGAGGGTATAGTAAGGCTCATGACCAAAAACAACCTCAAAAGGTGATTTGCCACCAAGAACTGAACTAGGCAGACTAGTTAATGATATAAACTAAAGAGGACAAAGCCTCCACCCAATAATAGTGCATCACAAAAAAGTGAAAAAAAATGGTAAGACAAGTCTCTATAATGTGACGATGTTTCCACTCAGCTCGGCTATTTTGAGCAGGTGTATATGGCGAGGACATCTGATGATGAATGCCAGATAATATGAAGTGGGCCTAAGGCCGGTGATTAGTAAACTTGGTGCCACCATCGGTCTGAAATTTTTTAACCCTAACAGAAAAATGGGTCTCAACGGATTTCTGAAATTAGATAAATGTGTCATAGAAATCCAACTTATGCCGCATCGGGATAAACCATGTGAATCGCAAAAAATCATCAATGAAAAAGGCATAGTAAGATAAACCACCTACGGATAAAACATGGGTCGGACCCTACAAATCACAATCCACCTTATCCAACAAACCAGTAGCATGCTTGTCACTAATGGAAAAAGGTAAGCGACTACTCTTAGCCATATGACAAGGAGAGCACTAACAGAAGAAGACATAGTAAAAGTGATAAAAATAAGACCCCGTTGACTCAAAAACTGAACAGTATCATGGGACACATGACCAAGGAAAGAGTGCCACTGCTCAAAAGAAGCATGAAGCTTTCCAGAGCGTAATTCACCTAAAAGGCTAGAATCACCAGTCTCAAGAAAATAAAGACCTGAACTATGACGACCTTTACCAATTACCTTCCATGTATGCTTGTGCTCAATGGAAATTGCGTCGGCATAAAATATAGCATGGATACGTAAATCACGAGTGAGCTGACTAATGGACAATAAGCTTCTAGTAATCTTAGGAACCACTCGAACATCATTAATAGAGAAACCAGAGAAATGACACTAATGGATGTGAGAAATAGATAATGATTCACCATTTCCAACAAGAATAGCATCAGAACCACGATAACATTGTACCTTATCAAGATGACTGATAGGAGCAGTGATATGTGATGTAGCACCTGAATCAACGATTCACTGATTCGACGAAAGATAATGGTTGGAACCATTCAAATTGGCCCAAAACAAAGTTTTGTCCACAATCCAATTAGTGTAGCAATCTTCCCTGGATAAAGGAGCTAAATAACCCATAGGAGGAGCAACATAGACGCAGGAAGAACCATCATAGGGTGTGACACGATCAACAGCAGTAGGGGACGATGTCGTGTGTTTCGTGGCGCTAGAATCTAAAATCCATTTCAACCCACAATGCTTAAATCCCGAATCACCTCCAAAATGTGCCATAATGCTGAATAAAGGTGGCTGAGTGTGCACGGTAACAGGAAAATATGAAAATGGGAAAAGATCTGCCTGCGTGTGGGAATGACGCACCGAAGAGAATGTCGCGTGTGGGGACGACTCTCTGAATAATTGCTGTGCGTGGGGATGACACGCCTGAGTGTTCTTTCCGCACGTGAATCAAACGTGCGCGTGGGATGCGTGGTTGTCTGGTTCATCGGCCTGATGAAGACTTCGATGGAACAACGATAGATCTTTGATTAAGACGTCGATGGGACTGGCGCTGAAACTAATTAATGTTGCCGATGTCTGAAACAAGGCGGCGATGTTTGAGCAAATAACTAGTGGACGCCGGAGATCAGAAGAAGACGCCGCCGGAGATTTAAAATTCACTGCTCAAATGCCGATGAAGTGGCCGGAGAATGGAAACCAAGAACACAACTCACCGGTGAACACCTTGAGAACAAGATTGGAGAGGGAAACCGCATCAGAGAACGATGGAGAAGAAAACTCCTTGTTTCAGGAAAGAGATCAATCACCAGAGTATGCCGGAAATTCGCCGGAAATTCGGTCTGAAATTTGCCGGAAAAAGGACGTTGGCGGGAAAGCTAAGTCAGCAATAGAAAGGAAAAAGAAAAAGAGAGAAGGGAAAGAGATCAGGGCCAAGATCGGTCAGACTCTGATACCATGAAAGAATGATTTCCCGATAATAATTCTGATTAATAATAACGAGTATAAATAGAGTACAAAGTAGGATAATCTAAATATAACTCTAATCTAGTCAACATGAAATAAAATATTACATAATCTTGTACTTTCTTTATTCAAAGAATAAGATTAAAATCTAGCGATTGATGTTTGGTGCAAGTATACATTACCTCATCTGTTTTGACGACAATGTTGAAGCTCTGTTTTCCAAAGGCTCTTTTAAGTCCCAAGAAGACAGCAGTTCCGGAAACTCCAATGTGTTAATGGACTAGTTATTCCATTGTTGTCCAGTTGCTGAAACAGAAATGCTCCCCTTTGCACAAAATGCTGCACCTGTGATCATTGATCAGTACCCTTGAATCTGAATCTTTTGAAGTATAACTTAAAGACTAAATTGTTTTTTTGGTCCCCTACAAAGTATCTTTTACTATCTTTTGATCCCCATGTGCAAAACTGTCCTTAGACGGTACCCAACAAATTCAAAATGATATGTTTTGATCCCAAAGGTGTTTTCCAGTAAGGCTAAATGTTTTTCGGTATAGCTAGGGGTATAATGGTAATTTTACTAATTAAAAATATTTTCAATTAAATTTCAATTTTAAAATTTTCTTTTTAAAAATTTTTCACCACCGGCCTTCCGCCACCTTCCGCCTTCCTGCTTGCCTTCCGCCGGCCTTCCGCCTTCCGCCTTCCCGCGCCTGCTCGCCTTCCCCTCTGCGTCACTGAAGAAGTTTTCAGCTCTGCATAGCCGGAGAAGTCTTCACCTCTGGGGACCAAGCAGCAAAGAAGACGAAGTGGAGAAGAAGACGAGCGGCGGAAAAGACGAAGCAGGCAGAGAAGCGACGCAGAGGTGAAGACGAGTGGTGGAGTAGACGCTGGAGAAGACGAGCGGCGGAGAAGACGAGCGGCGGAGAAGACGAGCAGGCAGAGAATACGGCGGCGAAGACGGCGGAGAAGACGAGCAGGTGGAGAAGACAAGCAGGTAGAGAAGATGGCAGTGAAGACGAGCGGCGGAGAAGACGGCGGCGAAGACGAGCATCGGAGAAGACGGCGGCGAAGACGAGCATCGGAGAAGACGGCGGTGAAGACGAGCGGCGGAGAAGATGACGGAAAAAATGAAGCAGGCAGAGAAACAACGCAGAGGTGAAGACGAGTGGAGGCATTGACTCTCTTGAAGTTCAATCCTTGACTCTCTTGAAGTTCAATCCTCTCGTGGAGGCATGACGGGAGAACTGGAAAGTGCTGGGGAGGTTTTGACCAGAATCGAGCTGGAGTTGGCATGTTTCTCCGAAAAGCTGCTGCATGTGGCATCAAGGGAAAGTGATTTTGAAGCGTTTGCTTCTGAGGAGGGGGAGAATTTTGGTGATTCCGCAGGAAATGCTCTGGAGTTTGATTTTTTATCTAGATATCTAGAATCACAGCTGGAGGAGCTTGACAAGTTTGTATTAACGCTTCAAGTGGATATTGATAATGCTCGTAGAATGATTAATTCCTGTAAGCATTTGAGTCAAGCTTTCCAGGCCGTGGAAGAGAAGATATTGGACTGTGAAGAAACCATAAAGCAGTCAATGGAACAGGTTTCAGAAATTAAGGCACAATCAAAAGTTTTTCAAAGAATAATATCTTCATCATCTGGATGTAATCTCACTACTGACTAATGCTTAAATATTTCACTGCTTATTGGTATCAGGGGAAGTAGCTAGCTTTAACATGAAGTTTTCTGCTTGGAAGAAGAAGTAGAAGTTGTTTAAGAAAAGTTATTCGAGGCAGACAACCTTTCCGAGGTTCTTTTGAGGACATCAAGAGAAATGCTGAGTCACATCCAGATATTGAAGTTCAATGTTAATGGTTTTGTCGAAAGGGAAGGAGAAATGAGATCTAAGTGTGAAGAGTTAAGTGAAAACTTGAGTATGAAAGATCTTGCTTTGCAGAGCTCTGAGAGATTAAATACAGATTTAAAGGCTTCTGCAGAAAAAGACAGGGAATCACAAGCTGAAATTCATGAATTACAGAACCTGATCACTAGCTTGAAAGAACAAGTTTCTGAAGCAGATAAAAGGGCTGAGAGTGCTGAAGCTGTAAACAAATCCCTAAAAATCACTAATGTGGTACTTAATGATGAGCTGCATTGCGGTAGAAGTAATCTTGTAAGTACTATAGAGAAAGTAAATCTACTTGAGCGGTAGTTAAGTGAGTCTAATAATAAGCTACAACATGCATTTGAAACTGCATATGCTAGTCAGGAGCAGCAGACCATGCTGTATTCAACAATCATGGATATGGAAAAAACAATTAAAGACCTAAAGTCATTAGTTGTAAAGGCTGACAGTCGGAGAAGACGGTGGAAAAAATGAAGCAGGCAGAGAAGCGACGCAGAGGTGAAGACGAGTGGCGGAGAAGATGAGTGGCAGAGAAGACGACGGAGAAGACGAGCGGCGGAGAAGACGAGCAGGCAGAGAAGACGGCAGCGAAGACGGTGGCGAAGACGGAGGAGAAGACGAGCAGGCGGAGAAGACGAGCAGGCAAGCGGACGAGCAGGGTGAGCAGGCAGAGAAGATGGCGGAGAAGACGAGCGGCGGAGAAGACGAAGCAGGCGGAGAAGATGAGCGGCGGTGGCAGGCGGAAGGCGGCGGTGGCAGGCGGAAGACAAGCGAAGCAGACGGTTTTTCTTTTTCTTTTTCTTTTTCTTTTTTAAACTCAGGGGTATAATAGTCATTTTACACATTTTGACCAATTTTACCGTTGACTCTACTGGAAAACCACCTTTGGGGACCAAAACATATCATTTTGAATTTGTTGGGTACCGTCTAAGGGCAGTTTTGCACATGAGAACCAAAAGATAGTAAAAGATACTTTGTAGGGGACCAAAAAAACAATTTAGTCTAACTTAAACTGTGTTCCGTCACTATTTGAAGATTACTGAGGATGTGATTCCAATTCTGTTGAACATGAAAGACATTTTCAAAAGCTCCTGAGATGTTGGTAACTCTCCAGACCAAGAAGTTAATTACGATTAGGCACTTTGTATTTCCAAAGGTAACACGCCTATGACTTCTGTGTAATTCATTTTGACCGAAGATTCTCCAAATTTGTCACCACTCCAAATCTGTTTATCTTCCTGATCTTATTGTGGAAACTCAGGAATTGTCATCCTTTTGACACGTTCCATAGTTATACATCTGATTAGAGGTGGCTAACACCACCAAAAACATTCCTTAATAATGTTGCTTTGTAGAAAATAAGGGTAATAATGTGGGAAATGAATGAGCCTATCGGTTGAAGTCTAGTGGTACTACCATGAGGTCATGCGTTCAATTCCCACCACGGGCAAGGGAAGGGGAGGGATTTCATTGGGGGCTCATTTGAGTTATTACCTTTTTTTTAAAGGGTATTAATGTGTGTTTGTATTCATGATCTCATGGTACATTATATAGTGGTACATAATACCTATACAAGCTAGGAAAAAAGTAATAGAATCTAATTACAATTACAAGTAATATCTACATTCCTTAACACCCTCCCTCAAGTTGGATCATGGTGATCAGAAATGCCCAACTTGCCAAGTAATAAATGAAACTGATTACGTCCGAGAGCTTTGGTAAACGAGTCCGCAGGTTGATCAGAAGTGCGGATATGATAAGTAACAATAGTACCAAACTGCACAAGATCCCGGACAAAATGACAATCTACTTCGATATGCTTCTTACGTTCATGGAATATTGGATTTTTCGCAATATGGAGAGCAAATTGACTATCACAAAATAAACGCATAGGAGAAGTATACACAACCCCCAATCTTTAAGTAAAGATTTAATCCATAATACAAGTAACTTCCATAGCACAATACTCCGTTTCAGCTGAAAACCGAGAGAGCGTAGGTTGCTTCTTAGTCTTCCAAGAAAGTGGAGAATCACCAATCATCAAAAAGTATCCGGAAAGAGAAGGCTAGGTAATAGGGAATGCATCCCAATCAGAATCACAGTAAACAGTCAATTGCAAAGTACTACGTGAAGAGAAAAATAAACCTTGACCATGATAACTCTTCAGGTAGTGTAAAACGAGAACAACAGCTTGCCAATGAGGAACACAAGGAGACTTAAAAAACTATGCGAGAGTATGAACCGAATAACATAACTCATGACGAGTGATGGTGAGGTAGATCAGGCGCCCAACCATACACCATTATTGCTCAGCATCATGGTAAAGTGAGCCTTCAACACACGCCAGATCGTGTTGCTCCATTGGAAAGTCAGTCGATTTAGAAGCAGATAACCCGTGTCAGATAAAATGTCCAGGGCATATTTCCATTGTGAAAGAAACATCCCATCCGATCTTCTAGCAATTTCTATACCCAATAAATACTTAAGCGGACCAAGATCTTTCATGTGAATACAAGAGCTCAAGTATTTCTTGAATACAGAGATGAGCAACGAAGAACTACCAGCAATAACCAAGTCATCCACATAAACCAGGACATGCAAACATACCGAACCACGGGAAAGAGCATATAGAGAGTAATTTGCTTTACTCTGGATAAAGCCAAATGCACGTAAAACCTGAGCTAGTTTTGCAAACCAATTGCGAAGAGCTTGGCGAAGACCATTAAGAGAATTCTGAAGGCGACATACCTGTCCAGGAGGTGCAGGATAACCTGGTGGAGGTCGCATGAAAACCTCTTCATGTAGATCACCATGCAGGAAATCATTATACACATCAATCTGATGCAGTTCCCAACCACGAATAACTACAACAGACAAGAATAGACGAACTGAACTCATCTTTGAACAGGAGTAAATGTCTCAGTATAGTCAATCCCTTCAACGTGGTGATTCCCGAGAACCACCAGGCATGCCTTATGATGCTCAATGGTGCCAACAATTTTAAACTTTGTACGGTAAACCCATTGGTAACCAATTGTAGTCTTGTCTAGAGGTAGAGAGACCATTTTCCAAGTCTGATTGCGCTCAAGCGCAGTAAGCTCTTCAGTCATAGTATCTTTCCAATGAGCATGCTTTGACGCCTCAGAATAAGTGGTGGGATTTGCAATAGAAGTTACTTCACAAAAAATTCTAGAATGCGTACTACAAAAATTATCACAATTTACATAATCAGTAAGAGGATAGAGAACACCGGAGTATAGTGAAGGCGCATGAGTGAACGTAGAAGTAAGGAGGCGGCCTTCAGTAGTAATAGCATAGACATAATCATCATCACAATTATATTCTTCCAAGTAAGGAGGATGTCGGCAATTTTGGGTCTCTGTCAGAGAGGAGGTGGCTCGGCTGCGGAAGGCGGCACTGAGGTAACTGGTGATACAGGCGGCAAAGCTGGAAGTAGGCAGTGGTGGAAAGAAGTGTCCAGTGCCGAAAATGCCGCATCCGGCGGTAGTGTGGTAGGCGGGTCAGGAAACGGGGACGCGTGAGGTGCATTGTCGATGGGAGCCAATGGTGCGTGAAACACGTACGATGGCATTAACTCAAGCGGCACGATGTTGGACTGGACCAACAAAGTAGTGGGCCGGTGATCGGGGCCAGATGGTGGGTCCACTGAACAGGCGGATCGGCGGCCGGTGATCGGCAGGTAAGGCTCCGGTGGAGGTGGCAGTGGTGCCGACGGTGAGGTGGTGATGTCGTGGGGATTCACTGAGGGCGGTGTTAGAGTGACTGCATATGGGAAATGATTCTCACAAAAATTTGCATTCCAACTGTAGAAGAAAGTGCGGGATTCCAAGTCATAAAGGCGATAACCTTTCTTTCCAACAGGATAACCAAGAAACAAACATCGCCGACTTCCTAGTGCAAACTTGTCTCGGTATCTGGGAACGTAAGCAACAAAGCACAATCATCCAAATCCTTTAAAGGTGTGTAATTTGGAGCTCGTCCATAGTGCATCTCAATTGGTGTGCAACCATTGAGTTGCTTTGTCGATGTTCGGTTAATCAGATAAGCAGTAGTGAGAAAAAAATTCTCCCCAAAAATCAATAAGCAGATTAGCTTGAAAACGCAAAGCACGAGCCACATTCAAAAAATGAAGATGCTTGCGCTCTACACAACCATTTTGCTGTGGTGTATCAACCATAGATGTCTCAAAAATAATACCGGATTCCGCAAAGTAGGATCTCAGGGGCAGAAATTCTATACCACTATCAGCACGGACACGACAAATGGTGCGCCCGAACTATATCTTGATCAAAGCACAAAATTCTATAAATCTAGAGGTTACTTCTGACTTAGCCACTAATAAATAAACCCAAACAACTGAAGAATAATCATCAACTATAGTTAAAATATAAAATGCACCGCTAGAAGACGGTGAACTATAAGACCCCCAAACATCACAAAGTACTAATTCAAACAAAGAACTAGCATTTGAAGAACTCAAAGGAAAGTTGTGCCTAGTATGTTTTTCTCGATAACACACAGAGCAAGGAATAGAAGTATCATTTGTGCTAAGATCAAGAGTAGGAAGAGAAGACAACACCATAGAGGATGGATGCCCAAGATGCCGATGCCATAAATCAGATGAAGATAACTGTCAGAATAGACTGCAGGATATGAGGACGAACATGAGTATCCATCAGACGAAGCCAGTAAACCCCCCCCTCCCATGCTATTCACCCAAGCCAATTACATTCCTCATACTGATTTTCAATAAAATACAATAATTTTTAGTAAACAAAGCTAGACACTTTAAGGCAGATAACAATCTAAAGCATGATAATAAGTGACATTACAAAGTAGGTATGTAGAGCACAGGAGTAAGGGTGATATCACTAAAGTAAACATAATCATATTGTGTAGCAGATGACATAGATCCATCAGACAGTATAACATTCATAGAGTTGATAATAGTAGTAATATCAGTAAGAGAACCCTTGTCACCGGTCATGTGATACGAGGCTTTCGAATCAAGAATCCAGAGTAAAGTAGACTTACTTGACTCATGGGTAGAGGGGTAATGTTACTGATTAAACAAATAAATGGCATACTCTATTGGTCATTAGGCAGAGAAGGGCCAAAATCAGATCGAGTTGGGGAGCCGGAGACCGCAGCCGCAAATCCATGCAGCAGGGTAACAACGCTAGTAAATGGCGGCTAAGGGAAACGATGGGTAAAAAATTTAAATTATGAGGTAGACATTGATACAGAGTAATAGCGACAGTAAAAATCCGTAGCGGCGCGTGTAGAAATTTGGCGGCGGAGCATGATGTACAATTGCAGCATGTGGATCACACGTGCATACAGGTCAGGAATTGAGATCGGTGACTGCAGTGGCAGGCGACAATCTGAAAATTAGGCAGCAAATCATATCGGCAAGGCACGATAGTGCATAGAGTTTGGGATCGGTGCATGGGTAGCGGCAGACGGACCGATCGGAGTAGGGACGCAGACAGATAGATCGCAACAACCAGGGGGCGGTGCTATGGTTGGTGAGTGGTGGAAGATGGCGAGCGATAGTGGCGGTGAGGATGGTGACGCGTGAGGATAACGTGCGGCGGCTGGAGCTTGGAAAAGGCAACGGAAGTTTTCTTTAAGGTTTCTGGATTTTAGGCTCTGATACCATGTAGAAAATAAGGGTAATAATGGGTGTTTGTGTTCATGATCTCATGGTACATTATAGTGGTACAGAATACCTATACAAGCTAGGAAAATGTAATAAAATCTAATTACAATTACAAGTAATATCTACATTCCTTAACATGTTGATAGATATATCCAACATCATTTTCCGAAGAACTAAGTGACTTACGTATAAGATCTTGGTTCACCCCAACTTAGTACCAATTGGTTTATGATGGAAACCCAAGATACCTTGAAATTTAACATGGCATAGAGCCCTGGTTGGGTTATTGGGCCGATGTGTAGATCCCCTTTAATCTTGCCCGATATGAGTCGTGGAATGTTTCCATGTTGGCACGTGAGAGGACGTGTTGAAAGATATATCCAACATCGATTTCTTAAGAACTAAATGACTTACATATAAGGTCATGGGACACTTCCACTTAGTACTAATTGGTTTTAAGATGGAAACCCAAGATACCTTGAAATTTAACATGTTTAATTATGTTCATCTATGACCATTGGCGGAACAGTGGGTGCCTGGTCCCCTAATATATTTTTTCCTTTTAAATTATCTACCCTCCGTTTCATGAGTCATGAATATTTTCATATTTAGTTTTTTCAAGGTAAATTTTGATCCTAAATATATATTAATAGATTATAATAAAAATATCATTTGAGATATTGTTATATTCATCTTAACATTTATTTTTTAAATATAAATTTTTATGAGGAATTTTTATGTATAGTTATATATATTGACGGTCAAATATGATCATTGAAAATCATGAAAAGTAAATATGCCAATATTCGTGAGACGAAGGGAGTAGTTATTAAAATTGGAAATTTTTATTTCTTCAAATGGAAAAAGATGTGGCTTTGTCTTCGGTGGGCAATGGAATCACTATCTGCTTTCATCTAATTGAATATAATATAACTCTGAATCTCTCTTTTCCATCTCAATAAAGTCACATTCTAAAAATTACTTCGTTTTTTCTTTCATAATGGTAGAAATCACTCCCTCTACCATTATTGACCCCATGTAATTTCTTTATTCTAATAATTAATTTTACCTTTAATATTTAATTTAAATAAAATTTTTCACCAAAAAAATTGAAATGTTAAATTTAATAATACATCTTTATTTTAAAAATGAACCTTCAATTTTTTTTAAAAAAGTTATTGAATATTTTGTGAACTGAAAATAAATAATAGGGTTATCATGAGACATATATGTTCGAAGCACGAGGGGGATGAGGATGAGTGTTCATGGTGGAGGTCCTGATGATCTATGCTACTACCGTGCCTAACAGTTGCGACCTACGCAAGACATTGTTCCATTAAGCAGGGGCTCATCAGCCATTGTAGTGAGGGTTAGAGGTGGTCAACGGCCTACATATCTCTAACTATATGTGGAGGAGACACTAATGGGGAAGGGGCCATTAAAAGCAGTTATATCAGACCAGATAAGGCACATTCAAAGTGTTTTCTCTGGTAGCGGCTTTAATCGTGACCAATTAAAGGCGGTTCCAATAACCGCCTTTAAAAACAACCTTTCATTGGAACCACCTTTAATAGGTTTTGAACTCGGGACCAAGGCAGCCTCCATCGGTCCTTTAGGTAGCTTACGAGCTCGGAACACATGCAAAAAACATTTATTCCGAACTCGAAACCAAGGCAGCTTCCATCGGTCCTTTAGGTACCTTACGAGCTTGGAACACATATTAAAGGCGGTTATGAAGTGCCTTTAAAAGGCCATAGAAACCACCTTATAGAAGTTCCTCACTCGGAACCAAGGAAACCTCCGTCGGCTTGGAGGTTCGTTCCTCACTCGGAAAGTAATGGGTTCCTCACCCGGAACCAAATTCGGCTCCTATTTTTGGTTATATGGGATGCCATCTTCCGGATTTGGTCCCTTATTCCAGTCCTCATCTGTAAATTCATGCGCTCTTTTTTGTCAATTTAACTTCCGAGTTTGGAATGCTATTCGACCCAAATTTTAATAAAGCACTACTGGAAAGCGCCCCCCCTTTAGCTGCTATTTTTTTAGCCCCGTAGCTGCTATTTTTCAATTTTCCAAGCTGGGTGCCTAAGTGGCCGGGGAAACGTTAATTTAACGTAGCAGCTATTAAGTAACAGCTTCCACACGAAGCAGCTAGTTTTTTTGTAGCGGTATATTTAACCGCTGCTTTGCGAAGTATATACTAATTCGTTCAGAACTTAGTTGACTGCTTCTATAGATAAGGCAGAGTACCCTTGGCTAGCAGCTATTTTTTTTATTTTCCAGGCGCCTAAATGGCCGGTGAAACGTTAATTAACGTGACACCTATTGTATTAACAGGTTCTACACATAACGTGGAAGCTATTTTAAAAAATAGGTGCTACATATTGTAAGTATGTTTTAAAAAAGGCGCTATACAAAATTTGTAATTCAAGATAAATAAATTAAGATGGTGCTAGCTCCACTTTTGTGTTTCTCCATAAATGATTAAAATAAATAAAATTCTTTCATTAATATAAGTCTTAACATAATCAATTGTAACTTCAATTGTAGTTACATGAGCAAAACATAGCACACAAAATTACGCTAAATCCTACAAAAACCAGAGTGTAACTTAAAGCTTAGTCTTTCAAGTATGACTTCAACTATTGAAGCCAATCCATCCTCGAACTCCATACCATTCAGATGTAGAATGTAGTTATGAAACTACACAATGATGACACTTCAACAAAACAAAATACTTGCATCAGCAACAACACAACACAGATCAATCAAAACAACATTAAATTACGAATCAATCTACACATCAATATCAGCAATACAAGGCAATTGATGCATTACTTCAGAAAATTAAAGGTATGTTGGAAATAGTTTATGTTAATCTCACCCTAATGACTCTCTCCACCTTATTTTGCAAAGGAAGCTTGTTCAATCTCATAAGCGTGAGCTGCAAAGGGAGGCTCTAGATTTTTGTTGAAAAATGGGATCCGTGTGCCCATTTTGACCAGAACTTATTTTTGGAAAATAGGATCTACCATGATTATACTCATCATTGGCTAGAAAAAATGGGATCTTTCTGGAGGAGAATTTCCACGAGTAGATTACAGCATCAGCGGTGAAGGAGGCCTACTTCTCTTGGGTCCCATTGGGCGTGGCATTTGATGCTACATGAAACTCAATTACGCAGCGCCATCAATCCCTTCACCGTATCACCGTAACCTATAAAACGAAGTCCCCAGGGGTTACTCTGGGGGAGAGTCTCCGATGGTAAAGTCATCTCCAATGTGTGTAATGAGAAATAACTAAGCATACTCATAATAGGAAACATACCTGAGTATATATATACTCTTTCAACCCTAGGATTTTTATGAGATTACCCTTCAACCCTATTGGGCCAATCTTGGCCCAATTATTTATATTGTATATTCATTATTTTAGCTTCCACTGAGGATTTATGCACTATCAGTTTTCTTTTAGTAAAAACTGAGGAACTTGTTAGCTTTTCCCTTATGTACACAAGAAAAATATATCAGTGCATCACAGATATACATGAAATTTATTTCAAAAGCCACATTAAGTATAGTTCTAACAGTAAATTCACCAACAACACCATTCACACACAAGCTAAAATCATTTAGGAAGCCACAACAATTAAGGATAACAACCAATTAGGTAACCTAAGCGTTCTAAGAGAGACCTGTCCAAACAACTTATCAAGATTTGTTTCACATCCCGTCTTACATGCTTCTACTTCCAACAAACATGCACAAAAAGGAAGTACCAGAACTACCAAGGTAACAACATAATATTACTTCACCTATCCAAACAGAAGACCTCATGTATCATCTTCTCTCTGAAAGAGATTATCAACTGCGGGAATATAGAGGAAAAAAAATAAAACTATTCACAGAGACTAGTTAATAATGGAGGAAAGTTGAGACATAAATGATACCAATTCAAGAAAATTACCTTTAGTTTATCTATAAAGTTTAATCAGTAAAGTCTCGAAGTCCCATTGTGACACGAGCCAAAGTTTCCTGAAGGCTGAACAATGCAAGCTTTATTCTTGAAAGTAACTGTTCCTGACGTTTAAATGTAACAAATAAATCAAAAAATATAGTGAGTTAAAAACTAATAAATCGGTATCATACTATCATACATTGACTAAACAACATCATAAGCTTTCAATCTTTTGGTAACAATAGACTAACAAGATCTAGACTTTCAAGTTTGAACTTTTACTTCACTATATGATCAACAATTCAACACATAAGCAAAAAGTAAACAAATTAACTTATACATTCAAAGGCAACATAACGAATTGCATTAAACGAGTCGAATAATTGCAACAAGTGTGCCGAGCCATTAAACATTAAACCAAATTCTTTCACAGCTGACTTAATCCTAAAACACTCCACCATTTTGTCTTAAAAATCTTGCTAAGCTAGCTAACCCACCTTCACCCGAGGTCGTTAATTGAATCTAATAACCCTAGCGGAGGCTTTTGGGAATAAGGTCAAAGATAATATTTATAGTTCTGCACCCATTCTCACTGTTACGCTACTGATAGGGTAGTTAGCGGTAAGCCCTGGGTTCGTCCACGGAGATGCTAGAGCCTGAGTAGCAGCTAATAAACACAACCTCCCAAGGGTCGTCAATCCGTACGAGTAAAAGGACTAGCTAGTAAATGCAAACAGAGATGGGGGGTTGGATTTTCATATTAACAACTACAAAGGATAAAAATAAAAAGACAATTAATCCATAAAGCTAAACACTTGGGGAATCATTGTGAGACATGAATGATTTAATGCTTCAATCCTCAATTTATTCACATGTAAGATTTACTAAACAACCTAGTAGAGTGTTCACAACACGTGGTGTGACCATTGGCATACACTTCCCCGTACCTATCACGCCGGGTGTGCTCAAAACCCTCCATTGACATTGCCATCGTAATTAGGTGGAGTACAACAAGGTCCGACCATTGTTCTAGGTTTGTTTCTCCCCCGTGTGATTACGTCCTGGGCTTTCACCACATATGCACTACTTCCCAATGGTCATATCAATTAGGCCAAAGGGTCGTTGGCACCTTATCTATGATACTAAGGCCTCTTACAAACCTAGCTTGCTACTATTCACTATCTCTACCCGTGATCTCTTGGACAACTTTACTTAATCAACTAAGATTGGTGCAATGGAAAATAAGTTAGAGCAATACTCAAGTATCCCGTGCACACACTCACGTAGACGCAACATACTCTCCTACCCATTCTAACATCCAGGTTTCCCTTCTCAAGTGCATCAATATTTGCACCATACATGAATATATCTCAAAGCATGTGCTTAATATGGTGTACTATTCATGCAATTCAAACATTCATGAACAATCACAATAATATCATAAACACAAATACAAGGATAATCTAATGAATCTCACATAAGCATTAATCAAACAAGTCTACAATTTATCCTAATCTATGGAAAATACTCCATTGATATGGAATTCAAATATGGATTTGAATTCCACATCTAGGATGAAAGCAAAATGAAAAGAAAAGTAAAGAAAATGAGAGAGATTGTTTCTCTCTCTAAAGCTGCTCTCCTATTGAGTAAAAAATGATCTAAACTCTATCTACCTTTTTTAACCTAGTAGAATAAGGTTGTATTTATAGAAGAAGGGGATTTGGCATAACAATAGGCCAAAAATAGACAAAAAATGAGTAAACCCTAGTTCACCCACCGCCTAGCACGGGTCGTGCTTATTTATCTGGTGTGGGACACTGGATCTGGTGTGGGCTGCATTGCATCATTTGGTGCATACCGTGGCCTTAGACATGGGTTACCATTAGTTGGCTAGATTTTAAACTTCTGATCTGCAAGGCGGGGGTCTTGGTGCAGGCCGTCGTCAGGATCATTGGTCTGCTTAGAAACTTGGCATAGGGCACAGCCTTTGGCGCGAGACGTTGGTTGGTCTTAGCATCTTAGACTTCAAACTGTGCAGGCCATCATAAATGGGATGGTCTATTCCAATACTTAGCCGAATTTGAGTAAAGTTTTGAACTCGTGCGCGCAGCCAGTGAGATTTGGCGCAGGCCGCGCCATAGCCTCGTTCAGAATAGTATTTGCTTGGGATGGCTTCTTTGGTATGGGCTGTTGGTGTTGTGCATAAGTGGCCCGTGCTGACCCGTTTGTGCCTTAGCCGGCTGAACTTTATTCCTTCGCTACGAGTGAACCGTTAGTCCAATTTGAGAGTTATAGTAGTCAATTTTGTAGTGCTCAAGAAAATGAATCCAATGGAATCATCCTCGAAGGATAATTCCTATAGGATTGTTCTCAAACTTAGCATAACTCATCGGACCATGATTCACCATTTTTTCGTTGGCCATTTTGTACTCCAATGCCTCCTATCTTTGTGGTGTATATATGACCCAGCGATCAAGAGCCTGGTGACTGCTAATCCCATCTTGAGGATATCCCACAACAAAAATGAACATGATTCAGCCCAAGGCAAGGATCAGCTTGATGCGGAGTTTCTATTTGTGGCAGAATATGTGGGCCGAGATATACGGAATAAGCAACAAACACGAAGGCCACAAATGCGGAACGTGGTGAATGTGGTATGCCCACGATCTTAATCCCTAAAAGCAAGGAACTACAACTATGTTAGCCTATAAATACAACAAGCTCTGAAAGAGCTAAGGTAAGTGAAACTATCTCTAGAAATTCTAGTTCTAGCAAGAGAAGACTTACTTGATCGTCAGAGCCTTTCTCCCAAAATTATTTTTGGGATACGTTTGCAGGTAATGAGTTATTTGGAGAGGACAACCAAGTTGCATGGACGATTTACCATGTCATTTGGTGCTGTCTGTGGGGACTCGAATTTTTTTCCATTTCAAGATCATTCAAGTAGATAATGGTGTTCACCAGGAGTGAGAGGAGACATAACCACCAGTCACATAAACAAATGCTGGGATGCGATAGAGAAGTACATCATTAGTAGGAATGTACCCCGATTAGGGAAAAGAAGCATAGCAAGGAGGAAACAGAGGAGGAAGCAGAGTTTCCGAACAATAACCATGACAAGGAAAAGAGGGCGTTCATGACATTTTTGGAAGCGAACAGAGAAATTCTTTATGACCAATTTTAGAAAATGCTCAAGCATAAACCCCCAGAACCAGAAAAAGTGTAAATCAAGAGCATGGAATCCTTAACTACGAAGAAGAGTTACATGATATCGTTGCAGAAGACAATGCAAATAAATCACCCCTAGCTCCCCATTTGCGTGATTTTAAAATGCCAAAGGACTTCAAGCTTCCTTTGCATGTAAAAATCTACAATGGGACCACGAATCCAAAAGAGTTTCTGCACTCATACAGAAACAACATGAGATTTTAGGATGCGAACATTTAATTAGTTTTCAAGGCATTCCCCATCTTTTTGATAGGAATATCGATCACTTGGTATGAAGACCTTCCAAATGGGAGTATCAATTCTTAGGCACAGTTGTCTGGCCTATTCCTGGGTCGCTTTTACTAAAACCAAAAGTTCACTAAGACGATCGCAGATCTCAATAACAAAAGGCCAGCAAAGTGATGAAAGCCTAGCAGAATATCATAATCGGTTTGTTATGGAAAGCTTACAGGTTCCTGACTTGTCATTCCAATCATCATTAGAAACGTTCACAGGAGGAATGCGATCATGGGAGTTTTATAAAGAGCTAACAAAGAACACTCCTAAAAACCAAAGGGAGCTACAAAATATGATTGAGCAGCATGTGTGAACGGAAGAAGCAAACAATTGTAAGATAGAGCGGGAAAGAGGCAAAAAACAAATGATGGAAACAGAGTCTTCGCAGAAGGATTTCTGAAAAAGGGAAATGGAAGAATTCCTTCAAAGGAAGAGAACCAGGTTTGCAGATTGCAACATTTTGAGATACACCTTTGATAAGGCCAATGAAAGAAATATGGCAAACACACAAGGATTTATTCTAAGAATCAGCACCCATGCTAGCACCACCTAAAAAAATGATCCAGGGAATATTACTATGCTTTCCACAAGGACCATGGCCATGACATCGAGTATTGTAGAGACCTAAGAAGACAAATTGAAGAAAAATATAGAAGAGAAGGGTGAAACTAGTATGGTGAAATACCAAAACAGTGAACACCTTAGCAATGAATCAAGGGACAACGTCCACATTGCCAAACAATTAAAAGATGACTGTGGTAATTAACTCCAAGGTAGATGAAGATATGAAATACCAGAAATAGTTATCTTGTCTATACATGGATATACAGAGTCATTGTCCAATAATGCTTGGAAAGCTAGAGCAGGATATTCTCCCCCGTAATAACCTCTTGACAAAAGATTTCGATCGGATGAGGCAATCACCTTTAGTGGAGAGGATGCAGTGCCAAACGCTTTGCCTCATAATAACCCCATGGCCATTATAGCAAAAAATCAGAAATGCTACTGTACACAGAGTTTTCATAGATGATGGAAGTGTAATTGAAATACTATTTGTCGACTACTTTCACAGGTTGGGTTTCAAGCAAATGGACCTCACAAAATCCACGTCCTCACTAGTTAGGTCACAGGGCGATCAGAAATGCTTTTGGGCAATATACAACTACCTATCACTATTGGGGAAAGCGGATGAAATTGCAGCATCACGTGTGACTTCAAAATCATGGACGCTCAAAGTACGTTTAATATAAAATACCACCTTGCTAGACCACGATCACATTTTCCATTCTTTAATTTTACACAGTAGCAAACATCTCTTCGTAACATGTTACAATCAAAACATCTATATTTTTCAAGTCAAGCAGTTTAGGAAATATCAAGTTACGGGTTTTACACAATTAACGATGCTTGCAAGCCTTGGATCTTGCAACTTCACAAATCAAACAATTGCAAGCCATAGATCTTGTACAACTAGCGTTCCTTGCAAGCTTTGGATCTTGCAACTTCGCAAATTTAACAATTGCAAGCTATAGATCTTGCACAGCTAGCATTCCTTGCAAGCTTTGGATCTTGCAACTTTGCAATTAAGCAATTACAAGCTACAGATCTTGTACAACTCACGATCCTTGGAAGCTTTAGATCTTGTAACTTTTCCATATACATTATCGCAAGCTATAGATCTTACTGTTAGGAAAACATACCTCTAATATAGTGACAAAAACAAGCAATAGATCTTGTAGTTTCACACATTACATACTCCAAATAGAGCAAGCAATAAACCTTGCTACAAAAAAATATGCCTAAAAAATTGCGACTAAAGCAAGTCATAGATCTGGCAGCTCTGCAACTTTTGACTCCTCCAGCAAAAATCCACATAAGTAAAGAAGATAGATGATAGATAATTCAGCAACAATGAAGATGCAAAATTTGCTAAGTCATAAACAATTTTATTAAAACATTACAAGGAAGGGTAAGTGGTTCAATAAACTCTATCTATGCCTCGAGGCTCGCAGAGATCCAGAAGATGAAGATCCACCACAATGGCCACGCTCAACTTCGGAATAAGAATGCTCGGCCCAATGTCAATTCTCCTCAGTGGCCTCTTCTTCACTAACCAAGTTCTCGTAATGCCACTTCATGTGCAAATAGGTGGGATGGCGTATCAAACCTCTTCTTTCTATGTGCTCGAAATGTTTAGCACAGTATGCCTTGAAGTCAGTGATGAGGCCAAACTCCTCGCGATCCAATTGCATACTCATAACATTGATGGTTTCTTCATACATTTTCATCTCAGCTTTAACATCATGTATTTCCTTTCTAGGGACCGGATGTGCAACTGAACAGACTCAGACAACTTAATCTTCTGAGAACCAATTTCCATTGTAACATCTCCACGACTATTAGCCCTTCGAGATGATGAAGGGAGAGACTGGAGTTTGTCTTTATACTCAACACAAGCTTGCTCAAGTTGATGCACATATCTATCTATCAAGCCGGTTGCACTTAGTAAAAAGCTCCTCATTATCACTTTACAGTTGTGTGTTTATAGCAAACTGCTCATCGAAACTTTCCTGCCAACCAAGAGCAGAAGTTAATAAGTGATCAGACTCATCCTGCTTTTTCTCTAACTTACCACAAAGATCATCAATATGGGCACATTTCTTATCAGTGATCAACGTCTTCTAATGGGGCTTTTGAGTCTTACTCGCACCATAATATCTAGCTTCTACTTATTGGAGGAGCATCTTCGCCATGTTCAATTGTTGTCGATGAATAAGACTGTTCCGCTCTCCTAAAATCCTACGTAAATACAGCAAAGCATCATAGCTGTCATTCATAGTCACATTCCACTTCTTTTGAGGTTCACTGATACCCAGTAGCATATACTTCAAATGTATACCTAAACATAACGCCCACTATTGAACACGGACATGGAGATTAAGTGATCGTAAGTACTTGTTAGCAGATCTAAGATCAACTAAACCACGAATAATGTCCTTGCTAAGCGATTCAACATTATATCCATCAGGAATGAGCTTACTGCAATGACAACTTGTAGACAAAGAGGGAGATGAAGATGAAATAGGAAGTTGCCACCCAATGCATAAGGTAAGCGATTCCATTTGCAAAAATAGTTCAGAAGAAACAACCTCTTCACACTCTTCGGTGAAGAATTGAGTAGCACGAAACAAGCTAATAGGCTCACGAAGAGGATTATTATATCCCATAAAGTCAAGGCTTTTCAAGAATTTATGATCAACCAAAACATTGAAACCCTGAACATAAGTAAGGGCGATGAGAAAAGCGTAAACCAAGATAAATAGATCAACTGTCATACTTAAGTCGCAAAATTAGTATGGAGACACATCAAAATATTGTTTCAGGTTTATAATCCAAAATCAAAAAAGAAAAATACACTAAAAATCAACTAACTTCGGAGTTTGAGTTAAGCGTAGCTGGACAACGATTGTGGCGGTATCTTGGCTTGGTTGCTGAGTAGCATTCCCCTCGCTTGGCTGCTGGATAGGATTATTAGTGATTGCATTAACCTCAATAGCCACACTGGCATATGGGTTAGGAGGGGGAACATCAGCGTTACGCTTGAATGGAAGATCTTTGAAGTAATCCACTACACACTCCTTCAACTCAACCACAGAAGAAAGACTCAGAAGGTTAGCAAGATACGAGAGCAAGGCATATGAATGTCTCCCATCAAAAATATTTTGATAAAGGTTTTGTTAATATTTGTCCTCTTCTTTTCCAGGGTATCGATACACTTCTTTAGAGAAGGAAAACTCTTAAGATCACAAGTGGGATTCCACTCACGTTGATTCTTAACAGCCTCGTAGTATCCAATGGTGCGAGCATCTTTGGAAATATCTTCAAAACATTTATAGAAAAAATTGGTCTTGTGGAGTCGATCTACCAACACTTGGGGGTATTGAGGTGATGCAGGCCCATTGGTGCGCATTTCCTTTAACTCAGAATGAAGTTGAGTTGCATCTAACCTTGCGAGCCTAGCAAACTCCTCAGCGGCACTTTCTTTTTCTCGCAGCCTTCGCCCTCTGCTCAGCAACCTTAAGCAAGCTCTCTAGTGTTGCACATTTAGTTTCCCGTGCTTTGTACTTCTCCAATGATGACTCATCAATAGGAAAACACTTGGACAACTGCTCACTCACAATTTGAAGGCTTTCACCCACCTTATAAGCCAACGACACATGGGACAAAGCTATCAGCATTTTACAAACAAGAGATAATGATATAAGGAAGGCTATTAAAGTTCGGTTGCAGACTTACCACAACAAGTGTGTCAGGTAAAGAGAGATTAGAAAGGATATCGGAGATCATCCCTAGCTCTAATTGATTCGCAGTTTGCGGCACAATCTACGAACCAATTTGGTTAACACATCCCTTTTCCAAGGGAGGAACATAATGGATTGAAGGCCCATCGCCCTTGTCCCTCTTATTTTTCTTCTCCTTCAGCACATTATCGGGGTGATGACCACTTGTCACTCCCTCCCTCAGTACCTTTACCCTTATTAATAGGGCCCGTAGTGTTCACACCCTTAGGCATGCTGTTGCTCCTAGTAGCATTATCGGCCTGTACAACAGCCTTATCTATCTCCTCATCTTTTCCTTCAAAGAGCGATGTGTCAACCTCACCTTTAGATAGGTCCATATCTGAAACAAAACAAACAACATAGATAAACATGAGCACATGCAAAACATGAAGAGAATACCAGTTCGTTAAAATATGAAAGAGTATAGATCAAACACATAAAAACAAAAGAAACAAAACACCTTCAACATCAGAGTTAGCTTGGAAAAGATGTTGTGTATACACACGAAGCATGGTCACGATCTCCGTCTCCTTGGTAAAACAGACACTCAGACCAGGAAGCTTAGACTTAGAAACCATGTAGTTCTAAGAAGGTACAACAACTTCAGGAGCTTTTTTTGCTTTTATATTCTAGAAATAGCCTTGCTGTGAGGATTTCAAAGTTCAAATATTCAATTTGAATAAAATATCAAAGATAGAGATAAATCCATAAAGCTAATGTCAATTTGCAATGACGATGAACGCAGTATTAAATGCAAAACAACCTGTTGACGAGCAACGTCTATTAATATTTAACCACAAAGGCACGCCATTACGCCATTACACACGCAAAATGAAGCACATCAGACTCTCCACACTTAACCCTTCACTTGTACTCGAGTGAATAAAGACAAGAAAAAGAGTTAAGCAAAATGTAGCGTGCATGCATAAGTTAACCGAGGCATCAAACTTATTCCTAGATTACCCTGTTTCCCCCAAAAAGAGTAAGAATCTAACAACTCTCACACTCCCCGAAGAGCATAAGCAATCTAACCACCAAAAATAAAATGTGGAAAAATGTAAGCCAAGAATATTAGTGTAAAGCTAGCTTACTTTTCCCCAAAAATGATACCAAAGGAATCAAAGAGTCTCCTCCCAAACACAACCCACCAAGGAAATCCAAGAGCCGTCACTTGGTTATAACATAGGGATAGTTCACGATTCTCAACCTAGTTACAACCAAGGAGTCAAATGTATCGCCAACCTAGTTTTTATTGTTTTCTCTCAATTTCTCTCATTTTTCCTAGATGCCCTTTCGGGTTTTCATCCTAGCTTTAACACACAAAGAGTACTCACTTCTCACATTTTTCCACACGACCTCTCATTTTTACCTAGGCTCGTAAGCCTAGTAGGGCCTAAGTCGGACGTTGCAGGGGAGGGGCAGGGAAAAAGAGTCAGACGTTGGAGGAGGCATTGATTTCTGCTTTGATTTCAACCTTTCCTTCACCTTTGATTACAGGAGTAAGACATTGGGGACAATGCACAAAATAAGTATCGGGGAGGGGTTGGAACATCTTTATGATGGTATCTTCTTTGCTAGTATTTTCCTCATCCTATGATCTAATGTTTTGGGTTTCTGGATGAGTATGTTGTTTTTGTTTCCTTCCCTCAATTGAACTTTTGTTTTTTTAGGTGTGAGGGCACCATTTGTAGTTTTTTTGGGATATTTTTGGGAAAACATTGGTGGTGTAATTTTTGTTTTGGTCTTATCTTCTTGTAGTATGAAGCCCAACTTTGGGGAATTTTGTGCTACACCAAAAAAATTGAAAAAATTTTAAAAATGAAAAAGCTGAGTTGGAAACCCAAAAGGGCAACTTAGGCAATATTAGGAAAAGCCCTAATGGGTCAACATACTTAGGTAAAAGTGAGAGGATAGGCCCGACTAAGTTTACAAACCTAGGAAACAAATGAGAGGCCATGTGGAAAAAGGTGAGAATGTGAGTACCCTTTGTGTGCTAAAGCTAAGATTAAAACCCAAAAGGTCTCCTAGGTGAAATGAGAGAAATTGAGAAAAAATAAAAAACCAGGTTGACGATACATCTGCATCCTTGGTTGTAACTAGGTGCAGGATCTAGCGTTATCCCTAGGTTACAACCGAGTCGAAAACTCTTGGATTTCCTTGGTGGATTGTTTTTGGAGATGAATCTTTGATTACTTTTGGGGATCACTTTGGAAAAAGTAAGCTAGCATGACACTTATCTTCTTTGCTTACCTTTTTCCACATTTTACTTTGGGTGGTTAGATTACTTAGGTTCTTTGGGGAGTGCAAGAGTTGTGAGATTCTTTCTCTTTTGGGGGAAACATGGTAATCTAGGAGTAAGTTGAATGCATGGGTTAACTTATGCCTGCACCCTACATTTTGCTTAATTCTTTTCTTGTCTTTATTTACTCAAGGACGAGTAAAGGGTTAAGTGAGGGGGGAGGGGGTCTGATATGCTTCATTATGCATCTGTTAACCGTTTCATTCAGCATAATTATTGGTTCATTTTATATGTTGGATTGTTAGTATTAGTTGAGTTTACGTGACAAGGGGTTTGGATGGGAATGTTTGGTTTTCTTGTCTAAATCCCGCATTTTGTACACTTAATTGGTACTAAAGGACATCTTGTATCCACAGGCACCTAGATCTTCCATTGTGATCATCCTTAGTTGGTCGCTCGTGGATACTTTTTATTACATTCTATGTGAATGTCGTTTGCAAGGACGGTAGAAGATGTCAAAGGTCATTCACATTATAATTGTAGTAGATTAAGGCCACGGACATCAATTCGTGGTAGTAGAAGGATAGATCCAAAGATAGGTGGCATTGGAGCCAAAAATGGCCAAGGGAGAAATGGAGAATCGTGGTCCGAGGGTTGCACCAAATTTTGGGAATGATCCAATAAGAATCATCCTTCAAGGTTGGTTTCATTGAATTTTTCTCCTTGAGAACCATAAAATCGACTACAAGAACTCTCAACACGGACTAGCGGTTCATCCATAGTGGAGGAAAGAAGTTCAGCCGACCAAAGCATAAACAACATGGGATGCTCAAGGCACCAAGCAAGGTACCAACGGCCCACACTAGATGATGTGGCTTGCACCAAGGGTCTCTAGAATAAGCCATGCCAAGGCTCAAAGTGGATAGCGCCAATCTCACAGGCCGCGTGCTCAAGTGCTCATTTTCACTAAAAAAATGGCTAAGTATGGGCACAAATCATCCCATTTTTTATGGCCTGCATCGTTTCAAGTGCAAACTGTCAAGACCAGCCGGTGGGATGTGAAGAATTGAGCAGTCCATGCTAAAATGCTTAGCAAAATGAGGATTTTGATAATGGCCCGTGGCAAACAACATGGCCAACGGATCAGAAATGTAAAAATGACTATCCTTATGATGGGCCTCTCCAAACGCCATGGACCGTGCTAGAAACGACCCACAGAAGTTTCCACAGCCCGTTCCATGAAGGAGGCACATCCTGGGCCAGAACCAGTGGCGTGCGCTAGCTAGAATCAAACGGGCCACGCTAGATCTGGCCCCCCGACACGAGCCTTTTGAGCGGCGCTGATAGCGCCATTTGTGGTCTATGCCAATGGCAGATGAAATAGGGTTTACACATTTTTGGCCTATTTTAGGCCTTTCTTTAGATCCAATCCCCTACTACTATAAATATAGCATTAGTTTACTAGGGTTAGAGACTTTTTCCATTTTTCATTAGTTCACTTGTAATTTGGAGAACATCCCAAAGAGAGAAACCTTCTCTCTTCTTTCTTTGTTTCCTTTTTATTTTGCTTTGATCCTATGTTGTGGAATTCAAATCCATATTTGAATTCCATTTCTAAGGAGTAGTTTCCATAGCTTGGGAATAATTGTATTCATGTGTTGATTTATGCTTTTGTAAGATTCTTAGTTCATCCTAATTATTGTGCTTGTGATATGATTATGGCTTGTTATTGAATGTTAGAATTGCATGAATAGTACACTCTATTAGCACACACACTAGTCTATATTCATGTTGGTGTAAATATTGATACCCCCCAGGGAAAAGAAACCTCATATGTGATATAGGTAGTAAGGTTTGGGGTCCACGTGGGTGTGTGCATGTAGGTCTTTTTCAAGTTTTACTATTACATTGGCAACACACCAAAGTTAACTGACATTTAAGAGTAGTCTGAAGGGTTATATGTAGAGACAGCACAAAGTAGCAAGTTAGGGATATAAGAGGTCCTAGTACCATAGATATGGTGTATACTTCCCTTTGCCTCATTCATAGGCTTAGGGAGTAGAGCATCTGTGGTGGAGTGCCCAGGATGTAATCATACAGGGGAGAAATAAACCTATAATAATGATCGAACCTTGTTGTACTCCCCTAATTACTGAGGTGGTGCCGATGGAAGATTGCAAGAGAATATGACGTGACAGGTCTGAGGAAGTACTAACCATCGACCACACCATGTGTTATAAGCACTAGTTTAGGTTGTTAAAATCTCACATGTGAATGAATTGAGGATCGAAGCATGTAATCAACCATGTTATGCAAACATTCCCTAAGTGTTTAGCTTCTATAGTTTACGTGCTTTATATTTTCATGTTAGTAGTTGATAACTGAAAAAACTAATCACCTCCACCTTGTTTACCATACTATTTATTCCTAGCAACACGTACGGATTAACAACCCGGACGTGGTTGTGCGTGATTAACTTTTAGGCCCTAGCATCTCTGTGGATATACCTAGGGCTTGCCGCTAACTACCATATCGGTAACATAGTAGTGACTTGAGTGCAGAACTATAAATTTTATCTTTGAATGCCTTCGCTTGGTTTTTTACAATGCCGGGTGGAGGCGTGTCATAACATGATGAAGTAATGTTCATAAATATACACATGAAATGAATATTGAGTAAAAAATAATGATTGAGCACAAAAAATATGAGTGTAATCATTTATGCACACAAAATATGTAATAATCATTTACCTTAAAGCCTAGTATCATAATTACTTGTAAGTAATGAAGAAGAAACCCTAACCTCTACTAGCATTTGTAGCCAAAATTCACAAAGATAAACAAACCCTAGCTTATCACTTGCATTTAAATAAAATAATTTCACCTTAGAACAAACCCCAGCACAAGATGGTTGATTTCATATTGTTTGTCTTTGAATTTGTGGAGAAGAAATTGATTAGAAGAGTGTGGGATTTGGAGAAGGAAAATGGTGGGAAACTCCCGTTCTAAAGTGTGCCATTTACTACCCTATTTGTTATGTATTTAATTCTCAATTATAAGCCCTCGCATAGCAAGCTTCTGAACTCATAACTTATTTCCCCCCTTACTTTTAAGAGATGAATATGTTACGGAATTGGAAGTTTTTCTGCTCCAATAGGCGAATGGTCAGAACAACTTACGGACTCGGAAGCTGGGGGGTCTAAAAAATCCCCAAATCAATTTGAGTTCCACAACTTTAGAAATTAGAACCAACAAAACCCTAATCATTCCGAAATCAATCATCAACCTAAGTTCATTCATAACCCTTGATTTTTTTAGTTATACAATCATGTCGAGAAGGAGTGAAGGAGGAGGAGTGGCGGGCAATGCATCTTCTTGGAGCCAGACTCCATTCACTGAGGTTGGATCATCGGATAAATTCTTCAACACCGAAGCGGAGGGGAGGTATGTTCATTTTCTACAAATGAGGAAGTGTACAAATCCAAAAGTTATATGTAGTGCCAATGTGCCTGATTTGTCACTAGGTTATATATTGCGTTACTTTAGAAATCAAGGGATGGAGAAATTGTAGACATGTGAGGAGAGTGTGCATAATGATGAGGTCATCCAATTTTATGCTAACTTAGGCCAAAGCTTTAAGAATGATAATTTAACCCCAGTTAATGGCAAACAAGTGACCGTCACCAAATACCTATTAATGCCATTTAGGTATTCCATATACCACCGCTTCGATTTTGAGACATGATATTCCTGATAGTCTCCTAGAGATATATAATCAACTACTATAGCCCAACGTTACCGAAGCTACCCCATTGCGCCTCGTAGAGATGGATAGGAAATATTTTGGTAGGAGAAGTAGTTTGGTCGATCAGGCAGATTCCTACGACATAGTTTTCTGGAACGATTAATAGAGACTCGTATACGAGTTGATCTATTTTGATTTTCAACCGTCTGGGGGCCACGCCTGCAAGCCAGCGATTGGAAATCTAATGTTATTTCATTATGTGATAAGGTGATCCCCATTAATCCGGGTTACACAATTCTATGCTATATGTTGAAAGCGGTGCCTTATGGTAAAGTAGTTTGGTATCAACCCAGTGGATAGGCCGTTGCACTTAGAGTGTTTTGACATTAGTTGGTTTGCACACAAGAAAATGGAAATTAGCGATGATGGGAAATGGAGACATAAGGAACGTTTGGGCACAACCGCCAAAGCGGTTAAAAGGGAAAGGGATGCAGAGTTAGACATGGCTGAGTCATCTACCTCTCATGATTTGTTTATTTGTCCTTGTATAGTAGAACTTTCTTTTTTTGGTTGTAATTAGTTGGTATATTTTTTAAGAAAATTGTCCAGGTGAGATATCAAGTTGGAAGAGTACCGTGACTAGGTACCTTGCATGCGTTCGAGGGGATGTTGCTAAGTTAACAAGGAATTGGCCCGAGTAGAAGCCAGATAGGTAAAATTTATTGAGACCTCAGGGTTGCAATTGTCCCTAGATGATGAGCTGTTGCCGAACATTGCCCCCGAATTCTTAGAGAGTGAGCCAGAAGAAGAAGAAAATGGTGATGAAGGTGACAATTTCTGGGGAGACATTGGCCGTGAAGAGGTTGTGGGGGCGGAGACAATTTCTCGGGAGCTTGATTATGTCGAGGACGCAAAAACTGGTTTTGCTGCTAATGAGACCGCCGTTCAGGGGGAGAACGACCTTGAATTATTGAGATCTTTGCTTTTTTAAAAAAAATTTAAACCATCTGATGATGGGGGGATTTTATTAGGCCCCCCAAGCTGAATTGAAAGAGCCAAATTAGGCGCAGAATGTCTTGGAACATTACAAATCCCAGAGCCAAAAAGCTCTTGAAGCAAAATAACACTTGCTACCAAAAGCGGTGTTTCCACCTGATCAAAGCTAAAAGAGAACTATAGTTCATCGATGTACTAACATAGGACTATCGTAGACTTCCATCTAGCTGATATACCGCGAAGAGTTCGGCGAATCGAGTATTCGAGACTCCTATTTGGTAACGATATGCCAGCCGGATGATAGGGTCCTGTATGAAGTGAAGTTCCCCAATACTAAAAGCATAGAGCATCTGAAATCTGAGGAGGCATAGATTAGCTGCTCACGATGTAAGGAGCCAGCTTCCTGCATTAACTTCCTTGAAAACCAAGAGCATAGTATCCAGGCAGAATCAGAGGGTGAAGTAGGACAAAAAGCAGCAGCATCAGTACAACTATAGATCTAGATTCTTGCCTTGCCACCTTTGCCTGTCGCCGTTGATAGACATCTGTGTCCTATCCATGCATACATTCGAAATACCTGAAATTACAAGAAGAGAAAAACCAGCAGTATTTGTACGAAATGCAGATACCCACACTTCCAAAATAGTGACAAAACAGTAAAAGATACCCATAATAGCATACTGAACATTCCTTTTCTAATTTCTTCTGGTATCCAGAGGAGATCTAATTCTAATCGCTGGATAACCAATGCTATCAAGTGAAAGTAATCCCCTAAGGAAGAGGGGAATTGACCTAGTATCTAAGTCTCCCTGTAAGAGATTTTCCCTGGCAAATTTTGCCAAGAAATCAGCAGCCAAGTTAGCTTCTTTAGGAGTGTGCTGGATTGGGTGTGAGAGGTGTTCTACATTAAGTGCACTGCAGATGGAGAAACTTCTCCAAGGGCAGCACAATGGGTTTTGAATGCCCCTAACAGCAGTTAAGCAATCAGATTCGATGACACAAGTACCTAAAGCTAGTTCTGAACAGATGTCATAACCATATTGAATAGATAACAGTTCAGCATGTAAGGGGGTTGGACTCTGAAAAGTTTTAACTCTCATTTTAACCACATTTCCTTTCCAATCCCTGACTATGACTGCAGATGAGGAGAGACCACTAGAGATCCATGATGCATCAGTATTAATTTTATACCCAATTAGTGGTTTTTTCCAATACACAGCAGTATTAGCATTTTTCTTCTTTTGAAAGATATGTGGAATGATTTTATCCTGAATCCATTGCTTATGTCTTTCTCGATTACCTATCAATTGGTTAGTTGTGAATATTAGATAGATCGTTTCTTTAATGTCATGAACACAAGCATCACTTGAGAAAGGCTTATTATCAAAAATGAGTTTATTCCTATTAATCCAGAGAGTCCAAATTGTAACCATAAAAGCAGCAGTAATCAAGTTTGCATGAATCTTAGATTCAGCCTTAAAGGATAAATAAAATTCCACTCTGCCTTTTAAATTCCTAAATCCTATGTGTTGTATCTGTAATAATGAATGGACACTTTGCCATATAGCACAAGAAGAGGGGCATGCATTGAAAAAATGATCCAAGTTATCCGAATGGTTCAGGCATAGAGGGCATTTAGAAGCCAAAGAGAAACCCATCCTACATAGAATATTATCAAAAGGTAGGATACTATTTAGAGCTCTCCAAGGAAGAACAGACATGTTTCTAGGTATGAAAGGGGACCAAACCTTTTTAAAATGTTGGATTTCGGGTCTTTTTTGTCTGAATATACTATAGGCCGATCTTGTTGAGAAATTCCCATCATTTGTTCGAGTCCAGACAAGTTTATCCAGGTGAGAGTATTCCAGCTTCACTTCCTGCAAAATATGAATGGTATTGGTAGCCAAATTAGGCTCCAGATTTGGTAAGATAGCAGTTTTGTTATTAATGAAAGACCTAAGAGAGATATCCTCGAAAGGAATATCCATGTCCTCAGGCCATATATAACACAAAGCTCCATCTCCTATCCAATTTGCATTCCAAAATGAACAGTCCTCCTTACCGTAAATAACTCTAGATAAACTGTTGGCCTTAGCAGTTATTCTACTGATTCTACCCCAAGTGTGGGATTTTTTATAAGAGACAGGTAATGACCATAAAAGAGTTGACCATTGGGTCCTGTTAATTTGGAGCTTCCACCATAATTTACATGAAAAAGCATCTACTATAGCACTTAGGTCCCTAAAACCTATACCATTTTCATCCACAGGGTAGCTCATTTTTTTCCAAGATCTCCACCTTTTTCTTTGAGAATATTCACTTTTACCCCAGAATAGACTAGATGCCCTGTTTTCCATTTTTTTTAAAACTATCCTTGGGGGTCTTAAAACTGCAAAAATATGTGTTGGAATTGAAAGAAAGCAATGATTAATCAGAATGATCTTACCAGCTGAACTCAACCATCTATTCTTCCAATTATTTATCAATTTCTCCATTCTTTCTATTACAGTTAGATAATGCACCTGTAAATTTCGACCTAAAAAAAATAGGGACTCCAAGATATTTAAAAGGAAAGGAGCCTTTCTCCATCCCCAGTATTCTCCTTACAGACTTGACATGATGTAGAGGTGTGTTGTGAGTTACAAAAAATTCTGATTTTGCAAAGTTTACCTTTTGAACTGATGTTTGCTCATATGCAATCAAAAAGTGTTTAAACCGCTTCAAATTGTTAGTCTTAGTATTCAGAAAAACAGAAGTGTCATCAGCATACATGAGGTGAGTCAGGGGAGAACAAGAATTGGGAAGACTGAAGTATTGTAGATATCCTGTGCTAAACATTTTCTTTAGACCTCTAGAGAAAGCCTCTGATAAAATATTGTACAGGAAAGGGGAGAGAGGATCTCCTTGTTTAATACCCCTAGAGGAAGAAAAGAAACCCGATGTTACTCCATTAATTAGTACAGAAAAGTGTGCTGAAGCAATGTTATGCATAATGAGTCTAACAAATTTACCATGGAAACCAAAATGTAGGAGAATGGAATTTAGGAATGACCAAGAAGCCCTATCAAAAGCCTTTTGCATATCAAGTTTAACTATCAGATTTGAAACCTTAGATTTCCTAGACAGTAGTCTGGTCATTTCTTGCATTAGAATTACATTATCTGAAATATCCCTTCCTTTAATGAAGGCACTTTGCTCAGGTGAAATCATTAATTGCATCAGTGGTTTGATCCTTTCCATTAACAATTTTGAGAAAACTTTATTAACAAAGTTTGATAGGCTAATTGGTCTGAAATCTGCAAATGTAATTGGAATCGATTTTTTGGGAATTAAAGTGAGCCAGGTACTAGAAATGGCTGTAGGGATGTTGCCATTATTTAAAAATTCATTTGCAGCTTCTAAAAGATCATCCTTAATGGTTTCCCAGAAAGAGGTGTAAAATTCACCTGAGAAGCCATCAGAGCCCGGGGCACTAGATTTGTTAAGGTCGAAAACTGCAAATTTCAGTTCGTGTATATTAAAAGGGGCAAGCAGAAGGAGGTTCTGTTGGTCAGTTAGTACTTTAGGGATTTCTTGCAGAAAATGATTAAGATAAGTTCCCTTTTTTTGTGAGACATCTTCATTAAGTAATTCCTGAAAAAATCGAACACCTTCTTCTTTAATCAGATTTGGATCAGTTATCCAATTCTCTTTTCCATCTTTAATTTTACTAATTCTAGATCTAGCTTTCTTTTCCCTAATGGTTTGATGAAAGTAGCTAGTGTTTGCATCTCCATGTTTAAACCACTTTAACCTAGCCTTTTGCTTCAGAAAAATATTATGTTCCTTCTGGGCTCTCAGAAGCATGTTTCTTCCTCTTTCCTTTCTTTTTATGCTTCCGTCTCCACTTCTTGAGCTTTCATTGGTGGTTAACCCAAACCTCTTCATCATGATGAGTACACCCTAAATGACCACTTAAACTCCGGTCATCCTCCTCAAGTGTAACTTTTTCACTATAGGATCCATTCTCTGCGTACCAACCAAAGCCAATTATATCCTGCCTTCATAATCTTCAGCAAAAGATAATCTTCCTTCAACAACTATCTCCCAACGATGGTCAATAGGGTCTTTCACATCGAATACTTGATGAGCTTCTGAATCCAATATAAATGGGTCTTCTTTCCAAGATGCTCGATTAGATCCACGAGGGTGAATCCAAAATCCCCAGTACGCTGACCGTTAATAACATCAACCCACTGGTATTTAAACACATGAACTTTAAAAGCCACATAATCAAGCTCCAAAATCTCGGTAACGATACAAAAGTAACATGATTACGCGTACATGGGATTGTCATCACTTGCACTGGCAATGTGAAGGGCCTGAGAGACAAGTGTCACCCCATTATTCTGGGATACACCCTTGTCATTCATTGCTTTTGTACTAAAAGTAAACCCATTTATTTTGTATCCTCCATATAAAAGTACAGTGCCCAATGGTCGATGAGCCAACCATTTCACAATACGCAGATGATCACCGAAATCTACATGACCTCGTAGCCATGAAGCAAAGGTGCTTGCATGTTGTTGTACAACACACACTTCATTTAATTTAGGATGCTTAACTCTTATCTCCTCCATGTGGTTCTCAATGCACGGAACATCTACATAGTTCTAAAGCACATAAAGGTGCACCATACACAAATATTCCACACTAGGGTTAATTAGTTTTCCCTATCTCAAACCTTTGCCAAGTACTCGCCCTTTGTGTTGATGATTTGGAACACCAACAGAGTCAATATCCTTAAAAAATTTGGAACATAACTCCATGACCTCTTCCGCCACATAACGTTGCACAATACTTGCATTCGGTCGGTACTACTTCTTCATAAAATGTTTAAATATTTTCATATAACTCTCAAAAGGGTACATCCACCACAAGAATACCGTTCCGCACAACTTGATCTCACAAACCAAATGAACTATCAAATGGACCATTATATCAAAACTTCGACTATTATCACTTGCAACCGGTCAAGCTTAGCCACACTAATGTTTTTCGAATATGGACTTGAAAAAAAAATAGTTTAGTTATACACTCTCTAACTTGAGGAGGCAATGTCAACCTAATAAAAACGACATTCAATTCTTGCATCAGGTTGTTAAAATCATGTGATTTCAAACCAACCAATTTGAACTCCTCTAGAGATACGCATGAACTTATGTTAGACGAATAAGCCCCTGACACCTGAACACTACCTAGGGTCTCACAAAATATTTCCTTCTCCGATTGAGACGTGGAATAACAAGCGGGGAAAGGTAACAATCATCACCATTCTTGACCAGCCCCAAATTGCTCTTAATTCCCATTTCGACCAAGTCAAGCTGAGATTATCCTTACTTTTACTAGGGGTATTCAAAATAGTTCCAATCAAGGAGTCATACAAATTTTTCTCAATATGCCTTACATTGAGACAATGTCTTACATCCAAGTGCTTCCAATAAGGAAGCTTGAAAAAAATGGAACATTTCTTCCAGCTACCTTCGTTCACAAATTTATGCCACCTCTTCCCAAAATCATTATTCATCTCCCTTAATATTTTTAAAACCTCAACTCCCATTATTGTTAACGGTGCCTCTTTGTTTTCCACCTTCCCATCAAATCACCTTTTCGCCAAGTGCCAAGGATGGTCCTCGGGAAGAAACTGCCTATGCCCCTGATAAATGGTTTTACAACTATGCTTCAATTAAAAAAGAGAAGTATTATTTTCACAAACAAGACAAGTGTAATGTCCTTTGACTGAGTACCCTGATAAATTTCCTTATGTTGGAAAATCATTAATGGTGCAAAACAACAAAGCTTTCAGTTCAAAATAATCTTCAGCACTACCATCGTAAGTTCTAAAACCTTTGTTGAACAGTATCATCAAATCATTGACCAAAGGGGCAGGATAGACATCTATATCATTACCGGAATGCTTAGGTCCAGAAATCATCAAAGAAAACAAAACGTATTTTTGCTTCATTGTTAACCACGAGGGTAGGTTATAGATCACCACCATCATGGGCCATGAGTTGTGTGTGATACTCATATTACCAAAAAGATTCATTCCATGGATAGATAGAACTAGCCTAAAATTTCGGGGCTCCACACCAAACTCAGAGTACAAATTGTCAATCTTGTTCCACTGCTCACCATTCGACATATGTCGAATCATGTCGTCTTCTGGACGGTCTTTTTTAGCATGCCATCACAACAAATTTGCATCTTTCTTCTAAGACAATAACTTCTTTAACCGTGGAATAATAGGGTTATACCACAACACTTTGTCTGAGTTGTTTTTTGGAGTTTGAAGAAACTTCAGCACCAACCGCGATTCTGCCCCACTTCAACTTATACCAAAACTCACCACAAACCCTACACTATTATAGTTCCTTGTCCTTTGAGCCTCTATATAGCCTACAATCATTGGGACAAGCTTTTATTTTTTAATAATATTCCCATAGGACAAAGAATATTTTTTGCGGCATAAAAACAGTCGTGCAAATTGTTACCCTTCGGAAGCAATTCCTTTACTAGTTCCAGAGTCTCTGTCATACCTTTGTTAGTGCAGCCTAATTTTTCTTTCAAATTCACCATTAGAAAGTTGCACTCAAAACCAAATCTTTGGAACCACTATACAAAGTCGTCTTATTGTCATTGTGCAAAGCTTCTAGCACTTCAAGTTTCCCATGAAATCTTTTAGCAACGTCCTCCACCATCTCATTGAACCCTTCAATTACGTCATAGTGATCGAATTCTTTAGTTCCAACATTGTCTACCCCAGCATTGTCAACCTCCCTGTGCCACACCCACAAGATGTAACTAGTTTGAACCCTCTAATGATGAGATGTTTACGTATCTTCTTCCTACCCAAATATGCATTATTCCTAGAATTTTACATGGGCAGCGTGCTTGCACCACCCCGTTCTTGGATTCATGTTAAAATGCTACAACAAGAAAGGATTCTACCAAAGGAATATAATTGGGTGATTTTCTCAAATCTTTACCAATCAATTCAATTCAATCCATTTAAAACCCTATAATAATGTAAGATGATCAACCACATGACCATCATACAAAACAACACATTTTTTCGAAATAAAAAATGGAACAAAATCATTACCATATCAAATGATAGTACTCAAAAATCCAAAACAAATTCATTTATCTACCAATAACATATATGTAACACAATTGAGGAATAATTACATTCCTTTGATCCTCCCCAATGGATTCTGCAATAGTTTTTCAATAGCCCATAGATATAAATTAGGTTCAAAGGAAAGGAGTTATCGAAAAAAAATGACCTAGAACACATTTGATATAGGGCCTGATGACCTTGTTTCAAAATCGGAACCAATGTCCCTTTCAATCACGCCAGAACCGAGTTGGGTTCTAGACTCGGAAATGGGTGCGATTTCAAATTCCGGAACTGTGAACATATTTAGCACTTCATCACAAGAGATAAGATGACATTCCAAATTTTGCATTAAAATCGGTCCCTTCTTCCGGTCTCGAAAGATTGTCATCAGAAGGCGGTTTGGCACAACCGCCTTTAATTGGAACTAATTAAAGGCATTTTTTTAGATAACAACCTTCTATTAAACATACTCAAATGAGGTTATTATATAACCATCTTCTTACTTCTTCGAACTGGCTTCCAAAATGATACAAACCTGAAACTCCCTACTTTTGAGTTTGGTAGCCTTTAGGAAAGGCAGTTTTACTAGAACCACCTTTAAGAGGTGGCTTTAATCAAGCAGCCTCCAATGACGTATTGGTGCAACTGGGGTTAAAATTTTGTGCTCTACGAGGAGCTTGTGATGTTGCAGATTGCATCGTGGTTCCTGTTGTGATGTCATTTTCATTAAGCGATGTTGCTCCATTCGAGGTACCACCAGTAACCCATTGCAAACATTTACCGAGGTCGCTCATTGTTTATCCGGTCAACCGAATGGTAAATTATACAAATGTGACATGGGCCCTTATGAAAAAAAAACAGGAATAGATGTTAGTGGAATGTAGACCCAGTGCGAACGCCGTTCCGATTTCATGTAACTACACCATGCATAATGAATACAGGAAATAAGGATAAAAACTACACCTTCAATACACTAAGTATGTTATCAAAATTCTCACAAAATGAACTATATTATTGATACTCCATAGCTAGCTAGAGATCTATATCAAGGTGTCAAAAAATACCTTGAAAAGTATCAATGGAATTTCATTTTCCAGAGAATGATGCTTGCACATAAAAATTAACCTAATCCTAGTTCCTTATATGGTGGATGGTTTAAGTAAATGCTTCAAATTCTTTACCATCATAAAGAGCGTCCAACTCTCACTTACATTCTCCAAAAGCTTGATGGGGTACGGTGATTTATCCTCGGAAAAGACTACAACATAGAGTAATCTAATAATCAATATAAAGGTTGAGCAAATCCGTGATACTATTGATTGAAACAATAGGTGAGAATAATAGATACCTTTTGTAGGTCAAATGTATTCTCCCTCACATGCCAAACCAAATCCTTCATAAAGCACTTGCAATAGTAACTGCTTTCCCATGGGGCCGCTTGATTTTTATGTTATTCATATGTACAAATTTTTCACAAACACATTGTTGTGTACTTATAGCAATACTTATTTCAAACTACAATTTTGAAGTAAATTCTAACCTTTAGGGACATCCAATGGAATCCTTTGCGGTTGCTAATTATGGAATCCGACATTAACTTTGAAATTGCGAATGAAATTGTTTAAGGGGGCATTTGATGTAATGGATCGAACCTAATGATCGTGTTTGAATGAAAAACGATGATGGCCACCATCCAATGTTTGCTACAAAAATGAAATTGTCATCAATTCATTACAACCCCATAATCTTTAATAGAATCCAAACAAGAGTAAAGTAGTAAGTAGAGTTTACTCACCTCTCGTAATAAGGTGTGATATATATCGAATTGTCCTTTAGCACCAACCTAGAGCTCAAGTAGACCAAACGCTCTTCCATCGCAACATGTTCATGTTGGATCTTTATTAGGCAAAGAACCCCGATCAACCCTTTCATTTTGGAAATGGATTGGGTTTACTTTCAGATTATTAGATTTACCTTGTACCCAAAAATACCCAATTATTCCATATGGATTTTGTATACAGGTGATGGAGGGTGAGTTGTCACAACCGTGTGGATGTTCTTTAGGGAACCATCCTTCGAGGGTTCAAATGGTGGTGGCTTAATTCTAAAGACACGAGACTATGTAGGTTTTGGATCCCAATATGTACTGGCCAATTTCTCTGGGCTACTAATCCATGTCTCGATCTACATGAAATCAACTGTAAAAGTTATTTACAAAACATTTGTCTCTACTCATAAGTAATACCACATAATTATCATGTCACCTTGTTAGTAGGCGTCCAAAACATAGACCAAATGAAGATACCATTCAACAAACATTCCCAACGTCTAGTCTAATGTACTTGCCTTGGGTTCTGGATTGCAAGAACTATACCATCTATGAGGCTCTTTATGACACTGACCACCACGTTCTCCTTCGCGACCGGGATATGATGAAGAACTTATATAGATGTGTACACTTTACCTTCCGCCACAACATGACTCTCACCAACAACACATTCGGCAGGTAGTATGCACAAGGAATTATCCTACACAAGAAGACTCGCTAATGTTTTTTTAAAAAAAGAATAATTTACGTTATGATATGAATAGTGTAATATATATAATATTACCAATATTCAATCTCATTTTCTCAAAATTATACTCGAACAAATGCACTCATATTATACAACTAAAAAGTCTGAAAACTTACAATTTGTTGCGCAACCAACACCACATCTTTGGTGTGGAACTTACCCTCCTTCTTCCCACGACCATTATATCATTTTATCCATTTTTTTAATCAGGGAACCTCTTTGGGTGTGGGAAATTTCGTAGAATTCCTCGCTTGCTTGTTTGTTATTCCGTGCTCCATCTTTTCAAACACACTAGCCTTAAACATTTCCTTCATTATTATTCTTGTATCTAGCGGGCAACCTCCTCGACTCATGGTGTGGCGCATCTTGTTTCTTCTTGAAACCTCACTAGTTTTTTTATCTTAGACCTTGTATAATCATGAGATCAAATGGCTCAAACTACCAACCAACAAGGTGTAATGAGAAGGGAAAATGTAGCACAATTCCCCTGTTTCTGACCCACGTCAGCCACAAGTTGATAATGATATCGCACCAGCCGAATGGACAATATGCGACATGCGTATGCGACATTGCATGCATTTTGAGTCCAAATCAGTGCCTGAACTTTATTTATGAATGACGTCACACAGTAGTCGATGGTAACGATATAGTGATGTGCGACGTCGCAAGTTCACATTGTGTTACTCATTGTGAGGCAAAATATAGTCCTTTACGATTATAAATCACTGACAACCACAAACGATATACACATTTGAAGATAAAAATGAAACCATACTCATGCATAAGCATGTAGATCCAACAATAATATGCGTGCATATAAATGCAAATATGTACCCATTGTGTATATACTTGTAAGCATGTAAATGTAAATTCCTTACCAATTGTTCCTCCGCTAGTTTTCTTACAACAAAACCATTCCAACTGATTTAATTATGAATGGATGCTTAATTCTTGGGTTGCAATTCTTCTTCTTATGAAACCCGTAATCGCTAGGCAATTTTTCTTTGAAATCTCTCCATCATTCACCAGAGCACCGTGTTGTTTTTCTCTTCAATTTTTCCATATAGTCACACTCAATTTCAAAGGAAAACTGGATGGCTTTCTATAGCTTTTTCTTATAAGCTTCATCAACACGAGGCCACGACTCGTACAAGAAAATATCTACCTTAGTCCTGGCAATCAATCCTACGTAACTAGATCATTAATTTCTCTCCTCGCCCATTTCATTCCCGATGGGATCAAACTTCAAAGGAGATTTCATACCTTTGTCCACCATGTGCATTATCTTTTTGCAAATTGATCGACCCCAACCTTGCCTATGCCGTTTCGAGACATTGACATGTCTCCCTTCTTCGGTCGTTTCCTTTTATCAGGGTTCACAACAACAAGACCTTCAAACATGTTTAATTAAACACACTCTTCAATGATGATGGTAATATAATATATAAAATTCAACCCTTTTGATGGACATCAAATCCACACTAAGGTTTTTAACATATGAGGTAACATTCAATAGGGAAATAATATAAGATCTAGGTATCACATCACTACAAAAATGTAATCCATTTGGTGATGCACAATATAAATATCTGTTGATGTTGATCTTCACATCAAGAATGAAAATTAAACATTTGATGTTATTTCTGTATCAATTAACCACCATTAGCAAGCTTCCACATGTGGTACACACAATACACTTGAAAAAATTACGCATTTAATGTATCCATACAACCCTACATGTATACTCCACATTCTAAAACAAAATAGATAAAAAAAATATGCCACATAGCAATATTACACACTCATTCAATGATCAATCCCAAGGGATGTACCATTGATAGTATGTTCATGTCAAGTTAGAAAGAGGAAACCTTACCACATTTTTTATTCGTGGGTCCCCTCTCATGAGCAGTGGCGAAACCAGAGCTATATTTAAGTGTGTGCTCAAATAGTAATGATAAATTTCGTTTATGCCACTTTTAATGACAGAAGTAATATTTGAAACTAATATAATTAATAAATTTTAAAATAATTAAAAACATCTAATAAAAATTGAAAATTAAATAAATTTAAAAATATAAAGTATTAAAAAAAGTGAATATCTAAAAATACAAACTTACAAATAAATAATATTAAAATATTAGACTAAAGCAATCTAATTAAATATTTTTTCTTAATCATACAATTTGCCATTGTAAGTTTCAATTGCATGCCACATGTACTATTTGAAGAAAATAATTTAGAAAGGAAAATGAAATCAAGTTTTAGAGAGGAAATGTTGATATTTTCGAAGAAGAAAGCAAAACCTTTAAAGCAAAGAATACAATTCTATATACAACATGACTGGTGTTAAGTTTACAATTGTACAAACCATAAAATAATCCACTTGATTCCTTTCCTTTCTCATCCCATTAAGCCTTTTTTAAAAAAAAAACAAAAGCTGCCATTTAGGAAGGAAAATGAATCATCTTCTTCATCTCAAAATCCACCATCCTCTCCAGATAACCCAAAATCAAAGAGTGGAAAACGTAACCATCATTTTCTCCAGGTCTTCTTCTTCCTCTCAAAAACTAGATTTGAAACTTGAAACTTCAAAAGTTTTAAAGGGGGGGGGGTGGGGGTGGGGGTGGGGGGGCACAGAGCTGTAAAAGTAGGGGGAGGCTGGTCGTTTTTCTCTCCTTCCAAAGCTTAAAAACCAGAAAATACCTTGTTCGACGGAACTTAGGGGAGGCTGGCGCACCCCTTCGCCCACCCTTGGTTCCACCACTGGCCATAAGGACCTCTTCATTTTCCCTTTGTTTCTCATTTTGGCTTCTATGGTGGTGATGGATTTGGATGTTTTTGGTGTTTGATTTATTAGAGGATAAAGGAAATGTAGATGATAAAATTTGGGTCTTTGTAGGGGGAGGGCGCTTGAGTCGCACTCTGTGAGGTTGTTAACCTATGGAAGAATTAACCCATATAGTGCTTCATGAAGATAGAATTTGTATGTTTCTCCTATACTCACTACCAACTACTAAGGTCATCCACAAAGATGCTAGAATTCAATAGTTAACTTTACAAAACTCACAATCGGGCATCCCTCTGATTATGTGTTGGGAATAGCTAGTGTCACAAACATGGTTTTAAGGGGGTTTTATCTAACAAACTACTGATCATGCAAAGCAAAAGAATATCCTATATTAAACTAAGCCTTGGGGATATTTGTGTAATATGATCGGTAGATGATTTTGATCCGTAGATGATTTTGATCCTAGATTATATAGTACTCCCTCTGGTCCACTAATTATGGCCCTCTTTCCATAAATGGATGGTTTTTTTTATTTTGTCTCCTTCCCTTTTTAGCAAATTTTAGGTTATTTTCATCCACCCATTTTACTTTTTACACTTTCAATTAAATCTCCACCACTCTTTTCTCTTTTCAAAAAACTAAGTGCCCATTTAAAGAGGCCATAATTAGTGGACCAGGGGGAGTATACAAGATATATAAACCCATCTCAATATCTATGTCACATAGTGTCGGCGATAATCGACACTCCCCAATGTTTGTCACAGAAAGGTGCCTACATATATTTTAATCCTATCAACACTGCCTCCATAATTATGTAAAGCGTGTTGTGCGTTCAAACCGATATGCGCTCGTCTCCCCCCACAAATAAACACATCCCGGGAACTCCAGTATGAATGCTTCTCCCTAGGCCTATTAAGGCATGGGAATCGATGTCTCATGATGATTCTTATGTTGAAATGACAATGGCCTCTATAGTACAACCCTAGTTGCTAAAAACTAGCATGCCTCACTTATCATGTTACACTTCATCCAATCAAACTAGGATCTGCTATTCAGAATGGTGCTCACGGTCCTATATGCATACACTCACATAGCCAAGGACTCACAAACCCACAACATCCTAACCAACACTCCCAAGGGGACAAACAAGACTAGCATGATTCATGTCACATACAACAATGGTGAGTACAACGGACATTCATCATTTCAAGAATGTAATGAGCAGATCAAACGTGATATTCATACACATGAAAAGATAGGGTGACCTAAAATAGCACAAAATCACTACCAAGTCATGAATACAAATTAAATACTCAAGTAAATAAACTAAGCCAATACTAATAAATCCATGGAATTCATTGGGTTAAATGCCATGGTTCTAAGAACTAAAAGAAGGGGGAAAAAAGAGAGAAGAAGAACTCTAGAGAGAGACAATTCTTCTCTTCCTTCCTACCTACTAAAAGTAAAATGCTACATTATGTCTACTTATCAAATCCTAGGAGACTAAAGGCTCCTTAAATAGAAGAAGATAAATGGACTTCTAAAGGCCCAAGTTTGGAAAAAAACCCTAGTTAAACCCAAAGGCCACCACTAGTGCCACGTAGGCGCATGTCATACCAAAGCACACGGCCAGTGCAAAGTATACCGGGTGCGGGTTGGAGCTGCTCCATAGGTGTAATGAGCCCATGGCCAGCGCAAAAGTATACATGCCATAAGCCAAAGACCTTGTTCTTCAATTCCTTCAGCTCGAGCTGGAGCTGCTCCCTCCCTAGGTGTAACGAGTTCATAGCCCGTGCAAAATCATGTAGGCTGTGAACCGAAGATCTCGTTCTTCAATTCCTTCACACACGGGCCATGTGGTATATGCCGTGTAGATGTACACAGGCCGTATCGGTTATCACTTTGCTTGGACTTGTCTTTTTTCCTTCAATCTTAAATGTGCAACTACGGGTGAATCGTTGGTCCGATTTGGGACATCTTGTAATCAATTTTATAGCGCTCAAGAAGATGAATCCAATGGTGCCACCCATGGACTCTGGGGTTTCTCGGATCATTCCCTAAACTTTATACAACTATCAGATTACAATTCACCCGTTTCTTTGTCTTCCTTCTTTAACCCTTCTATATTCTACTACATTTTGACTCATGGCCTTTAGTCTTCTACCTTCCTTGTGAATAGCCTTCTATTATCTACTACCATTCTCATGATGGCCTTCACTGAACTACTCTGAAGTGATAGTAAATAAGCTCACAAAATAGAATCTAGATGCTCGTAAGGACATAGAATACATTAGATATAAATAAGCTACAAAATGAGGGATTAAGATAAGAAAACCAACAATAGCCATCTAAAACCCTTGTAATTTAAACTTACTTAAATATAGCTATCTACCATACAAAAGCAACTAATAAATGTGCTAAATGCATTAGGCCAGAAACACATGTTTCTAGAGTCTCATTAGGGCCATTTTTGCAATAAATGTTTTTTCAAAGTCTTTTGGGTTTTTTTCTAAGTATGGAGCATAAAGTTATTCTCTCACCAATGCTGCAATGTTTCAAGGGCCATGCGGCTGTCGATCACTAGTATTTTAGGTCTTTTCATGGGTCAAAATTGGCCCAATGGGTCATCTTATATGAATGTATGACGATGCACAAGTGTCAACCACAACTTGGGTTACAAGATGTACGTTGTGATGTCAGTAAAAGAAGTGGTTCAATGGCATATAATGGGCCAGTGTATGGACCAAATGTCCCATCATGAATGTAAGAAATTGCCAATAGTTCAGCCTATAGTTGGTTAGCGAGAGGTGTCATGCGACGTCGCATTCTAGGTTTTGCATCGATTTTTCTTAATCTATTTCAAGGCCAAAAAAAATTCATTTTATTAGTTACATAGGGTTTCCATTTTAAGCCAACTAGTACTCAACCCTAATACACATGTATGGGTTTGAACATTACCCTTTGACGGTTAAAATTGTTGAAGGCCAGTTATACTCGATGTCATTCAAGGCCAAAAGTTACAAGCTCTAGGAATTACATAGGGTTTTTACTTCAAGAACACGGATAGTCAACCCTATTACACGAGTAAGGGTTTGACAATAACATGATCGTTGGTTATGATTGTTGAAGGCAAGTTGATCTTCACCTAAAAGCATGCGTTAACCAACACATTTGACACATTTATTAGTATGTTTTGGTTGGTTGATTGCTAGTTTTAGTTGGGTTTACATTACAAAGGGTTTAGATGACTATTGTTGGTTTTCTTATCTAATTCCCTATTTTTGTAGACTTAATTCGATCTAATGGACACTGTGTCCTCACGAGCGCCTAGATTATGTTTTGTGAGCTTATTGATTGGTTGCTCGTGAGCACTTTGGCTTATATTGTAGAAGGCCATTCACTAGAATGGTAGTAGATTATAGAATTTGCAAGGATGGTAGAATACTAAAGTCCACTAGTGAAAACATGGTAGAATATAGAAGGGTCAAAAAAGGAAGTCAAACAATCAGAGGAATTGAGATTCGAGAGTCGTATAGATTCTGGGAACAATCTAAGATGAATTGGCATCCAAGGGTAGCATAATTGGATTTGTCTTCTCAAGCACTATAAAATAGACTACAAAAAATATCAATTTGGGAAAGTAGTTCATCTGTAGCTGTGCAAACAAGTTGAAGGAAAAACCCAAGTTTTAGAAGAGTTGAAGACTGGCACGAGCCATTTAGCTTTCATAACCTGTGCCAGAGCAGCTGAGCACGACCTATTTTGGTTTACATGACTCATTTGGCTTACAAGACCCGTGCCAGAGTAGCTCAGCATGACCCATTTTGGCTTACACGACCCATTTAGCTTACATAGATGTGCCAAGAAGTCCTGACATGGGCCGTGTGCTTTTGTATGGTATGTGCTTAAAAATATTAAAGATTCGGACCTTCATCCCAGACCCCCTCAATGTTTTGCACACCCCCAACATCAGTTTTCCCATAAATCGATTCCTAGCGTGAGGCCTACAATGATATACATAGCCAGTGCCGTTCAGAAGAGGAAATCACGCATACAGCTAGTAGCCCGCGAGGATTCACATAGCCTGTGTTGTTAAAATGCTCAATGAGGTGATCCTATCCAGCGACCGTGTACTTTTACATGAGTTGTGCCACACAGGCCGTGTACTTTTACATGGCCCGTGTCGATATGGCACTGGTGGGGCACGACTCGTGTCATTGTGGCACTAGTGGGGACCTAAGGTTTCACTTGTGGGAGCCTTAGGGCTTCTTCCGAACCTGGGCCTTTAGACGCCCATTTTGCTTCTCCTATATATGGAGCCTTTAGTCTTTAAGGGTTTAACAGGTAGGCATAATGTAGACTTCTAGTTTCTAGTAGGTAGAAAGAAGAGGAGAATTCTATCTCTCTCTCTCTTGAGTTCTTCTTCTCTTTTCTTTCTTTTTAATTCGTAGATCATTGTATTTAATTCAATGAATTCTATGGATTTCTAAGTTGGCTTCCATTATTTCCATTTTCCTAGTTTATCCTAAGAGTAAGTAGAGAAATAAAGGGCTAATCTTTCTCTCTTAGTTTAACTCTTCTTGTTTTGCCCAAGGGCATTGAATACAATGAAATATTTGGGTTCAATGCTTAGGTAGTAGTGATTTAGCTTGGGGATCTATATTTGTATTCATGAATTGGTAGTTATTTTGAGAGATTCTAAGATCTCCCTATCCTTATATGCGTATGCACGTTATGTAGACTTGTGCCTTACATTCTTGTTAATTGCGTGATTTTTACACCATGTTGGCATACACCTTATATTATACTTTCATGTTGGTGCATTTATTGATATCCTCTGAAGAGTGAAACCTAGATTTAGTAGGGGGAGTGATAGTCCAAGACTGTATTGGTGTATGCATATTGGTCGCCTAGTCAACATTCTGATGACCTTACACTACTTTGTTGGACTAGAGTCCGAAAGGTTAATGAGAGAGATAATTTACTAGAAACTAGGTTAGCATAATTTGATCTATGTCATTTCAACCTTAGAGTTAACGAAAAGGTGCCTATCCCTTTGCCTCTGTAGGTCAAGGGAAAAGCAGTTGTAGTGGAGTGTCCAGGATGTAATCTTATGGGGGATAAATTTGCACAACAGGCAGGGATGTTGTTGCACTCTCCCTGGTAAAATAGTAAATAGAAAATGCGGTGGAATATCCAATGGGGCCCCATGAAAGTACATGCGACCCCATCTAATACAAAATGTAATGCAAACCCTACGCTAAATGATGAAAAGCCTAGGAAACTGAGATGCCCCAGGGGGGTAGGGGTGTTCCCATACGGGAACAACCCCCCTCCCCCCAAATGCTAATCCAAAGCTAGACGGTGCTAAGCCTAGGGGAATAGATGTAAGTCTAGATACAGGTTTGAATCTAGACCTATACATAGCAATCATAAATGTGTACTGGCTTTTTATATGATCATCTAATTGCAGCTGAGGCATGGGTCTCGGGTCTTGAAGGGAAGTTGATGAAGAACCCGCCAGTTGTAGACATAAAGTGCAGCCAAGTGTTGAGTTCTCGGGTCTTTTATGGTCGCCATGGTGTGCTGGTGGTGCGCAATCTGAGTGAAGCCGGGACTGCCATTGGAGGAGGAGCTTCTACCATATACACCACTAAGGTGAAGAAAGAGAGGTGTTGTTGGCCTTCAAGCGTTCTCGTGGTATAATCCGGGGATATTTTAGAGGGCAAGAGTTTTCGTAGGAATTGCCAATTACCTTCGTAGATCCCTCTAAAAATAGCCCACCTAGGGATAAAGAGAACGGACACAACTTATACGGCGCGTGTCAATCCTGGCGACTCTGTAATCGCCCACTTCATTTTAAGCAAATGGACAGCTATATGCTAGTTTAACACAAAGTGTGGAGCAAGCATAGAGTGTATGGTATCCATCAAATGCAAGTAAGAAAACTAGCAATGGGTTAATTAATCTTACGTATGCTAATTAATTAACCCACTACCCAATTCGAGTGGTTGTGCAACCAAATGAATACAGATTGCTCACCCACCATTGAGGGGAAAAGTGAACTCTCTCATCCACCCATTACAATTTCAGCCCGAAGAAAAGGCCAAAATTCAATAAAAATCCACCAAATAGAGCCACAAAGAAGCCCAAGCTGCCTAGAAAATAAGGGAAGTACCCATTTAATTCTTGGGCAGCATGTCCTTTTCATCCCATTTAATCACCAAATTAGACGGTCAAAACTAGTTGGGAGAAGCTCTGGAAAATTCTAGGTCAAACGGGAAGGCCATGTGGGGTGGGGAACTATGATTTTAATTAGGACCAAGTCTCCTTGAATTTAGCCCACCCGACTGTAGCCAACCCGTCACCTTTCACTGTGTTAATATCGAGTAGAAACTGGGTTATAAGAGGACCCGGTCCCTCTTTTATCCATTAAGCTCAACATCATCCCAGTAGAGAGGCCATTGAGATCTCGAGTCAGTCATTTCTTGAATGTATAACACACAAACCACCCCTCGAGGAGTATAGCTTCCACCCCTCGAGAGTACATCTCGGCCCTCGAACCCATGTGTGCCATCCATCAGTCGAGTGGACAATATCCACATCATGAACCCATTGTACGCAAACCATATTTCAAGAGTTTTGATATAATATATTAACCACCAATAGAGAGGAAAATATGCAACTGTTGAACCCCTACTACACATCCCTCCTCTCGAGTCCATGTTACTCGAGAGTGTAGTATCCACCATTCGAGGGTGTCGACCATCCTCGGTATCCGAATACTCTATCTACCACTGGAGTTGGTCTGTCATCCAAAGTACCTCAAATCAATTTATTACTTCCACAACTCGAGGGAACATGTTCACGTCTCGAACCTGTATTTCACAAATCACTCATTGAGGGTACTCGAGATAGTATACCAACCTCCAGTGGAAGACAATAAGCAACACTCGAACCCTTATTAAGCTTCCCTTCTCTCGAGTCCCTGATACTCGAGAGTGTATTAACCATCATTCGAGGGTGTTGACCGTTCACGGTACCTGAATACACCCTCTACCACTAGAGTTGGTACATCATCCGAAGTATCTCGAACCCTTTAAGCACAATCCATCTCATGAGAAGACATGTTCACTTCTTGAATCCCATAGCATACGAATCCCCCATCGAGAGTACTCAAGATAGCGTACCAACCACTAGTGGAAGACAGTAAGCAACCCTCAAATCATTATTAAGCTTCCCTCCTCTCGAATCCCAGATACTCGAGAGCGTATTATCCATTATTCGAGAGTGTATATCATCCACTGGTACACGAATACAACATCTACCACTGGTGTTGGTACAACATCCACTCTATAAAGTACATCTTCTACTCGAACCATCATTCCACCCACCACTCGAATCGCCACTCAAGAGTACGAGCCGTGGACCCACGTGGATAGGGTTTAAGAAACCCTAGGGAGCCTCTTCCATATTTCTTCCTTTTTAGGTTTAGCAACCCAGCGGCGCTCCAAAATGGGTTGAGCACTCAGAATTGTTTGTTCACCAGATTCGCAACTTTCCGTCGCCGGTTAGTCACTGGAATCTAGGAAAATAAAACCTCTAAGTACTCGATCCATTATGAGAAATCTGCTCCTCCAAACATCTTGATCTGAGCATTATCATGAGATTGAAGAAACAAGAAAAACGTGTTGGGAAAATCATCGTAGGTGATTCCAATTATACCAATCTACATTGGTCGGCCGCCGTAACAGCTTCATTCAACCAACACACACAAAGCATCTCCAAACATCTATTTTGAATCTGACAAATCCCAGAACATGAACCCCATCCAACAATAACATCCAAACACCCAAGATCAAGAATTCCATATGAATGTTTGTGAGAGAAGAAAATAATTCTTAGTTCTTGGCATAAAACATAGCAATTTGATCAAAATTCCAATTTAAAACAAGCAAACAAGGTCGGGTGGTGACCGGGATCTATACACAAGAAAGGTTGGGGGGTGACCGGGATCTGGACACAAGCAAGGCTGGGGGGTGACCGGGATCTGAACACAAGCAAGGCCGGAAGGTGACCGGTGTCTGAACACTAGGAAGGCCGAGGGGTGACCGAGATCTGAACACAAGCTAGGCTAGAGGGTGCCTGGAATTTGAACACGAGTTTACTTGAATCAATTATTAACTCACCCAAATACTAACACTTTGTAACGCCTGAAACCCATCACTATTCCTAATCTTACATGTATTTTTCCATGTAAGATTTGCTCTCGGATTCAAAAATTCAAAATTTGGAGGAAGCGTTTGTTCTCGGATTTTTGGAGGAAGATCTGCCTTTCGATCTTGTATTTCACAATAGATTCCTCTTCGGGCATCGCCGTTGAATTGTACGCACCATGGTGGGAGGGATGGATTCAGATTCGGACCCAGTTTCAGATCTGGATTCGGACTCCGAGAATGGTTGAAAATTTTGGTCTTCTCCCAAGTAAGATTTCAACTTCCCACTGATATATCTGGTCCGGATAATCGATGAAATCTTGTTGTTACACTCTCCTAATTATAGAGGTGGTGCCGATAGAAAAATAAATGCACTCACTTATGTGACAGATAGGGGGAAGTTTAACTGTCGACCACACTATGTGGCATAAGCATTAGGATATGTTTTTATGTCATGTACATGATTGAATCTAGGATCAAAATATACTATAGGTCATGTAACGCAAATATTCCCCAAGTGCTACCTATATATAGTTTTACTCTCTTGTGTCTTTCTTTCTTGTAGTTGGTAGGTAAAACCCATCCAAAACCTGTTTTCCAACATTTGCTATTACTGACACGTGATCGGATTGATGACCTGATCATGCCTTTGTATATTTGTCCTTTAAATTCCTAGCATCAGTGTGAACGTCCCCGGTTTTTCCACTATCTACCTCTGAGGTAGTTTATAAGTAAGAACAGGAGCAACAAACAGATCTTTATCTTTGTGAAGCATTCTGCGGGTTAATTGATACCAAGCTAATTAACGACCCCACGGAGTGCGGATCACCAGTTATAGCCAATGTCATTTTCCGCAAAAAAATATCACTTCCAGCAATTACGTAGGGTTTTCCTTCTAAGCACACAAAGAGTCAACCTTATTACATGAGTAAGGGTTCGAACATTACCCTTTTAACGGTTAAGATTGTTGAAGGCTAGATATAGCCAATCTCATTCGAGGCCAAATGATACCATCTCTAGCAATTACATAACGTTTTCATTTTAAGCACACAGATAATATACCCTATTACACGATTAAGGGTTTTGACAATAACATATTCGATGGTTAAGATTGTCGAAGGCTAGACATATCCAATCTCATTCGAGGCCAAAAGACACTAGCTCTGTTTATTACCTAGGGTTTTCATTTTAAACCCACGAATAGTCAACCTTATTACACAAGTGAGGGTTTGACAATTACCCGTTCGACGGTTAAGAATGTTGAAGGAAAGTCATAGCCAATGTAATTCGAGGCCCAAAAATATCACTTCTAGCAATTACGTAGGGTTTTTCTCTTAAGATAACGAATAGTCAACCCTATTACACAAGTAAGGGTTTTAACATTATCAAATCGGCAGTTAAAATTGTTCAAGGCTAGATATAGCCGACCTCATTTGTGACCAAAAGATACCAACTTCAGCATTTACATGGGGTTTTCATTTTAAGCACACAAATAGTCAATCCTATAACACGATTGAGGGTTTGACAATAACCCATTCAATGATTAAGATTGTTGAAGGCCAGTCATCCCGTTTCATTTGAGGCAAAAAAATATCAATTCTAGCATTACGTAGGGTTTTCTTTTAAGCCCACAATAAGTAAACGTATCACACAAGTAAGGGTTTGAACATTACTAATTTTATTCCAAAAAACTTTTAAGACCAGACGTAGCCATATCAAAAAGTTTTTTGCCATTCCAATACATTTATTATTTGTGAAGTACTTCAAGATTGAAGTGGGTAACGACCTCATCAAGCTGAGAGACATCAAGATTCATTGTCTAAATACTGATCCCAGCTGAACATCCTTCGGAGTGTACGATCAACAGGGTTGTCATGTACTACCAGATTGCAGAGAAGTAGGTAATCAACCTAGTTACACCATCATCTAAGAGATGCACACGGTGGACCTTTCCCGAAGAGTTGGAACCTTCCCTATGGCAACATCACCACCGCCCTTCTTGAGAAGAAATCGGTTGCTATCTTATCTAAACAGGATATCCAGCCAATATATCGCAATGGGAACTACTTCGACTAGAAGCACTGGCATTGGGAGGTTGGGACGTTGATTGATTGAAACATTGCGAAGGGAAATCTTGATGTGCCAGCCACGCTCAGGTTTGAGGCTACTCCATCAACCTCCATAGCAGAGCATCTTACCCCCGCCTCCCAATGATCGCCATGTTGTATATTAATGTTTATGTGTTAGGATTGTATTGGGATGTTATGGATTTAGATAAATTTATGATTTTTTAGGATGTTTGGTTGATTGTATAATAGGATTTAGTGTTATGAATTATATGGATTTTGTTTGATCAATTTGATTTGAAAAATTTGTGTTTGGCAATGGTGAACTTGGAATAAGACCTTTACATGGTTCATCCCAAGTTATGGTTGAATTGGTTAAGCAGTGATGATTTTGTAGGTATGTTGTAGCAATGTGATGTCACACTTTTTTTGCACATATAATTTTGGTAAGTCCGAGGGATTACCAACTAGCAAGCGGCATAGAATTAATTAATTGATTTAATCGAATTTAGGCACTGGTTTGAACTGAGGGGTAGTGCGACATCAGCGTAGTGAATTCGCCCTTACCGAATTATTGGCCGACTATATGGGCGACATCGCCATTTCAGTTTCACATGTCTTCCATAAAAAAATTTCCTTGAATGGTATGTGCAACGTCGCAGCCGTTGTGTTATATTAACCGATTAGTCTACCGAGACATTATCAAATATCGGTTTATATATTTCCCTACCTAACCATTACTTAATTTTTCGGATAGAATGGAAAGAAAGTTTATTTACCAATTTCATTTAACCACGAACCAGCCCATAAACATCAACAAGGTAGGTTAAGTTATGTCTAGACCCAATCTTTGTCTTCTTCTTTTGCTTCATTGATTTGGGGTGCCTATCAATCCACGCGCCTTCTTCGTGGTCTCTCCGCAATGCTAGCTCCACCACATGTATCCAATCTCGGCCAACATTACTGGTGTTGGATAGAGTGTGTGCAATAATGGCAAACAGTGAAGCTGGACTAACCTCTCCTACAAATTGATATTTCCTATAAATTACCATGGATTTTCTTGAATCACAAGGACCAACAACATAAAACACATGTGTAGCCTGTGAAGCAAAGATGTAAGGATCACTAGTAAAATGTGTCCTGATCAAATCGACAATTGTAAAACCTAGCTTTTCAATCAATACACCGTCATTGTTATCAACCCATTTGTATTTGAAAAGTGGGACCCATAAACTTGTGTGGAAGAGTTCCCATATTTCCCCCAATTTTTTCCATATTAAGACATGTTTCTATAGATGTGATTCTTATCCTTCACGCTGCTTACGTGTAATGCATCCACAATTAGTCTAACGCCACTATTTTTGTGTAGCAGTGTGTGTGTCCTATTCAAGGGTTGAGAAGGTAAACCCATTCGTTTCATAGCCCATGAAGGAAATCATGGTTGCAATAGGCATGAAGGCTAACCAATTCAAGGTCTCACTTTGACTGTCTCCAACTACTGTTAAGTGTAACCAATCGATGAAAGTCTTATTGTGTTCTACAAGTACTTGCTTCTCTAACCAACTAGGGTGCTTCTCTTTGATAGTGGCCACGTGCATATCCACGCATGGGAAAACCACATTTGAATTTTGCAGAACATATAAGTGTGATTTTGTCAACTCGTCAGGGGATAATACCCTAGTTATTCCTTTTCGCAAACCTTTACATACTCTTCATTATTCAATAATTCTGCAGAGTATTCAATGGCCTTCTTGATCACATATGTTTGTGCAATAGTAGCATCCGGGTGATATTGATTTTTCAAATAACCCTTGGACATCTCCATATACCCCTCAAAGGGATACATCCATCAAAATAAAGAGGACCACATATCAATATCTCCCGTACAATATGAACCAGCAAGTGCAAGATAATGTCAAAGAATGAAGGAGGTAAATATATCTCTAACTCACACAACACGATAACTATTTCAACCTACAGTCCCTCCAATTTTCAACGCCTAATATCTTTAAAAAACATTTCCTTGAAAAAGCGACACAACCGGGTAATGCACTTTGTGATGTGAGTTGGCTAGATGGATCTGATTGCAACCGGGAGAAATTATTTAATCAAACAATGTGAATCATGCGATTTCATACCTCTCAATCTCAATCCCTCATTCGATACTAGATTGCTAATCCGAGAAAAGTAGTCATTCAGGACATCCATACCTTTCAGGCTGGAACATATCAAGTCTTTCTGAACTTTTGAAAGTGTGTAACAAGTTGCGGATAATTAAGTGTTAGGTCCCCACACCCCAGGGGCCAAATCGGGCCTAATTCCCATTTCAACCATATATTCCCTTGACTTCAATTCATCCTTTTTCTTACCCGGGATATTCATCAAAATACCAACCAAACTATCACATACATTCTTTTTAATATGCATCACATCCAAAAAATGTCGGACGTCAAGGATCTCCCAATACAGTAGTTCAAAAAAATGGAGGCTTCTTCCAACTACTGGCAACCTTAGGTTTTCTCTTCCTCTTTCCAAAGTCATTTCATAAATCACGCAACATGTACGAGATTAACACACCTTTTAATACGGAAGGAGAGGGCACCAACTCTACCTTGCCATTGAATTCAGCACGCTGATTCCTAAACCGATGAGTTGTGGGCACTGGTATTTCGTCCCCTTGAGATATCAGTTCCTAAGTAAGAGGGTGTTGGAATATAGATTCTAGCACCGGTACCATTCACCATTGACTATGTAACTACGTTCTAGCACCCCCTACTTAGAAAACTGTATTTCAAGGGGTCAAAATACCAATGCCTATTTGGAAAAATACCGATGCCGATGTGCCCCATTTGCAGTAGTGTTAGGCCACTTGATAACGAGGGTCAAATTGAAATGTTCTATCAGCGAAATTGGCTCGGGGTTACTAAGGTCACCCTTTAATGCTTAGTTGCAAAGGGTAGAAAATATTTTCATAAGACCGAGAGGGGGGGTGCAAGCTGAGGGGTATGATGTGAGAATTTTGAGTGTAGAGCATATGATAGTCTATGAGTGGATCTGCCAGAACATCCTTCTCTCAAGCGGTCTAGCGTGCGAGCCTACCTATCGGAAACTTCATGTTTTTCTACTACATCATTGAGAGGGTTAAAATAAATATTGGGTATACCATTTTGATGTTCATGCTGAAGGCTGCCGCAGAGAAGATGAAAGATCTCTCATATGGAGGTATTTTCACCACGTTGATCAAGAAATTGAAATTAATGCCTGTAGACAAGTTGCTCCATTTGGACTACTTCGATGAGACTTGGTTTAATCACAAGCATTTGGTGTTGGGCGATGACAACATGTACGCATATCAGATGATCCTGGAATCGTCGCCAAATCCGCTTAGCGAGTAAGGGAGGCTACTTCGGAGAGGGCTACGGGATCTACATCTTGTAAGTATAATCATCGGAAATTTATTTGAAAATTATTAATAACAAATTTGGTAATGCTTGAATTTAACAAGTTTCTCATATTTGTTTTTGGATGCAGGTACCCAGAAGTCTTGGATGTTTGCGTTCAAAAAATATATGACGTGCATTAAAGAACACGTGAGTGGTGCAAATAATGAGGTGGCAGTAGCGGAAGCGAGGTATGCTAAATCTATTGCATCTACCGACCTCCACATTGAACTCAATGACACTGAATCAAATGTCAAGCCAAATTACTCTAACAATGAGAATGATGATGAGGAAGAGGATGCGGAAGAAGAGGCAGGGACAATGCTTCGGAGCAAACTGATTCAGAGATTGATGCCATGTTTTAAGAGGCGAGTGAAGAAGATGATTCTTAGGAAACTTTTTAATATTGTTGCAATATTTGAAACATCCAAATCCTTCTTGTACCTGTCGAACATCAATATCCTTCTATGAAAGGAGTCGGAAGAAAAATGAACATTTCTACCAACTTTCTTCAATTTCCAAGTTCCGCTTCCCCTATATGAAATCGTTAGGCGATTAGCACCCCGTGGGATCATAGAAAACCTTGTGGGAGAGGTTAACCCATAGTGTGATTCAGAAAGATATAAATTTATAAGTTGCTCTCACGCTCACTACTAACTACTGTAGAGTAGCTTGTGGCAGGTCAGGGGTCGTCCACAAAGATACTAGATTTTGAAAGTTAACTGCACATAACCCACAAGTGGGCATCACTCCAATTGTGTGTCGAGAATAGCTAGTGCAGTAGACATACGCTTGGGGGGTTTTTTCTAACAACTAACGAGCATGTAAACAAGGGAGATTAAACTATAATAAACTAGCCTTGGGGATATGCGTAACATGACTGATTGATAACTTTTATCCTAGATTCTATCACATGTAAGACATATAAACCTATCTCATGCCTATGTTACATAGTGTAGAGATAGCTGGGAATCCCCAATGTCTATCACATAAAGGTTCGGCTCTACTTTTAGATTCTACCACACCGCTTTCGTAATTAGGGAAATTGTGTTAATCTAACTATGGATCCGCTCCTCTTTCCCCATCGATTCCACTCACAATGCTAACAAGACCCGCTTAAAGAAACAAAGCCTTACGTAGGTCACAACCATTAGATATAAGAGTGAGGACAATATGTCCTGAGCACTCCACTATGGACACCAATCCCTAGACCTAGAAAGGCAAAGTTGGAATCTCGTGATGACTCTAGGGTTATATGACTCTAGTCGCTGCACAACAACCCTACTCAGTACAAACTATTATACTCATTCTATTGAGGTAAGCTAATATTTTTCCCTCAATAAGGATTAGTCCCTAAGCTAGCCAATTTAAGTTAGAGTCTAAGGATTGGAACGATACTCTCGGGGTAGCATGCATTCACTTACCTCCCCGTTACTCTCGAACCTACAATAGCCCTAATCTAACATGTCCAGTATAGCACTTTAAGCCTAGCACAATATCATACTGCACATGAATCTACATATGCATCACAAATTATAACGTAGTATAATTATTACAAGAATGTAAAGCATAAATCAAGCACAACTATTCATAAGACATAAAGATAGAGAAATCTAAGAATTTCATAAAGTCAACATCAAGTCATAAATATAAATATTTCCCTAAGAAATTAAATTACTCTAGAGACATTGAATCCAAGACAATCTTAAAGGCCCAATTTTGAAAAACCCTAGTGAAACCCTGATGCCACAACTAGTAAAACTTAAGCACGACCCACGAAAAAACATGCGGCCCATAGAATGGAGATGATCCCTAGGCATACTAGGTGCACAACCTGCCCAAAAGTATGTGGGTCGTGGACTAGAGTCTTCATCTTTTCATTCTGAGCATGTGGGCCATGTACTAGAGTCTTTATCATACTATTCTAAGCACGCGGGATGCAGATTGAGGTTTTGTCTGTTGCCTTCTGAGTGCGCAACCCGCGACCTAAAGTTCATTCTCTTGGAACGGGCTTGGCAAGGGCCGTGCAACTCTACATGGGCCATGACAATCTTTGACTCTTCCAAAACTTGGTTTTTCCTTCAACTTGTATGCGCCGCTACGAGTGAACTGCTGATTCAATTTAGGGTTCTTGTAGTCGATTTTATAGCACTTGAGAAGTAAAATCCAACAGTGACACCCTCGAAGGTTGATTCATCTCGGATCATTCCCAGAATTTATTTTAGCTCCCGGATCACAATTCATCCATTTCTTTGTCTGCCTTCTTCAACCCTTCTATCTTCTACCACATTTTGACTTGTGGCCTTCAATATTCTACTATCCTTACGAATGGCCTTCACTAAACTACTTTGAAGTGCTTATGAGTAGTCGATAAATAAGCTCACAAAATAGAATTTATATGCTCGTAAGGACAAAAATTCAGTAGACTTAAAATGGGCTACAAAATGAAGGATTTAGATATGAAAACCGAAATGGACATCTAAATACCTTGTAATGTAAACCTACCTAAATATAGCAATCTACCCACAAAATGATAACAAAAGAGATGTTAAATGGCTTAGAAAATACATACATTTGACGTCTCATGAAATCCCTCACACTTAAACCTTTACTCATCCTCCAGTAAACAAGGACAAGCAAATATCTAAGCGTATAATAGCATGCAAAAGTTTTCCCAAAACACCCAACATTTTATTTCTAGACTACCCTAGCCCCCAAGACATAAGAATTTTCCCACTCTCGTATCCCAAAAACTAAGACAATCTAAACAACAACCATACCAAATTAAAGGAAGGTACACAAAATATATAGGTAAAACTAGCTTACTCCACCAAAGAAGATATCAAAGATAACTCAAGAGAAGTATATAACAGTTTCAATTTCTCTCATTTTCTTTCATTTTTCCTAGGATCCCTCTCGGGTTTTCATCTTTACTTCACACATTTTTCTATTTTAATGCCCACCCTCACCTTTTTTCCACACCATTTGGCCTTTTATTTTTGCATAGGTTTTCAACCTATCCAGGCCTTCCCATTTTTGCCTAAGTCGCCCTTTTGGGTTTTCAACTTAGCGGGATCTTATTTTTTCATTTTTTTAAGAAGTGCTCTTAAAAGAGCTACATACTGCATAAAACAACTAAGAATCATACGTGTTATCTAATTACCCTACCCCATACTTAAAGCTTGTATTGTCCTCAATGCATCTACACAGTCCAGAATATATGTCAAGGGAAGGAAATATGAGAGCACTTAAAATGAAAAAAAATGAACACTAAAATCTACCCTTTGCGGCACAATTATGGAATTTAGTGAACAAACTACCATCACCACAATATACTACCCATAACCTCTAATCAAGCAAGTTCAGTCTAACCACTATCATGCACCACAAATCGAATAAAGAATTGAATCACATTGGAGCATTGCTTCTTAGGTTCTGAGTTGTGTGTTTCATGGGTTTTGAGGGGGAATGGGTTTGAGTATTATTTGGAGTGGTAGGGAAGAAATAGTGATTTGGATGTAGGAGGGGGTGTGAGCTTCACGGGTTGTGCATGTCTACACGCTCGTGAATTTGGGGTTTGGTTCTTCTCCTTGTCCACTATAAGAGCATCGCAAACCATGTACGTCTACACGGTCTTTGAGTTGGACTCCTCCTAAGTATATTTGCTCGCTTTCCTGAAAAAATCATATGCTTCCCACAAAACAAACATGCACACCAAGTGTAACAGCATTCCAAAACCAAAACTAAACAACATTCCAAAAAATAAATATCTACAACAAAATGCAAAGGGACATCTTTCCTACCCCACGCATATTTGCAACACACATATTTCTCAAATAAGAAATATGACATGAAAAGAAAGGGAGATAAATAGAATGATAGGCAATAATAACTTCCCAATTCGGTGATCTTACCTCAATGTCCTCAAATCTACCCTTAACAAGAAATTTGAATCAAACAACTACAAATCCACACTAAACAAATATCAATCAACATCCACACAATGAAACAACTATTGTGCGACCTAGGTTGTGTATTTTGTGGTTGTTTAAGTGGTGGATTATGGTGGTGTCTAATAGTTTTGGGGTAATAAGCAAAGGATAAAGGTGAGGATTTTTTTTTCAAATGAAAACTAAACAAACTAATTTTTTAAGGCTCGAGTTGCCTCCTGAGAAGCTCCATTTATTTAAGGTCGTCGGCACGACCCTAATGTTATCCAAATGGTGCGAGGGTTTGTACCCCATCACTATAGGCAACCAAATATGGATAGGTGGAGGTAAGAATCTTCCAAGATAAAAATGTAGTAAAGGAGGAGTTAACTCAAGAGGAAATCGGTGGTTTGGAAGCTTAGCTTATTCAATGGGCTTCTCTATGGTTTCCTCTATAGGTTCCGAAAATGTGGGAGTTGGTTATATAGGTGAAGGTTGGGTTGAAGATAGGTAAAATGTGAATTAAGTATAATAACCCCTTCCTCAACTCCTTCACTCTCAACAAACCACTCCTCATCCCCTTTCAATTCGTCTACCAAAATTTCAACTTCAACTAGGGATGATTCATTTTTGGAATATTGGCTTCTAATTGGCTCACCCTTTCCATCAGGTCACTCACTTGGCCTTCAACAATCTTAATGCTTAAGGAGAGTCGAGTTCCAAAATCTCTAATGTCGCTAAGCAATTAAGATTGGAGCTACTCATGAGTTCTAATAAAGTTAGCCAAGGCTACCAACACTTCTTCACGCTCAGACTTGGGAACTAATCCTAGGGATTGGTTTTGGGGTATTGTATAGGTTGTGAAGGCCAAATATCTAACTCAAAGTGTTGGTTTCCCGATGTATCTCCATACCATTAGCCTTGGGAGCCAACAACTCCTACCTCTCTCTCATATTTTCTCAGCTAAGAGCAAGACTCCATAGGGTGGTCGCCATGACATATCATACAAAGTCTCACTCGTTGAGTCTCTCTTCTCTACATATTTTTTATCAACAAAATGAAAACAAAGAAAACACAAAAAATATAGAATAGTAGTGCAAGTGTTCTTGGTTGACACTAGGAAATCAAGCAATACCTACTCCGAAAAATAACTAGGCACAAAAAAGGCACAGAAAAACACAAAAATACAACAAAAATAAAGCCCTAACTACTCTACCAACTAGTTATGTAAGCTAACAATCAAATTAGAACTAGTATCCTCGGCAACGGCGCCAAAATGTGATCGGTATCCTGTATGGTCGTACAAAACCTTGCAGGAGAGTTTAACCTGTAGAGTGCTTCAGAAAGATAGAAATTTATAAGTTTCTCTCGTGCTCACTACTAACTACTATAGAGAAGCTAGTGGCAAGTGTGGGGTGGTCCACAGAGATACTAGAATTTGAAAGTTAACTACACACAACCCTCAATTGGGGTTCACTCCGATTGTGTGTCGGGAATAGCGAGTGCAGCAAACATACGATTGGGGGGTTTTTGTCTAACAACTAACGAGCATGCAAACAAGGGAGAATAAACTATAATAAAATAGCCTTGGGGATATTTGTGTAACATGACCAATTGAAGAATTTGATCCTAGATTCTATCACATGTAAGACATATAAACCTATCCCACGTGTATGTCACATAGTGTGGAGAATCATGGGTGTTCAAAAATACCTACCCCACAATACATGGCACGTCCATTCGTCGACCCGGCCTACAATTAACCAGGTACTTTTTCATTTTTTTTGGACAGGTACCCGGCCTAGAAATTTTACATTTTAACGGGTCCAGGTTCGGGCCACAAAAATGCTATTTCTGGATAACAAGAAAATTTTAAAGTATATTTAAGTAATTTTTAAATTTTAAATAATATTTTGTACACATCTGCTCCCAATTTTCAACTATCCATATCTGTGTAATACTAATTATTAAATAATATGAATATACATAATATTCAAGTGCTAAATTTTAAAGCATTTTCTTTCAATTCCGTATTTTCAATTGTTTATTCTAAGTTCAGGCCCTTTCTATTTTTCCTCAACTTTTCAATTATAACCATTGTCACAACCCTATTCTAGTAGTAGGTCAAATTGATATTTTTTAAAAAATTGGTTTTCCATAAAAGAATTCATACTCCACCAAATAAAAATTCTATTAGCACAATGTTCATATTCTCGGCCATTTCAACATATATTGTTATGTTCATCCAAACTAAGGAATGCTGATAATTAAAATGGGCCTTTTCCTCTTAGTGATCATTATATGCTGAATTTTATGAATGATAAAAGGTGATAATTATTTGTCCAAAAATGTCATGAGAATTCAATTGTTAATCGACATTGTCATCATTGTAAGACATTTTTCTTGCACGAATAAAAATTTACATAACAAAATGAAATGATAAATATCTCAAAAACTTCAAACTTGAACGGGTCAACGGATACCCTGTTACCCGACCTGAACAAGCCATGTACCCGCATTGCGGGTACTCGGTTCTTCTGGGCCAGATCACGAGCCACATTTTCAACTACCCACAATTAGAGTACCTAAATGTGCGAGTACCCGAACTTGCTGGTACCTGCATTTAAAGACCCCTAGTGGAGATACCTGGGAATTCCCAATGTCAGTCACACAAAGGTTCGAAACCACTTTTAGAAGCTACCACACCGCCTTTGTAATTAGGGAAATTGCATTGATCGAACTATGGATCCGTTCCTATTTCCCCATCGATCCTACTCTTATTGTTAACGAGCCCCCACTTAAAAGAACAAAGCCTAGCGTAGGTCACAACCATTAGATATGGGACTGAGGACAATACGTCCCGGGTACTCCACTATGGCCACCAATTCCTAGGCCTAGAGAGGCAAAGAATTGGCATCTCTTTATGACTCTAAGGCTTTCACAACAACCCTAGTTGCTACGAACTATTATGCTCATTCTATCAGGGTAAGTTAAAGTTTTTCCTTCGTTAAGGATTAATACCTAACATGTACTTTACTACACAACTAGCAAAATAGAATTAGAGTCTAATGATAGTGACGATACTCTCGGGGTAGCATGCATGCACTCACCTCCCCGGTACTCTCAAACCTACAATAGTCCAAATCTAACACTCCGGAGATAACAATTCAAGCCTAGCACGATATCATACTACGCATGAATATATGGATGCATCATAAAATATAACATAGCATAATTCATACAAGAATGTAAAATATAAATCAAGCACAACTATTCATAAGACATAAAGATAGGGAAATCTAAGACTCTCACAAAGTCAACATCAAGTCATGAATACAAATATTTTCCCAATAAATTAAACTACTCTAGAGACATTGAATCAAAGACAAACATTGGATTCAATGCCATAGGAAAAAATAGGAAAAATAAATGAAGAGACGAGAGAGTCTCCCTCTTCCTACCTTCTCTTAGATCTAGAATTAATGACAAAAACTACTTAGTAAAAGAAGGGGAAAAAAAGGAGAACAACTCTAGAGAGAGACAATTCTCCCATTCTTTTCTACCTACCAAAAACTAAGATCTACATTATGACCACTTAACCCTAGGAGACTAAAGGCTCCTTATATACGATAAGACAAACGGGCCTCTTAAATGCCCAAATTTGGAAAACCCTAGTGAAACCCTAATGCCACCACTAGTGCCACATCAGCACGGTATGCACAAAAGCACACGGCCTGCGGACTGGAGGTGATCCTCAAGCATACTAAGCGGGCAGCCTGCGCAGAAGCACACGGGTCGTGAACTAGAGTCTTCATCCATTTGTTCTGAGCGCGAGACCCGTTCAAAAGTGCGCGGCCAACGGACTAGACTGTTGTCCGTGGCCTTCTGAGTGCACAGGCCATGCAAGATTACTCAGCCCACAACTTGAACTTTATCCTCTTGGTAAGGGCTTGGTACAGATCGTGAAAATCTACACAGGCTTTTCTAGTTTTCGCCTTTTTCAAAACTTGGCTTTTTCTTTCAACTTGTATGCGCCGCTACGGGTGAATTGTTGATCCAATTTGGGATTTCATGTAGTCTATTTTATAGGGCTCGAGAAGAAGAATCTAACAATGCCACCCTCAGGGACTGATGTTTCTTAGATCGTTCCCAGAACTTGGTTTAGCTCCCAGATCACAATTCATCTACTTCTTTGTCTTCCTTCTTCGACCCTTCTATCCTTTACCAAGTTTTGACTCGTGACCTTCAATTTTCTACCACCCTGGCAAAGGGCCTTAACTAAACTACTCTGAAATGCTTATGAGTAATCTACAAATAAGCTCACATAGTAGAATCTAGATGCTCGTAAGAACAAAAATCCATTAGACTCAAAACAGATTACAAAATGAAGGATTTCGATATGAAAATCAAAACTTGTCACATAAACCCCTTCTAATGTAAACCTACCTAAACCTAGTAATATGCCCACACAAGGATAACAAAAGAGGTGTTAAAGGCCTTAAAAAATACATGCATTTGATGTCTCATCATTAGGCAATCCAGTAACTCTTTCAAAAACCTCAACGCCCGTTAATGGTACAGGAGATCCTCACAACTCTGTGTTCCCACTGAACCACTTCTTTGTGGAACCACGTGTGCCCCTCAGGAAGAAACCATCAATGCCCTTGGTATAAAGTTTTACTACCATGCTTAAGTTGACAGAAAGATGTTTCTTTCTCATAAATAGGACATGCATAGTTCCCTTTCGTAGAATATTCCAACAAATTCCCATAAGCAGGAAATTCGTTTATGGTGTAGAACAAAAGGGCCTTCAACATGAAAACATCCCCCGTATCACCATCGTAGGTATGGACTCCATCGTTGAACAACATAAAAAAATCATCCACTAGAGGAGCAAGATAAACATCAATGTCATTACCCTGTTGCTTGGGCCCCGAATAGATAAGAGGACATACTTTCTTTTCATTATCAACCACGATAGGATATTGTAGATCACCAACATTACTAGCCAAAAAATTATACGCATTGCTCATATTGGAAAATGGATTCATACCATTGGTAGATAGGCCTAAACTTAAAAGTCAGGGCTCCGATCCAAACTATGGGTAAATGCCATCAAGCTTCTTCCATTGCCCACCGTCCGACGTATACCTAATAACATCATCTCCCAGATGAACTCTTTCTGCATGCCATCAGAATAACTTTGAATCTTCTTTGGAAGAAAAAAACGTTTTCAACCGTGGAATAATCGGAACATACCATAGGACTTTAACGGGTGTCTTCTTCTTCGAAACAGACCCTGTTTTCGCACCCACAACAATTTCATCCCACTTTAACTTTTCCCGAGACTCACCACATACTCGACATGGTTCTCAATTCTCATTTTCCTTTCCCCCTATAATGCATACAATTATTCGGGCATGCATTGATTTTTTTTCAACTCCAAGCCCATTGGACAAACAATTCTTTTGAGGGCATAAGATTTTTCATACATACGATTACATTCAGGGAGTCATTCTCAAAGTAATTCTAGAGTCTCAGCCATCCCTTTTTCGGTCCAACCGAATTTTGCCTTCAATTTCATCATTATCTAGGTGGCTCTCAAAACAGAATGTTTTGACCCATCGTACAATGTACACTTCTTGTCATTAAGCAAAAATTCTAGGACCTCAGGTTTACCATGGAATTCTTGGGCAACATCCTCCACTATGTCATCAAATCTATCGTCTCCGTCTAATTCAACCCCTTCCTTACTTATGACATTTCTGCCGCTATCTGTTTGTACCTCTACGTGCCATATCCAACAAGTGTAACTTGTTTGAAAACCTCGCATTACTAGATGTTCACGCAACTTCTTCCTCTCTAAGAATGCATCATTCCTGGAATCCTTACGTGGGCAATGTGAACGCACATTTCAAATAAAAAACCATTCATTCGGTCATATATGCAATACATTTCCATTCAAACACATTTCAAATCAAAACCCTAATTCAAAACATTGCAAAACTTAAATCAATATTAAATGCATTAGTTCAATTAGGTAATAAGAGTTGTGGATGTAAATTTACCTTCCCCTTTTACTTCCAAAGAAAGGCCTAAAGTATTTCTAACATATTTCTCTAAATTGAAATGGGATTGAACGACAACATGTAATGCTAGTTTAATTAGTTCCGAGTCCGGAACTACATTCGACCCTTTGATTAAAACACTACTACAAAAATGGGCTTTGCCAACACATTTTTAAAGAAACTTTTTTGTTGATGTGGTAATAGAGTGATATTATGACACTGCATTTATTGCTAAAATTGAATATGCAAGATTTGTGTGACTATAGAAAAGAAATGAAGACAATACAAAATTTGTGTTCTAAAAAGGATATATTAGAACATTATGTAAAAGGCAGATCCCAACATTTTATTTGTGTATGTATATGAATGTTATAAAGATAGTAATTTATGTAGCACGATTAGATCAATTAACATACACCCCCTGTCCCACTTCAAGCTGCAATTTTACTATTCATTTAGTCAAAACTTGCTTACTTTAACCATAAAATATCAACTTTTCAAAATAGTATTGTGTGATGCCTTGTTAGATTCGTTATAACATATATTTTCAAAATATCAAGTTTTCATAAGTTTTAATTATTCTTAGTGAAAGATATTAAGGATCAAACATTTTTCAAGACAACTGATGAAAGTCAAAGTGTGCAGATTGAAATGAGACAGAAGGAGTAATATTGTTGGATACAACAAAAAATGAAAATGTGGTATAAAACCTTATTATCACATTTTGTCATTTATGCATAATTATTTCTTGAAAATTAGAATGTTGTCATGACCATATTACAGTTATATAAAAAATTATTTGAGAAACAAATGTAATAAAAGACCAATTATAACAATGTAACAAGTAATTTCAAAGTAAAAATAAAATAAAAATGTGTTCAAAATTAATATGCAAGTCCATTAGGAAATATATTTTTTAAGAGGCTTGAAGATTTTATCGGTGAAACTTTTTTTAGTTAAAAACTTATGCTTGTAAGATTTTTTTTTTTCGCAAAAAAAAAGGCAATCAAAATAAGTCTACTTTCAGCCCAATACAAACCATTTAAGAATCAATACGTACTGCAATTCTGAGGTGGATCAGTCTCCTCTAATTTATACTCTACCCCCGAACCAGCAGCCTTCGTGTCAAGCAAGACTGCCCTTGTCCCCTTCCTTTCTTCATTCCACCCCATACTTTTCTTGGGGCCATCCCTTAGAATATAAAAAAATTAGGTATTGTCTCTTCCCAGTCTAAGTTGAAATATATATTTGAATAAATGTATAAAAAATAATATTATCGTAAATGATATTGTTGAATTCGTCGTAAAAAATTATTTCTAAAAAATAATTTTTTATTTACCATTTTATAAGTAATTAAACATATTAACGATTAAATATGTGTTTTCGAATATTGTTCAATAATTGAGGGATAATTTGAGCTAGGATGGAGGAGTATAATTAGTACTTTCTAGACTACTAGTTCTACTCCAACACTCTTGTACCAAATGCTGTTAGCCCTTTAGATGTAGCAGCAAAAGTTATTGGAAACTATATTTTAGCTCTAATTGAAGCTTATAAGACTGCCCTGGATCTAGCGGGGATAGTGAGCAGCCCCTCAAGAGTGATTTTTCATAATGATTCTGATTGATTAAGAAAAGTATAAATAGAGTACCAAGTAGACTAGTCTAAACATAACTCTAAGCTAGTTATCAAGAATAAAATCTTATCTAATCATCAACTTGCTTTATTCTAACACCCCCCTCAAGGGAAGCGTCGGATGCTCGTCGACGCACATCTTGGACCTGAAGAACTCGAACAGTGGACGAGAGAGTCCTTTGGTGAAGATGTCTGCAATCTGAAGAGAAGTCGGGACATAAGCAACGCGCAGTTTGCCAGAGGTCACCAACTCACGAATAAAATGATAGTCAATGTTGATGTGCTCCGCCCGCTTGTGCGCCACCGGATTCTGAGCCAAGAAGATAGCACTACTGTTGTCGCATAGAAGCAATGAAGCACCAGAAAGCAGAACACGAAGCAAATGAGTGAGCCTGGCTCTGCTGGCGCGTGAAGGGCACGCGCGAGTGGGTTCACGCGTCTAGAGGTCTTGCGCGGTTGAGAGCAAGAGCCTGGAGGACTCGCTGCCTCCTCTGCAAACCGTTGTCGGCGACTGGTTGAATTGAGTTTCGCCTCGAACGGAGAAGGACAACTGTAGAGGGATCCGGAAAGGCAAGGGGAGAGGTGCCGGAAAAGTCTGGAGGTAGTCGCCGGAGAAGACAAAATATACGCCAGTAAAAATGGAGAAGACTGGAGTCTGCAACCGAAGAATTGCCGTTGGAAAAGTATGGCGGACAAAGAATCAATTATGAGGAGATGACAAGGATAGCCACTGAAGGCAGAGCTGCTGCCAACAAAGATAAATCTGATGCCAGAATTGTCGGTGGAGATGACGCAAGGCAAGTGGCCAGAACTGAAGACGACCGCCGCTAGAAGGAACCGCTTCGCACTTGAAGCCGCCAGAGATCTGAGAAAAGACACCGAAACTTGACCGGGACTTGGCCAGAATTTTGCCAGTTTTCGGTGGAGGTTGATCGGCCGGAAAAAAAGAAGAGGGGAGGCTGAAAATTAAAAGAAATAATTAGAGTTTAGGATCAGAACTTGGTCTAATACTATGATAGAGTGATTTCCCATAATGATTCTGATTAATGAAAAATAGTACAAATAGATTACCAAGTAGATTAGTCTAAATATAACTCTATTCTAGTCATCAAGAATAAAATCTTATCTAATAATCAACTTGTTTTATTCTAACACTAACGGCCAAACTTGACTCCTTTCTCCATTGATGACTCTAGTTCTGGTTTCAAGGCCTCAAGCCCTTCAGCACAAGACTCTTTTTTCCTTTCGTAGCACACAGTATACAACACTCTTTTTTCCTTTTGCAACACACAACACTGCACTACACATAACACAGAAACAAAATTCTCATTTTTACTTTCGCTCTCTTTTTTCAAAATAATATCTCACAATCAGTACACAAAACTACAGCAGAATTAATGGGTTTACTTGTGGACTAAACCTCTGCACTGCAAGCTCCTGACAAAACCAGATCCAACTGAACCTTAATAAATTCAAGGTACACCTGCTTAAATACCACACCAATTAAAATAATCACAAGGAATAGAAGCAAGTAATTATGATAATTTATTGTTATTATTTTTCCGTAAAAGTATTGCAGCTAAACCAGTAACTTTCATCAAAAAGAAGATTCATCCAACAGAGTTTCACTATATATAATCAATAGTTTGAATCAACAATTCCTAGCTATAAGCATCCAAAAAGAGCATAAATAAGCAGCCCAGAATTGGCCAACAAATATTTTCTAAAACTTAATCCCATATAATTATGTACTCATTTATGAAAATGATAAGTTCCTCTAGCAATTAACCAAATGATCTATAACTTCTGAAATTTAAACACAAAACTCGACCATTCGATTTTCATTCTTCAAGTTAGAGGTAATCATCGAACCAAGAAAGCATTTAACGAACGCTTGTAACAAATTATTAAGTAAGGTAGATATTACTTGTAATTGTAATTAGATTCTATTTTTTTTTTATACTTTGTACAGATATTCTGTACCACTATATAATGTACCGTGAGATTATGAATACAAATACACATTATTACCCCTATTTTCTACATACTATCAGAGTTTAAAATCCTGAAACCCTAAGAAAATTTCTGCTAACTTCCTGAGCCGCCGCCGTTATTGCCTCCATTCGTGCGTTTGTCACACTCGCTGCCGGTTTCCTCCGCCGCCGCTGCTCGCTGATCTCCGTCTACCGATCGCTGCACCGCTCATCCAGGTTGCTGCGATCTTCCAACTGTCTGTTGTTGTCCATTCCGTTCGCGCGTCAACCTCCACGCGCCAACACCAAAACTCACGCGTTGTCGCCGTCCTGCTTACGCTCTGCCGCGTCTTCCATTTCCAATTTTCCGCCGTCGATTCCCTTGTTTACGCTAATCCTTATCTTGAACCATGTCGACTCTTGAACCTACTCCCGATGCCGCTCAACCGACTTGCGTCGATGCTGAATCTGGGGCCACCAAGCTGTAGAAAATGAACGGCTATGAGGTAATTGCAACTTTACTGAAACAGTTGCAGTTGCAATCTGACCCTAAGTCACTTGTACCTGTTGGTTGCCTACCGAATGGTCCATACTTTATTGGCTCTTTTGACGGCCCTGGTTTGGTTAACGCACCCACCATCCTGAAGGGTCAAGAGAATTACCTTGAATGGCTTGATGGAATTTGTCGTGCTATCCCCGCCTTGGACAAGATTGGGTTCATTGGTGGATCCATTACCAACCCCCGGATAATCATGTTGATGATGTTGATTGGCCTGGAATTAATGTTACTCTTATTGCTGGATCTTACAGACCTTGGATTTGGCATTGAGATCTTCTATAAGCACCTTTGCCACAGTTAAGGAACTGTGGGATGACCTGAAGGAGCGTTTCACCCCTGATGATGGTATGAAAATTCTTCAGATGCGTGAAGATATTCATAAATGTCAACAGAATGGTTAGACCATCACCATTTATTTTTGCAATATGAATGAGACATTTGGGGACTACAATTCTCCAGTGCCTCCTTTAGTTTGCCCATGTGAAGTTTGCGAACCGTTGTGCACTTGTAACCTTGCCAGTCGTGTCCTCCAAGAGATAGAAAAATATTTGATCTATCAATTTATCTCTTGTCTTGATGAAGGCTATCACACCTTGCAATCTCATATCATGAGTCTCGATCCACTGCCACCAATCATGCACGTGTATGCGCTTGTTTCCTTGGAGGAGAATCACCGAGTTTCCATCCGATCTCACGAGCCTTCTTCTGACTCCATGGCATATGCCGCACGACACCCACCACCTACGGGTTCTTTGACAACTATCCTCAGTTCAGCTGATTGCAAGAATCTTGTCTGTACGCATTGTCATCGCAAGGGTACTACAAAGCTTCTTGTTTCCAGCTCACAGGTTACCCAGAATGGTACACGGAAATGATAGAGAAAGCTAATATCGCCAAGAAGACAGCACCAGTTGCGTAGATGATCGCTGTCCCCGACCCCTGGGCTTCACCACCGCGGTCCGTCCACCTTTGCCGCTATTCGCTGGCGTTACCATGTTACCGGTAGGGTTTTCAGTGGTGGCCTCCAATGTGAGGGCCCCTACCCAATGTGATTTTAGCCCTGCTCTGTCTGATGACCAATGGAGCACGACCATGTATTTATTTAATCATTTTAATTATTTGTCTGACCATGGGTCAGGTTAGTCTACTTTACCTTGGATTCTTGATTCAGGAGCCTCATATCACATAACCAGTGACAAGGGTTTTCTTACTAATATTACTACAACTATCGATATTGTGGATGTTATACTACCTGATGGATATGTGTCCTCTACTACAAAATATGGTTCTATCTTCTTTGGTGATGTCACCCGTAATCATGTGTTATACATACCTACTTTGTGATGTAACTTATTATCATGCTCTAGATTGTTATATGCCTTAAACTGTTTAGCTTTGTTTACCAAAATTTATTGTATTTTACCAAAAATCAATACGAGGACTGTGATTGGCGTGGGTGAACAACAAGGAGGGTTATTGGCTTCGTCTGTTGGATACTCGTGTTCGTCCTCCTATCCTGCAGTCTTTTCCAACAGTTGCTTCCGTGTCTACTTCTGATTTATGGCATCAGCGTCTTGGACATTGTTCCACTATGGTGTTGTCTTCTGTTACTTCTATCGGTTTTAGCACAAATAATACTTCTGCTCCTTGCTCTGTGTGTTATAGAGCAAAACATACTGGACATTTTTTTCTTTGAGCTCTTCAAATGCTAGTTCAATTTTTGAACTAATACATTGTGATGTTTGGGGTACTTATAGAACACCATTTTCTAGTGGTGCATTTTATTTTTTAAAAATAGTTGATGATTAATTCCAAACTGTTTGGGTTTATTTATTAGTTGCTAAGTCAAATGTAGCTTCTAGATTTTTGGAATTTCGTGCTTTGGTCAAGAACCAGTTTGGGCGCTTAGTGCTCCGCTTCTAGACTGATAACGGTACTGAATTTCAGCCTTTGAGATCATACTTTGCTGAATATGGGATTATTTTGAAACATCTATAGTTGATACACCACAACAGAATGGTCGTGTTGAACACAAGCATTGCTATTTGTTGAATGTGGCACGTGTATTGCATTTTCAAGCTAATCTGCCAGTTGAATCTTTGGGGAGAATGTGTTCTTACTGCTTCTTATTTGATTAACCGAACATCGACAAAACATCGCAATGGTCGCACTCCATTTGAGTGGCTTCATGGACGAGCTCCCAACTACCAACCTTTGAGGGTGGTTGGATGCTTTTGTTTTGCTTCTTATGTTCCTACATTCTGTGACAAGTTTGCTCCAAAAAGTCATTGATGTTTATTTCTTGGTTATCCTGGTGGAAAGAAAGGATATCGCCTTTATGACTTAGAATCCTACACTTTCTTCAACAGTCGGGATGCTGATTTTTTTAGGACCAGTACCCATATGCAGTATCTCTGACATCAGCTTCATCAGTGCATCCACCTCACCGCGGCATCACTGCCACCACCGGTGAAGTCGTACGTGCCGGTTGCCACCCCGCCATTACCGCCAGTTGCTGCCCTGTCATTGTTGTTAATCGTCACTCCATTTTTGCATCTGAATCTAATGATCAGTCCCGACTACCAGCCACCTACTTTGTTGGCTCAGTCTGATAACCCGCAGCCCGAGTCAATGCCACCGTACGTGCTCCACGCACCGCCAGCGCCTGTCGGTAACCACCGTCTCCAGACCCAGCGCCTGCACCATTACTTGATATGGCGTCTCCGGCTCTAGACTCTGTCGTTCACCACCAGCTATCTCCCGCTCCATTGCCTACTTCACCGGTCACTCAGGCGCTGCCTTCTGCCACTGAGTTGCCTCATCCCCGATAGAGTGTCCACAATTGTCAACCTCCTTCTTACTTGGATGATTATGTCGATGATGATTACGTCTTTGTTATCACTACTAAAGAACCTCTCCCCTCACTGCTACGATCACTCATTAGGATTTTTTCAGAGTAAAACAGACTACTCACCTTTTACATTCTCCTGTGGTTCAGTATCTTTGCATGTACTTGTTTATGTGGATGATGTGGTTATTGCTGGTAGTTCTTCGTCGCTTATCTCTGAATTCAAGAAATACTTGAGCTCTTATTTTCACATGAAAAATCTTGGTCTTCTTAAGTATTTCTTGGGTATAGAGATTGCGAGAAGACCAGATAGGATCTTTCTTTCACAATGGAAATATGCCCTGGACATTTTATCTGACATAGGTTTATCTGCTTCTAAACCAACTAACTTTCTGATGAAGCAACAACACGATTTGGTGCGTGTTGAAGGTCCACTTTACCATAATCCCGAGCAATACCGGTGTTTGGTTGGGCGCCTGATCTACCTCACCATCACTCGTCCTCAGCTCTGTTATTCAGTTCATACACTTTCCCAGTTCATGAAGCCTCTTTGTGTTCCTCACTAGCAAGTTGCAGTTCTTGTGTTGCACTATTTGAATAGTCATCCTGGTCAAGGTTTATTTTTCTCTTCCTTTAGTGCATTAAAGTTGACTGCTTATTATGGTTCTGATTGGGCTGTATGCCCTATTACCCAGCGTTCTATTTTCGGATACTTTGTGATGATTGGCAATTCTCTGGTTTCTTGGATGACTAAGAAGTAACCTACAGTTTCTCGATCGTCTGCTGAAGCGGAGTATCGTATTATGGCCATTACATGTTGTGAATTGTTATGGCTTAAGTCTTTTCTTAAAGACTTGGGGGTTGTGCATACTACTCCTATGCATTTATTTTGTTACAGTCAATTTGCTTTTCATATTGCGGCAAATCCAGTGTTCTATGAATGTACGAAGCATGTTGAAGTTGATTGTCATTTTTGTCGGGTATCTTGTGTAGTCTGGTACTATCATTACTCATCATCCGCACTTCAGATTTACCTTAGGACTTGTTTACCAATGCTCTCAGATGTAACCAGTTGCATTCATTACTTGGCAAGTTGGGCATTTCTGATCCCCATGCTCCAACTTTTTTTATTTGAAACCATCCCAAGGTGGATGTGGGGTATTTGTTTAAGGTACCCCAATCCCTATATAAAAAACAATAGAGATACAAAAGTGATATGGAACATAGTGAATGACATTGTACTCATAATTACATGGCAAGAGATTGTAAAAGGAAGAGAGATATGAATGTCAACAAAGATTGCGTTTCTAAATAGTATGTTTAGAAAGGCAATTCTTATTGACAAGTCTACAATAATCTATGATAAATGTACAAAAAAGAAGAGTCCCGTGTGATTTTTCAAGGAAGTGTGAGGCCCATTGGTGCTCTCTTATGTTCAGAAGTCCCAAAATGTCCCCTCGTATTGCCATTTTAAGTTGCGCCGGAGCCGCTGTGTATACATGGTGTTGCAGTTGATGTCTATCCTGGGGTATCAATCTAGCTAAGAGGTGAGCAGGAGTATTTTGTTGCATGTAGATGTGTTTCCATGAGATGTCATTGCCTTCCATCAATCTTTCAAGTTCCCAGAACTGCGGAAGCAGTTTCCAAGGGATAGATTTGAGTCATTTCATCATCTGTATGACCTGCAAAGAGTCAGTTTCACGAGTAAGTGGTAATAAATGATAATGAATGCAAAATTGTATCCCCCCTAAACAGCATAATAGTTCAGCTTGAAGTGGGCTTGTTGCAGCATGAATGTAGAAAGAGAGCAAATTTATGGGTTTCCCATCAGTGCCCCTAATGCTAAAGCCTCCAATATGTTCAGTAATTAAGCCAAATGAAGCATCACAATTGATCTTATATCCTATATCTAGAGGTTCCCATTTGTATGATTTTAAGATCTCCTATTTTTCCAATTTGAAGTTTGAGATCAAACCCATGGCTATTAGATGCTAAATGTCATGCTCATTAGTTGGGGGCTTAATAGTAAAAACATTTCTAATAACTTAGTTCACTTCTCTCTTCATACTAATAAGAGTAGGCTTATGGGCATCATAGATTGCAAAGCATCTACTCTTCCATAAAATCCAGCAGATAATAGAGGGGATAATATGAACCACCTTTTTTCTAGCTTTGGATATTTCATCAGCAGACCAAAACCAAGAAACCATATAAAAAATGTGATCGAATGTCATAAACTGAAAGCCATCCGACTTGAATGCATAATTCCATAGAATCTGGGGCATTTCACATGTTTTGAAAATGTGATTCAATGATTCCACACTTTTATTACAGAGAGAGAATCTAGAAACATTAATGATTCCTATTGTAGCAAGAATATCATCTAATGGAAGGCACTTATTCATAATTCTCCACATGAGAAGAGATATTTTACCTAGAAGAAGAGGATGCTATAGTTTTTGAGAGAAGATGACTCATTTTTTTTGTTTCTTAGAATATGAAAAGCTGAAGAGATAGAGAACTTACCTGAAATCGAAGGTTTCCACACCAGAATGTTCGCTTCATTATGAAAAATGGCAGTAGGTACCTATAACAGATTCTGAACATGCTGGGGTAGTCCCTGGTTAAGTTCATGCATATAAGCATTTTTGTTTGTTTGAAAATCTGCCACTTTTAGGTAAGGAAAAGGAGGATCCTAATCTAAACTCCATAAATCTATCAAGCTACCGTGGTCGGTCCAATTGGCAATCCAAAAGGAAACTTTTCCTTCACCAATAAGAACTCAGATATTTGAATTAGCAAACTAGGATAATTGTAAAATTCTGACCTAAGCATAAGAGTTTCTATGGTTCTAGGGGAGGGCCAAGATAAATAATGCCCACAACAATTCCCTTAATTGCAATTTCCACCATAACTTAAGGGTGAAAGCATCAATTATATCCTAAGTCTTCCTAAATCCTAAGCCATTCTCAGAAAATGGAAAACTAATCCTATCCCAACTTCTCTAGTGTTTCTTTTTTTCCCCCATCTAATTCCCCCCAAAGCAAATCACGAAATGGGCCTTGAATCCTCTCTATGATGTGTTTTGTAGGGCTGTAAACATTCAAAATATGCAAAGGGATAGAACTAAGGGTATTCTTAATTAGAATCATTCTACCTGCATCATATAGGAATTTGTTATTCCAGCTTCCTATTCTTGAATTAATGTTCTCTAAAATGCCCTGAAAGTGGGAATTAAGTTTCCTACTGCTGTAAATTGGCACCCCTAAGTATTTGAATGGAAAATAACCCATTTCCATCCCTCTAAGGTCTCTAAGTCTCTTCAAAGTGGCCTTGCTTGCCTTTTTGCCTATGCAAAAAGCACTTTTAACATAATTAACTTTCTGACCCGAGGCAGTCTCATAATGTTTCAGAAATTGTACCAGGTTCTTGCAACTCTTCTTTGTTCCTCTCATGAAGATGACAATGTCATCTGTATATGAGAGGTGAGTTAGAGTGAAATTTAGAACTGGGGTTAGAAAGACATCCATTAGATTTTGTGCAAACATAGCCTTAAGTCCCCTCTTGAGCAACTCAGTGATAAAATTGAAAAGGAGTGGAGACAGGGGGTTTCCCTATTTCAACCTTAGTTTAGTCTTCTCTACTGGTTGGATGAGGGATATATTATCCTGGTCAGTGATCAGGTTTGGGATAAACTACAGGAAATGTTGCAGGTTAACTCCTGATATGTCATACTCTTCCTACGATAAGAGAGTTTTGAAAAATTGAACTGCAGCCTGACCTATCTGTTCCTGATCAGTGATAGTTTGACCTTGCTTAATGATCTTATTAATTCTAAGTCTTGAATGTTTTTCTTTCACACTGTTGTGGAAGAATTTTGTGTTACCATCTCCCTCATCTAGCCACTTCATTCTAGACTTTTTTTCCAAAAGTCATTTTCTTCCGGGAGCCTATTAGTTAGTTCAGTTTTAGCTAGGTTAAAATCCTGATAGTCATTCTGATCTCCTGATAAGTCATATTTGGATTCTAGTTCTAAAATCTTATCCTCAGTTTTCTTGATGTTATCTCCTATCCTGCCAAAGGTGATAATGTTCTAGGATTTAAGTGTGTTTTTTAACCTTTTCAGTTTAAAACTGAACCTCAACATTCCCAGAAATTCAATGGGTGTTTCTCAGCAATTTCACACCACATGTCCTAATCCACATTTCCTGAAATATAAATGATCTAGGGTAAGAATTGGAATTAGGGTTGAGGTTTAAAAGCATGGGTACATGGTCTGATAGAAGCCTATTAAGTATTTGGACTGAGGAATTGGGGAAGTTTGTGAGGAAAGCTTGATTTGCTAGAATTCTATCCAGCCTCTTGCAGACCCTAGTTGAACCTTGCCTAGCATTGCACCATGCATAGATGTTTCCCACAGTAGGGATTTCAATTAGAGAATTCCTGACAATGAATGAATCAAAATCAAGTATACTATTTGAATCGGGCTCACAATTACCAAGATATTCATAAATGGATCTAATAACATTAAAGTCACCAGCAAATAGAACTTTATTATCAGTTTGAGCAGTTGATTTTTCAATGTCACAGAACATTTTTTCTCTCTCTTGTCTAGAATGTTTGGCATAAATAGCAAAGAGAGTAAAATCTAATTGATCACTACTGTCAGTAATGAAGAGTTGTGTGAATTGTTCATGCGGGGGTTCCCAGATTACAATTTTGATTATTTCTGGTGAAAATCCATGTTCTTCCGCTGTCTTATGAGAATGAAAGCTGGAATCCGAGTCTTAATTGATAGCTCTGTATTTTTTCCTTCTTTTGTTGTGTTTCTGCAACAACCAGGATGGAAATATTATGCAGCTGAATAAGTTTCTTATGTCTGACAAAAGATCCCTCTTTCCCTCTGAGATTCCAAGATGAGAGATTAATATTCATTTAAAGATTGACTTTTAGATTTCAAGCGAGTCACGATTTTATTAGGAGATTTTAAAAAATTCCTAACTGGGTCAGGGGGTTTATTAGAACCTAATTGGAGATCCAGCTGATTTTGTTGAGAGTTCGTATTTTCCAATGTTGAATCCTCTTGTATGTCAGAGGATTGACTATCTTTTTTTGTAGGAGTTTGACCGTGTATGTGTTCCTCCATTTGAGTTTGATCCTGTAAGGGAGAAAATTTGTTAGCTAGTGTTTTACTGAACTGTTTGAGCTGAGAGGTTAATTTATCTCTACTAATTGACAAGGGAAAAGAGTTATTATCCTGTATGATGATTGCATCATCAATTATTAAGAAATGTAGATATTACTTATAATTGTAATTAGATTCTATTTCCTTTTTATAACTTGTACATATATTCTGTACCACTATATAATGTACTCTGAGATCATAAATACAAACACACAATATTACCCTTGTTTTATACACAAATACACATTTATGCAAACTGAGCAATGAGGTGTGTAAATAATGTGCAGAGCAATTTGAGAAAAACAAGAATACAATAAAAATCAGTGAAGATTGGTACCATTAGTCAAATTCTCCTACGAAATGGTAAGAAAATAACTATTATTTTTTATAAAACAAAATCATGGTGCACATCACATGAACAACCTCGCCCTTCATTATGTCCAGCCTATGCTTAGATATTGTTTTGTGTGTTTATTTTAAAGCAATTTTTTAATAGAACTTCGGTTGGTCGAAAATTTGTCGAAAAATGTCAAGTGGCTACTACTAGAATGGCATATTCAGAGACTTTTTTGACAAAGCATATTCAGAGAATAACTATCTAAATTCAATTTAAAATTACCTGGGATAGGTACATAAATTAGAAAATAATAATTCGCCTAACACAATCATTTCAAATGTATGTACGTGAAGTACCTTGAGTTCGGCAAAAACAACAAACCAAAATATCTCTAGTTTCGTTTAGAAACATCCTTAAACTTTCTCCCTTTTTTTTCTTTTTTTTACCTGTAAAAATACATGAGAGGAATAAATGAATAAGGATGCCGCAATTTGTTTTCCTAGGGGATAGGATAAATGACAACCTTTAACTCATAGGAACATGACTTATATCAACATTATCCCCCTTCTACATTAGGACGAACACATTAAATTCTGCATGTTCAGTGTTGAAACTGGGATTTTTATATATTGCTCTGAAGATAGGTTTCAACATCCACTAGGGGTTCCATGTTGTATTAATTTCTTGGAGATGTGGTTATGACAACAATCCAAAAAATTTCAAGTGGATCTGAAACATAAAATACATGTGAAACTTGGTGAGCTAAATTGAAAGGCTCGTTATGGTGCTTAATGTTGTTGAAGCTAACCGAAGTGAACTCATCATTATCTTGTTTCAGCCTACTTCCCTTGGAAACCCAATCACTGTCAAACAAAACTACTTTGTGTTCCACGTAATTAAACTCTGTTGTATTGTTTAAAAATTTATAGTGATCCAAGTCCCCGGCAACATGATTATGTTCTCTTGTACTAGAGAAACTTGATGTTATTGTCTTAACGGTTACTCAACTATTTTAAGTTTCTCCCACTAAATATCGAGCATTGAACCTAAATCCATCCACAGTATACTTATAAAAATTTAAACCAGTGTTGTTTGAACCCTTTGTAGAACATTTTAAACATCTTTCTTCTTGGTCTTCCTCTGGTAATTACAAGTATTGAACCTAAAAACAAACAAAAAAACTCAAATCAAAGGGATACACACGTTTAGTTGTAAACTATATGTTGTTATAACTTGTAAAATTACTCTTACGTGTTCGCGAAACACTCCACGAATTCTTCACTGTAAATTCGTTCAATATGATGACGTGCAACATGTGGATGTTTCTCTCCCACAATTATACAATTTTGCCTGCAAATTTTACATAAAGTATATGAGAAAACATAAAATAGCTAGTTTTGGGGAATGGCCACTTCTGATGTCCTGGTTGCCCCTTAAGCCTAGGTGTGTTCAGCCAGTTTTGGGGAATGGGTAAATCTCCATGAAAAAGGGACAACTTGCATGTAGTTTGTCATTGGATGTAACTGTTAAGATTTTCTCTTGAATAAATCTTTTTTTAAAATACTGGAAATTGAAATAGAACATAATTAAAATGCGTACTCAATGTATGGCTTATCTTCTTGACAGTTGAACAACACATATTGATGCCCCTTCCTAAGAATGGCATCATCAAACCTCTTAGGCGTTCTTTTTCCAAGGTACTTTCCACCCATTGAAAATATATCCAATCCACTGTCTTCTTTGTCAGTGCAATCATCGTTCCTAAATACTGAATTAATTCTTGTATCATTGTACTCTACTATGTACATTGAGAAAAAGGTCAAACATTTTGAGTTACATACCCTAAGCAATTGACCCCTCTGGCTTACTATTGTTTCGTACATATGATTTTAAAGTCCCGAGGTACCTTCAAAAATATTAATAAAATAAATCAATAAATGTATACATATCTAAATATTGATTTAAATATATATATATATATATATATAATTCACGTTTATGTTTTACCTTTCAATAGGATACATCCAACGATAATGTACCGGGCTACCAAGCCTAACTTATGTGGCCAAATGCATGGTGAGATGTACAATAGGGAGTAAATATTGCAACACAATATGATAGTCATGACTCTTCATGCCAACCAGTTTTAGGGATGACAGCTGAACACACCTAGAAATATTCGAAGCATAGCCCTCTGGAATCTTAACATCTTCCAAAACACTACAGTATATTTGCTTTACTTTTTGCCTCAATTTTATAAATAGCAGCAGGCAATTTATATCCAGTACCAAACTCGTTTAATATAAGATGAAGCTCTGGTCTGATCCCCATTTCATTCAAGTCAAGCCGTGAGAAAATATTGTCTTTTGTGTGTGTATCCATTTCCAACAATGTCCCACAAATACTCTCACGTACATTTTTTTTCAATATGAATAAAGTCAAGATTGTGCCGCAGAAGAGTGTCTTTCCAATATAGCAAATAAAAAAAACTCTTCTACTTCCAGTTAAGGGAAGAACTGGATTGTCTTTCACCTTTTTTCCAAATCTGGAATCAATATTTTTCATACGCTCCAACACCATATCCCTGGATAGTCAAGGTGGAGGCTTTCTTTTTTTCCCAAGTTCCATCAAAATGCATACTATCCTTTCAAAATTTATAATTTTTATGAAGAAACCTATGATGACCCATATAAGAACACTTCTTACTTGCCTTTAACCATTGAGAATGTGTGAATTCATAGCGTGCGTGATATGATAAATAACCCTTCGCACTCCATCTTGATATATTTGCATACCCCGAAAAGTCACTTATTGTCCACATTAAGCTTGCTCGTAATTCAAAATTAGCCTTTACAGAAGCATCGTATGTATCAATAGCATTTTCCTATAAATCTTTAAAATCTATTATTAAAGGCTGCATATAAATGTCAATGTTGTTCCTTGGCGGTTAAGGACTAGAAATCAATAAAGAAAGCATAAAATATGGCTCATCCATACACATCCGAGGAGGTATATTATATGACACTTATACTACGGCCCACGTAATATGTGCAACTTTCTTATTACCTAATGAAATAAACCCATCAGAAGCCAATCCTAGTCTGACATTACGAGGCTCGCTTGCAAACTTTTGATGTTTGCTATCAAACGTTTGCCAAGCAGGGGAATCAGTCGGGTGCCTCATATACCCATCCTTTGTACGAACTTTAGCATGCCACCACATGAGCTATGCGGTTTTTGATGATATAAGTAGCCTTTGTAGTCTTGGTTTAATTTGGAAATACTATAAAACCTTCTGAGAAATCTTCCTCTTCTCTCCATTTGGATCCTTTTTTGTTTGTTTCCACCTTGGTTCATTACATGTCCCACATGAAGTTTTATGCTTATTATCTCCCCAGTATAAGCTACAATCATTGGCATATGCACCTACCCCTTTATAACCAAGCCCAAAATCCTTCAACAAATTTTCACTCATAATGTACATAATTATGCATATCATTGTCCATAATGCACACTTTTTGTTTATCAAAACTTAGTTTAGAGGCTCCTTTCTTTTCAAGCCCAGGAATCAAACCCTTTGGATTTTAGCCAGTGTAACCAAAACTTCACAAAACTCAACTAGTACCCTTTTTCGAACAAAACCCACACTATCGACTCAATCTCTAACCCTAGGAAAAATCAATTCGGTGCACCCAAATTGTGTTTCCCCCTCAACCTCTCACAATTGGCACCCAAATCTAATGTCAATCACCCATAACCATTCCCGATTTCGATGGAATTCAACATCAATTCTACAACTTACCCCGAAATCAATGGACTATTTATAAGAAATACACCACTGTATAGAGTGTAAAGCTGAAAACAAGTGTTTTATGTTAGTTCTTTGGATAAAGCTGAAGAGAGACCTTTTGTGTTAGTTTATTAATTGGGGGAGGTAATTCTCAAAACTATTTTATTTTTCCGATAGGGTGGATAAATAGATTTAGATTGGTTTCTTACTGTCTTTTTTCATGATTTTGGGTTTACCTATTAAAATCTTTTTGCTATGATTCTGGGTTTACCTGTTAAAATCTTTTATTTCATGAAGTGGTGTGGAATCTTACATGAAATTTTCTCTGCCCTATTTCTTTTTTACTAGAATTATGTGTAGCATCTTGTTTATAATGTTTATGAGATACTGAAATAATACAAAGGATAATCGACATTCAATAATTACAGTAGGATGGTGAAGCACTCTATTTCATTAAACAGCCCAATAATGTTAATGAATACAAGGTACATGGTTGAGAGAGTGGAACTTCCCACTTTAGGTTGTAGAACATTGTTCATCTTAGATCTCCTTTTTGGATGTAGTCTTGTTTGGTTATAGCTCTTAATCAACTGTTTGATTATAGTTCAAATTATAATTTCATCCTTTTGAGTCTCGTGATATCCTGTTATTCACATTGAAAGGTACAATTGAACACATGTGACAACTAATATATGAAACTATAGGACTCCGATACATATCTATACATTTACATAAACATATTCACTATTCAATGATCAGTTTTATCAAACTAAAATTCCATGAGTGCAACTCACAAGTTAAAAGAAAGTTATCAGATTTATTAGTAATGCACAATTGGTACCATTCAAAAACTTAATTTTTTATTATTATTTATGTTCAAACTTTCTAAAAAAATCTTTAGAAAACTTACAGATACTTGTATTATTTTCAAAATCTGAAAGCCTTTGAGATCTATGAAAGTTTTTCTATCATTCCATTAACTGTACTTCTATGTATGGTGATAATATTAAGTTTATGCACTCCTGACATTATGTTTCTGTATGGTGGTGATAATAAATAGGGTTTCCGGCTTGAGGTTAATTTTTAGTTATGCCTTCGAAGGGACTCGAGGTTGATATGTCAAACGATCACGTTTCCGGCTTGAGGGTGAGCAAGCAAGTGCGGGAGTTCAATTCTGAATCCTAAAGGTCTAGGAGAAATTAAAGGATGTCATAGTTTATAAAATAGGGGTTTTGACGACACCGTAGCACGAAAATTTCTTAATATCTAGGGTCTGCAACCAATCATGAATAGTTTTGGTCTGCATCGAATTCTGAATAGCAAGGGTTAGCATCCAATAATTTTTTGTTCTTATTTTTCTTAGTTATTTTTCTTGTTATTCTCATTTTGTCACTAATGTAGTTAAGAGAGGAAGTGCTCGTATCAACCAACTGTTTGCCAACCATAATGAAGGCGCCAAATATAAGGAAAGCTGACAAGTGAACGAGAAACAAAAGAACATCATTGATTTCAGTATTAATGAGAAATCAGGTTGTTAGTATTTTAAATGTTTGATTATTTAAAATTAATTTTCAGCCTCATTATTTTCATACTAATGTTTTTATTGTATATGTGAAATTGACGAGAAAGTTGGTAACCAGAAGGTGCCAAATGATCATGGCTCCCCAACAAATGGTGGCTTGAAAACTACACTAAAACAATCCAGTTAAACCACTGAGAACATTTCATACCTTGATGAATGTGCTATGTCAAAAGGTAAATTTTACTTATTATTTAGGTATGTTATCCTTGATGAGCTAATATTAATTTTCAGCCTAATTAATTTTAGACAAATATTTTCTTGTATAGATGGAGCTCACCATGAAGTCAGTAACCAAAAGAGGGCAAATGATAATAGCTCCCCAACAAATGACAGTTCAGAGAAATCTACAAAAGAGCATTCCGGATAGACCACTAATAACACTCACATGTTGAGAAACACAATATGTCAATGGGTAAATAATTCTGAATTCATTGCTAGAAATTGATGTTTCTAGAATTTCTTATTGTATCATTGGTTTTGATTATGTTTGCATTTTCAACTTGTTTAGTTTCTTATTTGAGATGATGATGGTTGGTTTGCATTTGCTAAGGTGATACATCAAGCAATTGATTATTTTCTTTTTATAAACTTGAACTATTTTAATCATTTATGGCCATAAATGTAGGGAACAAAAGGAGTGGAAAAACACACATGGTAAATATTTGAGGTCGTCCATCTATTCTACCCCCATTCAGTCTTAAAGTCAATGAGAATGATGCTCCTATTGGAAAAGAGGTTGTTACCTTTGCTGAATGGCTGGGTACCATGGCAAGGAAACGGCAATATTGTCCCCCTTGATTTAGTAACTTGGCACAAGATGGCTGAACAAAAGAAAAAATATGTGTTGGATCTTATAATAAGCTCATTTTCATTGTGCCATAATCTATATACTTTCAATTGTTGTGCATGCATGATTTGACATCATTCTTGCGGACGAGTCATTAGTTCTCTCCTCAGTTGCTTCCAAGTGATGGTCGTATAAATCATACCTTAAGAAAAAGTACTAGTCTCCTAATCACATGGAATATAATATTGAAGGTGATGATATAATACAAGTATCTAGAGAGCAGTGGTAGCTTTTGGAATATTAGAACAAATAAGATACAATGGTGGGTCTTCCACGTGTTATATTTTTCTCTTTTTTAAAAAAAAATCTCTAAATTTCATGACAAATTCCTACCACTTTGATCATTTTGATTTCTTTCGGGAACTTGTGCCAAAAAAAATAGCAAGGTCAAAAATATGCATGAATTAAGCAACGAGGAAACAGTCATTTTCTAATGTTCTAACAAACTGGTAGTATTTTATTTTATTAATATTTTTATATAAAACTTTATATCATGTCTATTATAAAAATCACTATGATGTAAAATAAAATGTGAAGGAGGTGAAAATTGGTCAAAAACCTTCTCGTGCTGACCTGTTTTGCGCATGCTATAGTAGGAAGACGAATACTCTTGAGGATGTTTTGCAAGTTTGGGTACATTTTACTTTCATTATGATTTTTTGATTTCCATTATTTATCTTTGATATATATTGTATCCCTTAATGTTATATGTTTTAAATATTTTTCACTTGTAGACTAAAATGCAAAAGTTGAGAAATCAGCTTCCCGGGGGAGAAGAAGATATCATTGCTCCAAATGATATTTATGCTCAAGTCCTTGGTGAGGACATGCCAGGTCACATTCGAATGTTAGGTTCTAGTGTTTTCCCCTATGATGTATAGGGTGATGTACCAAATCGCAAACCAACAAAGCGGGCAATGTTAGTACAAAAGAAAAAATGGTCAAAACTCAAAAGGAAGATGCATATTTATGTGCTCAACTACAAATGCAACAAGCTAATCCCAGCAATCAAAACACTGCCCATTTAACACGACAAAATTTGGAGGTACATTACAGTATATATTATACATATATAGTACTTTTGTTTTACAAATAACCTCTGAGTATTATAACTTTAAGTTCAATGTTTCCATATCTCGTAAATGTTTTGTGGTTTGGTGCCTTTGTATCTTTAAAAAGTCTCATGGACCCAGCCAAAGAAGTTGCAAAGGGATATATATATATATATATATATATATATATATATATATTCACAGTGTGGATGCAATTAAGGAGGTTGATGAACAAGTTTTGGGACCAGCATTGTGTGAGGTACATGTAATTGTAGTGCTACATGGTGAAGAACATCTTGCTCGTCCTTTCAATTCTACTCTAAACTCGAAGAGACCATTGGAGTACCATTTGCTTAGCCACTCATACTGGTACACCACCTATCTTTTGAGATACGACTAACGTTTATTAGTCCAAATAATTTTTTGGTTAACTTCTAAGTGATTATTTATCAATTTTATAAACATATATAAAATTCTTAGTACTTTTTCACTAATCACGTGGCTAGTTAATTGGTTGTACTTTGCATGTGGCATATTATGTACATGGGTGCAAATATGAATTCTCAACACTCATATCATGTTTTTGTGCAGGTGACACATGCTTAAAGGATTTGATAACTATTGAGCCGATCTGGAGGATTTTTTGCATACACTTTTTATTGAACATTTTTTAAAAAAAATTAAATGATATTCATTTTTTATCGAATCAACATTGATTTATTTTAAATAATTTATCATTAATATGATTTTTTCACTTTTCTTTATATATAAAGCATGTTTAATTGGTGAAAAATAACTTGAGATAATAAAGGTTATATCTTACATTTTAAAATATTTTGAAAGGCTTACAATTGTCACAATAATTTAGTTATTTTATATTTAAAATAACATTATTATCTTGTTATGTATGCTTTGAAATGTCACATTTCAAAGTGTTCTAATTTGTCACATAAAAATACAATATAAAATGTAATATTATTGAATTCGTATTGCATGTTACTTATAATAAGCTATGTTCATATTTGGACATAGTTCAATGTGCTTTATTTGTATAATTGTCACACATATATGTGTTTTTCTTTGTGCTCAAATGAGACATCCTATTTATGTGTTATAAACACTTTTAATACCACACAAAATATTGACCATTGTATATTATAATGTGACAATTGCATGTATGGTTTTATTATTATTGGTGACATTCATAAATGTGACATCTAATGGGATCTATTGGAGTATCAAATTATTTTGATAACATTGTCCACATAAAACAAAAGTTAGTGTTGTATTACCTAAATCATTCCTATACCGTTGTATGTCGGATCTACGTATCCCCACAATATTCATTTTCAGTATTTCACTAATTTTTAAATGATAATTACAAATCATCACACTTATATATATATATGTACAATATAATGTGTTAGAATATTATATCTATCCCAACACTATTGTATTATTTTTTCAATAATTTAATTAAGATCCAAAAAATACTTATCGCAACACTTTAGACCTATAATAACACCGACAACAGTCACACATTAATAAAGTGTTGGGATACCAAAAAGTGTTATTATACGTGTATTTTCCTAACAATCTCACATGTCAACAAAGACCATTTTTCTAGTAGCGATAACAAACCGGGTTCCTCGTAATTTTTCTAAGTCCAGAACTACTGGTCGAAAGTTGTTACGAACTCGAAACTCTTATCGATCTTTCAGTTGGGAGGAAACCAAGCTGCCCCAAAACTTTTTTATATATATTTAAAACTCACCCGAGTGAGGAAAAATTTATTTGGCCTCCTAAACCATGAAATAAAGCATAATACATTGTAGCTTAAGTGATGAAGATTGTACACTGACAGAGATAATACCAACAGAGATTGAAAATGCACTGAGAGAGATAATACCAATAGATATTTGACCTGTTTAAGATGTTTTTTTTTTAATATGCATGATTAGAGGAGAATGGTCTGATTGTTCTCTAGCTATCACATTAATGTGAGAAGTAGAGAAATTATTCAACCAAAGTGTGTTTGCTATTCCTCTATCTAATCTTTTCCATACCCTTTCCTTAGCTCTCATACCAGTCCATGTGCTAAGGCTACATGCTGTAGGGATAGATGTGAAATTCCTATATTTAGAAATTATTAAAATTTTCAATTACTCTTGGTTCAGGATTGATGGACCAAGATATTCAGCTTGACTTTGAATCGCATTAATATCTTCAATTAAAGCCATTGGATGTCTTTATATCTTAGAAGTGCTTCCCACATCTTTGATTTGACTTTTTTAGAGTGCTTACCATATACAAATGCAATATGGCAAGGTTTGATTAAGGAGTTAAGTTCATTTTTTTGCTAACAGAAATTGTGTGTTAGATTCAATAATCTGACACTACCACAGAGACCCCCCTCTAGAACCGGTTTTTTTTGTTCTAGCACTGGTTTTTTCGTTAAAAAAACCCAGTGCCTAAGTAACCGATGAATCGGTTTCACCGTTTGGAAACAAACTGGTGCAAAATTCCTACTTTTAGCACCGGTTTTTTTGTTAGCATTGGTTTTTAAACCGGTGTTATTATGTACCATGGTAGCACCGGTTTTTTTTGTTAGCACCATTTTTTCAACTAGTGCTAATTTAGCATCGGTTTTTTGTTAGCACCGATTTTTCAACCGGTGCTAATTTTAGCACCGGTTTTTTTCTTAGCACTGGTTTTTTAACCGGTGCTAAATTATTTAGGACGACTAAAAAAATCCCTTCCTCTAAAAGCGGCAGAGGAAGGGAAAAAGACCCAAAATTAACAATTTATTAGGACATTAATTTAATAATAAAATCAACTTCACAAAATTGATAATATAGAAATGAACCCAAAAAAAGTTATGATACAAAATTAATAATCTATGGGACTAAACATAACTATCCCAAACATAACTATTTACGGGACTAAACATAACTTTAGTTTGAACTAGCAATTGAATAATGTGACGTATACACATCAAATCTCAAGGCTAAACCACACAACTAATCTTGAATATATGATCCTTAAAAATGCTCAGATGTACCATTCCATATGCATCTACAAGCTACAAACTTCAATTTAGTTTGCAAAAATGGTAGGGGGGAAAGGTAAATGTAACTAAATCAGTAAATCTTACCTTGGAAGGCTTATTGTATGTTCAGAAGATAATGCCTGGAACATACTTAAGACAAATTGGAAATCCTCTGTATGTTCAAATAGACAAAGGAATCAAACATACACACAAAGGGGCTACGTAGTTTACATCTTCCATTATTTATATGTTCCAAGTCCACGTTGAGGAGAGAAGAAAGCAGGAAGAGAGGGAGGGAGGCTAATTTGATTACCTCGTTATTAAATGTAGAGCTAGATCCACCTTCCCCCATTTAACTCAGAGACCTGGCTCAAAGTGAAAAGGGTAAAACTAAGTTATCAACAAAAAATTAACAGGAAACCAACAATCACTTGATGGATGCAATAACGGGAAGATGTACTTGGTTTTTTTGGATCCTCACCAGCAAACCAAAATGTTTTGGGATATGGACTTGTTATTAAATACTTTTTTTAAGATCACAAGTCCATTTATTTGGAATTTTATCAATTTTCTAATATGCTTTTATTCTAAAAGCTTTGGAATGAACATCTACTAGTAGATTTTTTTAGGAACTTCTTAATTCTACGTGTAAGACCATTAGTGTAGTATCTAATTTATTTATCTATCTATGGAAGATTTGAGGAGCCAATACAAGTTCTCCCACCTACGGTTGTTTATTCCATGAAAAAACCCGATATACCCAGATTCTCAAACCTAGCTGGTCTGATTGTTCAAACATGCGATGAAACTAAACCTAAGACTATCTAAAGCCTAAAAAATAGCACAGATATTTTTTGTACACTATATGATCATCATTAGAAAGCAAGGGAACATAATAAAAGTAATTTTAATTGGCCATAGCTATAGGAAACACTAAACAGTACTTATCCCCGAGGCCAACTACAAATTATGGTCATAACATGTCTCCCCCAACCCCAACCGCTACAAAAAGGGTTGAAGAGGATAGGAAGGATTGGCAGTGAAGTGCATTGCAATACCTTATCAGTACTTGTCTCAGAGATGAATACAGAACTGAGAGGAATGTTAAATGAAGAAGCTGCAATTTGCGCAACCTTTGTGTGCAATCCTTGCCCAATTTCAACACCTCCATGAGTGACTAAAACAGTTCCATCTGTGTAGACTTGAATAAGGGCACTAGCCTATTTTCAGAGAGAGAGAGAGAGGAAGAAAGAAGCTTGCAATTAATTATTCTTCTTAGATACTGGAAAATTAGAATGAAAGCAACATGCCATGCTAATTTTAAGAGTAGCAAAAATTATACAATAGAAACAGAAGTTGTATACCAAAAGCATCCCAGTGCAAGCGACACCCAGGTCACCAACATGTTCAATTTTGCTGATAAGTAAATATCCATAAGAAAGAAGATGAATTATTTAAACAGAATCACCAGCGTGGAGAATCACCCTATACAAAGCTAGACCATGTTATCTTTCCCAACTTCTTACATGCAAAACCAGTTTTTAGTAGCACCTTATTTACAGTAAACTAAACATGAAACATGTCTAAAATCCAAGAATCATGATAAGAGCTGATGAACCTACCTAACCGTTGATATCATGACATCTAAAGATTGGAGTTCAATGTAGTAAAACGAGGAAGCCTACCTGATTCATAAACTTAGTCATAAAAGAAATTCCAAACTTTGTAGGGATTATAGCAATTCCACGTTTCTTCCATCTATTGTGACTATGACAAGATGCTACATGACAATCACCACAACATGCAAAAAAGTGTCTCAATGATCCGAATATATCATAGAGCTCTCAAGTGAGAGCATAGAGGTAATGCAAGTTCACAAAAGCGTTATACAACATCATCTTACAAAACTCAGCATCAATTAGGATACAGGAGCAGAATGAACTTTAAATTTGCAACATGAGCCACTTGGACTAGTTTATCTCAACAATAAAGGATTAACTTCAACACCAAAGAAAATTAACTTGGCATGCTTCATCTTTTCATCCAAACCAGAGCACCGAGCCTGGAAAAGGAATCACCAAAGCAGTAAAGATTTCGCAAATAAGTTACCATGAAAAATTAGAAAACATATACAATAAGAAGATGAACAAGAATCTTGGAAACACAAACCTTAGCAATAATTACTCTAGCCTCAGCCACGGCCAGATCACTCAAACCTTTACTCAGTGCTTCTTCAGCTTGTTTCAAGGCATTATTCATGCTATTCTCGCACTCAAATGTAAGATGTCATGCTTCTTTAGCTTGTTTCAAGGCATTATTCATACCTCCGCCTAGCTCCGCCACCTTCTAGCTCTGCCCTAGCTGTGCCAAAAACCTATGCCACCAGTTACCAAAAAGAACCGTGCCCCTACCTTCGTCCTAGCTCCGCCACCTCCTAGCTCCGCCAGAAACCCACACCACCAGCCACCAGAAAGAACCGTGTGCCACTGCTGCCCTAGCTCCGTCACCCCCTACATCTGCCCTAGCTCCACCAGAAACTCTATCCCCCGCCACACCGTGCAGTTATGCCACCGCTGCTCCACAACTGCTTTAATCTAACCACCGTCGCACTGCTGCTAACTCATCTCCAATCGAACCACCGCGCTCACACCAATCAAACCACCATCGATCATCGATTAGTCGAGCAGCGGCGAGGAAAACACGAAGGATAAATTTTGGGAAGAAAGAAAGAAAATGAAGAAATGAGGGCAGGGTTTCCTTTTTAATTTTTTTATCACAGGGGTATATTTGTTATTTAACTTATTTCCAGCCATTTTTTTATTTGTATTTATATATACTAGTTCAAATAATGTTTGACCGTGGATTAGTTAAAGTCAACTTAGTTATTAGTGTTTATATATTGAAAGTTGAGTAAAGTTTGAATGTTGATTAGTTAAACTCAGCTTAGTCTCTAGTGTTTCTATACAGAGAGAGAGAGAGAGTCAAGTAAAGTTTGACCGTTGATTAGTTAAAGTCAACATAGTCACTAGTATTTGTATATAGAAATTAAGTAAGGTTTGACCGTTGATTAGACAAAGTCAAACATTTTTATTGATATTTAGTATATACTAATTCAAATAAAGTTTGATCGTTATTAGTTAAAGTTAACTTTATTAATAGTGTTTATTTATTGAAAGTCATGTAAAGCTTGGTCGTTAATTAGACAAAGTTAACCTAGTTGTTAGTGTTTATATATTGAAAGTGTAGTAAAGTTTGACTGTTGATTAGTTAAAGTCAGCATAGTCACTAGTATTTCTATAGAGAGAGAGTCAAGTAAAGTTTGACTGTTGATTAGACAAAGTCAACCTAGTTATTATTGTTTATATATTGAAAGTCGAGTAAAGTTTGACTATTGATTGATTAAAGTCAGCTTAGTCACTAGTGTTTCAATACAGAGAGAGAAAGAGAGTCAAGTAAAGTTTGACCGTTGATTAGTTAAAGTCAACCTAGCTATTAGTGTTTATATATTGAAAGTCAAGTAAAGTTTGACCGTTAATTAGTTAAAGTCAACTTTGTTATTAGTGTTTATATTTTGAAAGTCAAGTAAGGTTTGACCATTGATTAGAGAAAGTCAACCTAGTTATTAGTATTTATTATATACTAATTCAAATAAATTTTAACCATTAATTAGTTAAAGTCACTTTGTTATTAGTGTTTATTTATTGAAAGTCAAGTAAGGTTTGACCGTTGATTGGAAAAAGTCAAACATTTTTATTTGTATTTATTATATGCTAATTCAAGTAAGGTTTGACCGTTAATTAGTCAAAGTCAACTTAGTTATTAGTGTTTATTTATTGAAATTCGAGTAAAGTTTGCCCGTTGATTAGTTTAAGTCAGCTTAGTCCCTAGTCGAAGGTAATGGTAAATAGAAAGAAACCGCGAGAGTGTACGGGAGTGGGAACATTGTCCCACTCCCGTGATACAATGAAACCTACTGAACTACCCCTGATCTAGGTGATACAATCAGGTGGCCCAAAAGTAACCAGAAGAGTCTGCGGGAATGGGAACCTTGTCCCACTCTGTGAATACATGATACCTACAAAGCTACCCCTGGACTAGATGATACAGCCAGGCAGCCCAAAAAAATGCTTACCCCTTCGTGGTGACAGGGGCTTGTAGAGACCATCCATGAGAAAATGATGCTAACCCCTACGTGATAACAGGGGCCTGTAGAAAACAATATGTGAAAATACGGAGGGGCGTGAGGACAAACTCACTAGCCCCTCACTCCATGAAACCTCCATACAACCAGTTGTGTGAACTGGCTCTTCAGCCATGGTTTGTTCTCCACGGGTGTCTTCCGAACCGAGAATGGTCTTGGCATTCAAGTGAAGTAGCATGACGCTTCTCCAGGGAGAGGTGGCAAACCGCTTCTACCATATACACCTCTAAGATGAAGATAAAGAGGTGTTATTGGCCTTCAATAACGATCTCTGGATGAGTGTCGAGGTTTTTTCTTTGGGGTTAGGAGCTGATTGACCGTAGTCTGTGTTGCTCCCAAGTGTTCCCTGCGGATAGACCTCCTAATGATGAAGATACCGGTCATGACTTCTATTATGCATGCCCCACGTAACGATTTTGTAACCGTTCTTTCCATTTTAGGCAAATGGACAGCCTGATGCCATTTTACACTTTTCAGTGCAGCGCAGGAAAATAGTGCAACCAAAATAGAGAGCAGTTTTGGAGAATTCTAATTAAACGGGCAAAAATGGCTGGGCGTTGTCCGGGTTCTAATCACAAGTGCGGCTGGGGTGTTACCATGTTCTGGGCACAAGCAAGGTCGGGGCGGGGGGGCAAGGCCGGGTTCTGAGCACAAGCAAGGATGGAGGTTTCCCAGGTTGTAAACACACGCAAGGCTGGAGGGTGTCCGGGTCTGAACGCATGCAAGGTTGGGGGGTTACCGGGGTTTGGACACAAGCAAGGCTGGAATTTTCCCAGGTTCTAGACACAAGCGTGGCTGGAAGGTCACCGGGTTTTGGACACTTGCAAGGTCGGGTGTTTACCGGGTTCTGGTCACAAGCTAGGCCGGTGGGGTACACAGGATTTGAACACTAGTTTACCCAATTTGATTAAGAATTCCGCCAAAAACTAACTCAGTTTAACACCTGTAACTCATCAGCATTCCCACCTTCCACCATCGATAGCATATTATGCATACAAATTTGCACATAGCCACACAAATAAGCACATATATACCATAGAGGGATACAAATCTGTACCCTGGACTGCTTGGAAATCCACATTTCAGAAATCCTTTCGCATCCGTATACAAGTTCGCACAAATATCTCCTAGAGGGATACCTAAAATCTACAAAATTCTGCAATCCAGGTTATGGTCCCTCGGATTATAGCTATAGAATACTCCACCAGTATTGACAAAATTCCACCAATATGCACAAAATAGAGCCCAGAAGGCAGAGTAAAATCCGTATGGATGTTCATGAGACAAAAACAAAAAAAAGTTCAGAATTTGGCATAAAATTTATCACAGTTTCGTGTTGAACATGAACACCACACACGGTTCCACTCTGATATTTACACAAAACTTCCTCCTTTTCCACAGCAATCCAACATTCCACAAAATAAAATCCACACGGTACTTGTCCAAACGGAATTGAGTTCCACAGCAAACACACAGCAAACACACATTCCGCACATAGTTAGCTAACCAGTTCATCAAGCAGAGTACAAACAGAGTAACACACATTGGCTCACACAGCAATTCCACACAATAAAATCCTCTAGCCAAATTCATACACAGCAATTCGCACAACATTCGCAGAAATTCCTTGCAACAGCTGCAAAATAGAATTTCTTCACACATATTTATCCACAGAATTCGCACAACAAATTCCTTACAACAAATTCATCCGCAAAACATTTGCACAACAAAATCCGCACAACAAATTCATCATACAAATCCACACTAGAATCAGAGAGCAAGACTTACATGAGGTTCGCCAAGCTCTCGTCTCCAGTGACCCAGATTGAGGACCGAAGTCTTCAACCCAAGTTGGCGGCAGGTCGGGTTCCCAGTCGGAAGTCATCTTCCTCCAAGTTTGAAGAAGCACGACCTCCTCCAGAGGACGCCGAAGCCATCACCGTCTTGTCTGAGATGTGCCTTGTTTGAGCCATCTTGTCTGAGCCATCACCGTCTTGTTCGAAGAAGCAAAAGCCAGCTCTTTTCCTACGAGCTACGAATTTAAGTGAGAAACCCAGATCCAATTTTTGTGACTTCCGAAAAGTAAGAAATACTTCGAATTGGAGCACCTATTATACATTAAAAGATTCCCGGGGAGGAGCCCAACATTAATGTCGGACTCCTCGCCGGAGAAGAAGAGCTGTGGAAGAGAAACCCGGTAAAAATTGAACACGATGAACAGTGCAGGGTTGCGCCCTATTTTCGCCTTAGAGCTCTTCTTCGCCTCCAGCTTAGTCCTCAGCTTAGTCTCTAGTGTTTCTATATAGAAAGAGTCAAGTAAAGTTTGACCGTTAATTAGTTAAAATCAACCTAGTTATTAGTGATTATATATTGAAATCCAAGTAAAGTTTAACAGTTAATTAGTTAAAGTCAACTTTGTTATTAGTATTTATATATAGAGAAAGTCAAGCAAAGTTTGACCGTTAATTAGTTGAAGTCAACCTAGTTATTAGTGTTTATATATTGAAAGTTGAGTAAAGTTTGACCGTTAATTAGTTAAAGTCAACTTTGTTATTAGTGTTTATATATTGAAAGTCAAGTAAGGTTTGACCGTTGATTAGACAAAGTCAACCTAGTTATTAGTATTTATTATATATTAATTCAAATAAATTTTAAATGTTAATTAGTTAAAGTCAACTTTGTTATTAGTGTTTATTTATTGAAAGTCAAGTAAGGTTTCACCGTTGATTAGACAAAGCCAAACATTTTTATTTGTATTTATTATATACTAATTCAAGTAAGGTTTGACTGTTAATTAGTCAAAGTCAACTTAGTTATTAGTGTTTATATATTGAAAGTCGGGTAAAGTTTGACCGTTGATTAGTTAAAGTCATCTTAGTCACTAGTATTTCTATATAGAGAGAGTCAAGTAAAGTTTGACCGTTAATTAGTTAAAGTCAACATAGTTATTAGTGATTATATATTGAAAGTCGAGTAAAATTTGTCAGTCAATTAGTTAAAGTCAACTTTGTTATTAGTCAAAGGTAATGGTAAATAAAAAGAAAGCGTGAGAGTTTACGGGAGTGACCGGAAAATGAAACCTACTAAACTAGATGATACAATCAGGTGGCTCAGAAGTGACCGGAAAAGTCTACGGGATGGGAACCTTGTCCCACTCCGTGAATACATGATACCTACTAAGCTACCTCTGAACAAGATGATACAGCCAGGTGGCCCAAAAAAAATATACTAACCCCTTCGTGGTGGCAGGGGCCTGTAGGAACCATCCATGAGAAAATGATGCTAACCCCTTCGTGATGGCAGGGCCCTTTAGAAAACCATCTGTGAAAATACCGAAGGGCATGAGAACAAACTCACTATCCCCTCACTCCATGCAACTTTCATACAACCGGTTGTGTGAACCGGCTCTTCAGAAGTGGTTTGTTCCCCACGGGTGCCTTCCGAACCGAGAATGGTCTCGGCCTTCAAGTGAATTAGTATGACGTCTTCTCCGGGGAGAGGTGGCACACCGCTTCTACCATGTACACCTCTAAGATGAAGATTAAGAGGTGTTGTTGGCCTTCGATAACGATCTCTGGATGAGTGTCGAGGTTTTCTCGTTGGGGTTAGGAGTAGATTGACCGTAGTCTGTGTTGCTCCCAAGTGTTCCCCGCGGATAGACTTCCTAATGATGAAGAGACCGGGCATGACTTCTTCCGCGCATGCCCCGCGTAACGGTTTTGTAACCGTTCTTTCCATTTTAGGCAAATGGACAGCCTGATGCCATTTTACAGTTTTCAGTGCAGCGCAGGCAAATAGCGCAACCATCAATTCCAAGTTTCCTAGCAAGGGGTTAATTAATTAGTGTACGCAAAATTAATAGACCCCTTACCCTACCTGAGCGGCCGTGCAGCCAACTGAAGAAAGGCTAGTGATCCTTTTTTTCCACGGACCCCTTCGAGGACTCGAACACCCCGAGGGGGTGAACACCTTTATCACCTGAATACCCCATGGAGCTTTCTAACACCTCCAGGACTCGGAGACCTCCTCGAGGACTCGGAGACCTCCTCGAGGACTCGAATCCTCCTCGAGGACTCGGACGCCCACATGACTCAAACGCCTCCAGGACTGGAATGCCTCGAGAACTCGAACGCCTAGAGGACTCGAATGCCTCGAGTACTCGAATGCCTCCTCGAGCAGTCGAAGACCTCCAGACTCGAAAGCTCCCCTTGGACCACCATACCCCTCAAACCACCACCCGACCCCTTGAACCTCTACTATACCCCTCAAGGACTCGAATGCCTCCAAGACTCGAATGCCTGCTCGAGCACTCGGAAGCCTCCAGCACTTAAACTACCATACCCGAAGACCTGGAGGACTCGAATGCATGGAGGACCCGAATGCCTGGAGGACTCGAACGCCTCGAGGACTCGAATGTCTCCTCGAGCAGTCAAAGACCTCCATCACTTGAAAGCTCCCCTCGAACCACCACCCGACCCCTCGAACCTTTACCATACCCCTCGAGGACTCGAATGCCTCCAGGACTTGAATGCCTGCTCGAGCACTCGGAAGCTTCCAGCACTTGAACCACCATACCCGTCGAACTGCCATGGCTCTCGATTCATTTTGCCCCTCTAACCACCACCCTAACCCCTCGAAGACTCTAACCACCATACCCCGTCGAGCACTCGAATGACTCCGGGAGTGGAATGCCTTCTCGAACCACCTTACCCCTCGATGCCTCCAGGAGTCGAATGCCTCTAGGACTCGAATGCTTGGAGGACTCGAATGCCTCGAGTACTCGAATGTCTCCTCGAGCACTCGAAGACCTCCAGCACTCAAAAGCTCCACTCGAACCACCATACCCCTTGAACCACCATACCCCTCGAACCTCTACCATACTTCTCGAGGACTCAAATGCCTGGTCGAGCACACGGAAGCCTCTAGCATTTGAATGCTCCCCTCGAACCACCATTCCCCTCAAACTAACCTGCCCTCGAACCACCACCCGAGTCCTTCGAGAAACCCCATCCCTCGAACAACTACCCTACCTGTCGAACCACCATACCCCTCAAACCCCCATAGCCCTCGAACCACCAGTCCTCTTGAACCGCTATCATAACCCGCGAAGGTTTTTTTTTCTCTCCCAGTCCTACAAAAAGATTGGATGGGATGACGCTTCCATGCCACTTCTGCAAAAAGATGAAGTGGTGTAGACCGCTTCTACCATATATACCTAAATTGGTTGTGGTGTTATTGGCCTTCCAAAAGCAATCTCCGGGCAATTAGTAGGTCCAAACTGTAAGAAATATTTACCGCCCTTTTAATTAATTTCACGAAATAATTACCTTCAAGAAATATTTACCGCCCGGATGGGCTTCCGAAGTCCGCCAAAGAGTTTACCTGCAAGAAAACTTTTGTGAAATTCTTCGACCAAGGTTGGCCGCATTTGTGCCATTTGTTAGAACATCAACTCATGGGGAAATAATCTGTTGAGGATGAGGTTGCAGTCTTTTTGAATAAGCTTGAATGCCCTTGCTGAATCCGGTCGAAGACCTTTTTTGAAAACTTTATTCCTTTCACTCCATATGTAGTATACAGTAGTTGCTAATACCAGTGGTCTCATTTTCCTTTTCAACTTCGATCCTCGAACATGTCTTCTGATCCATTTTTCAGAGGCTGCAATAGAATCTGTGGCTCTTCTCAAACCCATCCAAATTTGCACCCTATCCCATACAGTTTGGGCGAAGTCACACTGGAAGAACAAGTGTTTGTGCCTCTCGACCACAGAACGACATAGGGAGCAGATATGGTCTGTGTGTGCCTCTTCGTCTCCGTGGAACCTATCTTTGGTTTGAAGTCGACCAAGAGAAGTAAGCCAGGTAATGAACAAGAACCGGGGGGAATGGATCCGCGCCAGAGGGAATTGTAGAATCTGGCCCTTGGGAGGGTGGGTATATCATATAAGTGTGGGTAGGTAGACCTGTGTATGTGATCATGGGCCATCGCCGTGAATTTGCCAGATCCTGCCCAAACCGCCAGCATGTCCTTGAGCGAGTCGACTGAGCCACCAGATCATGATCAGTTTGTCCCAGAGTTCACACAAATTCGTGAAGAAGAGAAAAAAAATTTCTGAGATTCTGCCACATAGAACCCTTGGATGTGCAAGCCAAATATTGCTGGTGGCCAGGAATTGTGAATGAACCCATCGGATCCAGAGCGAATCCTTCTTCGAGTGTATATCCCATAACTGCTGTGCGATGACGGCCATATTCCATATCTTAAAGTCCCAAATTCCCAGACCCCCATTGCTTTTCGGAGTACATAGCCTCTTCCAGGATACCTTATTCTATTTCTTTCTCCCCACAGGAAGTGTTTACATTTTTTTTCGAGTGATTCCATGACATTACCCTGTATGATGAAGTGTTGTATCCAGAAACCAATGATGCCCTGGACTACAGATTTGATGAGTTCCAGTTTTCCCGCATATGATAACGTGTGCCATTTAAATTTTGCAATTTCATTGTCGATGCTGTCAAGGAGCTTATGAAACTGAGAGACCTTCAGCGGGATGCCCAAGTATCTGACTGGAAAGGTAGCCCAAGGTATACCTGTGAAGCTTAAGTCATCTTTAATACCCAACCCGAAGAATTGCGACTTTGCGGCGCTGATAGCCAAGCAAGAGGTCTGTTGAAAATCATTGAGGACAGACATGTGAATATGAACTGAGTCTCGATCCACCTTCGACAAGAGCATCAAATCATCCGCAAAAGCTAGATGAGTGATTTTCAGTTGTTCGCATCTGGGGTGAAACTAGAACCAAGTGGATTCTGTCTTGCTTTTCAGCAACCTGGAGAGGTATTCTATGCAAATGACAAAAAGCAGGGGGGAGAGAGGGTCTCCCTGACGAACACCCCTTTTGCCTTTGAAAAAGTCACATAATTTTCCGTTGATCGCAATGGAGAAAGTCGCAGTTGTTACGCATTCTATGATTCTGTCGACCAACAAGTGTGGGAAGCCCAGGCCAGTTAGTACCTCTTATAGGAAGTCCCAAGAAACCGTGTCGAATGCCTTTGTGAGGTCGACCATAATCATACAGCGGGGGGATGATCTTGACTTGTCGTATCCTCTTACCATCTCTTGGGCCAACATTACATTATCTAATAGCTTCTGACTTTTCACAAACACAGCTTGGCAGGGGTTAATAAGACCGGGGAGGAAAGGTTCGATTCTGTTGGCGATGATTTTGGAGATAACTTTATATATGGTGTTGCAGCAGGAGATGGGTCTGAAGTCGCCCACCCTTAGATTATCTTCCTTCTTGGGAATGAGTGTAACAGCTGTATGGTTGAGTTTTTTTAGTAAGTCTCCATTTTGGAATAATTCCAAGATTGATTCCGTGACATCTTGACCCACGATCTCCCAATGACTCTTGAAGAAAGCCGTCGTGAAACCATCGGGGCATGGTGCTTTGTCATCAGACATGGAGAAGAGGGCAAACTTTATTTCATATCTTTCTATATCTTTCTATATCTTGGCTCAATATTGCCCTATCCATATCGTTGAGTAAGGGACCTGAGCGGAGTGCATCTATCTCTATTGAAGTTCATGGAAGTTCTGTACCAAACAAGCCCCTGTAAAATTCAGCAACTAATTTCCCTTTTCTTTCACTGGATGTGACTATCCTATTTTCATCATCCAGGATTGCCGGAATCCTGCCGCCTTTCCTGTTGGCCACCAGACCATGAAAAAATCTTGTTCCCTTGTCTGCCATAGTGATAAAGTTAATTCTTCCCTTTTGGGAAAGGAACTTCGACTCCGCTGTGTAGAGAAGCAGTGCGTTTTGCTTTAAGACAGTCAGCTAATGTACCAGCTCAAGTGATGCATTCGCCGATGTAAGATTCTTCAATGCTACCGCATACTCCTTGTCTGCTCTTTTTTCCTTTTCTGAAATGTGATTGAAATCTTTTTTCCCCAGTTCCTTCAAGGGTTTCTTCAACCTTTGTAGCTTTCGGCATAAAGCATATTATTTAAATCCTGTACCTCTGGTGACCAGTGATCATGCATCACCTGTTTGGACTTTGGATGCACGTTCCACATATTTTGGAACCTAAAGGGCCTATTTAGCTTATCTATAGCTTACGCCATGGATACTACAAATGGTAGGTGATCAGAGAGTGCCGACCCAGGAAGGAATGTGGTGCGGCACGAGTCACCATCCCATTTATGGTTCAGCAGGACACAGTCCAGTTTGCACCTAATTGTGTAATCCGAATTATGCCATGTGAAGTAATTGCCAAGTGTTGGAGCGTCTCTGAGACCACATGACGTGCAAGCTTCTTGAAATTACCTCATTTGGTAGATCCCGGGGGGTGTGTTTCCTATGTGATCATTGACGCTAAGGATGGCAATAAAGTCGTCTAGTACCATCCATGGTGAGTCTAGGTTTGCACTATACCTCTTTAATTCTGCCCAAACGGGCAATCTGTGTACTCTTCCTACACTATTTCCATAGGTGTAAGTGCATAGAAATTGCACATTCAACGTCAGGTTGCATACTTTTAGGTGAATCAGCTGCGCCATTCGACCTGTTATCTCAACAAAAAACTTTTTGGGATCCCAAACTATGAGAATCCTAGAGTTGGGTGCCTTGTCAAAATTGTGGGTGTATCTCCATCCTTTGAGACTTTTCATTAGGATGTTCAGCGTTCTTTCACTTGCCTTTGTTTCCAGAATACCCAGTAGACCAATATTGTTTTCAGAGATGATTTTTTTCACCCATCTCCCTTTTTCCGGGGTGCCAAGGCCCCTGATGTTGAGGCAGGCCGCATTCATTGGGAACCGAAGGTCCCTTTAGGCCTCGGACTGCCGCCTTTGCTACTGTCAATTGATGATGAGCTCTTCGCTACTTCAGCCACTTTTTTATAAGTCTTCTTCAATGGGTTGAGCAAGATGGAAGATGATCTATTTCTAGAATTTCCTCTGGTCAGCTTTCTCCCACCCGTGATTTTTTATTTTGGCGTTGGAGGTCACCCTGCTCTTAGGGGGTTGCTCTGTCTTGCCTCCGGATGTAGCATGCTCTCCGGTATGTTTCCTGCACCTTTCATTGGTCTTATTGCATCTCAATAAGTGGGGTGTCTATCTGGGGTGCTTTCTTCACTGAACTCCTTCTTGTTATGAGCCTGAGAATTTGGCTGTATAGTAGCATCTCCCTCGTTGCTCTGATCCATCTCTTTTTCCTTCCCCGTCTCATCATCTTTCTCCTTTTCTGAGTTGAGGTCTTGTCCTATGCTGCTTGAACCCATATACCTGAAGCTTTGTCTCTATGGGTATGTGAAGGCACCTCATTAGGAATATTGCATTCTTCTTCCTCCGCCTGTGCTGAAAGAGCGCATTTGTCACAGCCAGCAATTATTTTCCTCTTTGCCCTGTGATCCTAAATGGCCCTATCCCTGGCCTGGAAGAATTTGTCACAAACCTCAAAAATATGGGTATTTTCTCCACAGTTAGGGCACCACGGTTTGCAGTAGTCATAAAGGATTTGTTGCGAATGGGTGGCTCCATCAGGCATGCAGAATGTGACTATTTCCTTGAGCTTTTTTGAGGTGTCAACGAGGACAAGAATCCTGGCATAGTATCCAACGAGGTCTCGTGTTGCATTGTCCATGAGAATGGGATCTCCTAATGTGGATGCTATCTTCTCCAGGGCCATTTTGTGCCAGCAAGACTTGGGCAAGTGATTCATACGTATCCAAATCAGTTTTTTTCCATGATTCACATGTCAAACTTCCCGGACTCAGGAAGAGGGACGAAAAATAGCTTTTTACCATTGAGGTAATGATCTGGACCCTGCAGCACTTTGTCCATATCCTCTGCTGTCTTGAAACCGAATTTGAGGTAGCCATTAGTCACTGTTTGCACCCAGCACTGGACACCCCATTTTGCCATGAGCAAGTTACTTACCGCATGTGTACTGGGGAAAGACCCTGGGAATACGCCAAGAAAGCCATAAAACAGCCTAATTTTTTCCTTGATAATTTCATCCTCTAAGAGAACGAAATCCACATCCTGTGCTGCAGAAATATCGACTTTGTCCATGGTGATTTTGGCATCGTTCCATGCCCTTTTCCTCTCTAGTAGCGGATCATACCATTTTCTCTGCTTGAAAGTCGTGGTTGATTTTGTGACCTGGCCCTGTGGAACAGCGGTTTTGGTGGAGGAGGCAGCATTTGGATCCTAACAAAGAGAGGGTTAGGCAAGCAATCCGACTAACTTATCGAATGTACATGAGAAGACTAACGTATCTTCCTGCACAAAACTCCACACAGAATAGATAATACACCCAATTTTAGTACCTATCCTAGCAACAGGGGATAAGTATTAGAGCAGCAGAATATTAGACACAATCCACACAATCTACACACGAGGATAGAATAAGTCCTCACACAGGAAGTATGAATATCCACGGAGAATAGAAGTATGCACAGAGTTAGTACAGAAATTGATAGAATTCACGCAGAATACAAATCCTCCCAGAGATTACAAGTACACACAGAGTTTGAGCTTCACATAATATGATCAGGGAACAAAATTCAAGAACAAAAGGTTTCCGTAGAACCTTTTTGTGGTTGAATTAAATTCCCACCGTGAGTCTAAATCCACTACTACCAGATCGTTGTAGGTGTTTAGAAGAACTGAATCGGTGACCAGCAACTGGAATTGCTAAGCCTTTCGAAAACCCTCGCTTCGCGGGCGAAAGTCATCAGAAATCCCCAACCCGTAGATGATTATGGTCGGAATCCCATGGGGATTCTGAATAATAAGGTAGAGGCCAAAGATTAGTTGAGTAATCAGATGAAAATGCTCCCGTTGTGCTTGGGAGAAGGCTGCGCCTTTTTGCCCTAAACCTTAGTCACTAGTGTTTCTATGTAGAGGTAAAAAAATGGGTTGAAGATCCACAGAGTGGATAGCCTTAACCGGATGTGTGGTAACAGGTGAGACCCGGAGGTCATTCCCATCCCTGTCGGGGGAGATGCCAACCATCTCTCCTTTCTACGAACACACTTTGTTATTAGTCGAAGGTAATAGTAAATAAAAAGAAACTGTGAGAGTCTACGGGAGTGGGAACATTATCCCACTCCCATGATACAATGAGACCTACTAAACTACCCCTGATCTAGATGGTATAATTTTGCTTGAGTCAAGTAAAGTTTGATCGTTAGTTAGTTAAAGTCAACTTTGTTATTAGTGTTTATATATATATAGAGAGAGAGAGAGAGTCAAGTAAAGTTTGACCGTTGATTAGTTAAAGTCAACCTAGTTATTAGTGTTTATACATTGAAAGTCGAGTAATGTTTGACTGTTAATTAGTTAAAGTCAACTTTGTTATTAGTGTTTATATATTGAAAGTCAAGTAAGGTTTGACCGTTGATTAGACAAAGTTAACCTGATTATTAGTATTTATTATATACTAATTCAAATAAAGTTTGACCTTTAATTAGTTAAAGTCAACATTTTTATTAGTATTTATTTATTGAAAGTCAAGTAAGGTTTGTCCGTTGATTAGACAAAGTCAAACATTTTTATTTGTATTTATTATTACTTAATTATTAGTGTTTATATAATGAAATTCGAGTAAAGTTTGAGCGTTGATTAGTTAAAGTCAGCTTAGTCACTAGTCGAAGGTAATGGTAAATAAAAAGAAACCGTGAGAGACTACGGGAGTGGGACAATGGTCCCACTCCCGTGATACAATGAAACCTACTAAACTACCCCTGATCTAGATGGTACAATCAGGTGGCCCAGAAGGAACCGGAAAAGACTACGGGAATGGGAACCTTGTCCCACTCTGTGAATACATGATACCTACTAAGCTACCCCTAGACTAGATGATACTGCCAGGTGACCCAAAAAGATGCTACCCCTTCGTGATGACCGGGGCCTGTAGAAATCATCTGTGAAAAATATCGAGAGGCATGAGAACAGCCTGACTGGCCCCTCACTCCATGCTACTTCCATACAACCGGTTGTGTGAACCGGCTCTTCAGCCGTGGTTCTCCAGGAGGAGCTGGCACACTGCTTCTACCATGTACACCTCTAAGATGAAGATAAAGAGGTATTATTGGCCTTCGATAACAATCTTTGGATGAGTGCTGAGGTTATCTCAGTGGGGTTGGGAGCAGATTGACCGTAGTCTGTGTTGGTCCCTAGTGTTCCCCGCTGATAGACCTCCTAATGATGAAGAGACCGGGCATGACTTCTACCGTGCACGCCCCGAGTAACGATTTTGTAACCGTTCTCTCCATTTTAGGCAAATGGACAGCCTGATGCCATTTTGCATTTTTCAGTGCAGCGCAGGCAAATAGCGCAACCAATCCACCAAATAAAACAAAACAGGTTCACCTAACACCCAACCGTTTCACAACACTTCCAAAGGAAATCCTTGGCCAGCGTGGCCAGAATTTCCATAAAAGGATCCCACCAACAATCCAGACCATTCCCCACAAATTTACACTAATTTATAGGATGGAATTTATAATGTACACCCACGGAAATTCCACATACATTCCACAGCAAAATCCACATCCAAATCCACCCCAAAATGCACATAAAATCGCTTCCCCACAATCTGAACACACAGCAAAATCCTACAGCAGATTCCTGCCCTCTAAGTCCACAGACTGAACCCATAGCAATATCCTACAATCTAATCCCATAGCAAAACCCTTTTCCCACAGCAAGATCCTCATAAATTCCATATTGGTGTTCTTAAGACCACAAAATAGGATAGATTTTGGCATGAAAACAGAGTGAACCTGAGTAAGAACACCACGGTTCTACACAGATTCCTCCCAAAAGAATCTATCCCTTTCCATAGCTAACCCCACATTCTATAAGAAAAAATCCACAGATTTTGTTTCCACATGAAGATCCACGCAAAAAGCCAGCAGTTCAGCACAAATTCTTCACAAAGTTGTGAGCACAATTCCACACATAATTCAGCAATACCTCATAATTCCTAAGGCCAGATTAAATGCAAGTCGTTCCTCACAATTCCACGCAAAATTTGACACAAAATTCCACAGAAATCCGCACGATAAAAACCACCCCTATTCAGCCCTGTTTAAAATCCACCAAATCCACACAATAACTCTGTCAAAATCGCACATGAATCCGCAAAAATCCACAAATCCACAAAACAGAGTACTGCACGAACAGAGTACTGCCATACAAATCACCCCACAAAACATATCCACACACAGTTATCCGTACACAAAACAATACCACATATTCCACATAATTCGTAAAAATTCGCAGAAAAGAAGGTTGGGGACTTACCTTCCTCCTTGCGCGGACATTCAGATACGAGTTTGAGGAACCACCAAACTCCAAGCTTCTTCACCAAACACTCTTCGTCGGTAACCCAGAGAGAGATCAACCATAGGTTGCGTCAGGTTTGTGTTTGGGTGTTGCTCTGGGTTGTCAATCCTCATCCTCTAAGTTCGAGGAACCATTTCCGCCGCCGCCAAACAGAGTACTTCCTTGCACAGACCTCCAGATACGAGCTTAAGGAACTGCAAAACTCCACGCTTCTTCGCCAAACACTCTTTTTCGGCAACCCAGAGAGGGGTCAAGCATAGGTTGCATCGGGTTTGTGTCTAGCGTTGCTCCGGGTCGTAAGTCTTCTTCCTCCAGGTTCGAGGAATCAAGGATTCTTCGGGTTCCTTGCTCCACCGTGTTGTGGGCTAGTGTTCATCCAAAACTCCCACGCCTCAAGATCGAGAAACGATTCTTCCTCCAAGAAAACCCATGTTCGGACTATGGGTTTTCCTTTATCAAGCTAGGAAACCGATCCACCTCCGCGAAGTCCACTATCCGGGCTTTAATCTTCGAAAAAGAAGAAACCCAGATCTAGTTTTCTGGTTTTCAGAAAAGTGGGAAATACGTCGATTTGAGAGACATACGATACATGAAAAGATTCCCGTCGAGGAGCCCAACGTTATTGTCGGACTCCTCGCATGAGAAGAAGAGCTGCTGGAGAGAAACTGGCAAAAATCGGACACGATGAACAGTGTTAGGGATGCGCCCTATTTTCGCCTCAGAGCTCCTTCAGCTTCAGATTAGTCACTAGTGTTTCTATACAGAGAGAGAGAGAGTCAAGTAAAGTTTGACCGTTAATTAGTTAAAGTCAACTTTGTTATTAGTGTTTATATATTGAAAGTCAAGTAAGGTTTGACCATTGATTAGACAAAGTCAACCTAGTTATTAGTATTTATTATATACTAATTCAAATAAAGTTTGACCGTTAATTAGTTAAAGTCTACTTCGTTATTAGTGTTTATATATTGAAAGTCAAGTACAGTTTGACCGTTGATTAGTCAAAGTCAGCCTAGTTATTAGTGTTTATATATTGAAAGTCAAGTAAAGTTTGACTGTTAACAAGTTAAAGTTGTATTTATGTATACTAAATCAATTAAGGGTTGAACGTTAATTAGTTAATGTAAACAAATTTTATTCTTAATTGTATATATTAGGTCAGTAAAGTTTGATTGCTGATTAATTTAACTTAACGTAGTTATTAGTTAAACTCAACAAAAGAAGTGAACGATTTTGAAAGTTTTAAAAAAATAGCTTAGAGCGGATACGCAGCTGCTCATAGCTCATGAAATTTCAGGGAAGATTATTTGAATTTTTTGGCAATTTTTTTTAATTCTTTGGCTTTTAAAATTGAACTTTAAAAAGTTTCGACGAATATTTAGAAGTTTTTGGTGGGAAGATTGAATTAAAAAAATTTTGGCGATTTCTTTGGCGGGAAATTTTTTTTGGTGATTTCTCTGGCGGGAAAATAAAAAAAATTAGCACCGGTTTAAACCGGTGCTATTTTTAAATTTTTGGCACCGGTTTTTAAAATCGGTGCTAATTTTTTTAAAACTGGTGCTATTTAAAAATTTTTGGCTATTTCATTTGGTGGGAAAATGAATTTTGAAAATTTTTAGCCAAAATTGGTGTTATTGTTTACAAAAACTGGTGCTAAGTTTTAATTTTTAGCTCCGGTTTTAAAAACCGGTGATTTTTTTAATTTTTAGCACCGGTTTTTAAAATCTGTGCTATTTTTTACTAAAACCGGTGCTATTTTGAATTTTTGGCGGGAAGATAGAATTTTACAAATATTTAGAACCGATTTTTAAAAATCGGTGCTAATATTTCCAAAACCGGCGCTATTAAATTTTTGGCTATTTCTTTGGCGGGAAAATGAAATTTTCAAATTTTTAGCACCGGTTTTCCAAAACCGGTGCTAATGTTTTAAAAAATTGGTGCTATTGTAAAATTTTGCATCGGTTTTTAAAAAATCGGTGTTAAAATTAAAAAATTGGTGCTAAAAAAATCCGGTGCTATTAGATTTTTAGCACCAATTTTCAAATTCAGTGCTGAAAAATCGGTGTTAGAGGGGGGTCTTTGTGGTAGTGTGAATTATAACATAAGTTTCCCAAAACAGCCATATTTTAACTCCTTGTGAAAATTTGTTTAGAAATCAAATGTCAAAACCAATTTTTTGAATTTGTTCATTAGCAATTATTGGGTTTAATTAAAGCAAGCACGGACACTTTATTTCTGTGTTTTATGTCTTTTTACCTTATCTGAAATGCATTGTTACCTATACCTCTAACATTCCAACAAAATATGTTTAAATCCATTAAATTACAATTTTAAGGATGTTGTGAAACATGTTACAACCGTTTTGGGTGTAGTAGCGTAACCTTTTATCCATTTTTAAGGTTTAAATACCTTGTCCATATTGTAAGAGTTATTTGAGTTAAGAATTAGAGCATTGAACCTGTTTTGAGAGGTTACCATTTAACTTTTAAATCTTTCTTTTGACATTTTTGTTAAGAAAGCTTGAGAGTTTTCTGGCTCAGAATTATATCCAGAATTCAGATTTCCTGATTGTTTTTTATTCTACTTATTTTTATCAAGTTTAATGGTTTTTGATCCAGATAAAAGAAGAGGAGAAAATCCTTTATATATTTCAATGTAGTTTTCATCAAGATTATCTCTTAGAATAAAGTTATTATTAAGATTTTCACTGCTTTCATTGGTTTCATCAGAGATATCAATGGATCGTAACTCAAGATCAGTATTTTCCTTGTTAGGAATAGATTCTATAGCATCTTAAAAGGTAGGAGATTTAGAGCATGTACAATGGTGGTCTCTTAATTTTAAAAGACTGCTCTAGAGACCAAAAATGCCCACATTGGTGGTCTTTAGTCTCTTACTAAGAGACCACCCCAGAGCCTACATTTTGTCCTCTTTTGTCCTTTTTATTTTTAACTTTTTTTCTGTTAGTAATAATTGGTTACACTAGATCAATATTTTAATTTTCTAGTTGTAATAATTGGTCATACTAGATCAATATTTCAATTTTCAATTTGAAATAATTGGTCGGACTAGATCAATATTTTATTATTTAAGTATTTTATGTAATTTTTCTAATCATTATAATTGGTTTTTTCTAATGTAATGTTCTTTTATAATTTTTCAAAAATGAATTTCTCTTATTATTTATTTTTATTTAATTTTTTAAAATTTTTTTTTGAAAATTAACGAAATTAATTTTATTTTTTTACAACGAAAGACGATATATACAAGAACTAAAAAATTAATTATTTAATAAATTTTGAAAAAAATGAAATTTAATTTTAAATATTATAATGTATTATTAAATTTCACATTCAACTTATTTTGGGTGGACAAATTTATTTAAATTAAATATAAAAAATTAATGAGTATGATAGAGAAAATCAAGTGGGGTCTATGAATAGTAGAGAGTGGTCTCTTACCATTTTGAAGAAAAATGGGGTAGTCTTTTAAGTGGTCTTTTAGGGTGAGGCAAAAAAAAGAGATTAAATATATATATATATATATATATATGTAATCGGTAAGAGACCACTAGCAATCTCTACCATTGCATTTGATCTTATTGGTTGCCTGAGTATTAATGTTTTGGTAATGAAGATCAGTCTGATCAACGACATGCTCAGAAATCATGTTATCAGTAACAACTATATCAGCTTGAACAACATCTTCTAGAATAATAGGAACAGAGATCATGTTATCAATATCAGCTTAAACATCAGGCATGTGCTTATTCTGAGGGTTATCCAGTGATAACTGAACCTCTGTTGTAGAGGTTAACACTCTAGAACTTGTTTCTTTTTCCAGAGTTGCATTTCCCTTTTCCTCTGTCCTCTGTAATTATAACATTTGGCCTCGAAACACCCTGTTGCAACTTGTTAGTAACTCCAGTTTTATGTACAAGAATGAAGGGCTTTTCTTTTATGTGAATCTCTGATGAAGATGGGATATCAACTTTACCTGTGATTCTTCCTTGTTTATCATTTTTTTTTGTTTTCCATGTATGGTAATTATTCTTTGAAAGATGCTCAGATTTACAACTAGCGGACATATGCCAAGTTTTTAGCAGTTAGAGCAATAATAAGGTATTCCTTTGTATTCAATATACTGCCGAAATTCCGTTCCTCTAAAACTAAGCCGGATTCTTTCATGCTATGGTTTAGTAATGTCAATTTCTACGCATACTTTGTCAACATGAGGTCTAGTCATGTTTAATATTCCTTTATCAATTTGAACAGGGTGACCTCCTATTTTTCCTATTGACATCATAACTTCTGGATCAAAAAACTGTTGTGGAAGACCATATAAAGTAACCCAGACTGGTTCAATTGGTGAATCGACATTAGAATTGAAAGTAGGAACCCATTTTGTAATTCTCGGTGAATATGAACCAAAGTTCTGAGCTTTATGAATCCAACAGCGATAATAATCATCCAGAATTGAAAAGTGAATCAATACTTGCCTGTATCCAACAGATGAATTTAAGCCTGTCCAATTGAGGTCTGCTTCGCAAAAACTTTCCAACTAGCGTCCATTGCAAAGGGGTTTCCAAATGGCATTCTTCATTTGTAAAGTGGAGACCGGCTCACCTAGATGATCAACATGTTGTTTTGGAATGAAGGAAGATACAACTTTTGGTGTTGTTGATTGCAGGATTGTTGTTGAAACATGATTACTAACTATTTAGGTGTAAGAAAAAGGTGCCCCCTTAGGCGGTTCCGCCATCACGGTGGCACCGAACGGTGGCTTGCGCTGTGGTTGAGCTCCTAGAAAGTAGGAGGTTCAGAGAGAGAATAGGGAAAGCTTGGATCGGTTCCGCAAATTTGCATGAATTTATTTCTCGGGAGCTCTTCGAACGAGTCCTGGAATGGGTATTCCAAAAATAGTTAGGATTTATTTTATTTTTTCTAAAATCAATTAGAGGACTCATGTGGCATTATTTTATTTTATTTTTCTAATGTGGCATTATTTTATTTTTTCCGAAATGATTTTCGTAGCACTCGTTTTTTAAACGACTCATCGAAACAGGTGAATTGTTTTTTTAAAATTATTTTTTTTCTGGAAATTATTTAGAGGACTCTATTTTGAAACATAAATATATACATATATATAAATATAAATATAAATATATAAATATAAATATATATATAAATAAATAAATATATAAAAATATATACATATACGGATAAATATATAAAAATATATATATACGGATATATATATATATATATAAATATATACATAAATATAAATAAATACATATATATATGAATAAATATATATATATATATATAAATATATATAAATATGTACACACGTAAATGTGTGGATGTACACACGTAAATGTGTGGATGTACACACACGTAAATGTGTGGATGTATATATATATATATATATATATATATATATAAATGAATATATATATATAAATAGAAATAAAGATATATATAAATATAAATATATACATAAATATAAATATAAATATATACACATATATAAATATAAATAAAGATATATATATATATAAACATATATATAAATATAAATGAAGATATACATATATATATAAATATATATAAATATATACATATATATATATATAAATATAAAAAATATATAAATATAAATATAAATATATACATATATATAAATATAAATATATGCATATATATAAATATAAAAATAAAAATAAATATAAATATAAATATATACATATATATAAATATAAAAATAAATATAAATATAAATATATACATATATATAAATATAAAAATAAAAATAAAAATAAAAATAAATAAGGATATATATAAATATAAACATATATAAATATATATAAATATACATATATATAAAAATATATATATATATATATAAATAAAGATATATATAAATATAAATATAAACATATATATAAATATAAAAATAAATATAAATATAAACATAAATAGAGGACACATTATGGTAATGCGTCATCGCCACGTGGCGTGGCCCCAGTCGGCCACGTGGCATTACCTCAATTTGACCAGCATTTATTAAAAAAAATTAAAATGGAACGGAGGACGCATTATGGTAATGCGTCCTTGCCACGTGTCAACCAACCGTGCGTCGTTTGAAAATTTTGACCGAAATTTTTAAAAAAAATGTGAGGATGCATTTCCGTAATGCGTCCTCCACATGCAAATTCCGTTTGTGGCAACTGTAGCCACAAACAAGTCATTTTCTCCATCTCTACCTACCCAAGGCTGCACCACCAGAGATACGAGGCCTCATGAAAACTCTTATACAATGCACTAGCTCTGTTGGGATGTTCTTGTCGTACTACATGGTGTTCACCATGTCTCTGAAGGAGTCCCTAAGTTGGAGGCTGATGCTAGGGATTCTATCGATTCCCTCTCTTTTGTACGTCTTATTGGCTGTATATCCTTCTGCAGGAGCTCCTAACTGGCTCGTTGGTAAAGGCGAAATGAAAGAAGCTAAGAAATTCTTACAAAGACTGCGCGGTTAGGACGATTTATCTGGTGAAATGGCCTTACTGGTTGGAGGTTTGTGCACTAGAGGCGCACATCTATTAGGGAATACATAATTAAAGCACTTCTCCAATTTTGGAAGCATGATCAGTGTCGCTAAGCAACAAGTCAAAGAAGAGCCATGAGAAGGAAAATAAGTTGTATCAATTAGCATATCATTGTTTTTGGACTGTGTTTTTCTCATATTTGAATTGTGTTGCCATTTTATGAAAAATATTTTGGTTTTTGTGCTTTGAATGTTGAATGTAACGAGTGCTTTAATTTCAATGTATTTTGGCGATAGAATAATATGGTACATCGTGACACAAGACTGTTTTATAACTTAGCACCGTACAATTTCTCTATCATTTCAAATTTATGTAACAATAAATTTAAAACTCATGCAACAAGTTCAGCTGTTCAGGCGAATCGATATACATTGTAAGAACTTGAAAAAGAAGCACGAAGATCAAACGGATTTTTCGGCTCTGCAGTGAAGATAAATTTTCTTTACAAGCATATTCTTTATGGTTAACAAATCGGTTTGGAAATCTATGGAAAACCCTATTGGAATAGTGTCATTCAGTCAATATGCATTTTCCAATTATGGTTGAGGGATTAATTGCGGAGATAATCAATTCAGTTATTTTGAGTGATCAAAATGTTTAGATGGAAACCACTTTTAATATGCAAGCATCAATTGTATTTGACTTGCAACTTATAATGACTGAACCTATAAGATCATACATAAAACATAAAATTAGATAAAATAAATAACTATTGGGCTATGAGCCCAAATAGTGACAATGTGAGAAATGAGTTTATAACTCATTAAGTCCAATTGGGTTTGTCCCAGATTGACTTGGATTAGAGTTTCTTGGATCAATTACTATTCTGTATAAATAGATATTTTTACGGAAATGTTCATGACGCCAAACATTAGTACCCTGGTCGTTCCAGATAGTAGAAACCAAATAATCTTACCATTCTTATAAAATCAACCTCACTGTAAAGAGAAGAAGAAAGACTAAGTTTTTGCTTGCTCATGTATTCTAAGCTGACAACGGTGTAGGCGGTCTGATCGTGCTATATGGGTACCTATAGAAGAATCACATATGGGATTCTCATCTCCGTATCTCATCGAATTCAACGGTAAAACACGCTTCAAAGGTAATCTAAAATCTTAGCTAGATTCGAATTAATTAAATGCATGAGATCCAGGTTCAGGTAATTAACATATTTCGCTAAATTAGATTTAATCAATTTCCAGCAGTATTATCAAAGCCTCTAGCATGTTTTAGGTTGATCTAGATAATATGTGAATTGAATTTATATAATATGGTGTTTAGATTTGTGTTCTTGTTTTAATCGAATTAATTATTGGATAGTTAATTGATTTAAACCCACTCATAAATTTTTTGTAGAAAAACATTTGTGGTACTATTCATAATGGCCGGAACATTACCTCCGGCACGGCAGAGCAGCAGTGGTGCCGCCAAGATAAGGGTTCGTGAATTAGGGCTGTTGCTTGGCTAATAATTAAAGGTGTGGGGTCGAAAATAATTCAACCCAAACTTCGTACATTTGTCTAGGCCTTTGAATTCTGGTCAGGCTGTTGGCTGGAACCGGGCTGGATCTGGTTGGATCGGACCGATCCAGTGGAATATTTAAAAATATATCAGAATTGGGTTAGGCTCTGAACTGGGCCTATTTCCTTAATCATTATTTTTTTAAAAACAAAATTCTGATTATGAGTGGAAGTACTTTTAATTTTGAAGTTAAAATTAAATATGAACAAATTTTTTTATCAATTAAGGCATTGTGCTTGATTATTAAATATAATTATTTAATTAATTTAAAATAATAAAATATTAGGTAATAATAATTAGAGTTCGTCTTTTGAAAGACGGTCTTTCCATAAGTCATGGAAATACCAGGGTTTAAATGGTAAATTAGAAGAAATGAACATAAAATTTTTGGATTGCATTAATTGGGTGATAAAATTTATAACCACTACACATTTTATAATAAAATTTTAATATTACAACTAAAACATTTTTATCTTTTTATTATTCTAAGCAAACCCCGTTTTTCCATAGGGTTATGGAAAGACGGTCTTTCCCAGGATTTTTCCTAATAATTAAGGTCATTAATTTTAGAAATTTTTTGACTTAATTATATTTGGTATTTGGATGAATTATTATATAGAGTTTCTTTAATAATTTAGAATTATTTAATTTTGAAAAGAATAATAATTAAAGTTAATAATTTTAATTATTTAGTTAACTTAATTATTCTTGGTATATGGAATGCCTAATATACTTAGTTTATTATGTGATTTAGAATTATTAAATATGACAAAGGAAAATAATTTAGGTTAATAATTTTAGAAATTAGTTAACTTTATTATTTTGGTATATATAATTGCATAATTTACTACCCCGTACGTGATTTTATTCCAATTTACTTTTATATGTAATTAGGCCGTTCATTTTAGAAATGAATGGATCCATATGAATTGGATTCCGTGCTGAGTTACAAGGATTAGTATGACCCAATTAGATATTTATATTCGGTCATTGTGCCATTTATTGAGTATTGTAATTAAATATGGTCCGCATACTGTTTATTTTTATGTTGAGAATTTATTTTCAATTTTATTATTTAAGTTGAAAATTGTAAGCTCAATGAGAAGATCGAAGGATGTGATCCAACAGACAAGATGAAGAGTTTGTCAAGATTAGGGGAATACTAGGATCACTTTAGAAGCATTTATTTATTGTTTTATATTATAAATGCATATGGTTGGTTTATGTGTGTGGGATGATTATGAAGTTTCTTCACAAATGATCAAACCAACATAACTAACCACGGTCCCAAAAGCAATAATAAGCAATAATTTGTCTTTCCGAAACAAGAACACCCATTAAGCCCTCGATCATGGCAGGGAATTTGAAATTTCTCAAAATTTAGTGATTTCTGCGATGAACTTGGTATTCAACATGAATTCTCTGCTCCAATCACTCCTTAGCAGAATGTCATTGTGGAAAGGAAGAACATAACTCTTCAAGAGATGACTCGAGTCATGTTAGCCAAGAAAGGGATCCACAAAAATTGGTGGATAGAGGCCATTAATACAGCTTTCTATACGATAAATCGTGTATATCTTCAATCATTCACAAGCAAAACATCATACGTGATTAGAAAGGAAAGGAAGCCAAAATGTCTCATACTTTCATGTGTTTGGAAGCAAGTGTTATATTCTCAGAGATAGTGAGCAACTCGCAAAATTTGACAACCACAATGATGTTGGGATTTTTTTCGGTTATTCTGTGAACAATCGGACTTATCGTGTCTACAATTTTTGGACAAATGCTCTCATGGAGTCCATAAATGTCATTGTGGATGATTCTGACGATCAGCATGTAGCGAGTGATAGAGACTATGAACCATAAGAAGACCACGGTCCAACACAGAACAGTCACCCTGATAAGCTAGACTATGTTGGAACATTGGAACAGACAGGCAATTCTGATGAACATGAAGAAGTCAAGTATGTTGGAACATCTTCCCCCACTGTACCATTGTATGTTCCAACACAGGTGCAACCAGAATCAAGAATAAGGAGAACTTGATCAATTCCCTGGGTAAATTACAGAGAACTAGCAGGATTACAATGTTTTATCTCTCTGATTGAACCCAAGAACTACAAGGAAGCTTTACTTAATGAATATTGGATTGTGGCATTGCAAGAAGAGCTTGGTCAATTGATGTGTGTTAATTATGTTGTTTATTTTATTGGGATGAACTGTGATTTTACATGATTAATGTGCACTTTAAATGTTGTATTTTTAACAGATCACAGTTTTCGGGCACAAGAGGAATTTGGAGGAGAGTAAGGAGTAATTATTACAAATGAAGCAGTCAAATGTAGAGCAGAAATCGTAGCAGATATTTTGGAGCTGATTTGGGCTGATTTTTATGGAGATATCTTTGAAGATAATTTGAAGATTTAATTAGATCTTATCTCTTCAAATCAGAATTTAAATTTGGAAAGAATTCTATTTTATTTGGAAGAGTCCAATATGGCCATGATTTTGGTAATTGTTGCGTATATATATTATATACGCATGAACGTATGGAGTTATCTTTTCTTTTGGGGTTTTGGCACGGAAGATCGCCAGAAGGAGTTAGTCTTAGTTTAGGTTCGTATTTCATTCCAAACGCAGACATTAGTTAATTATCCTTTTTGTTCATCTTTGATGTGGACAAGAGCATAATTATCCTTTTTGTTTTTCATCTTTGATTTGGACAAAGAGCATAATTATTGCATAGGTTTCCGTGTCAGATTAATTACCTTTCCATTTGTTTTATGTTTTCCTGGCGCATGCAAACCTGCATTGGCTTTTGGTTTGAAAATTTTCGTTCGTATATACGGCATTGGTTATGTTTTCTGTTTATAATATTTGTTTAGTTTAATTATCATGAGTAGCTAATTCATATATCGGCAGAGAATAACAAATGTTAGTTTATAAATCGTGAGGCCTAATTGCATTATAATTGATTCTTGCATGTTCTTGATTGTTCTTGGTTGAATTTTATTTCTAATATGTTTAGGCCTGATCAACTTAAATATTTTTAGAATACTGCTATCTAATTTCTGCCAATACGTAATTGTTGGATGGGATTAGTAAGTAGCACAGTCTTGTGAAAACAGCTAACTAGCTAAGACTGTAATAGCAAGATAGGGAATAATTGAGTGTGCGTTACTATTTGCTTTTACTTTGGTAATTGTTATATCGGGTTCTTTTAATACTTAATGCTATCAAAATGTATTCTGGTTTAGCGAATACTTTCTGGGAACATTTTGGTAAGGGAAACAGTTAATTAATCATAATTAGTTGACTGTCGATAAAGTAAGAAAGAATTGGGGGGGTTAAGCGTACCTACTTCCCTATAACCGGTAGATGTGTAGGAATTGATTCATTATTGCGCATATGATCGATAATAACTAGCATGAGTTATTCTTAGCCGATATCATTCATTCATATATTTATTTCTCAAGTTTAAGTCTTCATTTACATTTTTAGAGTTAGTAAAATCATTACATTTAAGGCGTGGTGGCACCACCAAAAAGGTTTTCAAAAGAATTAGTAGGAAAAATAATTATTGATTATTGCTTTTGCTCCCTGTGGGATCGACCCTGCTTATCATTGTACTAATTAGTATTAATCTGAATTTGCAGGTTATTTGGCGAGTAAAACGACGCTCACCATCAGTTTGAACACATTGTATGGTTTGAAACAAGCCCCAAGGGCATGGTATGAATGATTTATTGACTTTCTTTTTCAACATGTTATCATCGAGGGAAAGTAGATCGCACATTATTTGTGCTTGAAATCATCAAAGATTTTGATTGCTCAAATTTATGTTATTGATATTGTATTTGGCTATACTTCACCATCTATGGTACATGATTTTGAGACCTTGATGCAGGCCAAATTTGAGATGAGTATGGTTGGAGAACTCACATATTTTCCAGGGCTTCAAGTCAAGCGAGAAAATAATAGCCTATTTATAAAATCAGAGTAAGTATGCCATGAATTTAGTGAAGAGATTTGGATTAAGCAATTCTCGAGCTGTTTGAACACCTATGTGAGTTTTTGATAAATTAGTGAAAGACGAGAAAGGATTCGAAGTTGATTAGAAACTGTACAGGGACATGATTGGAATTCTATTGTATCTGACAACAAGTAAACCATCATATGTTTCAGCGTTGGAATATGTGCAAGATTGCAGGCTTATCCTAAGGAAACTCACTTAAATGTAGTCAAAAGGATTATTCGATATATTAGTGGGACTTCTGAGTATGGTATCTGGTATTCTAAGAACCAAGACTCTGATCTGATTGGGTATAGAGACTCTGATTGGCCTGGTAATGCAGATGGTCACAAAAGCACCAGTGGTGGATGTTTCTTTATTGGTACGAATCTAGTGTCCTAGTATGGTAAGAAACAAAATTTGATCTCATTATCAACTGCTGAAGCTGAATATCTTGTTGCTGGAAGTTGTTGGACACAATTATTATGGATGAAACAAATGCTGAAAGATTATGGAATTCATCAAGGGCCTCTGAAGATTTTATGTGACACCACAAGTGCTATTGATATTTATAAAATCCAGTCTAACACTCTTGAACAAAGCACATTGATATAAGGCACAATTTTATTCGGGATCTTGTTGAAAGGAAAGAAATGATGGTTGCATATGTTCTGACATTTGAGCAATTTGCAGATATTTTCCTTCCCTCTCTTTTCGGCCTCCATAACTTTTCCTCTTGGTATTGCTCGAATTTTAGAACCTCTTGTTGAGATATTCTTGCCGCAAACCCTAGGATTTTATTCTCACCAACTCTTAGAGAGATTGAGTTATATTGAAACAAAAATTCTACCTCACTCAAACCCTTCTTGCCGAACTCTCTCAAGCTCGAATAGCAACAACCAAGAGAATTCTCATCTTCCCAAGATCACTGTCGGCGGCAAAGAGAAGAAGGATGCAGCTTCGATCAAGGGAAAATCTCCCTATCAAAAGATAACTGGTCCCGATGCTCCTTCCCTTACTGTGCATGGTATGGAATTTAATTCCCTAGAAGGACTCTTTGAATAGGTACAAGTAAACAGAGTATCCCTAGATTTAACTAAATTTAAAAACCTAAAAATGGAAGTACTAGATGTGGATGTCAAGGAGTTGTTTATGGGGGACATAAGAGATATTGATGAAATAGAAAAGTTTAATCCTAGGTTGCTTAGAGGGTCTTATGCCATGCAGAATAGTAAATATATGTTCATGTTTATTGTTATGCCCTGGTTCTAACTATGTTTGCATTGAGGAGAATGATGATTTTGAGTCTGAGGGATTTGAAGTTGTCAAATCAACTGATAGGATGACACTAGGGTTCTATGATCCTAGAGTAGCTCAGAAGAATGAAGAACTTAGGTAAGTGAGATTTACAATGATTGTGTTGTCAGATAGTGAAGATGATGGGAGTATTGGGTATGTTCCAACACAGAGAGCAGAGTCAGAAGCTGCAGAGGACATGGAGATTGATGAACCAGTAGTGGGGTTCATAGATGCTGATATGGGTGGTCAAGATTAGTGGTTTGATGATTACACAGGAAGTGGTTATGATGATATGGAGTACTCTGAGGTAGGAGAGATAGGGGGGGGGGGAGATAATCTAATGCTTGAGCAGTTAGAGCATGTTGGAACACAGGATGCAGCAGCAACATAAGTTGAGCTTGATAATGCAGTGACTGAGCAGTCAGACCATGTTCCGAAACATGGACCAAACCTGACATACTTAAGTGATGAGGTCCTGGATGAGTTCAACCAGGCCATACTAAGGAAGGCCAAGAGGAAGGAGCCTGCAACTCAGTCATCCCCACAAGCCAAGAAGTTCAAGAAGAAAACCTTTGCTACACCAAAGAAGAAGCTTGTAATGCCACCTCTCCACTAAGTGATGATTTTTTTGAAGTTTACTTTGATGATGACTGCGAGGATATGGGAAAGGTATTCTTGCAAAGAAATATTATTTCTGAGAGGCCAATTAATCTTGTTGCATATAGAAAAAGTGGATTTTCTTATTTTCTGGAAGGTATTGGTATGAAGAAGGCTGCCACTATATACCAGGATTACAACAAGCAGTTGGTGTGTGAGGTTTACTCAAACCTAATGGCTGGAATCTTAGAGGATGATTCTCCCTGGTGCGACAGGGTGTTTGTGAGAGACAAGATAATCAATTTTTCTATTGAGATAATTAATAGGGTGATGGGTCTGAAAACTCCAGAGTTTGATGGGGTGTTTTATGAGGAGCTAGAGGTCACTGATGATCAGATTCCATCAGAGATATCTGGAGGAGTTAATACTCAGTGGCCAGCTGTTGGATACTCCCAAGCCTCCTGCCTGTTTTTAAGATTTTTCTGCTTGTACCAAATTGTTGTTCACTGTTGGATTCCTTCAACTAACACCACTGCTCTTACAAGGGAAATGGCCAAAGCTAACACCATCCCTGTTGGAACATAGAAGCCAGTCAATCTGGGACTGCTTATACAACAGAGTATAGTAAGACACGCAATTGCTCCTAAAGCTAAGCATGCCCTGGTTTATCCATGCCTTATTTTTGTAGTGATTAGGGGTGAAAGCTAAGGCTAAGGATGAGATAGTACAGGGAGAGTCCCTCAGACCTAACAAGAAAACTTTTGGGATGACACAAGTGCATGATGTACCTTAGAATCCTGAAGCATCTAGTTCAGCTGGTGATGAGAGAAAGGCCAAGCTCGTGGCTATGAATACAAGGTTGGGAGCTATTTCTATTCAGATTGATGCCCTAGAAGTAGAAAAGGCAATGATTGAAGCTGAGAAGGCTTGGTAGGAAGCACAGGTTCCTGCTCCTAAACATGAGTGAAGGGTCTGAACTTACTTTGTTCAAACGAAGATCAGGTGTTGAGTTCAAGGGGAGCAGATTTTATTGCTATTTTTGGTTCTTGTCTTTAGCATATTCATGGCCTTAGGGGGAGAATATTTTTGAGTATTTTGGATATTAATTTTTGGTGTTGTAATCTGAATTAGTTATGTTCTTGATTTCTGGGTTTTTAATGGCATTCTTATGACTTCAGATTCAGTATTTATCATATGTTCCAACATAGGTGGATTTCTGGAATACTAATGTGATGAGATCGGAAGTTTTTTTTGAGCTCTTTAATCCAAAATGATTGGCTCCATAAAATGCCAAAGGCGGATATTGCAAATTCACATGGATTCATTGAATATTTAGTTGGCATTTGTGAAATGATTTGGAAAAGTAAAAATTTCCATGTTTGAACATACATAAAGCTGTAGCCTAAAACAGTTTAATCGGTAAAACAGAATATTGCAGTGTTAGACTTATAGAAGGATGTATATACCCTAATATGGTATTTTAGGTGTGCAGTAGAAGCATACCAGATTTATGGAAAATCCCTATAAATATGGAATTGGATTTATGGAATATTATGAGATATTTGATATAAGTAAAATTCCTTTATTTATGGGATTTGGATATGCTTCAGAACCAGATAAGGAATAGGAATATAATGGAGATAATCATGGAGAGTTCCGATCTGCTCAATGGACTATATAAAGAGGATATCATGGCTGCAATAACTCATAAACTTAATTTCAAAAATCTGCCCATAGATTTCTATCTTTCCGACAGTACTAAGAGAGCCAGACTATATATGTTCCAACATACCGTAACATGTTGACTAAGTTTAGAATCGTACATCTTAATTCCTTGGGAGGAAGAGATCCAACGCCAATGAGTTTTGAGTTCAGAGGGAGTCTAATCAAGGCGGATCGGTAGCTAGGGAAGCTAGCATAATTCACGTGTATTAATTAGATAAGATAAGTATATTGTATGGTGTACTTTGTACTGTATTTTTCTGATTAGTGGATTCATTCGAAACTAGGCTAGGCCCCGCAGATGTAGGTGAATTTCACTGAACTGCGTAACCAAGTCTTGTGTCCTTATGCTTTACTTTGTTGCGTACTTGGTTAAATAGGTTATGTTGGAACATATTAGTAATAATTAAGATAATTTGTTAAAACCAAATTTCACTGGTAAGCCTAGTAAAAGGAGTCTACATGTTATTTTTGGTTGGCTCATCAATATCAGTGAGGAGTCCTCATATGTTGAGGCAAAAGGAGATAGGTAGTACACTGCCTGTACCCTATCGACCAAGAGTAGTATTGGATACTATTAGCAATGAGATTGCTTACCTAAAATCAAAGGAATTAAGACAAGCCAAAGCATGCTTAAGACCTTGTGATTTTGAGGGTCTTGGAATCATTTTATTCATGGGACCAACTTGGATAGAATAAAATGTTAAATAAACTCTAATAAGGCTTGTATGATTTTCTTAAAGTTATTCAGTTTAAACGGTGATGTTCCCATTTTATATGGTTATTTTTGGACTTTTAGGATTCTCTTTTGTACACTTTTGTGCTCTAGATATGGCATTTTGCCTTGAAATTCTCTAAGGAGAGTTAAAAGTGACTTTTACGCTTTTATTACTTTTCTAGATGATTTTGTGTGACAAGGCAATTTGTTCGAAGACTTTGAAGATTGCCTTTTAAGATTTGAATACTTGCAATTGAGATTTGAAGACTTGAATACTTGAAGATAAGTAAAGAGAAGAGGAAGACTTGAGGCAAAACTAAGAAAGAAATCAAAGTGCTGGATTCTACATCCGCCGCGAGTCGCAATGAAGGTGTTGCGACTCGCGACGAATGGGTGGCCATACTTCTTTCTTACTTGTTTGTATTATAAATACTCACCATATCCTCTCTCTCTTGCCTCTCTTCTTCTCCTGCGATTTTCTGGGTTTCAAAACTTTAGTTTTCCTTTCTTTGTTTTCTTATTTTTTGTAGGTTAATCATGTCTTTTCATTATCTAGATTAGTTTGTTCTTGGGAGAAATTGATTGAAGCTTCCATATCTATGTATTAAGAACCTATATTTCACTCTATCTTTAAGCATTTATTATTTAGCATTCATGTGTTTTAATGCTATATTTTTCTTCATTTATGCTATGGGTTGTTTGAGTATATGAAGTGTTTGGATGATTGAAGTGTTAGGGTGTTAGGAGAGTTGCAAATTTCTTAGCTCTTTGACATGAGAATCTAAGAACATAGAATTAGAACTTCTCGTGTGTAATGTGTTGTGATTCTTTCTAGATGCTTATTTTAATGTGGATTGTTCTCATATTTATCCTATAGAAGCAACAAAAAATTGAATCTTGAATGTTGATTGTTCTAGGTTTTATCTAAACAATGAATCTCGAATGTTGATTATTCTAGGCATGATCTCATGAATGTTTTGTTTGGTTAAATGACTATGTCTTTGGTAGAAGACTTGCTGTTATCAAATCTGTGGTCTTTCGTGTATGATGCCATTGATGAATTATCTTTATGGTCGTTGAACATTTAAAGTGATTATCAATGAGGTTTGCAAATGATCGCTGAATATCTTTGTGCTTTACTCTTAAGAAGAAAAGAATGTCCATCTATATAAATGGAAGTGATAGCATTCCCCATAGGTAATGAATGTGATGGAATGAGTGAAAGGTTCAATGATCTACATTAGGTTTGGAAGTGGATATCAATTGCCCCAAGGTTTTGTCTTTTGCTGGGGAACAAGCATTTATTTTTAAGTGTTTGGGCATATTTAGTTGCATATTAGCTAGTTATTTTTATTTTCCACTTCTTAGTGGTTGTTTTTGTTCGGAGTAGGTATTGCTTGAGTTTTGGTGATTTTTTTTCGAGAATCCTTGCAATATGATTCCGGACTTTTTAAAAAGCATTTTAAAAAAATGGAGCGTCTCACCTTAAGGGAACTCACGATGAGAAAAGAAGTTCAACAAGCAAGGTTTTGTAGGATGTGTCATTCCTACCGTCCTGCCAAGTCTTGCTATATGTTAAGAGAGGAGCACTATGAGGGGGAAAGAACCCTTGGTTTCCAAAACCAAGGATATTTTGAAGAATGCTACCAAGAGGTAGGTGATGTTGGTTTTCAAGGGCAAGAAGCCCAAGAATGGTATCCATACCAAAATTCTTACAATCCAGAGTGGAGTGGTTATCCGGATTGGTGGTATGAGAATGAGCTAGAAAACCAACAATATGATCAAAATAGTTGGCCATCACCATCTTATACCATACCCCAAAACCAAGCCCAACAAGAAAGTTCAAGTTTGACACATGAGGAAGTCATAAATGCAATAGCAAACTTGAACAACTTGGCCAAGACTAGTGAGGAACTAGACACTCGAATCTCCTCTAGTGTTGAGGCTTTTTAGGGGCATGTGAGGAGTATATTGTATGTGTGACCGAAATGGAAGCTCTTGATTCCAAAAATACACTATCCCAAGTCGAACTTGAAGATTCTGTGAGTGAGGTCACCATGAGAAATGAGTTTGAGTTCGAAGGGGATGAGGATCTGGTTGTTGAGGTTGAAAAAATGAAGGAAGAGGTGGTTGTGCTACATTCATTAGCGTCGTCACCCCTACCCCCTCCTAGTGAACAAACTCCACAATTTTTGAAAGTTTTGAGCGAGACAACAGAGGAACCAAAAGACTACCCCAAGCCTCCTAACCACCCAACTCCCTTTAAACCATCCCCACCTCCACAAGACTTTCCTCTTAAATTTTTTGTACCCCCACCTCTCTACTTTTTGGATAATTACGGCGAAGGGGTACAAGCCTTCACCATATTGATAACATTAGGGTCATGCCGACGACCTTAAATATACGAAGCTATGTTGTGCCGATGGCGTAAATAAATTCGGCCTTTATTTTGGTTTTTGTTTTTTTAGTTTTTTTTAAATTTTGTCTTGTTCTTTTCACGATGTGTTATTCTATAATTTTGTAGTAAAGTGAAGTGCATTGCATTGGAGGAGATGAAGGAATGAGATTAATGAGAAAGAGAAGAAATAATGGAAAGTTGGTAAGAAAATTTATTTCTAAGTGCTGGGAAACCCTACCCGTCACGAGTCGTGACAAATATATCGCGAGTTGTGACGGATATGTCACAAGTCGCGGTGAACAAGGGAGCAAAAGTGAAATCCCAGCACTAGCTTATCACGAGTCGCGACATGGGCACCGCGAGTCACAATGGATTCAGAACAATTTCTAAAGAAGTGAGCTCGTAGACCCAAGATGTTGCGAGTCGCGATGGCTTTCTCGCAAGTCGCGACAAAGCATCGCGAGTCACGAAAGGCACTATCACGAGGCGCGATGGAGAGACTGGATTTTCAAATTTGCTTAAACATTTCATAATCCTTTCTTCTCTCCACCAAATACTCCCAGGAACCAACATACCTTCACTCATTCCTCCACTATCTTACATATATAGACATGAATATTCTTGCATCTTTATAATGCCTTCATTAATCGTAGTATACCAACTACGCTATTGTGCCTTTGATTGCTATATTCTATAATGATGCTTGAATATTTTTTGATATATGTTAGATATTTTTATTGGAAAATTTCATAGCGGTGATTGCATGATGGATTGGTTGTTCTTTGAGAGTACTATGATTATTAACTTTTGATGCTAAATCTAGTATTACAAATCCTTATGTACTTGTGAGTTTGATGTTGTTCTCTATGGTGTTAGTCTTGATCAAACGGTGCCAAGGAGACAATGTTTTGCTTGAGGGGTGAGTTCTACTACGACACTTTTGCTCCCATCTTCGGCTCTGAAACCAAATTTGGGACCGATTCTATACAAATACATGGAATTGTGCCGTATCACCGGCAACTATATGGAGAAATAGGAGTCACTCTACCTTTTACCTTGAGTTTTATTATTCTTGCATGACATGTTTACATTGAGGGCAATGTAATGTTTTAAGTGCGGGGGGGGGGGGGGGGGGGGGGGGGTTTAGAGAACTCACATCCATGGAAGCTTGATTTGAAATTCTTTTTGCTACTTTTGATTGTAAAAACATGAGAAAAAGGAAGAAAAAATTGAAAAATTGAAAATTTTGAAAAAAAGAAAGAAAATTAATTAGAAAAAAAATTTAAAATGAAAACCAACTAAGTTGAAAACCTGAAAGTGCAACTTAGGCAACATTGGGGGCCCGTATAGGTCCAAACCCCAAAAGGGCGACCTAGGAAAAAAGAGAGGTTAAATGTGCAAAAAAATGTGAGATGTGAGCCAAAGAAACATGATGTATGGATAGGATGAAAACCTAAAAGGGCCGTAGGAAAAATGAGAGAAAGAGAGAAAAATGGAAAATGTTATGATTTCACTCATTTGCCGGCGTTAGATTCATAAGGTTGCAGTTGTCATATGGATGGATCGGGTAGCTCAACCTCTTGAGATCTCTTGAGATTGTGTAAGTTAGTGGGGAAAATGATGTAAGTTGAGAAATTCTTGATTCATTGTGTATATTTTTTTGGTTGATATATTAGTATAGAGTGAAGTATGTGTTTGAACCTCCGATATGATTTTGACTTCATTTTGTGCCATTGGATTCTGGTTGATATATTGGTATGAAGTGAAGTATGTGTTTGAACCTCTCATATGGTTTTAACTTCATTTTGTGCCATTGGACTTCGGGATTATCAATTCGGGACTTTGAAATGTTTTATGGGCGGTGGATTGATAAGTGATAGGTTTGGTTAGATTTAGGAATTGGGGTTGTGTGTGTGAAAAATCTCATTTGAGCTTTAATTTTGAGATTTATGATATTGAGAGTTTTTTGTGAGGATTTGATTGAGGGAATATTAGTTTAGGATGTGAACATATTAATTCCTTTGTATGCTTGAATCTTTTCTTACTCGAGGGCGAGTAAGGTTTAAGTGCATGGAGGTTTGATGTGCCCATTTTATATGGTTATTTTAGGACTTTTAGGATTCACTTTTGTACACTTTTGTACTCTGGATGTGGCATTTTACCTTGAAATTCACTAAAGAGAGTTAAAAGAGACTTTTACACTTTTATTACTTTTCTAAAGGATTTTGTTTGACAAGGAAATTTGTTCAAAGACTTTGAAGATTACCATTGAAGAATTGAAGAACTGGAGACAAGAAAAGAGAAGAGAAGGACTTGAGACAAAAAGAAGAAATAAAGAAAAGTGTTGGATTCTGCACCCGTTGCGAGTCGTGATGAAGCTGTGGCATTTTACCTTGCGAGTCGCGATGTGCTCTGGATGTGGCATTTTACTTTGAAATTCTCTAAAGAGAATTGAAAGCAACTTTTACACTTTTATTACTTTTCTAGAGGATTTTATTTGACAAGGAAATTTGTTCGAAGACTTTGAAGATTACCATTGAAGAATTGAAGAACTGAAGACAAGAAAAGAGAAGAGAAGGACTTGAGACAAAAAGAAGAAAGAAAGAAAAGTGTTGGATTCTGCCCCCATTGCGAGTCGCGATGAAGCTATCGCGAGTCGCGACGAATGGGTTACCAGACTTCTTTCTTTCTTTATTGAATTATAAATACTTATCTTATCCTCTCTCTCTTTTTCCTCTCTTCTTTTCCTGCAATTTTCTAGGTTTCAAAACCCTAGTTTTCCTTTCTTTCCACAAATTGAGGTTGGTCTTGTTGCTTTCTACAAATTTGTCGTCCTCTTGCACGACCTCCTTCTCGGCCTCCTGTACCTCCTTCTTTCTTGTCAATTTCAAGGCACCCACATTGCGTGGATCAACCTTGGGATGGTAACTTGCTGGATTCTCTAGCCTCAAGCCGGCTCATTGAAGTGGCAAGTTGACCAACTTGCACTTCCAGGTTCTTAATACTTGAAAAGGCTCTTGTGCCGAGTTCCTCAATCTCTCTTCTCGTGCTCTCCGCAAACACATCATTCTTCTTCCCCAATTGTGCTACTGACTTAAAAATCTCCTCTCGGTCCAAATTGTACAATGGCATTATGCATGCATTAACCATTGCATTCAACGTAATAATTGGATTGTTGTATATGTTGGATTGCTAGTATTAGTTGAGTTTATGTGACAAGGGGTTTAGACTCCATGTTTAGTTTTCTTATCTAAATCCTGCATTTTGTAGACTTAATTGGCATTAATGGAATCTTGTATCCATGGTCTCATAGATCTTCCTTATGATCATCCTTAGTAGGTTGCCTGTGGGTACTTTTCTTTACATTTTCTATAGAAGGTCATTTGCAAGGATGGTAGAAGATGTTGAAGGCCCATTCACACCTTGAATGGTAGTAAACGAAGGCTAGAGACATCAAATCGTGGTAGAAGGAGATTGGAGACAACGATAGATGGCATTGGAGTTCAAGGCGGCCAATGAAGAAATGGGGAATCGTCGTTCGATGAGTTGTGCCAAGTTTTGAGAATGATTCAAGAAGAATCAACCTTCAAAGTTGGTTTCATTGTATTTTTGTTCTTGAGCGCTATAAAATTGACTACTACAACTCTCAAATAAGACTAACGGTTCATATGTAGTGAAGGAAAGAAGTTCAACCGGCCAAGGCACAAACAGGTCGGTGCGGACCGCTCATGGGTGGCACCAACGGCCCGCACCGAACATTTTTGTCCATGCCAAAGGTCTTTGGAATGGACCCTGTAGAGACCCAGAATGGACTACGATAAACTTGACGGTCCACGCATGTAAGTTCCAAGTTTCACTAAAAAATGACTAAGTAAAGGAGGGGACCGTCCCATTTTTGACGATCCGCACCATTTAAAGTACAAAATGTCAAGACCAGCCAGTGGGATGTGAAAAATTGAGCGATCTGCACCAAAATACTGATCAAAATGAGGATTTTAATGATGGACCGTGCCAAACAACACGGACAACAGATCTGAAGTGCAAAAATAAGGTTTCTATTGGCATCCGCGCCAAACAATACTGACCGTGCAGACACGACCTGCAGATGATGCCACAATCCGTACAATGGAGAGGACAAAGACAGCACTAGATCTCGCAGCTTATGCCATCATGGATCAAACGGGTCACGTTAGATCTAGCGCTCCGCGCCAGCATAGACCAAGTACTAGGGGCGAACCGTGCCATCCGTGATGGTCCACGCCAGGCGGCAACTGAACTAGGGTTTCACACATTTTGGCCTATTTTGGGCCTATTTTTAGGCCCAATCCTCTACTATTATAAATATAGCCTTAGTCTACTAGGTTTGGAAATCTTTTTAGTCTTAAATCATTTTCTACTCTTGTAATTGGGAGTGCATTCTAGAGAGAAACATTCTCTCTTCTTTCTTTCTCTCTTTCCTTTTTATTTTGCTTTCATCCTATGATGTGGAATTCAAATCTTTATTTTATTTCCATGTCTAGGAAGTAGTTTAATTAGCTTGGGGACAATTGTATTCATGTGTTGATTATGCTTTTGCGAGATTCTCAGTTCATCATAATTATTGTGCTTGTGATATTATTGTGACTTGTTCTTGAATGTTAGAATTGCTTGAATAGTACACTCCACTAGCACACACTCTAGTATATATATTCATGTTGGTGCAAATATTGATGCCCCGCAAGGAAGAGAATCCTCAGATGTGTTAATGGGTAGCAGGGTACCGGGTTGTGTGGGTGTGTGCACGTGGATATTTTCTGATTATGGCTCTATTATGTGCCATCACACCAGTCTTAGCTGATTATGTAATGTAGTCTGATGGGTTACAAGTAGAGATAGGGAAAAGTAGCAAGCTAGGGTTGTAAGAGGACCTAGTGTTATAGATAATGTGCCTACGTATCTTTGCCTCGTTTATAGGCCTAGGGAGTAGAGAAACCGTAGTGGAGTGCCCGAGACATAATTGTACGGGGGAGAAATAGATCTACAACAATGTTCAGACCTTATTGTACTCCCATAGAGGGTTGCGAGCACACCCGACGTAACAGGTACGGGGAAGTGTATGCCATCGGCCACACTACGTGTTATGAGCACTAGATAAGGTTTGTCTAAATCTTACATTTGAATGAATCGAGATCGAAGGATTAAATCATCCATGTTACGCAAGCATTCCCCAAGTGTTTAGTTAAATAGTTTACGTGCTTTGTACTTTCATATTTTTTAGTTGTTAATTGAAAAACCAACCCTCCTGTTTACTAAACTATCTATTACTTGCAACTCGTATGGAATAAAAACCCAGATGAGGTTGTGTTTGATTGAATTTTAGGCCCTAGCATCTCTGTGGACATACATTGGGCTTACCGCTGACTACCTTATCGGTAGCATAGTAGTGAGTTGGGTGCAGAACTATAAATTTTTATCTTTGGACTTACTTAGCCTTCGCTCGGCTTAATTAGCTACAATTAACGACCCCGAGTGGAGGCAGATCAAATTTTGGTGCCGCTGTTGCAGATGAAAATCAGTTTAATTGTCAATTAGCATTACGTGTTAGTAGCTTAATTAGTATTGCTTTTGTTTTGTTTTATTTTTGTTGATTCATATGTTGAGATTTTGTGATAGCTACCTTGTTGTGTTTTGATCTATTTTCTAGTGTTGCTTTCGAAAGGGTACGTTTAGCCCCTAATTTATGATACATACTTATACCACAAACTTATTAGTTTTGCATTACACGACTGATAGCACTGGTAGTCAGAAGAAAACAAAGTGGAGAGCTAGAGTAGAAGTTCAACCTAGACCTGTAGTGTTGGTAGAAGAATTGCAAGAAATGACAGAGGATAAAAGAACATTGAGGGAGCTAATGGCCTATAATCTTGAGAGTCAGCCACTATGCATCACATTCCCCCCATTAACACCGAATGTGAGCTGTGAGCTTAAGAGTGGAATGATCCACTATCTTCCCACCTTCCATGGTATGGTGGGGAAGACCCAAACAAGCATTTTTCAGAGTCCCACTTGGTGTGTACGGATATGAAGCCTCCGAGTGTTACCAAAGATGACTATAATCTGAGGGCTTTTAAGTTTTCTCTTCAAGATGAGGCTAAGGATTGGCTTTACTATCTACCTCCCGATTGCATAGGATTTTGGATGGACATGAAGCGGAGGTTTTAGAGAAGTATTTTCCGGTGTCCAAATCCGCTGAACTAAAGAAGCAACTGTCTAATATCACCCAAGGGGCTACTGAGTCGTTATATAATTATTGGGAGCATTTCAAGAGATTTCAAGTTATAAGATATGTTAGAACCAATACATTGTTTATCTTACCAGTGCTACAGATTATGCGGGATATGAAAATAATTTGAAAATTTCAAACCCCACATGTGGGTAAAATGAATTTTTGAAGCACCGGTACAACTATGTTTAGGCACTGGTGTGGTATACAGGTGCTCAACACTTTGAAAAAGTATAGGTTATTTCCCCTCTGTCCAACTGTAAGAAGTAAAATACTTGTCAGCAGTTGCTTTGTGTAGAAAAAGGCACCGGTAAGTTTTACCGGTGCTCAACACATAGAAATTGTGTACAAATCTCTCTCTGTCCATTTCAAAAAACTAAAAATTACAGCCACAGTAGCTGCGCAACCACGGTATGTACAAAATAGCACCAGTTTTATTTACCAATGCTCAATACTTAGAATGTTTTTTAGCACATTACTCTCTGCCCCAAAGATAAAAAATAAAAAATACATTAAAAGCAGTTGCCCGCAGTTTCTTTAACCTATTATTGGCACCGGTATTATTGATCTACCGGTGCTACTAGATAAAATATATAAACCTTAGAGGACGTTTCCACTACCATGGCCACCTCCTCCACAGACGCTCCAAATTCCTCCACAACTGGAAATCACTCCCCGGCGATCTTCCACATCTCATTCACCCCCTCCGTCCTAATTCTCTGGTCATCTTCCACATCTCTGCCCTAAGTCTCCGAGCCCCCGCTCATCAGTCCACCACAGGCCATCTCCTCCACCCCCGCTCATTAGTCCCTACACCAACGCTAGCTTAAGTCTTGTTTTACACACATCAGGGCAGAGAGCAATTCTGGGCCGACGCTCATTTGGCCAACCTAAGTCTTTTTGAAGCACTGGTCTTCCGCCTGTTGTCCACCGAACAACTGCTGGTCCTCAGTCTATTGTCCACCGCATAATCACTGATCCTCCGCCTATTGTCCACCGCACTACCGCTAGTTCTCCAATTAAATCTTTAGGTTTTCTCATTCAAGGTGAGTTTCCTCCATTGTGAAGTGAAGTGGTTTTATAATGTTGTTGCGTTGGAATGTGGTTTTTATTGAGATGTGGTTTTTGGTGTACCATTACGATTGTAATGTGATGCCTCGTTCTACACGTAGATTTTGATTGTGATTTGTGATTGCTAGGTCTGAATCGTTGAGTTGTGGTTCGTGAGTTGTGATTGGGTGTTATGATTCCCTATTTGACACTTACATTGTGATTGTGAGTTGTGATTGTAAGGTGTGATTCGTTGAGTTGTGGTTCTAGAGTCCTCAATCGTGAGTTGTGATTTGTGAGTTGTGATTGTGAGTTGTGATTGTGAGTTGTGATTGTGAGTTGGGATAATTCATCGTTGTTAGTTGTGAATTGTGACATGTGATTCCGCCTTAATGTCATTCCATTAAATTATGATTTGTGATTGTGAGTTGTGATTTATGAATTGCATTATGTATAATGTGATTTGTAATGTCATCTTGATTTGTGGTTATGATCCGTGATTTATGTTTTGCCAAATGTGTAATATGATTTGTAATGTGATTTTTGAGTTGCGATTGTGAATTGGATATCGCTATTTTTGGTTAGTGATTTGTCAACAATGGTTTATGATTTATGTTTCATAATAGTTAATCTCTAACTTTTGGTTTCATTTTCATAAATTAGATGCCACCCAAGGGTAAGAAAATGGTTACAAGAGGGAAGAGAAAGAAGGGTCGGGCAGCAGCTAGAAAAGTTGTGGACGAAAAAAACACAACCACACCCATCGAAGACGACAATCAAACCACCGTTCCACTCATATTACAAATCAAGGTGGCCGGTGTGATAGTTGAAGAGCATCCAGCCAATGAAGAGCCTCCAGCCCCACTAATGATGAAGAGTCTCCATCCGACGAATGTGGGACCTCGAATGATGATAAGACAGATGGTGTTTCCAAGGCGGGAGGAAAGCATGAAAAAGCCTATGTCAGGTTTGAAATTAAAGAGTGGTACAAGAGGCGTGGTACAACCACATGCCAGTCGGTATGCTAGCCAAGGAGAATAATCCGGTGCCCATAAGGTTCAACCTTTCCGACATGGCCTGGACGAAGAATTGAACTGTGTGGAATGCATACATATACTATGCATTCCAGCAGCAAATCAAGTTCGGGACACACAAGATTGGAATACCATCCTTGATGACACCAAAGAGAAGGCTTGAAAAGATATTTTGGTGAGAAAATTTCACAACTCAGATATGTTTAAGTGCATAAGTTTACCATATTAGCTAAGATAAATTCCCATTTATAATCGATGGCTACACGCTAACATCTATTTCTATATCTTTTTTTTCCAATGCAGACGAGCTTTAAGTTCGAGATAAAATTGACCCCTAACAACTTGAAAAATTGAAACAGTTTGTGTACGTTGCACTCGGCAATGCCCACCGCAACTGGAAATCAAAAGTTGTGAAAAAAATTCATTCATCAAGTGGAAGACAACACATATAAGTTACTATGCAAACCATGGGACAAGTACAAATGGATGGATGAAGAGGAGTGGCACAAGTTTGTAAAGATGAGGACAACACCAGAATATAAGGTAAACTTTATAACAACATTCATGTATTCACAAAACGGTTTTATTTCGATCTACTTCTATCAATTACATTATTCTAACTTCAATTTGTGACTAATAGCGAGCACTCAAAGGAAAATGTTTACACACATCGGACTGGATGGAGCGGACATCGGGTCACGCGGGAAAAAAAATTTCGGAAAAAGAAGGAAGAGGAGAGAATGGCGCAGGGCCTTGATGGAGGGGGAGATCGAGACTGAGATTGAGAGCAAGGAGTTCAATGTCGATAGGTCCCTAGTCTACCCCTCAAGTCCATTAAGCTTGCAGACAAAATAACATACATCAATCCCGTCGATAGAGCCGTTGTAGAAAACAATGTAAGTTTTTTCATATAAATTGATCCTTCCAATGTTTTGTGATTCTGCTTTGAATGTCCTAATATTTTTGCGAATTGAGTTTCATGTTTATACTTTACGCCTGCCCACAGATCAAAATGAATGAGGAGTTTTCTGGGGGCACATTGGTTCTCCAACCAAGGGAGGACATACTGATAAAGACGACCGGTAAGCAGAATCACCCAGGGAGGTGTATGGTACTCAAACGAACCTCCCTAAAGAGGTTTTCATTCGCGGGTTGTCATACACGGTAGCAGCTCGTCCCCCGCTCCAGCAATCTGAAAGAAGAAAACAGCAGACCAACCAGTGGTGAAAGAAGAGATGTTCCTGGCGACAAACATTAGAACCCTGGCTATTCCAAACGGCAGAAACCAAATAATCCTACCATTCTCATAAATTCAACCTCACTGTAAAGAGAAAGAAGAAATGCTGGATCTTTGCTTGCTAATCTGTTCTAAGCTGACAACGGTGTAGGCGGTCTGATCGTGTTATGTGGATGCGTATAGAGGAATCATATATGAGATTCTCATTTCCGTAGCTGATCGAATACAACGATAAAACATGCTTCAAAGGTAATCTAAACTCTTATATAAATTCAAATTAACTACGTGCTTGAGATCCAAATTTCGATAATTGATAAATTCCGCTAAATTAAATTTAATCAATTCCCAACAAACCCATGAAAGCTTGCTTCATGATGAATCAATTTCAACTAAAATGCTGGTGATTAATTACACGAGCAGCCAAATATAGTGCGCGTAGACACGTAATGGGAACATCAATTGGTACAAAATTTGCACAATATTTTTAAAAATTTTCAAGCAAAGAATTCATCAAAAGTTTATTATTTTCATGCATTGAATTTGCACAAAATGATTATGCAATTGTTAATTTAATGCATAATTTGCACAAAATGATTCTGCACAAAGTTTGTTAATTTCAGGTAGAGAATTTGCACTGAATAATTATGCACAAAGTTTGTTGATTTCTTGCACAAAAATTGCCCAAAATAATCTTCACAAAGTTTGTTAAATTTTGTGCACGTACCACGTTAAAGAATAATTTACTGTACTAATGGATGTGCATTTATTTACTGAGAAAGGATTTACTATATTAATTTTTTTAAAATAAATAGTTGGACTCCTTCGCATTAAATAAATCCATGTTGCCTCACATAAAGGGGGTGAGGCCCCCCTGTGTCTCACACAAAGGTGGGGTGAGACCCCCACACAACTCACACGAAGTGAGTCTCCTACACATAACACGGTGTAATTGGAGACTGAACCTCAGAAACTTGCCTCAGACCGAATTCGAACCTGGAGTGCATTTAAAGGATGTGCCTTTATTTACTGAGAAATGATTTACTCTATTAATTGATAAAGATAGAATAACCCAATAGAACAAACAGATAGAATAAAGAAACATCAGAAACTCAGGGGAGGAGGTTGTTCATTGACTACTTGGGATTTATCACAAATAGTTTTATAATATTAAGTTCTATTGGTATAATGAATTTATTTCAAGTTTTTTTAATAAAAAAATACCCTTAATAATGTAGCTCAGGGAGGAAAGGGGAGATTGAACCCTGGTCTCATCTAGGCGAGCACAAAGCTCTCGCCATTTGAGCTAGCCAAGTGGTTTATTTCAAGTTTTAATCTGATTATTTCTTTTTCTTATAAATTAGCCCCAAGTATTAGCTTATCTTGACAACATCCTTGTTTTTATCATTTCATTTTCTTTTATAAAAATTTTAAACAAGAATGAAACTAGACTAAAGTAATAACTAAACAGAACACACATGTACACATTCATTCACCACGGGCACTCCCTCATTACCTCCCAATCCATATCTGCAGCAATTCATTAAATGCTTTCCCATGTTAATTGGAATTATTAATCTCTCTGAGGCTGGTTGCGAGGTCCTAGAACTCCTTCCAAAACTCATCTTCACCTTCCTCTATCACTGTTATGGTGGAGGTATCGTTCAAGCAAGAGCTGGAGCTAGCACTGGCAGGTAGTGGCTGAACCAGGCTGGTATTTTAAGAAGGGCGGGGTGGGGCGACATAATGTATAACTTTTTTTTGGTTAACACAAATAGTTTCTATAGTTATATTACAAAATTAATACTAACTAATAATATATTCTCAGTGCAAAATGAGTTCTTATAATAATTACTCCCGAACACTAATTATTCACTTATTATTTCGAATGATATAAATCAAACAATAAAGTTTAATCTACTTGACAATTTGCATCACAAATAAATTAAACACATCAAATTATTATAAATTTAACTAATCTGAACAAATTTCTTAAGTTTCGACAAGCATTCAATATCACTAATCAAAATAAATTCATAGCCAAATACATTAACAAAACACATAATTTAATACTGATTATTTATAATTTTTTTGTCCAAGGTGCGAAATCCACACACTGAAGGTGCGATCTGCCCTAACGGCTCTGCGCCGCCCGTCTACATAATCTCCGGCGCCGCTGCCATGGCGGAGCCACCATCCGCAATCTCTTACGCTCAGGCAGTAACCTAGGAACTCCGTGAAGCTCTGAACATCTCTCCCAATGTCCAATCTCGCAGACCACAATTTCACCCCAAAAGCCAAAATCGATCATTTGGGTGAACCGGGACTCCACTTCTCCGACGAGGAGTGCTTTCGATTGGAAGCCCCCCTCAGATGGACGTTGATTGGTAAGTTCTCCCGTAGTCGCCCCCAGCTCGAAAAACTTCGTAAAGACTTCCACACGGCTGGCTTCAAGGGGAACTGTAATATCTCCTTACTCGATAATCGTCAGGTTCTGATCTCTTTCTCCCTATTTGATGACTATTATCGATGCTGGTTACATAAGATTTGGAATTTTGGGGCTTACTCCATCAGAATGTCAAAATGGGTGCCCACTTTCAATCCCAATGCTGAATCCCCCATTGTCCCAATATGGATATCTCTCTATGGTTTGCCCCAGCAATTTTTTGATTATAATGTTCTCATGTCGATTGGCAATTTAATTGGAACCCCAATTAGGGTAGACAGAGCATTCATAAACAGAACTAGGCCATATGTTGCAAGGGTCTGTGTTGAGCTTGATGTTACTAAGCCTAGATTGGACAGAGTTTGGCTCAGCTTCAGGGATTTCGGATTTTGGCAATATATCGAATACGAGGGAATCCCATCTTACTGCTCTAATTGCCTTAAGTTAGGGCATACTGACTCTGTTTGCAGGTTCGATAAGAATACAGCAAAATTTAAACCCTGGAAGCCTCAGAGCAAATCCACAAGAGAAGGTAATAAAGCCATCCCTAGAGACGAACAGGGAAGATCTCAAGGTAAAGGGAATGGTAACGCTTTCACTAGCCCTTCTGTCCCAAAAGCTAACTTTGTTTACAGGCCAAAAGATGACAATCCTGTCAAACATTTTTCTCAAGCCACTAATTCTGCTAAGGGTCCAATGTTGAACACAGTGGCAAGTTCTGAAGCACTGAGTCTTTCACAAGGCTCTCAGGTACCTCTACTTCCTACTCTGACCCCTGTTAATGCTTCAGACCTCTCAAAACAGCATGTCCCCACTAGCTTGCCCGTACAAAATGCTGAAAAGAATGAAACAAAATCTCTCTATCAAAATGATATAACCATAACCTCTTCAGCCACCCCCCTTCAAGTCCCACACAGTAACACATCAAGTCCCCCTAACAAAACAGTAGATACCCCCTCCAATGATAAACAAGTTGACTCTTGCCCAGATAAGAAAACTAGGACACAATAACAAATCAATCATCCTGATACTGTCATATTAGAAGATTCTACAGCCGTAGATGCAGAATATCAGCAGATCACCAAAGACAATTACACAAAACATCAGCAATCCTTTCCAGAAATTTTTGAGCATATTCTGCCCGACTCAAGCCTCTACAGAAATCCTTACAAGCCTCTGGACTGGATAAATACTGAAACACCTGCTAGAAACCAGGAAAACACTTTAAAACATGACAAATTTAACTTTGAAGAAATAAAAAATTTATTACTTAAAGATCAGTTGAGACTCAACAAAATTCTCCAACCTAACCCTAACCAAACCACAATTAATCAGAGGAAACATACAAAGAAGGATTACTCCACAATACCAAAAATGGTTCACACCCGTTCCTCCTTGAAACTCTCCAAAACTTTTCCATGAATAGTATCCACATATGTGCATGGAATGTTAGAGGAATAGGAAATAACCCAACCAAATTTCGTCTAAAACACATTAAAAGACACAACAGGATAAAAATCTGTGCCCTAATGGAACCACTCCTCAGTCCTGATCAAATACACACAGTCTCCAGGGAGCTGGGTTTTATAAACTGCTTTGCCACTCCCAACAACAAAATATGGATTATGTGGGATACAGATATCTCCGTAGACATAGTAAAAGTAGAAGAACAAGTGACTATTGTTAAAATCAAATCTGCTTTACTATCAACAGACTGTCAGGTTGGATTCATATATGCTAAGCACACAATCCGAGAAAGGAATGAACTGTGGCAAGCCTCAGCACCTTTTAAAAATGAATCCCTGAGTCTAATAGGAGATTTCAATGTCATCAGGACAAATGAGGAATATTTAGGGAAATCAATACCCAACCAAAACAGCCTAAAAACTTTAACACCTTTCTAAATGATCAAAACTATACAGAATTCCCAACCTTTGGCAGCTTATTCACATGGACTGGCATGAGAACCAAAGGAAGGGTCTGGAAACGCCTCGACAGAGGAATTTCCAATAATGAGTGGTGGACCAGCTTTCTCACCTCAAAAATTAACACACTTCCCCGTGAAAGCTCTGACCATACGCCACTAATCCTAACTGTCTCTGACACACCTCCCCTGACCTCTCCCAAGCCTTTCAAATTTCAGGAGTGTTGGGTAAATCACCCCACCTTCAAGAACTTGGTAGAAAAAACCTGGAATACACCCACTCATCTTAAAGGAATGAGTAAACTGGTCTTCAAGCTTAAGACCTTAAAAACAGCCCTAAAAATCTGGAACAAAGAGGTGTTTGGCAACATCTTCGATGCTGTTCATGAATGTGAGGAACGCTTGATGCACGCTGAAAGAGATGTCCAACAGAATGAATCCATTATAACTATCCAAGCTTTAAGTCAAGCACGGGCTAACTTAAGATTAGCTCTTAAAAACCAGGAAACTTTTCTTAAACAAAAATCAAGACTTAAATGGATGAAGGAGGGGGACGCTAACTCAAAATTTTTTCACCAATCCATTTCAAACAAGCATAAAAGGAAAAAAAATATCCATGATAAGGAGTAAAGATGGAAACTGGTTGCATAAAACAGAAGACATTGAAAGAGAAGCAATCAATTTCTATACAAATCTCCTTACTGAAGAGACACTTGACCCTTCAGGTATTAACTCAGCATGGATTCTGGATAATTTACCAAAATCTGTAACACAAGAAATGAACAACCACCTTCTCAGACCAGTCAACATGGAAGAGCTAACTAACATAGTTGCCTCCATGGATAGCCACTCTGCCCCGGGGCTAGACGGTTTCTCTGGTTTTTTCTTCCAACAATGCTGGGAAACTATCAAAAAGGATATCTTCGAGGCAGTGAAAGATTTCTTTACCGGAATAGCAATCCCAAAAGCAATCTCATCGACACTAATCATACTAATTCCTAAAAAAGAGATATGCTCATCTTTCGGAGATTACAGGCCCATAAGCCTAAGTAACTTCTCGAATAAAATCCTCTCTAAAATAATCTCATCCAGACTTAAAGCTTACCTTGATATCATAATTACCCCAGAACAGTCAGCCTTTGTATCTGGCAGAGAGATAGCTGACAATGTCCTCCTCATGCAAGAATTTACAAATCACCTCCACTCCAAAACTAGGGGACACAACATGATCCTTAAGCTTGACATGATGAAAGCATTTGACAGAGTATCGTGGACCTTTCTAAAGAACACCCTATCCACACTAGGTTTTTCCTCCACCTTGGTCAATCTCATCATGGGAAACATACAATCCGCACACTTCTCACTCCTGATCAACGGCAAATCGGCTGGCTTCTTCCCGGCCTCCAGGGGCTTAAAACAAGGGGACCCCCTCTCCCCCATGTTATTCATTTTAATGGCCGAAGCATTCTCCCACAACCTGAATTTCCTATACCAGTACAGGAACATCCATCCGTACAAGCTTCCCAGAGGAATGAAATCCTGCTCGCACCTCTCATATGCTGATGGCACAGCAATCTTTATGAAATATACGAGGCAAGGACTTCAAACGGTAATGAAATTTCTGAAATCATATGAACTAGCCTCCGGACAGAAAGTCAACTTTGAAAAATCGACCTTCTTCATCTCAAAACACACACCACACAGAATCATACACTTAATTAAAAGTGAAACGAAAATGACTGAAGGATCCACACCTTTCAAATACCTTGGAAGCCCCATTTTTGTAGGCAGAACAAAAAATGCCTACTTCCATAACATGTTACTCTCAATCCAGAATAAAATCAACCACTGGAATAACAAACTCTTATCCCCAGCTGGAAAAACAACACTGATTAGACATGTGTTGGCCTCAATGCCAATACATCTCCTAACTGTTTTAAAGCCAACTTCACACATCATAACCCTTACTCACAAGACTCTGGCAAAGTTTTTTTGGAACAACAACCTAGAAAAAACCAAAAAACACAGAACTTGGAGATCCTACACTAAACTTTGCTTTCCTCTTCTGGAAAATGGCCTTAATTTAAAAAATCTGAACACATTAACTGAATCCTTCTCAATCAAACTTTGGTGGAAACTCCAGAAAGGGAAATCCCTATGGGCTACAGTCTTGTGGTCCATGAGTGACAACCAGAAAACCTCTAGAACTTGGAAAAGAATCAAGGAGGTAAACCAGATTGCAGTAGACAACACAAAAGTCATACTTGGGAATGGATCAGTCTCCTTTTGGCATTCCAATTGGACATCTATGGGTCCACTGTCTGACTCTCTGATTAACCCCCAAGCTTTTCCCTACCAAACACTCACAGTGGCTGAATACTTTAACAACAAAGCCACATTCTCCGATCAGATCAAACGGGCACTACCTGACCATCTTTTCCAGTTCCTGGAAGCTGAACATCATATTGCTCCTAGCTATGACGATACCCTCATCTGGAAACCAACCCAATCAGGTAACTTCACAGTTAAATCGGCCTATGAACTAATCAGAGAAAAGAAAAATAAACTTCCATCCTACAGCCACCTCTGGTCACATCTGCTACCAAAAAAAATCTCACTATTCAACTGGAAACTCATGAACAAGCTGGTTGCTTTCCCTGATGTCCTGGTGGATTTCAAATTCCATCTCCCCTCAAGGTGTAGTCTATGCTTTTGCAAATCAGAATCTATACATCATTGTTTTAATTCCTGTGCGAAAGTAAAGCAGCTCTGGAAAATGGTGAATTCTACTTTTAATATGCCTGACAACATCTTCCAACTCTTATGGGATAGGGTTTACTTTTACTGGAATTTCCAGTCTCATGATGGACCCCTCACTAAGTTAACTCGCATTTTACCATGTATTGTGAACTGGCACCTGTGGTGTGCTAGGTGTAACTATATTTTTGAGGGCAAAAAACCGGATGTTATGATCATATATAGGCGCATTTTGTATCATTACAATGACATCCTTTTGGCCTTCAAACTGGATTTTAAATGGATCCTGTCAAACAAGCCAAAGCTGTTGTCCCAGAACTTTGCCAAACAAAAGCCACCTAAAATTTTGAAATGGCTACTGCCTTCAGCATTTAAATTGAATACTGATGGATCTTATCTTAGCAAAGATTGTGCGGGAGTTGGGTGTATCATCAGAGACCATTTAGGTCATGTAGTAGCAGCTCTCTCCAGAACTGTTGTGGCAGACAATATTTTGCAGGTTGAAGCTCTAGCTTTGCAGCATGGACTCCAGCTTACAAGGGACAAGGGCATATCAAGCATTGACATAGAAATGGACTCAAGAGTACTGATAAGCATGATTCGATGCCAGTTCAAGATTCCATGGACACTCCTGCACACGATTAGGCGGATCTGGGAACTTCTCCAAGGACTCAACTTCACTCTCAACCACATCTTCCGGGAAGCAAACGGAGCTGCAGACATTTTAGCTAAAATGGCCAGCCGGAGTCAGGTTAGTAACATATATAATTGTGCAGGTTTACCTCCACTAGTGGCCAGCAAAGTGAAGCTTGAGGCACAAGGCATTCCTTATGTTAGAGCAGGTTAATCTTAGCCAATATGTATCTTTCTATATCAAATTGTTTTTTATGATGGCCTATAGAGTAACTACAATAAGAACTTTGTATTCGGTTTAAGGGCTCATCAGATGAATCAGTCGAGGTCAGGTATTAAGCCCCCCTCTTTCTTTGTACTTTTCTTTTTAATTAATAAACGGGTAGGGGTCTGCCAAACCCCCCACCATCACAGGTGGTTTTTCAAAAAAAAAAAATACTGATTATTTATGGATGTGTTTGATAAGCAAAATTGCCTTGTTTTAAAACTAGGGGAACCAACTTTTTCTATTCTCCCAATATAATAGTTATCACTTTTAATATAACAAGGTTTTTGGAGTTTACCAAACATTACACAAGTGGTTTATTGCTTCAAGAGCAAGTGCTATATTGCTTTTGGAAGCAAGTGTTATATTGCTTCAAGAGTTTATTATGGCTCTTGGATCATCAATTGGATGATCTTTTTATATCGAACTATGCCTTTTCGGGCCTGTTTCAATTTTTTTTAATTTTTTCGGTTCGGGGAGCCTAATATATTCCCCCCATCCTCGGATGGTTTAAATTAAAAAAAAAAAACAAGTGCTTTGTTTATAAGAAAATCACTTATAATCCTAGCCAGGCATATTTTCTTCACAATTCTAGTTCATAAATGTGAAATAGATAAACATCATTTTATACATTTTCACATTTTCACATTTTTTAAAATTCACATTTTGTTTTGAATACCACGATACAATAATAACAAATAAAGTGTGGCACAAAGTTTGCTGGAAGAGAGATTGAGAAAATAATTTAAAAGAAGCACAATTTGGGAATTAGGAATATATTTAGAATTTGGGAATATTTATTCTGAATTGAATTAAAATGATATGAATTTGAGTTGTTTTATTTTTTTAGAAAAACAAGCCCAAAATATGAATATTTGTTGAGAGATTCTAAATAAAATACAAGATTAGGCCCAATTGTTAAGAAGCAAAGGAGGTCTTCTTCTTTGAAGAATAGACCCAAAACGTGATTATATGTTCGGAAAAATAAAGGTGTTCTTCTTCTTACTTGAACACGCGAACCAGTTCTGGCGAATCAGTTCTCGACTGAAATCAAAGTCGAATAGTTCCGGCGAATCACTTTCTTCTATTTTCATGGGGCGATTAAATATTTATCAGCCTGCAAGAAGAATATTGTTGAACTTTCTATACCGATAATACTACTACTCCTTTCGTTCATGCTCGACCCCCTCAGTCCGCCACTGCCAACAGGGAAGGGTGAACCTTAGGCTTGGCGACGGATTCTGTCTGAAAAGTTAGGGCTTGCGACGTCCCGTATGGTGAAGTTTGGTCAAATTTGGATTGATCTTGGATTGTTATAGACTTAGCTATTTATACAAGGTGTTACAACAAATTGATCCAATGGTATGAGAAAAGCTTTTAAATTACTACAAAAGATTGATCCTAAAGAAGAAGGAGGAGGTCTTCTGACAATCGGTCTGTTCATAATGTTAAGGATATGGCATTTATTTCTTACTTTATATACGGTATTTGTTAAATTACATACAAAATTTTAAAATTTAAAAGTATTTTTTTGTATTATATAATTTTATATTTTCACCTTCAAATACATATTATTACTTGTTTTGACTTATAAAATAAAATATTTAAATTTTATAGAAAATTATAATATTTAATGTAAATGTCCTTGTGGACTGTCCATAAACTTATAGAAATGTTGTCTTTTCTGAGATTTTCCCCTAAAGAATAGACTCTGATCTTTAGAAGTCTAGGTAGTTTTCAAGAAGTTTTCTAAGTATGGAAAACTAAATATTCACGTACAACACTACGCATCAAGTAAGATTCCGGCAGGGCCGGTCCTTTTTTTTTTTGAATGCACCCTAAGGTGGGGGGATATTTATTAGGTTCCCCAAATCTATTTAGAAACCAAAAGATATACAATGATGTTTTTTAATATTACATCGATAAGGCAGCCTCGTTGCCCTCAAAAGAATGATCTAATACTAGTGGACTAGTGGTTCAGAAAGGAGAGAAAGTAGTAATTGCTGTCTTGAGGTCTCGAATGGTCGAGGCTCGATGGTTCGAGGGTTCGAGTGCTTGAGTGCTTGATGGTTCGGGTGCCTGATGGCTCGAGGGCGGCAGGGCTCGATAGCTTGAGTGCTCGAGGGATCCAGTGCTCGAGGCCTCCTAGGCTCGAGGGCTCGAGAGCTTGAGTGTTCGTGGTATCCAGTGCTTAATGGCTCCAAGGTTCGATGGTTCGAGGGCTCGAGTGCTTGAGTGCTCGAGTGCTCGAGGGCTCCAGTGCTCCAGGACTCCTAGGTATCCAGTGTTCGAGGCTCAATGGTTCGAGCTCTCGAGTCCTTGAGTGCTTGATGGTTCGAGTGCCTGCTGGTTCAAGGGCGGCAGGACTCGAGAGCTTGAGTGCTCAAGGGGTCCAGTGCTCGAGGCCTCCTAGGCTCGAGGACTCGAGAGCTTGAGTGTTCGAGGTATCCAGTGCTCGAGGCTCCAAGGCTCGATAGTTCGAGGGCTCGAGTGAGTGCTCCAGGACTCCAAGGTATCTAGTGTTCGAGGCTCGATGGTTCGAGCCCTCGAGTGCTTGAGTGCTTTATGGTGAGGGCTCCAGTGCTCCCGGGCTCTAGTGTTTGAGTGCTCGAGGGCTCCAGTGCTCGAGGGCTCGAGAGCCTGAGTGTTCGAGGTATCCATTGCTCGAGGGCTCCAAGGCTCGATGGTTCGAGGGCTCTAGTGTTTGAGTGCTCCAGGACTCGAGTGCTCGAAGGCTCCAGTGCTCGAGGGTGCTCCAGGGCTCGAGTGCTCGAAGGCTCGAGTGTTCGAGGGTGCTCCAGGGCTCGAGTGCTCGAGGGATCCAGTGCTCGAGAGCTCCAAGGTATCTAGTGTTCGAGGCTCGATGGTTCGAGAGCTCCAGTGCTCCAGGGCTCTAGTGTTTGAGTGTTCCAGGGCTCCAGTGCTCGAGGGCTCCAAGGTATCCAGTGTTTGAGGCTTGAGTGCTCGAGGGCTCCAGGTATCCAGTGTTCAAGGCTCGATAGTTCGAGGGCTCGAGTGCTTAAGTGCTCGATGGTTCGAGTGCCTGATGGCTCGAGGGAGGCAGGGCTCGAGAGGCTCGATGGATCGAGTGCTTAAGTGCTCGAGTGCTCGAGGGCTCAGTGCTCGAGGGCTCCAAGGCTTGAGGGCTCCAAGGCTTGAGTACTCGAGGACTCTAGGGCTCGAAGGCTCCAGGCTCGAGTGCTCGATGGTTTCAACGCATCAGATGGGGAAACTTGAAACGATTCCAAAGATCAGTAGCCAAAGCTGGACTTATGCTTCCATAGGTAGAAACTTCAATTCCATTGCCTTCAGCATTTCTCCATCTAGTTTCTTATCCACAGTTCAATTTGATGTCCATGATGTGTCCCTGCAAAAATTAAAAGAAAAACTCAGCAGTATCTATTCTTTAGCAGCATGTTTCTGTGTTCGGATGTAAGGGAAATCATTTTTGTCCAGTTCGATAAGACCTTTGATGAATGATGGGATGTTAGAGATGCTAATGTTTGGTTGTGAAGGGTGAGTCGGTTTATGCTTTGAGTCCAGCTTTGGCTTAGTGTAGCCTGCTTAAGCTCAGAGTGAGTTTGGAAAGCTAAGACATATAGAGAGCATTTGGCATTTCTGGGTTTGTTTATCATGTTCACCGCAAGCATGGCATCTGATTCCACTATGTAAGAACATCCGGGGTCCAAACTAGAGAAGCATCTAGATGCTGCCTGGATGGCCTTCATTTCAGCCTCTAATGGTGTACTAGCAATGGTAGTGAAAGATTGAATTAGGCACGGCTTACCAGTCCAATCTCTAGCTATAAGGCCAATTGTGGACAAGTTGGGGGACCAGGATGCATCTAAGTTACAGTTATACTGTTTTGTGGTGGCTTTTTCCAGAAGATAGTGGATATAGAAGGCTTAGGGATGGTCTCAGAGGCGGAATCAGGGAGAAAATAGGATAGCTTCTAATAAGGTACACATTGGAGTGAGCAGGTTTGGCTAAGAAAGAAAGAAAAATAAGATCTCTCACTTCTTTACTGATTAGAGCTTGTGAAAACTTTTTGTTGTCATAGTAGAAAGCATTCCTAGCTTTCCATAATGACCAGCATATCAGAGATGGCAACAACCTACCTACAGATATCTCTATGCACCTTAGAGAGTTCAGTATTATTCCAATATTCAAAAAACCCGAAAGTTAAACTGTCTAATGTATGCAGTTGAATCCCTAGAATATCCGAAGTATTATCCCAAATAGCTTGAGCCAAATGGCATGAGGTGAAAAAATGCTCTATTGAGTCAGATTGATTGCAGGCTGGACATTTCGAGGCTAAGCTAAAACTACATTGGACTAAGACATCATCAAAAGGAAGGAGAGAATTCAGCAGCTTCCATGTGAAAAGGGATTTTTTTTGACACTCTAGGGTTCCAGATGTATCTAGTGGCTGGGAAATTACCTGATTACCAGATGTATCTAGTAGGCTGATCTGAAGGAGAAGATACCTGTATCTTCAAGTTTCCATATAAGTCTATCCTCCCTTTCTGTGTGAGGTTGTGCTTCCTGCAAAAAAGTCAAAGTATCATGTTCCAAATAAGGTGAGATATGTTGCAGTATCTGGCTTTTTCCATGATGAAGTCAGCAATGGTGTAATAGTAAAAAGGTGATAGGACTGAAAGTGGAACACATTTAGAAAGAGGACCATTTGGACACCAATTGACATTCCAGCAATTGCTCAATCCTTTACCATGTATAATGAGAGAATTTTCTTCTGCAAAGGAGTTAATACTACATATCCTTTTCCAAGTATGGGACTTCTTATGGGACTGTGGAAGTGCCCACAACAATTTTGACCACATGGTTGTGCCCAATTGGCTTTTCCACCATAGCTTGGCTGAGCATGAATCAATTATTGCTCTTACAGATCTAAATCCTAGACCATTCTGGTATCTATATGTACTCAGGTCAGACCATTTCCTCCATCCTTTGTTTAATTTGCCCTCTGTTTCCCCCCAGAAAAACCTTGTCATTTTCGTTTCTAGTGCCTTTATTATCTGTTTAGGGGGCTTTAGGACTGACCAAATATGCTGTGGGAGGGAGTATAGACAATATTGAATAAGCACCATTTTTCCTCCCAAACTTAACCATCTATTTTTCCAATTCAGGAGCTTTCTATCTACTGCTTCCAACAAAAGTTCAAAATATAGATTTAAGGTCCTACCTTTGAATATTGGACATCCCAAGTATTTAAATGGAAAGACTCATTTCTTCATTCCTAAAATTGATTTTATCTGATTTATTTTAACAGTTGTTGCTCTTGAACTAGCATGGAAATCAGATTTATCAAAGTTTATCTTTTGTCCAGAGGTTAGTTCAAATGTTTCTAATAAGGCTTTAATTATGGTAAGATTAGACTTTGAGGCTTGCATGAAGATGATAGTGTCATCAGCATAACTCAGATGAGATGCAGGTGTAATGCCAGAGGGAAGCTGATAGTAACTGAGTTTTTTATTCATGAAGAAAAAGATATGCTTCTGGAGAAAGCTTCAGAGAAAATGTTAAAGAGAAAAGGAGATAGAGGGTCACCTTATTTGATGCCCCTTGTAGCTCTGAAAAATCCAACGGGGTTACCATTTATAAGAACAGAAAAATAAGCCTGAGAAAGGTTGTTCATTACAGCATTTAAGAAACTCCCTGTGAAACCAAATTTACTAAGAACTTTTTCCAGAAATTGCCAATTAACTCTATCGAAATCTTTTCTGAGGTCTAACTTTAAAATGCAGCTTAGAACCTGTTTTTCTTGTCTAAAAACTTAATCATTTCCTGTAGGTAGAGCACATTATCGGAGATGTCCCTATTTTTCATGAAAGTTGTCTAATTTGGGGAGATTAAGTTTTCCATGTATGGTTTCATTCTTTCCATTAGCACCTTAGAACAGATTTTATTAGCAACATTTGAGAGACTAATAGGCCTGTAATCATCAAAAGATGAGGCTGCCTGTTTTTTGGGTATTAAGGCTATCCATGTGCTACTTATTCCTCTTGGTATTTCTGAGCCTAACAGGAAGTCATTTACTGTATCTATTAGGTCCCGTTTGATTACATCCCAGCATTTAGCATAAAATGTTGAGGTGAATCCATCAGGGCCTGGACTACTATTCCTGTTCAGACTCATTACTACTATTTTTAATTCTTTTTCTGAGACTGGTTTAGATAAAGACTGATTGTCCTGGGAAGATATTACTGTTGGGATTTGGCTGAGAAAGTGGGAGTAATATGTGGTAGTGTTAGTCTGATTTGAATCAGAGAGCAAGTCAGAGTAAAAGGATACAGCCTCCTCCTGTATGTCAGTATGATTGTCTAACCAGAGACCTTGCCTATTTTTTATTTTTGAGATGTGTAGTTTACAGTTTTCTTCCTGAACTGATTTATGAAAAAATTGAGTGTTACTATCCCCAAGTTTGGTCCAGTTAGTTCTTGATTTCTACTTCCAATATTTTTCTCTTTCTTTTAAAGCTCTTATTAGCAGTGCCTTTTTCTCATTAAGTTTGATTAATTCTGTATCTGTGCCGGTGGAATCATAGTTTATCTCCTGCAGTCTTAAATTTTTTCAGCAATTAGTACATTGGAATCAATGTTTCCAAATGACTCTTTGTTCCAGACTTTAATTACCTTTTTTAGTCTAATTAGTTTAAGATAGAGTCTGAGCATTCCTTGGTGAGGGATTGGTTTGGCCCAATTATTTCTAACCAATTCTGTAAATTCTGGTCTGTTGAACCATGTATTAAGAAATCTAAAGGGCTTGGGTTGGGAGGGGACTGTGGATGAGATTTGTAGAAGAAGAGGGAAGTGATTTGAGGATTGTCTATTTAGTATTTGAATGAAAGATCCTGGGAATTTGGTATTCCATTGCATGGTACTAAGACCTCTATCTAATCTTTTGAAAGTGGGTTTTCTCAGCCTAGAATTAGTCCATGTGTAGAGAGATTTCCTATAGTATTGATTTCCTGAATTCCCATAGAGGTTATCCAATTATTGAAATCTCTTATACTACCTAGATTGGGGTTGGAAGGTCCTCTGTATTTTGTAAGTGAAGAAATTGTGTTAAAATCACCTATGAAAATAGTTTCTGAAATAGGAAGGTGACTCAGATCATGCCATAGAACCTTCCTTCCTTCCCTATTCCTAAGGCCATAGACAAAAACAACATTCATTTCAACTTTTGTTATTACATGTGTAATTTTAACATGTAAAAATTGCTCATGCTGTGATAGTAAGACAACATTTAAAGCACCATTCCAAAACAACCATATTTTCCCATTTTGAAGAGGTAAGAAATGAGTATCTAAGTTTCTCCATGTATGAGTGACATTTATTGTTATCATGCATTGGCTCTATTATACACACCAGCTCAATTTTTTTCTGTTTGATGAGGTGTTTTAATCTGAGCATTGAAGTCTCTAAACCCGTAAGGTTCCAGACTAGAAAATTAATGGAAGTGGTGTATGTCATTGTTCACCTGATTTGTGGCTTTTAGTATTGGATCTTAGCATCTCTTGTTTAACTGATTCAGGTAAGTGTTCTTTCTAGATTTGGACTTGCCTGTAGTGTTTATGTTACCTGTTGATTGAGATTGAACATTTACCAGCCCAGGTTTTGTAATTGTGTCATCCAGGAGAGGTTCTTCTTTCTCCATTTCCCCTAGCAATGTTTGGTGTGGTGGGTGGTCCAGTTCTTCTTCTGATTCTGGGGGTACCTCTTTATCCTGCAGAATAGAAAATCTATTTGCCACCTTTCTATGTTGAGAAAGTGGATGATTAGTGTGAGAGAATTTATGAAAATTAAGTTTTTGGGCCCTATCCGTATATCATCTTGAGCATAGACTTTGCGAGTCTTGCTTTGGCTTGGTAGTGTTGTTGCATTAATCAATTCTGTAGTAGGAGATTCTGGATCAGCTTGGGGTGAGTCTGTGAGGTCAAGAACTAGAGATGGATGAGGTGTAGGTGTTATGTTCCTTGCAGGACTAATTTCTTGCAGTGCAATAATCTTAGCAGGGCTAGTTTCCAGGTGCTTGGGTATGTAGGAGGATGGTTGCAGTGTAGGGTTAGTAGTGGCTTTTTGGTGCATTAACTAGTCTTTGATATGGGAGCTGTTAGTAGGTTGTGGATCATTAGCAATTTTAGGCATCTTATCAAACTTGTTCCCTGTGGGTTGCCATTGTGGAGCTATGTTATTTTGGATTAGATTTCTACATTGGTTTGGTGAGTGTCCTAATTTAGCATAATTTTCACAATACAGGGGTATGTCCTCATACTCAATGTTATATTTCCTATTGTCTGAGACAGAACCCAATCTTATGAAGTGATTTAGGGGTTTTTGAAGGTCTATCTCAACACAGAGCTTGATGGCAGATGGTCTAGTTAGCATTTCAGTAGCTAAATCCTTTTTGATGAAATTGCCTATCCTATTTCCAATAGCCTCTATAGATGAAGTATTGTAATAGTAAAGGGGAACTTCCATGATTGTGCACCAAATTGGGACGATCGGTGATTCCTTCTGTGTGGAGAAGTCCGGCGACCATTTGAGGATCTTCATGTGAATTCCGTTGAAGCTCCACAGTCCTTTAATCCAGCAGCGTTGATAGTCATTTGGGAGTTCAAAGCGGATCAGTATATACTTGTAGCCGAGCGACCCCAATTGGTATTTCCCAAAGAAACCAACAGTCTTGAAAGCTCCTTCCAGCTGCTCTATGGATAATCTCCCTTTGGTGAATTTACCAACAAGGGCGTTCGTATAGTGAGCCGAAAGTGTGGATATATCATCATCAGAGTATAGACAGGCGGGTTCTCTGCGGTGTTCGGATTTTGGGGTGATCTCTGGATTGTTTGGAAGGGCTGAAAGGAGTGGTGGAGCTTTCGATTGAAGGGCTGCGATGAAGGATTTGGTATTTGTGGTTGTTGTTTTATCAGCCATGATTTCTGATGAACGGAGCAACTCTCTCATCAAGGCGAGAGAGCCGTTTGCAGTGGAGATGTGACCGTTTTCGGTCGCTACAGTAGACATCGAATTTCAGAGGAGAAGAAAGGAAGAGAGAGAAGAGAGCATTTCTACTACTACAGTACTCGCTGCGGAGTTGGGCAGGACCGGTCCAATGTATAGTTTAAGGCCTTGAGCGAAAAATATATCTTGGGCCCTTTCAGAAAGAAATGTTTGTTTAAAAATTGTCCCTTACAAAATTTAAATTAAAATAGTAAAATCTTGAAAAATACCATTTTTTATAGACTTATGGAAAGACGGAGTTTAATTAAAATAATAAAAGGTAAAAAATCTTAGTTGCAATATTAAAATTTTATTATGCAACCGTAGTAATAAAGTTTATAACCCGATTCATGCAACCTGAAAATTTTATCTTCATCTCATCTAATTTGCAATTTAAACATTGGTCTTTCCATGCTTATGGAAAGACCGTCTTTCAAGAGACGGACTCATTAAAAATTAAATAGTCAAAAGAAATTTTAATATTAAACTAGGTCAAACATGAATTAAAATGATAAACTAAATATAAAATTAATACATATAAAAAGATTTTTAGAAAAATAGGCCCCTTAAAATTTTGGGCCATGTGAGTTCTCACTGCCCGCACCACCCTTGGTTTGGCTGTGGATTCGGGGGAGAAATATCGACCATTCCAAAATTGTAAAGAATGATGAAAAGAATCCGCAATAAGGGGATTTGTAAAGATATCAAAAAGTTGATCAGATGAATGTAAGTAGTTGGCGGAGATGGGGTCGAAAATAATCTTGTCACGGACAAAGTGACAATCAATTTCAATGTGCATCATATATTCATTAAAAACTAAGTTTCAGGCAATAGGAAGAGCATGTTGGTTGTTGCAATGAACAGTAGTAGCTGCCGAGGAGGGAATCATAGGTCACAAAGAAGGTAGTAGAGCCATTGTATTTCAGCATTGAGAGTAGCAAGGGAGCAATATTCAGCCTCAGCGGAAGATCGTGAAACTATAGGTTGTTTCTTAGTTTTCCATGAATTAAGACTAGAGCCAAGCATAGTGATATATCAAGTAGTAGAATGACAAGTGAGGAGGCAGTCGGCCCAATCAGAATCTGTAAAAACAGATAAGAGAAATAGAACTAGTGGTTGAAAGTAGTATTCCATTACCAACAGACAATTTCATGTTGCGAAGAACATGATGTACCACATTAAGATGGGTAGAATACGGATTTTAAATGACTTCATCTAGGGTATTCACGGATATTGAATATTAGGTTGGGTGGCAGTCAAGTACAGAAAACGACCCATGAGACAACATGACTTACACCCTCGGGGTCGTCTAAAACCCGTGAGCATGGTAGATCAAAGATAAGAATTTGTATGTTGCTGTTGACCTTACTCCTAACTATAATTGATGTGGTATCTCCGGTCAGGAAAAATGGCTGGTAATAACCGTAAGTGTGAACATGTAAGAAAGGTCCTGAAAGTGATTCCAGGAAAAGAGCTCTAAAGATCAAGTCAGTTCCTTCCTCTAGAGAATAGGTATTTCTTAGTTTTGTATCACTTACCCGAGCCAGTGTTTCTCTCCTTGTATTTATAGTATACTGCAATCATGGCTCTGCATTACTAGGATCTCATATCGTGGGTTGCATAATGGTTACTATAATTCTGGTTCGTGGATGAGTCTTGGACGTGGCTCCGCCTTTCCTGGTTCGTGGCTAAATCTCTTGGATTGGCTCCACTTTGTCCAGTTTGTGGTTGAATCTTAGGTTGGGCCTAAAGGCCAACAATTTTTAGCTAGTGGGCTAGGTATACACTATAAGCCCCCCTAGCCATGAAGTCAATGAAATACGAAGTGATGACTATGTTTGTGAATGTGTACGAACTGTTGTTCTGTTTGTTTATGAAATTATAATAACATGCTCGCCATCATAGTAACTTATATTGTCTTCGTGAAGTGTTGTGTGCTTCTTGGCTACACTTACAATTTTGTTCGAATACCTAGTTTTTGAATTTGAATTTGAATTCTTACTTCAAATTTAGGAATTCTAATAAGCTAGGTTGTTGCAATTAAGTCGAATTATCTCCTCATTATTTGCTATGTTGTTCCAAATTTCTCACCCATAGTTATCTTTGCTTACCTTATAAATTCTTTGATCTACTGACCTAACTCTGTTATTGTCCGGTGTATCAACTATTAATGTTACACCGCCTTCATTTATTCCATAAAAGGTAGCTTACTTTTTGTGTCAGAATTCCATCATGATGTTTCCAACTGATTTAACTCCTCATTTTTGACGTTTTAGTGTCTTAATTTAAATATTGGACTTTATAGTTCCTCAAACGCCTTAGTCTTTCATCTTTCTTGTCCCTTTTTATTGTTCCTGTGCATTGTTGTTTACCGCCCCTCAACTCGTAAGTTTCTCTGTCTTTATTCTTCTCCCGCTATTTTTTAACATTTTTCTTGATTGTGAATCTGTGCGGTGTCTCCATTCTACCAATTTTGTTGTTCATGTTATGCAAGAAGTTATCCGACTGTTTTCTCCGGTGTGTTACTAGTGTTTCTTTTTTTTTCCTTTTGACTTTTGCCAGAATATACTGTTTGTATTATATAGCTCTAATTCATAGGATTTTCATCTCAAATTTTAGGAGTCATTCCTACCCGAATGCCTACCTCTAATCTTAATGATTCCCCCATAGAGGATGTACAAATTGATGATGTTAACTCTGGGGAGGATTCATCCCATCGGTTCTTCTGTCCTTAAAAGAATTTTGTCCGACAATTGCTTCGAGGATTTAAAAACTAATTGCCCTTTCATGTATTTGCTTGAACTCAAAGCCCCTATTATTTCTAAGAGTGTTCGTGCTCCTCCTGTTGGTTATATGTCTTGTTATTTAGATTATCTCAATTTTGGTCTTGTTTTTCCCCCCTCTTTGAATGTCATAGATCTGCTTCTATCATATCAAATCACGTTGTCTCAATTTCATCCTAAGAGTATTGTGAGCATTGTGGGTTTCCACTACACGTGTACCCAAGCAAATGTCCCTTTTTCTATTGACTTTATTTTGTACCTTGTATTATTTTTGTAAGGTGAAAAACTCATCGGACAAATTCACTTTTTATCTCCATGTTCCCAATGTTGAGTTCATTAGTAGTTTCCCTAGTAATTACGAGGATTAGCGCAAATATTTTATGTAAAACTAGATCATGAATGCGAACAGATCCTTCTATCTTGGAACTATAATGTTCTTAAGTGTAAGTTTCCTAAGTCGAGGTCTTTTCTTAAAACTCATCGAACACTCGATAGATCTACGCTAGCGAACACTCTAAGGTTGTGTTAAAACTCAGCAAACACTCAATAGATCTATACCCTGCTGAATCTGAGAACGAAGGTGTTTGTTTGTTTCTATCTTGTGTTTTCTTTGTTTTGCATGCATTATGTTTATCCCTTGATGTTTTCATATTCCTCATTTGTATTTGTATGTTGTATTGACTTAAGTTGTATGTTAAATGGTAGATATGGATCTAGTCGGGCGCAAGATTGATAGGTCGTTCATTCCTGACGATGAACATGAAGAGATGGGGAATATATCCATCCCTCCACATGGCACTGGTGCTGATGCTATCTCACAGGAGAACCTCGGTCAAGCGAACTCCCAATTAGTGCAAATTGAGGACAGAGTACCTGATCTGCACCCTTTTGCATTCTTTAACCAATGCATTTGACATAGTTTTTAGTTACTTTTGGTTGGCGGTTTGGAGATATTAATTAAGTTTACATAACAAGGGGTTTAGATAACCATGTTTAATTTTCTATTCTAAATCCTGCATTTTGTATACTTAATTAGTATTTTCTTAACATATCATATTCACTAGCTCCCTGGTCTTCATTTTAAGTACCTTTAGTAGGTCGCCTGTGAATGCTATTTGTTACATTACATTCTTGCGAAGGTCTTTATCTTTAACGATGGAAGATTTAAAGGCCATTCACAATTATATGGTAATAGATGAAGGCCACGAACATCAATGTGTGGTAGAAGGATATTGAAGCCAAAGATAGGCGGCTTCAAAGTTTAAGACGGCCAAAGGAGAAAACAATGAATCGTGGTCCAAGGAATGTTTCGTTATTCTGAGAATTATACAAGAAGAATTAGCATTCAAGGCTGGTTCCATTAGATTCATCTTCTCGAGTAATACAAAATTGACTTCTAGAACTCTCGATTAGGACTAATGGTTCACCTGTAGCAAGCAAACGAAGTTCAACCGATGAAGCACCAGCGACCGTTCATGGACCGCACATGGTCAAGCACCAAAGGACCGTGACAAGGCACACAGGATGCACTACACAAGAGTTCTAGGGGTTCTGTGAAGACCTACATGAGACCTTCACAAAGCAAAGGCCTCGAGTCGTGACAAAGACCCCAGACTGTGGAGCAAAGAGATGAAGAGTTGAAGAGTATGGCTATGGAGCAGGTCCGTGAAACCCTTCACGGATCATGAGAAGATTTATAAGCAAGACCACATGCTGCTCGTGGCCCATAAAAACCTCCATTGACCATGATAAAACTTTGAACAAAAACTGTGTACTATTCGTGGTCCATGAAAATCTTCATGGACCGTGGCACGAGACCTGCTTCACGGATCAAGCCAGGTCCCATGGACTGTGGCTATGAACGTTCACAGACTGTGCCAGATTTAGCACCCCGAGCTTGGATGCTTCACGAACTGTGACATCTGTGCCGGTCTGAGAAGCCTTGGCGGCTGACCTAGGGTTTTACTATTTTTGGCCTATTTTGGGCCTATCTTTAGGCCCAATCTCCTACTACTATATATAGGAGCCTTAGTCTTCTATTAAAATCTAAGTAGAATAGAAGTAGGCATAATATAGATTAGTTTTCTCTCTAGTTTAGATAGAAGGAATAGGATAATTCTTCTTCTCCTTCCTACTTCTTTTCTTATCTTTTTCTTTTCATATTATTTTCTTGATCCATGACATCTAACCTAATATTTTCCATGGATCTAACCTTTGTAGAGTAGTTAGATTAGCTTGGGATTCATTTTGGCACTTGGTATGTTCTAAATGCTTATTGAGATTAATTAGATTCATCATATCTTTGTGTTTATGATATTATTATGATTGTTCTTGAATGTTATAAGTGCATGAATAGTACACCAAATATAAGCAAACACATTGGGCTATATTCATGCATGGTGCAATTATTGATGCCCCATTGGGAAGAGAGACTTTGATGGTAGAATGGATAGGGGAGAACGTGTCTGCATGGGTGTGTGCACAGGGGATTCTAGAATGATCTAACCTATTTTCCATCGCACCAGTCTTAGTTGACTTTGTAACTGTTGTCCGAGAGGTTACGGGTAAAGATAGCTAATAGTAGAAAGCTAGGTGTCATGTTGAAACCCTAGTATCACAGATAAGGTGACTACGATCCTCGGGCCTAGTGTATGTAAGACCCGGGAGGAGTATTTTCATTCTTGGTGAAATTCCAGGACATTCCTACAATGATGGTCAAACCTCGTTGTACTTCCCTAATTACGATGGCGGTGCCGATGAAGGGTTGCGAGTGCACCCACCATGACAGGGATGGGGATGTGTATGCCATCGGCCACACCATGTGTTATGAACACATTGATAGGTTTTTCGTAAGTATTTATGTGAATGAATTGAGGACTGAAGCATTAGAACTACCATGTTGCTAAATGATCCCAAGTGCCTAGTATAAATAGTTTACTTGTTTTTTAATTTCATGATTTGTAGTTGTTAGCTGAAAATACCACCACCACCAACCCCCCAACTGCATGTTTACATTAATAGATGTTCATTTCACTCGTGCGGATTGACAGCCCACACGAGGTTGCGTTTCTAACTAGTATTTGATCCATAGAATCCTTGTGGACAAACCCAGGGCTTGTTGCTTACTACCCCTTGATAGTTTAGCAGTGAGAACGGGTGCAAATTATAAATATCTATCTTTGACCCATAAGCCCTTTGCCTGGGTTAATTAGCTACAATTAACAACCCCGGATAGAGGCGAGTCAAGTTTTGGCGCCGTTGTCGGGGATGCTCTTTAGTTCGAGTATTAGTTGAGCATAACGTGTTAGTGAGTAATTAGTATTGCTTTTATCTTTTTCTTATTTTTGTTTTCCAGAGTAGGTATTGCTTGAGTTCTTGGTGAAAACCGAGGACTCTTGCACTATGATTCTTAATTTTGTGTGTTTTCTTTATTAGTGCTTAATAGAAAAGAAAAAAAATACGGGAATGCACTCAACGGAGGGCACTTTGTAGGGTGTGTCATTGTGATCATCCTATAGAGTGTTGCCCAAGGTTGAGTGAGTATGGGAGAAGATTGTCTCAAAGAGTTATATTTTGTAGGATATGTCATTGCGACCACCCTACGGAGTCTTGCTTTTAGACGAGCAAAATTAAGAGAGAGGTAGGAGTTGTTTGTTCCCAATGCCGATGGGATCGAGATTGTTATCCATACCAAGACTCTCTAAATTTGAGGTTTAGTGGTAACTCAAATTCGTGGTATGGAAATGTATCGGGAAACGAACACTTTGGGTTAGATAGTTAGATTTCACCAACTTACCCAATGCCCTAAAATCAATCCCTAGATTTAGTTCCCAAGTCAGATTGTGTGGAAAATTTGCAAGCTATAGCTAATGTGGCCAAGAGTAGTGATTTAATCCATTCACAGGTGCTTAGCAATATTAATGATTTGTGAACTCGACTATTCTCAAGCATTGATAAAGTTGAGGGGCAAGTGCGTAAATTGATGGAAAGGGTGAGACAACTTGAAACCCAATATTCCAAAAGTGAACCATCCCTAGTGGAATGTAAATTTTTGATAGATGAATCTAAAGGGGACGGGGAATGGTTGGTTGAGAGTGAAGAATTTGAGGAAGGGGTAATTATATTTAATTTTCCATATTACCTATTTTCACCCCTACCTCCACATATAGAACCGATTCCCACATTTTTGGAAACCTTGGAGGAAACCATAGGGAAGCCAATTGAATATGCTAAGCTTCCATACCACATATTCTCTATAAGGTTGACTCTATCTCTACTATATCTTTCTCTTGGAAAATTCTTACCCCATGCTCTTCATTTTTTGTTGTCTAAGGTGATGGGGTACAAACCCACACCCTATAGATAACATTAGGGTCTTGCCGATGACCTTAAAGATATGGAGCTTCTCGGGAGGCAACCCGAACTAAATTTTTTTTTTATATTAGTTTAGCATTTTTGGTGTGTTTTTCTATTTGTAGCTTCTTTTTGTTTTTGGGACACTATTACACTTGGTGTGCATATTTGTTTTGTAGGAAGTATATGGTTCTTGGACGAAGGTGAGCAACCGGGGAGTCCAAATCATTGACCATGAAGATGTACATGGTTCGTAACGCTCAAAATGGTCGACAAGGAGGAGGTCTAATCCCTAAATTCATAGGGCGTGTAAGCGTGCACGACCCATGAACTCACATACTTTCCTACATCACCCAATCTACATTTATTCCCTACCACCACCCTATCATCACCAAAATACCACCGAAAACCCACCTACCCTGAAAACCCTTGGACACACACATTGAGATCTAAGAGGTAACTATCCATTGTGATTCAATTCCTTATTTGATTTGTGGTGCATGATAGTGGTTAGATTGATCTTTCATGATTATAGGTTATGGGTAGTATATTGAGAGTGATGGTAGTTTGTTCTTTACATTCCATGATTGTGCCATCAAGGTGTGCCATCAAGGGTAGATTTCAGTGTTCTTTTTCATTATAAGTGCTTTCCTATTTCTTTCCCTTGACATGTGTTCTTTGATTTTGCATATGCATTGAGGATAATGCAAGCTTTAAGTGTGGGGAAGGGGATTAGATAGCACTTATGATTTTAAGTTGTTTTTATGTAGCTAATAGCTCTTCTAAGAGCATTTTGAAAAATGGAAAAAAAATTAACCTGGACAACTCAAAAACCCGAAAGGGCGACTAGGGTAACATTAGGAAAAACCCAGACTGGTCGAAATACCTAGGTAAAAGTGAGATGTTTGACCCGGCTAGACTTATGAGTCTAGGCAAAAGTGTGAGGCTGTGTGGAAAAAGGTAACTGGTGAGCACGTTTTGTGGGATAAAGCTAGGATGAAAACCCAAAAGGGCTCCTAGGCAAAATGAGAGAAATTGAGAGACAAAAAAGAAACAAGAAACAAGAAACTAGGCTGACGATACATTGGACTCCTTGGTTGTATCTAGGTCAATAATCTTGAGTTATCCCTATGTTACAACCAAGTTGACGAATTTTGGATTTCCTTGGTGGATTGTTTTGATTGAGAATTACTCTTTGATTGCTTTTGGGACTACTTTGGGAAAAGTAAGCTTGGGTTCATTTCGATCTTTTGTCACCTATCTTTTTCCATACACATTTACTTGCTTTGGGTGGTTTGTTTTCTTTAGGAACTTTTGGGAGTGTGAAAGTTGTGAGGATTTTCACCTTCTTGGGGGAACTAGGGTACCTTGGGAATAAGTTAAATGCATTGGATATTTTTTTATGCTTCATTCTGCTTGAACCTTTTTCTTTGATTTTATTTACTCGAGGATGGGTAAAGGTTTAAGTGTGAGGAGTCTGATTTGTACCATTTCACATGCTTTTACCAATGCATTTGACATAGTTTTCAGTTACTTTTGGTTAGCGGTTTGGAAATATTAGTTGAGTTTACATAACAAGGGGTTGAGATAACCATGTTTGGTTTCTATTCTAAATCTCGCATTTTGTATACTTAATTAGTGGTTCTCGACATATCATGTTCACGGGCTCCTTGGTCTTCATTTTGAGTACCTTTAGTAGGTTTCCCATGAATGGTATTTGGTACATTACATTCTTGCAAAGGCCGTTTGTCTTTAACGATAGAATATTTGAAGGCCATTCACATTTGAATGGTAGTAGATGAAGTCCATGAACATGAATGCGGGGTAGAAGGAGATTGAAGCCAAAGATAGGCGGCTTCAAAGTTCAAGACAGCCAAAGGAAAAAATGGTGAATCGTGGTCCAAGGAGTGTTGCCTTATTACAAAAATGATCCAATAAAAAATAGCCTTCAAGGTTGGTTCCATTGGATTTATCTTCTCGATTACTACAAAATCGACTACTAGAACTCATGATTCAGACTAATGATTCATCCGTAGCAAGCAAACAAAGTTCAGTCAATGAAGCACCAACGGCAGGTCACAGACTGCCCATGGTTAAGCACCAATGGACCGTGACTAAAAACATGGGATGCACTATACAAGAGTTCCAAGGGTTCCATGAAGACCTACATGAGACCTTCACGAAACAAAGGCCCTCGGCCGTGACAAAGACCCCAGACCGTGGAGCAAAGGGATGAAGAGTTAAAGAATTTGGCTAAGGAGTCGGTCCGTGAAAACCCTCACGGGCCGTGACAAAATTTCTGAGCAAAACCACATGCTGCTCGCGGTCCATGAAAACCTCCACGGACTGTGATAAAACTCTCAGCAAAAACCGTGTACTGTTTGCGGTCCGTGACAATCTTCATAGACCGTGGCACGAGACGTGCTTCACGGACCATGCCATATTACATAGAATGCGGCTATGAACGATCTAGCACCCCGGGCTTGCATGCTTAACGGACTGTGACATTCGTGCCGGTCCGAGAAGCCTTGGCAGCTGACCTAGGGTTTTGCTATTTTTGGCCTATTTTGGGCCTATCTTTAGGCCCAATCTCCTACCACTATATATAAGAACCTTAGTCTTCTACTAAACCCTAAGAAGAATAGAGGTAGGCATAATGTAGATTAGCTTTCTCTCTAGTTTAGATAGAAGGAAGATAAGAGTTCTTCTTCTCCTTCTTTCTTCTTTTTCTTTTTTTTCCTTTTCATCTTATTTTCTAGATCCATGGCATGTAACCAAATATTTACCTTGGATATAAACTTTGTAGAGTAGTTAGATTAGCTAGGGATTAATTTTTGCACTTGGTATGTTCTAAATGCTTATTGAGATTCAGTAGATTCATCCTATCTTTGTGTTTATGATATTATTATTATTGGTCTTGAATGTTATAAATGCATGAATGCTACACCAAAAATAAGCACACACTTTCAACTATATTCATGTATGGTGAAATTATTAATGCCTCATTGGGAAAACAAACCTAGATGTTGGAATGGGCAGAGGAGAACGCATCTGTGTGGGTGTGTGCACAGGGGATTTGAGAATGCTCTGACATATTTGTCATCGTACCAGTATTAGCTGACTTCATAACTATCATTCAAGAGGTTGCGGGTAGAGATAGCTAATAGTATAAAGCTAGGTGTTATATTGAAGCCTTAGTATCACAGATAAGTTGCTTACGATCCTTGGGCCTAGCGTATATAGGACCCGGGAGGTGTAGTTGCATTCGTGGTGAAAGCCTAGGATGTAATAGCATGGGGGGAATAGACCTACAAAGGTTGTCAGACCTCATTGTACTCCCCTAATTATAATAGCGGTACCGATGGAGGGTTACGAGTGTACCCACCATGACAGGAAGGGGGAAGTGTATACCATTGGCCACACCACGTGTTATGAACACATTGATAGGTCTTTTTTTTTAGTGTTATGTGAATGAATTGAGGATTGAAGCATTAGAACTACCATGTTGCTAAATGATTCCCAAGTGCCTAGTATAAATAGTTTACCTGTTTGTTAATTTCATACTTTTTAGTTGTTAGTTGATAATACCAAATTCCCCCCCCCCCTCCCAATTGCATTTTAATTATTAGATTTTCCTTTCACTTGTGCGGATTGATGACTCGTATGATTTTGTTTCTAACTACTACTTGAGCCCTAGCATCCTTGTGGACAAAACTAGGGCTTGCCGCTTACTACCCCTTGGTAGCTTAGCTGTGAGAACGAGTGCAGAGTTATAAATATCTTTCTTTGACCTATAAGACCCCCGCCCGAGTTAATTAGCTCCAATGAACGACATCGGAGTGGAGGCGGGTCAGTGCCAGAAGATGAGAAGGTACCTGTAGTTGATGTTGATGCCATTGCTCAAGAAATAATTTTAAAAAAAGAAGAACCAAAGTGGTGTTTCGTCTAGTGCATTTAGGCCTTTGGCGAAAAAGGGTCGTACAAGTTATTCTTGTCCTAAGCCTCCACTACAAAGTAGTAATTTGTTAGCAGAAGGGACTGTGGCTGCCACTTTTTCCAAACTTCCTCTGTATGAGTCAATGGTTGCGGTATGTTCACTATAGTTTCTAATTAACTTTCTCCTATATTACTATGCTTTTATTACTATATTTAATTGTTGTATTTGTTTGTGTCTTTTTTTTATGGATGTCATAAGATTGGTGAGAGTCTAAAGCTCATTAGTGAATGGGTTGCTAAATTCTCCGAGGAGTAGGGTTCGATGTTGGAGAAGTATAAAGTTAGTGAAAAGGAACGCAAGGCTATGAAGATCTCGCTTGAGGCTACAGAGAACCGTGCGCATGTTGTTGAAGATGAAGCCAATAAGCTCCGCTTTGGGTTGGAAGAGATGCAGACTAAGGGCCATGCTTTGCCCAATTGTCCTCAAGTTCTCACCGGCCGTCTTTTCAAAACGAAGTCCTTTTTTCAACCCTTTTGAAGAAGATTCTAGTTATGCTCACAATGTTGTTTGGTGTGAGCCTTTGGTGGAATGTGGAAGACGAATACTGCCTTGAAGGTAAACAAATTACCTTCACTGGCTAAGTTCGAGGAGATATTGGAGCAACAGAAGACTGCTCTTAACACTAAATTTATCAGTAAATTTTCTAATGGTGAACATCCTTATGCCCTGTTATCGCATCTTGGTGGCCTGTCTTCCCTGCCTTCTGTTTTTAAGCTGCAAGAGTGCAGAGTTAACTATCTTAAGATCCTTGTGATTTCTTATCCTATTCCTAAGCCATCTTTTAACCCAAAGGTTAACGCAAATTTGGAGAATTTTGTTCAGAATGCGAACATCGAGGATTCTGCTTTCATTATCCAGAATATGCCTACTTCTCCTACCAATGTTAATTAATTTTGGAGTTATGGCTCAATTTAAGACCATTTGAATTTTTATTTGTAATGTATAATGTTACTTTATTGTATGTCTGAATCATGTGTACTGCTTTCAATGTGAATTTTGGTATGCCAACTCTAGTTTTGTACTTTTTTTCTCGTATTTATTCGTATGCGGGAACTTGATATTTTGATCGACCCCAAAATTTTTAAATCTGTTTAATATGTTGAGTCCTTGTGTTCATGCTGAGCAACATCCTCAGTATATGTCTTCCAGTTCCTGCTGCCCTACTAGAGTGGTTGAGGCAACTACATCCTTATCAAAGGAATTTGTTGAGCTGCTGTTTGGTGACCATTTTTGAAGTATTAGGAGTTGTATCTTGGAATCTATTCAATTATTTCTTGGATGGTGTGTCCCTACTTCTTCATCATCTCTATCCCCCCTATGGCGTAGCTTGATCGTATGCAGCGAAGCGGTTAAACCCGCCTTTCTACTTACTTGTTTATGAAACGGTGCTACGGTCATATTTTATCAAAGGAATATCAGGCTGAGTAATCCTGACACTCAGGTAGTTTTTATTTTGCTAAACCATCTCATGCACCAAGGCGTAGATAACTTTATTTTCTTTGATTTAATAATATACTTCTCCAAACTTTTTAAGTACTATTTTTGTACTTCTAATTTTTTCCACCATTTTGTTTTTGACTTGCATCCCCACGAGGTCGTTAATTGTAGCTAACTAACCCGAGCAGAGGATGTGGTCAAAAGATAAGAATTTATAGTTGTACACCATGTTCACACTGCTACGCTACCAAGATGGTAGTTAGCGGTAGCCCTGGGTTTGTCCACAGAGATGCTAGGTCTAAGTACGAATCAAAACACAACCTCGTACAGGTTGTCAATCCGTACGAGTGAAAAGAATAACTAGTAAAGCAAACATGCAAAGGGGGTTTTTTGGTTTTTCAACTAACTAGTAAACATAAAAGTAAAAAGACAAATAAGCTATTATACTAAGCACATAGAGAGTCATTGAGCAACATGGTAAATCTAATTTTTTGATCCTCGATTAATTCACATAGATATTTAGGCAAACCTAATAGAGTGTACATAACACATGGTGTGGCTGATGCATACACTTCCCCGCCCCTGTCATAGCGGGTGCACTCGCGACCCTCCATCGACACCGCCATCGTAAATAGGGGAGTACAACAAGGTTCAACCATTGTTGTAGGTCTGTTTCTCCCCCGTACGATTACGTCCCGGGCTTCCACCACAAATGCACTGCTTCCCAATGGTTCTATCAATTAGACCAAAGGGTTGTTGACACCTTATCTATGATCTAAGGCCTCTTACAACCCTAGGTTGCTACTATTCGCTATATCTACCAGGAAACTCTCGGAAAACTTTACAAAGTTAGTTAAGACTGGTGTGATGGAAAATATGTTAGAGTATGCTTGAATCCCCTCATGCACACACCCACGCAGACGCGTTCTCCCTTACCCATTCTAACATCCAGGTTTCTCTTCCCAAAGGGCCATCAATATTTGCACCATACATGAATTTACCCCAAAGTGTGTGCTTATATGTGGTGTACAATTCATGCATTTCAAATAATCAGGAACAATCACAGTAATATCATAAACACGAATATTAGGATGAATCTAAAGAATCTCACAAAATATGTAAATTAAACAATGCTCCTACCATTTATCCCCAAGCTATAGAAACTACTCCAAAAATATGGAATTCAAATAAATATTTAAATTCTACATCTTAGGATCAAAGAAAAACAAAGAAAAGAAAAGGAGAGATTTTTTCTTTGTCTAGGGTTTCTCTCCTAACTACAAAACTAAAGATATGATATAAAACTAATGATATGATATGAAACCCTAGTAGACTAAGGCTATATTTATAGTAGTATGACATTGGGCCTAAAAATAGGTCCAAAAAGGCCAAATTAGGGTAAACTCTTGCTCAGCCAGCCACTGCTCGGCGCGGGCTGTCACGGATGGTGCAACCCATGGCGTGTCCTTGGTGCGGGGCACAAGATTTAGCGCAGTCCGTGCCTCTTCATATGGTGTGAGGCACCCATTCTGGTGTATGGCATAGATCTTGAAGTGGTGCGGGGCGCGGAGCTTAGTGCGGGTCGTGACATCCCTCTGGCATGGGTGGCGTCATCTGGCACGGTGCGCTATCAGTGCTGAAATTGGGGCATCTAATCCGCGCATGTGGCTAATGGCACAGGTTGTGGTCAGGAATGGTGCTCTGCTTAGAACTTTGGTGTGGGACGTGTGATTTCCCACACCCCAATGACTGGTCTTAGTATTTTGGACTTGGAACGGTGCAAGATGTCAAAAATGGGACATCCCAGCCCATAGCCGTATGGAGTTGGATTTAGCCCCATGCTTGCAGCCCATGGCATCTGGCACGGGCTACACTATAGCCTCGTGCTGGTCTTCTTAACACAGGGCTGCTCCTTTGGCTCAGCCGTTGGTGCCAACCATGCATGGCCCGTGCCGACCTATTTGTGTCTCGGCCGGCTGAACTTGTTTCCTTCGCTATAAGTGAACCGTTAGTCTGATTTGATAGTTTTAGTAGTCGATTTTATAGCGCACAAGAAGATAAATTCAATGAAACCAGTCTTGAAGGATAATTCTTCTTGGATAGTTCTCATACTTTGGCACAAATCATCGGACCACGATTATCCATTTCTTCGATGGCCGCTTTGTACTCCGTTGCTGCCTATATTTCACTTCAATATCCTTCTACAACTCATTGATGCTTGTGGCCTTCATGTACTACCATTCTAGTGTGAATGGCCTTCGTCTTTTCTACCATCCTTTCAAACGGCCTTCAATATCTTTTACCGCCCTTACAAATGGCCTTCACATAGAATGTAAACAAAAGGTAACCACGGGCAACCTACTAAAGATGATCACAAGGAAGATCAAGAAGCTCAAGGATACAAGATGTCCATTAGTACCAATTAAGTCTACAAAATGTGGGATTTAGACAAGAAAACCAAACATGGTTGTCTAAACCCCTTGTCAAGTAAATTCAACTAATACTAGCAATCAACCAAATAAAACTAGCTAAAAATGCCAAATGCAATGGTTAACGCACACATAATGAGGCAGATTAGACTCCCCACACTTAACCCTTTACTCGTCCTCGAGTAATTAAAGATAAGACAAAGAATCAAGCGAGGCATTCAAATTACCTAGATTACACTATTTCCCCCAAAAGAGTAAGAATCTCACAGCTCTCACACTCCCCAAAAAACATAAGAAATTGAACCACTCAAAAGTAAAATGTGGAAAAAGGTAAGACAAAAAGATAAGTGTTAAGCTAGTTTACTTTTCCCAAAATGATCCCAAAGCAATGAAAGAGTCGTCTTAAAAAACAATCCACCGCAGAAGCATGCATCATAAACCTAGTTTTCTTTGTTTTCTCTCAATTTCTCTCATTTTACGTAGGAGCCCTTTCAGCTTTTCATCCTATCTTTAACACACAAAGGGTACTCACTTCTCACATTTTTCCACACGGCCTCTCATTTTTGCCTAGGCTCGTAAGCGCAGCCAAACCTAGCCTGTCATTTTTACCTAGGCCTTTCGACCAATCCGGGTTTTTCTTAATGTTAACTAAGTCTCCCTTTGGGTTTTTGACTTCTCTAGGTTTTTATATTTTTTCATTTTTTTCAAGTTTTTTTGGGGTAGCACAAAATTTCCCCAAATGTGGGCTTCATGCTACAAAGATAAGAGCAATCACATAAAATACTCCAACAATATCCTAAAACAACCTATCACATGCAAACTAGGAAGCCTAGCATAGCATGCCATGCCACCAAATGTCATCCGAAATCATCCCTCAACAATAAAAAACCAAAATCACCAATCAAACGAGAAAAACAACTACCAATGCAAATCATGAAATGCACCAAGGAAATATAAGAATGAAGACTCCCTAAGCGCTCACTACTTCCTCCCCACACTTAACCAATGCATAGTTTCCAATGCACAAAAATCATGTCAAAACATAAGTGAGGTAGGGAGAAATGGTGATGCTACATGATTCTGTGCCAATGAAAATGTCGAAAAATCCTGCATCCCAAAACATGAAGCCCAAGTGTAATTCCATTCCAAACAAATTTCTCAAAAACACACATTCATTCAAGAATCATATTTTTCATAACACTACCACAATGTCAATAAAGCATATAAAGAAAGAGTTCAATGGGTTGCCCAAAATTTGAAGCTAAGATTAGTAAGACCCACACAAGGAGAAGACAAAATTGCTAATTCTTGGAAGAAGAGCTTTAACTTTTTGAGGTTCACCAAGAGTGTGTGATAGTGAGTGTTTCTTTGAGAAGGAAGAATGTGTAGGATAGGGGTGGAATTTTTAGAATTCTCAATTTAGGGGACCATGGTAGAATTCAATTAATTTCAAGGGATGTTGGAAATATTTTCAAAAATCCTAAGGAATTAGGAAATTCCAGAATTCTTGAACCAAAAAACATTTTTAAATTTGAAATTCAGAATTTTCAAAAATTTGCATTGTTGGAAAAAATAAAAAGTGGAAAATGGGTTTTACGCGTAAAACATGCTTGGCACGAACCATAGGCTCGCGCCCAACATTCTAGCACGAATTAGAGCATTGCGCCAAACCTCTGGCACAAAGCAAAGCCTTGTTCCAACCTCCTTGGCACAAAACAAAGCCTCGCGCCAACCTTCTTGGCATGAGGTATCCCCTCGCTCCAACCTCTTTGGCATGAGGTATCCCCTCGCGCCAACTTCCTTGGCACTAGGTATCCCTTTGGGCCAACCATTCTGGCATGAGGCATCACCCAAAATTTTCCCCAATCCTTAGTTTTTCCCTCTTTTTCCAAAAAACTATGTCACCCATCAAATATAATTCCATTCAAACAAAATCACGAGTCTCATACTCAAAACTTCAATCCAAACAGGAGTTTCACCTAGAAAATCCTCATAACAAAACAAGAACGTGCAAAAACTATCTAATCACTAACAAAAACATGAAAGCAAAAAAGAAACACCATATATTTATTGTCGTCTTCATGAATTATTTTCTTGAAATTAAGTTTTCATGCATTTTGTTCACCAAGGAGAGGGTCACCCTCCTTGTTCATGTCCATAACCCCCACTCAAATTAGGGATTCAGTCTTTGCCCATTAACCACCAATTTTGCGGTAACCTTTTCATTCTTAACCGCGACCAATTTGTGATTATAATACCTTTGTCACTTCATACGGCCCTTCCCATCTTGATCTTAATTTTCCAAGGAAGAGATGGAGCCTAGACTGGTGAACGAGGACTCTTTGTCCCACATCATGTCTAGCTGTTGTTCTCTCTTTATAGATCAAGGAGGTGCCATAGGAGTTGTGCCTAAGTTCTTCTAGTTCTAGTAACTATGACTTCATATGCTTCCCAGCTTCACTCAAGTCTAAGTTAGGGTGTTTTACAGCCCAATGTGTCTTGAATTCAAGCTCAACTAGGAGGTGGCATCTTTTGCCAAAAAGGATCTTTAAGGGTGACATGCCAATTTGAGTCGTATACACAGTGCAGTATGCCTAGAGAGCATCATCTAACCGAGCACTCCAAACCTTTCTAGAGGTATTCACTGTCTTTTCGAGGATGGCTCTAATTTCACAGTTGGATATTTCTGCTTGGCCACTGGTCTGCGGGTGGTAGGCAGTGGAAGTCCTATGGGTTACTCCATATTTTTCAAGCACTGTTTCCTTGACCTTGTTGAAAAAGTGTTTTCCTCTATCATTAACTAGGAATTGGGGTACACCAAACCATGAGAAGATATTGGACTTGAGAAAGCTGGCCACAGTTGCTGAATCGTTCTTCTTTGTGGCTTTTGCTTCTACCCACTTGGACATATAATCTACTAGCACTAATATGTAGTAATTCCCATTGGACATTGGATATGGTCCCATGAAATCCATGCCCCACATATCAAAGACCTCTACCACCATCGAAAAGGCTTGGGGAATCTCATTTTTGTTGAGATGTTCCCTATCCTTTGGCATGGTCACATGATGACACCAACCTTTTAGCCTCTGATAGTATAGTGGAACAGTATAGACCGTAGTCTGTTACCTTACTTGTGGTTTTTTTGTATCCAAAATGTCCCCCCAGCATGGGACAAATGGCACATCTTAAAGACACAGTTTGTCTCATCATCGGGGACGCATCTTCTAGTTTCTTGATCGGAGCAGCACTTCCACAGGTAAGGGTCAGAATATCTCATCCCAGACATATTCTTTTGCTTCATTCACAAATCTCTCCTTTCTCGATTGGTCAAAAGATGGGGGAAACTCTTTAGTGGTGAGGTAATTCTTTACATTGGTATACCAAAGATAGCTAGTTACCACCCCGAACCATTGTTGGGAAATTCTTCTCGAATAGGTTCTAACATTGCCTTTTCTTTGGCTGGTTCTTGGCTCTCAGGTATTGGTATTCTACTTAGGTGGTCAGCCACTACATTTTTAGTGCCCTTCTTATCCCTTACCTCTAGGTAAAACTTGTTTAAAAGAAGTATCGACCTAATAAGTCTCAGCTTTGCTTCTTTCTTTATCATTAGATGATGAAGTGCTGCATGGTCTGTGTAAACTATGACCTTGGTTCCTAAAAGGTATTGACAAAACTTTCTAGATCAAAGACTACGGCCAGTAACTCTTTGTTTGTGGTAGAGTAGTTGTGTTAAGCATCATTCAGAGTTATTGACGCATAGTATATGACGTGCGGTGCTCTACCTATCATCTAGCCTAAAACAATACCTATAGCATGATCACTCGCATCACACATGATTTCAAAGGGAAGAGACCAATCTGGAAATTAGATGATTCAGGCAGTCACTAACATTTTTTTCAAGGTGTCGAAGGCCTTTTTGTACCCTTCATCAACAATGAAGTCTACATCTTTTTGCATAAATTTGCACAGAGGTGGGGATATTTTAGAGAAATCCTTAATGAAACGATGGTAAAAATTGGTGTGACCTAAGAATGATTAGACATCCTTGACATTGGTGGGGTAAGGTAGGGATTTCATTACGTCTACTTTGGCTTTATCAACTTCTAATCCTTGAGCTGACACGACATGTCCTAGTACTATACCTTTTTTCCACCATGAAATGGCATTTCTTAGAATTTAGTATGAGGTTCGTTTCCATACATCACTCTAGCACTCGTTTTAAATGATGTAGGCATGAATCAAAGGAATCCATGTGGATGGTGAAATCATCCATAAAGACCTCAAAAATTTTCTTGATAAACTATGAGAATATGCTAACCATGCACCTCTGAAAAGTTCTTGGAGCATTGCATGGACCGAAAGGCATTCGCCAATAAGCAAAGGTACCAAAAGGACAAGTGAAAGTGGTTTTGTCTTGGTCCTCAGGGTCGATGGCTATCTAGAAGTATCCCGAATAGCCATCGAGTAAACAATAATATTCATGGTCGGCCACCCTCTCAAGCATTTGGTTAATGAAGGGTAAGGGAAAATGGTCCTTACGAGCCACCCCATTTAAGCGGAGGTAATCAGTGCACACTCGTCACCCATTCTGAATACGGGTGGGTACGAAGTCTCTGTCCTTGTTCTTCACTACTGTAACCCCACTTTTCTTTGGCACCAATTGAGTGGGACTCACCCTAGTGGTATTAGAGATAGGATATATTACCCCAACCTTAAGTAATTTAAGGACTTCAGTTTTCACTACTTTCATCATAGGTGGGTTTAATCACCTTTGAGGTTAGAGTACGGGTCTTGCACCCTCCTCTAATAGTATACGGTGCATGAGTTGAAAGGCTTATACCTTTAATGTTAGCCAAAGTCCATCCTATTGCTCTCTTGAATATTTTAAGCATATCGAGCAATCTACCCTCTTGATCAATAGTCAACCTATTCGAGATAATCACAGGAAAGGTTTCATTTTCACCTAGAAAGGCATACTTTAGGTGTTCAGGTAAGGGTTTAAACTCAATTGTTGGTGGTTCCTCTATTGAAGGTTTGGTCTCTGGTAGAACTAGCTCATCTAGGTTTTTGGGTAAGGCTTTCACACAATTTTCCCTTTGAGGTTTAACCTCTTCCACACTCCCCATTAGGTTAGCTTCCAAGGTATTAACAAGTACATCGCTCAAAGAATTATCCTCTAAAGATAACCCCTCAAAAATATCTTGCACAATATTGTTATACATATCAACCAAAGGGTGGGGGTGACATTTCATATTTTGATCTATTGATTCATGCTCAAATTCATATTCGAGATCGCCCATTTTCTTTAACAATGCTCTAACACTCATGCAATATCTCGCTTGTGTTGAAGGAGATATGACTAACCTCATCGTGATGAAATGTACCACATAGTTCTTTTTTCCTAATTTGTCCCGAACATATTGGCGGAGGTGCTTCCTCATCTATGAGCTTTTGCTTTCCTATCAACTGGTTCACTGTGCCTATTAGCTCATTCACCTTTCCACCTATCCTGTCAACACCAGAAGATATTTGAACTCCACAAATTTTATACAAGAAAATACTTGAATTTGCAGAGTATCACTAGTTTTTGCAAAACTAGTCAGAGTTTCGAGTATTTCTTAGCCTCGAGACATGGGGTTTGAGATCAATTTGGGTGAGCAGTGGTATGTGCACCACTCTCGCTCCCGTTGAACTTGCTAAACCGAAAGTTCCATGCCTCTTCCGTAGTTTCTTAACCACAGGCAACACTCTGTAGTGTGTTCAAAATGACACACCCTACAAAGTTTCATCTGCTATGTGGTATCCTACCACATCAATAGATTCCAGCTATAAATATCTCCATAAATGAACCAACAAAAAAACAAAAGCAATTACTAACTACTATACTAACACGTTATGCCTAATTAACACTCAGACTGAAAAGCATCCCTGTCAGCGGCACCAAAATTTTGACCTTCCTCCCCCAGGATCGTTAATTGTAGCTAATTAACCAGATCAGAGGATGTGGTTAAAAATAAGAATTTAGAGTTCTACACTCTGTTCTCACTACTACGCTACCTAGAGGGTAGTTAGAGGTAAGCCTTGGGTTTGTCCACAGAGATGCTAGGTCTAAGTGCCAATCAAACACAACCTCGTATAGGTTGTCAATCCATGCGAGTGAAAGGAATAGCTAGTAAACATACAAAAGGGTTTTTTTGTTTTTCAACTAACAACTACTAAACTTAAAAGTAAAAAAGACAAATAAGTTATTATACTAAGCACTTGGGGAGTCATTGAGCAACATGGTTAATCTAATGATTCAATCCTCAATCCATTCACATAGAAATTTAGGTAAACCTAATAGAGTGTTCATAACATGTGGTGTGGGTGATGACATACACTTCCCCGTCCCTATCACGGTGGGTACACTCGCAACCCTCCATCGACATGGGAAGCCATCGCCGTGCCTCTCAAAGTTAATATTTATAAGCTCTAAAGGCTTACTATCTACAACTAAGTAGATAGCGGCAAGTCGGGGTCATCCACAAAGAAGGGGGATTTTCTTAAGCATTTAGACACAAAAGGTTGCTATTAGGCTAGAAGTAGATATATATATATATGTACATATAAAAGCATGTAAATGGTGGGGGGTTTGGTTGGTTGTCCTAAGTTATGAAAATTAAAAGACAAGATAACTAGCAAAGTCAAGTAACTATGCTAATCATCAAACAAACTAAGAAAAGGGATTTCAAAACTACAAAAACAAAGCCTTGGGGGCAATTGATATCCATTTACAAACCTAATGTAGATCATTGAACCATTCACTCATCATCACAAGCCAAATCAAAATCAAGTCAACTAGTTCAAGTCCTAATCGCAGTTGCATATACAATCCATATTATGTCCAACAAGCCCATATCCTCAAATCCATGAAGTTCTCACATAGTTGAAATCAATAAGCTATATTTTAAAATCACAGTTGTGCTCAATTAGTTTAGCCATCATTAGCACATTCACAATGTCAATATCCACGTCCCATGGCCAAACTACTCTAAGAAAAATAACTTTGCAAAGCACAATAACACTCTATCCCAATAACAACTATGTTTAATCAAGGGCCAACATGCCTCAAATCTAGCATAAGTCACCATCTACTCTCAGCCAAAGCAACACAAATGCATATATTCCAAAATCAAGCCGGTATAATAAGGTCCAAACCGCAACTAGAAAATATACAGTCCACACCGCAACCACAAAATATGCAAACAATACCCATCAAATTAAATTTCAAGCACAACATATTCACCACAATCAACCAAGGTCCAACGATTTAATTTCCTAAGGCATAACACACAATCTACACAATATCCAATAAATAGAGTATACATTAATAATCACAATTGAAGCTCAATAGAGTGAAGAAGTGTACCACTAAGATGCTTAGGAAGAAGAAAGAAGGAATCCCACAATCAATTCAAATTCGAATTTCCCAAAGTCACAAAACCCCCAAATTCTAGGGTTTGTGTTCTTCAAAGTAGTTATAGCAATTTGTGGGTGGAGATTGGGAAGAAATAATGGGGTATGGAGTGGTGGTTGTGAGCGGTGGAGGGCGGCGGTCGATTGGTGGAGGAAAGGCTGAGGATGGTGAAGAGAAGCGGTGAAAGTGGGGATGTGTTTGTGGCAAAACTGCTTCCCCATTTTTTTAAAGAGCAGACCAATACGACCGTCGCGACTCGCGACGTGTTCGTAGAGACTCGCGACGGTTAGTCGTGGAAAGTGGAGGCTGAAACCCAATATTTGACAAAATGTTTCTGAGCCTGCTGTGACTCGCGACGAGGCCTCGCGAGGTCATCGCGACTCATGGAAAGTGGGATCTGAGGGGTGAATTTTTGCCCAAAATTTCTGAGCCCGTTACGACTCGCGACGATGGCGACTCGCGACGGGTACTAACCTGGCACTTAGAATAAATTTTCTGATTCCTTCTTTTGTCAATGTCTTTCCTTCTTGACTCCAAGTATTCCCCCCTTCAAAATTCCAATGCCTTGGCTTCAAAATTGCTACAAAATCATGGAGAAAGCAACCCGTGAAAATTATAAAGTAAAACAATAAAGCTTAATGATAAAAATTCAAAACCAAACAACATTAACAGAAAGTCACGAATGACGATCCGGATTATTAAAACCAAGTTTATTTAACGTCGTTGGTACGACTTACTCCCCTCCTTGGAGCTTACTCACAAACTGGATTGAGGAGATCAACGTCCTCTCCTTTTTTCGACACAAAAGTCTCGTGGTAAGGTTTCAAACGTTGTCCATTAATCTTCAAAGTATTGGACTTAGCTCGATCTAGAATCTCCACTGCACCAAGCTGGAATACCTTAACCACCTCAAAAGGACCGATTCATCGGGACCTTAACTTACCTGGGAATAGGCAAAGGGGGGATTGGAATAGGAGGACCTTTTGACCAACGTTAAATTCCTTCCTAATGATCATCTTGTCGTGCCACACCTTTGTCTTATCTTTATAGATTTAGGCGTTCTCATAGAACTCCCGCCGGATCTTATCCAGTTCATCCAATTGTAACATCCTAAGCAAGCCGGCCTCATCTACATTGAGATTAAATTCTTTGACCGCCCAGTAAGCCTTATGTTGAATTTCCACCGGTAGATAACAGGCAAACACTAACCGGTATGGTGACATACCAATTGGTGTCTTATAAGCCGTCCTATATGTCCACAAGGCATCATTCAACCGAGAACTCCAATCCTTCTAGTTAGGTTTAACCATTTTCTGAAGGATGGACTTGATTTCCCGATTGGAAACTTTGGCTTGCCCATTGGTTTGTGGGTGATAGGTGGTGGATGTCTTGTGAGTAACGCCATACTTCTTCAAGAGTGCCTCTATGGTCCAGTTGCAAAAATGGGTGCCACGGTCACTAATCAAGGCTTGGGGTACCCCAAACCTAGAGAAGATGTTATCTTTAAAGAATTCTGCAACCACTTTAGAATCGTCAGTCCTAATGTATTTTGCTTCAACCCACTTCGACACACAATCAACAGCAAGAAGAATATATGTAAAGCCACAAGAACTAGGAAAAGGTCCTATAAAGTCAATACCCCAAATATCAAAGATTTCACAATACAAAATAGGCCTTTGGGGCATTTCATTCCTAGTGGAGATATTTCCTACTCTCTGGCATTCATCACAAGATTTGCAAAAGGTGTATGCATGCTTATTCAATATAGGCCAATAAAACCCACTTTCCAAAACTTTCCTAGCGGTCCTCTTTGCTCCAAAATGACCGCCACATACATGAGAATGTCAAAATTCAAGAATTGAATGTACTTCATTGTCAGGGATACATCTCCTAACAACTTAATCCGCACAATGTCTCCACAAAAAGGGATCATCCCACACATAATACTTAGCATCACTCTTTAATTTATCCTTTTGGGCCTTAGAAAAATGAGGAGGGAATTTACCGGAGATAAGAAAATTTACAATGTCGGCATACCACGGTTGGAGATCCCTAATGGTGAACAATTGTTCATCAGGGAATTCCTCCCGTAGTTGCTCCTTCATTGTGGGGTTTACCTCAATGTCTTTGCCTGGAGTCAACCGGCTCAAATGATCGGCCACAAGGTTTTCCGCACCCTTCTTGTCTCACACTTCCAACTCAAATTCGCTCAAAAAAAGGATCCACCTAATCAATCTTGGCTTGGCCTCTTTCTTCGTCATTAAATGATGAAGCGCTACATGGTCAGTATACACAATAACTTTTGTACCAAGCAAGTAAAATCAAAATTTTCCAAAGAAAATACCACTGCTAGTAACTCCTTTTCGGTGGTGGAATAGTTTCTTTGGGCTTCATTTAGAGAGAGTGATGCATAGTAGATGGCGTGAGGTACTCTCCCCACCCTTTGACCAAGCACCGCTCCAATGGCGTAATCACTCGCATCACACATAATCTCAAAAGGCATCGACCAATCCAGGGGTTGTATAATAGGGGCCGAAACTAACCTCCCTTTCAATGTATTGAAGGCCCCTTTACAACTCTCATCTATCACAAATTCCACCTCTTTTTGCAACAACTTGCATAAAGGAGATGCTATCTTTGAGAAGTCCTTGATGAATCGGCGATAGAATCTTGCATGGCCAAGAAAAGAGTGCACTTCGTGCACATTAGTAGGATAAGGCAATGTTTGAATTGTGTCTATCTTTGCCTTTTCAACCTTAATACCCTTGGAGGAGACCACATGGCCTAAGACAATGCCTTGCTCTACCATAAAATGACACTTCTCAGAATTTAACACAAGATTGGTATCAATGCAACGTTTAAGAACTTGTGCCAAATTTGCTGAACAATTGTCAAAAGAATTACCATGAATGGTGAAATCATCCATGAATACCTTGACAAAATTTTCAACAAATTCTGAGAAAATGCTTACCATACACCTTTGGAAAGTTGCGGGGGCATTACATAACCCGAAAGGCTTGCGTCGGTAAGCAAACGTACCAAAGGGGCACGTGAAGGTGGTTTTTCTTGGTCTTCCGGGGCGATAGCCACTTGAAAGTACCCCGAGTACCCATCCAAAAAGCAATAGAAGGGGAGGCTTGCTAACCTCTTAAGCATTTAATCAAAGAATGGCAACGGGAAGTGATCCTTCCGGGTTTCCGCATTTAGCCACCGGTAGTCAATGAAAATGCGCCACCCATTTTGAACTCGGGTGGGCACCATTTCACCCTTCTCATTTTCAACCACCGTCATCCGGCTCTTCTTGGGTACCACCTGAGTTGGGCTCACCCACTTGCTATCCGAGATTGGATAGATCATGCCCGCCTGAAGTAACTTGAGGATTTCTGCCTTCACCACATCCATCATAGGTGGGTTCAAATGGCGTTGGGGTTGTTGGACAGGTTTCACATCTTCTTCCAACAAGATTCTGTGCATACAAGTGGATGGACTTATGCCTTTGATGTTGGTAATAGTCCATCCAATTGCTTCCTTGTTTTCCCGTAACACCACCATCAACTTCTCTTCTTGCTCTTTGGTGAGCTTGCTTGACATGATAACCGGAAGCGTCTCCCTTTCCCTAAGAAAAGCATGCTTGAGGTCACTTGGCAAAGGTTTAAGTTCAATCACTGGTGCTTTCACAAGTGATGGGAGGAATTCCAGTTCCTTGGGCTCCTCTAGGAGTAGAGGGGGAGGTTTTGAGAGACTCGGTTTCAATTCTTCAAGCAGGTTCAAATCCTCAAAGCTTTCCTTCAAGTTAGTGCTCATAGAGTATACATTGTGGGCATCATTACTATCACATTGCAAAGCAACAAACAAAGAATCATCACCACTTAGTTCAAAAACATCTTGCACAACTTCTTCAACAACATCTAGGGCATGGTAAGCATGTTCTTCACTAGGATACTTCATAGAGTTATTTATGTTAAAATCTACTTTTATTCCATCAAATTCCATGGTGAGGGTACATTTATGCACATCAATCATTGTCCTGGAGGTTTTTAAAAATGGCCTCCCCAGCAAAATTGGGGTGGCATGTTTATCATGCTCCATGTCAAGGACATAAAAATCCATGGGGAAAACTAAGGAATCCACCTTAACTAGCACGTCCTCAACAATACCTTTAGGGTATGCACTAGAAGGATCGGCCAATTCGATTACCACCCCGGTTTTGTGCAATGTTCCCAAGTTGAGGTTCTCATATAAGGAATAAGGAATCACATTTATTGATGCACCCAAATTAATCATAGCTTTTTTCAAAATGTGTATTTCCTATTATGCAAGGGATTGTGAACATGCTGGGATCGCTACATTTAGGGGGTAGTTCTTTTTGACACAAGGCGGAAACATGCTCACTTTTTCCATTTTTCAACTTATTTTTTGCCCTTTGTTTCCTATTCACAACACATAATTCCTTGAGAAATTTAGAATATCTAGTAATTTGTTCAATGGAATTGAAGAGTGGGATATTTACCTCACATCTATGAAAGACTTTGTAGATGTCCTTGCTGCCCTCCTTCCTCCATTTGTCTTTCAAGGCTTCCAGAAATGGGGGTTCCGGTACATATGGAGGGATCTCCACCATCTTTGCTCTTTTGTGTGAAGGAGATGAGGGTTCTGGGATGGAGGTTGACTTTGGTCTTGGTGCCAGTGTGTCCACCTCGATTTCTTCTTCCTTGCCCTTTTTGGCTAATTCTTCGGCCTTCTCCTCATGAGCTTCTTCCTTCTCAGCCCCTTTTCCAAACACTTAAATCCTCTTAGGATCCTCTTCCATAATTTCATTATCCGCTAAAGTGCCAACCTCTCTACCACTTCTCAAAGTGATAGCACTTGCATTTTGTCGAGGGTTGATCTCCGGTTGGGAGGGTAGCTTACCCTTTTCCCGGGATTCCATCCGGTTCACCACTTGAGCTTTTTGGCTCACTTGAGTCTCCAATTTTTTTATGCTAGCCATGGCTTCATCTTGTAATTTCTCACTTTTTTCTGCGCACATGCCCAACTGGTGAATGGCTTGCATCACCTTATCCTTTGTTAGCCCCGAGCTCTCCCCTTGGTCTTGGGGTTTGTCTTGGAGACCTTGGAATTGTTGTTGAGGTGGCTTATATGGTTGTTGAGGAGGCCGATATGGTTGAGGGTTTTTGCTTCCTTGAGGGTTTCCATACCGGAGGTTCGGGTTATCACGATTTCCAAAATTATACGCCCAGTTTTGGTACCCTTGATAGCCTTGGTACCCTCGATAACCTTGGTAGCCTTGCCCACCTTGATATCCTTGGTTGCCTTGGTAGCCTTGATAGCCCATGGCACTTACCTCTTCAATATAATCCTCTTGCAAAGTGGGGCAAGTGTCCGTAGGATGCACCAAGTAACAAATTTCACATGATTTGACATGTGGCGCATTTCCTCCGGGCCTTGTCATCAAAGATTTCACCATAGATGTAAGGGCCGAGACTTGATCCTCGATCTTTCTGCTATTTGAAGAGTCACTTGTGGGCATTGGATTCCTTCTTCTCAAATCAGCCCTTGAGCTAAAGTTTCTCGACTCTTACACTAGCTCTTCATACAATTGCATAGCCTCGGAGGATGTTTTGTTCCTAAGGGTGCCACCACAAGAACTTTTTACCAACCTTTAATCTTTATCAAGAAGGCCATTGTAGAAGTAATAAACCAAATCCCGCTCTGAATAACCATAGTAAGGGCAACTTTCAAGAAGCTTCTTGAACCTCTCCCAGTAGTCGAAGAGAGATTCTTCATGCTATTAAAGGATGTTGCTTATGTCCTTCTTCAAGGCGGCAGACCTTGAGGCCGGGAAGTACATGGCTAGAAACTTTGTTTTCATCTCGAGCTAACTCTTAATGCTCTTCGGCGGTAGGTAGTGGAGCCAATCCCTTGCTCCATCCCTTAGTGTGAACGGGAATGCCTTCAACTTATAGAACTCTTCATCCACTCCACGGGGGACCGTACCACCACACAAGAAGTGAAAATCGGTGAGGTGTTTGTTGGCATTCTCCCCTTGCTACCAAGGAAGACGGGTAGCATGTTGATGAACCCGGTCTTTAGCTCAAAATGCCCATTTGGTCCAACCACGGGGTACTCACTACACATCGGTTATTGATCGAGGTTGGGAGCCATGATGTCTCTCAACAAGGGTTGCCCCAAAGGGGTCTCTCTTTGGTGGAGAGGAGGATGGTGAGGTTCTCCTCTCGGATGCTCATCTTCGTGCTTGATTTGATGTTCCATTGATAAAGATGTATCCGCAAAATGGTCACTAGGAGGGGTGTTATTCACACTTTCCAAAGAAAGCCTCCTAGCCCATCTCAAATTCAACTCCAACCCGGGGTCGTAGTGTAGGGGTTTATGTGAAGAGGATCGCGTGCGAACCATACACCAAGAACTCGAACAATACGTCTCCAAGCCAAGTGAAAATGGAAAATCAACTAAGAAATCAAAATAAAAACCAAACTAACAAATATTTACAAATAGCATATAATCACACATAATATGCCCAAACACTTAAAAATAAACGCCTCTTCCCCGACAACGGCACCAAAATTTGGGAGGTCATCGCCGTACCTCTCAAAGTTAATACTTTTAAGCCCTAAATGCTTCCTATCTACAATTAAGTAGATAATGGCAAGTCGGGGTCATCCACGAGAAGAGGGATCTTTTCAAGTGTTTTAAACATATATAGGAGAAAACATACTAAACATTTACATACATAGATACATATAAAAGCATGTAACCAAGGGGGGGTTGGTTGGTTTGATCCTAAGTTATCAAATTAAAGTACAACAACTAGCAAAGCAAGAGAATGATGATAATCATGCAATACAACTAAAGATAAGATGAAAATAACAATTGATGGAACCTTGGGCGCAATTGACTTTCACTTCCAAACCTCTTATCCATCATTGAACATGTAACCTATTTACTACTTTCACTACTTGTTGTGAAGGCTAAACTTCTATCCTTCTTAGATAGTAGTTTGCAAGAGTGAATTCGACATCTCTTGTCAAACCTCACCAATGACTCCCGTAGTCAAAACATGACTCAAGGTATCCCATTGATGTCATTTAGCACGAAGAATCAACAAGCTCGGTAACACTTATAAACACCACACCGGGTCTAAGCATTTAACCGATTTATACATTTACACAAGATTAGTCAAGAACGATCAACATTCATAGACTTCTCTCATTTGCTACAAGCAACAAACATGACAAAGAGTTCAATATTATCATATTCACCTAGCAATTATCAATCCATCAACACAATCAAAAGCTCTAAATCATACTCTTGGATTCCTATCAAGAAAGGGGGGAAATCAACCCATTTCCCCCAAACCCTAACAAGCATATCATACAAGTATTTCATATACTCAAGCTTTCAATAACATTAATGACATCAACAAATAAATTCAATGCTCTATAAATGCATAACAGTAAGAGTAATAAATAGGCTAAAAATTGTTCTTAAGACATAGGCTTGGAAGCCTTAGTCAATTGCTCCCAAGAGATAGATTAGCTACAAGAGTTCATGCTAATCAATGCTAAACTACTAATCATAAAACAAGAGAATTCAAAGATGAAAATGGAAAGAAAAAGGGTTTGGAACAGTACTGTGAATCGCAGATGCAAAAGAATGAGAATGAGAGGAAAGAGAGTGCTATTTATAGTACAACGAAGATAAGGTGAAATTATGGCCGCCCGTTGGTCGCGACTCGCAAAGGGCTCTTCGCGAATCGCGATGGTCTCGTGAGGAGGCCATCGCGACTCGCGACGGTGCAAGAATTTTGCATTGTGTCATTTTCTTCTTCTTGCGGTATATAATCATTTTCATAGCAATTCTTCTCAATTTTCAAGTCTTCAATGGCTAGAAAAATGGTCTTCAATGGCCTCCGGTCTTCATGTCTTCGAAGCAAGTCTTCAAAAGTCTTCGAAAGTGTAATCTTCAATGGCCTCCGATCTTCATTGCCTCCGTGTTCTTCCCTTGTCAAGCAAAATCCACTTAGAAGAGGTAAAGGAGCGTAAAGTTTCTCTTACCCCTCCTAAGAGAATTTCAAGGTAAAACATAAGCTCTCGATAATAAAAGTGACCCAAAATAGTACAAAAATATGAATATAAAATGGACACATCAGTTGTCCTAAGTTATGAAAATTAAAAAGACAAGATAACTAGCAAAGTCAAGTAACTATGCTAATTTTTAAACAAACTAAGAAAGGGGGTTTCAAAACTACAAAAACAAAGCCTTGGGGGAAATTGATATCCACTTACAAACCTAATGTAGATTATTGAACCATTCACTCATCCTATCACAATTGTTACCTATGGACAAAAGACCATAGATTTGACAAAAACTAGCCTTCTACCAAAGACATACTCATTTAACCAAACATAGCACTCATTAGGCTAATACAAGAACAAACCACATTAAAGGTTCAACCTTTCATGGCATCTATAGGATAAATATGAGAACAACCCACATTAACATACTTATCTAGTAAGAGTCACAACACATTATGCACAAGAAGTTCTAAGTTCATGTTCTTAGATTTTCATGCAAAGGAGCTAAGAAATTCGTCACTTTCCTAACTCCATAACACTTAATTCATACAAACACTTCCTATTGTCAAACAACCCATGGCATAAATGAAGTAAAACATAGCATTAAGAACACATGAATGCTAAATAACAGAGGCTTCAAGAACGAGTGAAACAATCTATTCACTACTTCGACTACTTGTTGTGAATATAAATCTTACATCCTTCTTAGATAGTAGTTTGCAAGAGTGAATTCGAAATCTCTTGCCAAACCTCACCAATGACTCCCTTAGCTGACACACGACTAAAAGTATCCCATTGATGGCATTAAGCACGAAGAACCAACAAGCTTGGCAACATTTATAAACACTACACAGTGTCTAAGCATTTAACCAATTCATACATTTACACAAGATTAGTCAATAACGATCGATATTCATAGACATCTCTCATTTGCTACCTAAAACAAACATGACAACGATTTCGACACCATCACATTCATCTAGCAATTATCAACACACCAATATCAATAAGAAGCTCTAACTCATACTCTTGGATTCAACATTAAAAGAAGTGATAATTAGCTACTTTCTCCCAACCCTAACAAGTAATCATACAAGCAATTCATATACTCAAGCTTCCAAATACATCAATGACATTAACAATTCATATTCAAAGCTTAATAAATGCACAATAGAAAAAGCACTAAATAGATAGATATGGTTCTTACTACATAGATATGGAAGCTTCAATCTATTGCTCCCAAGATAAAACTAAGCTAGATAATTAAAAGACATGATTAACCTACAAAAACTAGGGTTTGAACCTACAAAATTGTAGGAAGAAGAGGCTGGATTCGTCCGGTTGAAGAGGAGAGGATAGAGTGAGTATTTATAGTACAAAAAGGAAGAAGAATTTCTGGCCATTCATCTGTCGCGAGTCGCGATGGACTCCAGTTCCAGCACCATTTTTTTTCTTTCTTCTTTTTGTTTCATGTCCTCATCTTCTTTCACTTCTTCAATTCTTCAAATCTTCAAAAGCTCAAATATAAGTTTTCAAGTCTTCAAATCTTCAAAGGTATTCTTCAAAGTATTCAAACAAATTACCTTGTCACACAAAATTCTCTAGAAAAGTAATAAAAGCGTAAAAGTTGTTTTTAACCCTCTTTAGAGAATTTCAAGGAAAAATGTCATATTTAGAGCACAAAAGTGTACAAAGTGAATCCTAAAAGTCCTAATATAACCGTAAAAAATGGGAACATCAAACCTCCCCGAACTTAAACCTTCCTCGCCCTCGAGTAAGAAAAGATTTAAGCACACGAAGAAATTCATATGTTCACATCCTAACTAATATTCCCCCAATCAGCACCTCATGAAAACTCTCAATATCATAAATCCAAATATCAAAGCTCAAATGAGAATTTTTCACACACACAACCCCGATTCCTAAATCGAACCAAACCTACCAGTATCAATCCACTACCCATAAAAGCGTTTCAAAGTTCTGATTTGATAATCCCAAAGTCCAATGACACAAAATGAAGTTAAAACCATATAGGAGGTTCAAGCACATACTTCACTTTATACCAATATATCAACCAAAATCCAATGACACAAAATGAAGTTAAAACCATAGAGGAGGTTTTAACACATACTTCACCCAATGTCAATATATCAACCAAAACGAAGTATAAAAGAATCAAGAATTTCATACCCATACTTCGTTTTTCAGCCCATTAAATTACCCAATCCCAAGAGGTCTAAAGATGTTGAGCTACCCGATTCATCCATATGACAAATGCAACCTTATGACTCAAATACCGGTAAATGAGTGAAATCATAGCATTTTTTCTCTCTTTCTCATTTTGCCTAGGAGCCCTTTTGGGTTTTCATCCTAGCCACACATCATGTTTCTTGGGTCACATCTCACCTTTTTTCGCACATTTGGCCTCTCATTTTTTTCCTAGGTCACCCTTTCGGGTTTTCGACCTATCCGGGCCCTCAATGATGCCTAAGTTTCCCTCTCGGAATTTCAACTTAGCTGGTTTACTTTTCTTTCTATTTTATTCATTTTATCTTTTTATTTTCAAAATTTTCAATTTTTTTTCTTTCATTTTCTCTTGTTTTTCCAATAAAAAGTAGCAAAAAGCATTCCAAATGAAGCTAGCATGCATGTGAGTCCTCTAACCCATCCCTGCACTTAAAACATTACATTGCCCTCAATGTAAACATGTAAGGAAAGAATAATAAAACTCATTGTAAGATGTAGAGTGACACCCATTTCTCCGCATAGTCATCGGTGATATGGCACAATCCAATGTAATTGTATAGAATCGGTCACGAAATTGGTTTCGGAGCCGGAAGGGGGAGCAAATGTGCCATAGAAGAAATCACCCCTAGAGCATAATGTTGTTTCCTTGGCGCCGTTTAATCAAGACTAACACCAAAAAGAACAACATCAAACTCAAAAGTACATAAGGATTTGTAATACTAGGTTTAGCATCAAGAGTTAATAACCATAGTATTATCAAAGAACAACCAATCAATCATGCAATAACCACTATAAGATTGTCCAATGAAAATATCCAACATATATTGACACATATCCAAGCATCATTATAGAATATAGCAATTAAAGACTCAATGATGTAGTCGGCATACTACAATACTATAAAGATGCAAGAATTTTCATATGTCAATATATGTGAGATAGTGGAGGAATGAGTGGATGTGTGGTGGTTCTTGGGAGTATTTGGTGAAGAATAAGGAAGGATTATGCAGTGTTTAAGCTCAGTAAAAGTATGATTTTTCATCACGACTCGCGACAGCACTGGTCGTGACTAACGATACATCCTCGCGAGTCGAGATAGGTAGGGAAAGCTCGGGTCTGGTTGGGCTCGAGGATGAAAAATGATGTCTCGAGGGGTGTTGGTCTCGAGGGGCTAAAAGGCTTTCACTGGTCTCAAGGGCTTCTGGTCTCAAGCACTTAAATCACGAGAGACCTGAGGTCCTGAGGGCTTCAGCTCGAGTCGAGGGTTTGCAGCTTTAAGGACCCGAGGTCTCAAAGACTTCAGCTCAAGTTGAGGGTTTGCTGCCTTGAGGACCTGAGGTCTTGAGGGTATGATGCACTTTTGAGTTCAGCTCGAGTCGAGGGTTTATGGCCTCGAGGACCTGAGGTCTCGAGGGCTTCAGCTCAAGTTGAGGGATTGCTACCTCGAGGACCCAAGGTTTCGAGGCCATTGGCTTGAGTTGAGGGATTGTAGCCTCGAGGACCTGAAGTCTCGAGGGCTGATGGATTTTCAAGTTCTGCTCGAGTTGAGAGCTTGCATCCTTGGGGACCCAAGGTTTCGAGGGCTAACTGGTCTTGAGGGACTGGTCTCAAAGGATGATGGTTTTGTGGACTCATGGTTTATAGGGTTCAGCTCGAGTCGAGATCTCGAGGGATGATGGTCTCAAGGACTCATGGCTTTTTTGGGTTTGGCTCGAGTCGAGGGACTACAGCCTCAAGACCCCGAGGTCTCGAGGGCTAATAGACAATCAAGTTTTTCTCGAGTCGAGGTCTTGCTACCTCGAGTTCTCGAGGGGATTCTGTCTCAAGGACCCGTTGGTTGCGACACGCGACAGCTCGTCTGGACTCGTGGAAAGTGGATGCTGTGATTTGAATTTTAGCACAAAACATCTTATCACATCACAAATCACGATGGTTCATCGCAAGGTCGTCGCGAGTTCATCACGAGGTCATCGCGACTCACGATGACAAGACCTCCCAGCACTTAGAAAGAATTTAATCTTTTCTTACCAACATTCCAAGCTTTCTTCACTTTCTCATAGATCTCATTCTGTCATCTCCTCCAATGCAATGCACTTTACTTTTCTACAAAATCACAGAAAAACACACCATAAAAAAACAAGACAAAATAAAAAAAACTAAGAAACAAAAAGCAAAATAAAAGATCAAGTTTATTTACGTCGTTGGCACGAAAAAGCTCCATATATTTAAGGTCATTGGCATGACCCTAATGCAATCCATATGGTGAAGTCTTAAACCCCTTCACTATGAGTATCCAAAAGTAGAGAGGTGGTTGTACAAAACTTTCGAGAGGAAAGTCTTGCTGAGGTGGAGATGGTTTAAAGGGAGTTGGGTGGTTAGGAGGCTTTGGGTAGTCTTTTGGCTCCTCTCTTATCTCCCTCAAAACTTTTGGAAATGGTGGAGTTGGTTCAATAGGTAGTGGTAGGGGTGACGATGCTAATGAATGTGATGGTTCTTGAATGTTTGAATTGCATGAGTAGTACACTCCATTAAGAAAACTCTCTAGTCTATATTCATGTTGGTGTAAATATTGATACCCCCTTGGGAAGGGAAACCTGGATGTTAGAATGGGTAAAGTAGTAAGTTGCATCAGCATGAGGGTGTACACGGGAGACCCGAGTATTTCTCTGACTTACTTGCCATCGCACCTATCTTAGCTGATTACGTAAAATAGTCTAAGAGGTTATGGGTCGAGATAGAAAATAGTAGTAAGCTAGGTTTGTAAGAGGCCCTAGCAATATAGATAAGGTGCCAATGACCTCTTGGCCTAATATATAGGACCATTAGGAAGTAGTGCATTCGTGGTGGAAGCTCGAGACGTAATCGCACGAGGGAGAAACAAACCTATAACCGTGGTCGGACCTTGTTATACTCCCCCAATTACGATGGCGGTGTCCATAGAGGGTTGCGCATCTGACGTGACATGTACAAGGAAATGTATGCCATCAGCCACATCACGTGTTATGAACCCTCTACTAGGTTTTTTAGTAAATCTTACATGTGAATGAATTGAGGATTGAAGCATTATATCATTCATATCTCACAATGATTCCCCAAGTGTATAGCTTTATAGATTAATTGTCTTTTTATTTTTATGCTTTGTAGTTGTTAATCTGAAAATCCAACCCCCCCCCCCTTTTGTTTTCATTTACTATCTATTTCTTTCACTCGTACAGATTGACGACCCATGTGAGGTTGTGTTTTTAGTTGATACTTAGGCCCTAGCATCTCTGTAGACATACTCGGGGCTTACCACTAACTACCCTATCAGTAGCGTAGCAATGAGAATGGGTGATAAATATAAATCTTATCTTTGACCTTTTTCCCAAAAGCCTCTACTCGGGTTAATTACCCACAATTAATGACCCCGCGTGGAGGCATCTCAAATTTTGGCACCATTCCCAGGGATACTATTCAGATTAAGTATTAATTAGCACAACGTGTTAGTAGAGTAGCTAGTGTTGCTTTTATCTTTTTCTTATTTTTTATCATGATGATTGAAAAAAATCCCAAAAAGAAATATTTCCCAATGTTGAAAATCTACATGTCTTATCTTGTTTGAATGATCCATCTTGTGATACTACTCTTGTTGAGCATGGTTCTTCTAATTTGGACGAGGATATTTCACTTCAGTATTTCATGTCTAAAGTGCAGCAGCGGGCTAAGGAATTAAAAACTCCTAAGCCCCTTCCGACCCACAAACTCAACAAGAATATAACCAAACTTGAGAAGAGTAGGTTTTCTTGGTTCATCACTCCAAAGTTTCCTCTTTCCAAGCTCTATCAAACCCACTATGCCCCAACCCCAGAAAATCTGTGAATTTGAGCGGTTTATTGAAGAAAGTTTCGGCCGCAGATTGGTATTTTCCCCGGGGAGCTGAATTTTTTATTTTCTTTTGGAGCATTGGAGTTACTTTGGTTCACCCTAGGGGAGGTGCAATATAAGCCTCGAGCAGAGATTTCACAACACTCGGCGTTTGAGGTAATGCCGGCCAAGCTTACTCTTATTTTGAGGCATCAGATTAGCATATTTACTGTGGGATTGTGCTTGCATGCTTGAGAATTTTGGTGATTAAAGTTGTTGGTAAATTACTTGGGAATTATTATTCTATGTTGGGAGTAGTTGGAGGAAATTTTTTGCCATACTCTATCTATTTTTCTTGAAATATTCTTGGACATTATGCCTCATATGCCAAGAGAGAAGGGAGAGCCTAGTACACAATCCTATATGGGCTTGACTACTCTGACTAGGGCCCAAAAGTAAAGGTGGGGGTGGCTCATGGGGAACCCCATTTTAGATACAAAGTTTGTAGACAAAGAGATCCTAAAGGGTTTCAAACTCTACAAGCATGTCCGGTTGCTGCTAGGTAGAGTAGGTATGAAGAATTTTACCACACTATCTGCTCCCACCCACACTAGATATATGTTGGAGTTTGTTTTCCTCTGTTGAGAAGTTTTGAGATTAATAAGGAAGGAAATGTATTAGATTCCATTTGGGTGATGAGCCCTGCACCTTGACTTACAAGGAGTTAAGGAAAATCTTCAAATTGAGGGAGCAGAAAAAGGTGTCAATGTTCAGGGTGCCAAACACATGTGATTTTTTCACATTTTGGAGTGCTATCACCAGACATATAGGGTAAATAAGAGCAGGAATAGTGATATAGTGCACCCAGCACTCTGATACATAGCCAGGATATTGACATTGATAGTTAGTTGCTGTGGGAAGGCCACTGTCTCCACTGATGAGGAATGCATGATACTTCTATCGTATGTATGCATGGGGGAGGCTTGCCCCAAATTGGTAGAAGAGTTTATCTTCGGGAGTATAGATCTCACCTTCTCAGGAGCCCGCGCTAGTAAGATCTCAATAGGAGGAATGGTCACATTTCTGGCACGACATTTTTGCCTCCTGGAGAGTGAAGATATAAGGGCCAACCCAGGTTCAATCTTTACACTCACTCTTTCGGTCAAGATAGAGGCGAGGCTTATAATGATTGAGCATGGTACCGTCTTTTGGTTGAACAAGGGAGAGAGATTCATGAGGTTGCCCCAAAATGAGAGAACCAAGTTGAGTAAGTCCTTCATATTTTCAGATCTTATTATGGAGCCCAATGCAGGTTTAGAGGCAGTCTTGGGGGAGCATGACCCGGGAAGTGAGGATTATAAGGAGTCTAGGGAAGAGCATGAGCAGCTCGAGCAGCCTGAGCAGCAGATTCCCGCTGGTGTCATCATAGAGCAGCCACCTCCACTTCATGCTATGCCACCTCCTATGGAGCACCCTCTAGCACCACCACCATCTTTTCAGCGGGTATCAGGAGGACCCCCTTTTCAGGGACCAATCGACAGGCACAATGAGTCTTGCCATTCAATAGGGTGTGGTGCTAGTAGTGCACATAGACATAGCATATCATCTCACTATTGGGATTTTTTGGAGTTTAGCAGGTGAAACAACCATAAGTCCCATCTACCATTTGAGCCTTACAGACATAGTATTTCCAGTCACTCTCATCATGGAACTCACTCATGGCAGCATCTACAATATAGCCCTTTCTGAGAGCACGAGTCGCTTAGTTTCAGTCTGCTTCTTCTTATCCCATGTACACCGAGCCACCTCAGGAGCACCAGCCAGATTGGGCACGATCTTTGGAGTACTCCATCTTTGGGGTGAGGCCGGACTTAGTCACCGACAGAGATCAGCTAGATGACCATCATTGGGATACGGTCACCAGATTTGACAGAGCTGATGGTCAGTTGCAATATTTGATGGATAGTATGGGTGCTCTCCACAAGAGACTGATGGTTATTAGTTACAGTTTGAGGAGTGCAGACATATAGAGGAGCGCTACATGGATTCTCCGCACGAGCAAGGGTCAGGAGCCAGACGTCGTAAGAGAGATTGATCTTTCTTATGATTCCAACCTTTCCTTCACCTTAGTTACTTTCTTTTGAAACAATGAAAGAATCTATGTGTGGGGAGTGATTGAAACATCTACTATGATGGTATTCCCTTTGCTAGTACCTCTTTCAGCCTATGTTCTATTGCTTTGGATTTCCAGATGACTATCTTTCTCATGTTTTTATTTCTTTCCCTCATTGAACTCTTTGTTTTTTTTGGTGTACGGGAACCTTTTGTGTATTTTTTTTGGATGTTTTTGGGAAAATTTTGGTGGTGTATTATTAAGCTTATCTTTTATAGTATGAAGCCCACTTTGGGGCGATTTTGTACTACACCAACAAATTTGAAAATTTTGGAAAAATGAAAAAACATTAATAACCCGGAAAAGTTGAAAATCTAAAAGGGCGACTTGGGTAACATTGGGAAAATCCTGGATAGGTCGAAAGACCTAGGTAAAAATGAGAGGCTAGGCCTGGCTAGGCTTACAAGCCTAGAAAAAAATGAGATGCTGTGTGGAAAATGGTGAGAAGTGAGTACCATTTGTGTGTTAAAGCTAGGATGAAAACCCAAAAGGAGTCCTAGGCAAAGTGAGAGAAATTGAGAGAAAACAAAAACCTAGGTTGACGATATATTTGACTCCTTGGTTGTAACTAGGTTGAGAATCACAAATTATCCCTATGTTACAACCAAGATGATGGCTCTTGGATTTTCCTTGGTGGATTATCTTTCGAAGAAGACTCATTAATTGCTTTGGAGATCATTTTGGGAAAAAGTAAGCTAGCTTTACATTTATCTTCTTGGCTTACCTTTTTCCACATTTTACTTTTGGGTGGTTAGATTGCTTGTCTTCTTCGGGAGGTGTGAGAGTTGTGAGATTCTTACTCTTTTTTAGGGAAACAGGGTAATCTAGGAATAAGTTGGATGCCTCAGTTAACTTATGCTTGCACGTTACATTTCGCTTAACTATTTTTCTTATCTAGATTTACTCGAGGATGAGTAAGGGGTTGAGTGTGGGGAGTCTGATCTGCTTCATTTTGTGTGCGTGAACCATTGTATTCAGCATAGTTTTTAGCTTGTTTTATTTTGTGGATTGCTAGTATTAGTTGATTTTACGTGACAAGGGGTTTAGACGACCATGTTTGGTTTTCCTGTCTAAATCCTGTGTTTTGTAGATTGAATTAGTACTAATGGACATTTTGTATCCGTGGGCTCCTAGATATTCCTTTTGATCATCTTTAGTAGGTCGCCCGTGGGTACGTTTTGGCTACATTCTATGTGAAGGCCATTCGTAAGGGCGATAAAAGATATTGAAGGCAGTCAAAAGGATGGTAGAAGAGATCAAAGGCCATTAACCTCTATAATTGTAGTAGACAAATACCACAAACATCAATGCATGGTAGAAGGATATTGGAGCCAAAGATAGGCTGCATTGGAGTTTAAAACAGTCAATGAAGAAATGGTGAATTGTGGTCTGATGAGTTGTGCTATGTCTGAGAACGATCCAAGAAGAATTGTTCTTCAAGGCAGATTCCATTGGATTTTTCTTCCCGAGAACTACCAAATCGACTACTAGAACTCTTAAATCGGACTAACGGTTCACATGTAGCAAAGGAACAAAGTTCAGCCGGCCAAGGCACAAATAGGTCAGCACGGACTACTCATGCATAGCACCAATGACCTGCACCAAAGGAGTTGTCCCATGCCAAAGTGTTTAGCACGAGCCTATGCTGCGGCCCATGTTAAATCTCGTGGGCCACGCACATGAGTTTAAAACATCACTCAAATCCAGCTAAGTATGGGTATGGGCCATCCCATTTACGATAGCCCGTGCAGTTCCAAGTCCAAGATGCCAAGACCAACTGACATTCTGCGCCAAAGGTCGTGCCATGTGCCAAGTTTCTGAGCAGACCAATGCTCTTGACGATGACCCACGCCAAAGGCCATGTTCTGTGCCAAGTTTCTAAGCATACCAAGCCATTTGACGACGGACTGCACCAAGACCCACGCCCCATGGATCAGAAGTTCCAAATCCAGCACACTGACGGCGAGCCCACGTAAACACGGTCTATGCCAGATGCGATGCAGCTTGCGCCAGAACCAGCATCCCGCACCGGATGAAGAGGCACGGCCTGTGCTAGATCCTACAGCACGTACAGAAGTATGTGCCACGGGCCCAGGCATCCATGACAGCCCATGCTAGGTGGCGGATGAACAAGGGTTCACTCATTTTTGTCCTATTTTGGGTCTATTTTTTGGCCCAATCCCCTTCTCCTATAAATATAGCCTTAGTCTACTAGGTTAAATATGTAGAAAGAGTTTACTCCTTTGGTCCAGGCATAAATTGCTTAATTACTTTTTGGGGGTCAAACTTTATAAATTTTGACCGTAAATATATATTTATATATATAATAAAAATATCATGTGAGATCTTGTTAGATTCATCTTAACATCTATTTTCTAAATATCAATTTTTTATGCAACGTTGTTATAGATAACTAGAGATATTTATAGTCAAACATGCTTGTTGAAGACAGTGAAAAAGTAAATAAACAATTTTTAGTGGGACGAAGGGAGTAGATCATTTTTCAATCATTATGAGAGCAAATTTAGATAGAGAAACACTCTCATTTTCTTTACTTTTGTTTTCTTTTTTGCTTTCATCCTAATTGTGGAATTCCAATCCATATTATAATTCCATATCTATGGAGCAGTTTCCATACCTTGGGGATAAATTGTAGACTTGTTTGATTAATGCTTATGTGAGATTCATTATATTCATCCTAGTATTTTTGCTTATGATATTATTGTGATTGTTCTTGAATGTTTTAATTGCATGAATAGTACCCTTCATTAAGCACACACTCTAGTCTACATTATGTTGGTGAAAATTTTGATGCCCCCTTGGGAAGTGAAACCTAGATTTTTGAATGGGTGAGTGAGTATGTTTCGTCTGCGTGAGTGTGTGCACGGGAGACCCGAGTATTTCTCTGACTTACTTGCCATCACACATGTCTTGGTTGATTATGTAAATTAGTCCTAGAGGTTATGGGTAGAGATAGTGAATAGTAGCAAGCTAGGGTTGTAAGAGGCCCTAGGGTCATAAATAAGGTGCCAACGACCCCTTGGCCTAATTGATAGGACCATTGGGAAGTAGTGCATTTGTGGTGGAAGCCCGAGACGTAATCGCTCAGGGGAGAAACAAACCTACAACCATAGTCGGACCTTGTTGTACTCCCCTAATTACGATGGCGGTGTCGATGGAGGGTTTTGAGTGCACCTGACGTGATAGTACGAGGAAGTGTATGCTATCAGCCACACCACATGTTATGAACACTCTACTAGGTTTTTTACTAAATCTTACATATGAATGAATCGATGATCAAAGCATTATATCATTCATGTCTCACAATGATTATCCAAGTGTTTAGCTTTATAGAATAATTGCCTTTTTATTTTTTTGCTTTGTAGTTGTTAATCTGAAAATCCAAACCCCCATTTTAGTTTGCATTTACTAGCTATTCCTTTCACTCTTACAGATTGACGACCCGTGTGAGGTTGTGTTTTTAATTGATACTTAGGCCCTAGCATCTCTATAGACATACTCAGGGTTTACTGCTAACTACCTTATCAGTAGCATAGCAGTGAGAATGGGTGCAGAATATAAATCTTATCTTTGATCTTTTTTCCCAAAAGCCTCTGCTCAGGTTACAATTAACGACCCCAGGTGAAGGTGGGTCAAATTTTGGAACCATTTTTGGGGAAGCTATTAGGATTAAGTATTAATTAGCACAACGTGTTAGTAGAGTAGCTAGTATTTCTTTTATCTTTTTCTTGTTTTGTTAGCATGATGATTAAAAATGATCCCAAAAAGAAATATTTCCCAATGTTAAAAATCTACATGTTCTATCTTGTTTGAATGATCCATCTTGTGATACTACTCTTGTTGAGCATGGTTCTTCTAATTTGGATGAGTATATTTCACCTCAGTATTTCATGTCTAAAGTGCAGCGAGGAAAGAAGTGGGCTAAGGAATTAAAAACTCCTAAGCCCCTTCCGAACCCAAAACTCAACAAGAATATAACCAAACTTGAGAAGAATAGGTTTCCTTGGTTCATCGTTCCAAATTTTCCTTGCATGCTCTTACAAACCTAGCCTACAAGAATATAACCTAGCTTGCTCTTACAAGCCGAATTGATAGGACCATGGGAAGTAATGAATTCATGGTGAAAGCCTGAGACATAATCGTACGGGGGAGAAACAAACCTACAACAATGGTCGGACCTTATTGTACTCCCCTAATTATGATGGCAGTGTCGATGGAGGGTTCCGAGCGCACCTGATGTGATAGGTATGGGGAAGTGTATGCCATCGGCCACACCACATGTTGCTCTACTAGGTTGTTTAGTAAATATTACATATGATGAATCGAGGATCGAAGCATATAATCATTCATGTCTCACAATGATTCCCTAATTTTTTAGCTTTATAGATTAATTGTGTTTTTATTGTTATACTTTGTAGTTAATTTGAAAATCCAAACCCCCTCCCACTTTTTGTTTGCATTTACTAGCTATTCCTTTCACTCATACAGATTGACGACCCGTACGAGCTTGTGTTTTTGGTTGATACTTAGGCCCTAGCATCTCTATGGACATACCTAGGGCTTACCTCTAACTACCCTATTGGTAGCGTAGCAGTGAGAACAGGTGCAGAATATAAATCTTTTCTTTGACCTTTTTTCCCAAAATCCTCCGCTTGGGTTAATTAGCTAAAATTAATGACCTTGGGTGGAGGCGTGTCACTTAACCATTTTGGAGTGAAAATGGGAACTTGAGCACACAGGCCAAAGAGATTTGCGCCACTCGCATCGGGTTTTGGCACAGCTCGTGCCACTTGGAGCGTCTGTGCCAGAGACCCTTGGTGCGGGTAGTGTAGTGTGGCGTGGGCCATTAGTGCCTTGCTTGGTGCCACCCATGAGTGGTTTGTGCAGACCCATTGATGCTTCACCCAGCTTAATGTTTTTGCTTTGCTACGGATGAACCATTGGCCAGTTTTGAGAGTTCTAGCAGTCAAGTTTATGATTTTTGAGGAGACAGGTCCAATGGAACCAATCACAAAGACTTGTTCTTCTTGGATCATTCCCAGAATTTGGCGCAACTCTCGGACCATGATTCACCATTTCTTCCTCGGCCATTTTGAACTTCAATGTTTCCTATGTTTGGCTCCATCCTTCTACTACCATGATTTGATATTTGTGGCCTTCATGTACTACTATTCTAATGTGAATGGCTTTCAACCTCTTCTATCGTTCTTGCAAATGGCCTTCAACATCTCCTATCGTCCTTGTGAACGGACTTCACATAGAATGTAACAAAAAGTACCAACGAGGGACCTACTAGGGATGATCATAAAGGAATATCTAGGTGCCTGTGGATAAAAGGTGTCCATTATTACCAATTAAGTCTACAAAGCATGGGATTTAGACAATAAAACCAAAAATGGCCGTCTAAACCCCTTGTCAAGTAAACTTAACTAATGCTTGCAATCCAACATATAAAACAAACCAATCATTACTCTGAATGCAAATGTTAACGCACACATAATGAAGAACATCATAAAGCATTAAGAACAGCGTATTTCTCGCTAAATGTTATTGTCACATCATAGCGATGTCTTTTCTCAGTTGGTTCTTGTGGTGTGGAATATCTAGCCTTAGCTTTCCAGGTGTTATTAGATAGAGCTTCTGTTGATCCATGGATTGATAGAATAACTTTCTCTGGGGCATCATTCACCAAGTTCTGTTCATAGCCTACCATTGCTGTCATTTTCTTATTCTTGCTATGCGTATTCATCGCACCTTGGTTTTTTTCTATGGATTTTCCCCATGTATTGACTTCGCTATAACGGTTTCCTCCATCCTCCTTTCTATATTGGCTTAACTGACCGTTTTGAAAATTTTCCTCTATATGCCTTTTCAAGTCTCTACAGTATTCAATGCCATGTCCATGGTCTCTGTGAAAGGTGCTAGAGTATTCCCGAGACCATTGTTTTGGTGGTGTTATCATTGGCATAGTCTCGTGAAACAACTCTCTATTCATCTGCCAAATTTCTATTCGTGACTTCCTCAATGGAGTTTCTTGAAATGCTTCCATCTGCACCCCTGAATCTTTTCCTTTGAAAGGGATATTCCCTTTTCCCTTTTAAACGAAGCCCCTCTGTGGATCTTCCATCATCATTTTTTCACCTCGCTCACGCTCTATTTTACGGTTGTTTACTTCTTCAGTCCCCACATGCTTTTCGATCATTTTTTGCAATTCCATTGGAATGATAGATCATGCATTTGCAAAGTTTCAGTAGCTTTTATGTCCATGGTCTATGAAAGGTTCATTACTATTCCCAAGACCATTTTTTTGGTGTTATCATTTGCATATGTTCGTAAAATAACTCTCTGTTCGTCTACCAAATTTCCTTTCGTGACTTTGTCAAAGGAGTTTCTAGAAATGCTACCATATGTACCCCTAATTTTTTTTCCTTTGAAAGGGATATTCCCTTTTCCATTTTTAACGAAACCCCTCCGTGGATCTTCCATCTTCCTTCTTTCACCTCATTCGCTCTCTATTTTACAGTTTTTTGCTTCTTCGGTCCCCACGTGATTTTTTATCATTTTTTGCAATTCTATTGGAATGATAGATCAAGCACTTGCAAACTTTCAGCAATGAACCTATTGTGGTAATCTTCCAGGCTTTCATCAATTTGCTAGGCTATGTTTTTTAAGTCCACAATCGTTTTGTTAAATTTCTACTTTTGATAGAAGCACCCTAAAAAAAGTCTTATAACTGTGCCCAAGACCAAATAATTCCACTTGGTAGGACGCCATACCATGTAATTGTTGTTCCAGACAAGAAAATAGGGAAAGCTTTGCAAACTAGTTCAATTTCTACATCACGAAATCGCATACTGTTGCGATAGGTATGTAAGAATTTTGTGGGGTTCGTTGTCCCATCATAGATTTTGACATACAACGGCAGTTTGAAATCTTTTGTCATTTTGAAATCACGAAGATTTGGTGCTAACGGTGACCTGTCTATGTCATCTTCTAACATTATATCCCTTAATTCCTCTTTGTAATTAAGAATTTCATGCCTTTGACTGACTTTTATGTTTTTCTTTGGGGATTTTAATTTGATAGTATCTAGGAAATGGTTATATAGGTGTTCCCTATTCGCTTCTAAGAAAGATGCAAAAGATATTTTCTCTTTTTCTTGATTTGCATTAGGAGATTCGACTTCCTCTTTGTTATCATCCGTGTCTTCTTTGATTTGGTCATGTTCTTTATTAGGAATGTATTCCTGATCTCGACTGGGATGCATATCCTGGTTACGCCCAGCCGTTCGCTCTTGTGTATGGTGATTCTGGCTTCTCTCACTTCCTGTGAAAACCATGGTTACTCTAACGGGAATAAAGGAATTTAAAAAGAAAATTTTTTTCATCCCCACAGATGGCGCCAATGATGTGGTATCCTCGGTCAGGCAAGATGGTTGGAAATCACTGGACTGTAAGTGTGAACCTGTAAGTAAGGTCCCGGAATTAATTCTAGGGAAAGAGCTCTGACAATCAGGTCAGTTCCTTCCTCTAGAGAATTGGTATTTCTCAGTTGTATGTTACTTACCTTAGCCAGTATTGCTCTCCTTATAGTAGACTGCAATTATGGCTCTCATATCGTGGTTGTTATAATCCTGGTTCATGGCCGAGTCTTGGACGTGGCTTCGCCTCTCCCATTTCATAGTCGAGTCTCTTGGACATGGCTCTGCTTTGCCCGATTTGTGGCTGAGTCTTGGGTTGGGCCTAAAGGCTGACAATTTTTAATTAGTGGGCTAGGTAGTACACTTTTTCTCCTCTCACCAAACCCTCCTTCCTCATCCACACCCAAAATGGCTTATGCAAACACCATTTCTACTGCTTCAATCCTCATCCACACCCAAAATGGCTTATGTAAACACCATTTCTACTGCTTCAATCCATGTTTCTACCTCCAAGAAAGTTATCTATCACTCAACCTCATCCTTTTCCTTATTTTCGATGGAACTGTGCTAAAATTTGAGTGTTTTAATGTTTTTGTATGGTGGTTTTAGAGGTCTGAAGGCGAACAAGGTACAAGGAAAAAACCTTTAATTGTACTCCCACCAAAACCGGCAAGAGTAGGTTTGTTGTGATGGCTATGGCTAAAGATATTTCATTCAACCAGAAGTATAGGTCTATTATGAAAACTGAAATCCATAAAGTTGTTGATGATGTTGGCCTCACCCTCACCCCTAAGGTAATTACTTTGTGAAGCTGTTAATTATGAAATTATTCGTAGTGTGAAAATGAAGGATTGAAATACAAGTCAATTAATTTTCTCTATTTTATTTAAGGTTCCTAGTTGTTAATTTGAATTATGTTATAATCAAATGAATGAACCATAGGAAATAATGTTGTGTTGGACGAGTACGGTACTCCCTGGGTGGTTAATGATGGTGTGACGATAGCTCAAGCCATAGTGCTACTTCATGCTATGGAAAATGCTGGTGCTCAGTTGATTAGAGAGGTCTAATTAGTGCTTCCACACTTTTTTTATCCATTACTACTCATGCCTTTGTTGTTCCATTCTTTTCAACAGATGAAAAAAAAAAGAAACACAAGAAAGAGTGGTATTTTGATCATTTGTATCAAAGTTTGGCGTGTTAGCCTGAATTTTATGAGTTATACTAATTGTATGCTTATATTCTGATTTGTTAGCAAAGAGATGAGTTTTTTCTTGAACTTTGATTATCAAAACCTCTTTTGTAATTTTATTTGGATGTTTGATCCATCTCCACCTCGGGGTCGTAAAAATGATCCATGGGACATCAACTAAAATTAACCCAAGGCTTAGGGCAATCAAAGATAAAGATTTATAATCTGCTCTCATTCCTACCACTGTCCACAGAGATGCTAGATGTCTAAAAGCCAACTACACACATCCTGATCAGCTTCATTATGCGTGCATTAACTGATGCATTTTTGCATACTTTTTAGTTAGTTTGATTTGGCGAATTGCTACTATTAGTTGAGTTTACATGACAAGGGGTTTAGACAGTCATGTTTGGTTTTCTTGTCTAAATCCCGCGTTTTGTAGAATAAATTGGTACTAACTGACATCTTGTATCCATGGGCTCCTTGATCTTCCTTGTGATCATCTTTAGTAGGTCGCATGTGGGAACTTTTTATTTACATTCTATGTGAAGGCCATTCGTAAGAGCGGTGGAAGATATTGAAGGTCGTTCACGAAGACGGTAGTAGAGACAAAGACCATTCATATTAGAATAGTAGTAGACAAAGGCAACGATCATCAATGTGTTGTAGAAGAAGATTGAATCCAAAGATAGGCGATAACAGAGTTCAAAGTGGCCAACGAAGAAACGAGCAATCGTGGTCCGATCATTTTTGCTCAAGTCCGAGAATGGTCCAAGAAGAATTAGCCTTCAAGGCTGGTTTCATTGGATTCATCTTCTTGAGTACTAAATAATAGACTACTAAAACTCTCAAATTGGACTAACGATTCTCCCGTAGTAAAGGAAACTATTTCAGCCAGCCAAGGAACCAATGGGTCAGTGCGGGCCGTGCATGGTTTGGCACCAACAGGCCATTTGCACCAACAGCCCGTGCCAAAGGAGATGCCTCGCACCAAGAAGAAAAATGTGATGCAATGGCACGGCCTGAGCCAGAGGCCACAGGCCACCAGCACAAATTGAAAAACCCCAATACCCGGCTAAGTATGGGTGCAGGACGTCCCATTTTTGGTATCCTGTGCCATTCCAAACTCAATATGCCAAGACCAGCCGGTGGGGTGTGGGAAATCACACGGCCCTTGACAAAATTTCTGAGCAAAGCACCATTTCTGACCACATCCTGCGCTAATGACCACGGGCACGTGAAAGGACATGGACTGCTCCAGTCCTCGCACCTCGTGCCAAGGACAAGCCACGTGACGCATCATCCGAGACGCCTCGTGTCGAGCAGCGGCTGAGCTAGGTTTTACCCTAATTTGGCCTATTTTGGGACTATTTTTAGGTCCAATCTCCTACTACTATATATAGAACCTTTTTCTACTGGGTTTTAGGAGATAGATATTGCAGCTCATACATTACATTAGTTAGATTAGAATAGTAGTTTGGAGACTCTCTCTCCTTAGGAGAAACTTTATCTTTTTCTTCTTTTTATTTAGCTTTGATCCTAAGATGTGGAATTCAAATGTTTATTTGAATTCCATGTCAAGGGAGTAGTTTCTATATCTTGGGGATAAATTGTAGTGACTTGGTTTAATCTATATACCTTTCTCCTAATTTTTTGTTCATGATATTATTTTGATTTGTTCTTGAGTTTAAATGCATGAATAGTACACCACATATAAGCACACACTTTGGGCTATATTCATGTATGGTGAAAATATCAATGGCCCCTTAAGAAAAGAAACATGGTTGTTAGATAGGGTAGGGTAGAACGTGTCTGCGTAGGTGTGTGCATGGGGGATTCGAGGTCACCCTAATCTACTTACCATCGCACCAGTCTTAGCTGACTTTTTAAAGTCGACCAAGAGGTTCCGGGTAGATATAGCTAAACAGTAGCAACCTAGGGTTACAAGAAACTCTAGTATTATAGATAAGGTACCTACGACCCATGAGCCTAATTGATAGGACCCAAGGGAAGAAGTGCATTTTTGTGGCAGCCCGGGACGTAATCGCACGGGGGAGAAATAGACCTACAACAACCGTCGGACCTTGTTATACTCCCCTAATTACGATGGAAGCATCGATGGAGAGTTGCGAGAGTACCCTCCGTGACAGGGACGGAGAAGTGTATACCATCACGATGGCAGCATCGATGGAGAGTTGCGAGAGTACCCTCCGTGACAGGGACGGAGAAGTGTATACCATCGGCAACACCACGTATTATGGGCACTTTATTAGGTTTGCCTATATCTCTATATGAATGAATCAAGGATAGAAGCATTAGATTGACCAAGTTGCTCAATAATTTTCCCAAGTGCTTAGTTTAATATTGTATTTTTGTTTTAACTTTCATGTTTTGTAGTTGTTAGATATAAAAAACCAACCCCCACCCTACTTGCATGCTAGCTTTACTAGCTATTCCTTTCACTTGTACGGATTGACGACCTGTACGAGGATGTATTTTGAGTTGATACATTAGACCTAGCATCTTTGTGGACAAACCCAGGGCTTACCGCTAACTAGCCTATGGATAGCGTAGCAATAGGAACAGGGAGCAGAACTACAAATCTTTATCTTCTAACCACACTGCCTCCAACCGGGTTAATTATAAGCTACGTTTTAATGACCATGGGGGGAGGCAGTTCGCATGTCACAGCCACATCCAACTTGTTAATCCGTCTGTATGTTAGGAATAGCTAATATCGCAAAACAGGTTTTTTTGGGGGTGGGGGGCTAGGGGTTAACTAACAACTACAAGCATGCGAGATCACAAGAGAATAAACTATATAAAGTAGCACTTGGGGGATATTTACGTAACATGACCGATGAATGACTTCAATCCTTGATTCATTCACATATAAGATATATTAATCTATCTTTTACCTATGTCACACACTGTATAGATAGCCAGACATTTTCTCTCGCCTGTCACACAAAGGTACTTGCCACCATTACATGCATATCTCACTACCTCCATAATTAGGGATGCGTTCCAATCCCTTCGACTCTGCATTTCATTCCTTTCATCTAACTCCCAATGCTAACATGTTCCTGATCTAACTCTGCATTTCATTCCTATCGTGTCGGCCAGCTCTGGCACGGCCCGTGTTATCTGGCACAACCGTGTTGGCTGGGTCTAGCACGACCCATGTCAGCCAATGTGGACTATCGGCTGGGACACCATTTTTTAACTTCTGAATCTTATGCCTGTGTTGTTTGGCTCAGGCTGTTGGCTGGAAGCACTTCTTGATTAGTTGAACAACGCAGGCCATTTGAGTTCTTGCAGGTCGTCAGTTGGGAGTCGTTTCCTGAGAAAAATGGTGATCGGCCGTGTTGTTCTTCACATCATGTGGGCTAGTCTTCTCATTTTTAGAATTGAAACAACACAAACCGTGTAAAATGGCACGATATGTGTCCACACTTAGCATCACAAAGGATTGGGGTGACATGGGCCGTGTTGTAGTAAACGGCTTGTGCCAAGGGGATGTGGTACGGCCATGCAGGCCCAAAAGGCTCCTGCTGGGCAAAACAGCTTGTGCTGGAAGGGCTTGAAACGAGGCTTGCCTTGTGCAGGAGGTCCTTGGCACAAGGCTGGCCAATCTTTCTCCTTCCAAAATTTGTTTGCACTGCTACGGATAAACCGCTGATACGGTTTGAAGGTTCTTGTAGTCAATTTAATAGTGCTTGAGAAGATGAATCTAATGGTACTATTCATAAATGATGATTCTTCTCGAATCGTTCCCAAAACTCTATACAATACTCGGATTACACTTCACTCGCTTCTTTGCCTTCCTTCTTCGACCCTTGTATCTTCTACCATGTTTTGACGCGTGGTATTTAGTCTTCTACCACCCTGGTGGATGGCCTTCTAATATCTAATACCACCCTTGAAGATGGCCTTCTACAAGTTTACGCCAAACTACTCATGAGCAACTTTCTAATAAGCTCACAAAAGAAGATCTAGTTGTTCATGAATACAAAGTATCCATTAGTTCCAATTAAATCCTACAAAACTCGGGATTTAGATAAGAAAACTAACAACAGTCATCCAAACCCTTTGTAATGTAAACTAAACTAAAACTAGCAGTCATCCAACTAAAACATAATAACAAATGTCTCAAATGCATTAGATAACACATGCATAAAGGTGCAGATCAATGTTAATAATAACGATATGAATCAATATAAGTGTATAAAACATAAGTGTTGATATGACCCTTGAATTTTAATGCATGTATTAATATAAGTTGCTATGACCATGGAGTTTCTGTTCAATTCTAATAGTTGAGACCACTCTAGGGGTTAAATTGTCCAAAATTATATTGGAAATAGAATCGGGGTATTTTGGTCATTTCAGTCTAGTTAATGCCAGTCTCTAGCTATAGGGGTTTTATCCTTTAAGTGAATTAATTTACTAATATTTTTACTTTAATGATCCATTCAAAATAAAAATATTTATACAATTTTGATCTCCTAAATGAAATTTAGGATTCCGCCCCTTGTCAAACAGGAAATTTGCATGTTTTGGTCCCATACAAAGTATCTTATACCATGTTTTGGTCCTCATTTGCAAATTAACTCTCAAATGGTACCCAAAAAATTCAAAATAATTTGTTTGGTCTCCAAACCTGGTTTTCAGCCTTTTTCTGGTTTTCCGATACACGTGCCGAGCACGTGACTTTGTTTCGGTAAGGCCAATGGTAATTTAGTAACTTTTATTCACCAGCCATTATTAAGCTTCCTCCTCGCCGCCGTCTCCACTATCGCCGATCTTCACCATTGACAAAACCATCGCCAGCTGGAGGTTCCTTTCTTCCCCAGTCTATTGCTCCCCGATTTGGTCTCCTCCGATTTCCCCAATCTGACCCATCTTCCTTCGATTTGCGACCAATTTGCTCTCCTCCAATAACTTGTCGGAGCTGAGCTGAAGGCTTCGCCGACTGAAGCTACGCTGCTGAGATGATTGTTATGTCCTTATCACCATTGGCCTTAAGAGAATGTTAGGATAAATCAGACTACTGATTTATCCTAACATCGAAGTTCCTCGAAAGTTCAGTCCTTTAGATCATCGTAGCCTTTCATTGCCTCTCGAGCGAGTCGGTGCCCTCGCCGAGTCCACTGAGTTAACTCGCTAAGTCCACTGAGTTAACTTACCAAGTCCACTGAGTTAACTCGCTGAGCCAGTGTTGCCTTCGAGCTAGTCGCCGCCAGCGTTACCTTCGAGATGTGCCTTCCACCCAGTGCCTCAAAAAGAAGAGGTGGCAAAATATATGTGCCTTCGAGATGTGCCTTCAAGAAGTAGATGTGCCCTCGAGATGTGCTTTCGAGATGTGCCTTCGAGATGTGCTTTCGAGATGTGCCTTCCGCCCAGTGCCTTGAAAAGCTCCGCCATTGGCATCTCAGAGCTTCATCATCAGCCCCTTGAGTTCAAGCCCCACCGTCGGAACCTCCTTTGAACAGGCTGCACCAGAGCCTCCTTCAAACTCGCCGTTGATTGCCCTTTGAATCTGCCGCTACCTTCAAGTCCACCACTTGTAGTTGGTGTCTCTCAATCCCAAGGGTTACCCCTTCAAAATCTCGATGGTGCTCCATCAAAATCCACTGGTGGTGCCCTTTTGAACTGACCGGTAGTTGTGATGGCTTCGAAAAGGCACTGCTCCATTAAAATCCGTTGGTGGTGCCCTTCTGAATTGACCGGTAGTTGTGATGGCTTCGAAAAGGCACCAATGGTGGTGCCTTTGAAATAGCCACCGGTAGCTGTGGGTTTAAATCGCCGGTGGTGGCCTCCAAAACCCGGTGGGGGTTGCTTCGGCTTGCCGCTGGTAGCGATCTTCAAAATTTATCGGTGGTAGAATTTCGAGTCTGGTCACTTCGAATCGGCCTCTGGTGAAGAAAGCCATGACACCTCTCTCTAGGGTGAAGTAAAAAAAGGAGTAAATGTATTTAATTTGTAAAATTACTAAATTACCCCCGGCCTTACCGGAAAAAAAGTCACGTGCCTGGCACGTGCATCAAAAAACCAAAACATAGGCTGGAAACTGGGTTTGGGTACCAAACAAATTGTTTTGAATTTGTTGGGTACCGTCTGAGGGCTGATTTGCAAATGGGGACCAAAACATGGTATAAGATACTTTGTAGGGGACCTTAAAAACAATTTAGTCAATATAAAATAAGAGAATTATAATGCAGAACTTTTCTAAATTCGTGGTCAAAGTGTTAACATATAGAATTCGGGGTCAAAATTAAAATGTGAAAGGAAGTATAGGGACTGAATTTAGATTTTCCAAAAAAATGAAAGAAAACCTATCGTCTTCTATGACACCTGACCGGGGACTCGCCGGCGACTTCCAATTCTATAAGGTTTCATTGCTATTTCGCCAGATGCGATTTCGTTGCCGATTCTTGGGGTTTCATCCGGTGGCACTTCTTTCTTTTGCATCGGATATGATTATACGATTTCAGTTTTGGCCGAGTTTTGCATCTGAAATTAGGTTTAGTGCAAAATACTGATACGACCCCTATGTTTTGGAGGTTTGTTCTAATATAACCTGTGAAGTTGAAAAGTACTATGTAGCCCTATATTTTGCATCAGAGTGCCGATATAACCCTGTGGCACTATTCTGGCATTGACTTAGTAATTTCCAGTGTTGACCAAAATTAAAAAGACTAAACTACCCCTAGAATTCAAATTACAAATGTATAGACTAAAATACCCTAGCATTCATCAGAAGCACTACCACCACCACAACTGCCGCTCCACCACCACCGCCACCACTGCTCCACCACCGCTCCACCACCACCGCCACCACCGCTCCACCACCACCGCCACCACCACAACTGCTTTACCACCACCACCATCACAACCACTCCACCACCACCACCACCGCCACCACCACCACCACTGCTGGTCCACCACTGCTCAAACACCACCGCCCGCCGGTAGAATTAAAATTAAAATCTCAGGTCTGTCGGAAACACAGAATCAAAAACACATAATCCAAAAACACATAATCAAAAACACAGAATCAAAAACACAGAATCCAAAAAACACATAATCAAAAACACATAATCCAAAAAACACATCGGAAACCACAGCAAAATCTCAGGTCTAACGGGTTAACCCGTTAGACAAAATCTCAGCAAAAGCTCAACATAACCCTAACGGGTCGGATCCCACCGCAGTAAAATCCTTCCTCCGGCGAACTCCGTACTGGCCACCACCATCTCCGGTGAAACACACATGGCCACTGTGGTGCACCGCCTCTGCTCCGTCGTGCACCACCGCCTTAACCCCTGTCACCCCTGACCCTAAGCCATCCCCGCTACCCCTAGCCCTAAGCCCCATCGTCTCTCTGTCGTACGCGGCCACCGCTCAGCTATACATCACCGCCAATCCCAGCCTCACCTCTGACCACCAAACCCTAACATCTTCCCTGGACGACCACCAACCATCTACCTCCTCCTCCGACCACCAAACCCTACCCTCTGGAAATTGACGGGGATTTACAGAGTGTGAAAAAATGGAATCTTCATCATCGTTGGAGTGTGAAGAGTAGAAGAAGAAAATAGGAAGAAGAAAAAAAAAGAAGAAGAAAAGAGGAGAACAGAAATAAGAACGGAGAAGAAAAGAGAAGAAGAAAATAGGAACATAAAAGAGAATAGCAGAAGAAAGAGAAGAAAATTTTTGTGGTTGATAAACAATGAGGGCATGTCTTTTAACATTTTTTTATTTTGTTTTTTAAAAAGGGGTATAATGGTTATTTCATGTATTTATGGCAAAAATACAGGCATCCAGGGTTATATTAGCACATTTTAGCAAAACACGGGATTACAATAGCACTTTCCAACTTCACAGGGTCATATTAGCACAAACCCTCAAAACATAGGGTCATATAAGCACTTTACTCTTAGGTTTACGTCGTCGGCTGAAATCAGGTTTTACTTCATGTTTCCGGTTGACCAAAATTGGAGTTTGCTTCCATTTGCCAGTCTACTGAATCGGGTTTCGCTTCCATTTTCTGGTAGAATAAAGTCAGATTTGCATCTTTGGCGAGCGATATAAGGCTCTGAATGGTCGCAATGGACGCTCTAGAGTGTCGGGACATGTCGAGTTCGGTTGGAGAAGACAGTTGTGCTGTCGGAGAAGATGGTTGTGTCGAGCATCGGGTCATATTCCAGTCTTGCCTGAATTATTAAGCTGAATCTGAATTTTACAATTATGCGCCATAAGGAATTGTTTTGGGTCAAAATCGGGTTAAACTTGGGCTTGAGAATTGGGTTTTATGCTGGCCTATAAGCTAATTAACATCAAATTAAAATATTATAGCATCAAATAAAAATAGTTAAATATCAAAACAAAAATACTAATAGTAAAATATTAAAACGGACATCAACTAATAATCGTTAAAATATTAAATAATAATATTAAAAAATCACATAAATTCAAATACTTAAACATCAGATAAAATACTAAAATATACTATATTAAAGCAACATAGTTGAACATCAAATAAGAAAATTGGAAAACACATTAAATTTTAGTATTTAAACACCAAATAAGAACACGCATGAATTTCAAAACATCAAAGGGTACATCAAAATATGACACTAATATCTAAAAAAACATCAGTATCTAAAAGAAACATTGGGATTAATTTTAAAAACGACACACTGAAAAGTTAACACATCAATAAAAGTGAAAATATAAGTTTAAAATATAAAATTAAGCGACTTTTGTAAAATAAATAATTATAAGAAAACATCACAAAGTTTGGTTCGATCATCAAGTACTAAAAATGAAACATCTAATCTGATGATATGTGCACCAAAATGTGACACTGACATTGGAAAAAAAATCAAAATTTAAAAATAAATTCATCAAGAATACATTCAATAAAATTCTAATATAAAAAATAAGAAACATCAATATTAACTTAAAAAATAATAAGTTGAAAACTTAACATGTCAATCAAAATGAAAGTATAAAAAAATTGATCAAAACACACCCTTTCAGTACATATTTGGCCAAAGTATGTGCCATTTTGACTTCGTCACTGTTAACGTTTAAAAACTTAACTGCGGTAAGGGAACTACATATCTGTAATATGTCTTTGATCTCGTCCTGTACTCCGAAGGACGGTCTCTGCTTACCTGTGATAATATTGATTGCCAGCAAGGAATCTGACGCCACCCAAGCAAATCGGTGATTTTTCTGCTCGTTATACTCAAAGCATGACAGAATTGCCATGACCTCGACATGTAACGGGGATGATGCTAAATTGATACTGTATGACTCCTCCGTCATCTGGACCTAGGTTGGATTGTGATTGCTAATCAGACACCAAGCTCAGACACTTACTCCTTTGTGCTTGTTCCATGCTGCATTTGTGACGAAGACCAGAAAAGGGCCGGATGGGATCAGTAATCTTCATTGAAAAATAGAGAGTCACTTTTGTTCTGGTTCTGATCAATAGTTTGGATTGTAGTTGAAGAGACTTCATGTATGTTGTCCCTAGCCTTATAGTTCCAATAGAATTGGAACAACCTGTTTGTTTCCTCCCATATTTCAATTGGTGTCCTAGCAAGATTGATCAGTCCCAAATGACTTTATTCCGATTAAGTCATATCTCCCAGATTATGCAAAAAGAGAGAACAATCTCTTCATGCGTAGGGGCTAAACAAATCCATTCTGCAGGCCAGGCCAAGAAATCTGTAACTATCATAAAATCAAACCCCACTGTGCTGCGTCAGCCTAGTTTTTTCACGCGAAAAATTTGGATGCATGCTGCGATCTACTATCTTCAGATATCAAAATACAATCCGGCCATATTGGCATGATAGATCGCCGGAAAACATCGCAGATCACTGTTATTTCTGTGTCAAATCGTAAAGTAACGAACTCGGGAGGAGAGGGACAAATTGTACGATTCATCAAAAACTGATAAGCTTGATGTTTTACCTATTTAATTCTGATTTTGTTTGCAATTTGAGTTTTGCATTGCAATATAATCCTAAGAATAAATTATTTTTTGGTCCCTAACATAGCATCTCGTACCATCTTTTGGTCCCCTGATACCAAAACCACATCCTTTCAGTACCCTACAAATTCAAAACGATTTTCAAGATGGTTTTCAGGTGGTTTTGGGGACCAAAATATGGTATAAGATCATATGTCAGAGACCAAAAAAATATGGTATTAGATAATCTATTTAAGAGTTATAGATCAGAGAAGAAAAAACAAAAACAAAAGTTAACTGAAATTACAATTGAGTAACATTTAACCTTTATGATTTAAATTATATATCAAATGATTCGATCTAAAACTCTAATGTCTTATTTAAACCTACTGCAGTGTATGAACATCTACCAAACTTAGCTGAAATTGATGTGACTGAATGCTTCGAGTTACTACAAACAAGAACGTTGCAAGAATTGAGGGACCTCTATAAATGTTATGCTAACGAATTGGGATTCAGCCACAAAAAAACCATGCAACAGAAGAACAACCAAGGAGTCATTACTGAAAAGTACTTTGCGTGCTCATGTCAAGAGAAGACTTGGGGGAAAAAGCAACATCAACCCCAACAATGCCAATCTATGATGGATCGAAGATTCAACCTCAAAGAAGAGAAATACAAATTGATGTGGTATTCCCGGCCAGCAAGATGGTTGATGATCACTGTTAGTAAGCGTGAACCTAGGAGAAAGGTCCCAGAAGTGATTCCGGGGAAAGTGCTCCAATGATCAAGTCAGTTCCTTCCTTTAGAGAATTGGTTTCTCCCAGCTTAGTGTCACTTACCTGAACCAGTGTTGTTCTCCTTGTATTTATAGTAGACTGCAGTCATAGCTCTGCATTGCTAAGGTTTTAGATCGGGATTGCATTGTGGTTGCTATAATTCCAGTTCGTGGCAGAGTCATGGACGTGACTCCGCCTTTCTTGGTTCGTGGCTGAGTCTTCTTGGACACGACTCTGCCTTTCTCAATTTGTGGCTGAGTCTTCTTAGACATGACTCTGCCTTTCTCGGTTCATGGCTAAGTCATCTTGGATATGACTCCACTTTTCTTGGTGCATGGCTAAATCTTGGGATGGGACTAAAGGCCCACATCTTCTATTTTGTGGGCTATGTCTACACCATAAGTCCCCCCTTAGCCATGAAGTCAATGAAACACGGAGCGATGAATGTGTTTATTGAATGTGTGCGAACCATTGTTCTGTTTATTTCCTTAACTATAATAACATGTTCACTATTACAGTAACTCATATTATCTTCACGAAGTGTTGCGTGCTTCTTAGTTATACTTACGATTTTTGTTGGGATGCTTAATTTTTTTAATTCAATTTTGAATTTGAATTCATACTTCAAGTTTATGACTTCTTATAGGCTAAGCTATTGCGATCTTCTCTCATTAAGCCGAGATTCTCTCCTCATTATTCGCTACGATGTTCTGACTTTCCTCACCTTCCGTTATCTTTTTTCCTTTATAAGTACTTCGAATTTACTGATTTAACTCCATTATTTTTCAGTGTATCACATATTCATATACCGCCGCATTCTCATATTCCGCAAAGGTTACTTACTTTTTGTCCAAAATTCCATCATTGTGTTTCCAACTGATTTAACCCCTCATTTTTTACGTTTCATTATTTCAATTTAAATACTGGGGTTTATTGGTTCCTCGGCCCTTCGTCTTTCTTGTCGATTTTTATTCTTCCTGTATCATCATTTGTAAGTTTCTTTTTCTTTATTCTGTTGTCCCTGTTTTATTGTACACATTTTTCTTAATTGTGAGTTTGTGTGATGGCTTTGCTCTGTCAATTTTTTGTTTACGTTTGATCAGAATTTATCCGGTTGTCTTCTCCGGCGTATTACACGTGTTATTTTTTGCCAAAAAATGCTGTCTGCGATTTATAGCTTTAACTAATAGGGTTTTTAACTTTGAATTTAAGGGTTCTTTCCAACCTCAATGTCTACCTCTAATCTTACTGATTCTCCCTTAGAGGATGTCTGGATGGATGATGTTAACTGTGGGGAGGATTCCATTCATCTCACTGATTCTTCTGTCATTAATAGCATCCTGTCTGACAATTGCTTAGAGAATTTAAAAACTAATTTTCCTTTCATGTCTTCGCTTGAACTCAAAGCCCCTCATATTTCTGAGAGTGTTTGCTCTCCTCCTGTTAGTTGCATGTCTTGTTATCTAGATTATCTTAAATTTGGTCTTGTTCTTCCCTTCTCTCAGCATGTCACAGATCTGCTTATGTCACATCAAATCGCGTTGTCTCGGTTTCATCCTAAGAATATCACGATCATTGTGGGTTTCCATCATTTGTGTTCCCAAGAAAATTTCCCTTTTTCTATTGACCTATTTCATAGCTTGTATCAGTTTTGTAAGGTGAAAAATTCATAGTAAAAATTCATTTTTTACCTCGTTATTCTCACGGTTGACTATGGTAATGGGTTCCCTAGTAATTGTGGTGTGTGGCACAATTTTTTTATGGAAACTAGATCATGAATGCGAACAGATCCTTCCGTCTTGGAATTATAATATTCCTCAATTTAAGCTTCCTAAGTCGGGGCTTCGTCTTACTGCTAATTCCGAGGTTTTATTAAAACTTAGCAAACACTCGGTAGGTCTACGCCGTGCTGAATCTCAGACCGAAGGTGTTTGCTTGGTGTTATCATGTGGTTCCTTTATTTCTCATGCGTTATTTTTATCCCTTGTTGTTTTTGTATTGCTTATCTGTGTTTGTATATTCGCTTGACTTAAGTTTTATATTTAATGGTGGATATGGATTTAGTTGGGTGAAAGATTGACATGTCATTCATCCCTGAAAATAAGCCTGATGAGACGGAAGATACTCTCGTCTTTTCTCATGGTACTGGTGCTGAAGAGGAGAACTTTTCCCAGACGAACTTACAGTTGGTACAAACTGAGGACAATGCATGAGAAAGGGAAGAAGTGCCTGTAGTTATTGTTGATGCTTCCGGTGAAGCAAAACCAAAAAAGAGCAATGAATAGAGTGGTGGTTTATCTACTACTTTGGAGCCTTTCGAGAAAAAAGGGTGTACAAGTAAATCCCGTTCTAAGCCTCCGCTATGAAGTGGTAATTTGTTAGTGGAAGGGACTGTTACTTCCACTCTTTCTAAACTTCATCTGCCCAAGTCAATGGTTGCGGTATATTTGTTGTTGCTTTTAAATGATGTTGCCTTATATTATTATGCTTTTATGACGATATTTGACTGTTGTGATTGTTTGTGTCTTTTTTCTGATGGATGTCATAAGATTGGTGAGAGTCTGAATCTTGTTGGTGAGCGGGTTGCTAAATTCTCCAAGAAACATGGTTCGTTGTTGGAGAAGTATAAGGCTAGCGAGCGCAGCGCAAGGCTATGAAGGTGTCGCTTAAAGTTGCTGAGAAATGTTCGTAGGTTGATGAAGACAAAGCCAATAAGCTCCGCTCTAAGTTGGAGGAGATGCAGACTAAGGGCCATGCTTTGCCCAGTTATCCTCATGTTCTCGTCGACCTTCTTTTCAAAACAAATTCCTTCTTCAATCTTTTTGAAGAAGTTTCTAGTTCTGATTGCAATGTTGGTTGGTGCAAGGATTTGGTGGAGCTGCGGAAAGCGATTCCTGCCCTGAAGGTAAAGAGATTACCCCCATTGGCTAAGTACAAAGAGGTATTGGAGCAATAGAAGACTCTGCTGAATTATGAATTTGTCAACAAAATCCCCGATGTTGGCCATCCTTATGCCTTGTTATCGTATCTCGCTGGTCTTTCTACTTTTCCTTTTATTCCTGAGCTGTGAGAGTGCAAAGTAAATTATTTGGTCAACCTTCCTTCAACTTCTACTAACTCATGTCGTGCAAAGTTGATTATTTAGTCAACCTTCCTTTGGCTTCTAATAACTTCCACCATGATTATGTATTAGGGCTAAAAAACAATGATGACTTCTCAAAGCTTATCATATGGCCTGGCCATCTTGCATATGAAACTAGTCTTGGAGCTAAGAGCATAATATGTTGCTGAGTATTTTGTATGAAAATGATGTAATCATCAACATACATAATCTTATGTGAGATATTTGGTCCCTGCCTACTCACCTTAATACGCAGCCTTGCATAATTTTCTTGAGGTGTGTCCAACGCTTATGACAGTGCTTGTTGGCATAATACATATAGATAAGGTAACAGGGGGCAGCCTTGCCTGAGACCCTTTATGGGTCTGAAATTCTCTGAGAGCTGGCCATTAATAAAATGTTATGTAAGATGCTGTTGAGACACATTTCGTAATCATATGAATTCATCTCTGAGTAAAGGGCATTCTTTCTAAAACTGCATGCACGAACGACTATGAAATTTTTTCATATGCCTTGTTCATATTGAGTTAATTGTGCAAAGGATTTGTTCCCCTTCTTCTTGCTTTTGATGAAATACACCAACTCATGTGCCATTCAAATATTCTCCCCTATCTGTCTGCCTAGAACAAAACCATTATGGTTTGAGATATTAAAGCTTGAATGACCTGTTTGAACTGGTTTTGTAGCATTTTTGCAAAAACTTTGTATTGTACTTTGCACAAACCGAGCGGCCTGAAATCCTTTACCATAACTGGATTTTTCACCTTGGGAATGAAAACAATGATTATCTCATTCCATTCTGGATTCATCAGTCCTCCCTACTGTAAATCCACCATAAATTTTAGTAATGGTGTTTTCACCACATTCCAGTGCTTTTGGTAAAATCCTGGCGGGAAACCATCTTTCCTGGAGGAAGACCAAGCTTTCATAGTTTTGACTGCTGCCCACAGTTCTTGTTCTTAAAAAGGTTGTTGAAGCATGACTCTGTCCTCTTCAGTGAGGCTAAAAGGGATGAAAATAAGGAGCTCATGTTGTGAACAATGATAATGCAGGATGTGGGGATAGATATCCTGTAACTTGTATACGTTCTTGATTTTCCTGAGAAACTCATTCTACATTAGGTTGGAGTCAATTAACCATTGTCCTTCCTCTGACTGTAACTCCATGGTCTTCTTAGACCTTGACCTCTTGATTGCCAAATTGTGAAATTTTTTTTATTGAATTTGCATCGCCAAACCAGTCCCAGTTGAGCTTTGCTCTCTGCTGCCAGTAGTCTGTCTGAAATTGAACAAGCTTAATCAATTCTTCCTTCAGTTTGAGTTATCCATCCTTGTCTTTAAATGAAGCGTCGCTTTTTAAGCACTCATGTATGTGTATTTCCAAGAGCTTGGCCCTTTTATCAATGTTTCCATAAGTCATTTTATGCCAATTCTGTAGATGAGACATAGTCACCAGCAGCCAATGCGAGAAAACTGATGCTGAGTCCGGGTGAAAGTCTTCCTAGAATTGGTGTTTTGCTAAATCCCAAATCTTTGCCACAATATATTGGACTACTGGATCTCGAAACCAAAAAGCTTCATATTTCTTGGTACTGGCCCTTATACTTCTCCTCGCCTTGAAGGTCCAATTTCATGGCACCATGGTCTGATATAGTGATTGGCAAATTTTGTAGCAAAGCATTTGGGAACAAAGCTGTCCAGTGAAATTATAAATTAAAAATTGAAGACCTATATGTAAAATATCACCAGCTTGTGTCAAATTGTAATGTAGGAATAACATATAAACACAAGATTTACATTAAAAGATCAAGATTTAAGTTTAAACAAATGATTTTTTAGTCTAAAAAGGCTTATGGTATAACATCACAAGGTTTGGTTGGAACATCAAGTACTAGAAATGAAACATCAAGTCTGATAGTAAAAACCCGCGCAATTGCGCGAAAATGAGGGAAAAAATTGATCCAAAATTTTTCCGACCCAGATTCTTGATCCGCGAGATTCTTGTGACCCGAAATCATTAATTTTCCTATTTTTATGCCCATCAAACCCCCCTAAAAAGTGGTATTTTCACCCAGATTCCTCCTTCCTCTCCCAAACTTTCTTAAATTATAATTGGAACCCCATCTCTAATTAAATTCATAATATTACACATTAATCCTTGGTCTCGTTGTAAGATGGTGTCGCACAAGATTTTATCTTTTTTCTAAGATAAAAAGATAATTAATTTAATCAGAAAAATAAATATAAAATAGTTAATTAAGGTTAGATGATTACATTAGTTTTAAGTAAGAAAGTACACCCAGGAAAACTTTAAATGATGTTATATGAAGTGTTACATAAGTAGAGTTGGCTTCATTCCATGCCTTCGTACTTGTATATTTTTAGACTCACTATTGTGTTTCGCAACATTTCATGTGGTGCCAATTTAATAAAACTCGGCTCGGGGCACGCCCACGCGCTTTGTGCTTTTTGTGTCGTGTTGTATTCATTCTACGTGTTAAATTGTGTCGTGCTTGTCTAATTGAGTTAATTAGTCGGTGAACTAAATTTAGTCCTTTATCTAATGATATTTTTTAATATAAAATATAAGTTTAAGTGCATGTACATGTACAATAAATATAAATAAAAGTACTGATATAAGATATTTATTTTTTAAAAGAAATCCACATGTGATGGTGGGGGGTTTGGCAGACCCCTACCCGTTTATTAACATAAATAAAAAGATACAAAAGGAGGGGAACTTAATGGCCTTACCTCATGAAGATGTTTTTGTTTTACGATTTTTGTACATAATCCTATCAAATCTAGGGAATCATAAAAACTAAACATCTGGAAAAAAAGTGGAAAGTATCTTTATAAGAAGTACATCAGTAAGCGTACAAAAATGTAAACATATCTAGTCCTTAAATAAGGAAAGTTGATAGCATCAAGCTGAATTTGTCCTTGTATCTCTCTTGGCAAACCTGCAAAATCAAAGATGTTATTTACCTGATTGAGTGTAGCTAATTTGGCAAGAGAGTCTGCTACTTTGTTTCCTTCCCGTGGAATGTGAGTGACGGTGCACTCTATCTTGTCCATTATCTTCCATGTCCTTTGTGATATTGTCAAGCATCTCCAAGAGATCTTCCATGTCCTTCGTGCTATTGTCAAGCATCTCCAAGGGATCTTTCATGTCTTTCGTGCTATTGTCAAGCATCTCCAAGGGATCTTCCATTCTCTTCTCAGAACCTTGACAGCTATCATTGAATCTGATTCAATATGCAGAGACTTGATACTTTGCATTTCTGCCATTTAGAGACCTTGAAGAACTACAATCATTTCAGCCTCCAAAATCGTGCACTTCGGGATGATTATTTGAAGCAGACCTGGTGTGTTTTCCTGGTTGGTCTCTAATAATCCAAACAATGCTTTATGTGTCATTCATTAAAACTGAGCCATCCACATTAAGTTTAATTTTGTGTGATGGGGACCAGGAAACAACCACTGGCCCCTTTTTTCTTTTCATTGATCTGCAAATGTGTAGGGCAAGGTATACAACTGACAATTCCCAAATAGCATTTATTCTTGTATGCTAGTAGCATGTCATTCAACAAGTTCATGATGTATATAGATATTGATTTCAGATTGGGGATAGTACCCTAAAAAATGAACTTATTTCTAGCACACCATAAAGACCAAGAACCAATACATGGTAAGGATCTAATGATATCAGTTGCATTCCTATCTTTTACATCTAATGTCCAGTAGAAGAAGAATTTGTTCCAGAGTATACATGAGCAGTATGTTGTATTTTAAAAACTTTGTTTACCGGCTGCCGTACTTTGTCTGAGAATGCACAAGAGCTGAAGACATGATGCAAGACATCCAAGTTGTTTTACAGAAGTATAACTTAGTTGGTAGATTTATATTGAAATCTTCCAAGATGTCAGGCATTGAAATCAGTCTATTTAGAAGTTTCCAGTTCCATAAGATTATTTTATCGGCCATGAAAGATGACCATAGAAATTTAAAGAAAAAAACTTTAATTTTTCTATGCCTTAAAAGCAAATAAGCAGAACTGAGTGTAAAGTTTCCATTTTCTGTCTTTTTCAAAATCAGTACATCTTTTTGTTCGGGGAACAAATGATATTAGATGAGAACTAGATTTGGGAGAAAGCTTTGAAGAAGGGAAACATAAGAGTCTTGTTGGCTCAGAAACTCTGCAATGGATAAGTCTGGGAGCAGAAGTTCAGTTTTAGTGGGCCAAAGTTTTGTTAAGGACTAATTTTATCCAATTTGCATGCCAAAAGGATGATTCACCATTGCCAATTTAGACAAAAGAGTTATTAATTGATAAGTGTTGAACCTCTATGATTCTCTTCCATGATTTAGATGTCTTCTTGTTATCAGGTGTTGACCACATAAATTGTGACCAGAGGGATTTTCCTTGTTGAAGCTTCCACCATAGCTTTAAGGAAAAACTTCTTGCCATTATGTTCACGTCTTTTATGATTAAACCATTCTCATCTTTTGGAAAAGTTAGTTTAGTATAACTTCTCCAAATTTTCCTTTTATTACTTATTGTGTCTTGATTATACCATAGAAATTTAGCTTATGCAAGGGTATTGTGGCAAGAACATGTTTCATTTGAGTTAATCTTCTAGCCTGGTTAAGATTTTTGTATAGCCAGGAGTTAATTTTAGAGTTGATAGAGTCCAATAGGCCGTAATAGTATATGTTTTTATTTCTTCCAGAAAAAATTGTACATCTCAAGTATTTAAAAGGCATAGAACCTGACAGCATGCTTGTTTCATCTTTGATTACAGACTTAATTCTTGGGTGAGCATGCTTTGATATATAGAAGGATGATTTTTCAAAGTTAATTTTTTGTCTAGAGGCTTTTTCTTAAATTTTTTAAAATACCATTAACTTTTTTATTCCTTGTTTAGAGTATTTTAAAAATATTGCAGTATCATCTGCAAAATGAGAGATGTGTTATTGGTTTTATTAAGCCTGGAAGCTTGTAAAATCCAATGTTGGCATATTGGAATACGAAATGTATGCTTCTTGAGAAGGCTTCTTCCATAAGGATAAAAAGTAAAGGAGAAAGTGGATCTCCTTGCTTTAGTCCTCTGGAATATTGAAAAAACCCAAAAGGTTCTCCATTTATTAGAATAGAGAAATATGCTGATCTCAAGTTTCCTATGATTATTTTGTTAAGGTGGTCTGAAAAACCAAATTTTTTAAAGAGTTTGGAAAGAAAATCCTAGGAAACCCTATCAAATTCCTTCATCATGTCAAGTTTGATAATTATATTTAACCCAGGTTGCTTGGAATGAATATAATTTGTCATTTCTTGCATGAGAAGTACATTATCAACTAGTTCTCTGTTATCTACAACAGTTGTTTGTTCTTGTGATAACAAAACCTGTAGGGTAGGTTTTAGTCTATGTGTTATAAGCTTAGTAAATATTTTGTTTATGAAATTGTATAAACGTATGTGTCTGAAATCTTTAAAAGAGACGCGGACTTTTTTTTGGGTATCAGTGTGATTAATGTAGATGGCGTTTGGGATAGGTTTTAATCTGAGAAAGTAACTTATTCCTTCAATTAAATTTTTTTTTATTATGGACCAGCAATGTTTATAAAATGCACCAAGGAAACCATCTGGTCCTAGAGCAGAGTCATTATCCATGTCTTTTAGGATGATTAAGATTTCTTCAAGGGAGGTGGGTTTAATAAGCTCTTGATTAGTGTGTGTGTGTTAATGAGTGTGGGTACATTTTCCAGCATTACTGTTGTGTTTATACCAGAGGGGTCTTGATGATCATCTGATAGAAGATCTGAGTAAAATCTTACTGCTTCAGCTCCAATTGAGTTGTAATCATGCAACCAGTCTCCAATATCATTCTTGATTGATGAGATAGCTTGCCTTTTTGTGTTTTGATTTAACTTGTTGATGAAAAAAATTAGTATTTAAGTTTCCATCTTTTAGCCATTTAGCCGTTGACTTTTGTTTCCAAAACATTTCTTGGTTTTTTAAGCTAAAGTCAGTTCAGCTTTAGCTTTATTATACTTAGTTAGGGTTTCAGAATCTTCCCTTTGTTGCAGATTTTCTTCTGCAATTAAGAATAGTTTTTCTGCTGATTTTACCTTATCAAAAATGTTTACAAAAACATTTTTATCCACTTTTTTGAGTCCAACTTTGTGTTTTTCAGTTTAAAGGTGAATTTATTCATTCCTAAAAGATTTTAATGAATGTTCCATGAATTTTCAATTAGGTTCATGAACTCATGATGAGAGAGCCAACCGTTTTGAAACCTGGATGGTTTTGGTTTTGTTTGTATTTGTTCGTTAGATAGGTTCAGTATGATAGGAGAATGGTCAGACTGGTCTCTTGCTAGGGTTTGAGCATAGGTTATGGGGGGAAATAATGCCATAGTTGGTTTGTTAGAGCTCTATCTAATCTTTTCCAAACCCTACCTTTTGGTCTCATGCCAGTCCAGGTATAGAGGTTTCCTGAGTTATTGACTGTGGTAAGTTTAGCCTTAGAAATGAACCCCTTTGACTAGGGATTGAGGAGCCACTGTATTCGTCATGTTTTTCAGTTATGTTAAAGTCCCCAATTAGACATAAAGGCTTGTGATTTGTATTCAAAATTGAATTCCATGGAACCTTTCTTTATTTAATTGTGTATTTAGCATAAATGAAGCTTATGAGACAACTCTGGGTCAAAGAGGTATCGTTGATTTCACAGATTAATATTTGTTCTTCACATTTGATTATACTAAGGTTTACAGACTCCTGCCAGAAAATCCAGATTTTATTTAAAGGGCTTTTGTAATAACACTTAAAACCAATCTTTTTAGCAATTTCTTGTATGGCATAATTTTGTAACATAGGTTCCATAATTGCTATTATGTCAGTTTTAAATCTCTTTTTAATGTCTTTTAATATTATTTGTGTGGGATTGTTTCCAATTCCCATGGCATTCCATGATAATATATTAAGATTAATCATTTATTTTTTCTTGTTAGAGTTTAATGTGGATATTGTGGAGATGGTCTTTGGAGTTGAAGTATACTTCCCGGGCTTGGTGGCCAAGGTTTCTTCATCCTGAGAGTTGGACACTGAACTTTCCTAATTTTGTGTGTTTTTCATAATGGAATCTAGTATTTTTTGAGATTCCATAAGATTTTGTTTAATCTATACAAAGCTTGAAGAGTTTTCAGGTGCAGAGTTGTGATTAGGATTTTGGATTTGTTCATTATTTAGCCATTCAAGTCTTTTAGTTTTGGACTTATTTGAGGTGAAACGGGGGGGAGTCCCCAGCATTGATCTCAAAAAATCCATTAGATTTTTCATCTGTTTTATCTGAGCTATCCTTTTTTGAGTTAACATATACTAGAGTTTGATCAGTTTTGGTTAAGGGTTCTGAGTCTTTTGTGTTGTCAATTTGCTGCAATATGTCAAACTGATTAGTGCTAACAGTAGCTTTCTGTTTGTCACTTGCATTAGATGGTTTGTTAATGGTTAATTTAGCAATAATTATATCGGGAATGGTAATGACATCTTGATTAGATAAGGCCAAGGCATAGATTTAAGAAAAGAGGTTATAATTGGGACTGAGTTTAGAACGTAGAATCCCGGATCAAGGACTATAACTTTAGAACTTGTACCTTTCCTTCCATTTGATCCTCCTTGTTTGATTTAGGGTCTTTGGAACTGTCATTGACCTCTTTTTCCTGGGCAGAAAACATTATAGCAGAATTATTAGTAACAGCCTGTTGAGAAGAGTTATTAGCAATATCAGGATTTGCTTTATTTTTCAGAACTGGAATGTAGTCTTTCTCTTTTGATAAAACACCAGAAGAAGTGCCAACCACATTACCTTTCCCAGCAACATGTTCACCATTGTGGTTGGTCTTCTTACATGTGATGATGTTTTATTTTGGCCTACATGTTGTGAATTTTGCATTGTTGGGATCAAACCTGCATTTAGAAGCTAAGTGCCCTAGTTTTAGGCAATTAGAGAAATAATTTGGGAGACTCTCATATTCTATGTACTGCAAAAATCCAATGTTTCTAAAACATAACCATAGTCTTTACAAAAGAGGTTTAGACACATTAATCTCAACACAACCCTGGAAACATGAGGCCTAGTCCTATTCAAGGTAGCCTTATCTACTCTCACTGGAGTTCCAGCCAGATTACCAATCGACATCATAGCAGAATAGTCAAAAAATTGCTGGGGTAAATCATATAGGGGTAACCAAACTGGAGCAATTGAGGAATCAGCATTTGAGATAAAATTAGGCATCCATTTGGTCATCCTAATAGAGTATAATCAAAAGTTCCATATTTTATGTAACCAAAATCTGCAATAATCATCTGGAATTGCAAAATGAATAAGAACTTGTTTACTGTCTAACAAGTTGATTTCAGTATGCCCTTTAAACCTTGTTATATGGAAATCATTTATGAGTTTCTCCATTTGTGGGCAGCTCCGAGAAAACTTCCCAACGAGCGTCCATCTCAAGGGTTCTTCTAGCATGTGCATTCCTCATCATTGAAGTGTAGTCCTAGCTCTCCTGAGTGTTTGATTCGCTATTTTGGAGTGATGGGGGATCTGTGAGTTTGGGAATCTGTTTGAACAGGCTGGGCTTTTTGACTATATGTGCTGAGTGCTTGGGCATAGGAGATTGTGGGATTAGGGCCGGTGTCAGGCACCGCCATATTGGTGTTGCCAGATTGAGATCAGAGATGAGTAAACAGTGAGGGAAAGATGGAGTTGGCCGGTGACCCTATTTTCTGGGAATCGCCTTAGAGCAGATCCATACTGATATAAGATATAACAAATTATATCTTATTGTAAAATGATTGTAAAAACAATATATGTTGAAAATTCTATGTTGGAAGTTGAAAAATTAGAAATTTAAATTTAGAGAAAAGTGCATATATAACCCTATATAATTGATGAAAGTGCAGATATAACCCTGCAAAATGAAAGTGCAGATATAATCCTGCGATAATTGAAAGTGCAAATATAACCCTAGTCAGTCAATGTCGTAATAATGGCTTTAGGGTTATATTTGCACATATGTATAATAGTTAGGGTTATATTTGCACATATGTATAATAATTAGGGTTATATTTGCACTAAAAAACAACTCAGGGTTATATTTGCACTTTCTCCAACATATAGGGTTATATTTGCATATTACCCTTAAATTTATTTATATTCATTCATCAATACATCAGAATTCATTGCATTATTTAATTAATAAAATTTATTTAATTATAACTTTAAAAAATTAACTTGCAACTTTTATAACAATTCCGATATTATAATTCATTACACTTTATCACAACATATTGTCGTATTTAATGTATAAAATATACAAATGAATAATTTATTTAATTTATTTTTAGGCAAAGCCTTGGGAAACACCATCTTTCCACAGGCATGTGGAAAGATGGTGTTGAATTAGAATTATAGAAAGGTAAAAGATTTTAGTTGCAATATTATAAATTTATTATGCTACGTGTAGTAGTTATAAGTTTATAACCTGATTAATGCACCCCAAAAATGTTATCTTGATTTCTTGTAATTTACAGTTTGAATCTTTCCATAACTTATAGGAATACCGTCTTTCAAGGGGCGGACTCTTACTTTTATTTGGAATAAAATATACGAAATAGTTAATCTAATATAAGTATATAATTAAACGATTCGAATAAATTACCAATGTGATACATTGAATAACTAAGACTTGAATGTCATGGGTTTAATTCACTCCAACATATTTTTTATTAAACTCATTATAAACTATCATAATTTATATCCGAATGGTCCTTTCTAGGTTGGTCGTTCATGCCGCCGGGTCGTGTTGTGCTCTGGCTTGGGATTTTGCTCAACTCTTTGTCAAGACCCAACAACAAGACTATTAGTTAGTGTCTAGGTCGATGTTCTCAGACCTCAAATGTGCCTGTGTCGTACGTGTTTAATATCCAGCTGGATCTGTGCCGTCCGCGGACGCCCTTGCCAAATTTCCAACTCTATACTTAAGTGTGTCACAAAAGATCCAAGACCAAAATCATTTTTATAGGTATGAGAAAGAAAGAGAGAGGAGGAGCCACGTAAAGGGAGTCGACAAGGAAAATGAATATTCCTTTCGTCTTTATGTAAAGTTTCTATTTCTTTTTTACATGAACATCTATATATGTTGATGTGATAGCTAGGAGAGATAAATATTGAAATGAACTAGTTAAATTTTAGTTAGAATATGAAAATAGGAACATTTGGTATTAAGGAATTAGAATATTTCTTGTAATTGTAATTATATTCTATTACCTTATCCTAGCTTGTATAGGTATCATGTACCATTATATAATGTATCATGAGTTCATGAATAAACACATATCATTACCCTTATTTTCTACATGGTATCGGAGCCTAAAATCTGGAAGCCTTAAAGAATTTTTTTTGCTATCACCGAGCTTCAGCACCGCTGCCTCAGCCGCACGTCTTGCTCACGCGTCACTGTCTCAGCCGTGCGTCTTCCTCACGAGTAGCTGCCACAACTGCGTGTCAGCTCGATTTCTGCTGCTTGCTGATTGTCGTCACCGTCGTCCGGTAGCGGTGATCCGTCAGCTGTATGATCCTATCAAGCGTTGATGTGTCCATTTTAGATGGTTATTTTAGGATTTTTAGGATTAGGTTTTGTGCAATTTTGTGCTCTACATGTGGCATTTTGCCTTGAAATCATATAAGGAGGGATAAAGGCGGCTTTGACGTTTTTATCACTTTTTAGATGATTTTGTGTGACAAGGTGATTTGTTTGAAGACTTTGAAGATTTGAAGACTTTGAAGATTTATCTTTGAAGATTTGAAGACCTTTACATTTGAGCTTTGTGAAGATTTGAAGAAGTGAAGAGATGAAGAAAGGAGAGCAAAGCAACGGAGGAATGATGATCCAGGGTTCTCAGAATTTTCCGAGAAGAATCAGCCCTCAAGAGTGGCACCATTGGATTCCTCTTCTCGAGCACTATAAAATTGACTACAAGAACTCCCGAAACGGATCAACGGTTCACCCGGAGGAAGCAAAACAAAACAGGGCTGCAGTTTACTGATTTGGTCGCGACTCGCGATGAACTTGGTCGCGAGTCGCGACGACAGCGTCCAGTCAGCCCTGCAGCAGCGTTTTTCTTCCCCGGTTTTCTTCCACTATAAATACCTCTTCACCCCTTCTTCTCCACAGTTTTTGGCCCCTGTTTTGGGCCAAAACCCTAGCTTTTATCTTCTTGTTTTCTTAGTTTTTATGTCTTTTGTTGTTCTAGAGTAGTTTTTGTACTTGGGAGCAAGGATTGAAGCTTCCATTTCTATGTAGTAAGGAGCATTTATATCTATCTATTTGGTGTTTTTGCTATTGTGCTTTTATTGTGCTTTGAATGTTAATTGTCGATGCCATTGATATTGTTGAAAGCTTGAATGAAATACTTGTATGAATTGCTAGCTAGGGTTTGGGGGATTTGGGTTAATTTCCCCCCTTTTCTTGTTAGGAATGTATGAGTATGATTTAGGGATTTTGATTGTGTTGATGGATTGATAATGTGCTAGACGAATGTGATTGATGTCGAACTCTTCGTCATGTTCGTTTGTGTAGCAAACGAGAGAGTTATATGCTCTTGGATGAATGTGTGTTGCACGTTCATCCAATCTCGTGTAATTGCATGAATTGGTTAAATGCTTAGTCACGGTGTAGTGGTCATAAGCATTGCCAAGCTTGTTGGTTCTTCGTGATTAAATGCCACCAATGATACCTTAAGTCGTGGTCGCGACAACGGGAGTCATTGGTGAGGTTTGACGAGAGATGTCGAACTCACTCTTGCAAACTACGAACTAAGAAGGATAGGAGTTTAGTATCCACAACAAGTAGTTGAAGTATTGAATAGATGATTTTAACTCATCCTTGAAGCATTTTTTATTTAGCATTTGTGTATTCTTGATGGTGTGTTTCGCTTCACTTGTGCCATGAGTTGTTTGAGCATAGGGAGTGCTTGTATGATTGAATTGGTTAGGTGTTAGGAACGTGACGAATTCCGTAGCTCCTTTGCATGAAAATCTATGAGCGTGAACTTAGAACTTCTTGTGCATAACGTGTTGTGATTCTTGCTAGATGGGTATGTTGATGTTGAGTCATGTAATGCTATATGATAGAATGAGTGAATGATTCAATGACCTACATTAGATTTGGAAGTAGATATCCCTTGCCCCCAAGGCTTTTTATCTTTGTAGTTTAAAACCCCTTTTCTTTAGTTTTGTTTGATGATTAGCATAGTCACTTGACCTTGCTAGTTATCTTGTCTTTTTACTTTCGTAACTTAGGAACAACCAACCATCCCCCCCCCCATTTACTTGCTTTTAAGTGTGTAAATATAGTTACTCCAAGCCTAGTATCAACCATTTGTGCTTGATTGCTTAGGAAGATCCCTCTTCTCATTGGACGACCCTGATTTGCCGCTATCTACCTAGTTGTAGAAAGTAAGCAAAAAGGGCTTATAAATTATCTTTGCATAGGGGGTGCGACGACCGCCCCCCTATCAAGCGTCGCTTGACACGCGCCGATCCCATGCCTCACGCATCATCGTCGTCAACTCCACGCACTGCCGCATCTTGCTCATCTGATCCATCGTTGGTTATTGTACCTGCTACTGATCTATACATGATTTTACACTATATCTGACTCTAGAAAAAATATTGAAGAACAGGCCCATCTTGATGCTACTGCTGAGGTTCCGAAGCTTCAGGACATGAGTGGTTATGATGTGATTGCGACACTGAAGCAGTTGCAATTGCAATCTGGCCCTCGAACTATTGTACATATTGGTCGTATGTCGACTGATCCTTACTTTATTGGCTCTGACGATGGTCCAGGTTTACAACTTATACCAAACATGCTGAAAGGTCAAGAAAATTACATTGAATAGTTTGACGTGATATCCCGCGCATTCCTTGTCAAGAACAAGATTGGGTTCATTGATGGATCAATTACCAAACCCCAAGATGGTCATCCTAATATTGCTGATTGGTCTGGGGTTAATACTACTCTTGTCTGTTGGATCTTACAAACCCTGGATCCGGTGTTGAGATCTTCTACAAGCTCATTTTCCACAGTTAAGGAATTGTGGGATGACCTAAAGGCACTATTAATTCTTGGCGATGGTATGAATTTTTTGCAAATGCTAGAGGCTATTTAGAGTTGCATGCAGAACGATCAGCCCATCTACATTTACTTTGGAAAACTGAAGAAGTTGTTTGCAGATTATCACTTCATGTGGCCTCCCCTAGTTTGTGACTGTGAAGAAAGCAATGCACTGTGCCACTGAAATATTTCTATGAGAGTCTTCTGAGAGAGAGAGAAGGATTTGATCTACCAATTCATCTTTGGCCTCGACAAAGGCTTTCACACCTTACGATCACATATCATGAGCATTAATCCAATGCCACCTGTCATGAAAGTGTATGCCCTTGTTGCCCAGGAGAATAATCATAGAGCTCTCATTCGAGCTCGTGAGCTTTCTTCTAACTCCATGGCATATGATGCACGACACCCACCACCTATAAGTTCTTTACCAGTTGTTCTTTCTGCATCTGACCACATGAATCTTGTTTGTACACATTGTCATCGCAAGGGTCATGATAAGGATTCATACTTCCATATCTTTAGTGTACCAAAATGGTTCAAGGAGTTGAAGGAGAAAGCCAGCGCCGCCAAGAATACGGCGCTAGCCTCTCGGCCAACCGCCACAGCCATAATTGTAGGTTCCGTCACGACACTTCCTCTCCTACCACTGTTCGTCGACTCCGCCTGGTCTAGTGGCGACGGCTTCCTCTGGTCGTGTCCTTACCTAGTCCGACTTTGTCCCTGCTCTGTCTGATGACCACTGGAGCATGACCATGCATTTATTTAATCAGTTTAATTCTCTTACTGACAATGAATCTAGTAAGTCTACTTTAACATAGATACTTGAATCGGGAGCCTCATATCACATGAATGGTGACAAAGGTTCTCTTACTAATCTTACTACTGCTATTGATACTGTGAATGTTATTCTGCCTGATGGCTCTGTGTCATCCACCACCCAATATGGTTATATTTTTTTTGGTGTTGTCACCCTTACTCATGTGCTATATATACCTACTTTGCGGTGCAACTTATTATCATGTTCTCGATTGTTATCTGCCTTGAAATTTCTAGCTTTGTTTACTAAAAATTATTGCATTTTACAAAACATTAGTACGAGGAAAGTGATTGGCGTGGGTGAACAGAAAGGGGGGTGTTTTGGCTTCGTCTGCTGGATACTCGTGATCATCCTCCTATCCCTGCAGTCTCTTCCAACAGTTGCTTCTGTGTCTTCTTCTGATTTATGGCATTAGCATCTTGGGCATCCTTCCTCTACAATGTTGTCTTCTATTTCTTCTCTTGATTTTAGCACCAATAAGACTTATGTTCCTTGCTTTATATGTTATAGAGTAAAACAGACTAGACATAGTTTTCCATTGAGTTCTACAAATGCCACTACACTATTTCAATTAACTCATTGTGATGTTTGGGGTCCTTATATAACACCATCTTCTAGTGGTGCATTTTATTTTTTGACTATAGTTGATGATTATTCCCGAGTTGTGTGGGTTTTTTTATTAGTGGCTAAATCAGAAGTAGTTTTTAGAATTTAGTGCCTTGGTGAAGAACCAGTGGGGCCAAACCATACAACGGGTTTGGGCTGATAACGGAATTGAATTTTGTCCTTTGAGGTCTCATTTTTCTGCATCTGGGATTATTTTTGAGACATTTATGGTTGACACACCGCAACATAATGGTAGAGTTGAAAGAAAGCATCACTATTTACTCAATGGCGCATGCTTTACAGTTCCAAGCCAGTATTCTTATTGATTTTGGGGGAGAATGTGTTCTTACTGCTGCTTATCTGATTAACCGGACACCGACAAAGCATCTCAATAGTCGTACTCCCTTTGAGTTACTCTATGGGCAAGCTCCTAATTACTCCTCATTAAGAGTTTTTGGGTGCTTGTGTTTTGCTGCTCATGTTCCTAGATATCGTGACAAGTTTGCACCAGGAAGTTGGCGTTGTTTGTTTCTTGGTTATCCTGCCGAAAAGAAAGGCTATCACCCTTTTGACTTAGAATCCCGTGTGATATTTACCAGTTGGGATGCCAATTTTTTTGAAGACCAGTTCCCGTATTCTGCAACTCTGCCGTCGAGTTCTTCTTGAAGACCAGTTCCCGTATTCTGCAACTCCGCCGTCGGGTTCTTCTTGAAGACCAGTTCCCGTATTCTGCAACTCCGCCATCAGCCTCTTCAGAAGAACCCGACGGTGCCACCACCTCACCACCGGTCTCCTCTTCACCACCGGAGTCGCACGGCCTACTACCACCAGTCGCCACCGGTCCTTTACCACCGGCCTCCACCGATCTCCTCATGCCACCGTCCACCACCGGCCTGTCACCGTCGTTCTCTACTAGCCTGTTAATGATGGCCACCGCCAATCCATTACCACCGATCGCCACCTATCCATTGCCACTGGTCGCCGCCAGCCCTTTGCCAACAGTCAATGCCAGTCTGTCACCACCGACGATCGGTGTCAGTCTACCACTGTCGGTCATCCACAGTCCTTTGCCGCCGGTCGCCATTAGAATCCACTGTCGGTCATCGTTGGACACTCATCGCCGGCTTCTGCTTATTCTCTGACTCCAAATGCCGCAAACTCTGTCCACCCGGCACAGTCTTATTTTGCAGTATCTCTGGCTTCAAATGGTTCTGCTGGCAAGTTGCCACCTATCAGACAGAGTATTCGTGCTCGTCGACCGCCTCCTTACTTGGAAGATTATGATTGTGACGATTATGCCCGTGCTCTTACTACTGAACCCCTCCCCCCTTACGTCTACGTTCACTCATACGTCATCATTATCTTCAGGTATTCTCTATCCCCTTACTGATTATGTAAATTGTGATAATTTTTCTAGTATACATTCAAGATTTTTGGGTGCAGTAACATCTAGTGCAGATCCCACCACTTATTCTGAGGCTTCACAGCATGCTCATTAGTGAGACGCTATGACTGGAGAGCTTACTGCGCTTGAGCGCAATCAGACTTGGACTTTGGCTCTTCTGCCTCTGAATAAGAAGGCAATTGGTTACAAATAGGTCTACTGGAAAAAGTTTAAGTCAGATGGTACTATTGAACGTCATAAGGCGTGCCTAGTGGTTCTCGGGAATTGTCAGGTTGAAGGAATTGATTATATTGAGACATTTGCTCTGTTTACGAAGATGAGTTCTGTTCGCCTATTCTCATCTGTTGTGGTCATTCGTGGTTGGGAACTGCATCAGATGGATGTCCATAATGCCTTCCTGCATGGTGATTTGCATGAAGAGGTTTTTATGCGACCCCCACCAGGCTATGTCGTGCCTCCTGGTCAGGTATGTGGCCTTCAGAAATCTCTTTACAGTCTTCGCCAGGCTCCTAGAAATTGGTTTTCCAAATTGGCTTAGGCTTTACGAGCATTTGGTTTTGGTCAGAGTAAGGCAGATTACTCTTTGTTTGTCTTTTCCCGTGGATCAGTTTCTTTGCATGTTCTGGTTTATGTGGATGCTTTGGTCATTGCTGGTAGTTCTTCTGCACTCATCTCTGAGTTCAATAAATATTTGAGTTCTTGTTTCCATATGAAAGACCTTGGTCTGCTTAAGTATTTTTTTGGCATAGAGATTGCTAGAAGATTGGAGGGGATGTTTCTTTCACTAAGAAAATCTGCTTTGGACATTTTATCAGATACGGGTTTATCTGCCTCTAAACCGACTGACTTTTCGATGGAGCAACAACATGATTGGGCACGTGTTGAAGGTCCATCCTACCATGACCCATAGAAGTATAGAGGTCTGGTTGGGCGCTTGATATATCTGACTATTACTCGTCCTGAACTTAGTTATTCAGTTCATACCCTTGCGAAATTCATGAAATCTCCTTGTGTTCCTCACTGGCAAGCTGTTGTTCGTGTGTTGCACTACCTGAAGAGCCATCCTGGTCAAGGTTTATTTCTCTCTACTAGTAGTACATTACAGTTGACTGCTTACTATGATTTGGATTGGGTTGCATGCCTGATTACTCGACGTTCTCTTTCCGGATATTTTGTGATGATTGGTGATTCTCCGATTTCTTGGAAGACTAAGAAGCAACCTACTGCTTCTCGGTATTCTGCTGAAGCGGAGTATCGTGATATGGCTGTTACCTGTTGTGAGTTGTTATGGCTTAAGTCTTTACTGAAAGACTTAGGGGTTATGCGCTCTTCTCCTATGCGACTGTTTTGTGACAGTCAATCTGTTCTTCATATTGCGGTAAATACAGTTTTCCATGAACGCACAAAGCACATTGAAGTGGATTGTCATTTTGTCCGGGATCTCGTTCAATCTAGCACTATTGTTACTCAGCATATCCGCACGTGAGACCAACCTGCGGACTTGTTCACTGAGGCTCTCAGACGTAACCAGTTTCATTCCTTGCTTGGCAAGTTGGGCATTTCTGATACCCATGCTCCAACTTGAGGAGGAGTATTAAGGAATTAGAATATTTCTTGTAACTGTAATTATCCTTTTTCTAGATTGTATAGGTATCTTGCACCAGTATATAATGTATCATGAGTTCATGAATAAACACAGATCATTACCCTTATTTTCTACATTTGGTGGAGAGACGTGCCAAAATTGTGAGATGAAAGAATCAATACCTTGAGTAGGGAAAAGAGGAGAAGGTTTTTGGAAGGAACTCTTGTTTCTTGAAAGAGCAAAAGTACAATACATATAGATAAGAATAGTGAAAGACTAAACTACCCTTAAGCTAAACTAATGTAATTACATATATGTTAACTTGAGGAGGAGTATTAAGGAATTAGAATATTTCTTGTAACTGTAATTATCCTTTTTCTAGATTGTATAGGTATCTTGCACCAGTATATAATGTATCATGAGTTCATGAATAAACACAGATCATTACCCTTATTTTCTACATTTGGTGGAGAGACGGGCCAAAATAAAAAAAATAAGAACATTATGCAGGACCGAGCTAGGGAGTATTACTGTTAAATTTGATCATGTTCCACATAAAAAACCAATCCACTTCATAAAGTTCAAAACACCGGCTAGCTAGATACATCAGTTACTTGGACCGTAAATGTACCATTGGTGGAGTGGTACCTACACACGCGAGCTTGATTATAAAGAAGGCCAGATTGGCACATGTAACCTTTTTCAGGGCTACAGTGCCTATCTTCCGAGCAAATGCACTGCCCCTCCAAAGCACATCCATCCTTTTTCTCACTTTGTAAACTTTTGCCAAACACTATTTCATCCGACCAATCACTCGAAAACATATTTTGAGGGTCCAATTGCTTCTTAGCCGCAACAAACTTGCCAAAATTTGGCAACTTCTTCTGCACATCCAAAAACGCCACTTTCCTATTCTTAGCCCAGTGAGGCCTTGCACCATGTTTAATAAAAGCCATTTGCTCAACTTCCTCCCAAACATCTTGGTTCAGTCTGGGAGTCAGGGGGTCGTCGGCGCGATAGTAGTTGAAATCAACCACGCAGGAGTTCACGGATGGACCTAAATAGGCTTTTGATGCTTTGACGAAACGTATGAGGATACCATTGTAAAGGTCCACCCCGCAGAAATTGTCTGGATTCCGGTCTCTGAGACTCTTGATGTCCTTCAAGAAATTGATGAATTTGTCGGCAGGAAATATAGCCGTTGACTCGTAGAAGAAGAGGCCGTTGATTCTTGGATCCCATGCACATGACTCGTCAATTCTCAAGGAAGATGAATATAGGCATGAACCGGAAGTTTGCATTTTTGCTTGGCGGCCCACCACTGGGTATCCCGTGAAAATTAGGTGGTTGTTCTTGAATCCATTCGCCGTTAACTTCTTGAATGCCAAGGTAGTTCCGGCTAATTTGCATTTTCCCTTCACATCTCTCGTGTTTTCCAGTAATTTCTCTGCAACGTAGATCATTAATCAACTCTTTTTATTTACAATATACAAACAAACTTGTAGCACAAAAATTGTAATGATATACTACTGCTTAAGTGGTCAGGCTGATATTTGCAAGGGTAGAACCATTTGTTGGCTATAAGATTAAAAGTTTACAGCATACTAAGGAGAATATGTTCAGAGTTTTAATATGGATAATATGTCTACAATTTACAAATGAACGTTTTAGTAAAACTGGTTTTACAAAAATGTAACTCATTGAGAACCAGATGCTACAATAGTAATTTTAAATTTATTCTACAGTGCTTCTAATTTTTGAATGGGTCTGTCTCTTAAAAGACGGATCAATGTTTAAACTGCAAATTAGATAAATCTAGATAAAATTTTTGGGTTGCATTAATCAGGTCAAAACTCATAACTACTTGTTACGGAATTAGAAATTAATAATATAGTTGTTATGGAATTAGTGTTAATTAGTATTGGTATTGGAATTGGATTTGTATTCCTACCATAGTTGTACTTGTATTCTGTTACCTTCTCCTAGCTAGGATAGGTCTCCTGTACCTCTATATAATGTATCCTGAATTCTTGAATAGAACACAGATAATTACCCTTATTTCCTACATGGTATCAGAGCCTAAAATTCTGAAACCCGAAACATAAAATTTTCCGTTGCTCTGATTTTTCTTTCCCGAACCACCGTCCATCGCCACGCGCCGTCGCCGAGCCCACGCGCCACCGCCGCTGCACCAGTGCCGCCGCTGTTCGCCGGAGCCCGACGATTCCCATCGAAACGACGTCCGCTGCTCGTGTTTATTCCGCTGTCGTACGTTGACGACACCGCCACGCGCTGCCGGTCTTCTCCACGCGCCGTCGCCAACTACCCACCGGTGTTCTTATCCGTCCCTGATTTTACAACATGTCAGGTTCTGATGAACAACCTCGTTTCGAGATTCCTGAGGGTACGAAACTTCAGGATCTGAGTGCTAGTTATGTAATTGCAGCTTTACTCAAACAGTTGCAATCACAATCTGGCCCTCATGTTACTTTACCAATTAGTCGTGTGTCGACTGATCCTTACTACATTGGTCCCGGTGATGGTCCAGGATTACAACTTGTACCAATCATGCTGAAAGGCCCAGAAAACTACAGTGAATGGTCGGATGCGATCCGTTGCGCATTCTTGGCCAAACATAAGATTGGGTTCCTTGACGGATCCATTACAAAACCCCTAGATGATCATCCTGATGATGCTGTCTGGCCTGGCGTTAATGCTACTCTTGTTTGCTGGATCTCACAGACTCTAGATCCAGTGATCCGATCTTCAACAAGTTCTTTTTCTACCGTCAAGGATTTGTGGGATGATCTTAAGGCACGCTTTATTTTCGCCGATGGGATGAAGCTTATGCAGACACAAGAAGCCATTCAAAGTTGCCGGCAGAACGGTCAGCCCATCGCCATCTACTTTGCCACCCTCAAGAAGTTGTTTGCAGATTATCACTGCATGCGACCTCCTGTGGTCTGTACCTGTGAAGATTGCAAAGCCTTATGCCAGTGCAATTTTCAGGCAAAAACCCTCCAGGAAAGAGAGAAGGATTTGATTTACCAATTCATCTCTGGTCTCGACGAAGGTTTTCACACTTTGCGATCTCATATCTTGAGCATTGAGCCACTGCCATCTGTCATGAGGGTGTATGCCCTTGTTACTCAGGAGGAGAACATAGAGCTGTCATTCGTGCTCGTGATTCTTCTTCTACATCTATGGTATATGATGCACGACGTTCGCCAGTGGTTCTTTCTGCCGACGACCGTAAGAATCCTGTTTGCACGCATTGTCGCCGCAAGGGCCATGATAAAGACACCTGTTTTAAGATACATGGCTTCCCGGAGTGGTTCAAGAAGGGCGAGAAATTGGCACCACCTGATCGGCCATTAGTCAACGCCGGTCACACTGGTGGCGCCACCGATCTCTCGCTTCCACCGCCGTTCGCCGGAGCCGCCTTGTCACCGTAAATAGGTAAATAGTATAAACGATGGGACCTGCAGTGGAGCCCTAAATGGGCCCCACCAAATACAAAAGCGTCCAACCATAGGATAAGTATGTAATCCTATGGAGTAAGTCCACAAAGAAAAGTAGGGGGGGACGGGAGAGTGCAAAACTAAAAGTTAGCTTTCCCCCATCCCCCCCCCCTTTTGCTAAGTAAAGATCTACGAACCCTAAGCATGATAATGCAAAGGGAGAAACAACACAACCTGGAAAAACACAGGCTATAAAACCCAAGGAAATGGGGTGAGAACAAACTCACTACCCATCAACAAACAATCCGCTTCTACCCCTAACAAATGGGGCGTTCTTCATTTGAGTTCCATAGTGCAGCCGAGGTTTGTGGTACTCGGGTCTTGAAGTGATGACGCAACTGGAATGGCAATGAAGGTACCGTGATCCAAAGACTTGATGAATGAAAATCTCCTAGTGCAGCCGAGAGTGTCTCGGGTCTTGGATGTCGCCTAAATTTGGAGCTGTCTTCAAGTGGCACCGTCTGGTACGAATGAGGATCAGCTTCTACCATATACACCCCTAAGATGAAGAAAGAGGGATGTTATTGGCCTTCTAGCATTCCCATTTATTGAACCGAAGTTAACCATATGGGCAAAGATTAATGAGGCCGTGCCTCCAACCTTTGGGACTCCCAGTCGGATTAACCTCCTAAAGGTGTAAGAATGGATGCACTTGTACCGCGTGCACCAGGCGTGGCGAGTGTGTACTCGCCCACTCCATTTTGAGCAAATGGATAGCTATATGCTAATTTAACACCAAAGAGTGTAGCGCGAGCATAAAGCGCAAAGTAACCGTTAAATCATAAGTAACAAACTAGGCTTAGGGTAAAGAGCATCGGAGTGTAAATCCATACTCTAAAACCTATTGCCTCTCCGTGCAATCAAGTTGCCACAGCCTCTAGAAAACCGAGAAGACCAAAATAATTTCGGAATCCATTGGGCCGAGAGCAACCCCTCCTTGGCGCTGGAAATCGCAACAATCTGCCCCCAAAAACTTTAAAACCGGTGCCAAAAGCCCCTAGTCATGATGCCGTTATCCAGCAACCAGTCGTCATAAACCATCGCTGTATGTTGCATGTTCCAGCACAACGGCTGGCGCCTAGTACAGCGCCAGGAATGAAGCACATCCCCCTGCAAAGTGAAGCACCGGGTGCTAGACAGGAAGCACCCAACACCCACCAAAGATGCCGTTATCCAGTAACCAGTCGCCGTAAACCATCGCTACATGATGCACGATCTAGCACAACGCCTGGCGCCTAGTACAGCGCCAGGAATGAAGCACCTCGCCCTGCAAATGAAGCACCGGGTGCTAGACAGGAAGCACCAAACACCCGCCAAACAGCCTCTTTATCTAGAATAAGTGCTCATCCGAAAATAGCCTATTCATCACCATGTAGCAATCCTTCATGATGATTTTCACCACTCTTTCCGAACTTGGTTGAGCGCCATCCATAACCACATTGTTCCTTTCCCTCCAAAGGCGATAAACTATGGTGATCAAGGCTAGTATACCAAACTTCTTTCGCAACTTGGAGCCTTTAATTTGCCTCTTCACCCAAGTCATGGAACTAGGGATTGAATTAGTTTGTCTCCTTAAACCAATCCAGGCCCGAATACGCCCCCAAACAACCTCAGAAAATTCACACTTGAAGAACAAATGCTCATTTGTCTCCTCCTCCAAATGGCATAAAGAACATACCTTCTCCATGCTATCCCCTTCCTCCATCCGATGCTTATCTTTAGTATGCAGTCTCTGGATGACCGCCAACCAAGTGATGAATGAGAATTTCGGCGGAACAAACCCATGCCAAATACTGTTTAAAACCCTTTCACTTGATCGACCAACATCATAGACATTCGGGTATCTATGACGATGCATATGAAGATAAGCTGCACTAGTAAACTTTCCCGAGCCAGACCAAACGCCAAGATGGCCGATTACCTCTTGCAAATCACCATTAAACATTGTGAACAATTCATCCCTGAGTTTGCAGAGATCACCAAAGTAGCTCGAGTATCTCTCCCCTAATCTACCATTTGCAATTCTCGGATTTAATCCCCAAAAATCTACCCCCTGAAGGTAGTACGAATGAATCCATTGGACCCAAAGGCTATCCTTTTTCAAGTGAACATCCCACAGCCTTTTAGCCATTGAAGCCCGATTCCACATAACAAAGTCCCTCAAACCGAGACCTCCAAAAGACTTAGGCGCACAGAGTTTCTTCCATGCAACCTTCGCCTTATGTTTACCTCCCCATAAGAACCTTTTGCATTTCTGTTCGAGAGCATCCATTACCATAGTTTGTATAACGAAATTCTGGATCCAGAATCCCGCAATACCTCCAACGATTGATCTCACAAGTTCCAATTTGCCTGCATATGAGAGGGTATGGCCCTTCCATTTAGCTATTTCCGAATCTACCTTTCCCAATAGAGTACCGAATTGTGTCACCTTCAACTTGCTGGAATCAAGTGGCACGCCTAGGTATCTAACTGGGAATGTCGCCCAAGGAATACCTGTGAAGCTCAAATCCTCCTTTATGCCAACCCCAAAGAACTTCGACTTTGCTGCATTAATTCCCAAACCCGAAGTGCACTCAAACTCATTCAAGGCGTCCATGAGTATATGTACAGAACTCGTGTTCGCCTTAGAAAAGAGCATGAGATCATCTGCAAAGGCCAAATGCGTGATCCGAAGAGTCTCGCATCTCGGATGGAATGTAAAATGCCTAGATGTCGTCCTCCTTTTCAGTAATCTCGAGAAATACTCCATGCAGATCACAAACAGGTGAGGCGACAAAGGGTCACCCTGACGAATTCCCCTCTGTCCCTGAAAGTGATCGCACAGTTTACCGTTGACTGCAATCGAGAACGAAGAAGTGCACACACAGGTCATAATTCTGTTCGTTAGCCTTTCCGGAAATCCCAGTCCAAGTAAAACTTCTTCTAAGAAATCCCAAGAGACTGAATCAAACGCTTTTTGAAGATCCACCATAATCATACATCTGGGCGAATTTCGAACTCTTCCATATCCCCGGACAAATTCCTGCGCTAACATGACATTATCCGAAATGTTTCTGCCCTTCACGAATGCTCCCTGACTAGGGTCAATAATACCAGGTAAAATACCTTCAATCCTGTTCGCCATAATCTTCGTGATAATTTTATAGACTACATTGCAGCACACAATTGGTCTGAAGTCGCCGACCTTCAAATTATCCGGCTTCTTCGGAATTAGGGCCACCGCAGTGTGATTAAGCTGCGCCAAAATGTCGCCTGTCTGAAAGAATTCAAGTACTACAGCCGTGACTTCCTCTCCCACTGTATTCCACTGCTTCTTAAAAAATCCTGCCGTATAGCCATCCGGACCGGGAGACTTTTCATCTGCCATTGCAAATAGCGCCTGTTTAACTTCAATACTCGCCACATCCTGATCCAAGTAGGCTCTTTCCACCTCGGTTATCTTCGTGCTCGCATCAAATATGCTCGGATCCGTGGCCACTCTATCCTTCTTCATACCGAATAATCCTTTATAAAACTCAGCAAATAACTCTCCCTTGCGACTATTGGAAGTAACGATCCGATTGTCACTATCAATAATTGCAGGGATACCTCCTCCTTTTCGTGCAGAGACCATAGAGTGAAAATACTGTGATCCCTTATCCGCCTGAGTAATATGATTAATCCTTCCCTTTTGCGCAAGAAAAGAAGACTCCGCCAAATAAAACAACATTGCTTGCTTCTTCAATTTACGCAATGCCGCAACATCATCCTCCGAGGCATACTTAGCATCGAATTCATCAAAAGCCTTGTTGTACTCTGCATCCGCAGCCTTTGCCTTCTCGGAAATATGGCTTAAATCAAGTCGACCCAATTCCTTCAAGGGGTACTTCATACGAAATAATTTCCTGGTCACCGAAAACTGCTTAGTCCCTTCAACCGACGGACTCCAATAATCTTCTACAATCTGTCCACAATTCGGATGACCCAACCACATATTCTGGAAGCGAAAAGGCCTTCCCTTTCCATCTATCTCCTGCGACATATCCACCACCATGGGAGAGTGGTCTGATTGAGCCGAGATTGGTAAGAAGGTTGTACGACAAGCAGCTTCATCCCAACCGTGATTCAATAGTACTCTATCCAGCTTCCTCCAAATCTTCCAATCCGCACTATGCCAGGTTAGATGTTCTCCCAAAGCAGGTGCATCCCTAAGTCCACACTTTACACAAACATCCTGAAATTCCTTCATCGGATACAGACTAGGTACATTAGTCCCATAATGATCGTCAACGCTAAGGATAGCATTAAAGTCACCAAGGACCATCCAAGGCGCATTCAGGCTAGCTCCAAACGACTTCAACTCCTCCCATAGTGGTAAACGCGCCAAACGTCCTTCACTATGCCCATACACAAATGTGCAGAAAAACTCAATACCAGAAACAAGATTACGAACTTTCAGATGAATACATTGCGGCGTTTTCCCTAGAACATCAACCAAGAAGCCTTTCGGATCCCAGATGATTAATATCCTTGAGTTCTGCCACAGTTCAAAATTGTGCGTAAACTTCCATCCCTTAAAACTTTTCAGAAAAATGCGCAACAACTTATCCTCCATTTTTGTTTCCAACAAACCACACAGACCAACTCTATTCGTGGAGATGATATTTTTCACCCACCTCCTTCTTACAGGGGCAGATAGACCCCTGACATTCATTGCTGATGTATTCATTGGGAAACAGAGGTCCCTTGTGGCCTCGGACCGCCGCCTTCAGTTGATTTACTTCCAGAACTGTCTGAATGACTCCTTGTAGCTGATAGCATTCGCTGAAAAGGTTTCTGGATACCCTTTCCTTGCTCATTTAATCGAGTCCTACTCTTACTTCTAGACCTAGTCAAAACCCCTGATGCGGAGGGAGGTCTACTCTTACTCTTACTCCTATGCAATCTTGGTATTTTTGAGCCCCGAGCATCCGGATGAATCATCTGCTTAGGCAGTTTTCCCGCCCCTTCAATCGGATTATCATCATCTCCAAACGCTTGCTATTTTTTATCGGGTTCCATGGCCGAACGAGTGCTTAATTGCTTGCGCTCAGTGCTTCTACCGCGCGCAATTTGTGCTTATTTTCCAACGCCAGCAGCTCCAGGCAGCGCTTGAGCAGAATTGGTGCCAACGCCGTGTCCAGCGCCAACATCTCCAGGCGCTGTTTGTCTTGATTTTGCGCCCGCGCCATGAATTCCAGCGCCCGTGCTTGCAGCGCCAGTGCTTATGGCTACGGGCGTAGGTGCTGCAGGCAGCGCAACAACGGCCCGATGATCATCATCCTGCACTCCCCGAATGGTTACTCCTGGCCCTTTTCTTGCACTTCCAACTCTCTCGATATTCTTGACTATGCTTTCAACCACTTTTCCTTTTCCTTTCCTTTGCCTTTCTACCTCCTCATTGTCCGAAGAGGCGTCCTCAATGGTCACATTCTCATTGCCTCCAACCGAATTTGAATTCTGATCATCTCCAATGGTTTCAGCTTGCATCTTCGGAACCCAAACATGATCATTGTACCGAGTTCTCATGCTTTTCTTGCCCTTCGCCTTCACAACTTTGCTCTCGGCCATAGGTTTCTTTTGTTGCGTCTCTTTAGCATTCCAATAGTCATCGCACTCTTCCATGAGATGATTGTTTTCACCACAATTAGTGCACCAAGGTCTGCAATAATCATAGATGATCTTTTGCACAAACAATTCACCAGATGGAATACGAAAAGTCACCTCCTCCTTAAGCTTTCTTGAAGTGTCAATCCATACCAAGAGACGTGCATAATAGCCCCTTAACTCAAGAGTACCATTGTCCATAAGGATAGGTTCTCCTAGTGAAGTAGCAATTTTCTCTAACGACTTCTTGTGCCAGTACGCCTTTGGCAAGTGTTCCATCCTTAACCAAACTGGTTTAGTGCCTTGGATGGTTGCATCATATTGCCCAGATTCATCAACTAGCATCATGAACAACTTCTTTCCATGGAGATAATGGTCAGGACCATTCATCACCTTGTCTCTATCCTCTGCACTGTTGAACTTGAACATGACGTATCCATTCTGCTTGGTCTGAACATTACACTGCACCTCCCACTTTGCTACCAACAATGTACGAATGGCATACATACCTGGAAAGAAACCCAAAAACACACCCAAGAATCCGAAAAATGGCTTATGTAGATCCTTATGAATTTCTTCATCAGTGAGCACAAAATCGACACTATCTCCATTGTTTGCAACAACTTCAATGTCCGACTTATTCATTAGAATTTCAGGATCATCCCATCTCCTTCTCCTCTCTAATTTCGGATCATTCCAATCTCTTGGATGCACTTGCTGATTCTTCTTCTGATTAACATTCATATCGGCCGTACCATTGTTGCTCTTCGGACCAGAATTATTCCCCACATTCATCACCATTGTTATGGTGAATTCCGATAAAACAGATCGGATTCACCAAAACAACCAAGATCACCAAGACAGATAAAGTAACAATCCGATCGGAAACACACCAACAAGCAAAAACGTAATCCACCAAATACCAAACCGTATTCAACACCAAACCGTATTCAGAATGAAGAACAAATCAAAACAACAAAACCATAATCCACCAACACCAAACCGAATTCAAAATCAAGCAAGAACTTGAATCTAAACCGATTAAACCCTATGATTAATCGGATTCAAAACTTAATCTTAAAACCGAAGTCCTTCAAGCATGAAATCGGATGCATACACACATAAAATCATGCTCCAAATCGAAATTCAAACAAAGTTCAAGAAGATGGATCGAAAAAACCTGGAAACCGTGATCACCAAGCAATCCGAACCAAGTACTTGCGGCCGGTTTGTAGATCGATCTTAAATCCCCAATCTTTGTGCTAAATCCGATCCAAATTGTAGGAATTTGATTATAATTCGTGCTGAAAATTATAATCAAAACCTTTATACTCCTTTGCACAACCAAATCCCAATCCAAATCGAAGAAAGATTGAGTTTTTCAATCAAATCTCCTTCTCGAACTAGGACTCAAGTGAAGAACAATTGCGATCTCCTTCCCAAATCCTGATCCGAAACCGAATCCACACTCCAAGTCCAGATCACGATCAAGATCCACCAAGAACCCTCTTTGCCGAATTCAAACCCTACTCCAAAGCCGATTTAGATCAAAAACTCACCACGAATTGCATATAGTTTTGTGCGGAATCCAGAGTAGAATCCGTTAAACCATAATTCATCGGTGGATTGTTAATGAAATTGAAGAAATCGGCTTCCAGAAGATGGAAGAAAGGCTGCGCCTTTTTTCTTCTATTTTTTGCCCCAGAGCTATTGGAGGAGGAGCCGCCTTGTTGCCACCAAGCCTGGCGGCGGCGGCCTCCTCTGCGGTCCCTGCTCACTCCGATTTTGGCCCTGCTTTGTCTGATGACCAATGGAACACGACCATGAACCTGTTTAATCAGCTTCACTCTCATGGTGATGAGTCTGGTAAGCATACTTTACCATGGATCCTTGATTCGGGAGCCTCCTATCATATGACTGGTGACAAAGGTTCTCTTTCTGATCTTACTACTACTACCGATGCTGTGAATATTTTTCTGCCCGATGGCTCGATGTTCTCTGCTACACAATTTGGATCCATCTGTTTTGATGGTTTTACTCTGCCACACGTGTTATATATTCCTACATTGCGCTGCAAATCTACCCTAAACTGTCTAGCTTTGTTTACTGAAAAATATTGCATTTTACAGACAATCAGTACGAGGAGAGTGATTGGCGTGGGTGAATAGAGAGGGGGGGTGTTTTGGCTTCGTCTGTTGGATGCTCGTGTTCGAAGTCCTGTCCTGCAGCCTCTTCCTACAGTTGCTTCACTGTCCTCTTCTGATTTATGGCATCAGCGTTTTGGTCATCCATCCTCCACGGTGTTTTCTTCTATTTCTCCTAGCAATAATAAACATTCTGTGCCTTGTTCTATATGTTATAGAGCAAAACAGCCTAGACATAGTTTTCCTGAAAGTACTACTAATGCTACTGCATTATTTCAGTTAATTCATTGTAATGTTTGGGGACCCTATCATACACCATCTTCTAGTGGTGCTTTTTATTTCTTGACAATAGTAGATGATTTTTTCCGAGCTGTTTGGGTTTTTTTGTTAGTAGCTAAATCTGAGGTAGCTTCTAGATTTTTAGAATTTAGTGCTTTAGTCAAGAACCAGTGGGGAAAAACAATCCAACGTGCTCGAGCTGATAACGGAACTGAATTCTTACCTCTCCGATCTCACTTTACTGCATCAGGGATCGTTTTTGAGACATCTATGGTTGATACTTCGCAACAGAATGGTCGAGTCGAAAGAAAGCATCGTCATTTACTCAATGTAGCGCGAGCTTTACGGTTTCAAGCCAATCTTCCTATTGACTTCTGGGGAGAATGTGTTCTTACTGCTGCCTACCTGATCAACCGAACACCAACACAGCTTCTCAAAGGTCGTACTCCCTTTGAATTACTCTATGGACAGGCGCCAAATTACTCTTCTTTGCAAGTATTTGGATGCTTGTGTTTTGCTGCCCGTGTTCCAAGATACCGTGACAAGTTTGCACCAAGAAGCCGTCGGTGTTTGTTCCTTGGTTATCCTGCCGGAAAGAAAGATTATCGTCTTCTCGACTTAGACTCTCGAGTTATCTTTAACACTCGGGATGCTGATTTCTTTGAAGACCAGTTCCCGTATTCTGCATCTCCGTAAACCGCTTCTACAGATGAACCTGGCGGCGCCACCACTACACCGCCGGTTTCCTCCTCCTACTCACCGGAACCATACGGCTTTTCCGATCAACCGCCGGTCGCCCTTCCACCGGTCAACGCTGACCGGTCAATGCCGGTCAACTCCGGCCGGTCAATGCCGGTCAACGCCGGTGGGTCAGCTCTGGTCCACCTCGGCTGGTCAACACCGGACACCACCGACGAGTCAATTCCGGTCAACTCCGGTGAGTCAACGCCGATCAACTCCGGTGAGTCAACGTTGGTCATCATCGGTGGGTCAGCTCCGGTCACCGCCGGTGGATCAACGCCGGTCAACGGCGTCCAATCAACTCCTGCCACCGCCGGCTCCCCACGGCCTACCGCCGCCGGTTCTCCTTCGGTTGCTGTCGATAATCTACCATCCACCAGACGCAGTGTTCGTGCTCGACGACCACCGCCATATTTGGCTGATTATGATTGTGATGATTCTCCTTGTGCTCTTGTTACTGAAAAACCCCCCTCTTCGACTACGTTCCCCCATACGTCATCACTATCCTCAGGTGTTCTCTACCCTCTTACTGATTATGTAAATTGCGATAATTTTTCTAGTATGCATACTAGATTTTTGGGTGCTGTAACTTCTAGTGCAGATCCCACTACTTATTCTGAAGCTTCCCGTCATCCTTACTGGCGAGATGCTATGGTTGCGGAGCTCACTGCCCTAGAGCGCAATCAGACTTGGACTTTGTTTCCTTTGCCTGCGCACAAAAAGGCCATTGGTTGTAAATGGGTTTATCGAACGAAGTTTCGCTCTGATGGTACCATTGAACGTTACAAAGCTCGTCTCGTGGTTCTCGGCAACCGCCAGATTGAAGGAATTGATTACACAGAGACTTTTGCTCCAGTCGCAAAGATGAGTTCCGTTCGCTTGTTCCTGTCAGTTGCTGTTATACGTGGTTGGGAATTGCATCAAATGGATGTTCATAATGCATTCCTGCATGGTGATTTACATGAAGAGGTGTTCATGCGTCCCCCACCTGGCTATGTGGTTCCGCCTGGCCAGGTTTGTCACCTACAGAAATCTCTTTATGGTCTTCGTCAAGCTCCCCGAAATTAGTTTGCTAAACTGGCGCAGGCTTTACGGACATTTGGTTTTGTTCAAAGTAAGGCAGATTACTCTTTATTTGTCTTTTCCAATGGTTCACAGTCTTTACATGTTCTGGTTTATGTGGATGATATGGTCATTGCTGGTAGTTCTTCTTCGCTCATCTCTGCGTTCAAGACATACTTGGGTTCTTGTTTTCACATGAAGGACCTTGGTTTGCTTAAGTATTTCTTGGGCATAGAGATTGCTAGAAGACCGGAGGGGATGTTTCTCTCGCAAAGGAAATATGCTTTGGACATTCTATCTGATACAGGTTTATCTGCTACTAAACCAATTGATTTTCCAATGGAGCAACAACATGATTTGGCACGTATTGAAGGTCCAGCCTACCATGACCCGGAGCAGTATCACCGCTTGGTTGGGCGTATGATATATCTAACAATTACTCGTCCTGAACTTAGTTATTCAGTCCATACTCTTGCACAATTCATGAAGTCGCCTTGTGTTCCTCACTGGCAAGCTGCGGTTCGTGTTTTGCACTATCTGAAGAGTCATCCTGGTCAAGGTTTATTTCTTTCTTCTCGTAGTCCTCTCCAATTGACTGCTTATTGTGATTCGGATTGGGCCGCCTGTCCGATTACTAGGCGTTCCTTATCCGGTTATTTTGTTATGATTGGTGATTCCTCGGTTTCCTGGAAGACTAAGAAGCAACCTACTGTTTCTCGGTCTTCTGCTGAAGCAGAGTATCGTGCTATGGCAGTTGCCTGCTGTGAGTTATTATGGCTTCGGTCCCTGTTGAAAGACTTAGGGGTTTCGCACACTTTTCCTATGAAATTGTTTTGTGACAGTCAATCAGCCATTCACATAGCAGCCAACCCGGTTTTCCATGAACGTACTAAGCACATTGAAGTTGATTGTCATTTTGTTCGAGATCTTGTTCATACTGGCGCTATTGTTACTCAACATATTCGTACGGTTGACCAACCTGCGGATTTGTTCACTAAAGCTCTCGGCCGTAACCAGTTTCATTCCTTACTTGGCAAGTTGGGCATTTCTGATCCGCATGCTCCAACTTGAGGAGGAGTGTTACGGAATTAGAAATTAATAATATAGTTGTTATTGAATTAGTGTTAATTAGTATTGGTATTGGAATTGGATTTGTATTCCTACCATAGTTGTACTTGTATTCTGTTACCTTCTCCTAGCTAGGATAGGTCTCCTGTACCTCTATATAATGTATCCTGAATTCTTGAATAGAACACAGATAATTACCCTTATTTCCTACACTACTGCTCATTGCATAAATAATTTTTAATGCTGCAACTTAAACTCTTTACGTTTCATTTATTTTTATTCAATCTCATCTTTCCATATACATATGATACTTTCCAAAACTTTACCTTTTAATAGTGAGATATTTACAAATTACAGATGTGAATGTATTTTGAAGTTGAAATGGTAACATATAGCGTACCTGATGCTCGAACAGATTTGGAAAGAAGAATGGAGTTGGATTGGAAGCCAATGAAATCATTGAGTCCATCGCCACGTGTGTCCAAGGGAACCCTATTATCGTATCTGTACACAGCAGTGTGCCTGGATGGGTACCACTGGATGTCTCCGAACTCGTATTTGTTCGCATGCTCAAACACTTCTTTTTCAATATTCTCGTCACTGCTAAAATTGAATGTTACGCTCCTTTTAAAGGCTGTCTCCAGTGAGAAACTTACCTGTATAGGAATCATTAATCCGTCTCACAAGAAAGATCCTCAGTTATCTAAGACGGATTGTATATTATCAATTATTTATTTGACAAAATTGATTTTGTTTTTATTAGCATACTGTAACGAAATACATTAATATCATTTATGATGTATTTAACGTAATTTGATTATACTACTGAATTATTTGTATTGTTCCTTAAAGGAATTATTCATACTTACTTTTAAGAATCAAATTTTGGTAAACATTAAGTATAAAATATACTAGTATCATTTCCCCCCAAAAATTACTGTTAAAAACATTATTCTTTTCCACTACTTCTGATTCATACATTTATTTCTTTCTTAATACAGTTAAACCTCTATAAATGAATACTCTTGAGACCATGAAAAAATATTCGTTTAGCGAGATTATTTATTTATCTATAAATGAATATATTATTCATTTATCAATAAATGAATTTTTATTCATTTAGATAGTATTGAAGAAATTATATTAGTAATACATGAACTGTATGTATGTGGACTAAGTACAAAAATGTACATATGTACATTGTATTTGAGACTACTAACAACATAGTATGTACTGTATGGAATATCTAGAGTCTTAAAAAATGTATCTAACCTACACTACAAACTACAGTATGTATGTGGACTAAGTACAAAAATGTACATAGGTACATTGTATTTGAGACTACTAATAAGATAGTATGTACTGTATGGAATATCTAGAGTATTAGAAAATGTATCTAACCTACACTACAAACTATATATAGTTCTAAAGTCTTGGTTTGGTAAGTAATTCATTCTACAGTACCATATCTTTCTTAACATTCAATTTGATGGCTTTCAATCAAAAGCCAAAGCCATCAACAAAAACATCTTTGACTGATAAGATAAGGAGGGTCATATGTGAGCATAAGAAGGAACATCCAACACTTACGCAAAAGGATATACAAGCATGGGTGAAGGAAAAGTTTGGTTTGGATTCTAGCCAAACCACAATATCAAATACTCTCAAAAGATCAGCAGAGTATTTATCGCAGGAGATAAAAATTAGCGATGCTAAAAGGCACAAATCAGCGAAGTACCCCGATTTGGAGAAAGTTTTGTATGAATGGTTTCTTCAAAGACAAGAGAAGGTGAATATGTTAGGAGAAATGATTCAAGGTAAAGCAAAAGAATTTTTTCAAAAAATGTATGGTGAAACAAATCAAGAGTTTAGCTTTTCAAGTGGATGGTTGGAACGTTTCAAGGCAAGATATTCAATCAAGTCCTACCGGCGGTTTGGTGAAAGTGGTTCTGTGAACATGGAGAACATTGAAAATGCTTTACCTGAAATAAGGTCTAAATTAGACCAATTTCAGTTGAAGGATATTTACAATATGGATGAAACAGGATTTTTTTATCGGTTGGAAGCTGGCCATTCACTTGCCACAAAGCAGCTTGAAGGACGAAAGAAAGACAAGGAGAGAATTACTGTTACGGTTTGTTGTAATGGTGATGGATCCGACAAAGTCCCCCTTTGGGTTATTGGTAAGTATGCAAAACCCAGATGCTTTAAGAATGTGAACATGAACAATCTTAATTGCGAGTATCGTTTCAACAAGAAAGCTTGGATGTTTGGTTTGTTTTTTCAAGAATTTTGTCATTGGTTTGACAAGAGAATAAATGGTAGAAAGGTTCTCTTGTTAGTAGACAACTGCCCAGCTCATCCAAAGGTTGTTGAAGGGTTGAGAAATGTAGAGTTATTCTTCTTGTCCCCTAACACAACATCTAAATTTCAGCCATGTGATGCTAGGATTATTCAGGCATTTAAGCTTCACTATCGATGTCATTTTTATTCTAGCATCTTGCAGAGCCTTGAAGTTGACTCATCAAATCCTGAAAAAATTAACATTCTCGATGCTATTAACTTAGCTACCTTGGCTTGGAGATTTGATGTAAAGGAAACAACAATTGCAAATTGTTTCCGACATTGCAAGATACAATCTGAAGAACTCGATGTTCCTGAAGCAGAAGCTGATAAATTAGAAGAAGATGTTGAATGATTAACGGATGTCATTTCTAAGTAACACTATAGAAATGTGATGGACATCGAACATCTTTTGAACTATCCTAACGAGAATGATGCCGTTATGGAATTGCCTACTGATGATGAAATTATTGAGTCTGTACTGAATGATGAGAATGATCTAGAACCAGATGATAGTAGTGTCACACCAAATGTGTCATCAAAAGAAGCATATCAAGACCCGAGACCCGAGACACTCTCAGCTGCATTAGGATATTCTTATCATTCGACATTGGATCTTAGTTCCTTCATCAACGTTCCAGCATCAACGTTCCAGCAATTACATTAGTTCAAGACCCGAGACTCACAACTCTCGGCTGCATTTTGGAATCAAAGTGAAGATGGCCCCATTTGTTAGGGGTAGAAGCGGATTTTTTATGATTATGGGTAGTGAGTTTGTTCTCACCTCATTTTTTCGATTGTTTTATAGCCTGTGTTTTTCCAGGTTGTTTTTTTCTCCCTTTGCTCGATTAGCTTGCTTAGGGTTGGAGATTATTTTACTTAGATAAAAAGGGGGGGATGGGGGAGTGTTATCCTTTGGATTTGCACTCTTTCATCCCCCCTACCTCATTTGCGGATTTGCTCCTTAGGTTTACTACGTAACCTAAGGTTGGATTCTTTTGTATTTGGTGGGGTCCTTTTCGGGCTCTGCTGTAGGTTCCACCGTCTATACTATTTACCTATTTACTCGGAAAAAAAAAGCATATCAAGCAGTAATCACCTTACGGAACTACTTTCTACAACACGAGCAGAATAAGTTTTGTTTGCGCTAGGAAAAATCAAGGATGAGATGAATTTTGGTGGAAAAAAAAGCAAAAAACTATAAACTCCTTTTTTGTAAAAGAATGACTTATTGTATGAACATTGTTGATTGAAAAAAAATATTTTTTAATATATATATATATATATATCTCTAATGAAATGTGATGATTATTCATTTATATTTACATAGGGTCTTTAGGGATTTCAAGAAAATTATTCATTAATGCATTTAGCGAGGTTATTCATTTAGCCCCTTAGCCCAAGTCGGGACCGGAAAAAATTATTCATTTGTCGAGGTTATTCATTTATCGAGGTTTACTGTACGTGTACGCTCCAATTTTCCAAAATAAGCTTTAGAATGAAATCAGTAGATATAATAGTATTGCTACACTCGTCATATTTATATTTTTAAAATTAAAATTTTATTATTGATTAAAAATAGTTAAAACATAATTAGTGAAATATTTGTTTTGAAATTGTAAAAGTTAAGTGGCAGGAATATTATAGAGAAGTGCGTATATTACTTCTTCTGTTTTATTGTATTTGGCACAACTTCATTTTTTAAAATTGTTTTTTGTACATTGAAACCCTTCTTTTTTTTTTTACAAAATTCTTTTATAATCTGATTTTTTTTGTTGTCCTTGATGAAATATGTTTATCCTCGGCCCGCTAATTTCAATAGACACTAGTGGAAAAACCTTTATTAAAGGAACCACCTTTAATCGAGGAGTTGAAAGAGGCTCCAATGTCGGAAGTGGTTTCACGTCCAATTAAGGTTGTTCGAGGTAAATAGGTAAATAGTATAGATGGTGAAACCCACGATAGAACCCTAAAAGAGCCATACCAAATACAAAAAAGAATCCAACCCTAGGCTAAAAACCTAGGGAAAAAGATGCACGGGGGGTACCCAAATGAGTCCCCCCCCCCAATTTTTTTTTTAAAGAAATGCTAACCCTAAGCTAGAAAGTACTAAGCCTAGGGAAAAATAAATGCAAGTCCAGATGTGTGAATCTGGACCTATACATAGCAACCAGAAATGTGTACTGGCTCTTCATATGAAAACTCATCGCAGCCGAAACTTGGGTCTCGGGTCTTGAAGAAAATAATGAAGAAGACGCCAGTGGTAGACAAAAAGTGCAGCCGAGTATGGTGTACTCGGGTCTTGAATGGTCGCCATGGTGTGCTGGTGTAACTAAATCCGAATGAAGCTAGACCACCAAAGGAGGAGCAGCTTCTACCATATACACCCCTAAGGTGAAGAAAGAGGGGTTTTATTGGCCTTCAAACGTTCTCGTGGTATGAACCGAGGCTATGTTAGAAGGCAAGAGTGTCGTAGGCAGTGCCAATAGCTCTTGTGGATCCCTGTAAACAATAGCCCTCCTAATGATGGAGAGAACGGACACAACTTATACGGCGTGCGTCAAGCCCAGCGATTATGTAATCGCCCACTCCATTTTGAGCAAATGGACAGCTGTATGCTAATTTAACACAAAGTGTAGCGCAAACATAGAGCGCGTAATGACCGTCAAGTCCAAGTAACAACTAGCAATGGGTTAATTAAATTCGCGTACGCTAATTAATTAACCCACTACCCAACTCCTATGGTCGTGCAACCAAACGTAGAAAGGATGCTCTCCGACCCTCCGAGGAAAAATGTGCAATTATCAACCCAATACAATTTTAGCCCGAAGAGAAGGCCAAAACTCAACAAAAACCACAAATTAGAGCCCAAAAATGAAGGAAATTCGGCCCAAGAATAATACAAGTAAGCTGAAAAATTCTCCATTTAATTAGGCCCAAAGTACCTTGAATTCATCCCACTTGCTTGTTTCAGCCCAAAAGCTCTATGAATCCTATTTGAGTTCCAAACTGGATCGAAAATCGGGTTATAAGAATACCTATTTTTTCTTTAGTCAAACCATCCGTCTATTTTCCATTCTCGGCCCAGCAGCATCGCCATTTCAGCTTAGCAGCTTGGCCCAGTTTCCTATCCACGTGACCCAGCCGCCTCCTTCGACCGGTTTTCAACCGGGTTATAAGAGGATCTGAACATCTTTAATTTTTTCAGCCCAGCAACCAAGTGAAACAGCCCAACAGCCTTGGCCCAGCAGTTAGGGTTTAAACCCATGATCCGTTTGCCTCCATGAGCGGGTCATATAACCCGGCCGCCACCAATCGGGTCGAAACCCTAAGTTGACTCTGACCCATTTTATGGATTTCGGGTATAATGACCCGGCGGCGGACAAAATTGGGTCGAGCACCTAAATCCAAGTCATCGCCGGATTCGCGATTTTCCGGCATTAAAGACCACCGGATTCTAGAAAGGACGCCGGAATCCGCCAAAAAATTGCCAAAACTTTCCACCTAAATCTGGGCACTCCTCTCTTATGCAATTCCGACCGGATTTAGCACGTAGAACTAGAAAATTTCACCTCCAATTCCGAGCATGCTTATTCCGGCCGAAAAAATTACAATCCACCTTGCTGGAAATGCGATATTCCAGCGAGCAAAACCCAACTTTTAACCATTCCATGAATCCGTTTTCCAGCCGTGTAATGCACCTCAAGCATGAAGAACTATGAATCCGAGTCTAGGGACGTAGAATCGAGGCTCTTTCATGCACTACCCGTGCCGGAATAGCATTTTTCCAGCGACCTCCGATCGGAAAATCCAAAAAACCAACCTCCAAATTAACTTCAAACCCAAAATTTCCCAAATATTTTCCCGATCGGATGATGCATAACTTATAACTCGCTTGAAAAAATGTTTTTCCAGTGAACTCGATCGGAAAATTCAAACAATCAACATCCAAATAAACCATCTGTTGCGAAAAATCTGCTCCTCCATTCATCTAGATCTGAACATTATCATGAGATCGAAACGAGGAAAATACCTTGGCCTACCGTCGTTGATGATTCCAATTCAACCAATATCTCCAAACATCTTTCTTGAATCCGACTAATCCCAAACCATCAACCCCATCGAACAATAACATTTAAACACCCAAAATCTTGAATCCCACATGAGTGTTCATCAGTCAAAATAATAAATTTAAATTCTTGGCATAAAACATAGTAATCTGGTCGAAATTCCAATTAAAGCAAACAATCATGGACAGGGGGGCATCTGATCACATGAATGCCCTCTCATCAAATCCATCATGAACACTTCCAAATACTAAAAACATTTATGCCTCAAATTCATCTCTATTTCCAATCCAACATGAACATCACGTAAACTATCCACCATAAACAAAGAATCTTCCATACAAATCCACACAGATTCATCACAAATAAACCCCTCATCAATCATCTAGATTAGATCTATCAACGAAAGATTAAAACTTACTTGGAACAATGGTAGATCTTCATCTAATCCGCTCCATCAACAATTTCAAGATCGAAAAGTCTGATCTTCACCCAAAAACCCCAGATCCAAAGATCAGATCTTCAAATTCAAGCACAAATCTTACACCGAAAGATGCCCGGCGAGGAATCCAACATTAATGTCGGATTCCTCGCCGAAAACTTTGAATTGTAGGAGAGAAACTGGAAGAAAATCGACCTCGGTATTCCGGAGAAGGACTGCGCTCTTTTTTCTCTCCAGAGAGAATTTTCTCTCACTATTGAGAGCTTTTTTTTTAATTAAAGGTTGTTCGAAATTGATCAAAGGTGGTTCCTCAAGAACCATCTTTGATGGACATCAATTAAATGCGATTATACAATAAAACTGCCTTTAATAGAGGAGTAGAAAGACTTTTCGATTTTGAAAGTGGTTTCAGGTCTAATTAAAGGCGGTTCTTGAGGAATCGCCTTCAATGGACAATAATTAAAGGCAGTTCTACAACAAAATGGCCTTTGATAGAGGCTCTGATATCGGACGTGTTTCGAGTCCACCTTTATTGGGTCGCACTTGGGCTACATAATTGGTGCCTTTAATGGCCATGTTTAAAAGCAACGGCTAGGGTTTAATGTTTGGCATCATTTTTTGTCTAAGGCATAATGTCTCCATCTTGCTTTCTCTTCCTTTGCAATTCATTTTTCTGAATTCACAAATCATACCACCCGACTCCACTCCAATCATCTTCCTCCACCAACCCTTCACTGCCACCGCACTCCCGCCTCCGATCTCTTTCTCTTTCTCTCCACCACCGAGCGCCCACTCCCTTTTCCCACCCAGTGCCACTTTGCCTCTGCCCGGCCCCATCTCCTCTGCCTCTGCTGGGCCGCTCCGCCTCCGTCTCTGCCCAGCCGCGTCTCCTCCACCTCTTTCCATCCACAGCATCTCCTCCGATTCCGTGTAGCATTGCCTCCGCCGTGATTCTTAGTTGGATATGTGTTTAGTTCATTATTTAGATCTGAGTTTAATTAGTTCTGTTGGTTAGGCCAATTTTTTGTTATGTTTTTCATGTTTGGAGTTGTGATTCTTGTATAATTAGATATGTGTATGTATATTGATATATTCCCTTCGATCTGTTATGTTTAGATCTGTTTATCTCTGATCGGGTTCTATTTTTTTGTCATACCTATTAGAATAAATCGGACTCCTGATTAGATTATGATTTATTAAGATTAAAGTTCTTTCCTTATAACACCTCTATTGTACTCTCTATATATTCTGATATCAATAATACAATTCATTATGGTAAATCATTCTATCATGGTATCAGAGCAAGTTCTGATCCTAAACCCTAAATTTTAATTTATTGTTCAGAGCAAGTTCTCTTCTCCGGCCCGATCCCGACGAAGTTTCAGTCAAATTCCGACAACCTCCGGCGGCTCTTTTCCAACCACTGGCAGTAATCCTTTTGGCATCGTCATCTTCCAGCTTCCTTTCTTCAACTAGCGGCAGTATTCATCTCCGGCGTACAACAAGTGGAGGCTCAAGTCCCTCATCGGAGTCATCGTCATCGTAATCAATTTTTTGGCGAGTTGAACTTGTGCAGTGGAGTTTCCGGCGCTTCTAATTTTTCGTCACCGCAACAAGTGGAGTTTCCATCTTCGTTGTCATTCTATTCTAGCGGCGCCACCGACGTCTTCATCAGCAACATCCATCGCCCGTCTTCCAGCTCCCGTGGTGAGATCCACACGACCAGCTCGGCCAAAGAAGAAGCGCATGAAAGTCACGCGCGAGTTCCAGCTCGGCCGAAGAAGAAACCAAAAGTGCGTGAAAGTCACGCGTGAGTTGACTCGCGCTTCTGGGAGTTTCTCGCATCCTTCAATTTATCGCGAGTTGAACCTGTTTCTCGCAAGTTGAGGCACTTTCTCACGAGTTGCTCAAATTCTCGTCAGCGCCCAGACAATTTCTCTGCAATTTTGGTCTTTTGCTATGGTTTATTTGGGCCATATATCTCAGGAAGATTGCTCTACTAATTGGATTGCGGATAAGGTGTTGTTTCAGGCCAGTTTGAATGGTCCCAACCTTCATTCTTCGTCGAATCAGTGGATCATTGATTCAGGTGCTACATCTCATATCACTGCTCGCACCAGTCATCTTGATAAGGTACAATGTTATCGTGGTTCTGATTCTATTCTTGTTGGAAATGGTGAATCATTATCTATTTCTCACATCGGCCAATGTCATTTATCTGGTTTCTCTATTAATGATGTCCTTGTGGTCCCTAAGATTACTAGAAGTTTATTGTCCATTAGTAAGCTTACTCGTGATTTACCTGTCTGTGTTATATTTGATGTCAATGCATTTTCCATTGAGCACAAGCATACGGGGAAGATAATTGGTAAAGGCAGTCATAGTTCAAGTCTTTATTTTTCTTGAGACTGGTGATTCCAGCTTTTTAGGCGAATTGCGCTCTGGAAAGCTCCAGGCTTCTTTTGAGCAGTGTCACTCTCGCCCCGGTCATATGTCTCATGATACTGTTTAGTTGTTAAGTCGATGTGGCCATATTACTTTCACTTCCGCTATGCCAGCATCTGTTAGTTGCTCTCCTTGTCAGATGGCCAAGAGTAGCCGTTTACCTTTTTCCACTAGTGACAGGCGCGCTACTAGGTTGTTGGACAAGGTGCATTGTAATTTGTGGGGACCAGCTCCTATCTTATCGACAGGTGGTTTTTCTTATTATGCTATCTTCATCGATGACTTTTTGCGATTCACATGGTTTTTCCCGATGCGGTATAAGTCAGACTTCTATGACACATTTATTCAGTTTCAGAAATTTGTTGAGACCCAGTTTTCTACTAGGGTTAAAAATTTTCAGACCGATGGTGGCACAGAGTTTACTAATCATCGACTTCAGGCTCACTTCATATCATGTGGCATTCATCATCAGATGTCATCGCCCTATACACCTGCTCAGAATGGCCAAGCTGAGTGGAAGCATCATCACATCACAGAGACTAGTCTTGCCATGATTTTTCACTCTTTTGTGCCACATTGTTATTGGGTGTAAGCTTTCTCCTCTGCAGTTTACATAATTAACCGTCTGCCAAGTTCAGCTCTTGGTGGAAAATCACCTTTTGAGTCTGTTTTTGGTCATGTGCCTGACTATACTATCTTTCACCCATTTAGCTGTCGTGCTTTTCCATGTTTGCGTGCCACTGCTGCTGATAAGTTTGCACCGCGATCCATTCCGTGTATTTTTATTGGCTACAACCCTCGTCACAAGGGCTTCCAGTGTCTCGACCCCACTTCTAGGCGTATCTATGTTTCTCGCCCCGTTCGCTTTGATGAAACCTTATTCCCTTATGTCTCATCTTTCGCGGGCAGTCGCTCTATTTTAGATCTGGAGATTTCATCATTTTTTGATGGAGCTGTTATTTCATCGATTGGGGCCACCACACTTGTGCCTATTCCAACCGCCCCTCCTTCACCACCATCTTCCATCTGGATGGCTGACCCAGACCCAACTCGGCCAACGGCCACCACATCTCAGCCACCGGTCATCACTCCTCAGCCACCGACTCAGCCACCGGCTCAGCCACCGGCCACCATGTCTCAGCCAGTATTGGCCATCCTTTCTCCGGCGACTTCCGACAGCCACTCTCCGGTCAGCGCAACTCGATCTTCCTCGGCATCGTCAGCTGGTTCGACTCCTCCAGCTTTGCCGCCCCAGCTTCGTACCCATCGAATGGCCACTGGATCTTCTACTGGTGCCATTCAGCGCCGGGATTATTCAAATATTATTGCTCATGGTCTCACTGTCGCACTCCTCTCTCAGACAGAGCCCACTGATTATCGCTCTGCCCTTCAGCAGCCTGGGTTTCAGCCATGAATGATGAGATGGCCGCTCTTCGTGGTCAGTACACTTGGGATTTGGTGCCTCGACCTTCGAATGCCAACATTGTTGGCTCCAAATGGGTCTATAGGCTCAAGTATCGACCAAATGGCACTATTGAGCATCACAAATCTAGACTTAGGGCGCAGGGTTTCTCGCAGATTCTGGTTTTTTATTTTGACCACACTTTCAGTCCTGTGGCAAAGCCTCCACAGTTAGGACGGTTCTCGCCATAGCCACTATGCGTTCCTGGCCACTTCATTAGTTGGATGTTAAGAACGCTCTTTCCTTAATGGTGTTCTTGATGTTCCAGTCTACATGAAGCAGCCCGTTGGTTATCAGGATTCTGTCCATCCAGACTATGTTTGTCGCTTGTAAAAAGCCATTTATGGTCTTAACCAAGCTCCCCGGGATTGGTTCCAGCGTTTCAGCAGTTATCTGACACTTGATTTTCGGTGCAGCTCAGCTGATACTTCTTTATTTGTCCTTTCAAGAGGGCCGTTGTTACTGTACCTACCTCTGTATGTGGATGATACCATTCTTACAGGAAATAACTCGACTCTTCTTCGCCAGTTCATTGATCGGACACACAGAGAGTTTGTGATCAAGGATCTTGGTGCTCTTCATTATTTTCTTGGTCTTGAAGTTTTTTCTACCTCCTCAGGGTCACTGCTTGGCCAAGAAAAGTATGCTCGTGATATTTTGAATCGGGCTGGTATGTCTGATGCGACACCTGTTTCTACTCCATTTGTCGCTGGTTCTCAGCTTCAAAGCTTTATCAGTCCTCCATTCCGGGATCCTACACTTTGTCGTTCTCTTGTTGGTGCTCTTCAATATCTCACCATCTCTCGCCCGGATTTGGCATTCTCTGTCAACATAGTGAGTCAGTATCTTCATGATCCCAGAGATGACCATTTTGCTGTTGTGACTCAAATTTTGCGGTATGTTTGTGGCACACTCCATTTTGGTCTCAGATTTTGTTTTTCGAGTACTCCTGATGTGTTAAGGTACTCTGATGCTGATTGGGCACGCTGTCTGGAGACTCGTCGGTCCACGTATGGTTATACAGTTTTCTTGGTGGGAATCTAGTTTCTTGGAGTGCCAAGAAATATCCCACGGTTTCTCGCTCCAGCACTGAGTCTGAATGCCGTGCTCTTGCCAACACTGCCTCAGAAGTGGTATGACTCACTCATTTGCTTCGTGATCTTTGGGTTCCGCTTTCTGGTTCTCCACTGTTGTTATGCGACAATAGTAGTGCTATTTTCTTGGATAAGAATCTGGTGGCGCACAAGCGGGTGAAGCACATCGATATCGACTACCATTTTGTTCGTGAGTTGGTGACATTCGGAAAACTGTGTGTTGCTCATGTTCCGACTTCTCTTTAGATTGCAGACATTTTCACCAAGGGGCTCTCTCGTCCGATGTTCGAATTCTTTAGGTCCAAGCTATGCGTCGGCGAGCATTCGACGCTTCGCTTGAGGGGGGTGTTAGAATAAATCAGACTCCTGATTAGATTATGATTTATTATGATTAGATTTATTTCCTTATTACACCTCTATTGTACTCTTTATATATTCTGATATCAATAATACAATTCATTACGGCTAATCATTCTATCAATTCCGGTTCTTTTGTTTGCTTCATTTTTTGTGACCTAATTAATAGGTTCTGAAATTGGAACCTATTTCGGGTCCAATAGAAGGCGGTTCTCGGAACTGCCTTTGATTAGTGGGGATCAAAGACAATATCAGAGAAGACACAAAAAAAATGTCTTCTTTGATCCAATAAAACTGCCTTTAATCCCCTTCCTCCGCTAGTGAGACCATATTACGCAAAGCGGAGCAGAGAGAATTAATTTGTGAAAAATGAATCAAACTAAAATTTATCACCTTTTCCAGAAAGGAAAATAAATTTGAAGTTGCTTTCGCAAGACAAGGACTACAAATTTTATATGCAGATTGAGGTTTTGAAACAGTATAATATTCGGGCACAAATGCTCTAAAATAATAACACCCAAAGTCGAAAAATAGAAATAGTTTAAAAACAAGAATAAGTCTCTTGTTAATCCGGTTAGACCAATAAAACAAACTCTCATTTCAATAACTTTTAGGGTTTGATTAAAAAATTAGGTAAAATCTTGGGAAAAATCGTCTTTTCATAGACATATGGAAAGATGTGGTTGAATTAGAATTATAAAAAAGTAAAATGTTTTAGTTGCAATATTAAAAATGACCCAATTAATACAACCCAAAAATTTGTCTCAATTTCTTCTAATTTATAATTTAAACATTGATCTTTTCATAATTTATGAAAAGACCGTGTTTCAAGAGACGAACTCTAAAAATAAATATCAAATCACTCAATTAGTTATATCAATCATAAAATGATCCTGTTTAATGATTGGTTAGTGTAAAAAAAAGACTTTGGGTTAAAAATAAACAAGGAAATGGGTCGAAGTGTTACCTTAGAAATGACGCCAAGCAAACCCACAGAAACCAGAGCTGCATTGAACAATGGATCCTGGCCTCCCAAATCGACAACCTTTGCATATCCATCAGAAGCATTCCCCGGTACGATCAGCCTTATCCCGACAACATGGTCATGAACCGCGCCGCCCAAACCCCACCAAGAGCTGCCGTGAGCGCCGGTGCTGATTACTCCGGCCACCGTGACCCCCTCCCAGTACGGCGCCGCCACCAAACTCAGCCCCGCTTCCTCCACTCTATGTATCAGTGCCCTAAGGGGCACGCCTGAATCCGCCATCACAACCTTATTCGCCGCATCGATGTCAATACCAGAACTGTACTTTTCGGTGCTAATAAGGATCGCGTTTTGATCATAGGTTGTGGTGGTAATGGTAGAGGTTGCCGGACAGGCTAATTTTGGTATGGTGTGTGAAAATTTGGTCACGATTTTCACCTTGAGTTTGTTTTTGGTTGCATTCGCTACGGTTTGCCGGAGCTCCTCCTCGGTGGTCGGGAAAACCGCGGCGGAGACATAGCAGTCCCTCCTATCGCCCCACGCGCCGTAGGAGTTTTGGAGGATGCATCCGGTTGAGTTGCATTGGACCGGGTTTTGTGGTGGAATTGCGTATGTTTTCGCTGCGAGAAACAGGAAAAAAGCACCAGCGAAAATATTAGCCATGTATGGATCAAAGGGCTTAGAAGTTACTTCGCCGGAGTTTTAATTCAAATGGTTTTGTGGTGAAGGCCAGAGAAGTTTAGGGGTTGGTCAGCCCTAAATGAGGAAAAAATCGCTTGCAAGCAAAGTCAAAGATAAGTTTGGGGGTTGGCCAGCATTAAATGAGGAATAAATCGCTTGAAAACAAAGTCGAAGAAAAGTTTACTTAAACTGAATGACAAGACAGTTGCAAAATATAGTAGAATTTGATCCGTACCCTGTATCTATTCGCTAGTTGCTGTCAGGATAACGAAACTAGTAATTGTCACGATTTAGGTCAGGTTCTCGGATTTTGTCGGTATTTCAATTCAATTTACCTCAATTCCATTTAGATTGCTTTAATTCAGTTCAAAGTAAATTTAATTAGATGAAATATAACTTAATTTAGTTATAACTTCATTTTATTAAGTTTAATTCAAATTAGATTAGTTTAGATAAATCTATGAAACAGGACCTTATTCCTCTTTTAATTACAACTGCTCAAGCGTCAAAGGGATTGGCAAATGGAAGAAACAAGAAAGAGAACGAAGCATTAGTTTTTATGTGGTTGACAACTGTCTTTAAACACTAAAAAATATTTTATTTATAAGTAAAACAGTTTATAAACTTTTTCAAATGGAGTCATAGTTATCCAAAAAGAAACTATCAATATATGTATTCTCATTATACATAATGTATTTTATATAATGAGTCTTCAACGAGACGGTTTGAATCCTTTTGGGTTCGATATCGACACACCAAGGAATTGGTCAATCGAGTTTGGCGCCCAGTACAACATACGTCACCTCAAATACAAGGAGTGTCATCTACAACAACAGTAGATATTAATTGTGCATCCGGTTTCAATAGGAAGCTAAAGGAAACCACAACAAGGCTGCACAATTGGGCCAAGGAAAACGTGGGCAAGCTAGAATACAGAGTAAGGAGGGTCAAGGAACAACTAGGAGCAAAGCAATGACAGAAAGATGCTAATGGCATGCGCTATAAAACAAAAAGAGCTGGAGGAAATTCTAACCATGCAGGATGATTATTGGAGACAAATAGCAAAGGCAATGTGGCGCCTAGAGGGTGATAAAAATACGAAATTATTCCATCAATGGTCGCAAAAGAGAAAAGGAAGAAACTACATTTCACAGCTAAAGAATGACATTGGGGAATGGATCTCCAAACCAGAAGACCTTCAACATTTAGTCTACAATGTTTTTGTCGTTGAAACTGTTATGCCCCAAGATGCTTTTGGAGATTCAAACATGCAGGATGTCCTGAACCTTATCACTAAGAGGGTAGATTATATCCAACAGAGGGAGCTAGAGTATCCAGTAAGTCCACATGAGATTAAAACAGCAATCTTCCAAATGGGGAAATGGAAAGCTCCGGGATCTGATGGTTTACCTCCGGGTTTCTATCAGCATTATTGGGCAGAGGTGGGGGATGAGGTCACAATAGCGGTACAGAGGTTTTTTGATACATCAATCATGCCGAGTGAGTGGAATCATACACACCTTGTCCTAATACCGAAGAACATATGTCCGACAGAACCAGTGGACCTGAGACCGATAAGGTTGTGTAATGTTACTTACAAGATCATTGCGAAGATCATTGCCAACGGAATTTAAAAAGTTCTGGGGTTTCTCATATCAGGAAATCAATTGGCTTTTGTGCAAGGAAGATCTATCATCGAAAATTCATTAATAGCGCATGAACTCATTGAATACAATCGCAAGAAGAAGTCAGGAAAGCAAGTGGTGGCAGCCATGAAAATTGATATGAGTAAGGCTTATGATCGGGTATCCTGAGAGTTCTTGGAGAAGATGATGATACACATGGGATTTCCCAGCAAATGGATAGGATGGGTTATGGAATGTGTCACAACAGTTTCTTAATCTATAAAGTTTAATGGGTTCATTTCATCTTCCTTCTAGCCTAAACAGGGAATCAGACAAGGCTGCCCACTTTCACCTTTCCTATTCATTCTCTGCCAGGAAGCTCTTTCATCAATGATAGCATCTAGAGCATTTCAAGCAGTATGCCCAGGTATCAAGATATGACGCTCTGTCCAGTCTGTATCACATCTTATGTTGGCAGATGATTGCATCCTATTCTTCAACATCTCGAAAGAAGGGTCGACAAAATTGGCGTAGACAATTAATCTTTTTGCTGCTTATTCCGGACAACGAATAAACTTTCAAAAGTCTGCACTACTAGTAAATCCAAACACAGGGCCAAGCACTAAGGAAAACCTAAGCCAAACTTTCAGAATATTTGGGGACTTACTCAATGGAAAGTTCTTAGGTCACGACATGAATTTTGCAGGGTCAAAAGTCAGTTTGTTCCACAAGCTAATTCGGAGAGTTAAAGCCAAGACATCGATATGGAAGACAGGGGATCTGTCTATAATAGGAAGAGTAACTCTCAGCAAACATGTATTAGCATCAATAACCCAATACACACTCAGTACGTTCTGAATACCATCAACTGTCGCAAAAAAATTGATAGCCACTTAGCCAAATTTATTTGGGCAGGAGACATTGATGGGAAAGGGATACATTGGAAGTCTTGGGAATCAATTTGCCAGTAAAAGTTGAAAGGGGGCCTAGGAATGCGATCCATAGAACATATGAACCAAGCCTTATTAGGAAAGCTAGCTTGGAAGCTAGTTAGTGATAAACAATCTTTTTTCTCTAAGTTGTTCTTAACAACCGAAGTGAAAATATCAACCGAAGTTTTTCTTAAAACATCAACCGAAGTGAAAATATGGACTACAAATTAAAAAGTAAATTAATAAAAATATTCTCTAAATAGTTTCAACATGTATAACGTGTTGAAAATTTAACATGCAAACACAAGATTTGCAATAAAAGATCAAAATTTAACTTTAAAACTCATGATTTTAGTGCAACAAAAATATTATGAAAAAATATCACAAAGTTTGGTTGAAACATCAAGTATTGAATATGAAACATTATGTCTGGTAGTAAAAACCCGCGCAATGCGCAAAAATGAGGGAAAAAATTGATCTGCGAATTGTTCAGACCCAAATTCTTGACCCGCAAGATTCTTATAACCCGTAATCATTAATTCTCCAATTATTTATGCCCATCACCCCCCAATAACTGGTATTTGCACCCAGTTCCTTCCTTTCTTTCCCAAACTTTTTAAAATTATATTTGGAACCCCATCTCTAATCAAACTTCATAATATTGCACATTAATCCTTAGTATAGCTATAAAACGGTATCACATAAGACTTTGTCAAATATTGTAAATTTAACATTTCTCAAAAATAGTCCATCTCTTGAAAGACGACCTTTCCATAAGCTATGGAAAAACCAAGGACTGCATTGCAAATTTAAAACAATAGGAAAGCAAATTTCGCTGGTCTAATAGGGGAAATTCTGGGCAAAATTTGGATCATAAGTATATGGGTTATTTCATGTGCCTATATAAGCTAAAACCTCAGCCTTTTATTTTTTTCCTAATCCTTTCCCGCAGCTCTACCATTTCTAAATCGCGATCTGCCATCTTCAGATCTCAAAATATAATCTGGCCATATCGGCATGACAGATCGCCGGAAAACATCGTAGATCACCGCTAATTCTGTGTCAAATTGCAAAATAATGACTCTGGAGGAGAGAGACAAATTGTACGATTCATCAAAAAATGATAAGCTTGATATTTTACCTATTTAATTCTGATTTTGTTTGCAATTTGAGGTTTGCATTGCAATATAATCCTAAGACTAAATTGTTTTTTTGTCCCTAACATAGTATCTTATACCATATTTTGGTCCATGATACCAAAACCAAGTCCTTTCAGTATCCTACGAATTCAAAATGATTTGTTTGGTCCCCAAGGCGGTTTTCAAGATGGTTTTCAGGTGGTTTTGGGGACCAAAATATGGTATATGATCATATGTTAGAGACCAAAAAAATAATGTAAACCACCTGAAATATGGTTTGGGGACCAAACAAATCGTTTTGAATTTGTAGGGTGCTGAAAGGACGTGATTTTGGTCTTGGGGACCAAAAGATAATATAAGATGCTATGTTATGGACCAAAAAGACAATTTATTCGCATCCTAACGTTTTATCCATTTTATTGAGTCTTATTGTTAAGAGATCGTTACTGAACGAGTTGAAGAAGAAATCGAAGAACATCTTGTTGTTGATGCTCTCATACCTTCTAAAGGTATGAACGCCCACAAATTCGTCTCCTTTTTGATCCACTATTAGATTCATTAAAAATTAAACGTTTCACACCCATAATGATACCTTTTAAATCATACGTACTACCTTTTGTTGATCAAATCTGAATTTTTTTTGTTCATGAAACATGAAATTTCCATACATGTTAACATATCAAATTTCATTAAAATGTTACTCTCTCCGTCCCAGCTCAAAGTGCACATCAATCATTATCATGATGTTCAAAAAACATATTTGTCCGTTAATATGTTTAATTACGTATAATAATGACAAATAAAAAGTTGATATTTAGAAACTATTTGTTACGAAGAATTCAACTATATCACATACGATAATATTTTTACTCATATATCTGGTCAAATATACGACAAACTTTGATAGAGAATAGTGTTAAAAAAGCAAGTGTGCTATTTGAGCTAGGACGGAGGCAATATTGTTTTATGATTTAATGTCTATGTTTCAATATAAAGTTGTAATGTTTATACTGAATCTATTTAAGAGTTGTAGATCAAAGAAGAAAAAACAAAAAATAAAAGTTAATTGAAATTACAAATGAGCAACATATAACCTTTATGATTTAAATTATACATCAAATGATTCGATCTAAAACTCTAATGTTTTATTTGAACCTACTACAGTGTATGGACATCTATCAAACTTAGCTGAAATTGATGTGACTGAATGCTTCAATGGACTACAAGCAAGAATGCTGCAAAAATGAAGGGACCTCTACAAATGACATGCTAACAAATTGGGATTCAGCTAAAAAAAAACCACGCAATAGAAGAACAACAAAGGAGTCATTACTGAAAAGTACTTTGTGTGCTCATATCAAGGGAAAACTTGGGGGAAAAAAACAACATCAACTCCACCAATGCCAATCTGTGATGGATCGAAGATTCAACCTCAAAAAGGAGAAATACAAATTGATGTGGTATTCCCGGCCAACAAAATAGTTGATGATCACTGTTAGTAAGCGTGAACCTGCAAGAAAGGTCCCAAAAGTGATTCTGAGGAAAGCGCTCCAACGGTCAAGTTAGTTTCTTCATTTAGAGAATTGGTTTCTCTCAATTTAGTGTCACTTACCTGAACCAATGTTGCTTTCCTTTTATTGATAGTAGACAACAGTCATGTCTCTGCATTGCTAAGGTTTCAGATCGTGGTTGCTATAATTCCGCTTCGTGGGTGAGTCATGGACGTGACTCCACCTTTTTTGGTTCGTGGATGAGTCTTCTTGGACACGACTCTGCCTTTCTTGGTTCATGGGTGAGTCTTCTTGGACATGACTCCACCTTTCTCGGTGCATGGCTGAATCTTGGGCTGGCCCTAAAGGCCCACATCTTCTATTTTGTGGGCTAGGTCTACACCATAAGCCCCCCTAGCCATGAAGTTAATGAAACACAAAGCAATGACTGTGTTTATTGAACGTGTGCGAACCGTTATGTTTATTTCCTAAACTATAATGACATGTTCGTCGTTATAGTAACTTATATTGTCTTCACGAAGTGTTGCGTGCTTGTTGGCTATACTTACGATTTTTGTTAGGATGCTTAATTTTTTAATTTGATTTTGAATTTGAATTCATACTTCAAGTTTATGACTTCTGATAGGCTTAGCTATTGTGATCTTCTCTCATTAAGCCGAGATTCTCTCCTCATTATTCGCTACGCTGTTCCTACTTTTCTCATCTTTTATTGCATATTTTTCCCTTATAAGTGCTTCGAATTTACTGATTTAACTCTGTCATTGTTCAATGTATCACCTATTCATATACCGCCGCATTCTCGTATTCCGCAAAGGTAACTTACTTTTTGTCAAAATTCCATCATTGTGTTTCCATATGATTTAACCCCTCATTTTTGACATTTCAGTATCTCAATTTAAATATTGGGGTTTATTGGTTCCTTTGTCCTTCATCTTCCTTGTCTTTTTTTATTCTTCCTCCATCATTGTTCTCCACCTTCTATACTTGTAATTTGTTTTTTCTTTTTTATGTTGTCCCTATTTTTTTGTACATGTTTTTCTTAATTGTGAGTCTGTGCAATGTCTTTGCTCTGCCAACTTGTTGTTTATGTTTGACTGGAAGTTATCTGGTTGTCTTCTCCGGCGTATTACCTGTGTTATGTTTTGTTGAAAAACGTTGTCTGCGATTTATAGCTTTAATTAGTAGGGTTTTTATCTTTGAATTTAAGGATTCTTTCCAGCCTCAATATCTACCTCTAATCTTATTAATTCACCCTTAGAGGATGTCTAGATTGATGATGTTAATTATGGGGAGGATTCCATTCATCCCGCTGATTCTTATATCATTAAAAGCATCATGTCCGACGATTGCTTGGAGAATTTAAAAATTAATTTTCCTTTCATGTCTTCGCTTGAACTCAAAGCCCCTCTTATTTCTGAGAGTGTTCACTCTCCTCCTATTGGTTGCATGTCTTGTTATCTAGATTATCATAAATTTGGTCTTGTTCTTCCCTTCTCTCAGCATGTCACGGATATGCTTATGTCATATCAAATTGCATTGTCTCAGTTTCATCCTAAGAATATCACGATCATTGTGGGTTTCCATCATGTGTGTTCCCAAGAAAATTTCCCTTTTTCTATTGACCTATTTCATAGCTTGTATCAACTTCGTAAGGTGAAAAAGTCATCGTACGAATTCATTTTATAACTTGTTATTCCCACTGTTGACTTTGGTAATGGGCTTCCTAGTAATTGTGGTGTGTGGCACAATTTTTTTATGTGAAACTAGATCATGAATGTGAACAGATCCTTCCGTGTTGGAATTATAATGTTTTTCAGTCTAAGCTTCCTAAGTCGGGGCTTCGTCTTACTACTAATTACGAGGTTGTACTAAAACTTAGCGAACACTCGGTAGGTCTACACCATGCTGAATATGAGACCGAAGGTGTTTGTTTGTTGCTATCTTGTGGGTCCTCTATTTCTCATGCGTTACTTTTGTCCATTGTTGTTTTCGTATTGCTCATCTTTGTTTGTATATTCGCTTGACTTAACTTTTATATTGAATGGAGGATATGGATTTAGTTGGGCAAAAGATTGACAGGTCGTTCATCCCTGAAGATAAGCCTGATGAAACAGATGATGCTCCCATCTTTCTTCATGGTACTAGTGTTGAAGATGAGAACTTTGCCCAGGCAAACTTACAGTTGGTACAAGCTGAGGACAAGGCATGAGAAGGAGAAGAAGTGCCTGTAGTTATTGTTGATGCTTCTTGTGAGGCAAAACCAAAAAAGAGAAAAGACCAGGGTGGTGGTCCGTCTACTACTTTGGAGCCTTCGGAGAAAAAGGGATGTACAAGTCAATCCCATTCTAAGCCTCCGCTACAAAGCGGTAATTGTTTTGTTGAAGGGACTATTACTACCACTCTTTCTAAACTTTCTCTGCACGAGTCAATGGTTTTAGTACAATTGCTATTATTTTTAAATGATGTTGCCTTATATTATTATGCTTTTATGACGATATTTGATTGTTGTGTTTGTTTGTGTCTTTTTTCTAATGGATGTCATAAGATTGGTGAGAGTCTGAATCTTGTTGGTGAGTGGGTTGCTAAATTCTCCAAGCAAGATGGTTCGCTATTGGAGAAGTATAAGGCTAGCGAGACGCTGCGCAAGGCTATGAAGGTGTCGCTTAAATTTACTGAGCAACGTGCGTATGTTGCTGAAGATAAAGCCAACAAGCTCCGCTCTAAATTGGAGGAGATGCAAACTAAGGGCCTTGCTTTGCCCAGTTATTCTCATGTTCTCGCCGACATCTTTTCAAAACAAATCCTTCTTCAATCTTTTTTGAAGAAGTTTCTAGTTCTGATTGCTATGTTGGTTGGTGCAAGGCTTTGGTAGAGCTGTGGAAAGTGAATCCTACCCTGAAGGTGAAGAAATTGCCCTCATTGGCTAAGTGCAAAGAGGCATTAGAGCAGTAGAAGACTCTGCTTAATTATGAATTTATCGGCAAAATTCTCGATGGTGGGCATCCTTATGCCTTTTTATCGTATCTCGCTGGTCTTTCTACTTTTCCTTCTATTTTTGAGCTGCAAGAGTGCAGAGTCGATTATTTGGTGAACCTTTCTTCGGCTTCTACTGACTCTAGGCCGCCTTCGAACTCAGAGGTTAATGCAAATATGGAGGGTTCTGCTCAGAATGCAAAGAAGGAAGATTCTGCTCTCGTTGCCCATAGTTCTTCTGCTCTCTTAATGATGTTAGTTAATTTTTAGAGTTAAAACTTGATTTAAGACTATATGAATTTATGTCTGTAACATATAATGGTACTTTTGTGTATGTTTCCATTATGTGTACTGTTTTGAATGAGAATTTGGTGTACCCACTCTAATTTTATATTTTTCCTTCGTATTTATTTGCATGCAGGGATTTAATATTTTGATCGACAATAAGTTTTTAAATCCCCTTGACATGTTAGGTTCTAGTGTTCGTGCTGAATAACATTGTAAGTTTATGTCTTCCAATTCACGCTGCCCTATTAGACTTGTTGAGGCTACCACTTCCTTATCAAAGGAATTTCTTGAGCTCCTTTCTGGTGGTCATTTTTCAAGAAATGGGAGTTCTTCCTTAGAATCTATTCCATTATGTCTTGGATGACGTGTCTCTACTTCTTCGTCATCTTCATCTTCTCCTATGAGTTATCCTTGTAGTAAATTTGTATCTGACAGTTATAATATTGAATCTCTCAACAAGGATATTGTTGTGTATGTGCATTTGTTCAACCTTCCCAGCCGCGTTCAGGGGTGGGCAATGTCGTTGGGAGTTCGTCTCAAGTATATGCTCCTTAGTATCAATGATCTGGAGCTTAAATGGAAGAAGACTATAAGAGAGTCACAGGACTATATTCGAGAGTTGAAAGGATTTTTTTCCGAGCAGAATGATCTTATTTAGCGGCAACAACTGAACTTGGTTAAGATGATTGGTCAGTAAGAAGAAGCAAAGAATTTTTCCACAAATAAAGTAGTCGAGGCTCATTAGAAGACCATAATAATACATAAGCAGTGTACTCATATGACCAATTATTGAATCATCTGAAAAAGAAGCAGGATGAATGCGATCATCTTTCTACATGTTCCGCAGGGTGGAATAGCAGGTTTGACGAACAGCTCACTGTGAATACCCACTTATGTAGTGAGAATGATCACCTTCGAGTTGAGTGCGACTGCCTTGACTCTTGTGTACATCATCTTGAAGAAGCTTGTATTGATTACAAAGAGAAACTGAAAGCCCTTTCTGCAAAGCCTCATGGTTCAACTAGCCGCGAGGATCTAACTATGAATATTCGTGGGTAGAGGGTTAATTTTTTTGAGTCTGTTAGGTCACATATTCGTCAACTACAGGAAGAGATACATAACCTGGAGGATTTGAAAAAAGTTATCGAGACACTGTGGGCATCATGAGTGTTCAACTTGATCGTGAAGAGTTCAGTCATATAACTGACTTTAAAGCGTACTATACGAAACATCTTGATCATATGCAGCAAAGTAGTTAAACCCGCCACCATGCTAACTTGTATATGAAATGTGGCTATGATCATAGGAAACCTTTTTTTGTATAAGATTCCCCTCTTCATAAACGTAGTTGTGCTACCTTAATTCCAGCTTTCTAGCCTTGACTCTATCTTCTGGTAGTCTTCATATTTTGAAGTAATCCCTTTAAGGCATCCTCCGGTTTGTTTCTTCTTTTTAGACTGTTGACACAATTGTTGTGGCCGTACTTCTGATTGGTATGATCTCTACATTCACATCGTTCTCTCCCATTGAGGAATTGAAACCAGCCATTACCAGCTTACTTAAGGCATCTGCTTTTGTATTTTCACTCCGTCGTACATGTTGAATGTCAAAGTATTCAAGTTGGCCCATAAGTTAGTGAACTTTCCTTAAATATTTTATCAACTGCTCCTCTATCACCTCATAATCTCCACGAACTTGTTGGACCACTATTTGTGAATCGTTAAAGCACTTAATGCTCTTGACCTTCATGCTGATTGTAAGGTCCAAAACACGTATTAGTGCTTCATATTCAGCCTTTACGCTTGGAAACCTAAGGCTAGATACTCACCACAGGAACCAATTGACAAAAGACTTCGCTGTAATGAGACAATAACGTTTAGCGAGAAAGATTCAGTTCCCAATGCCTTACCTCATAATGACCCGATTGTCATTATCGCTAAGACTGGAAATTCCATAGTTTACAGAGTATTCGTTAACGATGGGAGTGTAGTCAAAGTTTTTATCGTTGATTTCTTCAAAAAACTCAAATTCAAGCGAAATAATTTGAAGAAGTATATATTCCCTCTTGTAGGCTTTACTAGACGAGCGAAGACACCTTTGGTAGCATACAACTGTCAGTTACCATAGGTGAGAATGATGAAGATTGCATTGTTATGTGCAACTTTGTAGTCATAGATGCATAAAGCCCATTCAACACTATCATTGGTAGGCCTTGGATGAGAACATCATAAGTGATATGGTCCCCACATCACTTAGTGATGAAACTTCCAACTCCAACATGAATCACAATGATAAGAGGAAATCAGCAAACATCTAGGCAGTGCATGGTTATTGCAATGAAAGCAAGAAGAAATGTTGAACAAACAAAAATGGTCAGCACCATATTGTATAAAGGCTTACTCAGGAAAGTGTAACCTTAAGTGGATCTCGAGGAGGAAACTAAAAATTCCATTCTACACGAGGAGGACACTTCCAAGTGTGTCAAGATAGGAGGAGGACACTTCCAAGTGTGTCAAGATAGGAAAATATCTTCCAAATGAAGTAAAAGAAAAAATGACAAAAATTGTGTGAAGTCACAAAGATACATTTGTGTGGACTATGTAGAACATGGAAGGATTCAATCCAGACATAGCTTACCTACTCTTTAAATATTAATGAGTCGATCAAGCCAAATAAGCAAAAGCAACAAAGCTTCGCCAGTGATAAAAAGAAAGTGATTGAAGATGAGGCTAGATAATTGCTCCATGCCTGTATCCTTAAGGAAATAATGTATCCGAAATGGTTGGAAAATCCAGTGATGGTAAAGAAAAAAGACGCGGGATAGAGGATGTGAATAAACTTCACTGATCTAAACAAAGCATGTCCAAAATACTTTTATCAGTTACCTAAAATCGATCAGTTGGTGGAAGAAACATCAGGTTATGAAGTCCTAGCATTCTTGGATGTGTATAAAGGATACCACCAGATACTGAAGAATCTGGAAGATGCAGAAAAGACAGCTTTCATAACAAACTTTGGAGTGTTTTGCTATGTGAAGATGCCATTCGGCTAAAGAATGTTGGCGTGATCAAAGAGTATCGACACTGATTTTCAAAATCAAATAGGATGAAATGTTGAAGCATATATTGACGACATAGTGCTCAAAAGCAAAAAGGTATGTCAGTTAGCGCAGGGCTTGAAAGAAACCCTGGATACACTAAGTGATTGGCATGAAACGTAACCCTAAGAAGTTCATAGTTGGAGTGGATGCAGGAATGTTGTTGGGGTATAAATTTTCTATCAAAGGAATTGAAGCTAATCTAGAAAAGATACAAGCAATAGTTGACCTACCTCAACCTCGAACAGTCAAAGAAGTGCAGGTGTTGATGGGATCCCTAGCATCGCTTAGCTGGTTCATCTCCAAAGCTGTGGAAAAAATTTCCCATTGTTCAATATCCATAAAAGCTAATAAATTCAGCTAGAATGAGGAAAGTCAGAAAGCATACAAGTCGTTGAAAGAATGGCTCCAAGCATTGCCAATGCTGAAGTCACCTACACCAGGGAAAAATCTATATGTGTACCTGGAAATTTCAAGAAAAGCAGTGAGTTTGGTCTTGGTGCGTCAAGAAGGGAAAAGACAAGTGCTGATATACTACATCAATAGGATACTGCAAAGCGCAGAAGTGGCGTACTTGCCAATCAAAAGATTAACTCTTGCACTAGTCTACTTAGCAAGAGGGTGCAAAGCTACTTTCAAAACAACATAGTTGTGTCTAATGACTACCCAATCAAAAATATCTAAAGCAAGCTAGAATTGTCTGGCAGAATGACTAAATGGGCTCTCAAATTGGGAGAGTATGAGATCCAGTTTCAGGCACAAATTGCAATCAAGGCGTAAGATTTAGCAGATTTCATGGTAAAAATGACGAGCACAAATGAACAAGAGGCAAGTTCACCAGAAAACCTTGGAATGGACAAAAGGAAATTAAAGTGGACAGACATCGCATGGAAATTATTCATTGATGGAATGTTAAGCAAAGAAGGCTGTAGTGCAAGATTGCTACTAGTAAATCCAGATGGAGGAGAACATAGATACTCACTTCATTTTGACCTCCCACTCACAAACAACAAAGCTGAATATGAAGAACTAATACATGTTTTGGACCTTACAATCAACATGAAGGTCAAGAGCATTAAGTGCTTTAGCGATTCACAAATAGTGGTTCAAAAAGTTTGTGGACATTATGAGGTGCGAGAGGAGCAGTTGATAAAGTATTTAAGGAAAGCTTAGTATGTTCTTAGTGAGTTCCTTGTAAAACTCTCCCGATTGCATACCTCCCGTGAATGCGCCTAGTGATGATTGGAATGATAGATCTCACACTTGTAAAAATTTGGTAACAAATCTACTGTGGTAATCTGCGAGGCTTTCATCACTTTACTGGGCTATGTTGTTTAAGTCCGCTATCATTTTGTTAAATATTTTCTTCTGATAGAAGCACCTTAAAAACAAGTTTGAAAACTGTGCCCAAGACCGAATAATTTCACTTGGTAGGTTGTCATACCATGTAATCGATGTTCTCAATAAGAAAATGGGGAAAGCTTTGCACACTAGTTTAATTTCCACATCGCAAAATCGCATAGTGTTGCGATAGGAATGTAAGAATTCCTCGGGGTCTGTTTTCCCACCATAGATTTTTACATGCAAAGGTAGTTTGGATTCTTTTGTCATTTTGAAATCACGAAGGTGCGGTGCTAACGGTGACCAGTTGGTATCATCCTCTACCACTCTATCCCTTAACTTTTCTTCGTAATTAAGGCTCTCATGCTTTTGACTTACTTTTTTGTTTCTTTTTTGGGATTTCATCTTGATAGCGGCTCGGAACTGGTTATACATGTGCTATCTCTTCGCTTCTAAGAAAGATGCAAAAGATCTCCTCTTATTTTATTGATTTGTGTTGGGAGATTCGGCTTCCTATTTGTCGTTATCCATATCTTCTTTGTTGTGCTCCCGTCCTTTACTGGGAACGTATTTATAATCTTGACTGGGGTGTATATCTTAGTTACGCCCAGTCGTTCGCTCTTGTGTCTGATGATTCTGGCTTCTCTCGCTTCTGTTGAAAACCATGGTTATCTTGAAGGGAATAAAGGACTTAAAAAAGAAAAAAAAGAATCTTCATCACTACAGACAGTGCCAAATGATGCGGCACTCCCAGTTAGGTAAGATGGCTGATGATCACCATTAGTAAGCGTGAACCTGTAAGAAATGTCCCGGAAGTGAATCCGGGGAAATTGCTCTGATGATCAAGTCAGAATTCCTTCCTTCGGAGAATTGGTATTTCTCAATTTAGTGTCACTTACCTGAACTAGTGTTGCTCTCCTTGTATTTGTAGTAGACTGCAGTCATGGCTGCGCATTGCTAGGGTTTTAGATTGTGGATTGTATCGTGATTGCTATAATTCCAGTTCGTGGCTGAGTCTTGGACATGACTTCCCATTTCTTGGTTCGTGGCTGAGTCTTCTTAGGCACGTCTTTGCCTTTATCGATTCATGGCTGAGTCTTCTTGGACATGACTCCACCTTTATAAAGTGATGTAACATATATTGCAGTACAACCACAAGTTTACAAGACCACCTTGGCAACGTCTACAACGTAGTGAGAGAAAAATCACAGCAGAGAAGGCTAAGATCATAGAAGGGATGGAAATCGCTAGATTAAAGCCATCAATTGGCTTCAATTACTTGGTAAATAAAATTGGAGGTGAAGAGAATTGAGGACATACCACGAGGGACCATATAAACTACGTTGGAAGGCTAAGAAAGAAGGTGATTGAAGGTGGGGATGCATAAACTTTTATAGATCAGCTTCAACAAAAGAATGAAACAGATGCAGATTTTTTCTTTTGAGTGAAGATGGATGATGAAAGAAATTTATCAACCTTATTTTGAAGAGAATCAACGATGAAGAAGGATTACACATTGTTTGGATATGTATTGGTGTTCGACACAACCTTTAGAATAAACAAATACAACCTAATAAGTGCTCCATTTGTGGGCGTTAACAACCATTGGAAGAACGTCATGTTTGCTTGTGCTTTCATATCTAATGAAAAGGCAGAAATGTTCGAATGGTTGCTTGAAACCTTCATAAAAAACATGGGAGGGAAAACACCTATAACCATATTCACAGATTAAGACCAAGCAATGACGACTGCAATAGAAAAGGTATCATTTTCATATAAATGCTTTATGTTACTGTATAAAACATCAACCTTACAAAAATTTGTTTAATGAAATAAAATCTTGACCTTCTCATAAACAATTATGGTTTCATTATAAACAATTACTGTTTTGACACAAATTGTAAATCCTTTACAGTATTTTAATATAAGACAATGTTTTCAAAATAAAACCAGTCTGTTACATACTGGAACAGGTTTTACCAACAAGACCCCAACTTTGTAATGGCACCTTCAGCAAAATACTTGTACGCACTATGGAGAATTGAAGAAAGACGGTCCATTCAAAAAGGAATTTAATCGTTGCTTAACAGGGTGTGTTAATCATGATGAATTTGAAGATGGTTGGCAGACTATGATTGCGACATATGGCTTAGAAGACCATACCGGGTTTCAAAATCTATACAATATCTGCGAGAAATGGTGCCCAACTTTGAACAAGGATATTTTCTCAGCCAGAATTCTAGCAACACAAAGGAGTGGGAGTACCAACAACATCATCATGTTCAATGCTAGTAAAACAACATCTCTCACTCAATTCTTGAAGATATTTGAAAACACTGTCAAGAAGTTGAGAATCATAGAGAGCACGCCTGAACACTGCGCTTGATCCATCCCAAATATACACATCATAGTTATGTTAGACTTCTAAAACATGCAGGCGAGGTCTATACTCTGAAACTACATAATGGATTCAAGAAGGAATTCAACGTCGCAATGGCAACAATAATAGTGGAAGGATACAACGGTGGCTATTTCAAACTATTTGAAGTAAGTTCGGAGAAGCACCCAAGTAATAGAATCAGTAATGTTCACAAGAACACAAGAATCAGCTGAGCTCAAATGTTTTTGCAAGGCATTGAAGAGACATGTTGTTATGCTTAACTGTTCTTGTTATAAACAGTTATGGTTTAAGCATAAACAATTACTGTTTTAACACAAATTGCACACCCTTTAATATATGAGTTAGTTATTTCAACATGAAACAGGTATGTTGTACTTTTATTGCATTAGAGTTTTGCACCACCTTTATATTTCCTAAACACCCTCACAGTACATTTCAACAAGATGGACAAATAATGTGAAGAGACATGTTTGGGATAAATGCCTCAAGCAATACATAGACCCAATAACAAAGAAATTGAATGACGCCATTAAATGGCAAGGAAATTCTACGAACTGATCTTGAAGAGCGAAAACAATGTAAATGCTAGAAGAGTTTTTGAAGATACTCCAGGTAAAAAAAGATTCGCAATTAAGAAAATCTTGTCTACAGAATCAAGTGCCCAGAATAAAACGATGATATCAACGCATCAAGTTTAGTCATTACTTGATCCAAAGTATGCAAAGACAAAAGGAATGCGTGCAAGAATCAAGTCAACATTAGAGAACGGCAAACGATCTACAAATGAGTTTGGTACCAGAACACCAAAACAACATATCATTTGAATCACTTCAGCAACTTATTTTAAATGCAATTCAGAATCTAAAAGTTCCTTTTTATGTCACATTATAAACTGCATTCATTACAATGCTTATTCTAAATTATTAATTTTTCTTGATAAAGTAGTAGTCTTTCAACAACCATTGCATGTATTATAATCAGTGCACTAAAATGGTAAACTTATAATGTATACATTTTATAATGAGCATCTATCACTATAAAGTTTCAATGTTTCAACCTAAATATCAAATCGGCCAAAATTAAAATTAGGTTGGTAGCATGCTAAACTTTTGAATTATGCAACTTATGGTTAAGATGTATCACTAACACGTAATTTTTTAACCTAAAATCCAACCTAACACAAAAATAAGCAGGTAACTTCAAAATTTTAAGAGAAAGAACTGAAACAAAATAAACTTCTGAAATGTGCATTTTATATTGAGCATGTATCACTATAAAACATAATTGTTTTAACATAAACATCCAACTTGTCTTACCTAAAGTTAGATTGCTTTAAATTAACAAAAGAGTATCTGTTTTCATTAAAAAACATTAAAAAATTGGGGCATCTAAATCCACAACCTATTACAAAAGATTTTCAAATCACATATCACTAAGATATGTGAAGGTCGAAAATGGCCATGGAATCAACTACTTTCTTCTTAAAACCATTCATCAACTCATCAATCTGCTTCCAGATTGTGGGATCATTAAATAAATCTTGAGAGTTGTGCTGCTACTTTGAATCAGTGTCAGGAACATCCTAAGCAGCCACTGTTTGTGCTTTCGACAATCGTTCTGATAATTTGGAAGTAACCACTTCCATGTCCCTTTGAAACAAGGCAAATGCCTCACCAACAACCAATAAAACAAAAAGATAATTGTACTAAAATATACTAAACCAACATAAAACAAAAACAAATGAAACACCATACTCACATTCAGTTTAAGGGCTGAAATCTCTTTATCCGTTGAAACTCCATCGGGAATATTGAATTCTAGAACCCAACTACCAGGAGCAGCAACTTTATAAGACCCAATCGTACTATCAGCAAAGGCAGTTGTACCTTTCAACACACAAGCTTGCAGTCTACCACAATCAGTCAAATGATATACACCCTCTAGTAACGCAACTTGTTCATACCAAGATTTCTTCAGCCGCTCGCACCTACTTTTCATCTTTGCCTCAGTCCAATGCTGAAGAAGGGGTACATGCACAGAAAATTTCATAGCATGATGAGGAACAAGCTGCAAAAACTGAATTAACTTAAAGTAGACACAACCACTCACAACCTTATAAGAGGAAACATTCTTAAATCTATTCACACCCTCATACAATTTTTTGAGAACATATCCACTCCAACTAAGCTTGTTAATTCTGCTCACATCTTCAACAACTCTTAAAAGCTTTATATCAATAGCCTTGCTCCTTGTAGGAGCAAGGAAGCACCAACACAGTACAACACAAAACATCGCTGAAACTCCTCACCTCCTTCTCCCAGCTTAAGCATCACCTCATAAACTAGATCTAAAATAATCTCCTCATTCCATCAAATCTTAAAATTTTCCCACCATCGTCCCCTTAATTCTAAATATGGGTTTTCACCCTCGCTCGCATGACTAATTTTAACTACATCTTCATCAGAAATAGGCAACCTAAAGACATCAAACATACCATTCGGACAAAGAGCATACTTATCATCAGCAACATGTTGCACATAGAAACCAGAATCAAAATTATGAACAAGAAAAGGAACAATCTTAAAGAGGCAACTTACAAATACCAAGCTTCAATAGACCACCAAAACCAAGAGCGAGAACATCAGCTATCTGGGTCTCCTAGATAAAGGCAATCAAGTCCATAATCATGCCAGGTCTGCAAGAAGACTTGATAACCTTCTCGATTCTACAATTCCAAACAACACACCAATAAAATAAAGGATTACAACTAAAAAGTTAACCTTATTTTAAAAAGGTACACTACTTTATAAGATAATATCTTCACTCACAAAAAGCAAGAGATTATCACATGATGAATAAACAACAAATATTTTAATATAAATAATATAACCTTTAAACTAAATTATAACTCTCATATGTAAATAATAAGTAACAGATAAAACTGTGTTTAAAATGTTAGACAACAATAATCACAACTAAAATAGAAGCTGTTCGAAACAAACAACACATGTTTCATAATGAAACCATAATGTTCAAAAAAATGAAGGATTATAACTAAAAAGTAAACCTTATTTTAAAAAGGTACATTGATTTATAAAATAATATTTTCACTCACTAAAAGCAATAGATTACCACATGATGAATAAACAACAAATCTTTTAATATAAAAAGTAAACCCTTTAAATTAAATTATAAATATCAAATGTAACTTTTTTTTAAAATAAGTTCCACTAAAGGTGGGCAGGCAAATTGATGGAACGGCTGAAACCTCACATGGAGTCTCTAATTTCCCCTAATCAATCTTCCTTCTTGAAGAAACGAGATATTTCGGATAATATCTTGTATCTTCAGGAAATGATCAGGTTCCTTGATAAGAAAAACAGGATCCCAAATTGTATTCTGAAATTGGACCTAATGAAAGCATTTGATAGGGTTAACTGGCAGTTCCTTAGAAAGATTTTAATTAAATTTGGGTTTAATGGGAATTTTTTAAATGCGGTTATGAGTAATTTATCTCAGGCCTATTTCTCTGTCCTTGTAAATGGAAATCCAGCTGGTTTCTTCAAAGCTACTAGAGGTATTAAGCAAGGTGATCCTCTTTCTCCTTTCCTTTTCAATATTTTCTCTGAAGCTTTTTCTAGGAGTTTATCATTCATTTTTTCCAATAATAGTCTCACTGGTTATCAGTTACCTGCTTCTATCTCTGCAGTTTCACACTTAATGTATGCAGATGATACAATCATCTTTTTGCAAGCATCTAAATCTAATTTGATAAGAATCAAGGCCTTCTTAGATATTTTTGAAGTCACTTCGGGTCAGAAGTTTAATTTTGAAAAATCTGAATTTTATCTTAGTAAGAGAGCTTCGATTTTAAGGTTTAATCAGGTGAGGGCAATTCTGAAAATGAAAAAAGGCACATTCCCTTTTACTTATCTAGGATGTCCCATTTTCCAGGGCAAAACCCTAAAGAGATATTTTCAACCATTGATGGCTACTCTTGATACTAAACTTCAAAGTTGGAAAAATAAGTGGCTTAGTGCTGGGGGGAAAATGGTTTTAATCAAACATTGTTTATACTCCTTGCCACAACACTTATGGGCTGTAACTAATCCCCCAAAAACTATTATCAGAACCTTTGAGAAGAGACTGACACGGTTTTTTTGGGGGGAATCTGAGGGTAAAAATAATAAAATATGGAGGAAATGGTCTGCTATCTCAGTTCCCACTGATCTGAATGGACTTGGTTTCAGGTCTATTAAAGCTATTATTGATACTTGTTCTGCAAAACTATGGTGGAAGAGCCAACTAGGTGTAACTTTGTGGGCAAAATTGTTATGGTCTCTGCCAATCTCCCATAGGAAATCTGTCACCTGGAAAAGGATCCTGTTAGTTAACTCATTTGCAGAACAAAATTCCCAGATTATTCATGGTAAAGGAAACTGTAGTTTCTGGCTGGCAAATTGGTGTCCTTCTGCTCCCCTAATTAACACTATTCCTGTGCACATAGTATCTAATTGCCCATAACTGTCTGTGGCTGATTTCATTAATGACAAAGCTACCATTTTAGATCAAATTGGCTCTCTTCTAGAACATGATACTCTGGCCTTTCTTCAGGTTGCACAACTAACTGAGGAAAGAGATGATAGACTGATATGGATGCCTGAGCCCTCTGGTAATTTTACATCAAAGTCCACTTATAGAGCTCTAACTCTGGCCTCAGGTAACTTTCTGGCTCCTAAATTTATTTGGAACAATGACATTCAAAAAAAGATTTCCATTTTCACCTGGAAATTATTGCAATCTTTTCTCCCCTTTGATGAGGTCCTAATTACATGTGGTTTCAGTTTAGCATCTAAGTGTCCTGCTTGCTGTAGTACAGACTCTATTCAGCACTTTTTCATATCATGTCACATTGCTAGGTCAGTCTGGAGAAACATTGCATCCATAGTCGATTTTCATCCTAATCAGGACCAATCCCTTCCTGAAAGATTTTTTCTTTTCTGGGATTGCCAGGACTTACCAGGTTGGAAACAGTTTATTAGTAAAATCCTGCCTTCTCTCACCTGCTGGTCACTTTGGAAAGCTAGGAATAGGTTCATTTTTTATAATAAACGATTTTCTCCAGTGGCAATTACTAAAGAAGTAGAGGACCTTATAAAACTGTCTCTGTTTTCCTCACCTAGGACATACTTCTCTCATTCTGCTATGGCTTCTCCTTTTAGTCAATGGATCCCCCTCACTCGACCTCCTCCAAAGCCTAACATATCCAGTGTTAAGTGGGAAAAGCCTCCAGTAGGAACAATAAAAATAAACACAGATGCATCTTGGTTTCCTGATAAGGCTTCAGTTGGTCTGATTGCTAGGGATAGTTTAGGGGATCCGATATTCATTTTTTCTGATACTATTACTGCTGCATCACCTCTAGAAGCTGAAATTAAGGCTCTGATACTAGCTTGTAACAAGTTTCATGCTCTTGATCATAATTACATCTTTGAAACTGACTGTATGCAAGTTGTCCAAATGATCAATGATCCATATGCTGCAAATTGGAAGCTCTTTGATATGACTTATAGAGCTAAACACTTACTAGGATCTTCCTCTCTACATCATGTGTTTAGAGAAAGCAATGCAGTGGCAAATGCCATTGCCAAAGCTCACTTTAGCTCGGTTCAGAGCGTGAGCCTGCAGAATATCACTCAGCATATCAAGGGACTGATTTCATTGGATAAGCTCCAAACACCGCATATTAGAATGCATCCATTGCCTAAGGATTGATACTGCTAATACATTTTCTTGCTGCAGATTGGAAAGGGACTCAGGACTTAAAACAAGCATTCATGAGGAGATCTGGAACCTCAAAGATTAGCACTCTCCTGGTCTACCTTTTGGCTGGAGGACACTTGGATATTACACTATTGGAGATCAGTACTGCGCATGGATTACTCTTACTAGTACCCAATGGAGTTGCTGTTCCTTCAGCTCATATATGCCCTATGGGACTCCATCACAGGCTGCCAGCTAGTGCAACTCCAATTTCCATTTTTACTTTTTGGCTGCATAATTCATTATGCTTAGCAATGACTATCTGTCTTTGAAGTTGCCTGGCCAAAGGAAAAATTAACACGAAGGGTGGAGATTCTTTCCTCTGGATCGCAACTTCTTTACAGATCGCGTCACTTGTGTATTCATACACCCTTGTATAGATAGCTAGAACTTTTGGAGGCAACCAGGTTGCCTCAAGGGGTTTCAGGGAAACATACACTCTGTTTGTACTAACGTTCTTAATCTGGTTACAAGGTATGGGGAACCTAAATATATATCCCCCACCCACGGGTGTTTTCATTAAAAAAAAAAAAGGTGGGCAGGCAGGGTTATTTAAGGATTCCCAAACCTAAATTTAGAGTTTTCAAAATTACAATGATGGTTTAAGATATACTTGAACATTAGTCGCCAAAATAGTCTCTAAATGATAGATTTATACATATATTTATAACATTTTAAAATAATATTTCCCCTAAAACTATCTCCACCCCTTGTGTTAATAGTTTTGAGACCGGACCATTTAAAAGAGTGTTACAAATGAGATTTGATCTAGCTAGATACCCGGGTGGTATGAGTATGAAACAATTGCAATAGAGTTCCTTCCGGTTCTGCTCTTTTCTTTGTTTCTTGCGTCTGTGAACTCTTGTTCAAAATGGGAATGTATGTGCTGAGCTTTTGAGCAATCAGAGATGAGCACGGTGGTGTTTAAAGCTTCAAAAAACTTTGGAGGGATTAGGTATTGTGTGCCTATTATCTTCCATTTGGTGTGGAGCTGGCATAATCCATCAACGGAACCTGCAAAAAGCAACAAGGACAAACTAAGTAGCATCTGAATCATGAATTCACTCGAAGTACAGGAGTCCACATTTATCCAATTCTATGAGGCCAATTGCTGTAGAATCTAAGAGTTCCCAGGATAGGTGTTTGCTGTCATTGGCTCCACAAAACACCAGCAAATCATCAGCAAACATTAGGGAGTGCACCTTTGCTTTGCTACATCTCTGGTGATAATCAATACACTTATACTCCATAGCTCTATTAAACTGCCTGGTTAAATATTCCATACTAATCACAAACAGTAGAGGGGACATGGGGTCTCCCTGCTTCACCCCCTTTTTAGCCACAAACTCCCCTGAATATCTACCATTGATGGATGAACAGAAACTAGCCACCCTTATACACCTCATTATCCAATCAATCAGTTTTTCAGGAAACTTTAAAGCATACAACCAATTTTTCGATAATTCCCAACTGATACTACCAAAAGCTTTACTCAGGTCCAACTGCAACATACAACTAGGTTTCATATTTTCATTCCTATATCTATGAAGTAGCTCCTGAGTAAGCAACATGTTATGGCCAATGGGCCTTCCTTTTATAAAAGTACTTTGGTTAGCATTCATTAAAAAAGGAAGTAAAATATGTCTCTAGTCAGAGGGAACCTGAGGTGTGGTCACTTTTGGAAGCAAGGCAATAATTGTACTGCTGAAGTTCCCTGGCATCTCCTCCCCTTCAAAGAAACTGTTCACAGCTTTCAATACTCCTCCTCCCACAATACTCCATACCTCTTTAAAAAATTGACTGGTGAAGCCATCTCTCCCAGGACTTTTCAAATACTGGATCCCTTTTAGTGCTTTGTATATCTCATCTGGTACCACTGGTGCTATAAGCCTTGCCTGCTGTTTTACAGTCAGCACATTCCCATATTTAACAATCTCTTCATCCATCTTTTCAATTTTCATACTGCTTCCCATCACATTTCTAAAATGCTCTACCGGATTTGTCTCTATCTCCCTTTAATCAGTAATACTTTGTCCTTTCACATTCAAAGCCACCATACTTTTCTTATGGGGCCTTGTCTTCACTGCCTCATAGAATAACTTTGCTGGACGATCTCCTTCGCATAACTACCTCATTTTTGCCTTTTGCTGTAACAACCTATATTCTACCTCCTGCAGAGTTTCTTTTCTGATGCTGTTTTCTTTCATTTGACTGTTGACAGAAAGAGGGTCTGCATTTAAAACCTCCACTGCCTGCCTCCATTCCTGTAGCTTTACTTTTATTCTTTCTCCTATCACCCCAAAGTCTCTTCTTTTTAACTGAGCTAATGGATTTTCAAGAGCTCTTAGTACTGTCTGTAGATCCTTCAATGAATTTACCCCCTTGCTCTTCCAGACCTGCCTTATGATCCCCATGAGCTGATGTGAGAGAGAGTATATATTATTGTACTTAACAGGCTTTTTGAAATTAATCAAATCTGCATCAAATCTAATTACCAAAGGCAAGTGATCTGACATTGACTCCATTCTTACTTCACATAAAACTTTTCCCTGGTATTTCCACCACATATTATTGATCAATCCTCTGTCCAGCCTTCTCATGACCCTCTCCACTCAATCCCTTCTATTAATTCACGTATACAAACTTCCAGTAGTCTTGATCTCTTGCAGCTCCAAAACTTCAACTGTGCTCTGAAAGTCCTCCAGTTCTTTTTCATCCACCAATACCCCTCCAATTCTATCTTGAGTCTCCAATGGCGAGTTAAAGTCCCCAACTTTTAACCATGGTCTGCTTCTTTTCCCTATACTCTTCAGGTACTGCCATAACCTTTCTCTTTTTTGCCCTGTGTTGTAGCCATTTACTACTGTACAAAAGCAGGTATAGTCTCCCCTCAGTGTAATCTCCATGTCTATCCAGTGTTCTCCCTTGGATAAGATGTTGACTCTGAACACATTCCCTTTCCACAATATCAATAGTTTCCAACCAGTAGTGATTTCAGAATTAGTTACCAATTCCCAGCCTAACCCAATACTCTTTCCATACTTCCATTTCTTTTTCTATTTTGATTTTGGTCTCTAACAAACACAGTAAACCAATTCAATTCTGTAAACAGAACTTTTAGATTTTGCTGTGCTTGTAGGGCTTATTCAATCCTCTAACATTCCAAATCCCCCAACTATTGTCCATCAGGTGGTTTCTGCTTGAAGTTATCTTGTACCCCCTTTTACTCACAGTCAGACTAACTCCAGTTTTCCAGCTTTCAGTCTCCTCACTAATTCTCCCAGTTCCAATTTGCAATTCTCCGCCATCAGCTTGACTACCTTCTGCCTTACCCCTTTCCTTATCCAGACTATTTACCTTCCTCCCAGTTCCAGATTACATTGCTTTTCTATCAACTTGAATGCATTCTGCCTTACCTCCACCCTAATCAGAACTATTTACTTCTTTGTGAGTCATATCAGGCTGCTACACTTCTTTCTCAATTCTGCTCACATGTATATAAACCTTCCATTTCTGACCACTATCTTTTTTCACTTTTGGTTTACCCCTGCATTCATCACTGCAATGTTCCAGCAGATTACAAACACTACATTTTACAGGTTTCCATTCAAACTCTATTTTCTGTTGCCTGATCACTCTGTGTTCATTCAAGTACAAGACCTTGTCAGGCAACTATTCTTTAATCTCCATATCCACCTTAACTCTCGCAAAAGCTAACCTGTCTTTCATTAAGGTAGCATTATCTAAATAGATTGGAACCCCTATTGGACTGATAATTTCACTAATCAGTTTAGGGTGCCAATACACCACATGCAAGTCTGGCAGTCTAACCATACTGGGATTCTAGCTGGCTTATTATAGTCATAATCAGGTGTCCAAGCTTTTACAACAATTGGCTTTCCATAAAAAAAAATAGTACCATTTTTAACAATCTCATCCCTAATATCAATACCACATTTCACCATAAACACCCCTTCATCTAACATCCAAACTTTGCATATTTTCTTCCCCCATACCTTGTAAAAGAAACCCTCGATTACCTTATATGGAGGGTTACAACCCAAGGTATTGCACACCACATTCATGCTCCACTGTTTGGCACTCTCTTCAACTTCATCCAGTGTAATTTTGCCCATCTCGAGCCCTACCACATTAATTGGATCATAATATTTGACTTTAGATTCATCCTCAACAAGCAGGTCTCTCATTTTCCCCCTTCCTGTGCTTCTATTCTGTCCCACCATGACAACCGTATCCCCTCTTTTGGACTTGAAGAAGCTCCCTCTTCCAATTTGACTGATTTGCTTTGCATTGGTGGCCGGAATCCCAGACACTCCGAATCTTCTTTAGCCTTCTCTGTTAATCCATCCACGTTCACCATCGATGTTGGAGTGGTTCCAACATCACCTATTTTCTTGTTTAGAACCCCTTTTAAACCCTCGTTTTCCTGCACCTTTTCTTTCCCTACTCTGATTTTTTCCGCCAGTTCAGCCCTGACCATGCTCTTCTTCGTTACTTTCTTCCCCACCGAATCTGCCCATGGTGATGAATTTGCTAGATTTGCCGGATCGGGAGCAAGGAAAGTAATCTAAGAAAACACTTAGTGTGTAAATTGCTCACACTTGTCAGCGCCTTCGGCAAATGAATCGAACGACCGTCTTTCTCCAAAACTTTTTTTTTTAGTCACCGAGTCATGAAAAAGTATACAACAGTAGTTGCATAGAAAATGTACGGTCTTTCTATAAGTTATGGAGAAATTAATGATTAAAATGCAATTCTACCACATAAAGATGAAAATTTAATGGGTTAAAGCAATTCAAATTCGGGTCTAATTCGGGTTATAAACTATTTGAGTAAACTCACACGCCTAATAAAACATTACATATTTAGAGTAAAAAAATATAATTTATATATTTTACTTTAAATATGTATGTTTCTAATCAAAACTAAAATGTTTCACTTTCAGTAACTTTATATTTTTAAACCCCATCCTTTCATATATGGAAAGACAGTTTTTCTGAAAACTGTCATTATATATTGGCAAAATATACGTACCGCATATATGTATACACTGTTCTAAATAGTATCTGTGATGATTTCGGAAGATTATTTGTTTTTTAAATTGTAGCTACGTGATTACATTTCGAAGGGTTTCAGTTGTCTGTTGCGTGGTGAGTTAGACAGTCGCGCAGCCATTTCCCTTCTTGTGAATGCGTGTTGATAGTGCTTTTTGTAGTTTGCTATATAACTTCCTCACTAAAGGATTTTGATAAATGATCGTAGCTAAAGAGTATGTTGACAAAGTTATTGTTCACTCGTCACTAAATCGTATATTCAGTGACAAAAAAATCATTGTCACTTCATAGTGACGAAATTGGTTGTCACTATCATAGTGACGAAATTGGTTGTCACTGTTAATATGAGTTAACAACGTATAAGGGTCAGTGATGATACCATTTGGTGATGAAAATACATCATTAGTTGCTATATGTTTTAGCGACGATAATTGGCCGTCAGTGTTGGATTGTTGTAATGACGATGATTTATCATCGGTTTTGACATATTTTAGCAACGAGAATTGGCCATCGATGTTTACATGAGTTAGTGACGAGCATAGATTGTTGGTGTTTATATGTATTAGCGGCGAGAATATGCCGCCCATGTTAATATGGTTTAGCGAAGAGGGTGAGTCATCACTGTTGGTACTCGTTTGTGATGATAATATGTCGTCAGTGTTAGTATTCTTTAGTCACGAGCGGTTGGTGCGAGGATGATTTGTCGGTGTTGATATGCTTTCGTGAGGAAAACGTGTCGTTAATCTTGTTTATATGCTTTAGCGACAATAATATATCGTCACACTACTACAAACTAAGGCTAATGTAACACTTTGAAAGTGTTATTTTAGATGCTAAACAATACTATGTTGGACCTGTTGCAACACTTTTACAAGTATTACCTTAAGTGACGTTGCATTGGATCTAGTTTAACACTTTTAAAGATTTAGGTAACATTTTTCAAAGGTGTAAGTAAGACTTTATAAGCTATTAAAATATTTTAATAAGTGTTACAATAGCTATAATTTTAACTAGTGTCACTGTTGATACACTCTAGCTAGCGAACATTGATGATGACAATGCAAGATTGTCATTGTTAATATGTTTTAGCAACGAGCTATAATATAGACTAGTCATATTATCACTACAGGAAAACATGTACATAAGTACCGGTAAGAAACCATAGGACACCAGTGCAGTGTAAGTTAGTTTATATGCACCGGTTGCTATAGTAGTGTGTGAGGTACAGGTGCCCAATTTCACTAGAGCACCGATAAGTTTTATAACGGTGCAGAAATCAGTTCGTGGAAGGCAATGAAGGTGGAAATTGATATTCCAAAAGTACCAGCACCCAAGATACCGATGTCTATAGCCGGTTCAAATGTGTAAAAATGGCGGCAAATTACTTTTCCAGCATTGGTTTGCAATTTGCTCGGTGCACATGTTGTAAAAATGTGGGAATCAATATTTTTCCAACATCGGTACTATGTTTAAGAAAAGTTACCAATGTTAACTGGTTCATATTGATGTCAAAAATCAATAGCACATGTATTTTTGGCTAATATACTGGTGTTGGGACTGCATTTAATGCTCACCTATCTTTTTTTTTTGGGCGGGTAAAAAGTGGTGTTTTTAGATTGATAAGTTCATTAATGGCATTTTTGGTGGATGGAAACTTTGAATGCTCTACCATGAAAACCCTAAAAGGTACAATTTTTTTTGTTTAGATTGTTATTAATGATGGAAAATGTTGATAATGGTTTGTAGGCTTATATTGTCTGTGTGTTCGATCATGTTAATGTGCATGCAGTAGAAGTGTTGCTATGAGTTTCTTGTGTGATTTTAAGGTTGATGTATTTAATGGCATGGTTAGGAATGTCATATTTTAGGACATGTTTTGAATGTGGTAATTGTAATGTTGAATGATAAATATTGTGCATTGATTATGCTTGATTAGAATTACTCTTAGTGACGAATTGTAAATTGTGTGGAACTTTGATTGTTTTTCACATTTATTCATTTGTAGAGTTGTATTGGGCCATCGAGAGGAGTAAGCCGTGTATGCTAACATTAGTAGGTGACCAACGAATATGTTGGTTTCGTGGGTGAGTTATTGGAGCATGCTTGACCCACCTCCACTTGGAGTCGTTAAAAGGGTGTCGTATCTAACCCGAGCGAAGGCGTTCAAAATAGTAGTCCAAAGAGGATGCAAAGGAGTTGGTGTCAAATTTAAATCTATAGTTCTGCACCCAATTCACTACTAAGCTACCTATAGGATAGTTAGTGGCAAGTCCAAGTTTGTCTACGGAGATGCTATGGTCTAATAGTCAATTAAAACACAACCATGTACGGGTTGTCAATATGTCCGTGTGCTACGAATAGCTACTATAGTAAAATGGGTTTTTTTTGGGTTTTTCAATTATCAACTACGAACATGAAATGTAAAACATGGTTAAACTATATAAAATGACACTTAGGGGTATTTGTGTAATATGATTGATGAATGGCTTCTATCATCGATTCATTCACAGAAAGACATATAAACCTATCTTATGCCTATGTCACACAGTGTGGAGATAGCCAGGTATTTCCCCCCGTCTGTCACACGTGGTACATACCACAATAGCCATATCTCACCGTCTTCATAATAAGGGAATGCACTCTAGTCCAGTGACAACGTACACCATTCCCCGTCACTTCACTCCCAAGATAGAAATGAGGCCTATCACAATTTTATACTACCTTACATGTATGAGTGCATCATTATAATGACATAGCATAAATTACAATTCTTATAAACCACAAAATCAAGCACAAATATTCACAAGACAATAATATATGGAAATCTAAATCTCAAAAAACCAAGTTCAAATCATGAATACAAATAACCCCAAGCTACTAAACTACTCCCTAAACATGGAATTCAAGTATTTCACTAAATTCCACATTTTTGGGATAAAGCAAAATGTAAAGGGAAAAGAGAAAGGACCTAATGATAAGAGAGAGTGTTTCTCTCTCTAAGCTACTCTCCAAACCCACAAAATGAACTCATAAAATGAACCAAATATTTTTCAACCCTAGTAGACTAAGGCTATTTCTATAGTAATAGGAGATTTGGCCTAAAAATAGGCCAAAACCTTAGTAGCCACCGCTTGAAATGGGGCGCCATGGATGACACGATCCGTGCCACTAACGTGTCCTTGTGCCATTTTGGGATGCCAGATCTGGCACGAGCCATTTGGCTATTGCTGGTGCGGGGTGCTAGGTCTAGCACAGACTATTTGGCTCGTGTTGGTGCCGGGCGCTGGTCTTAGCACGACCATGATGGCACGAGTCATCGTCTGAAGCTTCATTTTTGCACTTCTGATATGTACCCCTTGTTGTTTGGCGCGAAGTGTCAATGAATCCTTATTTTTCTCAGTTTCTTGGCACGTGCTGCTTCATTCTTCACATACCATGGGTTGGTCTTGATATCTTAGACTTGGAACGGCTTGGGCTGTGTGAAACGAAATGGTCTATGCCCATACTTAGCCCAATGGAGTGAAAAGGCAACTTGAGGACACAGCCAGCCGAAGATGACATGACCCGTGCTGGGTTTTGGTATGACTCGTGCTTCTTAGCACGGCTCGTGCCAAAGGCCCTTGACACAAGTCGTATGGCATGACGCAAGCCATGTGTGCTTGGTCTCGTGCCTCCCATGAGCGGTCCGTGCCACCTGTTGCTGGTTCGTTTGGCTGAGTTCTTTGCTCCTCTACGGATGAACCGTTGGTCCAATTTGAGAGTTCTCGTAGTGGATTTCATAGCGCTCAAGATGAAAAATCCAATTGAACCAACCCCAAGGGCTGATTCTTTTCGGACCATTCCCAGGACTTTGCGCAACTCTTGGACAATAATCCTCTGTTTCTTCCTTGGCCTCTTTGAACTTCAAGTCCGTCTATATTTAGCTTAATTCTTCTACTACCACGATGTAGAGTCTGTGGCCTTCATCTACTAACATTTTAATGTGAATGACCCTCAACATTTACCGTCCTTACAAACGACTTTTTATACAAATGTGACGAAAAGTATCCACGAGCCACCTACTAATGATGATCACAAATAAAGATCTAGGTGTTCGTGGATACCGGATTTCCATTAGTATCAATTAAGTCTACAAAACGTGGGATTTAACAAGAAAACCAAACATGGCCGTCTACACCCTTTCTCACATAAACCTAACTAATACTACCAATCCAACAAGTAAATCAAGCCAATTATTATGCCTAATGCATAGGTTCATGCATGCCTAATGATGCACATCAATCCCCCGACACTTAAGCCTTTACTCATCCTCGAGTAAATAAAAAGAAGAAAAAGCCTAAGCGAAGTGTAGCATGCGGGTATAAGTTAGCCTATGTATTTGGTTTATTCCTAGATTACCCTATTTCCCCAAAGAAGCAAGAATCTCACAACTCGCAAACTCCCCGAAGCACCTAAAGTAACCTAACCACCCAAAATAAAGTGAAGAAAAAGGTAAGTAAGAAAGATAAGTGTTAAGCTAGCTTACTTTCCAAAAAAAGTTTCCTAAAAGCAGTCCAAGAGCCGTTGCCAAAAACAACCAACCAAGGAAATCCAAGAGTCTTTAACTTGGTTGTAACTAAGAATAACTCTAGATTCTCAACTTAGCTACAACCAAGGATGATGCTTATGTATCGTCAACCTAATTTCCATTTTCTCTCAATTTCTCTCATTTTTCCCAGGAGCCCTTTTAGGTTTTCATCCTGACTTTCACACATGTTGAGCTCACATTCTAAAATTTTTCCACACGGCCTCTCATTTTTCCTAGGTTCGTAAACCTAGCCGGGCCTAGCCTTCCAACTTAGTCGGGTATATATATATTTTACTCTTGTGGCCCGAATGCCCCTCATTCTCGTATCTTACTTCATCTTTCTCAAAGTACCCCGTAGATTGAATCGTGGCCTCCATGGACTCTAATCTAGCTCCGAACTCTTCCAATTGCAACCATATGCCACCTGTTGCAAGATCGGCTTCTTGCATAACTTGGGTAGAACTCAAAAGTTGTTACCCAAGAGTACGCAATTGGTCAAGGTGTTCGCAGATAGATGAGTGCATCTAGGTGGTGCCCTAAATTAAGGCTCACCATCCATCTCATCATTCTCTATCTTCAGGTTGGATTGAACTTTATAGAACTCCTTCGTGAATTGTGAGCCAGGTTCTAGGAACAAATCATCTAAACTTTTCTCGTGGGTAATGGTGGTGCACTCCGGCTGAGGAAGGATCATGAAACTGCAAGTGGTTGCGCCACCATATAACCAAACATATATGTCGTTCAAGGTTGTAATCTCTATCATAGAAGCTTTAGCCAGCTTCTCAATAGTGTACTTCGTTCCCGATTGCCCAAAGCTAGCCAATGTAGATTGAGTGACTGGATGGCCCTAATATTGCGCTAAAATTCTACCATGCCTCCCATTGAGATCTTTCCACCTTTTCTCTCCCCTATTGCTATGCATTGTTGTACAAAAGCTCCCACTAAGTTTGGGTAGAAGTTACCCTCAAGAGTCATCACCCAAAGGAAATGCACATCCGAACTCGGACACTGCGTAAGTTCACCATTGCAAAATACCCCCATCGATAGCAAGCATTGAACATAACGCATCCCCGGATGAACTATAGCAGTGCTTTTGCATAAGTTTTTCCTATCAAGAGCCTCCAAAATTTTCCAAGCAAGAAAGGTAAACCTTGTCAGTGTGTCCTCAGAACATCCCTCTTGTATCTCCAACCAAAGGCTTGGGCCACCTCCCAATGTGTTATTTTGTACTCTTTGTCCTCCAAATGGAACTTGATTGCTCGATGTCCCTACGTAACTTGCCATAGAGTAGCAAGGAACTCTAAGGTTCATCGGATATAGGTCTTCAAGTGCTTGTCAAGAAAACCTTCTAACCTACCCGACCTAGCAAGTAGCTAACATGCTTGAGTAGGCCTAGAGCCTCTAAAGTATCCTTGCACGCAAAAAATCACCTCTAAAATGCCCCTCTTTGGCCCATTCAAGTACCTTAACCTACGAGCTGCAGTCCCGGAGATGTTAAATCAATCCCATGAACTCCTCTGTCAAGAATGCGGGGTTGTGATGAAGGGAGTCACCGACTCATGGCTCACAACCTCATTAGTCGGTTTCTTTCTTTTCTCACCCCGTGAAGGTTTCCATTTCTCCAACACACTCTTTTTCAGAGGCATCCTTTCAAAATCAAGGAGAAAGTTGTAATGTGCTAATAAACAAGGGCAGTGGCCACAATATCATTCAAAGAAAATATTCTTCCTAAATAGCCTAATCATTTCAAAACATGATGCTCTCAACATAAAGGCTTTTCAAACAAGAACCATTCTCCTTAAAAAACACACTCATGGCAATTCATATCAACCCATAACAAGATCGTACAATCAAGAATCATCCTTCCTAAATTACCCAACACATGAAAATATAACATGTAAGCATGATAGCACATCAATTCACCTAAACTTACTTCAACACAAGATCATTCGTATAACCCAAACTTCTCAACAACATACTCTCTTTCAAGATTAATTCTTCACATTACACCAACATAATGCTAAGAAAACCAAGTAAAAATGAAGTTCAAAGGATTACCTGGAATTTGAAACTAAGAGTTGAAAGATCCACACAAGAAGAAGCAAAAAATGCTAATTTTGAGAGAAAAGCTTCATTTTTTTTGAGTTTACCAAGAATGTGTGTGGGTGAGTGTTTCTTGAAAAGTTTGAATGTGTTTAATGGCTCAATTAGGTGGAAGAATGTACCAAGGATCTAAATTTCAACAAAGGTGATAAGGAGAGGTACAATTAGGATAAGGATGGAATTTTGAAAATTACAATTTAGGGGACAATAGTACCAATCTATTTAATCACAAGGGATGTTTGAAGTACTATTTACACAAAAAATTCCTAAGGAATACGAGACCTCAGAATTTATGAACAAAAAAAAGCATTTTTTAGCTTAAAATTAATATTTTTCAAAAAAAATTGCATTTTGGTACAATATGACAGCTCAAATGAGGTGCCAACACATATACCCTCATGTGAAAGGCATCCGTACAGACCCCCTCGTGCCAAGGTTGTCTGGAACATACAGTATCTCATGGAACGGGCAGTGCCAAATCCTGGCATGAGGCCTCTCATGCCAATGTGCTGTGACACGAGCCGTATCTCGTGGAATGGCTCGTGCCAAATTCTGGCACGAGGCTGCCAAAATTTTGACCGTTTTCCCTTAGTTTTTCCCTCTTTTTTTCGACAAAAACTTTTTTCATCCATCAAGACCTACTTCCATCCAAACAAAATCATGAGACTCGAACTCAAATTTACAAATCAACAAAAGTTTCAACTCAAAATCCTCATCACAAACAAAAATATGCAAAATCTATTCACTACTAAAAATCACGAAATCAAAGCAAAAAGAAACACTGTATATTTATTGTCGTCCTCAAAACTTATTTCTTTTTCATGCATCTTAGTTAGAACAACCCACCGTTGGGTGTCCAGAATCGCCATCGATGTTTCCACCCACGATGATATCATTGTGGAGAGGTCTCTACAATGTGTCAGCCTTACCTTTAGGCACCTTCTTCGCCATAGAAGATGAATTCTCAAAACTTACTAATGTTGAGTCCTCCACCTTTACTTGTTTAGGAAAAGATCGAGGGATTTTCATTCCCTTTCCACTACCTCCTAGTTAGCATGGAAAAGCATTCCAATACAGATATATTATCACTATCATCATGCAATGTAAATGACTCATCATCGATACCATCAATGCCATATAATTAATTTAAGCATTCATTCTCATTTGTCATGCAAGAAGTGTCACATTGATCATGCTCATCAACTAATGGCATGCCTTTGCACACAAAACATGAGTTAGATGAATCATGCATAGACTTATAGATGTCAAATCTAATCTTGTCCATATCATCTTGTAGGGTTAGGGTTCCCAAATGGACATCAATTTCAATCCTGGGCATTTTAAAGAATGGTCTCCCCAATAGGATTGGGGGTGCACTTGCGTCGTGCCCCACGTCAAGGACGTAAAATTCCACCAAAAACACCAACTTGCCAAATCGAACCATCGCATTCTTCACTAGCCCATGAGGGCTAGCTTGGGGGTGATCGTTGAGTTGGACAATCACCCCAGTGTTCCTAAGTTCACTTATATCTAGGCATTCATCAAGACTATATGGAATCACATTAATGGACGCTACCAAATCAATCATGGCCTTTTCAACTAACTTTCCACCTAAAGAGATAGGAATAGAGAACATCCTAGGGTTGTCACATTTTTTAGCAAATTTTTATGGTTCAAAATGGAGACTCTCCCTATTTTCAAATGTCCTACCTTCTTAGTTGGTCTATTTCTATCTTAAGTGCATGCAACTTTAATAAATTTATCATATGATAGCACATGTTCAATAAGCTCTAAGATCGGGATTGTTACCTCCACCTTTTCGAAGATTCTTCGGATGCTTGCATCATTGGTTGCCACATTCGGCCTCCATCTCAATGCAATAGAAATGGTGGTAGGATGGTCACTCGTGCCTCAGATGGTGGAATCTCCTTGAAATGTGCTTTCTTGATAACAATCTCATTCTCCTCGAAATTTGTCTTGTTGGCCTCCAAGATCCTATCGTCTTCTTGCAAGACCTCCTTCTCGGGCTCATGAACCTTCTTCCCTCTTCCCAACTTGAGTGAACTCGCAATCCATGGATTGACCTCCGGTTGAGAAGGGAGTTTACATGAATCTTTGGCCTCAAGTTGGCTCACCGAGGTGGCGAGTTTCTCAACTTGGATCTTGAGATTTATGATACTTGAGAAGGCCATATTGCCAAGATCTTCAATTTTGTGCCTTGTCCTCTCTGTGAATACTTCATGTTTCTTCCCCAATTGGCTTATGGCTTCCACGATTTCATCCCGGTCTGACTTGTAGAGAGAGTTGTGGTTGTTAAAAGGACCCTCACCCCATAGCTATGGTTGAGGTGGATCTTTTCTGCCTCGATACCCCTTGAGTTTTATTCTCCTCTCTCCAATGAAAGTTGGGATGGTCCCGGTACCTTGGGTTGAACAAGTTTGCGTAGGGATCCAGCCTTTTTCCTTCTCGATTCCCTCAGAAACCCTGTAGTTGTTGACCCCTGGCAAACTGCTGCTTATTCCCATTGTTGTATTCCACATCCTTCACCTCTTCTAAGTCCTCCATTACTTGGGGACATGCCTCATTCTGATAGTAAAGGTTGCAAACCTCACATACTTTGATATGATGGACCTGCCATCTAAAGAGCTCCTTCACCATGGAAGCAAGAGCTTGGACTTGCTCTTCCAAATTAGGGTTTGGGAGGGTTCATCAAAGACCTTAACCCTTGACCTGGTGCCCAACTTTCTCATTCCATTGGACATCTCCTCAAAAAGAGCCATCGTGTCCTTTGAGCTTTTTTTGGAAATTGACCCATTACATGCGACATTCACCATCCGCATGTCTTCATCGCATAACCCTTCAAAAATGTAGTGGACTAAGTTTCCTTCCTTGAAAGAATGGTATGGAAAACTTGCTAATAACCTCTTGAAATGCTCCCAGTAGTCATAGAGGGATTCACTAGCTCCCTGGGGGATATCATATGGTTGCTTCTTCAGTCCGGCAGATTTGGATGTTGGAAAGTACTTTTCTAGAAATTTTCTCTTCATATCCATCAAGGAGCTTATAAAATTGGGCAGTAAATAGTATAGCCAATCTTTAACCCCATCTTGTAGAGAGAATGGAAATGACCTTAGGTTGTAGTCATCCCCCGGAGGCTTCATATTTGTGCAGACAAGGTGGAAATCTGGCAAGTGTTTTTTGGATCTTCCCATGCCATACCATGGAAAGTGGGCAGACAGTGTATCATTCCGATCTTTAATTCACAATTCACAATTGGTGGTAATAGGAGAATGTGATACACAACAACTGACTCTTAAAATTAGGGGCTATGGCTCTCTCGGTGTCCTATTATCTTCAGCCATCTCTAGCGGCTCTTCTAACGTGTCATGCAAATTGACAATTAAACTTCTAAACTAGCATCCCAGGAAGCGACGCCAAAAATTTGACTCACCTCCTCTCAGGGTCATTACAATGGTGTCATTCCTAACCTGAGCAAAGGTGTTCCAAACAACAGTCCAAAGAGGATTCAAAGGGGTTGGTGTCAAATTCAAATTTATAGTTCCACACTCAACTCACTACTAAGCTACCTATGGGATAGTTAGTGGAAATTTTGGGTTTGTACACAGAGATGCTAGGGTCTAATAGTCAATTAAAACACAACCACGTACGGGTTGTCAACCAGTATGTGTGCTAGGAATAACTACTATAGTAAGATAGTTTTTTTGGGGGTTTTTCAATTATCAACTATGAATATGAAAGGTAATACGGGATTAAAATATATAAATAGACACTTAGGATTATTTGCGTAATATGATTGATAAATAGCTTCTATCCTCGATTCATTCACATAATGACATATAAACCTATCTTATTCCTATGTCACACAGTGGTGAGATAGCCAGGTATTTCCCCCATCCGTCACACGTGATACTTACCACAATCTCACCGTCTCTGTAATTTAGGAATGTGCTCTAGTACAGTGACGGCGCAGACCATTCCCCATCACTTCACTTCTAATGCCAACGTGCCCCCATTTAGAGGAATACAAAGGCCACCTAGAAGGGCAATTCCTTATGTAGGTCGCAATCGTTGGATATGTAGTGAAGTGCATTACATCTCGGACACTCCACTATGGAGCTCAATCCCTACGCCTATAGAGAGTTAAAAGAAAAAGACACCTTGTGATGACTCTAGAGTCTACACAACTCTAGTCGCTACAAACAAACACGCTAATATATCGGGGTAAGCTAGGGAATTCTCCATGCTGAGATATTCCAAATCGACCACCCAACATGTTGATTTCTCACACAAATAGCCAACTAGAATCATGGTATAGGATTTTCTCTCAAAGGACATGAATGCACTCATCTCCCCAATGTTCTTTACCTACTCCATAATTCTAACACTCCTAAGATAGCAATGAAGTCTAGAATGATTTTATACTACCATACATGCATGATTGCATCATCATAATGACATAGCATAAATTACAATTCTTATAAACCACAAGTTCAAGCACAAATATTCATAAGACAATAAGATAGGGAAATCTAAATCTCAAAAAGTCAAGTTCAAATCATGAATACAAATAACCCCAAGCTACTAAACTACTCCCTAAACATGGAATTCAAGGATTTCATTGAATTCAACATTTTTGGGAAAAATAAAAAGAAAACAAGAAAAGAGAAAGAACCTAGAGAGAAGAGAGAGTGTTTCTCTCTCTAAGCTACTCTTCAAATCCACAAAATGAACTCAGAAAATGATCCAAAGAGTTTTCAACCATAGTAGACTAAGGCTATGTTTAGTAGTAGGGGGTTGAGCATAAAAATAGGCCTCATAATAGGTCAAAACCCTAGCAGCCACCGCTTGACACGGGGCACCACAGATGGTATAGCTCATGCCGCTGACGTGGCCTCGTGCCAGAGCGGGAAGCTAGGTTTGGGACGGGCCTTTTGGCCCGTGCTAGAATGGGGCACTGGTCTTGACACGGCCATGCTAGCGCGGTCCGTGTCATCCAGTACTGGCCATCGTCTAGAGCTCCATTTTTACACTTATGATCTACACCCAGTGTCTTTTGGCACGAGACATCAATTGAATCCTCTTTTTACTCTTTTTCTTGGCACGAGCCACTTCATTATTTGTATACCATGAGCTGGTCTTGACACCTTGGACTTAGAACGGCATGGACCGTGTGAAACAGAATGGTCAGCACCTGTACTTAGCTAAATTTTGAGTGAAAAGGCAACTTGAGGACACGGTCGTCCGATGTTGGCACAACCCTTGTTGGGTTTTGGCACAACTCATGCTGCTTGGTATGGCTCATGCCAAGGGCTGTATGGCATTGTACGGGCTGTGTGTGCTTGGTCTCGTGCCTCCCATGAACGACCTGTGCCACCTGTTGCTGGTTCATCCGAATGACTTCTTTGCTCTGCTACAGATGAATTAGCTCTACAATTTGAGATTTCTTGTAGTGGGTTTCATAGCGCTCGAGATGAAGAATCCAATGGAACCAACCCCAAGGGCTGATTCTACTTGGATTATTCCCTGGACTTTTCCATACTCTTGGACAACAATCCTCCATTTCTTCCTTGGCTTCTTTGAACTTCAAGTATTCCTATATTTAGCTCAACCCTTCTACTGCCACGATGTAGAGTCCATGGCCTTTGTCTACTACCATTTTAATGCGAATGGCCTTTAACATCTTCTAGCATCCTTGCGAACGGCCTTCTATACAAATGTTATGAAAAGTATCCACGAGCCACCTACTAATGATTATCACAAATAAAGATCTAAGTGCCCGTGGATACAAGGTGTCCATTAGTATCAATTAAATTTAAAAAACATGGGATTTAGACAAGAAAACCAAACATGGCAGTCTAAACCCTTTGTCACATAAACCTAACTAATACTAGCAATCTAACAAGTAAATCAAGCCAATTATTATGCCTAATGCATAGGATAACGCATGCCTAATGATACACATCAATGCTTTTAGTCATAGGAAGAGAATATTATGTCCTTGTCACGATTGTAAAAATTGAAATCTTACTGACAATAAGGACATGTTGAAGCTCCAGTTGTACGACAAAGGGTTTGCAAAAGATAATGTGGTATGGATGTTTCATGAGGAAAAATCATCACCAAAGGTGGTAGTCAGTAGTGAAGGAGAGTGTTTTGGAGATGTAAATTTGAATGACATGTGCGAGTAGGTAGTTGATGAATTTAGAGGGAGGCCTGAGGTTTTGGCTATTTTTTAGGTGATAAGGATGGACCATTGTATCCCAGTTGCAAGAAGAAAGACACGGTCATGTTATGTTTGATGGATTTGTTTAACTTGAAAGATGTTGGTTCGTAGAGGGATATTAGCATTAATAAGCTACCTAAGTTTTTGAATAAAAATCTTTTGTCTGGTAATGGGTTACCAAACAACCTTTATGAAGCTAGGAGATTTTTGTGTCCGATAGGAATGGATTATGAAAAACATACATGCTTGTCCCCATGATTATGTCTTGTATATGGGTAACTTAAAGGATAAGATTGCTTGCCTGTATGCCATGTGCCCCATCATAAGAAATGGAGAAATGAGGTTGTTGATAGAGAGCTTGTTATGTGGGTAAGGAAGCGGGTCCCTGAAAAATATATGTGGGACCTTCTAATTATTCCAAGGCTGAAAATGTTGTTTAAGAACGTTAAGGATGCAAAGAATACGACAAGGTACATGGATAGGGGGTGTTCTGATGATGATATGATTCGGCATCCGACGGGTGCGGACCAGTGGAAAATTTTCAACAAGATGTATCAGAAGTTTGCTTCTGAATGTAGGATCTTGAGAATGACTTTGTGTACTGATGGTATCAACCCGTTAGGTGATATGTCGTCAAAACACAGTTCATGGCCGGTTATGCTCTCCATATACAATCTTCTCCACTACTTGTGGATGAAGTGGAATATGTGTTGATGCCCTTGATGATTTCTGGGCCCAAACAACATGGAAATGACACTGATACTTATCTTTCCCCTTTGATAGAAGATTTGACGGATTTGTGCTCCTCGGGAGTTAAAGTGTTTAATGGTTTTCGTGGAAAGGAGTTCAACTTGAAGGTCGTGCATTTCTGTACTATAAATGATTTTCCAGCATATGGTAACGTTTCGAGTTATGTAGTGAAGAGCAACAAGGCTTATCCTGTTAGCAAGGATGTGACATATTTCCACTGATTGAAAATGGTAGGAAAGCTGTTTATTTGGGTTACCGAAAATTCCTCCCATTGAAGCACAAGTTGCGAGAAGACACAGTGCACTTTGTTGGCAGGAAGGAGAGGAGAAAGGTGCCTAAACCATTGGTTGGTGTTATCATTCACAATAAGGTGAAAAATTGAATATCATACTTGGCAAAAGGTTAAGTCAGGTTGGCGGGACAGTAGAGGGATCGTGGAAGAAAAGGTTAATTTATTTGATTTACCTTACTCAGAGAATTTGGAGGTTTAACATTGTTTGGATATGATGCACATTGAAAATAATGTGTGTGAGAGTATAATTGGCACGCTACTTAACATTCCTAGGAAGACAAATGATAGCTTCAATGCGAGGAAGGATTTGGTTGAGCTTGGTATTCGATTGGATCTAGCACCAGAGGTTAGATGGAAGCGAACGTACCGGCCTACTGCTTCTTACATTTTTTTAGTTGCTAAGAGGAGATCGGTGTGTGAGAGTGTTCAAGACCATGAAGGTACCATCCGACTACTCTTCTAATGTTAGTATTTTTGATAATGATGAATTGCATTTTAATGTGTTGAAATCACACGATTGTCACGTCCTTATGAAAAATTGTTTCCCATTGCGATCCGCAGTGTTTTGGATGGGGAAGTGCTATTTTCCATTATGCGTATGTGTTTCTTCTTCAACTCAATTCACCGGAAGTATATAAGCATGCAAGAACTGAATGAATTGGAGCGGGAGGCTGTAGTACTGTTATGTCATTTTGAGAAGTACTTTCCCTCGTCATTCTTTGACATTATGGTCCACCTCGTGATATAATTAGTGAAGGAAATACTTATATGTGGTCCTGTTGAGATGCATTAGATGTACCTCTTTGAGCGTCACATGGATATTTTCATGGGTTATGTTCACAACCGCAGTCAGTCGGATGTCAGTATTGTTCAGAGGTATGATTTTGAGGAGATCATTGAGTACACTTCTTCCAAATTGGTAGGAAAAAGAGCCATTGGTTTTCCTGCAAGAGCGCACTGCAGTAGAAATAATGGGACTTCACGGTCTAAACGTACACTTTATACACCCTTGAATGCTAAAATGATGACAGTTTACCTATATGTTTTACAGAATAGTAGTGAGACCACAATTTATGTTCAAGAGCATGGGTAGATGTTAGAAAATATTCATCCTAACTAGCCATTGAATAAAATATAGGCGGAGCATTCTTCAGTGTTTGTTAAATTGTTTTACAAGCGTTACAATGTGGAGGACATGCCCAGGAAACTACTTGCATTTGTAAGGACACCGAGCTACACGTTTAGAAGATACCAAGGGTATGCCATCAATAGCATTAGTTTATCAACGTTGGAGAAGGATGGCAAGAGAAGACGCAAAATAGTGGTGTTTATATCAAATCTGAATCCATGAGGCAGGCAAGCAAGAGAGGAAAAAAATCCTATTGTTGTTGTGATGCCATTTTATGGGGCAATTGAGGAAATTTTGAAGTTGGATTACGTAGAGTTCAAAGTTATTGTGTTCAAGTGCTTTTGGGTGGAACATGGTTCCGCTGTTGTAATTGAAAAGCCAATGGGTTTTACATTGGTGAAATTGAATTGAGTGGGACACAAAAATGACAAGTTCTTCTTAGAGGCTTAGGCACACCAGGTTTTTTTTACGTAAAAGACCTTTAAAATTTCCATGTGGTACTCCATGGGAAGAAGTTTTATTTTGAAGAGGAAATTTATTAGCCAATCACACTTGAAAGTTCAGAGTTTCCCTCAGCATTTCCTGGTTTGAAGGATGTCGGGGGAGCAGTAGTAGGGCGGCGTTCTCATGATGATGGATTGTGGGTAGATAAGAGTGATGAAATCGTGGGTGATGACAATGTTTTGAAAAGGAAGTGGTAGCCAATTATTTCGTAGTGAATTTTATTTCTTTCCACTGTTTCGTATATTTCCTAACGATGTATGTTATGTACTTTTGTTCAATCAAAATATGAATATGATCCATACATTTTTGGCACTATTAATCATAAGTTAAAGGAAGCAAAAATGATTATAGCAGAGAATGAGCTTTGTTTAATACATAGGTACCGATATGTTACTGAATAAGCGGTGCTGAAAAACAGAGGATGTGATATGTTTAATGGATATGCACAATAATTTTTACTGACGCACCGATTTTATGTACTAGTGCTAGGTATTTAGCCAAAACAATTTATGTTTTGTTCTCTGGTTAATGAAATACATTAGATGGGCAATTAAAGTAGCCCTAAGCAGCTGCCTAAGTATCAAGCTTACACTGTTACTTAGCCATAAAAGAACCTCATTGCTCTCTGTTCCTATGAATAATTAAAAAGGTGAATATAAAGAAGCATGAAATAACTATGTTTTATATAAAACAACACCGATATTGATTCAGTGGCAGTGGTCTATATATCAGTGCTATGTACTTAGTGTAAAATAACGTTCCTTGCTTACTGGTCCAATGGGAAAAAAATTTAAAATGAGCCTTTAAAGCAACCTTATGTTGCTGCCTTCAACATAAAGACACAATGGTATCCTAGCATTGGAATCGGTCAAAACACTGGTGCTAGGTATTTAGCCAAAAAAACTGAGGTCTGCACTCTGGTCGCTGAATGAAATTTATTGGTCAATTAATGCAGCCCCACACAGCTACTTGTTACAATCATAGGCACCGGTATCTCGAATCCATATACCGATGCAATCTTGTATTCAAGTTATTAATGACCCATTTTTTGGTTTCTTCTTCATTTAGGATTTCACAAACATAGTTTCCCTCTAAAAGAAGCACATATCACCCTCTATCAAAATTTCCCTATAACGGATCGTAAAAAGAAGGCAAGTCATCTCTTCATTTATATTACTGTTTGTATGTTTATTGATTTGGAATGTTTGTTCATGTATTTATGCCATTATTCATGATAATTTTGAGTCACCTTCAAGGTGTTCGATAAAATGCTTTAATGGATTTTGTAGGAGATGACGCCAAAAACCACATTGAAAAGAACACACCATGCATCATTTTCATTGTCGCCCATTGGATCGATATGCAAGTACCCGGATGAGACTTTCACGTCCGAGGAGGCCAAGGTTCTCCAATAAACATACAAAACACGTCGTCCTTTCCCAGAGATGGGAATAGATCCTTCTCCTCCATTTGAAAAAACCATTTGCATCCTTGGTTGGGAAAAAATCTGAGGACTCCAGCTACATTCAACCTTAGTATTGTAAGTAAGTTCTACGTGAACTTGAGGTGCCGGCCAAAGTGGGATGAGGTGTATTGTAGAGGAAAAAGTACGCCACTTACATCGAAAGCTATAAATGACATGTACAAGTTGCCAATGTTCCAAATGGCGATGATGAATTCATTGCATTCCATATCGTAGATGGGGAATGCTTTTACATAGAAGATCCAGTTGAAAATTAGATCGTCAATACTATGACTAGGTATGGTACCGACACCGATGAGTTGGTTAAACTGGGGTGGAGCAAAATTCCTAATAAGACACTGAATCTCGAAACGAATGGGTAGTATCACTTTGTAGCATCTCAAACAGATTAAGTAATTGTGAACATGGAAGTTCATAAATTTAGGCTCACCCACTTGTACACAATAAGAAAGAAACTTAGATGGAATATTGGTAGAAAAATTGTGAATAATTTGAGACATGAATTGAATAAGCCAAGGTGCTTCGGTTTATGCAGCCTCATCTCATCACTGTGTTCAAAAGCTGGTGTCAGTCACTGTCCCCACGACATATATGGCTAACCAATGGGTAAGATTTGTGTGGAATTTTTCTACAAACTTGGTTTTGAACCGGTAGTCCCTTCACTTGAATCCAGAGTTGCTTCCTTGGAGGTCAGTGTAAAAAACCTCCTTGAAGAATCCAAATAAGAGATCATGGTGCGATGACATGGCTAAGGTTTCAGCTACCGATTGTCCGAGGCAGTGAAAGCCATTGGAGATTTCCCATTGTACCACAAAGCCGATGTGGAGCACGTAGATGTGGGGACCAGTGTCCAATGTACGAATGATACAATAGAAATGTGGGATGTGGAACCATTTTTGCATTACTATTCATGAAATTGTTGTAAAATTTGGTGAACCGTAGTAAATTCGTAAGAATGTATTGTATTATTACGTTACATCATCTTGAACTGTCCTACCTAATTTACATAGTTTTTATTCCTGATAAATTCTTATGTCACATAATGCTAAGGATTGTTGGTATGGAAAATGACCTGGTGTAATTTTGGTGGGTATATAGTTTCTACAAAACTTATTTGGGCCATAGCGTAATTTTTCATAAATATTTAAACTACAATAAGTTGAATTTTCAAGTCCCTTCGGTACACCCTTACATTCCCTAATAGCAATCATGCAATCATATATTATTCAATTGCATTTTACTAGAGTCTTGGATGGACCAAGGTGCAAAAATTTAAAAGTTTACCCGTAATTCAAAATGGAAATAGGTTCGGACCACGAGGTACTTCTAACTTCATCAATGAAATTTTAAAGTCCTGATTAGAGGAATAGTACGGGTTCGGGCAGGAAATCACACCCTCAAGTGATTTGGTTCACACTACCATAACTTCAAAGACAAACAAGCCAATTAGCTCAACAACATATAGTAGCGCTTCTCTACATGTTATCACCATAAATGAAACATTGATTATATGGCATATTTGGTAAGGAAGACAAAAATTGTACAATTTGGAGCTATGTATGGTACCTTGTTAAATTTTGGGGCAATAGCGCAGTTTTTTGGAATATAGTACAACCAATCATTGTTGACTTTTAAGATAGTTCCGTACACTCGTTCAGGGTGACAACACATGGTTCTGATCGTGTTTAATTGAATTTCATATTAGTGCACCAATTTTATATTTTGACATTTCCAAGATTCTTGGAGGGGCTTAAGTGCAAAAATTTAAAAAGTTTACTCTTAACTCGAAATGGAATCCGCTTGAACTGGATGGTACTCCATACATCACCAATGTATTTCCAAGTTACGAGAATGAGGAAATGGGTGGGTTTGGGGACAAAATAAAGTGTGTAGGATATTCGGATTACACTTTGTTATTTCAAAGAAAACCTTTACGAGTTTTTCTAAAACATGTACTAGCATTTTTCAAAGTTTTACCACCGTAACTATATTTTTCATTCTAAATATAAGGCTATAATGTGAAAATTTGCACTGTCAGGGCTATGGAAACTACTGTAATTGCATTGTACCTTTTGAGGACCTAACTGCAATAGACAAAGATTGAGAATATTACAAATACATCTTCCATATAGGGATGATATGAAATTGAAACATTAATTGTATTGAACCTTCATCGTTTACGTTACATGTTGAAAGCCCATCGATAAATCTCTTTGTCTTATTATAACCAATACACATGAAACAAAATTTATGTTCGAATTGGGAAGTCCCCAAATGATGTACACATAATATAGTCATACACAGAAGACATTAATTTAAACATGGAAAAATAACCTTATATGCTTAAAAGCGACGTCGCATGCAGGAGAGGCCGAAATCGCAAAGTTTGACAGAGGAGCGACATCGGATATTCATAGACATTTCAATCATTTCATAGCCTATGCTACACCAGTTTATGTTTGGTCCCATATCGTATGTGATAATTAACTGTAGCTGAAGTCGTACATTCAACCTGTGTTCATACAAAGATGAGATTATTGTCCACAACCAGCCCTAATCTAACCCTTTTCTCACACATTACAAACATGGTATTATCTTGGAAACACAAAAAATATACACTTATAATATGTAACACAATCATCATATTTCATGAAAATATTCAATCATTGATCAATGAGATAAAAAAACATATAGAAGGTATATGATAATAATATTGCTAAATCAAATGGAATGGATGGAAAACTACCTCAATTAATTTGAACCTGGAGACGCTCCATCCTTGGATGCTTGTTGATGTTTGAGAGAATCACTTTGATTGAGGTCTCTAATGGTTGTAATGGTGTGAATGGAAAGAATGGTTTGGAGTTGGGTTTTGGAGGAGGTGTGTTGGAGATGAGAAAGGGGGGTTGGTGCTGAATATTATTGACATGAAAAAGGGATGGGGGAACATTTTGATTAAAATTTTTGGCTCAAATTTTTGGTTCCCGCTAGAAATTTCAAGTCAAACGATGCCAGTAGGAGGCCGCTTTGGGGTTTGTTTGATGCGACACATTTTCGACATCGCACATGAGGGTTACAGTCCAATATTGAAAAGTATTGTAAAATACTCCCTCTTAAGATTGCAGCCCCTTCTAACGACTCGTTTATGCCCAAATTGGAACAACATTATTTTTCAAATGTGAATAACAAAATATTATCTCCAGTTTTACTTATCAACTTCTCTCACCTTCTTGCAGGGCCACAATTGCAAAACTTAAAGAGTTCACCGGTGTCCCAAACCTGATTACGATCGTCTCGAAAAGAAACTTTGACTTTCATAGTTGAACTTATACTAACTGAGATTAATAAAGAAACCGGTCTTATTCCACCTAATAGTAGAACTTATACTAATCATCTACAATATACTTTAGACCATATACTAGCGCTTTATAAAATTTAATGGACGGAATTCTATTATCTTTTAATTTCATAAAAAACCAAGAATATTAAATTTCATGTGATTCTATGTGGTGGAAATTATCGTTCTCATAACACTTATCGTAATGGAATACTAACAAAAATGATGGACGATTACCTCGATCTATCCGTGCATGATCAAATCGGAACATCGTGGTTGTGACTTGGTGAATCATATAAGTGTATCTCCAATTTTTCATGTCTAGTTCTCCCACTTTTTTAGAGGGATCTAAGTGCAAAAATTTGAAAAGTACACTGGTTTTGCTAAAATCAATTCCAATCATCCCGGAATGGACCTTTGCCATTCCCAATCAAACTTATAATCCCCGAAAGTGATAAAAAAACTGGCATGATCCCACATATATTTCCACAAGATCTTTCGATTAACCCTTGAATATCATCTACAATTTATTCTAAACCACGCACTAGAACTTTAAAAAAAATTTGATGGACGGAATTTCATTTTTTTTAAATTCATGAAAATGCAAGATTGTGTAATTTTGTGTGATTCTATGGGGGGGATTTATCATTCTAATTAATAACGCTCATCGTACGGGTATTAACGAAATACTAGTAAAAATGAGGGACAAATACCCCGGTTCCTTTATGCATAAATTGGAACATGATTGTGACAATGTGATTTAGATAATTGGGTATCTCCAATTTTGTATTTCATCCTATCCCACCTTCTTGGAGGGACCTAAGTGTAAAAATTGTAAAGTACACCAGTTGTGCTAAAATCGATTTCGATCGAAATGGACATTAATAAAGTTTGTGGACATTTTAGGTTTCAATTATTAGTTTCTAATATACTATTAACCGTTATGAAAGTCAATTATGTTCATTTTGGTAAAACACGGGCTCAGTTGCTTAGCTAATGGGTTGAAATGGCGTGGCCCACTTTTAGGTTAGCCGACGTCACTCATAAGTCGGTTACATGTTGCCAAAACCAACTAATGTGCGACGTCGCACATGATGACATGGTGCAGCCCATATGCTAAGCTAGTGGGCTGAAATGGCCAAGGCCCCATTAAGGTTTGGTGATGTCGCTCATACATCAGTTTAATGTCGGTAAGGTAGACTGATATGCGATGTCACGCCTGCCAGGGCAGAATTCACAACAGTTCATAACGACGATATATATGGATCCCACCTCATAAATCACTTAAAACATTCAACTTTCCATTGAATTTCAATAGCCTCTCAACCTATTTTCTCAAAGGTATGGTTTTAAAATTCCCTATATTACTTTCATTTTTGTATTTTTCCTTAAGCTTGATATGTACATGGTGTGTGAATGTGTTGTTTGTTTTCTGTTTTGAAGTTCCTATGGATTAGGGCCCTAAGGTGTACGAATTTTGGTTTTATGTTCTCCCCTAATTACGTGGCCCTATTTTTTTGTTTAGAACCTTTCTTTTCTTTGGGTTTCAACTTTTGATATTGCGTCTGTTAGGTTTGAATGCTTCATTTGGAGCCATCATTGTGCTACATCGCTCATTCATATTTGATGTAGTTATGCTTGAATGAGATGTCCCACCATTCTCGGTTAATCAATTGGCTTTACCGAAGTGTTGGCAATGTCTTTTAGTCAGGTCGATCATGTTATAAGTTTAAAGCGATGTGTCAACAACGTCGCTCATACATGTCGGCCAAGTCATATTTTTGACCGATATGTAAGTGCGACACCCAGCCGACTAAAAAGATTAATTGAACCAATTTCTAGTGAACCATTTTCTACCTATCATAATATTTATCATCCGCGATAATATGAATTTTAGGAATCATGGCTAACAATACTGGTTTAAGTAGTTGTGCCCTGATTAAGGTGAGCAATTGTTTGTTTAGATTTAAATTCCTTTTATGTGATTATATATTTTCTAATTTAATTTTTAACAATTTCATTGACCAATGCAGATCTGTAGAAATTTGGATGAGGACCATTTGCATACTACTTTCGGCGATGTCATTCCACACTTTGTCAAAACTCTTACCCAAATGAACTTTGGTTCAATTCCAAATTTGGTAAGTCCTCCCTGTTACACATGTATTTTTGTTTTCAATTAACCTTTTTCTATAGTTTACTTTCATATGTACTAAATGTGGTTTTATGTTTATAATTCAGTACATACCTAGCCAGATTGTGGAGCTCTTACGACCATAGAAGGCGCCTGTTGTGCTGAGGTGTAATGAAAAGGAGTATGACATGCACTACTAGGGGAACATGAGGCTCAAGACCTTGACCCCGAAGGGGTTTAGCCAGTTTCTTGAAGCAGAGGAACTCGAGGTTGGGGATACGCTCTACTTTGACCTGCTAAATGGTGTTGGGCCCATAGTTTTTAATATTATCATTCTTCCCCGAAGATTTTAGTTGTACTGAATTTTGAATATTTATTTGAAACAAATTTATTCGAATTTGGAACAATGTTTTTTTAATGTATTTTAATCTTTAATCTATAATCTATTTCTTGAATTTCATTAATATGTTATTGAATCCTTAATATTTAACCTAACATATGACCAATTTTATAATATTACGATCATTAAAAAAACTAGAAAAGACTTGTGTGTAATGAATAATTTGTTTCAATCATTCTGAAACTATCAAATATTTGTTGGGACCAGTTGTTTTAATAAATTTGAACTGTTGACCGACTAGTTTACGAGCCCTAATTGTTAGGCCAATATGAACGTTCAATGCCGGTCATGGGTCAATTTTGTCTTACCTTGACCGACATAGGTGCGACGTTGCTCTATGCGAGACAGACATCACAAGGGTCCAAAACAATGCTGTTCCAAAATGGCTATAAATATGGGGTCCCTCACAATCAACTCAAGTTTCTATTCCCAAGTTTCCCGTGAATTCCAACAGTCTCCCACCCTATTCTCTCTTCTCTATTGTCAAAGGTAAGGGTTTCCTACTCTTCAATAACTTTGTAATTGTAACTTTAAATTGTTTAATCTATGCTCTGTGAATTTGTTGTGTTTTTTGGTTTTCTAGTTCTTAGTCAAATATGTTAGATTGTGAAGTTTCCTTAAATGTAAACCTAGGTACTTTGTTTTGGTATGGTGTTTGATGCTTTTCAGTAATTTTCTGTTGTTAAAACATCATTTTTTTCTAGGTTTCTGTGTTTTTTCCTGTAGGTGCCTCTGAATTATGCGACATTGACAACATTTCAGTTACATGCCGATCTATGCAAATTGTGTCCAACGTCGTAAATTCATATTTCAAGAAATATGTATGAGACATCGCACCTATTTTGGTTTTACTATCAGTGTTACAAATTTTTTTATCGATGTCGTACTGGCTTCACACCTTACTGTGAATTTGTAAATGTGACCTCATTTCAATGTCGGTCCATTGTTCGGTTTGGTTAACAATAGAGCGGCATCGCCGGTATATGTCGACCAAGCCACTAATTTGGACCTACATGTATCTGCGACATATGGCTGACGTCACACCATGCATTTTTATCTCCAGTTTTCCCTAAACATTTTCATTTTTCATTCAGGACTAATGGCTGGTGAAGGATCCTCAAGTCGTCCATTTTTTCAGGTCTTTTACCATTTTACATATATATTTACTAATACATCTTCACACTTTACCACAATTAATATTTCTTTGTTTTCATGCATTTCAATGCATAACATAGCAATCGAGAGCCCCTTGTGTTTGACCTTGAACATCATATAATGGTTGCTGATAGCCCACATTTCCACTGCACTCTCAAGCAGCAGAACTTCGGGAAAAACCCAACTTTGGTAAGGCATTTCAAATTAATATTAAAATTTTTAATTGCATATATATATGCATATATTTCTAATCAATATTTTTTTTTGTGATTTAGTACATGTCGTTGGAGATTGTATCACTCCTACCAACTAAGAAGACCCCCGTTGTGCTGAGGTGCTACTAGACAAAGTCGCGTAAGAACTACTCAGGGGGTGGGAAGATCAACACCACAGCAAACCATACCTATTACCTTGGGTTTTCAAGCCTTTTTTACCTCAGTTTTTGGCCTCGAGAAAACCAAAGTAAATGTGGGTGTAGTAAAAGTTATACCTTTTATGGGATTTCCCAAGATGTATGAAAATGCATCTGGTTAAAAGATCAATTATGAGAAATCTTCTTTCCTAATATCCAAAAAGCTTCTCCAAGAACCATTTCACAAATCAAAACTGAATCCCAAATAACTCAAGGGAAATTTACCTTTAAATACTCGGGTTCTCCAATTTTCATTGGAAGAAAAAAATTCTCATTACATCAATCCTTTAAACTCCGTGACTTCCAAAAATTTTCAATGGCAGAATAAACTATTATCTCAGGCTGAGAGGATGATCTTACTTAAACATGTTTTATCCTTCATCCCCTTGCACATCATAACAGTGCTATAGCCAACAAAACAAGTAATGAACTGTCTGCACAAGACAATGACTTCTTTCTTTTGGAATTCAAAACCATCAGCTAATCAACCAAAAAGAACATGAAGATCTTTTGAGGGACTATGTTATCCATTAGAAGAAAATGGAATTGGTTTAAAAAATATTAACTACATGATACAAAGCTTCTCACTAAAACTTTGGTGGGGAGCTTCAACAAGGGACCTCATTATGGGCAAAATTCATGTGGTCTACCCATTTAAATCATTAAACACCCATAACTTGGAAAAGAATTAAAGAGGTTGATGATTTAGCTAAAACATTCCAAAATTCAGATTGGAAAGGGTTCAGTATCTTTTTTATATTCAAACTGGACTGGCTTAGGTATGCTACTGTATAAATGGAATCCATAAACTGCTCTCCCTCATCTTAACCTCACAGTAGCTGGATTTTTAACCCAACAAACTATTTTTCTGCCCTCTTTTCAGAACCATTTCTCAACTGAGATCATACAAACTTTGACAAGTGATTACAAGCTCTTCCCTGAGTATGATGATATGTTGATATGGAAACAAACTCCTAATGGTTCTTTCACATTAAAGTCAGCCTATGAAGCTATTAGACTAAAAAAGCAAAAAATTAAGTCTTTTACTCATCTCTCGTCTAAGCTTCTACCTAGGAAAATCATTATTATGAACTGGAGATTGCTTAACAGACTTATACCATTGCCTGACATACTTGGGGATTTCACATTTAATCTTTCATCATTTTTTTCTTTTTGTAAATAGAACTCAGTGAGTTTACATCACCCATTCAATAGTTTCCCTTCCACACAAAGGATATGGCATATGATAGACCAAGTTTTTGGAATCCATTCTTCATCCTTTGATTATTTGTGGGATAGATTATTTCATTATTGGAATATGGAATAGGCTATTCCTGAATTCAATGCTCTTATTAAGATCTTACCATGCCTCTGCATTTGGTTTTTATGGTGTTCAAGAAATAACCATTTCTTTGATCAAACTATTCCAAATGCATAAACTATATTCAGGAAAATTCTGTGACAATTAAATGACATTTTGATGGTTTCCAAGATTAAATGTTTCTGGCAACTAACTAGAACAGTCTCTAAGCTATTTCTGTGCAGGGATAAAACCAAGTCTTTAAGGAAAATAATACATTGGACATCTCCAGTCCATTTCAAATAAAATACCGATGGCTCTTTATAAAGAATGGTCATGGAGATTCAAGGTTCATTATCAGAGATTTCAAAGGTAAACGGATCATTGCAGCTTCCAAGACACTCATTTCTAATAAAAACTTTCAAGCTGAAGTTCAAGTTCTCATCTATGGGATTAAGGCAGCTTAGTTCTGTTGAATTAGAAACATTCAAATTGAATGTGACTCTAAAATCTTAGTCAGATAATTCGAAGAGTTTTTAAAGTTCCTTGGAAAAGCTTCTCTGAAATCTACCAAATCTGGGATATGCTTCGGAATATGAGCTGGTTTATATCACACATTTATAGAGAAACTAATTGCGTGGCTGATGCTCTTGCTAGATGGGCCAGCTCTCAGCAGGTGTCTTTATTCTTTAATCAATCAAGTCTGCCTAATAAGATTGAGGGTAAGATCTATCTTGACTCTATCTCATTTCCTTATCTTGGGAAATAGTTTTAAGGGCTCTCATGTTGTTTTTAGTCACATTATCCGTTTCCTTTGAAAGTGCTAAGCTTGGTTTTTCCACAAGAACGAGTTATTAAGCCATCCTACTCTGGTTTGCAAATATAGAAGCAAGCTGGATGTTCTTTGGCTGGATTGAGGATGGATGATTGTGGATGATGGAACAATGTAAGGAGCTGTTGAGGACAAAAGGCCTATTACACTAGTACTGACCAAACCAGGAGAAGTGGCTCAAGCTCAGATTTTCAACGACCATCAAACCTGCTCAGTATTAGTGGGACTCTTCAGGGGAATAGATTTGGATGGAATTTCTATAGGAGGCCATCTCTTTTTACTAACACCAGGGAATGGAGGTAAAAACATGGTAGGCCATAGAAATTCTCGAACCGGGTATAGGGCCATATTCTTTTTTGACAAGGGGATTGGAGACAAAGGATATGGATTACAACTTATTGTGTATAGCTTTTCCATGAGTAGCTTTTTACACATAGTTTTTAATACCACGTCTCTAAGTTGTAATATGAACTATCTTTTCATTTAGGGTATGGGGAGCCTAATAAAAACCCACAAATGTGATTTTTTTAATTTTAAAAAACCTTTTACCTCTGTTCGAAACTGAGGTTAAAATGACTTTTTAACCTCGGTTTAGACCAACGTCGGTATTAACTGAGACCGACCTCGCACCAAGGAAAAAGGCTGACTATAGTACTATGTAGCTGCAACATCATTCACATCGATGTTGGCGTCCATAAAAAGTGAAGTCGATAATGAATGGAAGCAGGCGATGACACTAGAAAAACTGTGACATCGATAATGCTGATAGTTACAGCGACGTCGTTCATGATAGTAAGCAAGATCGCATGATCACCCTCATCGTCTGCATGCTGATGTGAGACGCTAACCAATATGATATCGCAAAAACAATTCAGCCTTAATGAGAGACGAGGTATGTTTTTGTTATATTTTACGTTGCATAGGTGTCGTATCTTTGTTGGTTTGTGTGATGTCGCAGTATGAATCGTGGAGAATCGCACAATAATATAGTATTTACTTTCCGATGAAACAAAAAAACCCTTGAACATAAATTACCAATAAATGTTAGAATATATTCAAATACATATGGTTGATGTGAAAATGAACAATTAATTGTATTTAACATCCATTGCCTACGTCGTACAACATCTAAGCTAAGAGTCCATCGTAACTCTCTTTGTCCTATTAAAACTAATACACATGGAACAAAATTTATGTTAGAGTTTGGTAGTCCCAGAATGATGTACACATAATATTTTCAAGTACATGAGAAAATAATCTAAATATGGAAAAAGTACTTTTACTGACCTACCGTGATGGCGGTTGGTTGCTAAAGCAATGTTGATCAAAACAATGGATGTTCGAAGTCGGACATTCAAGATAGGGATATCAGTTCTGGACAATACGATGTCGCACAACATATGAGTTCTATATTGTATAGGGCAATGAACATAGTGTGACGTTGCACATTCAATCGTGTTCATACAAAATTTTGATTATTTTCCACAATCAGCAATAATCTATGATTTTTTCCACAATCCTTACAAACAAGACATTAATTCGAAAAGACAAACATTGTAACTTGCATAACATGTAACTAAATCATCTTACTCCATGAATATATTCAATGAATGGTCAATGTGGAAAAAAATATATAAATTTGAGGAGATGCCAAAATTAACTACCTCAATTTATTTGAGCCCGGAGATGCTCCATCCTAGAATATTTGTTGATATTTGATACAAGAAATTAGATTGGGTTCTTTAGTGTTTGTAATTGTGTTAATGGAAATGATGGTGTGGAGTTGTGTTGAGAGCAAATGTGTTGGAGATAGGAAACGATTGTGTTGGTGCTGGATATTATTGTAATGAGATGGGTTTTGGGGGGGGGGGGGGGGGCAATTTGGTTCAAAATTTTGGCTCAAAATTTCAGTTCCCGTTGAAAATTTTCAATTGGAGCAAATTTGCATGGATGTCAGCCATATATTCGTTTCATGCGAATAACATTTGCAAAATCGGACAATAGGGCCAAAGTATAATTTTTGATAGTTGTCATCGAAGTAATCATTTACAATTTACTCTACACGATGTACTAGCATTTTTCAAAATTTGATGGACGAAATTTTATTAGCTTTTAATTTCATAAAAAACCTAGAATATTAAATTTTATATGATTCTATGTGGTGGAAATGATCTTTCTCATAACGTTTATAGTAAGGGTATTAATGGAATACTCAAAAAATGACAGATGATTACCCCGGTTCGGGGATGGAACCCTTGCAATCCCCCAGTCAAACTCATGATCGCCGTTATTCATGACAATGAAACTGGTATGATCCCACAAAAATTTCCACAGGTTCATCATGAATGAACCTTGTATACTTAAGTAATCATCTACAATGTACTCTAAACGATATACTAGAACTTTTTAAAATTTGATGGACGGAATTTTATTAGCTTTTAATTATATAAAAAATGTAGAATATTAAATTTGATGTGATTTTATGTGGTGGAAATAATATTTTTCATAACACTTATAGTAAGGGTAATAATGGAAAACTCCAAAAATGACTGATGATTACCCCAGTTCGGGGACGGGACCCTTGCCACCCCCTAGACAAACTCATGAGAATGAGATTTAGATTACTGGGTGGCTCCAATTCTGTATTTCATCCTTTCCTGCCTTCTTGGAGGGACCTAAGTGTAAAAACAAAAAAGTTCACCGGCTATATGTGAAAATTGATTCCGATCGAACCAGACATTATTATAGGTCATGGACAATTATAAATTAAAATTAAAATTATCCAATGTGTAATTACCTGATTTGAAGGTCAATTACATTCTTCTACTTCAAATGCGGGTCTAGTTTCTATTTTAGTGGGCTGAAATGGTGAGGCCCAATTTAATTGGCACCAACGTCGGTCCTATGTCGGATTCATGTCACAAAAAAAGGTACGACCTTGCACGAAGATTGGTCAAACACAAGCCCATTCCTATGCAGGTGAGCTGTAATGGTGAGGCCCACATTTAGAATAACCGATGTCGCTCTAGAGTGGGTATGAGTTCGGTAAGTGCGACAGACATGTGAAGTTAGCTGGCCCTAGGAAAAATTTACTATGCTTCATAACGAGTGCATAAATTGTGCCCATATCTCATACATCATTTCAAACTTTCTGTATTCTCCTCCCTGCCCATCTTCTAAAAGGTATGGTTTCCACATGTGTTTACATTGCTTTTGTTTTTTTATTTATCCTTGAAATTGTTGTTTGTATTAGGGTGTGAATGTTTTAATTGTTTTAAGTTTTGAGGTTTCTATGGTTTGGGGTGCTAGAATATGGTTTTAGGGTGTTGGAATATGAATTGGAGTGCTCCAATGAGCTGTAAGGGTGGTGTCATTATTTGCTGGAGTCGTTATATGCTGTAATGCGACGTCTTTGACAAGTCAGTCTTGCTTCTATTGTACCGATCCTTATGCTACATAGCAATCATTCTTTCCACAGATGGTAAAATCAATGTGAACTCGCACATTCATCGGTTGACCAATCGGGTATACTGATGCTTTTGCGACGTCACCTTGAGTAGGTCAACAAAACGGATTTCATGTCTTTATTTCCCATTGTTTGAATATCATAACAATTCACCTCCATGACAATATGAATTACAACAATCATGGCTAATAATTCTGGTTCTAGGCGTCGACCAATTGAGGTGAGCAATTTGGATAGTGACAGTCCGTGTCACACATTCTCAGGATGATATCCCCATTTTGTACTTACTCTGAACCAGACAAACTTCGGGTCAGTTCCAATTATGTTAATTCCTCCATGTTTCTAAAAAAATTAATTTTCAATTAACTGTTTCTATAGATTACTTTCATAAGTACTAATAAAGGTTTTTTTGTTTATAATTCATTACATCCCAGACAAAATTGCTGAGTACCTAACTCCTTATAAGGTGGATGACGTGATTAGGTGCAATGGAAGGGAGTAAAAAATGTACTACTCGGGGAACAAGATGCTCAAGACCCTGACCCCGAAGGGGTTTGGCCAGTTTCTTGACGAAGAGGAACTCGAGATGGGGGATACACTATACTTCAAGCTCATAAATGGTGTTGGGCCCGTAGATTTCTGTGTTGTCATTTCCCCCCGCAAACATTAGAGGGTTGTCTAAGACTTCATTTGACTATGTATTCAGAACTAATTTTCTTTTATTTTGATGAATTTGAATTTGGACGTATTTTATATTATTAGATATCTTAAAATTTAAATTTTCATTTTTAATGGTATTTAATGTTTAATATGTAACATAACATGTTATTCAATGTTATTTAGAATTGTATTTATAAATATAGATGTGGCATCGGTCTCTGGTCACTATGTTTTTGCATGTACCGACATACCTGTGATATCGCACTTAAAAAGTGGACTTCAGAATCTGGTTAAAATGACGTCGTTCCAAAACCAGTAAAAATATGGTAACCCTAATAGATAGTTCAAACTTTTCTTCATAAGTTTCTTGTGAATTCCAAAGGTATCCACCTTTCACCATTCTCTTGTGTATTAGAAAATAGGTATGGTTTTTATAATCTCCTAACACATAAGTTTTGTAATTCTTACTTCACAATGTCAGATTCGTGGTCTGTGAATTTGTTTTGTTTACCCTGCTTCTATCTTTTGTTTCTAATTTATAAGAGTGTGAACTTTCCTTGACTTTGAGCGTTGGTACTATGTTTTGGTATGTCTCCAAAGGGTATTGTTTCATTTCATGTTGATGAAGCTTCATTTTTTCCGGTTTGATGTGTTTCTTCCCATAGCAACCTGTGATATCTGTGATGCCGGTAGTCTATTTGACATAGTTTGGTTCATCCAATACGTGTGCGAGCTCACATTTTTTTTCTAGTTGCTAATTTTTCAGTGTCTGACGCCGGAAGTATCTCGGTATGACATTCTGTTTGCTTGAAATGTTACCAACTTTGCATTTTGACCTCTAAGTTTACTTTGGATTTCCCCACGAGACATCAGTATTGTGTCAGTTTATTGTTCGGTGTATCCAACACAAAACCGAGATCGCATTAACATGTCGACCAAATCACTACTTAGTACCGGGATGCACCTGCGATGCTTGTTGCGACGTCACTCATGGCATTCCACAGTGTGGTTCATCACTTCACATTTCCACTTCTGATGCAGGACTAATTTCGGGCGAAGGATCGTCTGATCAACCCTTCTTTTAGGTATTTCAGGATCGTTCGAACAGAACTCCACACTTCGTAACAACTAAAACATTCTAATTTTCGTACAGTTCACCGCACAACGGAGGCATCCAAAGCCTTTTTTCTTTGACATTGAACATCATTCGATGGCTATTGATATCCCACATTTCGACTGCACTTTGAAGCAGTCAAACTTTGGGAAAATACCAACTTTGGTAAAGCTTTTTAAATAAATTTTTTTGACAATTGCATATGTATTTGCACACACGCATATATATATATATATATATATATATATATATATATATACTTCTAATAAATATTTGTTACGGTGACTTAGTACATCCTATGGGATATTCTACCAGTTCTACCAACTGAGAAGACCCCCGTAGTGGTGAGGTGCTATGGGACAAAGTGACATATGAACTAGTTTGGGGGTGGGAGAGTCAAGGCCCTTTCCCCCAAAGGTTTTTGGCGAGTTTCTTAGGGGAAACAACCTACGCATCAGGGACACCTTGTTCATTGAGGTGATATAAGCTAGGGGGCCAATCATCTTCAAGGTCATCATTGTCCAAGCTGATTGAGTGTATTGTAATTTCTGTTATGTTGGAACTAAGACATTTCTTATTCGAATTAAATTATGTACTATATAATTGTAAGTATATTTTCATGACTACTAATTTTGTAATTATTTGTCTATCTTTTTAAACATTGAACAAATGAGGTACTGGTTGTGTTTAAGTTAGAGCAGTATTTGTAGGGCATTTGTAGCACACTGATTGCTAGCAACTATTGTGCCTAACTAACCTTAATTTTACATTCCCCAAATTAATCATGATGAAGTGATATCAGGAGGAGAGAGACGCCAAAGAGAATGGGGAAAAGCGCACGACCTCCATTTTATTGTATTTATTTTCTTCTGTCACTGTCAAATTCTTTACATTAACTTGTCTGTTACATATATGCAACTTCGCTAATCGTTTGCAATACCTATCGACATTAACAACGTATCCAGCAAAGTCCGGCAACCTTTTCAAAGAACATATGCGATGTCGCACGTTATTGGGTAACATTATTTACTTCATTTTTTAACCTTTTACTTTGGTTCAAATAATAACCGATGTAAGAAACCCATTATTTACTTAGATTTTTTTATAACCAAGGTAAATAATATATTTTACTTCAAAAAAAAACCAAGATAAAAGAACCTTTTACCTCAGTTATTTGGTGTTAACAAAAATACTGGGGTAAAAGGGGCAAAGTAATAGGTCATTTTTCTTGTAGTGCAAGGCCCTGTCCCCAAAAGGTTTTGGCGAGTTCCTTTCTTGAAACCGCCTACACATCGGGGACACCTTGTACTTCGAGGTGATAGAACCGAGGGGGGGGATAGAAGCTGGGGGGGGAGCAATCATCTTCAAGGTCATCATAATCCGAGTTCATTGAATTTATTGTAATTTCTGTTATGTTGAAACTCGAAGACAATTCTTATTCAAATTTATGTACTATTTGTAAGGACATTTTCTTGACTTTTCTAATAATTTAATTACCTTAATTGAACATTATATAATTGGTTGTTGTGATTTTTCCTCTTATTCCACCATTTTCAATCGGAACGTAACAAAACTAACCCTCTTAAATATTTAAATAATACTTCTTCATCTCCCAAAGTCCATCTTTTTTCTACATTAACCTATCTTATACAAATCTTCTACATCGGTTGTTACTCGCATAACATGTCGTTGGGAACAACATTTATGCGATACCAAACGGCTTTTTCAAACAACATATGCAACATCTCACGCAATTCGATAACATTATTTACTCCATTTTTTAGCATTTTATTTCTGTTAATATAATAACTGAGGTAAAAATATATTATATAGCTTGGGTTTTTTGAACCGAGGTAAAAGTATTATTTACTTTGAAAAAACCAATGTAAAAGAACTTTTACCCTCGATTATTTGATCTAAGGATAAAAAACAGAGGTAAAAGGGGCAAAGTAATATGTCCATTGTCTTGTAGTGAAAAGATCTAAGGACCTCCCTATATTTTTTACACCCTTCATTGCTAAAAACCCTACAACTTCAAAGCAAATATACAAACATTCACGTTCAACCACTCCCAAATCGTTGTATCCCTCAAAGGTATATCATCTAGGTATCATTTTCATTGGTTTTAGATCTTCATTTTTGGTTAGGAATCACTACAATTGTGCACATAATATGATTGATAAAATGCCTCGAAGATATTATCAATGGTATCCCAAATCATATTGTGTTCAAGTGTGTTGTGTTTATCATTCAATTGTGCTACAATGGTTTGTTAGGTTGTCACGATTGTTTTTGATCTCATATACGTTCAATGGTTTTTTTTGTATGTTATGAAGGGTTTTAATGACCGAGTTTGTGTACCTTTAATAGCAGGTTTTTTTTTGTTTAAATGGCTGAGTTTGTGTTGTTCCAATGGCCGAGTTTGTGTTATTTAACTTCGCGACTTCCTCTTATTGTTTGAAAGGCCAAGTTTGTGTTGTTTAAATGACCGAGTTTGTGATGTATACATGGGTGAGTTTGTGATGTATATATAGATTGTTCTTTGACTGCTTACGTTTCTCATTGATGATGTTGTAGACACCGCCTAAAAGGGGAAGGTTTCCACAAAGAGGAAGTGTGCCAGGCAACAAAAAATGGAGGATATTGTTGCCGATAACGTACATCAATCGAAAGTGGAAGTGGCACATCAAAGCATACCATTTAAAATAGAGTTTGAGGGAAAATGAGTGCCCGAAGATCAACCCGGGAGGGTAGATACGCCATAACACGCCGAACCGAAACATGAGCTATAGGAGGAGGTGGATCCCGACAATGATATGGAATGGGGGTTGGAGACCGACTGTGCTACGCAAGGAGAGGCGGAGCCCGCCTGTAGGGCAAGAAAATCAATAAAAGGGACAATGACTGCTCCTAGGCTGGAGGCCAATCGGGTGAAGCATTCGACAAGTCTGAGATCAATACTTTGTGGAGGCAGTGTGGTACAACCACGTGTCAGTCTGTTATGCTAGCAAAGGGGAACAATCCCATCCCTGTGGCATTTGACTTTTACGATGATGTCGTGGTCTGCACGAATGACTAAAGTGTGTGGGTTGCATATTGCAATTATGCATTCCGGCGTCACATCAAACTGGGATCCTAGGATAATTGGTACGATGTTCCTGCCGACGTGAAGGAAGAGGCATTGAAGGATATATTGGTGAGCTCTCAGAATTTTTCGCTATAAATCATATTAATAGATTCAATTATAAATACGTATTTAATGTGTTTCTATCTAAATGTTTTACTGCAAGCAAGGTTTACAATTGAAAACAAGTTGAACGAGGGTCAAACAAAGAAATTGTGGATGGATGTCTTCAACAAGGCGAGGAACAACCAGCAGAATTGGAAGACAAAGGTGGAAAACAAGTATATACATTAGGTGGATAGTGGAGATAATAAATCAATTTTTAAACCATAGGAGCGACATAAGTGGATTGAAGATGAAATGTGGCACTTGTTTGAGCACAGGCGTCAGATGGCCAAATTCATGGTATGATTGACTACAATTTACATTAGTAAACTTTCTTACTCTTCACTTTGTTTGATAACAACCATTATGGTCTAATAATTACACTATTACTCTGCTTAGGTGATAAGGGAAACCGTAAGAACTTAATCGGCCTATAAGAATTCATCCACCACACTGGGAGATGGGGCAACCACTCTAACAAGGACAAACTTATCGAGCAACTAAAGGAAAAGGAGAGGAAGAAGCTTTCCAACGGGGCTTCAAAAAAGAGGAGATCAATCAACAACATAGTCAAAAAAATTCAAGCCCAGGAAAGTTCTAGTTTACCTAGAGTCGAACAAGGGGAAAGGAGGGGAGTACATGACTCCAGAGGTTCAGGCAATTGCTAAGGACATTTTGAGAGTAATATATTGCTTGCACGTAAGTTCATGTCATTACTACTTTTTCTGTATTTTTCCTTTATAAATTTCAATATTCATATTCATGCAGTTGCGGATGAACGATGAGAAGGAAATGAGTGCCTTGACAATGCATCCGAGTGAGGACATTCTAATCAAGGCTACAAACAAGAGGGATCACCCCAACCGGAACAAAGGGGCTCAAACTGGGTTGCCTACATCTGTAGCCATACCACATCTTACCAGGAGCAAGTGCGGAAGTAGTTACTCGATCAAACAGACCATGATGAAGAAAGCATCCACTCAAAAACCATTCATCAAGGCCATGGTGACGTACCTTCACTACCTGGTCAAGGTTATTGCAGCAGTAGGCGCTGTTAGTTTCCAGATTAAGCTTGGCGATCCAAATAAGTTCATCGAGAAGTCAATGGTTGACATAAGTGTCGGTGCTACAATGTCGGGTGGGAATTCTAGCAGTAAAGGGGTGATGGAGAGGTATGGCAACATAAATATGTTGACTTTCGTAAAAATAATTTTCAATTAATATAATCTTGAATATAGAAATTAACAATTTCCATTGCTGTTAAATTTAGAAAATGGTGAGCATGTAACATTATTCATTAAAAACATTGATGGTGATAAGGTTATTGTTGCACATAGGATGCGACAAATCTCACATCATCGGCAAAGTCCTCAAGGTGGTGTGGTTTGTGTAAGAGTTTGCGAGCCAATTTTCCATGCTAGGGTGGGATTGCACTCAGCCAACCACTAGTTCAATGACATTGAAGTGGCCTTGGATAATATGATCGATTCTCTGGTCTCTTAGATAGGCGATGGAGGTGAGCTTCCAAGTGACAAGGCTAAGGACAAGACTGAAGACGTGCATCATTATGCGTGCGTTAACCGATGCATTAGGGTAATAATTGGTTGGTTTTCATGTTGGATTGATAGTATTAGTTAAGTTTACATGACAAGGAGTTTAGACCACTATGTATAGTTTTCTTGTCTAAATCCTGCATTTTGTTCGCTTAATTGGTACTAATGGATAACTCATATCCATGGGCACCTAGATCTTTCCATGTGATCATTATTAGTAGGCCACTCGTGGGTACTTTTCATCACATTTTGTGTTGAAGGCCGTTCAAAAAGACAGTAGAAGATGTTGGAGGTTATTCACATTAGTATGGTAGTAGATCAGGCCAAAAACATTACATTGTGGTAGTAGAAGGACTGAGTCAAAGATATGCGGCATTGAAGTTCAAATAGCTAAAGAAGAAACAGAAAATCATTGTCCAAGAGATGCGTAAAGTTCTAGGAGAGATCTGAGAAGAATCGGCCCTTGAGGTTAGTTCCATTGTATTTGTATCCTCTAGCACTATGAAATTGACTACAAGAACTCGCAAATTGGACCAATGGTTTGTCCATAGCGGAGCAAGGAAGTTAGCTGGCTAAAGCAGCAACGGGCAGGAAAGGACCACTCATGAAGCCATGAGATCAAGCACAAGTGGCCTGCACCATGCCACACAGCCAATGTCGAGGACCTTTGCCAAGAGCCACGCCAAGCCATGCGGGCCATGCAAAAATTAGGAACGGGTCATGCCAACACTAGTGGACAAGCCATGCGGGCCTTGCCTTTTTCATCCAAAATTTGGCTAACTATGGGCGTGGACCGCTCCATTTCACGTGGCCCATGATGTTCAAAGTCTAAAATGTCAAGACCAGCAAATGGGGTGTGAAGAATCAAGCAGCGGCCAAGAAACTGATCAAAATTTAGAGTCGGTTGACGGCTAGCGCCAAACAAAACGGACTGCGAATCAAAGTGCAAAAATGAAGCTCTAGATGATGAGCCACGCTAGATAACACAGGCCACACCCAACACAGCCAGGCCAGATCCCAGGTTCCACACCTGCATAAGGCATGTG